>CM048745.1:270233246-271501746 GCA_026315105.1 Locusta migratoria | reverse complement strand
ACCACCACCTCCCCTCAAACGCCAGCAAGTCGGACACAGCCGTGGCCTCGTGGCAGGCGGCACGAGCTCTCCCCTCAGCCTCCCCTCCACGCTACCCTCAGAAGCGCCTCTAGTTGTGGTCTACCGGTACTAAGCCAGGGAAACGCCTGACACCTGCTAGCATCTTACGGAACTACGAGGGGTGCGTAGGACAGTGGTTTACTCTGTGACGGTAGGTATATAGGATGGTCGAGGGTCTCAGTCCCCATGTCTGGCCAGAGAGGAGCAGATTGAGGTGGGAGAGGGCTTTCAGAAGGTGAAGCTCCCAGGACAGGGGATGGACAAGGGTGAGGCTAAGTTATTTGAGGGTAGAGGTTTGTGGGAGTTTAAGGTAAAGGTCTCGGTGGCAGAATGAGTGGGTGATGTGACCTATGTGATTGCCTGGGATTTGATGAGGTTGACTGTAAAGAGCCTCTAGTTGCACAAGTGGAGAATTCGGAAAGGTGAGACTGGAGCAGGTGTTGGGAGTGACAGAGACAGGAGGTGAGGTCTAGGAAGTCAGTGTCGTCAGCGTGCTGAAGGAGATGGGCTGGAGGCTGGGATCGAGGCATGTCTGCCGAGTAGACCAGATACAGGGAAGCCCTGGGGCACCCCAGCGGAGGGGTAATACAAACGGTTTAGATTGGATTAGTTGGTCCATTCCGTAGATCCGTGCTGAGGTGATCCTCGTGGATGTGGAACATGTCAATTGTGTTTACAAGTTGACAAAATAATATTACTAATACTGGTACATACACTTTTTACAAGCTGATAATATAATAATAGTATGAATACAGATACATGCATAATTTGGTTCTATTTAAGAATTCGCCACTGGAGTAGAATGAGTTGGCCACTATAAAGTCTTTTAGGTTCCTCTAAAACTGATCTTTACTTGTGGCTCAATTTTTATGGTTGTTTGGTAATTATTGAAAATATGTGTTCCTGAGTAGTGGCCCCTTTTTGAACTAAATTAAGTGCTTTTAAGTCCCTATGTAGATCATTTTTTCCCTAGTATTGTAGGTATGAGCTGAGCTGTTTGTTGGGAAAAGGGATATATTATTTATGACAAATTTCATTAAGGAATAAATATACTGAGAGGCAGTAGTTAATATACCCCGTTCTTTGAGGAGGCTTCTGCAGAATGTCCATGAATTTACACGCTTTTGGACTGTGAAAACGTTTGCGTGACTTGAAGAGTTTGAGAGATGGCAGCCCATCTCTCATCATTATTAAATGTTTTTATCGTCTGTATAATGATGTAAAGTGACCAGGACGCATATTTTTCTATTGCTTCCGGGAATGCAGTGCATGGGAGATTTTGGTAGAGGTGAGAAACAGAGCTGACTTTGTCTTGACGGGGAGAGTGGAATTCCGGTGAAGGCGGCCGTTACGGCCCTCTCTACCTGACTACCTGACACCGGGGGCTCGCCGCGGGGGCCACAGAGTAACATCACAGACAAATATATACAGACGGAAAACCTCCTCAGGGGTGTGGGGTGTGAAGGTTCCGTAAGATCTCCCAAGATGGCGCTGAGGTCAGAAACAGCCCTTTAAAATTGGCCAGAGCAGGTGGCAGGTAGCAGCTGTCCCCACCTCCACCTCCCCTCAAACGCCAGCACACTGGACACAACCTCGTGGCACTCTGTGGTAACATACACAGAGAGGAAGCCCCCCCTAAATCACTGTCCTATGCTCCCCTCGTAGTTCCGTAAGATGCTAGCAGGTGTCAGGCAGTTCCCCAGCTTAGTACTGGTAGACCACACTAGAGGCTCTTCTGAGGGTAGCTTGGAGGGGAGGCTGAGGGGAGAGCTTATCCCGCCTGCCACGATGCCACGGCTGTGTCCGGTGTGCCGGCGTTTGAGGGGAGGTGGTGGTGGGGGCAGCCGCTACCTGCCGCCTGCTCTGGCCAATTTAAAGAGCTGCTTCTGACTGCAGCGCCATGATGGGACATCTTACGGAACTGCTGGTAACCCTCCCTCCCCGCACCCCTGAGCGTGGGACCAGGCCCTTACGGAGGTTTCCCATCTGTATATATTTGTCTGTGCTCTGGCCGAGGGGCAGCTTGTAAATGTGTTAGCCTAGTGTCCCAAAATCTTGTCTGTGGCTGTTTTCTTATTATTTTTTTTTTCCTAGAAGCTTGGCATTCGCCTTTACGGTGATGGTTTGTACTGTTCGTGGAGAATCGCGCCAAAATGTGTGTAGGGAAGGTTAGCCGATTCTGACTGGCTGATGTTCAACGCATCAGTATTTCGAAATCGGCCAGTCGTTTGGTGAAATTTTACTGACCGTAGTTTGAGAACTCGATTCTGATTTGCTTTCCGTACAAACGGGGTTCTCGCGGGGTCTTGCGTGGCAGACTCCTTGCTTTGCTCTGCTGGAGTGTGGACGTGACAGCTCGCGCTCTGTTCTCCCAGTGGACGGAGTTGGAGATTTTGCTTATTGAGCCGATATGTGGACGGGAGAACCTGTATGTTTCTGGGTACACTCTAAGATTTGTACTTGAGCTGAAAGCCCTTGTTTTCAGTTTGGATTAGGTCAGGCAGCCAATATTAGTGGACTGAGGCACTAGTAACGATATACTCAACTTCTGGAGTCATCTAGGCCTTCAGTACTTGTGTGTACTTGTCTAAGCTAACTGAAGCGGTCCTGACTTGGCAGAACGGCTTGGGATCGTAGGCACTGTGTACTGCCGAGCACACAGAGGCTGATAGGAGGAAGTACAGCTTCCGAATAACGGAGCGTGTTTCAATGTCGTGGTCGCGGAAATTTTTAGCTTACAGCCTCCCAGCGCCCACGCCACTGCAGTGCAGTGGCTCCTAACGCAAGTCGTCAGTTTGGTAATGTATGGCAAAGCGCTCGCCAGCAACAAATAGTCGTTGCTTCAGGTTCTGCATAATAGTGGGATTGTGTTGTTAGGAAAATCAACCCTGCACTGATATTCCGGTTCGATTATTCCGTTACGAATATTGTATCAATTGATGATAGGTGTTTTTGATTTGTCAGTCGGTGTTAAATTCAAGTTTCATAGTGATCAGTGTAACGCCTTAAATCTGTTAGATTATTCTTTCTTTTTTATGGTATTTGTGAACTTGGAAGTTCAATCTAGTTTGTGTTTTTTATTTATTTTTCATTGTGAGTTTTTGAGTCAGAAATACTTACCGGTAATAATAAACTTATCGTTAAAAAGGAAGGATGTTTTTCTTACATTAATAGCTGTTAGATCCCAGTTATCTCATTAGATTTTTTTGTGGGGAGAAATTATTAATTTATTTTATGCCGTTTGCAGGAAGTGGAAGGGACATTGTCAATTAGGATTGAATCAGGACCATATTCAATCAATCAAATAATTTTTAATATCAATCATTAATTTTATTTCATAGTTATTAATTCAGCGTCAGCCACACCTGTCTATCATTCCAATTTAATTCACATCCCCACTTTACATTTAGTGTTCCCTGCCAGCAGTTTCTCTCAATCCACATATCGCGCGCGCGCGCGCGCGCGCGCGTGTGTGTGTGTGTGTGTGTGTGTGGTCCTTAGTATAAGTTTGAGCAGTGTGTAAGTTTAGAGTCCGATGACCCTAGCAGTGTGGTTTCTTAATTACACAAACTGCGAAGTCTTCTTCTGTGAGCTCCTTGATGACGTAACCCGCTTTTTCTTTCACTGCTTCGACTGAAATATTGTTTCTTTTGAGATTTGATCATGGCGGAGTAGAAGACAGTCATATGGTGCTAGGTGAGGCTAATAAGCAGGGTGGCCTAACCTTAGGATGCTGCACAGTACTTCGCCAGAAACTTAACAGACAATGCGGCATTAGCCGGGCTGTTGCCTTGATGCAGTCCCTGTGTGTTGTTCTTGCATAATTCTGGTCATTGTTTCCGTGTTTTCTCACGTTGAGCCAGAACCTCGAGGTAGAAGTGACTGGTAGTTTGACCTTCAGGAAGCCACCGAAGCTACGCAGTTCTATGAACGTCTCTTTGAATCTTGATTGTTCGTTCGAGCTGTTTTCGATCTCGGCAAAGTTGAGCTCTTCTACTGCATGGATTGGAGCTTAGCTTGTGGATTATAAATGAAAAACAAAGATTCGTCACATATCACTCTTTTCAAGGAATAAGAATCATTTTGAGTGGTGCTCAATGTATCATATTCAGAAGTTTCTCTTTGTTAGATCGTAAAAATTTTCTCATGTTAAATATGCCTTACGCATTGTTTGTCAATTCCTACAGTTTCAGTAATCGCACAAATACCATACCACGAGTCAGAACCGGTCAGTTGTGGATAAAAAGGTAGCTGAAATATTGCTCTGTTTCACTGAGCTGTCGTTATATTTACATTGATGAAAATAGAAGGGCCGGCCGCGGTGGCCGAGGTGGCTGAGGCGCTCCAGTCACGGTCAGCACGGCCGCTACGGTCGGGGGTTCGAATCCCCCCTCGGGCATGGATATTTGTGCCGTCCTTAGTATTGGCTAGTTCATAAGTAGTTTGTAAGTTTAGGGACTGATGACCCCGTAGTTAAGTCCCATAAGCTTTACAAACATTTGAACATTTTTTTGAAAATAGAAGGCCAAAGGATAAAAATGCAGCCCTCGGTCGCAAAGATAAAATTGTTTAACCTGGTTTCGGCAATAACTACGATTACCTTCATCATAATTTAAAACAAGTCACATAATAAAAGTTACAACTCAGCTGAAAGCTTACGTCACAAAATGTAAAACAATTTTTTGGAAAGAGCTGCACGGAGGCATGAAGGCAATCGTAGTTAGTGCACAAACCAGGATAAATAATTTTAATTTTGTGATCGACGGCTGTGTTTTTGTCCTTCGACGTTGTAACGGTCGCTGATAACAGCAGCTACGTTCAAAATTTTGAAATAGGAGGCTTTACTTTCGGAGCGACGCTCGTACATTGGAATTAGATTCTTTGAGCATTCGAGTGTTTGCTGATGAAAGTTGTGTATTATAAAAGTCAAAGTTGGATTTCGCCGATACTGAATGTCGTTGAGTTTTTGGCATTGTGTTAGTATGCGCGCGAACTTCCTCAGGGGCGCTTGTTCCATGATTATCTGTACGGGCCGGGAGCGGAGATACTGGAGTAGTCTTTGAGTCGCAAGCTTTGAGAGAGTGTGCGAGATTTTTGTAGAACAGAAAAGGAAATTTTGATTTCAGATAAATGGAAAGTATAATTCCTATCACAAAAGGTATATAAGATAGTCAAGAGAATGATTTTTTTTTACTACTTAGTCTCGTATTGCAGGTAGATTGCTACACTCACCACCACTAATCGAACACTTCATCGAGGACTGAAACATTACACAGTCAACCATACGATGTTTGACGTTTGTTAAGCTTATGGGACTTAACTACGCGATCATCAGTCCCTAAACTTACAAACTACTTATCTACTACCTTATACTAAGGACGGCACAAATATCCATGCCCGAGGGGGGATTCGAACCCCCGACCGTAGTGGCCGTGTATACCGTGACTGGAGCGCCTCAGTCCCCTCGGCCACCGCGGCCGGCAGTCAACCACACTTCAACACCTTAACGTTTTTCTATTTATTTTTATTCGCACCAGAACTTTCACTGGTATTGTCTGTTTAGTGCCCGCTGCCACAATAATGGCTGCAGAACTTGTTAACGAACGACTTGGTACACTATTATACTAGCGTCTGCAAAACCGCATGTCGTTTTCGGCGTTTTCATCAACTTGGCTCGGTAGCACAGTTGTAGAGTGCAAGACTATGAATCCGAAGTTTTGTGTTTGATCACTGTCAGGTCCCAGATTATTTGTCACTTCCCATTTCTTCCACCTCTGTCAATTTTGCTGATGTGTAAAATGTCGAGTAGCGCCGTGATTCGACATCCACGTTAAACTATAGGTCCCCCTATAACTGGCTGGGTAACTTTGCTCGAAGGCCGGAGGAAGGCAACAGCATACCACATCCGAAAACGACCATGGTTAGTAAAGCACTGTGGATTTCAAACCAGTCTTCGGATTATTGATTTTTTAACGTAAATTCTGTTAGTTCTTGTGCACATAAGATACGCGCGCAGGGCTTATACAGTCAGCTGGTCAGTTAGAAGGGTAGCTATGAAAATAAGAACCGAAAATACCTGAGGTCGTGGGAGACAGCGGAGGTTAATCAGGTGGGGCTTTAATAAGGAACGACAACTGGCGGGCAGGGACACGGCGGCTCAGGGCAGCCACACGGCTCCATACAAATGTTTGTTAAGCTTATGGGACTTAACTACGGGGTCATCAGTCCCTAAACTTACAAACTACTTATCAACTACTTACGAACTAGGACGGCACAAATATCCATGCCCGAGGGGGGATTCGAACCCCCGACCGTAGTGGCCGTGCTGACCGTGACTGGAGCGCCTCAGCCACCTCGGCCACCGCGGCCGGCACACACACGGCTCCGATCGAACTTGTGACGCCAGCAGTTGTACAGCCTCTCCCCAGGCATGGACAACATTTAACGTGTATAAAAACTATTCGAGCAGTAACGAGTGTAAATATTGTCAGTAGCCTCCACTTCCTGGAGTTAATCAGCAACTAAGTAATCTTTTAAACCAAACTATAGAGCACTTTCAACCAGTGGAGCTATCTGACATGATAGTCGCCGGCCACCCATAACTGCATGTTTCCGTGGGGACCCTGTTCAAGTGAATAGGACTTTTAGTTGGTTTTTTCAAAGGAATTTGATGGAATAATAACTGAAATATAAAATATAAGATATACGACCTAAAAATATTGAAAATATACACATTTTGCTGTACTTTATAAATTTATAGTTACGATGACACATTACATTATACTACATCAGAAGGTGTTGGATAAAGTACCCCAAACACACTGTATTTTTTGGAATAATGGGTCATAGTTATTTGGCCCGCTTTAGGTTACGGTAGTAGGCCTTTCCAATCGCCTGCTGACAGCTCGGAATTTAAATGAAAATAACGCCTTAACCGTTCATCTGACACAAAAATTGAATAAACGAATTTGAAGAGGAGAAAATTCCCTACAACTGCTCTCCTATGCTTTTTTTCCATATCCCGCACCTTTTCAGAGATATTTGAAGAAATAACGATGCTTTGACATTGTCTCTCTTGTGTTCCCACTTTTTAGGTCGCGCCGTTCAGACTGTTGAACACCAGCGATCAGAACCACCCTTTTGCATCTGTTTTGGACAAAAAATAGGTTATTAACACTAAAAATACACCGTTTGTGATGGCCTTTTGACAGCACAAAATTTAATTGCATATAACGGCTAAAACCGTTCATCCGAAACGAAAAAACTGAATAAACGTATCTGTAGAGGAGAAGGTTCTCTACAAATCTTTTATAACTCGCACCGTTGCAGAGATAGTGGCAAAAATAATGGCAGTTTGCCACTGTCACTTGATTTTACGTAAATCGGTAAACCAGTACTGGCAAAGATAATAAACTTGGAAAAGTTACCACGCCAAGACAGATGATAATATTTTAACGGAAAAAGATAATTAAAATATGGAAAACATACAAAATAATGAGGTAAAGGTTCAAAAAGTACAGTAAAACCTAAAATGAACCGTAAAAGACGTCAGTGCGGTATTTTACTTTTGTTTACTTCGCTTCTAGGCGTGCGCCAGTTTACCTCTTCTTCTAATAACATAGGGTCATTGAGTGCACATTCTTCTTATAGAACATTCTTGCAGATTTTTACGAATCTTGAAACTTTCTTCTTGTATATCTATTACTGTTGGCATGGAACTTTTCGCAGGTAGCTTAAAGGTGCTAACTCTTTGGCTCCATTTCAAATACTACTGTTAGTAACATATTTTTTAATATCATCGATAGCATCTTTCCATGCGAAAATTCAAAGGCACCCCTGTTAAGGAGAATCCCTGGCTCCGGCCAATCAGAACTCGGTAGCTTGTCAGCCACTGAGATGCTGCGTGATTCTTAACCGGAGAGATTCAGAATTTCTAGCGCTACACGCCCTCAAGTAAAAAAAATGTTTAACCTAACTTTCACTTAAAAAAGTGATCTGTGGCGTAGCCTTAAGAAGGTTAAGTAAAGGTTAAACAACAAGTTCTTCTTTTTAGTACATGAGGGCGCGGTTAAGAAACACGCAGCATCTCATTGGCTGACATCTAGCGAGTTCTCATTGGCCGGAACCAATTTTCGCCCTTTCCATTTACAAAGGGTGAACAGTATAAGTCAAAGAAAGTACGTCCCCTCCAGAAATAGCAGTAGCAGTTAGTAGGGTACAGACAGACTCAGTGTCAACATGCCTTAAATATGGAGGCAGGAGTACCACGAGAGGGAGACAGTTATTAGTGAAAATACATTATGATAGGAATAGTTTTCAAAGAATCACTAATGAGATTATACGGTTTATGAAAGGAACTGGCGTGTGTAGAAATATTAAAAGGCAATGTAAGATTAATTTGTCCTGTAATTGTAGAGACATTGTACACGGGGTTAGTCTTGTTTGTAAAAGAGGATCTTACGAATGAAATAATTATAGTCAGTTTCTAAATCCCAGCAACTTTCACTAAGCAGTAGCATTTCATTTCCAATTTCATAGAATTTTTGATAAAATGATTATGTTGCATTGTTTTGATACGTGTTTAATCGTGTTACATTGAACGTTGTAATCACGATATTGCCTATTGGAGACTAATATTCAGTGTGTTACTGGATGTCATAACAGTAGCAAATATCGAAAAGAATCATTTGCATGACAAAATAAGCGTCTCCGTGTGCACAGGCCACCAAGATAAATTAGTGAAGATTAAAAGTTCAGATCCATTATAGAGCTCACCACGGTTCAGATACTTTTGCTAAAATTAAATGTTAATAATAGTTTTGTGTTTTTTTATAATTAAATGTTCTGTGTTTATCTTATTGAAAAAGTCGGCTACAAGTATTCATACGATCTTTCTGTCTTGCTATTATATTTGCAATTCACAATACATTGTTGCGATTAATAGACAACCGACCGCAGTACTAATGAGTAACAGTTTCTTTCATTCTGGAATCATCGCTTAGATTCGTGAAATTACCTTTTTTTCTCGCAGCGAATTACTTGAGCTAACGGCCAACTGGCATTCCGCATTGTGCAGTCAGTATGTTCGTTCCAAATTCCAACCAGAAAGTAAATTCAAGTGTTTTATCAGAGCTTTAAAAGTGAAATATTTACAGAATTGCTGCGTAATTAACGTTTACAATTTAATAAAACTATATTGAGACGCAAATGCCATCTTTAATGATCAGCTCAAACATGAACATTTTTGATATAGTTTGCAATCTCAAGTTTTCGGAGACTTACCGGACTAGCATTTCATTCACCAGTTTCGGCCGACACGTTTCACAACCATTGCGAAATTTTCTCATTTCATTATAGTCGACATGGTCGATTATAGAGAGTCCGAAACTGCACTACGTTATTTTAAATGTGTTTATTTCCGTCAACAGTTGCTATAAAATTGTTTCATAACATGTTTCGATCACTTGGATCATCTTCAGATCTTATAGTTGCGTCCGCAACTCGTCTGGCTGAGTAATTGGTACCAACTGTTGACGGAAATAAACACATTTAAAATTTCTCATTTCAGTTTCTTATGTGTGGCTCTCCACGATTTGAGCATTTACTCTACTAAAAGCAAATGTTAAGCTAATTTCGGATACCACTTATGCTATTTGATATCCTTCTGCACATTTGTGGCGTAAGACACTGGTTGCTTCTGCCAATGCCAGTTTTTCCATTAATGGCAGTATTGCCAAAGGCTTCTGCCTCGGAAGACGATAGTGATAAGTAGAATCCGAACTTGAATCGTGCTTTTCGTTGATAACATCCTAACATACCGCAATATTGTCGTCTGCTTACCGTTCTATCATTTCATCCTTCTTCAATGGGCACGACATTGCGAAACGTGACATATCCAGAATGAAACTTTCACTCTGCAGCGGGGTGTGCGCTGATATGAAACTTCCTGGACACAATTTTAATCTGCCAGGAAGTTTCATATCAGCGCACACTCAGAGTGAGTTTCATTCTGGAATCATTGCTTAGATTGTGGCTAAGCCATGTCTCCACCGTATCCTTTCTTCCAGGAGTGCTAGTCTTGCAAGGTTCGCAGGAGAGCTTCTGTGAAGTTTGGAAAGTAGGAGGCGAGGTACTGACGGAAGTAAAGTTGTGAGGCGGCATCGTGAGTCGTGTCGGGATAGCACAGTCGGTAGTGCGCTTGCTCGCGAAAGGCAAAGGTCCCAGGTTCGAGTCCCGGTTCCGGCACACAATTTTAATCTGCCAGGAAGTTTCAAACATGACATATATTTGTTGATGTACCGTACAATCCCAACGGCATGCCTTTTAAATTGAAAAATTCAAAAATTGATAGCTCGTGCAACAGTTGTCATTGTAAAATGTAAACTTTCACCCCCCGAATGTTCAAAATTACTAAAAATTTCCGGGTTATTATGCCGTGGTCTAGTGGATTTATTATGGAAACCCATTATTATTTTTTTAAATTAAATTTTATTTTATTTATTTATTTTTTGTTTGTTTTTGTTAACGTTTCGACCCCGACTGCGGAGGACATTTTCAAGGGGGATCGTGGCACTTTTGAATGTCCGACGCACACCCTGGCTCGCTAGTGACTGAAACTAAACTCCGTTTACGAGGGCTCGCGCGCAGAGGTGTGACGTCAGATGTTTTTGACATGCGCGCGCAATTCGCTGTTGCCGATTGCCGTCGTCCGTTAATATCGTCCCATGGTGGAAGACTGTTACATTTCTTCTTCAAAACCGGAATCAAGATTTCATTTAGTTTCACGCCCTCCTCCATCCTATTGAGATTATTGGGGTGTTTTACAATTTCTATAGCCTCTCTGTATAGTCTTTTGTGGTATCCATTTGTGGCTGCTAAAACCTGAGTCTTATCAAATTGAATAAGGTGGTCCCCTGGTTGAAAAACATGTTCAGCAACAGCTGATCTGCCAATCTCTCCCCTTCTACAGTTCCCTTTGTGCTCATCTAGTCGTTTATTGACTGTTCTTTTTGTGGTACCCACTTACACGTCCTCACAGCTAGACGGAATCTTATAAATTCCTGCTTTTTCCAGCGGTTTGCGAGCATCCTTTGCCGATTTCAGGTGATCCTGTATCATCCGAGTAGGTTTGTAAATAACGGCAACATTCCGTTTCGTCAAAATTAAAAAAAAAGGGTTTCCATAATAAATGCACTAGACCACAGCATAATAGCCCGGAAATTTTTAGTAATTTCGAACAGTTGTCAGCAAACAAAGTTCGTCCTTTATTGAGCAGTTTATCTGCAATCAAGACGTTTTAGTCAACGCCAAATTTCTTTCTTACAATGGTATCTCTTCGAGATTAACTTTTGTAAATTTCTAGTGCACCCTTTAGTGGAGCACAGTTTGGAAAATTTTTCGACAATCTTACTCGTCCTCTCGAAGGAATCATTGTGTCATCAAGTCTTTTCGCCTGCTAAAAAGACTTTTTAATAAATGACGCCCAGGAGGGACGTTTGCATGGCATACATAATTAAACACGGCCACTACACATCGTATTTAAGCCATAAGCATAGGACATGCGGCATTTGGAACTTCCACCTTTACGACCTTTTCAGCCTGAATGAAGTTCTGCTGATTATTTGTTTCAACGTCTCTCTCTGTGTGGGAACTACATAGCGGAATGTACGAGCATGCGAGTGGTAGACAGTGTGTGGTGTCTTGGAGGCGTCTACTGATAGCATAATAGTTAACGCGGCTGCCCGCGAAAACCCGAATATCCATGTTGGAATCTCTGACCGGCACGAATCTTCCATATGTCATAACCAGACCAATCTTCCATATGCCGTAATCAGACAATGATGATTCATATTCGCAGTTGCGAATACATTCATTGTATTTTTGATAATTGCCTGTCACTTTTTAATTATTTCTTTTTGGGTGGAAAAACTTTTTCAACTCTGGTAATCTCCTTTGTCGTTCAGTTATTCCAAAATGTAAGTTTGCTAATAGTAATTCAGATCGATTACGGGACATTTTTCTGTAATTTTTTTCCGTAATTTTCTGTGGTAATCTCTCCTTTGGTATCCTGCTTTTTCTTCCATAAAATCTGTAATCGAATTTGTAACGTCAATTTTGTTCCTGATGACTTCATTTCTGAATCTTTCTCGGGTAGATATCCCTTACGATTGCATCCAAAAGCCCATCTCAGATGCCATCAATCTTTTAGTGCTTGCGATTTAATGTCATTGTGGTGTCGCACAAGTCTGAAGTGCGCGCCACGTACTTTCGCCGCGCGCCGCCATGCGCGCACGGCGCGGCGTTCTTATGACGTCAGCCACGAGCGCCCTCTGCTGCAACTCCGCTCGTGGCCACCACTGAACTGTATCGGTCACTTGGGATTAGATCAGGCACTAGGACTTAACAGTGGGCAGGCCTCTATCTACGTAGTTAAACTATGTATCTGCATTCCAAAAATGTTCAAATGTCTGTACAGCTTATGGGACTTAACTACGAGGTCATCAGTCCCTAAACTTACAAACTCCTTATGAACTACTTACGAACTAGGACGGCACAAATATCCATGCCCGAGGGGGAATTCGAACCCCCGACCGTAGTGGCCGTACATACCGTGACTGAAGCGCCTCAGTCCCCTCGGCCACCGCTTCCGGCCCTGCATTCCACTAGTCTGCTGCCCTCCAAGTTAAGTATTGTATAATTTCTACGAAATATACATCTTGTTCTAATCTATCTTAGTGTTTCTAGTTTCTGATGTCCCATGGCTGGTCATCTCCGTACCCGCACACGCGTGCATCCTATTTCCCTGTGTCGGTCTCTCTCTACTCGGCCACCGACACCTACGACAACCGGCGGAAACGAGACACAAACGTGGCGAAGGGGGTGTGATACAAAAGTCATAAAGCTTCTAGTAACTGTATAAATGTTGTGCAAGAACTGAAACATCCTAACCTGCAGAAGATAACGCAGTTCTGTATATGGCTGTTGAGAAATTTTGATAATGTTGATCCACTAAGGCTCATCATTGACGAGGCGTGGTTCCTTCTCTTCGAGGACGTATCCCTAAGCAATCGGTATTGGTCGACAGGAAATCCACCCACGAGCTACTATGTGCCCTTGCTTGACAAGAAGAAAAAATGTTAAAATGTTTGTAAATCTATCGGAACAAGCTGCTTGGTCACCAGCCGTAGCTTACAAACTACTTAAACTAAGTTAAAGTAACCTAATGACAACACACACATCCATGTCCGAGGGAGGACTCGAACCCCCGACGGCGAACAACCGCGCGCTTGACAAGAAGATTGGTGAGCATATTTCCACCACATGCGTTATAGGGCCTCTATTCTTTGAGACGACATTGAACAGTGGTGTGTATTAGGAACTCCTGGAGGGTTTATTCAAACTTTAGAGAAGAGGAGCGTCAGTTATTTTACATTCAGCAGGACGGTGCAACATGCCACACATAAGCTACATTACTGTCGGTCTGCGTGAGACGTTTGCACCAGAGACGACCATCACCAAATGCTTCTAGCATTGTGGGTCAGCAGACTTGCCCACTTGTGACTTTCGGTCGCGCCAAATGCTCTGTCGTCCTTAGAGAGTGGGAAGCGGCTATAACCGGTATGAGGGGTCCGCCGAAAGGCATTCTCCTCGTGTGAGAACCGACTCTCCCATCTGGCCATTAAACCACTATGTGCACGATGTAGGGCAAGGGAGTATTAACAAGGGAAGTTCCCATCCTTGAACGGCTAAAACCTACCTGAAACGCGTGTAATATACATACGTGAAACAAAATGTTTTGTAGTACCCGTATATGCGACAAATACAGCCTTCCTCGACCAGTGTGGACATGAGTCGAAAAACTTCGTTCTTTGAACTGACATAAAATGTAAACAAACTTGCATCATTGTAGCGTGTGCATGGGATGTTTACATAAGAGAACACCATAACCAAAGGCTTGTAGCCTCCTCGGATCACCATAGTTGTCCACTTGAGACTCTTACTGAAGGGGAGAGTATAAGAAACAAAGCCACACGTAATTGTAAAGCACAAGACCAAGATGCATGATGTCATCAGTGCCAGCACAAGAACTGACATGGTGCTCACATGTGTGCGGAAGTTGGCGGAGAAGATGTTTGTGTGTTGACCCGAAGAGATTTTGGTCATATGTTAAATATACCGGGGGCAAAACACAAAAAAATACCGTCACTACTTGATAGTAATGGCAATCCTGCCTAGGATAGCACTACTAAATCAAAGTTACCAAATTATATGAAACCAATATTCCAAATTTCGAATTACAAACAGAGGCCAGAATGAGTAACGTTGAGTATATATCCTCGGAGTAGTGAAGCAACTTAAATTACTTAACAAGAACAAGTCTTCTGCTCCGGACTGTATACCCATTAGATTCTATTATGCTGAAGCGATAGCTCCTTACTTGACACTTAACAGCCATATACAACCGCTCGCTCAAAGAAGGATCTGTACCAAAAGAGTGGAAAGTTGCACAGGTCACACCTATATTCAAGAAAGACAGTAGGAGTAACCCACTAAACTACAGGCCTATTTCATTGACGTCAATTTGCAGCAGAGTTTTGGAACATATCCTGTATTCAAATATTGTGAATTATGTCGAACAGAATGATCTATTGACCCAACGTCAAATCGTATTTAGAAAATGTCGTTCATGCGAAACACAACTAGCTGTTTACTCACACGAAGTGATGAGTGCTATCGACAAGAGATCTCAAATTGATTCCGTATTTCTGGATTTCCAGAAGGATTTTGAGACCTCACAAACGCCTTTTAATCAAATTGCGTGGGTATGGTATATCGTTCCAAATTTGCGACTGGATAGGGGGTTCCCTATCAGAAAGGACACAATTTTTAGTAATCCACGGTAAGGCATCGACTAAAATAGAGGTGATATCGGGCGTTCCACAGGGTAGAGTTATTGGTCCTCTGCTGTTCCTTATTTACGTAAACGATTTGGGAGAAAATCTAATTAGCTCTCGTAGGTTGTTTGCAGATGACGCCATCATTTACCGTCTAGTAAAATCATCTGCAGATCAAAACTAACTGCAGAACGATCTGAATAAGATATCACTACGATGTAAAAAAATGGCAATTGACTCTAAATAATGAAAAGTGTGAAGTTGTCCACATGATTACGAAAATAAATCCGTTAAACTTTGTTTACAAGATAAATCAATCAAATGTGAAGGCCGTAAACTCCACTAAATACCTAGGAATTACTATTACTTCAGACTTAAACTGGAAAGAACACGTAGATAATTTTGTAGGAATGGCGAACCACACTGCGTTTTATTGGTAAAACTCTTAAAACATGCAACAGAACTACTAAAGAAACTGCATACTCTTTGCTTGTCCCTTTTTGGAGTGTTGCCGCCCAATGTGGGATCCTTATCAGGTGGGTTTGACGGAGGACATCGAAAGAGTCCAAAGAAGGGCAGCTCGTTTCGTATTGTCACGATACAAGGGAGACAGCGTCACGAAAATGATACAGCATCTGGGATGGGAATCATTAGGACGACGGCGCTTATTGCTGCGGCGTGGTCTACTTACGGAACTCCAGTCGGCAACATTCTCCTCCGAATGCGAAAATACATAGGTACAAATGATCATCAGAATAAAATACGAGAAATCGGAGCTAAAACGGAGAGATTGGGGTGTTCTTTCTTCCCGCGTGTTATTCGAGAATGGAATGGTAAATAAATAGTATAAAGGTGGTTCGATGAAACCTCTGACAGGCACTTAAATGTGATTTGCAGAGATGTAGATGTAGACAACATTCATAGAATATATGACATCAACTGCGATTGGGCAAAGCTGAAAATGTGTACCCAGCCGGGATTCGAACCCGGGTCTCCTGCTTTCTAGGCAGTTGCGCTGAACCCTACACCACTGGGGACACAGTGATCACCGCACCTGCAAGGACTACCTAAGCACGCCTCCCATCAGATACAAATTCCCAGCTTCGCCCTGCCCACAGTACTCAAACTCGTAGTTATGAACTAATTCCCGTAAGAGTAAGGGCTAAACTTTGCCCACCCCTCCCCACTAATGATAGGATCATTGCCAGTCACCGGCATATTATATATATATATATATATATATATATATATATATATATATATATATATATATATATATATATGTGTGTGTGTGTGTGTGTGTGTGTGTGTGTGTGTGTGTGTGTGTGTGTGTGCGTGTGTGTGTGCGTGCGTGCGTGTGTGTGTGTGTGTGTGTGTGGCGTCTATTCCGAGAGAACAGACGTTTACATCGAGAGAACAGACGTCACTTCAGTGGTGTATTGGTCAGCGCAACTGCCTAGAAAGCAGGAGACCCGGGTTCCAATCCCGGCTTGGTACACATTTTCAGCTTTGCCCAATCGCAGTTGATGTCATATATTCTATGAATGTTGAATAATAACAACTGCTGGATCAGAAGTGACGTCTGTTCTCTCGGAATAGACGCCACATGTATATGCAGATGTAGACTTTACGGGACGGTGTTGATGCTTTCACGTTACGTTTTGCGTGTCGCACACTGTACTTTATATACGTCTAATATGACGACAGCAGTAAAGGGAGCCTCAGCTACTCGCCTGTGGTGGCGGCTGTCGCTTTCCACCCGGAGCTTCCTCCGGGACGTGATGTCAGCCGTTAGCTTGCGCGCGCCAGACATTCTGGTGCGTGCCGTGCGTGAATCAGCTCAGATGACAACAACATTCCGCGGCCGCACGTCACTGTGGCATCGTTCCATACTACGCGTCAGGTGGCCGCCGGCGTGTATCAATGAGCCGCGTGGCTGACGGCCAGCTCAGCTGCCTCATAACACCCCTATCCCCTACCCTCGTCCGCCACGTGCGTCTTCCTCCCTACAAGTCACGCTGCAAGGAATATTTCCCGGCTTACATCATGTTCACGAACATATCATTTAAATTTGCTTTATAGGTTTGGTCCGCCTTGAGCAAACACAAATGTTTTCATTTATAACACGATATATTGATGTAATAACTTCTTATGTTTTGTTTTGTATGCTGTGACACTGTATTTTACTACACCACACTTTATTTGTTATTGTTAAACTTTGTATACACAAATTTCGTCGTAATTTGTTGATGACTAAACCTTGTAACTTTGTTTACACTTGTATCCAAAGATGTTCATCCAAAGATAGTGTACATCCCTGAATGGTTCTACTAATATCGATAACATAGGTTTCATCGTCTCTGACTCATGCAATTAGCACAAGCCACTCCCTCCATTTTTATTCATAGACTGTTCTCACCTTTTATGTCATATTTGTCTGATAGATTTTATCTAAGATGACCATAGTAATTTTTTACACTTTTAGTTATACTGACTCCTGTTTATCTCAGTTGTATGTATTTTATTTGATGCATTTTACCATTCTGTTTTAACACCTTGTAAGTATTTTAACTATATGTTAAATTGACATGATTCTCCATTTTCAGTCTCTTTATATGTAATTTTTTCTGATTATGTCCTCTTTGTGTTTGTGCACATCAATTACGTTTATTTTGTATTTTTTGTATAGTTTATCCATGAAGATGGTCCATGACCGAAACTGGTAGATTATAAGGTTTTTAATAAACAGCTGATGGTTTTTATAAAAATGCATTTTATGAAATGTTTTTTCATTTCTCCCAAAGATGTTTCGCTGGCGTTGCAGCATCATCAGTGGGATATTTATTGTCTGTCAAATTAACAGTGGAATGATTGTTACTTTTTTACATTAATACTAAAAACTACAGATAATTGTGAGACTACTATACATCGTTTCTTATTTTTATAGGTATGCTAGGCCTACCTTAATACCACATGTTGTTACGTTTGTGATTCTTCCACTCACAAAACGTCACTGATATTTTTTGACAGTTTGTCATCTGCAAACCAAAACGTGTGTATTTAATGTGGTGAATAGTTAGCTTGTAAATATCGGGATTTTTATGAAAATGCAGGACGTAGTTTTTGTGTTTTGGTTTGATTTTATTGTAGTTACTGCTTGTATAACAAAATGTCTAAGTGTTTATAGCAAGTTTTTGTCACTTACTTTGGTGGATATGCGCTGTTTTTCGTGTTGTGGACAAGCACTGTGTCACTTTCACTCAATGTTTATGTTATGAAAACAAGATGGTGGGCAGTTGAATTCTGGGAGTAGTGTTAGGAACAGCAGACTGTGGTGGGGGCGGGAGTTTTTGAATACTGTTGTTTTCGTTTTAGTGTGTGTGGTGTTTATAGGTTTTCTGTAAGTTCTTTGAGGGCATAAAATATGGTTCCATTGCAGAGGGCTGTGTATTCGTTTATTATTTCTTTTCTTTCTATTATGGCTTTCTGTATATGGTGGTTCTCTTCGATTGTTAATTTTTGTGGGAGGCTTTTGCTGTGTTTCAGAATCTTTAGATCAGTATTTATGTCAGTTGGTTTGTGGTACATGCTTATGAGATGTTCCCCAAATGTGGAATGACTATTGCTTTTTAGTGCTCTTCTGTGTTCTGTGTACCTGGTATTGAAATTTCTGCATGTCTGTCCAATGTAAACTGAGTTACAATCCTGGCATGTCAGCTGGTAGATGCCAGAAGCGTTATGTTTGTCTGTGTTGGTGTTGGTTGTCTTTAGTTTTCTTTGTATTGAGTTTGTTCTGTATGCTACTTCCAAACCTTGTTTTTTGAGGATGTTTCCTATTCTGTGTGTTGCTTTGTTGTCATATGTGAGAGTGTGCCATTTATTTGTTGTTTTGTTTGATTTTTGTTCCTGTGTGTGGGTGTTTGGGGTATGAGTGTTAAGTGGGTTTATGTTTTGTGTGCTTGTGTTGTGTTTCTGGTCTGTTTGTGTGTGTTAGTTGTTCCTTTTAACTTAGCTTTAATTTTGTGGTTTAATTTGTCTATGATGTTAGTGTCATACACATTCTCTGTTGCTATTTGTTTGATTGTTTGTAGTTCATTTTTGTGCTTGTGGTGTCGCACAAGTCCAAAGTGCGCGCCACCTACTTTCGCCGCGCGCCGCCACGCACGCACGGCGCGGCGTTCTTACGACGTCAGCCACGAGCGCCCTCTGCTACAACTCCGCTCGTGGCCACCACTGAACGACATCGTTCACTTGGGACTGAGATAGGAACCAGTTAACACTTCGGAATCAGATAGGCACCAGTGAAGACTTGGCATTCGTACAGGCTCTAGGCAGGCCTCTACCTCAAGTATGTATCAGCATTCTTCAATACTGAGCTAAGTAAAAGTTAAGTATTGTATAAATTCTGTGCAATATATATGTCGTTCTAATTTACTCTAGTGTTTCTAGTTTCTGCTGTCCCACTGGCTGCTCACCTCCGTACCTGCACAAGAGTGCTACCTTTATTCCTATGTCGGTCTTCCTACTCGGCCACCGACACCTACGACGGAAACGAGACACAAAAGCGGCGACGAGGCTGGGACACAAAAGTGCTGTTCATCACTAAGTGGGGTTTTGTGCAGTCTTTGTAGCATGTAATGGAATCCGGCTTGTTTCTGTGTAATTGGATTGTTTGAGTGTTTGTGTATGGCTGTGCTTGTGGTGGACCAAATCTATAAAGCAAATTTATTTTGTAAGCAAACACGGAGATTGAAGAGCTTTTAAACCTCAAGATGAACAACATATCATTTATTTATCAATTAGCGTTAGTATCCGGCGTCACCAGAGTCCGTATTTGTTATATACCGTCTCCTTCTTCACCTCTGTCCAACGGCTCCCACTCTCTGTCCCAGTTTCGTTTCCACGCAGCTCAGTCGTTAACTTGTCATAATGTGCAGGTTATTTCCTGAACTGTGAATTATCACTAACGAATTATCTTAGAAAACACCCGTTCGACCAATGATTGAATACTTCTCTTCTGTGTGTGGTCAGTACTAGAGAGGATTGTCGCAGAACAATGTATTTCAACCTGTGGATCGCGATCCCCAGGTGGGTGGCAGAGTCTTACTCCGGCCGGCAGCGGTGGCCGAGCGTTCTGCGGCATGCCAGTCTGGGTCTGCACGGCCGCAGCGGTCGGGGATTCGAATCCCCCCTCTTTAGTAGAAGCTAGTTCATAAGTAGTTTGTAAGTTTAGGGACTGATGACCCGCAGTTAAGTCCCATAAGCTATACAAACATATTTGGTTTTTACCAGACAACGCTGTAGGAAGGGAAGAGGAAATAGAGGAAGATGAAATAGGAGATACAATACTAAGAGATGAATTTTACAGAGGCCTGAAAGAACTAGGCCGGAACAAAAAAGAAAAAAAGTCTTGCTCGGGAGGTCACCGTCACATGAGGAAGTACTTGCATCGTAAAGTAACTAGAGCTTCAGTAATACAAAAACGTATGCTTCAGTGAAATATCTTTAATGTTGAAACGTTACGTACTTCTTTGTGTAACATTCATTTTTCTTATTTTGTTATGTTAATTTGTTATTATATTAATTAATGTGGTATACGTACGGCTTCTCCGCTATGGCACTGTCCCTGTGGGAATGGGCAGTTGTTGTACTTTTAAGGGTGAGCGAGAATCTATGCCTGTTTGAATGTGGGGAGAGATAGCTCGCTTTGCATCGTTCTCTCTGGCTGAGAGTCCACAACAAGTGACCAAAGAGGTTTCCACACCCTTTGGTTGCGAGCTAGCTAGCGAACCTACTCCAGCACGAGTGTACTCACTCTCCGTCCCCACCAATGCTTTTCCTTGGATTTTCCGGCTTCCGGTCGCTTTCCGCGCCCCGGTGGCCGCTCGGGGATCCATTCTGGGCTGATCGTCTGTTGAGGTAAGGTTGGTTCTGCTCTTGTTTATGGAGATGGTAACGTTTCATTGACTAGCACATTTAACTTACAAGGAAGGTACTTGGGTTCAAACAAACACATATACATCAAAATTGTATGAGAGATAATGTAAAGATCCCTTATTGCACTAGTGATACTCCCACATCTACAAAACTCTGCAGTCGTCCGTTAGAGGGCTCTGTGTGTGCCATGCCGCATTGCAATTTGACCTGTCGGTTCGCCACTAGGGACGTTGCAGTATGCCTCCGAAGTTGTGTTTTGTTACATTATTTGTGTGGTGAAGCGTCAGATGGGGCGGCGATTGCTAATCAATCTTGCTAATGTATTGCGATTAGTTGAGATGAAGTTACGAAGAACCCTTCTTTGTGAAGATGGTATTGGTGTAGAAGATGAATCATTTGCGTGCTTTTTCGTATATGTTATGGTACAGAAATATGAGCATTGTTAGATACTGTTGTTTCAAACTCTTAATAATGATAATAGGGATGATAATGATGAACAACTCATTGCAAGCGGTAAGTGAGGGAAGAGACGATGGAAGCAGTGGCAGTGAATACCAATAGTCTTTCGGGAAGAAGGTTAAAGTTGCAACTATCATCACGGCTTTTGATGTCAATTCGCTAGAGGACATGTACGATGATTATTATATAAGTTATAGTTGGCGTCTACAATTACATCTACAGTGCTATCTAGAGCATGGTTGCAGAGCTTTGCAGAAAAACGACACCCACCAGCACATTGAGGTGTACGTAGAGATCCTGTAACCAAACGTTCATACAGATATGTTTGTTCGAGCCCCTGTACTTTTCTTCTTGGTTTCGTGAACTTAGAATCATTTTTTAAAATATTTTCTCCGATCGTTTGCGGAAACGAGTTCTCGTTATTCAATTCAGTGATTTCCAATAGATATACGCGGTGTGTGTGATTCTAGTTGCAGTTTAATAACGGCCTGGTATGTTAAAACCTTTTGTGATCATGTGGCGGTGTATGAACTCTGTGTAAATATATTCTAGCTTTGTGGGGCCCTATTTCTAATAGATGATATGTTCATTTTTGTACAGTGCATGTAAAAATCTCAGGCTTTCCTTCCATGAGTGATATGCTCTACGTGGTTGGTTCATAGAACAAAGCCTTCAGCTTCCACTCTTGTTTGTTCCGTGCCCATCAGGCAAGTAACTATGCATGTATGCTTCTGATTTCCACTAATATTTCGGGATCTTCTCTCCCCGCATGTTTTAATTTTGCTGTTCTTCTCCAACTTATAGTACGAACTCTGTTTTTGTCAGTAATTCCCTCTGAGCCTTGTACCTCCTCCTTCAATAGCTTCCTTATGTAATTCTAAGCATGTCTATGGGTTTCATGCTGTAATTAATTTTCTTTCTACTTCGGAATCTGAATTTATTCAATTTTATCAGTTTTCGGAACCACGTGGGTCCGAGTTCTGACTTCCGGGGTTCGCAGCTAGTCGCCTGAATTCACGCCACTTCGCATATAAAACCAGTACCTAGATCGATTGCTGACAGGTTGCAACTTAAGAATCCACCGTGATTTTCTATAATGAATCCGAATTTCAACCACTTCACCTTCAGTGTAGTGCGTTCATATAACGTAGTCGTGTGTCGCTGTTAGCTTGTTTGCTCGCGTTGTCTTGTCAGATGTAATAATTAACTTGCTATACACACGCACCATCTGAAAACACGCACGACAGACCAGAGCCAGCTTCAAAGTGTTTGTATATTGTGCTTTGTGCTATCTCCGTCTTGCTGAATGTCGCCTACGATAGCGGAGCCTGCTTCCGCCTCGTCTCAGCATGCTGTTTTTGGTGAGTTTCGCTGTTGTTTGTGAATCCTTCCCCCCAGTAGCGTTAAATCATGTATAATTTAGGCTGGACACCGTGCGCATTAAACCATGTAAGAGATGCATTTTATTGTATTAACAAAATTGGTTTCCTATTTTGCTTGTTCTCTATCTGAATAAATAAGTTTAAGTTGAGCATAATCCGCAAGTTGCCTATAAATTGTAGTTTTAGAGCAGCTTCCCTCTTTTATTTAATATTGTTCTTCACAAGTGCTGAGAACTAGTTCAGATGCAATTTTTTCTTATATCTAAATTCCGTTGCGCCATAAATGTTTTATTAGCCTCCTTTCTAAGATAACTTCAATTGTGGTGGCTTGCTTATTAATGTCTGAGTGTAATAACGTGTGAACTGCTATGTATATTGACCACTGTAGTATTAACTTCCTGTTATTGAAGTAATTTGAAGCGAGCCTGTTCTCAGTTTGGGCCAGGGAACAAGGCTTTATAGCAGGGAGTTTCCAGTAGTTCACACGGACCTTATTTACTAATTTGAGTAATAATAATTTCGTGTGGCTCGTTGGCCTGGTGCAAGTCTTTCAATTGGACGCCACTTCGGCGACTTGCGTGTCCCTAGCCTATCCCAGTTACCCAACCGGGGAAAGGGGACCTACAGCTTAAAGTGGAATCCGAACCACGTGTCGTTTCTGGCGACTCCTCACATCGTTGAGAAGTGAAGGATGGGTTAAAGAGCAGACTGAAAAAATCCGGGGCCCAAGCGCGTTTTGAACCCGCGACCCTTCGGTTTCCGGTCGAGCACTTTACCACAAGACCACTGGGCGCGACTAATTTGAGTGATAAAGCAAGGCTCTTGTTGTATACAGTAGTCGACTTTTAACTTTTCTAGAAGATTCCAACTTACATTGCTCCCTCCTTCGTACTTCTAGCGAAAAGGCCATGAGTATAAAATTGAAAATAGCCCACAACGAGCTTTACTGGCAGTAGTTTCTTTTTCTTTCTCTACTGCGTACCATACACTAGCGCAACACGAAAAATATTAGATTAATACTTGTCCCATAGAACATAAATATGAGTTTTCGCAATGATGTGGAACGTGCCAGGTTAATAAATGGTGTCTATACATGACACTCAATATTTTAGGATAGGATTTTTTAAGCGAAATTTTTAAGTTTTATCTAATAGTTCATCTAAAGTGTAGAAACAGTTGCCATTCAGAATTTTTAAAATTTTTTTTTTAAATACTAGGTAGCTATCTGTCAGACTTATGATGCTACTTGGTAAGTGACCGAAGACTTTTGTGGCAGCATAATTCACTGCTTTATGTGCCATCTGAACCTTGGATAGTGAACATCATGCTATGCACACTGCTATTACATTTGAATTGGGTCGGATTGCTGACAAAAAATTTAATGAATGAATATATATGTTGTGAAGCTACAGTGAACATCCCTAAATCCTTAAATAAATGTCTGCTTGATGATCTTGGGTGGGCTGCAGCAATTATTTTGATTTCACGCTTTTGTGCAATTAATACTTTTTTTACTCAATGTTGAATTGCCCCAGAATATGATCACATATGAAAGCAGTGAACGAAAGTAGGCATAGTAAGCTAATTTACTGAGATGTATGTCACCGAATTTGGCAATGACCGTGATAGCATAAGTAGCTGAACTCAGACGTTTCAGCAGATCTTCAATGTGTTTCTTCCAACTCAATCCATCATTAAGGCACACATCTAAAATGTTGAAAATTCTACCTTAGCTACAGATTTCTGTTCAAAGTCTACATTTATTAATGTTGCCGTGCCATTTACTGTTGTTGTGGTCTTCAGTCCGGAGACTGGTTTGACGCAGCTCTCCACAATACCCTGTCCTGAGCGACCCTCTTCATCTCCACATAAGAACGGCAACCTACATCTGTCTGAATCTGCTTACTGTATCCATCTCTTGGTCTTCCTCTGCGGTTTTTACCCCACACACTTCCCTCCAACGCTAAAATCACAATTCCTTGATGTCTAAGAATGTGTCCTACGAATCTATCCCTTCTTTTAGTCAAGGTATGCCAGAAATTTCTTTTCTCCCCAATTCTGTTCAGTACCTCCTCATTAGTTACGCGATCCACCCACCTAATCTTCAGTATTCTTCTGTAGCACCACATTTCAAAAGCCTCTATCCTCTTTCTGTCCACACTGTTTATCGTCCATGTTTCACTCCCATACAAGGCAACACTCCATACAAATGCCTTCAGAAAGGACTTCCTTACGCTTAAATCAATATTCGATGTTAACAAATTTCTCTTTTTCACGAATGCCTTTCTACCCATTGCCATTCTGCATTTTATATCCTCTGTACTGCAAACATCATTTGTTATTTTACTGCCCAAGTAACAAAACTCATCTACCTCCTTTATTGTTTCGGTACCTAATCTAATTCCTTCAGCATCACCTGATTTTCTTACACTGCACTCCATTACCCTAGTTTTACTCTTGTTAATGTTCATCTTATATGCACCTTTCAGCACACTGTCCATTCCGTTCAATTGCGCTTCCAGGTCCTTTGCTGTATCTGACAGAATTACTATGTCGTCGGCAAAACACAATGTTTTAAATACTTCACCCTGAACTGTATATACTGGGTTTTATCAAAGTTTAATAAGAATTGTTCAAATGTCTGTAAATCTATCGGACCAAACTGCGTGGTCATCAGTCCGTAGCTTACAAACTACTTAAACCTAGATAAACTAACCTACGGACAAATGCACACACTCATGCCCCAAGGAGGACTCGAACCTCCCCGGCGAGCAACCTTGCGCTCCGCAGCGAGGTGCTTTAGACCGCTCGGCTACTCGTTTACAATTTCATCACTTAATTCCTGTTTGTCAGGCGTGATAGCTATACTTGTGTTATCTAGCTGTGTTATCAGCTTCTGTGTTCTACAAAACATTGCCACTACTGCCAAGGCTCTCCATGCAACGGAATAGCACCTCGGCAATGTTCTATGGAACACAGAAGCTGAATTAAAGTTTGTGACGTGAAGGAAATCGTGCTTACACTATTCCGAGGCGTGATAATTGGTAGTGATGCCCTGGTCTAGCGGTAAGACGTCTGCTTAGTAAGTGTAATGGGTATATTTGCCGGGCGCCGTGGCTCAGCGCGCCCGGTCAGAGGGCTGAACGCTCTTTGTAATGAAAAAGCTGAGTCAAAGAACACGTAGAACCAAAACGAACAAACACGATCAGAGTCCTCCAGTACAAGAACTACTCATTGAGCAAAAAAAAAAAAAAAAAAAAAAAAAAAAAAAAAAAAAAAAAAAAAAAAAAAAAGCTTGGAGGCCTGGGTTCGATTTCCAGTCGCATCACAAATTTGAATTCAATGCTTCAGATTTATCATTAATGTCTTTGACATTTTCGAGACGAAAAACCGTCTCAGGGATTGTTTATTTGTATTTATATCACCTTAAACAGGAATGTTCCAATATGTCCATTGCCGAGGTGCTATTCCGCTGCAGGGAGAGCCTTGGCAGTAGTGGCAATGTTCTATGGAACACAGAAGCTGAATTAAAGTTTGTGACATGAAGGAAATCGTGCTTAGACTATTCGGAGGCGCCTTAAGTGCTAGTGATGCGCTAGTCTAGAGGTAAGATGACTGCCTAGTAAGCATGGAGGTTTGGGTTCGATTTCCTGTCGCATCACAAATTTTAATTTAATACTTCAGATTTATCATGTCCGAGGGAGGATCCGAACCCCCGACGGCGCCTACCGCACCGTGGTGGAGTAGCCGAGCGGTCTAAAGCGTCTCGATGCCCCTGTAACGACTGAAAAGGCTGCTGCCCCTCTTCAGGAACCACACTTTTGTTTGGCCTCTCCACAGATACCCCTCCACTGTGGTTGCACCTACGGTACGGCTACCTGCATGAATGCCGGACACTTGCCACGCCGGACATTTGCCACACCTGACCCTTCGCCAGGTAGTCGGATTAGCGGCCCCTCAGGCAAGGGACGCCCTTCCCCGTACTGCTGCTGTTTGCTCGCAACCCTCCGTCTCCGATCTTACTTGATATAGTCCTTACTGAAGAGACCTTTTTCTTCGATATCTCGCCGAAATGTATAACTTCTTTCCAATATCCAGAAATCTAAATATTTATAACTATTTGGAAACTAAAGCAATACCGTCGTATATTTCAGTGTATAATTAGTTCTTCCATAACAAATATGTATCCATTCTCCCTCGGTCTATACGGTAGCTTTCTTGCACACTTACTGATTGCGATAGAAACATTCCATCGCTATGGAAGGAACACGGAAGAAACGACATAAAGATAATTCTAATGTTCGTTGGTCATTTAAGTTGATCACTGTATTTGTACATATATTAATTGCTTCAACTGCATTAAAAATAGAGTGGAAAGAAGAACGATACACTTCATAACTTTACTCTCTTGCAGCGAAACATTAGTCAATAAAGATTATTGGGGCAATGTTAAAACAATGACAGAAAATACATTTACAAAATAGAGATAAGAGCGTCTACGTTTGACGGGTCATCTAAAGTCGACATACAATTTTAAAATATTTAAAATAAGGAAATGACGGAATATAGAATGTTATGCTTGTAACATAGACTGTTGTTCTACATTGTTTAGCTTTGGTATCTACTTAGTTACAGAGGAAGCACCCTAATTTCTTAAGGGAAAAGCCATAATTCCTATGATCTGCACTATAAAAGAAACAAAAAGAACAAAAGGAAATCGTAATGTAATTTGTGTACTTGATCACAAGCGAAACTGAAGTCGATAGTTCCTGTGAGTATGAGCAGATGTTGTACTCGACAACCGGAATAAATTAATAACTGACTCCGTTTACCGACACCCGCACTCTCGTGATGCAGCCGCCGAACAGTTCATAGAAAACTTATTACAAATAGGTACGCTACTCACATAGTTGGCAGTGACTTAAATCTACACCTTCAGGTAGGGTGGCAGATACATCTTCCGAAATTGTTCTAAATGCTTTTTTCATTATTATTTTGAACTATTAGTTCGATAACCCATTCAAATTGTAAGTGTTTTCGAAAACACACTTGAGCTCTTAGTCACAAATACGAGATCACGACGGATACAGGCATAAGTGAACACAAAGTTGTATCAAGCTCAAGTCCGTAAGAAAGATATTTAC
The DNA here is from genome assembly GCA_026315105.1 of Locusta migratoria. Classification (NCBI taxonomy): domain Eukaryota; kingdom Metazoa; phylum Arthropoda; class Insecta; order Orthoptera; family Acrididae; genus Locusta; species Locusta migratoria. The sequence goes on along the minus strand of CM048745.1, from coordinate 271,473,870 downwards.
CAAAACTTAACGCTAAATACATCTATTAAAAAAACAAAAATATAAGATAAATATTCGGTTGACATCTTACTAGGAGACAGTCTCCAGTTTTTCTAAATTAACGATGTAAGTGAAGACCATATGTGGCTTACATTCAAATAAATAGTATCAACAGCACTGGAGGAATTCCTACCAAATAAATTAATAAGAGAGTAAACTGGTCCCTCGTGGTACACAAAATAGAACAGAAAGCTTTTGCAGAAAATTTAGACAAATGCAAAATCTCCAAATTTGCCGAAGTTGTACTGAAGCTCATAATTTAGCGCGGCCTTCAATGCGACATTCATTTAATAGTTTTCACAACGAAACTCTTTGTAGAAATGTGGCGGAAAATCCAAAGAGATCCTGTCCTACGTTGTCTACACCTGCGGGGAGACTAAGTGAATGCTTTTATCATAAACAAATGTTGTTGTAGTGGTCTTCAGTCCGCAGACTAGTTTGATGCATCATGCAGCTCTCCACGCTACCCTGTCCTGTGCAAGGCTCTTCATTCGAGTGGCACTGATGACAGTGCCACTAAAGCAGAGTTATTAAATGTAGTTTTCCGAAATTTTGTCACCAAAGAAGACGTAGTAAATATTCCACAATTCGAAATGAGAACTGCTGCAAACATAACATATAAGTAGATACCCTTGGTGATGCAAAGCAAATAATTCTATCAAATAGGTGATGTTGCAGACGAAACGATCAAATATATTTTCAAAAAGTTTCTAATGGATAAGAAAAATATGTCTAATATTTAGCATTAGAAGGACGTGTGTGAGGTAAAAATCGTAGAGGGAGACCGAGGGACGAACACAGTTATCACATTCAAAGGGATGTAGGTTGCCGAACGTATTCTCGGATGAAGAGCCTTGCACAGGACAGGGTATGGTGTAGAGCTGCATCAAACCAGTCTGCGGACTGAAGACCACAACAACAACATTTGTTTATGATATTGTTTTGTAACAATTATTTTTGAACATTAAGCTCCTTGCCTTGTTTCAATAGCTTTTACTGGTCTCATAAAAGGTAATCAATAACATAGTGAGAAACTTTAATTTTTAAGGACTACAACTAAATGTACTTAATGAGATCTGCATCTACTGTAAATTTATTTCTATCCTTGTCTAAGTTTGGAGATATGGCAATTATTTCAACACTATAGCTGCCGAACGTGTCTGTTTTAGGATGTCTCTTTTAGGTGCATTTCAGAAGTTCAGATTCTTTTTAAAACCTAAAGTGAGCCTTATCAGTATAACAAAAATAAGATTTTTAAAAGCTACTTGCGGCTCTGAAGTTACAGGAAATAATTTTAGAACTCACAATCTTTGATGGTATGACCATAATATGAAAAGCTAGAAAAAAATTCTTTTAACATGTAAACTATGGGAGCTTAGACTTAAAGTAGGAAATTGCAAATTGAAAAGTGGTAGATGTATCTATCAATTCCGGTTGCAGGAGGATCATTTGAGTGATGTTTAATGTATTTGCTTCGTTGAGTCAAATTTCACTGCCACGCTAGGGAACCGAACTGGGACAAGCTAGTTTCATCATGGGTACTGAGGACTGATACACTCTTTTTATTTTTACAACTAATAAAGGGCGCATCATTAGGTGGTCCTCACAGATGTTCTGTACGTTCAATACATCTCCGTTCTTCAAAAGTAGCTTTTCCTTGCAATGATTCTATTTTCGACGTAAGCACATCCATACCTTATTATCGCATAACCATTGTAATGGGTAAAAGGCCTGCCCTTGGCCATTGTAATAACTTCCATACTGACGGTCACACTATGAAATGCGGAAGCGAACAGTGAGCATATGTCCGAACGGTCGGCGATGGGGGGGGGGGGGGGGGGGGAGAGAAGGAGGAGGCAGGGGGCACCCGACCCTTGGGAGCAGGTAAAAGTGTGTGGCAAATGTCCGGCGTGGCAAGTGTCTGGCGTGGCAAGTGTCCGGACACCATCTGCATCGTTGAGGCACACAAGCCACCCCACCTCGGCAATGTCTGTGGTTCATGGGGGTGGATTCTGAAGGTAACAGATGTAAAATATAGGGAACGAACTTGTACAACCTGTACAAAAACCAGACGGCAATTATGAAAGTCTGAGAGCATGAGAGGAAAGTAGTGGTTGGGTTGGCACTAAGTCTGGGTTGTAGCCTTTCGCCAATGTTACTGAATGTGTATATCGAGCAGGCTGTGAAGGAAAAAGCTGGAAGGAAATGCAAGGAGAAATTTGGAGAAGGAATTACAGTTCAGGGTGACGAAATAAAAACTTTGCGGTTTGATGATACTGTGATTCTGTCAGGGACAGCAAAGACGTGGAAGAGCAACTGAATGGAATGTGCAGTGTCTTGACATGAATGAAGCGTTGACTGTCTTCACAGTAGGTTATAAGATGAACATTAACAACACCGAAACCAGGATAATTTAATGCAGTGTAAGAAAATCTGGCGACGCTGAAGGAACTAAACGAGACAATAAAAGTTATTTGGGATATGTGTATCAGCCGCGGTGGAGTAGCCGAGCGGTCTAAAGCGTCTAGCTGCGGAGCGCGCGGTTGCTGGCCGTGGAGATTCGAGTCCTCCCTGGGGCATGGGTGTGTGTGTTTGTCCTTAGGTTAGTTTACCTAGGTTTAAGTAGTTTGTAAGCTACGGGCTGATGACCACGCAGTTTGTTCCGATATATTTACAAACATTAGAACATTAGATTTAGACTGTCCAGACGACACGATGCCACGCAAAGCTAATACCAGCTTTGAGATACGACAACTTGTGATTTTTGACAATGCGAAAGGAAAATCAAATCGACAAATTGCTGCCGTGCTCAACATAAGTAAGAGTACTGTGACAGATATTGTCAGGCGTTTCAAAAACGAGGACCTTATAGACTCCACACTACAAATGGGCCAGCCACAGAACTTGGATGCTCGTGACAAGAGGAAGCTAATACGAAAAATAATGAAGGATTCTACACTCAGTGCACCGAGATTAGCACATGAGCTTCTAAACGAGACTGGCAAGAAGGTACATCCTCAAACGATTCGCAGATCATTGAAAGAAAGTGTGTACAATAGAAGTGAGGCTAGGAAGAAACCGTATGTGAATCAACAGAATCGACAGAAAAGATTGGACTTTGCTAGGGAGTTTTTTTTTACGCAGGATGCAATTTGGTGGAATGACGTCATTTTTTTCCGACGAAAGTAAATTTAACGTTTGTGGGTCGGATGGACGAAGAATGGTGTGGCGGAAGAAGAATGAGGAATTTACAGTCACAAATATTAAATCAACTGTGAAGCATGGAGGTGGTAGCGTCCTTGTCTGGGGCTGTATATCGAAATTTGGACCGGGCGAATTGATGTTCATCGACAATACTATGGACAAATATGTCTGTTGTTGTTGTTATGGTCTTCAGTCCGGAGACTGGTTTGATGCAGCTCTCCACCCTACTCTATCCTGAGCAAGCCTTTTCATCTCCTCATAAGAACGACAACCCACATCCACTTGAATCTGCTTTCATACAGTAGAGCTGCATGTCCTCGGGAAAAGTAACGGCTGTAGTTTCCCCTTGCTTTCAGCCGTTCGCAGTAACTGTGTGGCAAAGCCACATTAGCTGATGTTACAAGGCCAGCTCAGTCAATCATCCAGACTGTTGCCCCTGTAACTACTGAAAAGGCTGCTGCCCCTCTTCAGGAACCACACGTTTGTCTGGCCTCTCCACAGATACCCCTCCGCTGTGGTTGCACCTACGGTACGGCTATCTGCATCGGTGAGGCACGCAAGCCACCCCACCTCGGCAATGTCTGTGGTTCATGGGGATGGAAATATGTCTATTTTAACATATTAAAGAACAATTTACGAAAAACTGCTGAAACCATGAGGATATCAAACACCTTCAAATTTTACCAGGATAATGACCCGAAACATAAGGCTCGCATTGTGCAGGAATATTTGTTGTACAACTGCCCCAAAGTCCTACAACCATCACCTCAGTCACCAGATATCGATAGAGAATGTGTGGGGAGAACTGAAGCGACGTATTAGAAGTACACCAATATCTTTCAAAGAAAGTGTGAAGCGTCGACGAAAAGAAAAATTGGACGGATTACGTGCGGATTATTTAAAAAATATCACTTGCTGTATGTCGCAGCGTTTGAAAGATGCGATAAAACAGAATGGCTACCCAACAAGATATTGAAACATTTATTTTCCATAAAATTTCGTCTTGAAATACTTAGTTCTGCAAAGTGTCCGAATATTATAGTAACGTCAATATAGGATCGAGTTGTATTTAAATTGTATTATTAAGGAAGTTATGTAAGTTATCTTAATAAAATTTATATTATTACTTACAAGACACATCACGTAATGTAATAATTGTTATATGTTTTGTTTCTTTTGGTATAAATAAAGTTATGATGTTCCAAGATTAAAATATTACAGTGTCCGAATATTAAAGTTATTCACAGTATGTAGATGTAGAAAGTACCCTCCGCTGGCAGAGAGTAGCTGTACTCGGCGGCCCGGAGCCTGCAGTTGGCACGGTTGGGGCTTTCAGACTGGCGTGTGACGTCACAGCGGCGGCGGTTATTCGCGGCGTCAGCGCTTTGTTTTGGCGGGCCACGTGACGTCACGCCGCAGGAGGCAGGAGGCGCCACTGGCCGGCAGCGGGCCAGCAGCTCGCACGTGGCTATGTCAGCACCGCAATGGGTCATCAGTCCCTAAACTTACAAACTACTTATCAACTATACATTTCATTCCATTCCATGATGGTGGTGGTGGCAGCTGGTGCAGCAACAGTGTTGAATAATTAAAAAATGCCAAGTCTCTGTTGCAGTATTTTATTCTCCAATAACGCGTTTCGCGCTGTTAGCGCATCGTCAGACTGGAAAAAGACAAATGTTTTGTTACAGTCCGTGTACTTGGCGGGCAGCGAATCTAATGTGGCTCTTGTTGTTGTGGTTTTCAGTCCGGAGACTGGTTTGATGCAGCTCTCCACAATACCCTATCCTGAACAAGCCTCTTCATCTCCGCATAAGAACGGCAACCTACATCTGTCTGAATCTGCTTCCTGTATCCATCTCTTGGTCTTCCTCTGCGGTTTTTACCCCACACAATTCCCTCCAACGCTAATTTCACAATTCCTTGATGTCTAAGAATGTGTCCTACTAATCGATCCCTTCTTTTAGTCAAGGTACGCCAGAAATTTCTTTTCTCTACAATTCTGTTCAGTACCTCCTCATTAGTTACCCGATCCACCCATCTAGTCTTCAGCATTCTTCTGTAGCACCATATTTCAAACGCCTCAATCCTCTTCCTGTCCACACTGTTTATCGTCCATGTCTCACTCCCACACAAGACAACACTCCATACAAATGACTTCAGAAAGGACTTCCTTAGGCTGAAATCAATATTCGATGTTAACAAATTTCTCTTTTTCAAGAACGCTTTTCTACCCATTGCCATTCTGCATTTTATATCGTCTGTACTGCGACCATCATTTGTTATTTCACTGCCCAAGTAACAAAACTCATCTACCTCCTTTATTGTTTCGTTACCCAATCTAATTCCTTCAGCATCACCTGATTTTCTTACACTGCACTCCATTACTCTAGTTTTGCTCTTGTTAATCTTCATCTTATATGCACCTTTCAGCACACTGTCCATTCCGTTTAACTGCTCTTCCAGGTCCTTTCCTGTCTCTGACTAAGGTGAGTAAATTTTGAAAATTCATGCTTACTTGGGCGGAGATGGAGCCACAGAACTATCTATTGCTGTGTAGGAGGTATCTTAACAATTTGTGTTATTGGGCGCCTGCAAGCGCCTGGTGAGTTTTATCATATAAAAGCGTTCCATTAATTTCCATACCACACCCATTTAGTCCCTAGTTATTCTAATTCAAATAACCCTTACGTACTTTGTACGTTTACCTCTTTGCAGGCGGCCAATAACACAAATTGTTAAGATACCTCCTACACAGTAATAGATAGTTCTGTGGCTCCATCTCCGACCAAGTAAGTCTGAATTTTCAAAATTTACTCACCGTAGCCACATTAGATTCGCTGCCCGCCAGGTAAACGGACTGTAACACAACATTTGTCTTTCTCCAGTCTGACGATGCGCTAACAGCGCGAAACGCGTTATTGGAGAATAAAATACTGCCACAGAGACTGAGCATTTTTAATTACTTATGAACTAATTACGAACTAGGACGGCACAAATATCCATGCCCGAGGGGGGATTTGACCCCCCGACCGAAGTGGCCGTGCAGACCGTGACTGGAGCGCCTCAGTCCACTCGGCCACCGCGGCCGGCGATGCACGTTTCGGCCCACACTCAATGCACTATACAATTTCACTTAATACTGCAGCCCGGACGTCATGCAATACCAAATTAACACATATCTACCTAAATATGTAACCAAAATTGCTGCAATATTCTATACTAGCTTAAACCCGCTGCTCCGCTCGCGTGTTGGTTGATGATAGATAATGCGCGAAACGTCAAATCGAATTTTTTAAAAGAGTTGTATTAAAAGAAATTTATTTTTTACTATTTTATTTGTTTATTCTTATATTTCTTTATTCGTATGCTTATCCTTACAGAGAAAGAGCTGAAGACATAGTAGCATGCATAGACCAAAGATATGGTATGTGACATCACGTTTCGCTGTATGTAACCTCCTCGCTATAGAGTCACAAACGTCATCGCTGGCCTTCAGTCCAATTTTTTTGTTTTTTGTTTTATATATATATATATATATATATATATATATATATATATATATATATATATATATAATTTGACGACTTTCAACCACGATATTGTCCACCCCCTTATAGCTATCGGCGTGGAACTGCTATGGTGTACAACGGGAGACTTCGGACAACAATTACACACAGACCATTCGTTTACGTTCTGTAGTTTTCGCTGCAGAGCGAAATATTAACACACACACACACACACACGTAGAATTTTATATATACCGATAACTTTCCACCCCAATATACTCCACCCTTTTATTATCAACGCTCAAGAAACAATGCAACCAATAAAATCATTTCCAAAGAGTAAATATAATTTTCATAGAGTAATTATTGTTCCGTATTTCGCGTTATATTCTTCATATTATTAAATATCTATCAGATCGCTATAAAACCGTGCCTAAAACCTTCCTCAGGTATAAATTAGTAACTGTAGAAATATTTAAGTCTCTGCGTCTTGTCGTTCGGACGTGATAAGCGTACACCGAATAGACATTCACAATTATATATATAGATAAATAGCTATCCGATCGCCATAAAAATGTGTCTAAAGCCTTCCCCGGGTAGACATTAGTAACTGTACAAATTTGTAGCTCTTTATATCTTGTGGTTCAGACGCGATAAACGTACACCGAACAGACATTCACATTTATAGATATAGATCTATCTATGTAAAAATGAATGTCTGTATGTCCTCTATGTGCTCATAAACCATTCATTCGATTGCAATGAAACTTCTGGTGAACTGTTCATCGTACGCTGACAAAGGTTCCAGACCCAAAAACAAAAGAGCACGACACATAGCTCAGAACATATGGCGTCATAAGTAATGAGAGGCCACCCTGCGAGAATACCCAGATTTATGCGTCAATAATTGGAAAATATAGGGAGCGAAGAGTTATATTCAACCTGTACAAAAACCAGACAGCGGTTATTACAGTCGAAGGGCAAGAAAGGGTCGCAGAGGTTGGGAAGGGAGTAAGACATGGTTGTAGCCTTTCGCCAATGTTGTTCAATCTGTACATTGAGCAGGCAGTGAAGGAATGGAAGGAGAAATTTGGAGAGGACATTAAAGTGCAGGGAGAAGAAATAAAAACATTTCGATTTGCCGATGACATAGTAATTCTGTCAGAGACCGCAAAAGATCTGGAAGAGCAATTGAATAGAATGGACAATGTCTTGAAAGGAAGATATAAGATTAACATTAACAAGAGTAAAATGAAGGTAATGGAATCCAATGTCAGAAAATCAGGCGATGCTGAAGGAATTAGATTAGGTAATGAGACAATAAAAGTAGTAGATGAATTTTGTTATTTGGGTGGCAAGATTACTTCTGATGGCCGAAGTAAAGAAGATATAAAATGCAGAATGGCTATGGGTAGAAAAGCGTTTCTAAAGAAGCGAAACTTGTTAACATAGAATATTAATTTAAATGTTAGTCCTTTCTGAAAGCATTAGTCTGGATTGTAGCATTGTATGGGAGTGAAACGTGGACGATAAGGAGTTCAGACAAAAAGATGATAGAAGCTTTTGAAACATGGTGCTACAACGAATGATGAAGATTAGATGGGTAATCACGTGACTAATGAGGAGGTGTTTAACCGAATTGGGGAGAAAAGGAGTTTCTGGCATATCCTGACTAACAGAAGGGATAGATTGGTAGGACACATTATAAGACATCAAGGAATTGTCAACTTAGCATTAGAAGGAAGCGTGTGGGATAAAAATCGTAGAGGGAGAACGAGGGATGAATATAGTAAGCAGATTCAAAAGGATGTAGTTTGCCGATCGTATTCTCAGATGAAGAGACTTGCACAGGGCAGGGTAGCGTGGAGAGCTGCATCAAACCAGTCTGCGAACTGAAGACCACAACAACAACAACTGGAAAATGGGAGTAGTTAGGGACCTGCAACAAAGTGTGCATGTAATTTCGGGCGTTTATGAAGAGTTTTGTAACTGACCTCCCCCCCCCCCACACACACACACACAAATGATAAAACGAAAAGAAGTCTACCGCTCACAATAGTTTCGTTGAAGATGCCGTAAAACTGTCGCATCAGGCATGACCTTGTATCAAATACAGTTATCATTACACATTTGCATGTTACTTTTTATTTTTGTCTTCAGGTGGCACCATGCCGTCAAGGGATAAAACCGATATCTTTGCAAGTATTTTTTTTTTTCGGCAGTGTATTTTCATTTCTTTTTGCTTCTTCAACATTATTTCTTATCTTGCGACATTTTGTAATTCACCATAGAGCCGAAAGGTACACGAGCATTTTGGCCGAAATCAAAATTTACACACATTTACCAAAATATCCTTAACGAACAAACGGAACTCAAAAATAAAAAGGAGAGTGTATTGAAAACTTCGACAAAATTGATTGTAAGAGGTAATCCGTCTTATGCTGACTGCAATTGAGAGATTTATTTCACAGCAGACGCCTTTCGCTTTTTATTTTAAAAACATCTTCTGTGGTCTGTAAATGATACAAAGGCTTGTTCAGTTTGTTTTCGATACATAGATTAAAAACAGTCATTAAAAAACTTTGTGCGCGTTAGGCCTATGTGTTTATAACTTGATATTCACGGTGTTGTTGTCTCTTCTTTTACGTTTCACTGCTGTTTCTCCGTCTTGTTGGCTGGAGTTGGTGTGTACTTAATGATCATAGATGATTCATAACAAAAGACGTATCTAAATTTTTCATTATTTATTAATCGATTTATAGCAAAGACAAAATGATAAGATGTACAATATCTTAGTCAATAATTTAACTCCTCATATCTGACTCGACCCGATGTTGTGGCTCGATAGCACAATGGTAGAGTGCCAGACTACAAATCTAAAGGTTGCGTCTTCGATCCCTGAGAGGTCCTAGGATTTTCATCTGTCTCTCTTCACCTCTGGCAACGTTGCTGAAGTGAAAAATATCGAGTAGCACCGTGGTTCGGAACACATATTAAACTGTACGCCTCCTTATAACTGGCTGGGCAAGTCAGTTTGAAGGTCGGAGGAAGACAAACAGGACCATGCCTAGTAAAAGCACTGCGGTGTTCAAACCAATCTTCGGATTGTTGACTGCTTTACCTAATACACAATCTACAAATGACTTTAATAAATAATATTTACCATCCCATGGCGCAAGTAAGGCCTAATATTTCGGTTTATATAGACTTATGCACTGTTAACAGCCTCTTTGTACCTACCGCTTGAAAATGAACAAAGCTTAAAAACGGTAGAGCAGCCGATAAAAATATAATAAACGCAGTCATGTACTAACTAGTCCTCGGACTTTTAGGTTCTAAAAATCTTAAATTAGGTACCTAAAATAGGTTCTATCACTTACAAAAAGATGTTATAAAAATCAGAAAATAGGTGACCAAAATCTGAAATTTTATTGTCCAGAAAGATAAACAGATTGCAAAAATACACATTATTTTATTCTCCATGTTGAAATGTTTTACTATATTTTTGAGTAATTACAGTTTATTCTACCGATACTCAGCTTTTCAACATTTCGATGTATAGGGGTTCTGCTCGCTGCAACATTATTCTCCTGGGGCGTCGTGGTAGAAATAAATACTCGTTATGTACAATTTTTCACTTGTTCTTTAATTTGAAACCAAACTGCTTCTCCACCAAAACATTACAAATTCGAACTTGCGTACAACAACAACACAGACTGACATAGATTCCAATGCACTTGACAAACGACTAAAACTCGAACATCCCCACGCAAGGCGGTGAGGCAGATATATAACATCGACAATAATGACCTTACATTATGCATTGTTCATAACAATTGAATATACTAATTTACAATTAACAAACATACAAAGAAAACATTTCATGTACACAAAAATAATCACAATATAAAATGAAAACTATACATACAATAATTTTACATGGCACGTATTTTTTTAGTCAAAATCTCTGATCTTTCTGTTGACAACAAACGGCAATGTTAAATGTCAATTAATTTGTTAATGAGTACGTCATACATGTTCCTAACTCATATTGAACTATCAAATATCTTCACAAAACTGAAAATAGGTTCAAAATCTCACGTCAGTCAATATATACAAAGAATTACAATATTGAATTTCGACTTTTACATTAATTACACAATTAGCTGGTCTATACAACTTGTTTATGAGCCTAACATATATACAATGCTATTTATTTTAATGTCTTTATGTAGATACAAAAGTTTTTACCATTCGTCTGTATTATGTATGTAATGCTGTAGGAAATTGTTGGGTGTTTTACAACATATTTTGCATGTAGACTGGTTTCCCTGAACACTCTAGAGATTTAATAATAGGGACCAAAAATGATTAATGAGATTTTATGTATGTAATGCTGTAGGAAATTGTCGGGTGTTTTACAACATCTTTTGCATGTAGACTGGTTTCCCTGAACACTCTAGAGATTTAATAATAGAGACCAAAAATGATTAATGAGATTTTATGTATGTAATGCTGTAGGAAATTGTTGGGTGTTTTACAACATCTTTTGCATGTAGACTGGTTTCCCTGAACACTCTAGAGATTTAATAATAGGGACCAAAAATGATTAATGAGTTTTTATGTATGTAATGCTGTAGGAAATTGTTGGGTGTTTTAGAACATCTTTAGCTGAGGTAATACTCACTGCCTCCTCCGTCAATTTAAGAACAATGTTTTTAATGTTTTCCAAATGCTCGCTGTAATATTCCACATTCCATGGCTTCTAGCAACGTTCCCCAGCAAGTAAGTATGGGTTCTGGTGGCAGTGGTACGTCGGGAAATTCCTCTCTAAGTAACTGGATTCTTGCAGTTGCTTTAAAAAAACCTGTTTGATGGTTGAATGGGCATGGGCAAGACATATGATGTGGATGAAGGATGGGTAAAATACTTCCCCCCAATTTAACAGCAGCAATCATGTATGCAGCTGCCACGAGAGAATTTCTGGCATAAGATTTTTTATTTAAACCGATTTTTAAAATTTAGGTATAACCAGATACTAACCTAAATTTAAGTATTTTTAGGTGCTATAACTATCTATATCTAAATCTACAAATGTGAATTTCTGTTCGGTGTACGTTTATCGCGTCTGAACTACAAGACATAAAGAGCTAAAAATTTCTACAGTTACTAATGTCTACCCGAGGAAGGCTTTAGGCACGGTATTATGGCGATCGGATATATATATATATATATATATATATATATATATATATATATATATATATATATATGTGTGTGTGTGTGTGTGTGTGTGTGTGTGTGTGTGTGTGTGAATGTGTATTCGGTGTACGCTTATGTCCGAACGACAAGATGCAGAGACTTAAATGTTTATACAGTTACTAATTTATACCTGAGGAAGGTTTTACGCACGGTTCTATAGCGATCTGATAGATATTTCGTAATTTGAAGAAAATAACGCGAAATGCGGAACTATAATTAGTCTTTGAAAATTATATTTACTCTTTGCAAATGATTTTATTGATTACATTGTTGCTTGAGGGTTGATAATTGTGATGTCGCACAAGTCTGAAGTGCACGCCTCATACTTTCGCCGCGCGCCGCCATGCACGAACGGCGCGGCGTTCTTACGACGTCAGCCACGAGCGCCCTCTGCTGCAATCTCGCTCGTGGCCACTATTGAACTGCATCGGTCACTTGGGAAGCAGATAGGCACCAGTTAACACTTGGGATTAGGACAGGCACTAGGACTCATCAGTAGGCAGGCCTATACCTAGTTAACATAGTGTGGTGTCGCACAAGTACAAAGTGCGCGCCACTTACTTTCGCCGCGCGCCGCCATGCACGCACGGCGCGGCGTTCTCACGTCGACAGCCACGAGCGCCCTCTGGGACAACGCCGCTCGTGGCCACCACTGAAGGACATCGGTCACTTCGGACTGAGATAGCAACCAGTGAGGACCTTCGTAATCAGATAGGCACCAGTGAAGACTTTGCTATCGTACAGGCACTAGGCAGGCCTCTAACAACTATGTATCAACATTCTGCAGTACTATGTAAAAGTTAAGTATTGTTACATTCTGTGCAATATATATCTTTCTAATTTACTCTAGTGTTTATAGTTTCTGGCTGCTCCCCTCCATACCTGCACCAGCGTGCTATTTTTGTTCCTGTGTCGGGCTCATTCCATTCGGCCACCGAGACCTACGACGAGGCTGGGACACAAAAGCGGCGACGAAGTTGGGACACAAAAGTGGCGACGAGGAGTGATAGACGAACCTTGGACCAGCAGCGAGACAGCAGCAGTCGGAGCACGCAGAAATTGCTCCCGCCCACCCACCCTTATTATAAGATTTTTGGGGGAACATTTTCAGTTACGTGTTTGTGGACTTTTTTGTTGCAGAGCGTCCTCTTTCATCTTGCATTTGTGTTTTGTTATAAGTTCTTGTATGCGCGGCGCCTAATCGGTCAGCATGGCCACTACCCCGAACCCAAACTTAATGGAAATTATTCAGTTACAGACGGCGCAAATCACTCAACTACTGCAGGCCGTGTCGCAGTTGACGGCACAGGCTGCTCACCAACAACAACAGCCGTCACATCAGCAGCCCACACCTGCCGCTGTACTGCTCCCTACGTTCCGCCAGTAAAACGAACATGAGGAAGAATGGAGCGACTATTTCGCACAGTTTCAAGAACTCGTCGCGGCTCATCAAATTACAGGTCAGAGAGTGAAGAACCTTTTCTTATCGATTGTGGGCCCCCGGACCTTCGTATTATTGCAAAAACTTTTCCCTCACGCCTCTCCTCGTGATGTAGACTTTGAACAAATTGTAGATGCACTGAATGCTCATTACGAGAGGAAAGTTATCGTAGCCGCTGCACGATACCGATTTTTCAGACTTAAAAAATTACCGCAGCAGTCACACCAAGAGTGGATTACGGAATTGAAGGGCTTAACCCGCCAATGTAAACTTACTTGCTCTTGTGGACTTTCTTATAGTGACGTGATGTTGAGGGATGCGATTACGCAGAACATTCAGGATCCCAGAATTAGAGCAGCAATTCTGAAACAGTCTGACCCCTCATTAGACAGTGTACTGCAGCTTATAGAAGCGCATGATACTTTTGACTTAGCAGATGTAGAAATGCAAAGCCACAGTGTTAATTCAGTGCGCCGCAACGGTCGCTTTCCTAGCCGTAGTTCTCAGTGTAGCACTAGTGATTCTTACAATAGTACAGGCCGTGCTGAACAGACAGTGAACAGTAGCCAGTGTAAAAGTGCGACACAAAGGTCGCCCCGTCGTGTTAGAAACAGTGATGTGAATAACGGGCGCCAACGCTCATTTCAGAAAAATGTACGTAAGTCTTGCCCCCAGTGTGTATCTCGCCACAAACGTGCACAGTGCCCAAGTCGCAACGCAACATGTTATCAATGTGGCAAATCGGGACATGTACAGTCTGTGTGTATGCAAATTAAAAACTCAAAGAACGGTGCCTTTCGGAACATTGCTTCGCAAAGTGCGAGAACAGTGCATGTAGTAAATGTTATAGACGCTGTGGAATTGAACAGTGCTTTGCTTGGTTCTCAATTGCAAGAAAGTTCTTCTGCGCCTACTGCAAAACTATTTAGTGAGCCATGTAGCAAGCGCCGACGAGCGCGTAAAACTGTGCAACGGAAAAGGGTTCGGGACAAGCAAAATGACTATGAACAGTGCATTCCGGTAGTGAAAATAGTGCCTTCTGCAACTGCTCATTGTACTAGTTCCCAGTACTGTGTAGATGGTGACAGTAGACTTGGAGTAGCTACTCAAAAGTTTAGTGCAGTAGTTAGTGACTCTGTAGTAGCCTCGCATTGCGCGGACGCCGATCCGGCGGTAGTGCCATCTAGTGACAGTGTTGTTAATCCGCTGCGTGCCGAGTCTGCGCCGCTTAATTCACTACGCGGCCCGCGCATACGCAGCACACAAACCGTAGCAGACGTTGTCCACATTCGCGCACCTGTCGTGCGCCAGAAGCACACAAACTTTTTGTAAATCTCCCCATAGAAAATAAGTCGGTGCAATTTCAGCTTGATACTGGTTCCGCTGTTACCTTAAAGATACTTATGAACTTCTGGGTTCGCCAAAATTGTCGCCGTCACAGCAAGTGTTAACAGCTTATACAGGTCAAAATATTCCCGTGCTAGGAACGTGTAGCCTGCCCGCCTCTTTTCAAGGTGTAACAAAAACAGTTGCTTTTGTAGTTCTTCAGGCCAAATCGACACAGAACATTTTTGGACTAGATGCTTTTGACTTATTTGGTTTATCAATTCAAAGAGATGTGCTTCAAATTTCGTCAATAGTGCCTCAGGATAAAATGAATGCATTGTGTGACAAATATAGTGACTTGTTTTCGCCGGAACTAGGTTGTGCAAAAGACTTCGTGGCGCATGTAACTTTAAAAGAATCTGCAGTTCCAAAATTTCGTAAAGCTAGACCAGTGCCTATCGCCTTGCGTGATACAGTTGCCGAAGAACTTAAACGTTGGCGAGATAGTGGGGTGATTTCTCCTGTTTCTGCGAGTCAGTGGGCCTCGCCTATAGTAATTATACCCAAGCCGTCAGGAAAACTTCGTCTCTGTGCGGACTTCAAATCAACAGTGAACAGTCAAACAATTGTAGACACTTATCCCCTGCCCAGACCGGACGAACTAATGGACAAATTAGGACAGTCTCGTTTCTTTTCTAAGATTGATTTAGCAGAGGCATACTTACAGATTCCACTTGATGACGAGTCAAAAAAGTTTTTCGTCATTAATACTCACATGGGCCTTTTTCAATTTCAACGCCTACCCTTTGGCAGTTCTTCCGCTCCCGCTATTTTTCAGCGTTTTTTGGAACAGCTGACAGTTTCTGTACCGTGTTGTTCGAACTATTTAGATGATATTGTGGTATCCGGACGTACAGTTGAAGAACATTTAGCAAACCTGGAGTGCCTTTTCAAAGTTTTGACTGCAGCAGGTCTACATTGGAATAAAGCAAAGTGTTCGTTTTTTCAAACTGAAATAGAGTACCTAGGCCATGTGATTAATGCCCAAGGAATTCATCCCTTACAGTCACATCTTCGAGCAATCAAAGACTTGCCTCCTCCTAAGAATGTGCATGAATTGCAAGCAGTGATGGGAAAGCTTAACTATTATTTCAGATTTATTCCCAATGCCTCTCAGATTGCAGCTCCACTGCATCGTTTACGTAGGAAGAATGTACCTTTTGTATGGTCTAAAGATTGCCAGGTTGCATTTGACAAATTAAAGTCCGCACTACTCAGTGATGCATGTTTGATTCCCTTTGACCCACAGAAGCCTGTAGTGTTAGCAGTTGACGCCTCGTCGTACGGTGTGGGTGCAGTTCTGTCACATCGTATTGGATGTCATGATCGTCCTATTGCCTTTGCATCCAAGCTACTGACACCGACGCAACAGAATTACAGTCAGATAGAAAAGGAGGCCTTAGCAATCATTTACGGCGTCACAAAGTTTCATCATTATCTCTATGGCAGAAAATTCTATTTGTTGACAGACCACAAGCCTCTCACGTCATTGTTCTCACCCACAAAGCCGATTCCGCCCCGTACGGCACAAAAGCTTCAGAGATGGTCCTTGATATTGTCTAATTATCAGTATGAGATTTTGTACCGACCTACCACTAAACATGCTAACGCGGACACACTTTCCCGACTTCCGGTTGACCAGGATGTGTCGTTTGATTCTTCAGAAATGGCATGTTGTCAGATAGACTCCAGAGATGCTTCCGCTGTCGCAAATTTCCCTTTGAACTCTCGTCGGGTTGCACAGGAAACAGCTGCGGATGCAGACCTAAGTGTGGTAGCACGTTTTGTTCGCTCAGGGTGGCCTGCCAGAGCCAAAGACATTGATCGGCCTCTGGTTCGACGTTATTTTGCACAACGTCATGCATTATCTTTAAGTCAGGGTGTACTGTTGTTGCATACCGACAACGACCAAACAAGAGTGATTGTTCCTCGTTCCCTGCAACGTGAAGTGTTACGCCTCCTGCATCAAGGACATTGGGGTATTGTTAGGATAAAGCAACTGGCCAGACGTCATTGTACCTGGGTTGGTATGGACGCTCAGATAGAGAACATGACGTCACAGTGTACTGTTTGTGCGGAGCATCAGGCGGCTCCTCCGCAACGTTTCTCAGACTGGCCACGCCCCAAGGGACCATGGCAATGTTTACACATTGACTTTGCCGGACCTTTCTGGAATACGCGCTGGTTAATTGTTGTAGACGCTTTCAGCAAGTTTCCTTTTGTGATTGCCATGAACTCAACGACAGCGTCTAGTACAATCAGTGCCTTAACGTCAGTGTTTTGCATCGAAGGTTTGCCTGAAACTATCGTCAGTGACAATGGACCTCAGTTTGTTAGTGCGGAATTTCAACAGTTTTGTCGTGTGAATGGTATTCAGCATATTACCACTGCACCTTTTCACCCTCAGTCCAATGGTGAAGCAGAACGTTTCGTTCGAACATTCAAGTCTCACATGGAGAAGATGAAAGGTCAGCACTCCAGGCAGCAAGCTCTTCAAATTTTCCTGTCTACGTATCGGTGCGTGCCACGTGACGGCCCGTCTCCTGCCGAGCTGCTACACGGCCGCCGTCACCGCACTCTCCTTCACCTGCTGCAGCCTCCCACGCACCGAATCGGTTCGTATGGCGCTACGCGTTTTCAGGTTTCCACGCCGGTGCTGTACAGGGTGTTTGCTGGCAACAAGAAGACATGGTTGCCGGGCACCATTCAACGCGTGCTTGGTCGCAATATGTATGTTGTACGTTCTTCCACAGGGTCGGAGCTGCGGCGCCACGCAAACCAATTGCGTCTGCATAGGCCGCGCGATCCTGTCTCCGGTTTCTTGATTCCAGACCCAGTTCTTTGCCAGGGAGCGCAACCACATCGTTCGTCCCCGGACTACGAGATCGTCCCAATGGAGATCGACGCGACGCCGCCGCTGTCGCCGCCGCTGTCGCCGCCGCAGATGACAGCGTCACCGAGAGGGACTCCGGGACCGTGCGCCCCCCCCCCCCCCCCGCTTGGGCCACGCACCTCAGAAGAAGATGACCTGCTCCCTCTGGGCGGGGGCGGGCGCCCTTCCCCAGGTTTCGGCGGGTTCCCTGGAGGATCGCAAGGCGGATGCCGGGGCGCGGACGGCGTCTCGATCCCGGCCTCAGCTACGACGCCCGTCCCACCAGTAACGCCCCCGCCCAGGCCCTCCTCCCAGTGCCGTCGCCGTGGCCCTCAGCCCTACGCCACGACGGCGCGGCGGTTTGGGGGGGGAGGGGTGTGGTGTCGCACAAGTACAAAGTGCGCGGCACTTACTTTCGCCGCGCGCCGCCATGCACGCACGGCGCGGCGTTCTCACGTCGACAGCCACGAGCGCCCTCTGGGACAACGCCGCTCGTGGCCACCACTGAAGGACATCGGTCACTTCGGACTGAGATAGCAACCAGTGAGGACCTTCGTAATCAGATAGGCACCAGTGAAGACTTTGCTATCGTACAGGCACTAGGCAGGCCTCTAACAACTATGTATCAACATTCTGCAGTACTATGTAAAAGTTAAGTATTGTTACATTCTGTGCAATATATATCTTTCTAATTTACTCTAGTGTTTATAGTTTCTGGCTGCTCCCCTCCATACCTGCACCAGCGTGCTATTTTTGTTCCTGTGTCGGGCTCATTCCATTCGGCCACCGAGACCTACGACGAGGCTGGGACACAAAAGCGGCGACGAAGTTGGGACACAAAACATTGTCTCAGCATTACACTTAATCTGTAGTCAAGAACTATGTAAAAGTTAAGTATTACCATGTTTCTACGAAATATAAATCTTGTTCTAATCTAGCTTAGTATTTCTAGTTTCTGCTGTCCCACTGGCTGGTCACCCCCGTACCCGCATACGCGTGCATCCTATTTCCCTGTGTCGGTCTCTCTACTCGGCCACCGACACCCAAGACAACCGGCGGCAACGAGACACAAAAGTGGCGACGAGGATGGGATACAAAAATAATGATAAAAGGGTGAAGTATATTGGGATGGAAAGTTATCGGTGTATATAAAATTCTACGGGCGCGCGCGCCTGTATGTGTGTTAATATTTTGCTCTGCAGCGAAAACTACAGAACGCAAACTAATGGTCTGTGTGTAATTGTTGTCCGAAGTCTCCTGTTGTACACCATAGCAGTTCCATGCCGATAGCTATTAGGGTGTTCCTGCCGCAGGAACCGCGCTGCGTACCGCTATCGAGGTGACTGCTTTTGATGATACTGGTTGCAATAACGGCTGCGCGATGAACGGCGGTAGCTCTCGCACGATGTATGGAAGAAACGTGCGTGATCATTTTGCAGACTTTCAGATTCGCACTTGTGTTGGCATTAAAGCAAATTGTCTGTGTGTGCAACAGAACAGCGCCGGCGTTACCAACGTTTCCGTAGTGTAGCGGTTATCACGTCTGCTTCACACGCAGAAGGTCCCCGGTTCGATCCCGGGCGGGAACACGCTCTTTTTTTCTCTTTTTCTGCGAGCTATATCACGCATGCATCTACGTCAGATTGTCATGTTACTTACAAGTGTGTATTCAAGACAACAATTGCGCGTTTGTATAGAGTAGTGCAGTTTTATGTCATAACAGAGCTATTGCTATAAGTCTCTAATAAGAAGGAGAGCTACCAGCGCTGGTTTCCGTGGTGTAGCGGTTATCACGTCTGCCTAACACGCAGAAGGTCCCCGGTTCGATCCCAGCGGAAACAATTTTTCAAATTGCTCAATTCGTCATTAGGTATTGTCTTGGTCTTAGATCATTTTCGTCAAATTATTAAAAAATTCGGACTGAAGACCAGCGATGACGTTTGCGACTCTATAGCAAGGAGGTTACATACAGCGAAACGTGATACCACAGGGCACAGACCATACCTTTGGTCTATGCGTGCTACAATGTCGTCAGCTCTTCCTCTGTAAGGATACGCATACGAATAACAAAATATAAGAATAAATAAATAAAGCAGTAAAAAAGAAATTTCTTTTGTTACATCTCTTCTAAAAAAAATCGTTTTGACGATTCGTGCATTATCTATCATAATCAACCAACACGCAAGCGGAGCCGCGGGTTTAAGCTAGTCGATTATAAATTTGCATAATTCGTGTATGTACAACTTTTATTGTCTTTATTTAATGGGGAACAAAATAGGTTTTTACCTACAATCCGAGGTCTAGTAATAACAACGCATTTTACAACAGTTCTCCGACTCTGGAACAAATTCCTTCTGCGGGGCCGAATGAAACAATTGCTGGCCGGATCCGGCCACGCTGGTGTAGGAAGTCGCCACGTGTGTGTGTGTGTGTGTGTGTGTGTGTGTGTGAGGAAGTGGCGTGGGAGCGACGGGGCGTTCCAGCGAGCGGGCACCGTCGGTGGGAACCACGAGCCAGGAACACCTGCAGTAGCGAAGAAAGCGAGCGCAGGCACCTATTATATAGCTGCCACTACCCTCACAATTACTCGGCGCGCTCTGGCGGGCTTCTACAGCCAGCAGCGACATTCTCAACAGACGTGAGAGTGATTTCTGACGTGCCCCAGGGGACTGTTTCACGACCATTTTGTTTCGCAATATACAGGGGGGTCCATTGATACTGACCGGGCCAAATACACTCATAGCCATTAAAACTGCTACACCACGAAGATGACGTGCTACGGACGCGAAATGTAACCGACAGGAGGAAGATGCTGTGATATGCAAATGATTAGCTTTTCACAGCATTCACACAAGGTTGGCGACGGTGACGACACCTACAACGTACTGGTATGAAGAAAGTTTCCAAACACCAGTTGCCCGGCGTTGCCTGGTGTCGTTGTGATGCGTCGTGTAAGGAGGAGAAATGCGTACCATCACGTTTCAGAATTTGACAAAGGCGGATTGTAGGCTTACGCGATTGCGGTTTATCGTATCGCGACATTGCTGCTTGCGTTGGTTGCGATTCAATTACTGTTAGCAGAATGTGGAATCGGTGGGTTTAGGACAACAATACGGAACGCCGTACTAGATCCCAACGGCCTCGTATCACTAGCAGTCCAGATCACAGGCATCTTATCCGCATGGCTGTAACGGATCCCTGAATCAACAGATGGGGACCTTTCCAAGACAACAACCATCTGCACCAACAGTTCGACGACGTTTGCAGCAGCATAGACTATCAGCTCGGAGACCATGGCTGTGGTTAACCTTGACGCATCAGAGACAGCAGGGCCTGCGATGGTGTACACAACGACGAACCTGGGTGCACGAATAACAAAATGTCGTTTTTCGGATGAATCCATGTTCTGTTTACAGCGTCATGATGGTCACATCTGTGTTTGGCGACATCGCGGTTAACGCATATTGGAAGCGTGTATCCGTCATCGCCATGCTGGCGTATCACCCGGCGTAATGGTATGGGGTGCCATTGGTTACACGTGCCGGTCACCTCTTGTTCACATCGACGGCACATTGAAACAGTGGCCGTTACATTTCAAGATGTGTCACGACAACTGGCTCTACCCTTCATTTGAGCCCTCCGAAACCCTAAATTTCAGCAGCATTATGCACGACCGCATGTTGCAGGTCCTGTAGGAGCCTTTCTGAATACGGAAAATGTTGGACTGCTACCCTAGCCAGCACATTCTCCATATCTCTTACCCATTGAAAACGTCTGGTCAATGGTGGCCGAGCAACTGGCTCGTCACAATACGCCAGTCACTACTCTTGATGAACTGTGGTATCGTGTTGAAGCTGAATGGGCATCTGTATCTGTACACGCCATCCAAGCTGTGTTCGATTCAATGCCCAGACGTATCAAGGCCGTTATTACGGCCAGAGGTTGTTCTTCTCGGTACTGATTTCTCACGATCTGTGCATCCAAATTGCGTGAAAATGTAATCACATGTGAGCTGTAGTATAATATATTTGTCCAATGAATACCCTTTTATCATCTGCATTTCTTCTTTGTGTAGCAATTTTAATGGCCAGTAGTGAATCTCACGAAATAAGCATCAAACGAAAAAACTACAAAGAACAAAACTTTTCTAGCTTGAGGGGGGAAAAAACAGATGCCGCTATGGTTGGTCCACTAGATGGCACTGCCATAGGTCAAACGGATATCAAGTGCATTTTTAAAAAATAGGTATCCCTTTTTTATTACATATTCTTCTAGTACGTAAATAAATATGAATGTTTTACTTGGAACACATTTTTCGCTTTGTGATATATGGCGCTGTAATATTCACAAACACATAGCTCACAATTTTAGACGAACAGTGGGTAACAGGTAGGTTTTTTAAATTAAAAAAAAAAACAGAACGTAGGTACGTCTGAACTTTATTTCGGTTGTTCCGATGTGATGCATGTCTCTCTCTCTCTCTCTCTCTCTCTCTCTCTCTCTCTCTCTCTATTCGTTTAGTCGCTTCCGACTCTTCGTGACCCCACTTTTCTCTGTTTTCCACTCTCTTCCGTAGATCTTCCAGGTTGGAACCCGTTGCTTCTGTGATGCCATCGACGCCTCATCTTCTGCCGTCCTCTTCTTCTAGTGCCTTCGCTCTTCTCCAGCATTAATGTTTTTTTTTTTTTTTTTTTTCAGTGAGGCATTTCTTATCAGTAATTGGCCAAAGTAGGTGAGCTATTTTAATATTAGACCTTCCAGAGAGCAATCTGGTTTTATTTGCTCTAATATAGATCTATTGGTTCTTTTTGCCGTCCATGGAATCCTAAGAATTTCCCTCCAGCACCAAAATTCAAAGGAGACGATTCTTCACCGTTCAGCCTTTCTAATGGTCCAGGTCTCACATCCATACATCGCAACTGGGAACACCATAGCCTTCACAGTACGTATCTTTGTTGTTAAAGCTACGTCTCTGGACCTTATAATCTTTTCAAGGTTCGACATCGCCTTTCTTCCGAGGAACAAGCGTCTCTTGATTTCGTTGCTGCAGTCGCCATCATCGGAGATCTGGGAACTGAGATAATTGAATGTGGACACCACTTCCATGGATTCTCCTCTTATATCCCATGAATTAATAGGTGCAGTTGACATTATTTTGGTTTTCTTCACATTTAGCCTGAGACTGGCCTTTTCACTTTCGTTTTTTACCTTCAGCAACAAATTCTTTAACTCTTTTTCACTTTCTGCCAGCAGTATGGTATCATCTGCATATCTGAGGTTGTTTACATTTATTCCAGATATTTTAATTCCTGTCTCTTCTTCATCAATCCTGGCATTCCTCATAACGTGCTCTGCAAACGGATTGAATAATAACGGAGACAATATGCAGCCTTGCTGGACCCCTTTCTGAATCTTTATCCATTTCGTTGTGCCGTAAAAAGTGTTCACAGTGGCTTCTTGGTTAAGGTATAAACTCCGTATCAGACGAATGAGGTGAACTGGTAATCCCATTTTATTAAGTACGTCTCATAATTTATTGTGATCGACGCAGTCAAAGGCCATCTAGCGGGACAACCATAGCGCCCTTGAAGCTAGAAAAGTTTTGTTCTTTGCAGTTTTTTCGTTTGATGCTTATTTCGTGAGATATTGGGCCCGATCACTATCAATGGACCACCCTGTATACAGGGTGTCCCACTCTACTTTTTTCACCCAGATGTCTCTCGAACTACAATAGATGTAGAAGAAACGACTTTCACGGTCATGGAAGCACGGTAGGGGCTTGTAAATGTGGGTACTATGAGACAGTCTAACACGTAAACAAATATTTTCAACACAAACTATTTTTTAAATAGATACCCATATTTTTTCTTAAGCGATCAATAGCTTGAAAAATCGCAAAAAGAATGGCGTTGGTTGCATGTAAATGCGTCAATTACACCCGGAAAATCTGCGAAGCGAAGTTGACGTTTGGAATACATGAAGATTGCAGCTAGTACATTTCCTGAGATTCAGCCGTGAATTTCGCCTGAGTCTCAGGATGCGCTGGTTGCAGTCTTCATGTATTCAAACGTCAACTTCGCTTCGCAGTTTTACCGGGTGTCATTGACGCATTTACATGCAACCAACGCCATTCTTTTTGCGATTTTTTATGCTATCGATTGCATAAATAATATGGGGTATCCATTAAAAATCATAAGTTCGAGTTGAAAATAATATTTGTTCACGTTTTAGATGTCTCCCACATTTATAAGCTCCTGCCATAAGATCATGACCGTCAAAGTTGTTTTTCAAAATATTCAAATGTTTGTAAATCTATCGGAATGAAGTGCTTCGTTATTAGTCCGTAGCTTACAAACTATTTAAACTAAGGTAAAGTAACCTAAGGTCAACACAAACAAAATGTTTAAATTTTTGTGAAGCTTAAGGGACTTAACTACGTGCTCATCAGTCCCTAAACTTACAAACTACTTATACTAAAGACGACACATAGGCCAGTCGTCAGGTATGTTTAGGTCCAAAAAAGTTGCAGGAAGCTGAATTTTTGGTATGTTGTTAGGACATATTAGAGTAGTATTAAACCAAGTTTGCAGCTTCGAAATCCTTTTGCGTAACTTTTAAGAGCCAAAAAACCTCGAAATTTTCCGACTTTTTTCTGGTGTTGGCTTATAACTCGTGAAGGGTGGTTTTTTGACGAAAAGTCACTCACACCTCTATTAATTTAGATAAAATATTCTAAAATTTAAGCCCAACCGCAGCTCTCTAAGTCCAATAGTTCCAGAGATATTGGACTTCAAAAATAGAGTTATTTCTCCAAAAAGTTCAAATTTTCGATTTTAGTCATCTTTCGGCTAGAATATTGGCTCTAATGATCATTCCACGGAGAATGTCATTCAAAACAAAGTTATAGAGCAGTTATTTAACTTTAATATAAGTACTGAACGAAGTCCATAGGCCCAATAGATTTCTAGTTATCGTTAAAAAACGAAAATTTGGAAAAATCGGAGTAATCAATAAATTGACCCAGACGAATTGCAGTCCTCTTATCCTGTGTATGTTAAAGAAAAAGGAAGAATTACTCATTGACGATGATTATTAACATATTGTATATAAATAGGTGTAATTATGTGTTAGTGCATACAAATATATTTGTAAAAGTAGGTATTGCTAAAAAAAAAAAAAAAGAAAGAAAAAAGAAAAAAAAAAAAAAAAAGACGAAACCCTCTCCGTTTTTGGGTATTGGTCAGCCATTAAGGGATTGGGTCTTTCGTTCGTAGCGAGGCCTTTTGTTGTGCGAAGGTATCAATCCCCCTCCCGTCCCCCTTACTCAGAGTCGTGACTTAGCGGGTGTTCTGTCCTCCCTTTCAAACGTCTTGCCTCCGAGGCCTTCCCCACTACAGTCTGCCCTTAGAAACAGCCGTATTCGGATCCGCGAAGAACGTTTCAAACAAAAATCGTCTAAATCTTGATCTTGGTGGCGTTTTAAGTACTTTCTGTTTTACAATATGTCGGAGCTACCCCCGTCGCATGTTTGTTTGGGGTCGTCGGTAAGTGCTTGCAGAGGGAACAGTAACAGTAAAAAAACGCGGAATTTAGACGCTGATAAAAATGAGTCAAATGTGGGCTTGAAAGGAACATGAGGTTTTTTTGTGCAGTTTAAATGAAGTGACCGTGCATGACGCATGCAGGAAGAGGTACACTGTGGAAAGTAATGTGTAAGCATTTGTCCAGCGAGAAGATGTTTGATTTGCTCAACCATCGTATTCGTGTGGGGAAAGGCTGAAAAGTGCGTCGGATTCAAGGCGTCACATCATTGGATATTATTATTTCCTTCGTGGTGAAAAATTCTCCAAGGAATATTTCGAGAAGCAGATATAATTGCCCAAATATCTACAGGATGAACTCCATCAAAGGGAAACACTGGAAGTGAAAGAATCGATTGTGGAAAAAGCTAGACAAGCTAGTGAATGGGGGCAAACATTCTTCGGCGTCTTTCATGTATAAGTGAACTTGTTGCTACTGAGGGTAAGTACCGCAAACATTGCTACGTAAAACTGCACTCCTTGTCGCGATCTACTGGTGCAGGAGGTAAACAAGGCCGTCCTGAACATCCCTTCCTTATCGAAGGTATGGAGCGTATATATGCATACCCTGCAGAAACAAGACAGGAAAATCAATTTTCCATAAGTGACTTGTTTGCAGAGACCTTCACATGTGATTACAAACCAGCAACTGCAAGTGTTCAAGATCATCTAAAAAAGCGATATGGCGGAAAAATTATTTTTGCGCAGGTTGGTCCGTATCACAGCCCAGTCTTGATGTTCACAGACATTGGACAAAACATCCTTTATGAAAAGTGGTACAATCAAAGACTTAGCGATCCTGCTGAAGAGCGGCTTAGAGTTCTCAAAGCTGCAGCAGAGATTATCCTGCAAAACATTCGTTCCCAAACATTTGATACTACTCAATATCCCCAGTCAGATGCTTTTTTAAAAGACGCAGAGGCATCCTTCTCCTGAACAGTGGAAAAAGAAGTGCATAGGATTTGCTCATGCAATCATGGCCCAAATCTTTCCTATCCTCGATTCAAATAAGCTTTAGAACCTATTTGTAAAGAAAATTTGAATCAAAGCACCTTGTTGAACTTTGCCACTGCATGGGAATTTCTTGTACATATACGGAGGCTATGCATTTTGAAAGTTCCGCTATCCTCCGTGGAGAAGTGGCCCAACCAGTCGACAAAGGAGCTTTTATGCATTTTGTCTTCTAGAATGCACATGTGAACGTTAACACAATTGATGGAGAAAATACGTTCCATGAAATGGGTGATACAATGATCATGAACCCTCACTCATCCATTCGCCCAGACATAAACAAACCACGTTTGAAGTCTGTATCTGCCGAGTCTATTAGGTTTACACACTGCCACACACATTAAACATTCTTCTATCAGAAATAAATTTGGCTTGTCAACCATTTCAATTAACGAAGTGAAAATCGCTGAAGTCATTTTGCCAAAATCCCCAGACCTGCTGTGGTTGTTTGGAAAAGCAACTAACATGCCAGGCATCCCAGGATGGAATGGATTCATGGATCAAGTGACAGAAGATCTTCCTTACAAACGTTCAAAGATTGTATATCTCCCTTTTATCCATGCTCCCCCAACCGACTACGACACTGTTTTAACATCACTTTTAGAAGCCAGTTAAAGAACAAGCATTTACGGTCAGGCAACATGTTTTGTGACCCACGGTCAACCACTGTACTTGAAAGCCCGAGACATTGTGGAGAGCCACCAGAATCCTCAGCTTGTCAACATAGGGGTAAGACTTAGAGGTTTTCACCACCTCATGTTATTCATGGGGGCCGTCGGTGCCATAATGGCAGGAAGTGACTCAAGGAACTTTTCTGTTCAATATTTGCGGAAAACAGTGTTGAAAAAATCCTTTTTATATACGATGCGTTAATAATCATCGTCAATGAGTAATTCTTCCTTTTTGTTTAACATACACAGGACAAGAGGACTGCAATTCGTCCGGATCAATTTATTGACTACTCCAATTTTTCCAAGTTATCGTTTTTTAACGATAACTAGAAATCTATTGAGCCTATGGACTTCGTTCAGTACTTAGATGAATAACTGCTCTATAACTTTTTTGTTTGACTTTCCCCGTGGTATGATCATTAGAGCCAATATTCTAGCCGAAAGATGACTAAAATCGAAAATTTGAACTTTTTGGAGAAATAAGTAAATTTTTGAAGTCCAATATCTCGGCAACTATTGGACTTAGAGAGCTGCGGTTGGGCTTAAATTTTAGAATATTTTATCTACATTAATAGAGGTGTTAGTGACATTTCGTCAAAAAAACCACCCTTCACGAGTTATAAGCCAAAACCAGAAAAAAGTCCGAAAATTTCGAGGTTTTTTGGCTTTTAAAAGTTACGCAAAAGGATTTCGAAGCTGCAAACTTGGTTTAATACTACTCTAACATGTCATAACAACTTACCAAAAATTCAGCTTCCTGCAATTTTTTTGGACCTAAGGCCATGTTTTTGTCTACGACGACTGGCCTAACAAACATCCATGCCCGAGGGGGGATTCGAACCCCCGACAGGGAACGTCCTCGCGCATCGGAGCATAGCGCCTCAATGCGCTCGGCCATTCCGCCGCGGCTCAACACAAACACCCAAGCTTGGGGGGGGGGGGGGACTCGAACCTCCCGACGGCGTACGACCGCACGCACCGTAGAACGGCGCCCCAGTGCGCACGACTAATCCACCGCGGCAGTCGTTTTTCAATATCTATTGTAGTTCGAGAGATATCTGGGTGATAAAGTTGAGTGGGGCAGTCCGTAGAAATGACCTTGTAGATAACATCGAAAGTTCAATGACGCTTTTTTGCGGATAATCCTGTAGCCTATCGAGACGTCCCGATTCTGGCAAATGACAACGAAATGCAAGAGGGTCTGCAGCGTATCAACGCATGGCACAGGGAATCACAATTCCTCCTCAACATAAACAAGTGCAAAGTGCTGCGTTTATACAGAAACAAGATCGTTTATTTTTGTAGAAAATATCAACACCAAATTCAAATCTGGGCGTCAGAGATCATACTCTTCCCTTTATTCGGAAATATGCACGTAAACCTAACAAGCACAGTTCGTAAACTTTCAACTATAAAAATGTTTTCTTCGTATTTCAACTATTAGTTGGTAACATCTCGTCCGACACAGAACAATAAGAAAGACGAAAGTCGTAGTTTTGCTAACAGTTGTCCTAAAAACTAAAATACAAAAGTAAATGCAAATAAATTGAGTGCCATACGCGTTTACTTTGCAACTACACGGTACACTTCTTAAGCTTACATTACTTCCGTTTCAATGGGGAAAGCTGCAAAAATATTCGGAGGCACGTTTTTCTATGTGAGTAGGTTATAACTTTCATCAAAAAATGTTCAAATGTCTGTAAATCTATCGGACCAAACTGCGTGGTCATCAGTCCGTAGCTTACAAACTTCTTAAACCTAGGTAAACTAACCTACGGACAACACACACACCCATGTCCCAGGGTGGACTCGAACCTCCATGGTGAGCAACCGCGAGCTCCGCAACGTGACGCTTTAGACACTCGGCTACTCCAATGCAGCTAACTTTTCATCGTTTCATTCATCTGTTTTAGTTCCACTAATATGTATTCATGCATCATTAGACTAAAAACTTTGTATCTAAAATAAAATAATCGTATCGTGAATTACGTAGAAAATGGTGCGAGAATAAAGTATTATTCATACGATATGTATGACGTTTATTATATAATTACAAAATAGCAGGGCATACACGGGAATGAGTCACCTTCTTAAAATAACCGGGAGTAGGGGTTGGGTTGTTTGGTTGGGATAGGAAGACTGCTAAGGTTATCAGTCCCGCGGAGGGGAGGGAAAGAAGTGAGGGTAGGAAAGGAGGGGAGGGGGAAAGGAAATGCGGTCCGGGAAGTAAAGGAGGAAGGAAGACTGCATTAGCTCGGGGCCCCGTGCTCGCCACACACTTACTCACGAAAGAACCGGGGACACCTTGGGGGAAGCGGAAGTAGGTACAAGCAGTGATTTGAAATGGATCGACCACGTAAAATGAATCGTATGTAAGGCATGCCAGATAGAGATTTATTGCAAGAAAACTGAGAAAGTGTAGTCCGTCAAGATAGGAAGTAGGTTACAAAACGTTCGTTCGGCCGATGCTGGCCGGTCGCAGTGGCCGAGCGGTCTGCGGCGCGCCAGTCACAGTCTGCACGGCCGGTACGGTCGGAGGTTCGAATCCCCCCCTCGGCCATGGATGTTTGTGCCGTCTTTACTATAAGGTAGTTCATAAGTAGTTTGTCAAGGCCCCTGGAGTAGATGATATTCCCTCAGAGCTACTGAAGTCTCTGGGAGAACCAGCCATGACAAAATTGTTTCACCTAGTGTGTAAGATGTATGAGACAGGTGAAGTACCCTCAGACTTTAAGAAAAATGTTATAATCCCCATTCCAAAGAAAGCAGGTGCAGACAGGTGTGAAAACTACAGAACCATCAGTTTAATAAGTCATGGATGCAAAATATTAACACGAATTATATACAGAAGGATGGAAAAGCTGGTAGAAGCCGACCTCGGGGAAGATCAGTTTGGGTTCAGGAGAAATGGAGGAACACGGGAGGCAATACACACTTTACGGCTTATCCTAGAAGATAGATTAAGAAAAGGCAAACCTACATTTCTAGCTTTTGTAGATTTGGAGAAGGCTTTTGACAATGTTGATTGGAATAAACTCTTTCAAGTTCTGAAGCAAGCAGGAGTAAAATATAGGAAGCGTAAGATCATTTACAACTTGTACAAAAACCAGACAGCGGTTGTCAGAGTTGAAGGGCATGAAAGGGATGCAGTAGTTGAGAAGGGAGTAAGACAGGGTTGTAGCCTTTCTCCAATGTTGTTCAATTTGTACATTGAGCAAGCTATAAAGGAAAGCAAGGATAAATTTGGTGAAGGAATAAAAGTTCAGGGGAAAGAATTAAAAACATTGCGTTTTGCCGACGACATAGTAATTCTGTCAGATACAGCAAAGGACCTGGAAGAGCAGTTAAACGGAATGGACAGTGTGCTGAAAGGTGCATATAAGATGAACATTAACAAGAGCAAAACTAGGGTAATGGAGTGCAGTGTAAGAAAATCAGGTGATGCTGTAGGAATTAGATTGGGTCACAAGCAATAAAGGAGGTAGATGAATTTTGTTACTTGGGCAGTAAAATAACAAATGATGGTCGCAGTACAGAGGATATAAAATGCAGAATGGCAATGGGTAGAAAAGCGTTCTTGAAAAAGAGAAATTTGTTAACATCGAATATTGATTTAAGCCTAAGAAAGTCCTTTCTGAAGGCATTTGTATGGAGTGTTGCCTTGTATGGGAGTGAGACATGGACTATAAACAGTGCGGACAGGAAGAGGATTGAGGCTTTTGAAATATGGTGCTACAGAAGAATGCTGAAGATTAGGTGGGTGGATCGCGTAACTAATGAGGAGGTACTGAACAGAATTGGGGAGAAAATAAATTTCTGGCATACCTTGACTAAAAGAAGGGATAGATTGGTAGGACACATTCTTAGACATCTAGGGATTGTGAATTTAGCGTTGGAGGGAAGTGTGTGGGGTAAAAAAACGCAGATGAAGACCAAGAGATGGATACAGTAAGCAGATTCAGACAGATGTAGGTTGCCGTTCTTATGTGGAGATGAAGAGGTTTGCTCAGGATAGGGTATTGTGGAGTCTCCGGACTGAAGACCACAACAACAACAACAAGTAGTTTGTAAGTTTAGGGACTGATGACCCCGCAGTTAAGTCCCTTAAGCTTAACAAACATTTGATTTGAACATTCGGCCGACGCTCGATTATTGCTGATCTGAGTGGGATCCTTACCAGGTAGGGTCCATAGAAGACGTAGAGAAGATCCAAAGGAGACCAGCGCGCTTCGTTACGGGCTCATTTAGTAACTCCGAAAGCGTCACGGATATGATTAGGAAACTCCAGTGGCACACGCTCCTGGCAAAGTGCCGAGAGCGTACGTTTCTTGAAGAGACAACCGACATATTGCTTCCTGCTACGTATATCTCGCGAAAATAACACAAGCATGAAATTAGACTGGAGTCGTTATTTCCGCGAACCATATGCGACTGGAACAGGAGACTAAAGTGACAACGGTACACAAATCAGCCTTCGACACACACTGAGATGTAAGACGTATTAAACCATACGTTATTAAAAACTGTAGGAGTTCCGCTCTTCGTGAATAAGGTAGTGTGACCGTAGCTTACAAACTACTTAAACCTAGGTAAACTAACCTAAGGACAACACACACACCCATGCCCCAGGGAGGACTCGAACCTCCACGGCGAGCAACCGCGCGCTCCGCAGCGAGACGCTTTAGACCGCTCGGCTACTCCACCGCGGCTAGTGTTACGTCTTGAGATGCAACGGGTTCGGGAGGTGGACCAAGACGAGCATGGATGTGGACAAGGTCTGCAACTAAAGGAATTGATTAGTCCACATAAATTTATTACAAGATGAAATGAATATTAAACTTTGCTCTGCGTGTAGATGTACAAAATTCCTCCTAACTTTTATACAGTTCTGCAAGGCAATAGTAAACTGTTTCAGTTTGTGCTAAGACAGACTGCTGGCTCTCGTGTGTGATAAGAGCCGCATTGATGGCTTGGAGATGTGGTGGTGGCTGAAGGTGCTGCGTGTACCACGGACACAAAGATACAATACGGACACGAACCATCCACCATGGAACAAGACATGAAAATTATCAGAACCAACAATCGAGACAGAAAAATCCTGACACTACAAGAAAACTTTCACATACAGAGAGCCTTGGCAATGAATAAAAAAGTGGTCAATGATCAGATCAACATAAGCAACAACCCACTGATCAAGCTGGCCACAAAAACAGTGAAAAATAATAACGAAACATGAAATGCCCTACCTCCATCTCCCTCTCGCTCCCCTTCCCCTACTCCCATATTCACAAAAAACTAACACACACACACACACACACACACACACACACACACACAGAGCCTACACAGACACCAACACAAACAAAAAACAGCTGATATACTCAGAGATACAAGGAACACAAACAAGAGACAGACGAAAAGCGACAGTTGGCAACACTAAACATTGTAAACAAACGTCCAAAACGAGTACACAGTGAAGTGGTGATGAAAGGGTTTTAATCAAGACCGAAAATACCACATCCAACTGAAGACCTCACAAACATCTCCATGAAGACACACATGGAATAAAACAGAAAAACGTAAGTAGGGCCAAAAACTATAGAATTAAATTAACTTTCCAAAAGTTAGTGCTACAGAAGTTGTTTCTAACCTAGTAGATCCGAACTTTAGTAATTGTAACAAGACTGTTAACTGTCATACTGTGAAAAATACCTATAATATTATGACTGTACTACAATATTATACAAAAATAACATGTATTACAGGCCACTGATGATGCTTCATAAATAAAGAAGCGAAACGCGTATGGCACATACAAAACGCCTTTCATTTAGTTGCTAAAGACGGTAATACACCTCCATCAAGATCAAATGCTTCAATAGTAGAAGAACTTCACATCACAAGTAGGTTATCTTGTCGTGTCAGCTAAAATATTCCTTGGGCACATCTTGAGAAGGAAAGGGAATAATTTAGAAATGACCATCTTGCATGGAAAGGTCGAAGGCAGAAGACCACGAGGGAGAGCAGCAAGCAGATGGTTGGCTCGACCGAAGAAGATCACCATGTTAAGAAAGGCTTAAGATCGCTGTTCATGGAGAAACCTGACTGAATCTTCAACTATCTAAGAATGAATGAGGAAATGAGGTCACGACACTCAGCAATGAGTGAAACTAGTAATGAAATGATGACATCGTTAAAGACGGACACTGCATAACGTACTTAAACCCAAATCGAGACACGTGACATTTGTCTCTGTCACTGATTCTTGTCATTAATAATTTCCATAAAATAGTTTATCATGGCCCTGTTCATAAGAAATACTCTTATTATGGCTTGTGCGAATCAAATATTGAGGCTGGCTGACTGCAATAAAACGGTCTGCGAGAAACAATTCTGTTGTATCAAAAAATGTAATTTTATATCACCTCCGAAATGTATTCTGCTGCATTAGAAATGAAAGGGCCTGCACTTTCATCTAATAATGACTTACATCTAAGGAAGTACTGATTATTTCAGACTACAATCACAATCAGTAATATGATTTTAAAAGCTAATCAGCATGATTTATCCTGTACACAATATTCCTTTGAACACCTATCCTCACTCGAAAGAAAGGGTTAAGCAACTAACTATTTGAATGAAACAATGCTGCAAATAAAATTAAGAATTATTATTACGCAAGACCAGCTGTGTACTTTCCTTAGGTTTCAGAATATTATAGAAAATAATAGATACAGGAAGTGGTCTGATCTCTCTTTCCAATAAATGGATGTTATAACTTCTCAACAAAATAAGCCACAATTTCTGTGTGCAATTGCTCCGCACAACTCCTCACATCCACCGCACACAGCAGTTGCCACTGCTCCAGCAATACTACCGTTCAGCTGCAACAGTCTAAATTCTTTGACAAAGACACACACATCCTGAGAAGTTTTATCTACTAAAGATCACAGATAACAAAGCTCAGTCAAAACTACACAATGATACGTGTTTCATCACTCTATAAATTCCAGTGATACCTGTTTCAATGTCCTGAAGATTTTGCACGAAGTCTTCCTTCGGGATGGTGTTCAAAAGCCTCGTCAAGTTTCGCTGGATAACAGGAATATCATCAAATGTCTCTTCTTTTAAAGCGAGTTGAGGAAATAGGAAGAAGAACGGAAGATTGAGACCCGGGGAGTATGGTGGACGTTCAAGTTGCTCGACAACGCTGGCCCACACAAGCAATATCGTCGGTTATTTTTGGAAAAAAAAAAAAAAATAAAAAAATAAATAAATAAATAAATAAATAAATAAATAAAGAGAGAGAGAGAGAGAGAGAGAGAGAGAGAGAGAGAATGCAACTCGAACATTCTCCAAAGTCGCCGGATCTCAGACTTCTTCCTATTCCCTCTACTAATACTCGCATTTAAACACCATCCCAAAGGAAGACTTCGTGCTCAGCAGTGCACAGTTGTGGGAGGTTTTCTATTTAGTACAGTAAGGTAACTGTAGTTGACAGTTCATCTACGTTGATGTTGCAGGACTATTCACCGAACTGTCAGAGGTTGTATACGCAGATGTCCAGTCATTTGGACGATTAAAACTATGAGCGAAAAAAAGATCGTTTGACGGAGGTCATCGACTAACTGCAGTAGGAGACGCTGTAATAGAAGCGTCCTGCAACACGGTATCGGCTTTTTTCCCGCAATGCATACGAGACTGGAACATTTTATGTTGGCTCGCGGAGTACGAATGTAGATGCAGAAGTAGGCCATCGAGAAAGAGCACTTGGTGCTTGTGTATCAGTCAGGGAAGAGCACGTCCAGGGGGCTGTCGAAGAAGTGCAAGACGAGCGGCCCTGGTGCGTCGTGTAGCGCCAAGCTCAGCATGGAGGACACCAATGTACCCGCAACATAAGCTGCAATAAAGTACAGTTTGCCTAAGATCGTTTCAAAAACATTTATACTGATTAGTATCGGCAGAACTGGACTGCCATCTTGCATATTACTGAAGTTTATGACTCACGTCTGCCTGTGGTATTGCGTCCTCTTGTAATAATAGGATCCTGGGAACTTCAGCTTGTCAGGATAAAACAGCACCAAAATAAAGTATAAAACATTGTTTGCTGATGTTCGCATTTACTATTCAATTTAATAACACATTGTGCTATTATAAGGATTCGCATTACCAGTAGTTGATAAATGAGTCAAGTAACAGGCAAGATCTGATAATGGTGGCCTAAATCTGATCAAACAATAAAGATTTTTGAAGCGATCTAATCTGATGAAAGAAAAAAAGTTTTTGAAGCGATCTTAGAAAATCTGGGTTATTTGCAATTTTTTGAAGGAAATTAGATCGACGCCTCAAGAGATAAATTCAACGTCAGGGCGTTTACACCTGCCGATCACCCACCAGAGAACAATTTTGTTCTGCAAACTATTAATCCGTAGTTTGTCTCTTCTGTTTGCAGACTTGTTATCGTTTGATAGAGCCAAAATATTAAATTTCTTCAAACGACACAAAGGGCTGATTGAAATCCTATGCCATCATACAGACCACACATCACAATCAGTTTAAGATTAATGTGTGGGCTGATATTGTAGATGACTGTCTGGTACGAGTCCTGAAGTGCTGGCACCTTACTTACGTGCAGTTTCACATGAACAATTTTCCACTCACAAAGTATTTATTCAGGACACCTGCATATAAAAAGAAACGTATGATTCCGCATGATGGGGCTGCAGCAGATTCCATTGTCTGTGTTCAAGTTGCATTCAAAAGTTTTAACTATCGCCACGAAATAAAAAACACACAACAGTCACTTGTAGTGGTCAAAGTTAATTCGTCTCCGGGTAGTCTCCCTGCAGTCACACTTTTGTGTCAGCGTTTCTTCGCCTGTTTCAAGCCCCCTTTATAGGAACCTCCGCTTCGCGCGAAAACCACTGATACACTTAGAAAAATCGCTTCATCTCGGGAAAGAGGAAGAAGTTGCTTCGAGCAACGTCAGGCTAATAAGCTGGACGCTACAAATTTTCATAATCTAACCACTGGACCGCGACAACGGATTATGAAGTCGCAAGGATGGGTGCATTGTCGGCCACGAAACGGATGCCTTTGCTGATGATTTCACAACGATTTTGTTTCACTACATCATGCAGCTTCATCGGAAGGTTGTAGTAAAAATCGCCGTTTGACGATCTCGCCATCCGCAAGGTAATCGGTTAAAATTACCCCGCGGCTATCCAAAAACACCGACCAGCACCTTCTCGGCAGATTTCTGGACCTTCGTCTTCTTGGGAGGCGGTGGGGTGGGAGGGGGTGGATGTTTCCACTCCTTGCCCATTTCTTTCGTATCTGGATAGTTGAAGCATACCCAGCATTTGTCCACTGTGACAAGACGACAAATGAAAAATAAAAAAAAAAATAAAAAATAAAAAAAATGGAATACATCCCCTGCTGGACGGAACACTAATGGAGGAATTTGAGAAGAGTGGGGACACCGAGACTACTGACCGACTGATAAACGCCACGATGAGGAAAGAAGGAGCAGATGGAAAGAGGCAATGGAAAACTTTCTAGTTCTAGTAGAAAGAGCTGGGGGCTGTTGAGAAAATTAGGCGGCGCCACAATACCTCAGAGGCCGTCTCTTGTCACCACTGCCTCTGAGATCTCATCTGCCATGAAACATACCTCCAAAATCCAACGATTTCAGCTGAAAAGAATGAGGTTTCCAGAGACCTAAACATTTTATTGGTCCATAATCCAATCAACATGGATATTGTGAAAGAAGTAGAGACAGAAGAGATTACACAGGCCTTGAACCCAATGAAGAAGGGAAAAGCAGCCGGACCTGACGAGATCCTACCAGAATTCTTGAAGGAACTGGGAACTCTAGGAAGAAGGTGGCTCGCCAAACTCTGCACGGAATGTATCAGTACGGGCGCTCTCCCCAAGATCTGGAAAGAAGCAAAAATTATCGCTGTGCTGAAACCCTGGAAAGACTGGAGATAACCCAAAGAACTACAGACCAATATCCCTGCTATGTACCTCCTATGAATTATTTGGGAGAATATTACTGACTAGATTAACTCCGTACCAAACCGGTTTTCGAGCAGGCAGAAACTGTTGTGACCAGGTGCTGTCACTTACAACCTACATTGAGAAAGACTTCCAAAACAAGATGAAAACTGGACTGGTTCTCATAGATCTTACATGAGCTTATGATACAGTGTGGATCGAAGCTAAGTAGAATCATTAAAAGCAAATATCTACACGTTACTCAACAATATGTTAACAAGCAGAAAAATCAAGGTCTCCCTTCGTGGCACGAACAGCAAGAGCGTGGTTCTGAATAACGGTCTGCCACAGGGCTCGGCACTAGCACCCACTCTCTTCCATCATCTGTACATAGCTGACCTACCAGACACCAAATCGCGTAAATCTGCGTACGCTGACGACCTGGCCATCGCGTGTCTACATCTACATTCATACTCCACAAGCCACCCGTTAGTGGTGTGGCGGAGGGTACCTTGAGTATCACTTATCGGTTCTCCCTCCTATTCCAGTCCCGTATTGTTCGCAGAAAGAACGATTGTCGGTATGCCTCTGTGTGGGCTCTAATCTCTCTGATTTTATCTTTATGATCTCTACGTAGAAGGGAGCAATATACTGCTGGACTCCTCGGTAAAGGCATGTTCTCGAAACTTCGACAAAAGTTCGTACCGAGCGACAGAGCGTCTCTGCAGCAGAGTCTTCTACTGGAGTTTATCGATCATCTCCGTAACGTTTTCACGAGTACTAAATGATCCTGTAACGAAGCGCGCTGCTCTCCGTTGTATCTTTCCTACTTCCTCTATCAACCCCACCTGGTACGGATCCCACACCGGTGAGCAGTATTCAAGCTGTGGGCGAACAAGTGTACTGTGACCTACTTCCTTAGGATTCTTCCAATGAATCTAAGTCTGGCATCTGCTTTACCGACGATTGATTTTACATGGTCGTTCCATTTTAAATCACTCTTAATGCCTACTCCCAGATAATTTATGGAATTATCTTCTTCCAGTTGCTGACCGGCTATAGTGTAGCTAAATGATACAGGATCTTTCTATGTATTCGCAGCACATTACACTTGTCTACACTGAGATTCAATTGCCATTCCCTGCGCCATGCGTCAGTTCGATACAGATCCTCCTGCATTTCAATACAATTTTCCATTGCTACAACCTCTCTATATACTACAGCGTCATCTTCAA
The DNA here is from genome assembly GCA_026315105.1 of Locusta migratoria. Classification (NCBI taxonomy): domain Eukaryota; kingdom Metazoa; phylum Arthropoda; class Insecta; order Orthoptera; family Acrididae; genus Locusta; species Locusta migratoria. The sequence continues at coordinate 271,435,661 of CM048745.1, read as the reverse complement.
AAAGCCTCAGTGAGCTACCGATGTTATCCGCAAGGTCATTTATGTATATCGTGAACAGCAACGGACCCACGACACTCCCCTGTGGCACACCTAACATCAGTCTTACTCCGGAAGACTTCTCTCCATTGAAAATGACATGCTGCTTTCTGTTATCTATATCCGGGACGCTGAAACTTTGCACTTGACGTTTACAAATAACAAGTGAAGAGCAAGAAGCGCGAGGCGCTAGTCGCTAGGAACGATCCAACCACAGCGCGATAAACAATTCCAGTGATCACGTGCCGTGACGTCAATGTCCCCGCGTTGCCGGCTTTGTTCAGTTCTACCATAAACAAAATTGTGTATCGTGTTTATCGCGTGTTTACGTTGCGTGTGCTTTTTTCGCTGCGATTTGTTTTACTGCGAGTGGTTTAACTTGACTTTCCGAGTTCAAGTAATTGGATAATGTCACCGAAAAGACGTTTGTCTAGTGACGTTTTCTGAGTAAGTTCTCAATTTCGTATGAATAAAAACTATGAAGCTTATGCTCTGAGCAGGAAGTTCATTCTCGCTTCAAACGATCGGAAAAAAGTTACAGTGCAGTGGTTACAAGACAGAAATATTGCTGCAGATATGTCAATGTCAAAACTTCTTTTATAATCGCCCCTGAAACAAAATAAGCCTATTACACCCACATATGCAGTAGACGAAATCACAAAGGAGCAGAGTCACAATGAAATAAATCTGCCCCCATTTCACTGCCATTTGAACCCTATAAAATTGGTACGGTGCGACGTGAAGAATTACTTAAGGAACAATAAGTCTTCCACAATAACAGAGGTGGAAAAGCTGTTGCCAATGTGGATGCTGCATCTTGGAAAAGAAAGGGTCGAGCACGTTGAAAAACTGATTCGTGCAACGCAAACAATGGAAGGGATCATGAACAGTTAATGATTTGTCTTGGTGATGACGACGATTTTGGCAGTGACGATAACAGTGAATATGGAGAGCTGGATGTAATTGTACCATTGTCGCCGTAGATTGATGAGTAAAAAGCATTCTGATTATAAAACGTAGAAAGAGAATTTACTATCTTGATTATTGTATATGTCATATCTGTCGTGATCCGATGCTTATTTTCTATATTGCTTTGCTCCGTTATTGAAAGCATGTGCATTGTTGTGCTCTGGTCTTCATTAATATGCCGTTAATTAATTGCTGCTCAAGAACGAATTATTATATGCACTATTATTGCTCAATAGCTTACATTTACGAGATGCAACTGAAAACCGTTTCGTCTGCTGTCTGTATAGAGGCTAGTATTGCAACGTCGCTAAAACAGTGTAGCCAACTTAACTCGCCGTAACGCGAAACGTCAAGTGCAATGTTTCAACGGCCCGGGTATAGGAACTCCGCAATCCAATCACACAATTGGTCTCATAGACCATATGCTCTTACTTTATTCATTGAACGTCTGTGGGGTACTGTATCAAACGCCTTGCGGAAGTCAAGAAACACTGCATCTACCTGAGAACCCGTGTGTATGGCCCTCTGAGTCTCGTGGACGAATAGCGCGAGCTGGGTTGCACACGATCGCCTTTTTCGAAACCCGTGCTGATTCCTACAGAGCAGACTTCAAGTCTCTAGAAATGTCATTATACTCGAACATAATACATGTTCCAAAATTCTACAACTGACCGACGTTAGAGATATAGGCCTATAGTTCTGCACATCTGTTCGACGTCCGTTATTGAAAACGGGGATGACCTGCGACATTTTCCAATGTTTCAGAACGGTACGCTCTTCTAGAGACCTGCGATACACCACTGCAAGAAGGGGGGCAAGTTCCTTCACGTACTCTGTGTAAAAACGAACTGGTATCAAATCTGGTTCTGGTATCAAAGTAAAAGTTTCAACGATCTCAATGAAACATTGAATGCAGACCTCAAAGTCCTGAACACATATTACTCCAAGTGGCACCTACACCCAAACCCCAACAAAACAACCAGCACCATAATGCACCTTAACGACAGAGAAGCACATACAAAATTACAGCTCCCTATGAATTGTTAGCAGATTAGACATGAGAACAAGCCTAAATACTTGGGCGTGAAATTAGATCGCACTCTATCATACAACTCACATTTAGAGGACACAAAACAGAAACTAAAATTCCGCAATGCTATCTTATCGAAACTAGCGGGAACGACTTGGGGATGTGGAGCGAACATTTTGAGGACATCAGGACTAGATCTTGTCTACAGCGTAGCTGAATATTGCTCGCCAGTGTGGATGAGAAGCGCACATGTAGCTAAGGTGGACGTCCAGCTGAGGGAGACTATGCGAATAATCTCAGGTACACTCAGGGCCACCCCCTGTGCTTGGCTCCCTGTCCTTGCTAACATAGAGCCCCCTGAGATCAGGCGATCACAAGCTAGCCATAACAACATACCAAAATATCTTAGGCAACCTGGACCTACCTATCCATGAAGATCTAAGAGCTACAAAAAGGCTTGAATCCAGGACAGCTTTTTGGAAAACCGGCGAAGAGCTTCACAATTTCAAGTCGAAAACAGTCTGGAAAGAGCTATGGGCTACAAGTGCACATAAGAACTGCAATTTGGTGGACGACACCAACAAAAAGATCGAAAGATTCAATCTTCCGAGGAAACCGTGGACAACTTTGAACCGCGTGAGAACAGGTGTCGGCAGATGTAAGCAAAAGATGTAAGCAATTAATGAAGAAATGGGGCCTGACAGACAGTTCTGAATGTGAGTGTGGTGAAATCCGGACAATGGACCATTTACTCGTGTGCGAAGTGTACGGCTATTTGAAAGACATACACATACATACATACATAGACAGACCTTAAAGTGGATTGAGAGAATATGTAATGTAGTTTACTACTGTAAGAGCCTGGTATTGTTAGAATAGTTGTATAAGAATACTGCAATTAACTAAAGAATATTTGCCTTTGTATATGCGAACGAGTAAATAAATAAAAGCAAAGATTATGCTACTGATGACAGTGTTGCTAAATCAGACTTACTAAACACAGATTTACGGAATTCCTTCACCAATGAAGACGTAGTACATACTCCACAATTAGAATCAAGGATAATTGCCAGCACGCATTACTATACAAGTAGACTAGCTGAACCCCCGCTGCTTCGCATGCGTTTGCTGGTTGGTCTGCACCACTTGTGTCTTTTTAAGCCTGATGAAGAATCCATAACTTAAGTTTCGTAGTTATAGCTTGAAATTTGAGTTAACAGCACCATATTTTTTAAAACAATTTTTGCATCACGTATTTCACGCCCTTGTTGGTCGAATTTCCAAAAATACCGAAACAGTCTCTTTTAAATTCGAACCCAGAATCCAAATCCGAAAATTTGTAGTTCTAACTTCAAAATTGCCTAAATAGCAACATATTTTCGAGAAACACCCTCTCTCCAATTTAACCCCGTTGATGGTTGAATTTCCAAAAATACCGAAACACGTATTTTTTAACGTCTAACCAACTATACAAGTATTAATTTCTGCAGCTCTAGCTTCAAAATTGTATCAATAGGAACGTGTTTTCAAAAAGAATTTTTGATCCTCTATTTAACCCTCTTACTTGTTGAATTTCAAAAATACTAAAAATCATGGATTTTTAATCCTGACCAAGATTCCATATCCGAAGTTTCATAGTTGTAGCTTAAAATTTGAGTTAACGGCAACATATTTTTGAAAATCTATTTTTTGCGTCACCTGTTTTACTCCCTTATTTTTCGAATTTCAAAAAATGCCGAAACACGTGTCTTTTATATTCAAACCCTGAATTACAATCCGAAATTTTGTAGTTCTAGCTTCAAAATTGCCTAAATAGGAACGTATTTCCAAAAAACGTTTCATCCCCTATTTCACCCCCTTACGGACGGAATATCGAAAAATCGCTTCTTAAATGACGCCTACAGAGTAAGATTAACACCCTCCACAAATTTCAAGTTTCTATCTTCAGTGGTTTGGGCTGGGCGATGATGAGTCAGTCAGTCAATCGGGACACTTCCTTTTATATATAGAGATATACCTGGATGATTTCCTATCCACGGAATAATTCGATAAATTGTAGTGTAAAATCTATTCCATACGGAAATTATAATAGCTGATCCACACAGGTACTGTTCAAGAAAATAAAGCTAATTTAATTAACACTAAGATGTCGAAGTATACGACTGTCATCTATAGAACTCCATTCTGTTTTCGTAATCATTATTGTTGCATTTCTTAAAAGAATCTGTTTACAATATACTTAAATCATGATGGACTATCGAATATGTGCGAGATGATAATATTGTTATACTTAAACAAACACTTCACTGCGATCGCTGCTAACACTGGCTGATAACCAGCCAGGTAGCGATATCAACGAGCACGAATCGCTTGAGGTTTGTCAGATTGCCTGGGATTTCCATGCGATCAGCCATCAGCGACCGATCGGTGTGATTTTGTGACACGCGAGCGCTATAAGAAGCGACAGGTCGCCCACGCGACGGATCGCTGCGATCGGTCGCACGCGCGTGGGCCCTTCAGCGAGAGACGCGCCCTATACACAGGCGACGGATAGCGACCATCTGTCCCCGGGACACGCGATATGTCCGTGGATTGCGCGTCGCTGAAAACGCCAGATGCGACACCGATCAGTCGCCGGGCTGCCACCAGTTTGTTTAGTCTTCATGCGTGATGGTGTAGTTTAGTTTCGCTAAGGCTACGTACAGAGACAACTTTACCTTAGAATATACAGAGTTACTAGCTGCTAAAACCGATATTTCCCGGGTATATACGCATTTTTCCAGTCTTATATTCGAATCGGGACAGGTTCCGTCTGACTGGACGAAAGCGGTAATCACGCCAATTTTCAAACATGAAAACAGAAAAGATTGTAACAACTGTCGAGGTATCTCTTTAATTAGCGATGTAGGCAAAATATTGTTGTTTGTTAAGCTTAAGGGACTTAACTACGGGGTCATCAGTCCCTAAACTTACAAACTACTTATGAACTACTTACAACTAAGGACGGCACAAATATCCATGCCCGAGGGGGGATTCGAACCCCCGACCGTAGTGGCCGTGATGACCGTGACTGAAGCGCCTCAGTCTCCTCGGCCACCGCGGCCGGCGGCAAAATATTCTCAGGTATTGTTAAAAGGAGAGTGCGAGTATTAATTGAGGACAAGTTAGATGAAAAAGTGTGGTTTTAGGCCTCATAGAGGTTGTCAGGGCCATATCTTTAGTTTACGGCAGGTAATGGAAAAGTGCTATGAGTGGAACAGGAAGTTGTATCTATGATTCATAGATCTAGAAAAAGCCTTATGACCGCGTTCCTAGGAAGAAGCTACTGCCAGCTCTACAAGATTATGGTATAGGAGGCAAACTTCTGCAGGCAATTAAAGGGCTTTACGTAGACTGTCAGGCAGCAGTTAGAGTAGATGGCAAACTAAGCTCATGGTTCAGGATAGTTTCAGGGGTAGACAAGGCTGTAACCTGTCACCACTGTTGTTCGTACTATTCATGGATCATATGTTGAAAACAGTTGACTGGCAGGGCGGGATTAAAATAGGTGAAAACAAAATAAGCAGTCTGGCATATGCGGATCACTTAGTTGTAATGGCCGATTCGATGGAAAGGTTGCACACTAATATTTCAGAGCTCGATCAGAGGTGCAAGGATTAGGATATGAAGATCAGCATCTCCAAAACGAAAGTAATGTCTGTGGGAAAGAGATTCAAACAGATTGAGTGCCAGATAGGAGGAACAAAGTTAGAACATGTAGACAGTTTCAAGTACCTGGGATGTATTTTTTCACAGGATGGCAACATAGCGAAAGAACTGGAATCGAGGTGCAGCAAAGCTAATGCAGTGAGTGTTCAGCTAAGATCTACTCTCTTCTGCAAGAAGGAAGTAAGTACCAAGATTAAGTTAGCAGCGAAGCACTCTATCTTTCGACCAACTTTGTTGTATGGGAGTGAAAGTTGGGTGGATACAGGTTACCTTATTCATAACGTAGAGGTTAAAGTACCAAGAATGATTGCAGGTAGTAATAGGTGGGAACAATGGCAGGAGGGTGTCCATAATGAAGAAATTAAAGAAAAACTGGGAATGAACACCATAGATGAAGCAGTTAGAGCGAACAGACTGAGATGGTGGGGTCATGTTACACGCATGGGAGAAGCAAGGTTACCTAAGAGACTCATGAGCTCGGAAGCGGAGGGTAAGAGGAGTCGAGGTAGACCAAGAAGAAAGTACTTAGATTCGGCGCAGAATGATTTTGAAGTAAAAGGCATAACATCAGACGAGGCATCAATGTTAGCGTTGAATAGGGGATCATGGAGGAATTTTATTAGAGGTACTATGCTCCAGACTGAACGCTGAAAGGCATAATCAGTCTCTAATGATGATCATGGTGATTATATTCGAAACGAAAATATAAATTCGGGAAAAATTTCATCTTCATGTCTTCATGAAAACAGGTTAGAAATTATGAAACAGTAAAACAATGAAACATGCATAATGTACAAAATTATCAGTACAGTAGCCAATAGTAATACAATACAAATGATGTATAACATTGATGTAATTCAAGATTTTACTATGAACAATATTTATTCCATTTCGTCTTTCTCTTTCTGTCCATCGGCTTCTACCTTCCTATCTGTCCATTTAAGTTTCGTTTTCGTGCAGATCAATATTTAAGACATCATATATCCTTGACTATGTGTCCCACAATAATATAATTTTTCAGATTTGTAGAATCTCATATTAGGAAACTGCCTGCGATGAATAAATAGTGGATGAATGAAGTCTTGTAAATCACGCGTCGTGTGATGAGAAAGTTGTTCAAATATGTGTAGAGTTTATAGGACTTAACTACGGGGTCATCTGTCCCTAAACATACAAACTACTTATGAATAGTTTATACTAAAGACGGCACAAACATCCACGCCCGAGGGGGGATTCGAACCCCCGCCGGGGGGGGGGAGTTGTTGTGACTCATTGTTTACGACGAGCCGGCCGCGGTGGCCGAGGGGACTAAGGCGCTTCAGTCACGGTCTGCACGGCCACTACGGTCGGGGGTTAGAAACCCCCTCGGGCATGGATATTTGTGCCGTCCTAGTTCGTAAGTAGTTCATAAGTAGTTTGTAAGTTTAGGGACTGATGACCCCGTAGTTAAGTCCCATAGACTATACAAACATTTGAACATTTTTTTACGACTACAAATATCGTGAACTAAATGTGGTATGTAGTTTTTAACGCCACAGTGATTGCTGTCTAATAGTAAGCAATAAGTGTATCAAGTTTAGTTGAAATAGGTCCATTGTTTTAGGAGGAGATGTGGAAAAATAGCGCATGATGTAGCAGTTATTCGGAAATTTCATTGTCTGTGACGTCATATCTCCTGAAATATGTGGCGTACTATCATGTAAATTCAAAGTTACATTCAGTGGTAATGTCTGCAAAATATGTCGTGAATGGTGTTAGCAGTAAAGACGTAATAAATCGAAACCTAATGCTTGATGATGCGGTTTCTCATTAACCAAATTGTTTACGATTTTATATCTCATGAACTGTACGTCGAACTGCGATACAGTATCGAAGGAACATTCAGTGGTATGTGTGTGTACTGTCTGTGAAAAATGTTCAAATGTTTGTAAATGTATCGGACCAAACTGCGTGTTCATCAGTCCGTAGCTTACAAACTACTTAAACCTAGGTAAACTAACCTATGGACAAACACACACACCCATGCCCCAGGGAGGACTCGAACCTCCACGGCGAGCAACCGCGCGCTCCGCAGCGAGACGCTTTAGACCGCTCGGCTACTCTAACGCAGCCTGTCTGTCAGTTGTCTCGTGAATACAATTTACTGTATAGTGTAGAAGTAATAACTTGTAACGTCATGCCAATTGCCGTAGATATACAACATGAACATCAGAAATGTAGTAAGCGATAAACTTTTTTCTTTTCATCAATTTGTTGGTGTTGTCAGCGAGAAAAAATTTAGTAAAGATTTTAAATTATGTTCAAATTTTATTGCAAGTCGGTAAGTGCTCTCATTGCCAAATAGTTGACGAATAATATCAGGCTAATGCACGCCGCAAGATGGGGCAGTTTTCATTATGACGTGATATCGTATGACTCTGTATCTTACGTGGTTTTTGCAATCATAGCAAAGATGTATAGATTCAAGAAACACGAACCACTCTGAAAAGCGAAGCTGAGTGTGTATTAAGGAGGGATGCAAAATTTAGAAACACAGATCATCTAAGATTTCGTAGTGAACAGCAATTTGAAGATTGTACGGTACAAGTAGGAATTCTTGCGAAGTTAGGTCCTCAGTTTACTGAGTTCCAGCTGGAGATATTTTAAGTATTTGTGGGTCAACTGGACGCTCTATTAACCTCTGAATAATATTAGATAACGTTCAGTGCATATTTTAATATAAATTTTCAGTGAAAGCCCATTCTACAGCTAAGTGCTTTGGCCCTTCGCCGTCGGGGGCTCGAATCCTCCCTCGGGCATGGGTGTTTGTGTTATCCTTAGTATAAGTTACTTTAAGTTAATGTAAGTATTTTCTAAGCCTAGGGACTAAAACATTTTCTGTTATTACTATGATGTAGTATTCTGCCTAGTAATAGGTCCGTGTCTTCGTACGGAGAATTTATGATGCCAATTTCCTGTCTTCATTTTCTTCTTTTAATCTGATGTAGCTTCTTTCAGGTCATCGACGTGTTTAATTTTTCTTCTTTCACGTCGTGCAGTTCCGTTGATCTTCCCATCGATGACGTCATGTATGAGCCCCTCGTGTCGAAGTATGTGTCCGATCCAGTCGTCCTTTCTCAGAAGAATTGTAACTATATCACCTGTTATCTTTGAAAATGAACTGAGATAGTCAGTATATACTAGTTTATATTCTTCGAACCAACAAATTTTCACAGCAGTAGTATAGAGATCACTTTTCACAGCCACATCTTTATATCTCTGTACCTATTGATAGAAGCTTTCGAAATGTGGTGCTATAGACAAATGATGAAGATTATATGGTTAGATCACGTAACTAATGAGGAGGTGCTGAACAGAATTGGGGAGTAAAGGAGTTTCTGGCATATCCTAAGAAAAGGGATAGGTTAGTGGGACACATTTTGAGACATCAAGGAATCGTCAACTTAGCATTAGAAGGCAGTGTGTGGGATAAAAATCGTAGAGGGAGACCGAGGGACGAAAACATTAAGCAGATTCAAAAGGACGTAGGTTGCCGAAAGTATTCTCAGATGAAGAGGCTTGCACAAGACGGGGTAGTGTGGAGAGCTGCATCAAACCAGTCTGCGGACTGAAGACCACAATAACAACAAGAACCTACTGATGGCATATAGCCGAAAACTGGTTCGTTAAATAATAAATAACGGAGAACATTACACAATTTCTTCTGTGTTCCGGTCATAATGCATCGAATAATCTATGAAGAACCGATGAACAGTCAGTCAATGCGGGAATGGAGGAATTTAAAATGTACTTATGAAATAAGGTCGGGATTGAATACTGCACATAGAACACTGAAATATATTCTACAACATAAACCAGTGCACTTAGTAAGCAAATAATTCCAAAACGAGTTAAACATTTTTAATCATTTTAATTGCAACCATTTGTTGATATACGAAGATCGAATGCCATTGCTGTTAAGCACTGCAGATAATTTTCTTTAGGAAAATTTCTTAATTGAGAGGCGTTCGGAAGAATGGTAGTGCTGATTCATAACTCACTCGTGTGTGACGGCTTTATAGTGAAAGGCTGCAGGTAAAGTCACTACCCAAGCTGACAGTAAAATGCGAATAATGTGTTATTCTGGGGTTTGGAAAAGATCTGCTTGTGCCAATATAATATTTTTATTCGTTAATTCGACAGTTGCTGCCATCAGCAGGAGATTAACAAAATCTTGTACATCAATACAGTTACAGTTAATTAAGAAATGGAACAGTACTTTCAAACAGATGTAAAATGGACAGTGTTCAAGGAGCTGTCGCAGTCTTAACCGTAATTTTGATGTTGCCATATTTGGCCAATAATATTGTCTTGTTATTGTTGATACATAATATTTTGTTAATCGCCTGTTGATGGCAGCTACTGCCGAAACCGGTTGAATGTAACTAACAAAAATATTATACAGCTCTTTGCACAAGATGATCTTTTCCAGATACCCTGCAGCTGTATACTGCCGCCTGAAAACAATATTAAATTTTATTCTGTGGTCTCCAACACTCTTTCAATGTAACTTTAAAAACAAGTGAAGATATCAATGAAGGAAGGAAGCTTAGGGTTTAACGTCTCATCGACAGCTTCGTCATTACAGACGCTCGGAGTTTTGGGTAAGGATGGGGATGGAAATCGGCCGTGCCCTTTGAAAGGAACCATCCCGGCATTTGCCTGGATTAATTTAGGGAAATCACGGAAAACCTAAATCTGGATGGCTAGAGGTGGATTTGAACCACCGACCTCCCGAATGCGAGTCCAGTGTGTTATCACTGCGCCACCTCACTCGGTTACAAATCAGTGACATTCGATTCCTGTAGAAAGAAACAACAGGCACAAAACGGAAATGAAAAGATTTTATAAAATATTCACAGAATATATGACATCAACTGCGATTGGGCAAAGCTGAAAATGTGTGCTAAAAAAGATTTTAGTTGTGGTTGAGTGGCTGAGCGTTGTAAGGCGCTTTGCTGCGGAGCGCACGGTTGCTCCTGTCGGAGGTTCGAGTCCTCCCTGGGGCGTGTGTGTGTGTGTGTGTGTGTGTGTGTGTGTGTGTGTGTGTGTGTGTGATTATCTTAAGTAGTTTGTAAGCCTAGGGACTGATAACAACAGTAGTTAAGTCCCATAGTTTTGCGATCAATAAACATTTTTTCAATTCTTGAAATAGTTTTAATCTGCCAATAACATTCATATCACCAAACACTCCACTGCAGGGTGAAAATTCTAGAAACAATTTCCAGGCTTTGGCTAAGCCATGTCACCAAAATCTTCGAGGGGTAGTTGTTTTGTAAGGTTTGCAGGACGACTTATGTGCAATTTGTAAAGTAGGAGACGAGGTCCCGGCGAAAGTACGGTAAAGTTCTACTAATGTCCTGTTATTCGAACGAACGAACACACACGCACACACGCACACACACACACACACACACACACACACACACACACACACACACACACACACCGGGAAACCGATACTACGATGGTAATAGAAAATCTTCAGCACTGGATACACTTTGGACAGAAAGAAATCAGCTGAACGTCAACAGGTCTATAAACGTGTGCAGCTGTGGCGGATTCGTCTAAAACGAAATTCCCCATAAAATCATTTCGGAATAGAACTACTGACCTTGGAATTCCAGAAACGACTATGCTGACACACACGAAAAAGATCTGGAATGGATATATTTTAGGCTAACTTTCGTAAATGAACGAATTCGAAATATTTAAACATATCCACCGTTGCAGAGCATTGAAATAAATTCAATGATGAAAATTTGTGACGGACCAGGAATGAAAGCTGGATTTCCCGCTTCGAGCCAGCGGTCGCCTTAACCTTTTGGCCCACTTTAGGCTACGGTAGTAACACTAAAAGTGGGCCTTTGCGATCGTCTTTTGACAGCTCGAAGTTTAAATGGAAAAAACGGCTTAAACATTCATCTGACACGGAAATTGAATATCCGAATTTGCCGAGGAGAAAATTCTCTACAACTTTGCTCTCTTATGTTTTTTTCTTATCTCGTATAGTTTCAGAGATATTTGCAAAAATAACAGCGATTTCGGGATGTCTATCTGTCTGTCCGTAACGTGTTCCCACTTTTTAAGACGAACCGTTCAACCGATCAGCACCAAATTTTACAGACATGATTGTAAGCCGCCAGAGACCAGAACCTCCCTTTTTTAAATTAACGCCAAAAAAGCCGTTTGTAATATAACTGTAATTGCAAACGAACCTTTCATCTGACGCGAAAATTGAATAACCGAATTCGTAGAGGAGAAAATTCTTTACAACTTTGTTCCCTTATGTTTTTTTTTTCATATCTCGAATCGTTTGAGAGATATTTACAAAAATAACGGAGTTTTGACACCCTCCATTGAATTAACGAAAACCAGCCGTTCTCAGATGTTACGTGACATTCCTCGCCCAGAACTCTCTCTGGCATACGGCATCTTGCGTTGCATATTTGATGATTTTCTTATTGTAACTTACACATTGTCATTTCAAAGCAATGGTGCACTGAAGAATTAACAAAAACACGTCGTTCTTCGTACGATAAATGATAATCTAGTGTCTACAAGTGCCATATTAGCATTAGTTAACAAGAACCATCAGCAGTATGAGATTAAAAACGCAACTCCTAATTGTTATCTGTAGCGTAATGGGCGACGTGTTGGACTGTGACGCTGAAGGTCAGTGGTTCGGAACCCGGCGCTACCAATTTTTTTTCCTAAAAGGGTTTCAGTCACATTAATTGATTTTTTGTTATTTAGATTATTATTCTGGTCCAAAATGTTTGCAAAAACTTATAAAACTACAAATCTAAAGCGAGCCGTAAAACACGTCAGTGCGATTTTTTTCACTCTGGTGATCGGGTCTATGCGGATGTGGCGTCGTTTTCATTCCGTGTTGATCGATGAGTTCTAGGCTAGGCTCCTATTAGAGAGATCGATCATGAAAAGTGGGTATGCAATGATAATAACGTTGAATGTCTGTAAAATAATATCTTTGGCTCCGCGAGGACAATCTTTGGTGTGCGCTGTCCCGCGTTTGAGCTTACTGAGTTTGGTTGCCGGCCTCCGACAGGTGAGCAGTAGTGTTGTGCAAGCAGCCTTGGAATGTAGTCGCAAACTGCAGCGTGAACTTGAATCATTTGAATATTTTTGTGTGAAAATGTTGGAAAATATTTGAATTTGAAAAGGGTCTGTGTTTATGAAGAATAAAGGTAAGGAGACTCTTTTTTTTCGTTATTAGGCGCTTCACGTAATTGTAGTCCACCTCTAACAGTCATTCAACATGCAGGGTTTAATTTTCGTCTGTTATGTCCATTCTTTAAAAGAATTAAAACTATAGTGCAGGAATTTAGTATGTTTTAGGGTAAAAAAAAAAAAAACGGACGAAGTGTGATGTAGACAATTGCGATTTTTTTTTATTTACTTTGTGTAAAGTACTAGCTGGTTTTTCTTTTGTTGAAAATCACAGTAGAAGTAGATAATGTGGTGGGAAAGGCGAACCAGGGACTGCGTTTTATTGGCAGAACTCTTAAAAGTTGCAACAGAACTACAAAAGAGACTGCACACACTACGCTTGTCCGTCCTCATTTGGAGTATTGCTGCCCGTGTGGGATCGTTATCAGGTGGGTTTGACGGAGGACATCGAAAGAGTCCAAAGAAGGGCAGCTCGTTTCGTATTGTCACGATACAGGGGAGACAGCGTTACGGAAATGATACAGGAACTGGGATGGGAATCATTACAACGGCGCTTATCGCTGAGGCGTGGGCTACTTACGAAACTCCACTCGCCAACATTCTCCTCCGAATGCGAAAATATATTGTTGACTCCCACTTAAATAAGTAGAAATGATCATCAGAATAAAATTCGAGAAATCAGTGCTCGAACGGAGAGATTCAGGTGTTCTTTCTTCCCGCGTGCTATTTGAGAATGGAAGGGGAGACAAATAGTATAATTGTGGTTCGATGAACCCTCTGCCAGGCACTTAAATGCGATTTGCAGAGTATCCCATGCAGATGTAGAGAAGTAAATGAGTTCCAGGAAAGATTTATGAAAAAAGACGCTCCCAAATTGTAATCATCCCTTTTCTGTAATGTTCATGGTCTCCTTTTATAAAAAAAATATAAAGTGCTTAAGTTTAAACCTCAGGTCTGTTTCGTGTTAGTCATTCATGCCGAAACCCAATTTATAATTTGTATTAAATACTATAGATGGACACATTTAGTATTTGTGTAGTTAGAGGGTTCGCACTGCACTACTGCGAATTCTGTAGTTAGTTTCTAACCTTGCAGCAACAGCTTTTTTCTTTATTTTTTTTTTTTTTCAGTTATTCTGAGGGCAGTTGCACATGTTTCCTTGCGCCCAGGTAGCCCATAAATCAGTGTAAATCCTTGCGTGACATAATTAGTCACTTCTGAATCAAGCTGATGTACTATTGTTTAAACAATTACAGTCTTTAATTTTCTACCCGAGCTCAAATTGCTCATTTTATAAATAAATTCACAGGTTCAGAATACGAGACAGTACTACTTTAATTTCAATACCAATCATCATAGATCTTTTTTGAGGAACAACAATCCTTACAATTTTAACTATTTACAACCAGCCCTCTGATGGATGCTGCTGAGTTGGCGCAAGGGCAAGGGCAAGATTCAAACTACATGACCTGCGTCAACTACTTTGACACCCAGGGGCCTGATGGGAGGGGAGGGGGGGGCGGTGAAAGAATTCTCATCGACAGCTAAACTCTGGCTCCGAAGAAAGACTCTAGTCAAGACTTTTTAACCCCACACCCAATGAAACAAAAGTCTCACAGTTTGAAGACTCAGTGCAGTGAAAAAAAAAAAAAAAAAAAGGTCGTGGTGCTGGGGGGGGGGAGGGGAAGGGGGAGGGCGAACGACCCTTCGCCCTCACCCCTTAGATCCGCCTAGGTTGACACCCTACAACGCTACCAAATGAGCTACGTCCACAGCAGAAATAATCGGTAGCTTAATATGTACTTATATCCGCTTGCAAAACTCTAAACACTACTTTTTTGAGAATTTTTAAGTGTTGAATCGAACAGCGTTGGCTGATTATTATTTTAAGTCTGTACGTTACGCACCAAACTCACTAGCACAGTGGTAGAGTGCCAGATCACAAATCGCAGGGTCACGGGTTCGATCCGCCTGGTCCTGGGATTCTTATCTGTCACTTTCCACTTCCTTCGACCCTGGCAGTGTTTCAGATGTGAAAAATATCGAGTAGAATCGTGGGTCGGAAACCACGTAAAATTGTAGGTCCCCCTACAACTGGCTGGGAAAGTCAGTTCGAAGGTCGGAAAAAGGCAACGGCATACCACCTCCAAACAGGACCGTGCCTAGTATAGCACTATGGTGTTCAAACCAATCTTCAGATTGTTGACTTCTTTACCCATATTGTCTCTTTTTTGGCTTTCTGTAGGAATGGTGCCGCCGCAGGCCAGAAAGAATCGTGAACGAATCGTAGGAAAAGGTTCACAAGGTTAGCTTCCAAGATCCGTGACATAGACATGTATTGCCATCTATGAGCAGGAAGTAGAACGTTTTGGCATTCTATAACAATCGTGCCAATGCAGACTATAAAGAATGAACGAATTGTAGATATCGATTCACAATGTGGAATTGAATCGCAAGAATAGATTTCTGGCGAAGAATCGTGTTGCTAGGGTTGCCAACTTTTTTTTTTTTTTTTTTTTTTTTTGTCAAAATAAGGGAGACAAAATGAATAGGCCTAACATAATTTATTTACATCTTAAAACAGGTTTATTGCATGGACCAATCACAAAACTTCTTCATAACAATTATAAACTGAAGGACTACAGAATTTTTTACTTAAAACTATATTTGTTTACACTTTTGACAGCAGTCTGAAGTTTGCGATCGTTCTATACAAATATGACAAATTCATCACATGTGTAACAAAAATTGAAATTTATTTGTAATCCAGCTTTCATTAAAACTAGATTGTAACGGTCCCTATCATCAGATAACTATGTTCTTTGCAAGTTTATTTGCACAGTCCATGCTACTATAACTTAGATTGTGTTTCACTGAATGATACACAAACGCTAACTCACCCAATGCAACTTTGTCGCATTCACTACTAGTGGGACTATCAGTCAGGCACTCAAAATAGCTGGATATCTTAGACGTGTTACTTCCTCAAACTCTGCTTTTGCGTCCTTCGGTGTTGGCGTGCTGCTGACAGCCTATATTACCACCATGAGCTACGCTAAATTCACGCTTGCAAAGGGTGCAATACGCTTTATAATTGTTTCCTTTTACAGGATTAACCCACGAATGAGTTTCTTCCCATTTCTTCTGATATACGCAGAAGTACTTTCCTCTCTTGCGGAGTTTTCGACTGTCCCATTTCACGTAACTCGGATGAGGCAGAACGGCAAAGAAACAAGACAATCGCAACGTGACTCATGGCACCGTGTTTGGGTTTTGTGTTCCCTACAAAAGCTGTACTAACTGTATCGATAATACTATGTCGTATCGATTAATCGATGTTGTAACGATAGTCCAGCAACGAGATTTGAAAAATATGGTTTAAATCTTAATCGGTGTCATTTTCCTCAAATACGGGAGATATAACCTCCCCTAAAGGTAAAGCAGTCAACAATCCGAAGATCGGTTTGAACACCACAGTGCTTTGCTGGTCCTGTTTGGAGGTGGTATGCCGTTGCCTTCCTCCGAGCTTCGAACTGACATACACTTTAACGTGGGTTCCGAACCACGGTGCTACTCGGTATTTTTCACATGAGCAATACTGCCAGAGGTGAAAGATGTGGAAAGTGACAGATAAAAATCCTTTGTATTTGTAGTCTGGCACCACTGTGCAACCGAGGCGCCCCCCTAAAAAAACGGGACACGGGAGTTGGCTTAAAAATTAAGAAAAATACAGGAGTTCCCGAATAATAACGGAGAGTTGGCAACCCTACGTGTTGCCCGACTCTACTCGCTGCCGACTGCTTGCTGGTCGGCAAGTGCGTGTACCCCCTCCCTCCTTCCCCCACTACCTGCCTGTCAGCTGTTGCGCCGCACCCACAGCTGGCTCGCACAGCCGGTACCGGTAGCGCCCGGTTAGAAACTGCGTGGAATCCGCAGCTTTCTCCTGCTGAGGACGAGTCAGCGCAGGTCTGGGGACTGCAGGTCGTTCACCTGCGCCCTTAGATGCGCTGATATAACGTCACACCTCCAGAGTCATCTGCCGACGTACACCTTCCTACTGAGGCCACATTCCGTCTAGCCTAAGGCGGCCGACCGTCCCTGATTCTGCGGGACATTCCCGCATTTGGACTCCTCGTCCCACATTGAGACAATTACTGAAAATCATACCATGTAAACTTTCATGGCCGGCGTTGTCTTCAGGTAAAACTTCCGGGCTGATAGGCCGTGGTCAAGGTATAAAACTTCCTCCCGACGTTTCGTCTCCAAACGCGGGAGACATCTTCCAGGGTCTTCTGGCAATTGCCACTGTCGTCTGAGGGGCATTTATAGAGGGCACCACAATTAGATTAGATTAGATTATTTATTTGTTCCGTAGATCCATATTGAGGGGATCCTCGTGGATGTGGAACATGTCAAGAAACAAAATTTACAAGTTGAATAACAGATAATACTGATAATATAAATACAAATACATACACTTATAAATACAGATACATAATTTTTAAGGTTTTTTTTTTTTTTTTTTTTTTTTTTTTTTTTTTTTTTTTGCTGATAATATAATAATACTAATATAGTATGAGTGCATGCATCATTTGGTACAATTTATAAATTCACTAATGGAGTAGAAGGAGTTGGCCACTAGAAAGTTTTTTAGGTTCCTCTTAAACTGATCTTTATTTGTAGCTAAATTTTTTATACTTGATGGTAAATAATTGAAAATGTGTGTTCCTGAGTAGTGGACGCCTTTTTGAACTAAAGTAAGTGCTTTTACCTCCTTGTGTAGATCATTTTTATTTCTAGTATTGTATGCATGAACTGAGCTGTTTGTTGGGAAAAGGGATATATTATTTATGACAAATTTCATTAAGGAATAAATATACTGAGAGGCAGTAGTTAATATACCCAGTTCTTTGAAGAGGCTTCTACAAGACGTCCGTGAATTTAGTCCACAAATAATACGTATTATACGTTTTTGGACTCTGAAGACTTTTGACTGACTTGAAGAGTTACCCCAAAATATTATACCATATGGCATTAAGGAATGAAAGTAAGCAAAGTATGCAAGCTTTGTTATTTTTATGTCTCCTATGTCTGATAACACTCGTATTGAAAATACAGATTTGTTGAGTTGTTTCTGCAGTTCTGTGGTGTGCTCCTCCCAACTAAATTTATTATCAAGCTGTAATCCCAGGAATTTAATACTGTCAACCTCTTCTATCTGCTCTTCTTCATACTTAATGCATATGCTGTCAGGAAATCTCTTACATGTTCTGAACTGCAAGTAGTGCGTCTTTTCAAAGTTTAATGACAATGAGTTGGCTTTAAACCATTTATTAATGTTCATGAAAATATCATTAGCAGACTTTTCTATCACTATACTTGACGTACTCTTTATTGCAATACTTGTATCATCTGCAAACAAAACGAACTCTGCTTCTGGTAGTGTAACTGATGAGAGATCATTAATGTACACAAGAAAAAGCAATGGCCCTAAGATGGATCCTTGTGGGACACCACATGTAATTTCTTCCCAATCCGATGATGACTGTTGGCCTAATTCACTAGTCACTTGCACTGACACCCTTTGTTTCCTGAATACGCCACATGAGGCTGACTGTGTGGGTATCTTTGGGTGACGTTGTCATTCTCGATTAAAAGTAATCGATTGCCATCTTGTTGGTGCAATGTCGACATCCATATTTTATCTAACTTCAGACCTTCTTCTTTTGTGTTAAAATTATACCTGTGTTTGTGAATCTCTATTGCTTCTCTATACATGCGTGAATGGCAATTGATGTCCTAGCTAAAACGCTCGTTTCTGTAAATTTTGTTTGATGGTTCTCATGTTGAAAAACATGTGCTGCTACTGCCGATTTTTCCATGTGGCTCAGACGACAGTTCCTTTTATGTTCAGTTAAGCGGGTGTTGATGCATCTTTTAATTGTGCCAATATGTACTTGACCATAGCTGCAAGGAATTTTGTATACCCCAGATGGTTGCCGTTGTTGCTCGGAACTTCTGGATTCTTCTCTTCTTCGATGGAGAGCTCGATCAATTTCCTTGCCACCATATCCATTTTTCTCGAATGCCGACCGTAAGTGATTTAGTTCATCCTCCAAATAAACTGGCTCAAAGATTTTGTTAGCTCTCTCCACCAAGGTTTTAATGGAACCTCCTTTATTGTCCGATGATAGTTTGATTCCTTGTGGAGGTATAGATCAGTGTGTGTGTCCTTTCTGTGTACCTTATGACCCAGAGTCCCGTCCTCCCGTTTAATTACCGATACATCCAGGAAGTTAAGTTGGACATTTCTCTCCTTCTCCATCGTGAAGTGTATCCGAGGACAACGGCAACCCTCTGGAAAAGTTTTCCTTCCGTACATTAGCAGAATTACTGAACGAATCGGGAAAGTATTGGTCAAGCATGGTGTCGAGACGATCTGCAGACCCACCAAGACTACTTGAGATCAGCAAAAGACGCAAGTCACCTCCTAGCAACACCTGGGGTAAACGAAATTCCTTTCAGCTACGGTCAATTATATATTGGAAGAACTGAAAGAAGCATCAACACCCTCTTAACTGAACATAAAAGGAACTGTCGTCTGGGCCATACGGAAAAATCGGCAGTAGCAGAACATGTTTTTCAACATGGGAACCATCAAATAAAATTTAATGAAACGAGCGTTTTAGCTGGAACATCACATTACCATGCACGCATGTATAGAGAAGCAAGAGAGATTCACAAACACCGGAATAATTTTAACACAAAAGAAGAAGGTCTGAAGTTAGATAAAATATGGATGTCGACATTGCACCAACAAGATGACAATCGATTACTTTCAATCGAGAATGACGACGTCATCCAAAGATAGCCATACAGTCAGCCCACGTGACGTATGGTGGTGCCCTCTATAAATGCGAGAGCCCCTTAGACCACAAGGGCAGTTCCCAGAAGACCCTGGAAGATGTCTCCCGCAGTTGGGGACGAAACGTCGGGAGGAAGTTTTATACCTTGACCACGGCCTATCAGCCCGGAAGTTTTACCTGAAGAATTACTGAAAATGTCCCGCAAAAAGGCAAAAGCGTCCCGCATTGCAGTTATTTTGAAATAGTTGGTCTTAGAACACAAGCCTAAACTATTTATGTACGGCAGGCTATGTCATACTGCTTACAGTCAACTTCACAATGCATCATCTACGAATGAATGAGTTTTCTTACATTAAATACAAGAGAAGAAAAAAAAAGATACACATCATCTGACTATTTCACAATGACAAATTCGCTGGCAGTGGACGTTGTTTTTGTTTTGAGCTGGTACTGCATTTGGTGAAAGGATGACTTATCAAAAAAATCTGTTTTTGACATATTTTCATTCCCTTCCAAAATACATTTCAATAAGTGTAATGGAATATATTTCGGTGCTCAAGATGGCAAACGCGATGTAATATTACCACAGTATGTATAAACGTCTTTAAAATCTGACATGAAAATCCAATATTAGCATTCATTTTACTTCCTCCAGGAATAAAAAGGTGGTGAAATTCTGAAAATGCAACAACGAAACTGAGTGAGCATTGCATGTAGTAAAGCACAATTACACTCTGCACTTCATCTACTTCTATACTATAGTTGTTCAAATGGTTCTAAAAAGTAGTTTTTATCAAATTTTAATTCGAGCTTATTGCAAAAGATAATTCTTTGGGCGAAGTAAGCTACTTACCAAAATGAGTGGGGCACGATGATCTAAGAGTTGGAACAAATAAAAGTAGTACAGACAACGAAGGTGATGGGAAAAACGTAAATGACAGATGTTGTTGTTGTTGTTGTTGTTGTGGTCTTCAGTCCGGCGACTGGTTTGATGCAGCTCTCCACAATACCCTATTCTGAGCAAGCCTCTTCATCTCCACATAAGAACGGCAACCTACATCTGCCTGAATCTGCTTACTGTACCCATCTCTTGGTCTTCCTCTGCGATTTTTACCCCACTCACTTCCCTCCAACGCTAAATTCACAATTCCTTGATGTCTAAGAATGTGACCTACCAATCGATCCCTTCTTTTAGTCAAGGTATGCCAGAAATGTCTTTTCTCCCCAATTCTGTTCAGTACCTCCTCATTAGTTACGCGATCCACCCACCTAATCTTCAGCATTCTTCTGTACACCATATTTCAAAAGCCTCAATCCTCTTCCTGTCCACACCGTTTATCGTCCATGTCTCACTCCCATACAAGGCAACACTCCATACAAATGCCTTCAGAAAGGACTTCCTTAGGCTTAAATCAATATTCGATGTTAACAAATTTCTCTTTTTCAAGAACGCTTTTCTACCCATTGCCATTCTGCATTTTATATCCAAATGACAGATAGGTTACTTCAAAAGTAAATGAGTAGGCCTACTCTGCTTGCCTAAATTTGTTTCGTAGTTTCTGAATGACTGCCATAATCGTTCACTGATCTTAGTCTTCCTTCACATCCTCGAAATGTCACGCATTGAGCTTTGAAAAAGTTGGACGCCTTAGTCTAGCCACATGGGTCCGGCTTGACGCGTTACATCACGATCCTGTTCATCCACGAGAGCCAGAGGCTAAGTAGCCACAGGCTCTAGGGTAAATGTCGTGCTTCTAGAATTCCGTTTCCACACCGTCACCTGATAAACATACTGCGAGCATGTGGGATATCAAACCAACTGTGGATTGAAATGTTATAGACCCGTACTTTTCACGATGTACACAAATGTTGTTGTTGTTGTGTTCTTCAGTCCGGAGACTGGTTTGATGCAGCTCTCCACAATACCCTATCCTGAGCAAGCCTCTTCATCTCCACATAAGAACGGCAACCTACATCTGTCTGAATCTGCTTACTGTACCCATCTCTTGGTCTTCCTCTGCGATTTTTACCCCACTCACTTCCCTCCAACGCTAAATTCACAATTTCTTGATGTCTAAGAATGTGTCCAACCAATCTATCCCTTCTTTTAGTCAAGGTATGCCAGAAATGTCTTTTCTCCCCAATTCTGTTCAGTACCTCCTCATTAGTTACGCGATCCACCCACCTAATCTTCAGCATTCTTCTGTAGCACCACATTTCAAAAGCCTCAATCCTCTTCCTGTCCGCACTGTTTATCGTCCATGTTTCACTCCCATACAAGGCAACACTCCATACAAATGCCTTCAGAAAGGACTTCCTTAGGCTTAAATCAATATTCGATGTTAACAAATTTCTCTTTTTCAAGAACGCTTTTCTACCCATTGCCATTCTGCATTTTATATCCAAATGACATATGTTACTTCAAAAGTAAATGAGTAGGCCTACTCTGCTTGCCTAAATTTGTTTCGTAGTTTCTGAATGACTGCCATAATCATTCACTGATCTTAGTCTTCCTTCACATCCTCGAAATGTCACGCATTGAGTTTTGAAAAAGTTGGACGCCTTAGTCTAGCCACATGGGTCTGGTTTGACGCGTTACATCACGATCCTGTTCATCCACGAGAGCCAGAGGCTGAGTAGCTACAGGCTCTAGGGTAAATGTCGCGTTTCTAGAATTCCGTTTCCGCACCGTCTCCTGATAAACATACTGCGAGCATGTGGGATATCAAACCAACTGTGGATTGAAATGTTATAGACCCGTACTTTTCACGGTGTACACAAATGATCTCGTAAAAGTCATCTCAAGTTCAATAACACATATTGCTGGCGATGCTGCAGTACACAAGTTCCCAAATTGTCGCCACCCACCAGTGGGTTCGGGGTCCATTTAGGTGGGTCGCCGGGCTACTTTAAAATGTCTGAGTAAGATATCTTATAGAGTGATGAAAACATGTCATTGTTTTATACTCTGGAAAATTACTCTCCTGGCCATTAAATTTTCTTCACTACGGAGATGACGGGCTACAGACGCGAAATTTAACCGACAGGAAGAAGATGCTGTGATATGCAAATGATTAGATTTTCAGAGCATTCACACCTACAACGTGCTGATCAGAGCATTCACACCTACAACGTGCTGACATGAGGTAAGTTTCCAACCGATTTCTCATACACAAACAGCAGTTGACCGGCGTTGCCTGGTGAAATGTTGCTGTGATGCCTCGTGACGCGTTCCATCACGTTTCCGACTTTGATAAAAGTCGGGTTGTAGCCTATCGCGATCGCAGTCTCGTATCACTAGCAGTTGAGATGACAGGCATCTTATTCGCATGGCTGTAACGGATCGTGCAGCCACGTCTCGATCCCTGAGTCAACATATGGGGACGTTTGCAAGACAACAATCATCTGCATGAACAGTTCGACGAAGTTTGCAGCAGCTCGGAGACCATGGCTTCAGTTACCCTTGACGCTACATCACAGACACGAGCGCCTGCGATGGTGTACACAATGCCGAACGTGGGTACACGAATGGAAAAACGTCATTTTTCGGATGAATCCAGGTCCTGTTAACAGCATCATGATGGTCGCATCCGTGTTTGGCTGCATCGCGGTGAACGCACATTGGAAACGTGTATTCGTCATCGCCATACTGGCATATTACCTGGCGTGATGGTATGGCGTGCCATTGGTTACACGTCTCGATTACCTGTTGTTCGCATCGACGGCATTTTGAACAGTGGCCGTTACATTTCAGATGTGTTACGACCCGTGTCTCTACCCTTCAAACGATCTCTGCGAAACCCTACATTTCAGCAGGATAATGCACGACCGCATGTTGCTGTTCCTGTACGGTCCTTTCTAGATACGGAAAATATTCGACTGCTGCCCTGGCCAGCACATTCTCCAGACCTCTCACCAATTGGAAACTTCTAGTCAATGGTGGCCGAGCAACTGGCTCGTCACAATACGCCAGTCACTACTCTTGATGAACTGTGGTATCGTGTTGAAGCTGCATGGGCATCTGTACCTGTACAGGCCGTCCAAGGTCTGTTTGACTCAATGCCCAGGCGTATCAAGGCCGTTATTACAGCCAGAGGTGGTTGTTTTGGGTACTGATTTCTCACGATCTGTGCACCCAAATTGCGTGATATGTCAGTTCTAGTATAATATATTTGTCCAGTGAATACCCGTTTATCATCTGCTTTTCTTCTTGATGCAGAAATTTTAATGGCCAGTAGTGTATGTATAAAATACATTCGAAACAAGAAACCAATATGGCTAATAACGTAATCTGGGCGATACAAGAACAATGTAGTCTAACATTCGTTTGTAACGGCGATATGACAACGCTGTGTCTTCTTCTTCATATGAGTAACCTTCCAATGATTCATTCATTCCCTGACGCCGCGTGGCCCAGGGCATTGATGCGCTATGCTCCGAAGCGACTGCACGAGCGCTGACTTCCCCGTGCATAGACGAACCCGCTACAATTTCTATCTGAACTGTCTCAGCAGCATTACGCCTTGTGCTCGGTCGGCC
The DNA here is from genome assembly GCA_026315105.1 of Locusta migratoria. Classification (NCBI taxonomy): domain Eukaryota; kingdom Metazoa; phylum Arthropoda; class Insecta; order Orthoptera; family Acrididae; genus Locusta; species Locusta migratoria. The sequence continues at coordinate 271,411,283 of CM048745.1, read as the reverse complement.
ACTACGGGGTCTATCGTCTAAACAATCCGTGGCTTCGAACTTCGAAATCATTCTCGTCACAGTTGCATTTGTCAACGGACCTTTACCCGTTCGAATCCCCTTCCTATGGCGATAGGATCGTAACGCTGAACTAGCACATTCCCCATTTTGATAATACAGCTTCACCAAAAGTGCCTTTTCAGGTAACGTCTACATGCTGCGACTGCTGGTGCATCTGATTCTCATTACAGCTTCTTTTATACACGCTTTTCATGCGCAGTCACTGACGTTTTGCTGTCCAGCGCCATCCGTCGGACAATTCTTGAACTGTTTTTTTTCCTGTCTTTCTCTCTCTCTCTCTCTCTCTTTTTCCCCTAATAAAACCCATGTCATTCCAAGCATGTGTGTCAATTTTTACCTCTCTACCTACATTGTTCCGTGATTTATTAAGTTTTCAAATTTATACTGACTATTTGATCTCCCGGTACATGGTGTCTTCGCCAGTTTCAAAAGTCTTACTTAGTGCAGCAATTGTTTATATATAATAACTTCTGTTTCATATTACATATAAATGTACATTAATTGCCTTGCAATAATAAAGATTGTCGGACGCACCACAAAAACGATTGGGAACCACTGCTGCACTATATCTAGAATTCGCAGCAATAGAAAACGGTAGCGAAATGTAGGAGTATCTGCAGACTATAGATGTGTGATGCAGGGAATGGTACTGGATCCTTACCATAAACAAATATAGAGTAGATCGTTTGTTATATACGAGTAATTACGCAATAGCAGGACAAACACTGCAAGCAGTCTGAGTAGACATAAGGACTGATTAGAAATGGAACGACAATATAAAATCAGTCGTGGGTAAGGCAGGTGCCAGACTGAGATTCATTGGAAGAATCCTCATGAAGTGTAGTCCATCAACAAAGGAAGATGTGGATTTCCTCTTCTGCGCCAACCACTTCATTTGGATAGTCAAATATTAATTTGCGGATTCTTCCGACGTTATCTGCTCTTCTTAAGGTGTTTATATCATTTTATTGCAAGAAAATTTGTGTCTGATAGTGATTCGATCTCGAATATCGCGCTTTTCACAAGCGGTCGAACATTTTCCGTATCCAGAAAGACCCGTACAGGACCTGCAGCATGCGATCGTGCATTATCCTGCTGAAATGTAGGGTTTCGCAGGCATCGAATAAAGGGTAGAGCTGCGGATCGTAACACATCTGAAATGTAACGTCCACTTTTCAAAGTGCCGTCGATGTGAACAAGAGGTGACCGAGACGTGTTACCAATGGCACCCCATACCATCACGCCGGATGACGAATACACGCTTCCAATGTGCGTTCACCGCAATGTCGCCAAACACGGTCGCGACCATCATGATGCTGTAAGCAGAACCTGGATTCATCGGAAAAAATGGCATCCATTCGTGCACCCAGGTTCGTCGTTGCGTACACCATCGCAGGCGCTCCTGTCTGTGATGCTGCGTCAAGCGTAACCGCAGCCATGGTCTCCGACCTGATAGTCCATGCTGCTGCAAACGTCGTCGAACTGTTCGTTTTGCAAACGTCCCCATCTGTTGACTCGGGGATCGAGACGTGGCTGCACGATCCGTTACAGTCATGCGGATAAGATGCTTGTCATCTCCAATGCTAGTGATACGAGGCCGTTCGGATCCAGCACGGCGTTCCGTATTGTCCTCCTGAACCCGCCAATTCCATGTTCTGCAAACAGTCATTGGATCGCGACTAACGCGAGCAGCAATGTAGCGATACGATAAACCGTAATTGCCACAGGCTACAATCCGACCTTTATCAAAATCGGAAACGTGATGGTACGCATTTCTCCTTACACGAAGCATCACAACAACGTTTCAGCAGGCAATACCGGTCAACTGCTATTTGTGTAAGAGAAATCGGTTGAAAACTTTCCTCATGTCAGCACGTTGTAGGTGTCACCACCGGCGCCAACCGTGAATGCTTTGAAAAGCTAATCATTTGCATATGATGCAATGAATGTAGATGCAAAAAGTGTATCAACGTACAGCAAACAGTAGACGAGATGTGAGGCCTAAATAATGAGATGAACCAAAGACATTCTTTTGCTTAAAACGAAGCGTAAATTTCTAATTTTCTTGACTTAGAGCAGGGCTTTTTACTGGTAACGTGATAACAGTTATTGCTGACATACAGCTGTAAGAGAGAATGACTGCAATATTAAGCTCCAGGGATTGTAACACCTGCTCTCACAGTACTCGTAATTGAATAAAGTTAAGGCGTTACTTAAGTCTTGCGCTCAGGCCGACAGATGCCTGGGGGAGAAGTGTAGCGGTTGAACACTCGTGAACTCGCAGCCAATTACGGTAACCGCGGCCATTGTGGTTGGAAAGCATAAACGCAGCTCTCGTAAACATTGGAGAGTGTCTCCAGAAGCGCGTAGTTGGCCGTTTAACTTGAACTGTGCCGTCACTCGGCGACCTGAGGAACGCTCCGAGAACGCGAAATTACGGCGTCTCTTCTCGCTAACAGCTGAAGACGGAACGCGCCGAGGATGAGAAAAGTGGAGAAATGAGTGTCGCAGTGGCCATTTGTCTCGCAGTTTCACTTCTGAGTGAGGTTTATTGCACCAGCACGGTGTCTTCATGGACCTCTGTTGCCATCAGAGAAATAGCAGGAACAGCATTTGTAGTTCGAGCGCGCGTAGAGATGGGTTTCCATAACAAAGGGTTTTCTGAAGAAACACATCGGGACCCACTTCGTTACTTTCTTAAATGTTAGTTCCCACTGGAATATACTCTTTCAAATTCTGAAGGTAGAGGGGATAAAATACAGGGAGTGAAGAATTATATTCAATTAGTACAAAAACCAGGCAGCAATTATTAGAGTCGAACGGCATGAAAGGGTCGCAGTTGTTGGGAAGGGAATAAGACAGGGTTGTAGCCTTTCCCCCAATTGGTACATTGACAAGCTTTGAAGGAATGCAAGGAGAAGTTTGGAGAGGGAATTAAAGTCCACGGAGAGGTTTGCTGATGACATAGTAATTATGTCAGAGACAGCAAAGGAAGAGCAATTAAATGGAATGGGCAGTGTCTTGAAAGGAAGGTATAAGATGAACATTAACAAGTGTAGAATGAAACTTTCATTCTGCAGCGGAGTGTGCACTGATATGAAACTTCCTGGCATATTAAAATTGTGTGCCGGAACCGGGACTCGAACCTGGGTTCTTTGCCTTTCGCGGGGAAGCGCACTACCGACTGTGCTATCCCGACACGACTCACGATGCCGCCCCACAACTTTACTTCCGCCAGTACCTCGCCTCCTACTTTCCAAACTTCACAGAAACTCTCCTACGAACCATACAAGACTATCACTCCTGGAAGAAAGGATATGATGGAGACATGGCTTAGCTACAGCCTAAGAGATGTCTCCAGAATGAAACTTTCACTCTGCAGCGGAGAGCGCTTGCCCGCGAAAGGCAGAGTCCCAGGTTCGAGACCCGGTTCCGGCACACAATTATAATCTGCCAAGAAGTTTCATATCAGCGCACACTCCGCTGCAGAGTGAAAGTTTCATTCTGGAAACTTCCCTTAGGCTGTGGCTAAGCCATGTCTCCACCACATCCTTTCTTCCAGGAGTGCTAGTCTTGCATGGTTCGCAGGTGAGCTTTTGTGAAGTTTGGAAAGTAGAAGGCGAGGTACTGGCAGAAGTAAAGTTGTGGGGCGGCATCGTGAGTCGTGTCGGGATACCACAGTCGGTAGTGCGCTTGCCCGCGATAGGCAAAGGTCCCAGGTTCGAGTCTCGGTTCCGGCACACAGTTTTAATCTGCCAAGAAGTTTCATTAACAAGAGTAAACCAAATGTAATGGAATTTAGTGTCAGAAAATCAGGCGGTGCTGAAGGAATTAGAGTAGGTAATGCGACAATAAAAGTAGTAGAGGAGTTTTGTTATTTAGGTAGCAAGGTAACTTCTGATGGCCGAAGTAAAGAAGATATAAAATGCAGAACGGCTATGGGAAGAAAATCGTTTCTGAAGGAGCGAAATTTGTTGACATTCAATATTTAAATGTTGTAAAGTCCTTTCTGAAATCATTTGTCTGGAGTGTAGCATTGTATGGGAGTGAAACGTGGACGATAAAGAGTTCACACAAAATGATGACAGAAGCTTTCGAAATGTGGTGCTATAGACGAATAATTAAGATTAGATGGGTAGATCACGTAACTAACGAGGAGGTGCTCAACAGAATTGATGAGAAAAGGAATTTCTGGCATATCCTAAGAGAAGGGATAGGTTGGTGGGACACATTCTGAGACATCAAGGAATCGTTATCGTTAGAAGGAAGCGTGTGGGGTTAAATTCGTAGAGGGAGACCGAGGGAGGAATACAGTAAGCAGTCTGCCGACTGAAGACCACAACAGTTCTTCGTATTATGGAAACCCTTTCCCTATCTGATGATTAACAGTTGTTTTCTGACAATAAGATAGAATTACTATAAACAACGTACTAGAACATTATTTGTTTTTCTATAAAAATTAACTGTTATTTTCTTCGATTGCTTTTGGAAATTAGGCCCTTTTGAAAAGTTATTTGCTTGCGTGCATTATTGAAAAACATTCAAAAACTTACTGCAGGAACCAGAATGCAAACATTGACGTTTGTGCGTTCGACGTATGAATATTACTGAAAGAATTGTTTAAATATTTTAAACATATTACAAATATTCGGGCTTTGCAAGAAAGGAAAAAATGTTTCCATTTAATCATGTAGTAGAGTTTCACAACACATTCTAACAGTTCCGATCGGAATCTTCTAGATTCTCGCGTCGCACACACCACTTCGACGAAGAAAGTATACATTCATTAACTGACTGCGGTAAATAGTGCAGATAAAATTACAGTTATTAGTCCCAGTTTGAAATGAAAGAAGCAAATTATAGTTACTGAAATTTTAATAGTGAGAAACGGCACATTACAGATGTGAGATTTTCCGTGGGGACAAAAGCGGGATTGTTGCGGATCGCGCTGCCTCCCGCGTCGGACGTTCGAATCCTCCATCGTGTATGGATGCTTGTGTTGTCCTTAGCATAATTTAGTTCATAAGTAGTTTGTAAGTTTAGAGACTGATGACCCCGTAGTTAAGTCCCATAAGCTTTTCAACTTTTGAACGTTTGACAAAACCGGTCGAGATCATTCCTTAAGTTGCTATATTGGAACATAACTGTCAGAGATTAGACTTCATAGAAATGATTCAATTACACAGAGATATCGCTCATAGTAACTTTGTCACTGACTATTTTATCTTAACAAAGTAATTTTTCAATAAAGCATTCCCAAAATTAATAAAGAGATTTGTCTTACATTCAGAAATACAGATCTTTTTACACGTCAGTGGTTTCAATTAACTGATCCACAGTAATTTCTACATCTATATGTACAAGGATTCTCTGCAAGTCACATTGAAACACATGGCACAGGGTTCATCAAACCGCTTTTATGATATTTCTCTATAGCTGTATTCTCCAATAGCTCGTGGGAAAAAGGAACACATAAATCTTTCTGGATTTGATTTCTCTTATTTTATTGTGATAAACATGTTTCCCTATGTAGACGTATGTTAACAATATATTTTAGCATTCTGAAGAGAAAATCGGTGAAAAAATCCGCAAATAGATCTCGCCGCAACGAATAACGCCTTTTTTTAATGATTTCCAACGCAACTCGTGCACCATTTCCGTGACACTATCTTCCCTATATCGCGATAATATAAAACGAGCTGCCCTTATCTGTACTTTCTGTAAATCGTTTGCCAGTCCCATCTGCTGTGGATCCCACAATGCGCAGCAATACTCCACAATAGAAAGTCCAAATCTGGTGTAGGCAGTTTCTTTAGTAGAACTGCTGCATCTTCTAAGTGTTCTGCCAACGAAACGTAGCCTTTGGTTCGCCTTCCCTACAATATTTTGTTTGTGTTCTTTCCAATTTAAGTTGTTCATAATTGTTACTCCTAGGATACTACGTTGCTTGTAGTGGCCGTTTGAGCAGCAACTGATAACATGTATTTTCACTGTACTGTTTCTAAAGAAAACGCCTTTTGCTAGTGGAAATGAAGGGTTTTTATTTTTATAATTCACCCATAAGCATTTCGCCTTTGTCACAAGGCATCATCAATGGGTGTCCTGACATATTTACATATTTCTGTTTACACATAAAGGTTAGGTTTTTTACGTAGGTGCAAAATATTTCGTTTCTGATTCAGAACAATTCGTTGTTTGCTATAAAATGGTGTACTTACAGCACTTGCTACTCCATATCAGTCGCTTTCCGGCAACCAGGTCGAAAGGTTCCACTGTTTTCTGAAAAACTTGGCATTTTTCTGGTTCCACTGTCATCTGCTGCCATACTGTGTCCACTGCAGTTTGTTTTGTAATGTTGCCAACTTTCTCAGCTAAATTGAAATTCAACTATTTCATTGAAAGTGTGTTGAAGGTATCTTTGTGTGTGTGTGTTAATTTTTTTTATCTATGTGTGTGTGGTGGGTTTGTGATTATATGTTGGGATTTGTGTCTATCATATGGCCAGCAGTGAAAACCGTGATTGATTCGTCAGGTTAATTTGGTCATTTAGTAGGAACTTTTTCTCAGCTTTAGTTTTATATATGTGAATTATAAAAATAAAAACCCTTCGTTTACAGTAGCAAAAGGCGTTTTCGTTAAAAACAGTACAGTGAAAATACATGTTACTCCTAGGAATTTAGTTGAATTGACGGCCTGTAGATTTAAGTGATTTTTTTCGTGTAGCTGAAGTTTAACGGATCTCTTTTAGTGGACAGCCGCATGTAGTGTGGGAGGGTAAAGTTGTACAGCGTGAAAGCCATCCAGAGAATCAGAGCGTTATCTTGAACAGATTACTAACTTACAAATACCACTGTCACAAGACCAGGCGAAACGTTAAGAAGTATAGCACAAGCCCTCTGTTTCTCCACCAGAGAATTTGCAGCCCCTGTGTGGTGTCAAACAAGTGGACACTGCTCTAAACGAAAACTGCTGAATTATTATAGGCTGCATGTTACTCCTAGGTATTTAGTTGCATTTACGGCCTGTGTTTTGACTGATTTATCGTCTAACAGAAGTTTAACAGATTTATTTTAGTGATCATATGGATGACCTCACAATATACGCTATTAAGGGTCACTTATCATTTTTTGCACCATGCAGATATCTTACCTAAATCATTTTGCAGTTGCTTCTGATGTTATGGTCACTTTACTAACCGATAAATGACAACATCGTCCGCGAATAATCTAAGAGAGCTACTCAGATTGTCTTGTGTGTGTGTGTGTGTGTCTGTATATCCTCTATGTGTTCATAAACCATTCATTCGATTGCAATGAAACTTAGGTGAACTGTTAACGGTACGCCCACGAAAACAAAAGAGCACGACACTTAGCTCAGGAAATATGACGTCATAAATAATGAGAGGCCACCGCGTGTGAATACACAGATTTATGCGTCAATTATTGGAAAATGGGAGTAGTTAGTGCAACAAAGTCTGCATGTAATTTCGGGCGTTTATGAAGCGTTTTGTAACTGACCCCTCCCTCACAAAATGATGAAACGAAAAGAAGTCTACCGCTCACAACAGTTTCACTGTAGATGCCGTAAAACTGTCGCATCAGGTATCATGACCAAGTATCAAATAAAGTTAGCATTACAGATTTGCATGTTACTATTTTTTTTTCTGCATCCAAAATTAAGCAATCAGTTCTCAGTCTCTATCTATATAAAAGCAAAAGGACACTCACTCACTACATCTACATCCATACGCCGCAATTCACCGTAAGGTGCGTGGCGGAGGGTACACTGTACCACTACTAGGCATTACCTTTCCCATTCCACTCCCAAATTGAACGAGGAAAAAAAGAATGCCTATATGCCTCCGTACAAGCCCTAATTTCTCTTATCTTGTCTTTGTGATCTTTACGCGAAATGTAAGTAGGCGGCAGCAAGATCGTACTACACTCAGCTTCAAATTCCGGCCCTCTAAATTTACTCAACACAAATTCACGAGAAGAACGTCGTATTTCTTCCAGCAATGCCCAATTGAGTTGCCGCATCATTTCCGTGACACTCGCGCATTGGTCGAACCTACCGGTAACAAATCTAGCTGCTCTCCTCTGAACCGCCTCTATGTCTTCCTTTAAACTGATCTTCTGCGGGTCCCAAACACTCGAGCAATACTCAAGACGTGGTTGTACAAGCGTTTTATACGCGGTCTCCTTTACAGGTGAAGCACATCTTCCTAAAATTCTCCCAATAAACCGAAGTTGGCTGTCCGCCTTACTCACAACTGTCCTTACATGCTCGTTCCATTTCATATCGCTCTGCAATGTTACGCCTAGATATTTGAACGACGCGACAGCATCAAGAAGCTCACTACTAATGCTGTATTCGAACATTATGGGATTGTTTTTTCTACTCATGCGCATCACCTTACATTTTTTTACATTGAGAGATAGCTGCCATTCTTCGCACCAACTAGAAATTTTCTCTAAGTCATCCTGTATGCTATTACAGTCAGTTACAGATGACACCCTCCCATACACCACAGCATCATCAGCAAACAGCCGCAAATTACAACTTACTCTGTCCATCAGATCATTTATATAGATAGAAAATAATAGAGGTCCTATCACACTCCCCTGGGGCACACCTGACGATACACTCGTCTCTGATGAACACTCGCCGTCGAGAACAACGTATTGCGTTCTATTACTTAGGAAGTCTTCCAGCCAGTCACAAATCTGTGAACCTATTCCATAAGCTCGCATCTTCGTTAGCAGTCTGCAGTGTGGCACCGCGTCGAACGTCTTTTTGAAGTCGCCTGTTGCCCTTCATCCATGGCTCGCAAGATGTCATGTGAGAAAAGGGCAAGCTGAGTTTCACATGAACGATGTTTCCTAAACACGTGCTGATTCATGGAAAGAAGCTTTTCCGTTTCAGGAAATTTACTATATTCGAACTGAGAATATGCTCTAAACTTCTACATGAAACTGATGTCAACGATATTGGCCTGTAATTATGTGGGTCAGTTCTCTTTCCTTTCTTATAAACAGGAGTCACCTGCGCTTTTTTCCAATCACTAGGAACTTTGCGCTGAATTAAAGATTCGCGATAAATGCAAGCTAAGTAGGGGGCCAACGCCACAGAATAGTCTTTGTAAAACCGAACTGGTATTCCATCCGGACCAGTAGACTTTTTCGTATTTAGCTCCCTCAGCTGCTTCTCTACACCGGAAATACCTATTGCTATGTCCCCCATTTCGGAATTAGTACGTTGATCAAATGATGGTACATTTGTGCTGTCCTCCTGCATGAAAGATTTCTAAATTTAGAACTTCAGCTTTCCGTTTGCTTTCTTCAATTACTGCCCCGGAATGATCAACGAGTGACTGGATAGTGGGCTTCGACCCGCTTATCGATTTTACATAGGACCAGAATTTTTTCGGGTTCTCGGAAAGATCTTTTGCTAAGGTATGGCTGTGATAATTATTGTATGCTTCGCGCATAGATCTTTTTTATAGACGCACGAACCTCTATTAACTTTTGCCTGTCATCATTCGCGTGTTCTTTTTTGAATCGAGAGTGCAACAGCCTTTGCTTTCTCAGCAGCTTTCTAACATTATTATTATACCACGGTGGATCTTTTCCATCCTTAATCGTCTTTACTAGCACATATTTCTCTAAGCCTTTATTAACAATGCACTTAAATTTAGTCCACAATTCCTCTACATCCATAGTCCCGGAATTAAACGATGCCCATTCATTTTCTAAGTGCGATCGTAACATTTGCTTATCGGCTCTTCCCAACAAAAACACGCTCCTAGCCTTCTTGATTGGTTTATGAACTTTGGTCACCATCGACGCTATGACGATATCATGATCACTAATTCCTGTCTCTACGCAGTCATCGTTAATAACGTCAGGCCTGTTTGTGGCTATAAGGTCTAAAATATTTCCATTGCGCGTGGGTTGCCGGTTTAACTGCTCAAGACAGTTTTCGGAGAATGTGTCCAAAAGTATCTCGCAAGACTGCTTGTCTGTACCGCCTGAAATATAACTAGCGAGGTTCCAATCTATACTCTTAAGGTTGAAGTCTCCTCCGACTAATATTACATGGCCTGGTTACCTGGTATAGACTTTCTTTGAATGATTCTAAAACTGCTACAGCAGCACTGGGGGGCCGGTAAAAACACCCAACTATTAACTTTACTTCTTTTAGACCTGTTATACGTGCCCAGATAACTTCACAGTTACTTTCAACATCGATCTCAGTAGAAACAATATCTTTGTCCACAGCGATGAACACTCCTCCTCCAGTTGTATCCGATCTGTCTTTCCGATATACATTCCACGCTTCGCTAAATATTTCTGAACTTGCCACATCATGATTTAGCCAGCTTTCGGTGCCTAAAACTATCTGAGCGCAATAACTTCCATGCAGCGCTGCAAATTCGGGAACTTTATTTCTAATACTCTGTAAGTTCGCGGCTAATAAATTTATGTTCGAATTTTTGTTCCGAACGTTGCCTGAATTCGCTGTTTGAATGCTGACAGGCGAGTGCTCATCAGAGTTAGCGCCTAGCCTAAAAAGCCCCATGTGCACTCCACAAGTACTCTGCTACCCGAGTAGCCGCTTCCTTTGTGTAGTGCACCCCTGATCTATCTAGGGGCACCCTACAATTCCCCACCCGATAACGCAGATCCAGAAATCTGCAGCCATGACTGTCACAGAGTCGGGGAAGCTTCTGGTTCAGACCCTCCACTCGGCTCCAAACCAAAGGACCCCGATCAACCCTGGGAACAATGCTACAAATCGACAGCTCTACTTACACCCCGCGTGCGAAGGCAGCAGCCTTCACCAATTCCGCCAGCCGCTCGTAGGACCTGAGGATTACTGACTAAACACGAAATCTCGAAAACTACTTCACCTATGAACCTGAAATTTGGTGGGAATATAGTTTATAGGAAGAAAACGTCAACTAAGAACGTATTTTGTGATAGGTGCATGGCGGAGCATACTTCTCCTACAGACTCACGAAATCTACAGTTTCATTTCGATCTTCACGAAATTTCGCACGGTTGACCTTCGAAAGAAGAGGAAGGTCACTGTCTACCTTAACTTTCATACGGTGCATGGAGGAGGGTACTTTGCAACATAAAAATGGCTCCCTTAATACCTTGGTCGCGCCTTAACTTGAGAACGGCCCGATCGATTTCCAGATCCTTTTTTTGTTGTTTTCGTTATTCTCAGATCAAGGGTTGTATGAAATAAAACTGGAATATTTGAGAACAACAAAGTGCGTTTTTCAGTGTGACCTTGTGTTTTTATTGGATACAAATCTATAGTTTTCTTCCGATATTGATGAAATTTTGCACACTCTACATTAAAAAGGAGAGGAATGTCACTGTCTGTATAAAATTTCATTCGGTGCACAGTACTTAACTTACGGAATTTTACAAAATGCATAGTTATGCTCCAATCTTTATGAATTTGTGCACACATGACTTTTAAACCAAGAGAAAGATCACTGGGTACATAAATGTTTGTATGGTACATGATAGAGGGTACGTAGGAAAAACTTTGCCGAGAGAGGGAAAGGTGGAAAAGAACAGAGTGATGGGAGAGAAAGAGGTGGATGCAGAGGGAGGGGGGAAGGGGATGTGGAGTACGATTTTTTTTTTTTTTTTTTTTTTAGCTAAGGGACTTAACTGCTGGATCCTCATTCCATAAACTTATGAACTACCTTATAATAAAGACGACACACATCGATGCCCGAGGGAGGATTTGAACCCCTGACTGTAGCGGCCGTGCAGGCCGTGATTGGCGCGCCGCAGACCTCTCGGCCACCGCCGGCACTACGAAAGTGTAGGATAAATAAACACCCGGGCAACGCCGGGGTTTCAGCTAGTCGTTTATAAAAATAAGGAACAATAGGGGCCCTATAACACTTTCATGGGGAACGCCAGATATCACTTCTGTTCTACTCGATGACGTTCCGTCAATTACAACGTACTGTGTCCTCTCAGGCACAAAATCACGGATCCAATCGCTGTTCAGAAGAGGTCTCTACCCCGTCGTACTCTGCAGGTGCTGTTAATTCCCTCCATTACTACGTTAAACATTAGTCGAGTCCATTAAACCTTGGTTTTGTGGGAGAATCAGTAGCTGGAAGTGGCGCATAATAAATTAGGCGCACTAAAATCCTCAGTGCGTCCATGGCGTACTTCCTTCCGCCATCGACGAGCTGATGAAGTCGCCCTCATTCGTCTTAGAATCGGACACTGCCCACTGACACACCGTTTTCTTTTACGCCGCGAAGAACCACCAGTGTGTGACAAATGTAGAACACAATTGTCGATCCGACATATTTTGACGGAATGCATTTTATATGACGATCCGAGGGCAAATTTAGGTGTCTCACAGGACCTGAAATATATTTTACGTGATGACGTGCCGTTTGTGGATCGTGTCTTAAGATTTTGTGCGACGTCTGGACTTCTTCCCAAAATATTGGGTGTGAGATTTTAATGTGTGGTACTGTTGGTCGGTCACCCATTAAGTAGTCATACATGTCGATATTTATCCTCATTTGTAACCCTTTTAAAAGTTTTTTTACACCTTTAGTCCTGAATTATTTTAAAAATTGTGTAAAACGTATTCTGGCACTTTTTCATGTCTTTAGGAAACACAACTAGCTCTTTACTCACACGAAGTGATGAGTGCTATCGGCAAGGGTTCTCAGATTGATTCCGTATTTCTTGATTTCCAGAAGGATTTTGATGCCGTACCCCCCAAACTACTTTTATTCAAATTGCGTGGTTGTGGTATATCACCCCAAATTTGCGACTGGATAGGCGATTTCCTGTCAGAGAGGACACAGTTCGTAGTAATCGATTGTAAGGCATCGACTAAAACAGAGGTGATATCGGGCGTTCCACAGGGTAGTGTCATTGGTCCTCTGCTGTTCCTTATTTACATTAACGATTTAGGGGAAAATCTAAATAGCTCTCTTAGGTTGTGTGCATATGACGCCGCCATTTACCGTCTAGTAAAATCATCTGACGATCAAAACCAACTGCAGAACGATCTACATAAGATACCACTATGGTGTAAAAATTGGCAATACTCTAAATAATGCGAAGTGTGAAGTCGTCCACATGTCTACGAAAATAAATCCGTTAAAGTCTGTTTACAAGATAAATCAATCAAACGTAAAGGCGGTAAACTCCAAAAAATATTTAGGAATTACTATTACTTTAGACATTAACTGGAAAGAACACGTAGATAATGTCGTGGGGAATGCGAACCAGAGACTGCGTTTTATTGGCAGAACCCTTACATCTACATCTACATCTACATGGGATACTCTGCAAATCACATTTAAGTGCCTGGCAGAGGGTTCATCGAACCACAATTATACTATTTATCTCCCATTCCATTCTCGAATAGCGCGCGGGAAGAAAGAACACCTGAATCTCTCTGTTCGAGCTCTGATTTCTCGTATTTTATTCTGATGATCATTTCTACCTATGTAAGTGGGAGTCAACAATATATTTTCGCATTCGGAGGAAAATGCAAAGATGCAACAGAATTACTAAAGAGACTGCATACACTACGCTTGTCCGTCCTTTTTTGGAGTATTGCTGCTCAGTGTGGGATCCTTATCAGGTGGGTTTGACGGAGGACATCGAAAGAGTCCAAAGAAGGGCAGCTCGTTTTGTATTGTCATGATACAGGGAGGCAGAGTGACGAAAATGATAAAGCATCTGAGATGGGAATCACTACAACAACGACGCTTATCGCTGCGGCGTGATCTACTTACGAAACTCCAATCACCAACATTCTCCTACGAGTGCGAAAATATATTGTTGACTCACACGTACATACGTAGAAATGATCATCAGAATAAAATACGAGAAATCAGAACTCGAACGGAGAGATTCAGATGTTCTTTCTTCCCGCGCGCTATTCGAGAGTGGAATGGGAGATAAATAGTATAAAGGTGGTTCGATGAACCCTCTGCCAGGCACTTAAATGTGATTTGCAGAGTATCCCAAGTAGATGTGGATGTAGGACCCTCTACATTGTAGATTTGAGTAAAATTAAAATTTTTCATACTTGGTTTGAAAAACAAAATTTGTTCAATGAATTGAATACCAGGTCTGTAACACGGTGAAGGATGTGAAATACCATGTCAACACTTACACATGTCACATTATTTATATTGTGTGACTTCTGTCTCAAATAGGAATTTTTATAAAATTCAGATATGAATTTAGTACTTTAATTGCTGATATCATGCTAGATCACTTTGCAGTGGCTCCACCATCTTCACTGTATTCGACTGTAGTACACCATTCTTGTAACAGATGGTAGCAAGAAGCACAATGTCCAGGGAACAGGCCAATTGGTCTCAAAGTAAAACGAAATCGTACAGAGTTATAAAATACACAAGATGTCAGCGTCCAATATATTGGACGCCAGGTCTGAAAGAGTTAAGACATCTCTACAACTTATACTTTTAAATTTCGTAAGTCCATACGACATGCGCCATTTTACTTCGATCTATTTCAGTTTGAGCACGAGCGCTGATGACCCTGCTGTTGAGCGCCCTAAAGCCCAGTTTACACGATGATCGCGCTAGTAATCAACAGATCACGTTGCGCGCCATCTAGAGACGTAAACGCGGAACTGCCAGCATTTCGTGAGCGCAGACGGCGGTTCTTACTAGCAAGTACGCTTTAGGACAGGTTCTAAATATGCTAGTAGCAAAGTGGGTGCGCATGCGCAGAAGTGAATTCGTTGTGTGGTTTTCATGTTTATACGTCTTGCATCAGTGGAGTGGAACAGAACAGGAATTGCGCTTTCAATTGAGGCATACAGGGTCGCTGCAGAAAATCCTCTCTATTGTAAGAAGATACAATGACTGTTACTTATGAAGAAAATAACATAAAAGTGTAGCCCCTCCCGAACACCTTTTCCAATATGCTGACGACACCGCTTTCCTTGCCTTAGCTCCCACCCTTGCCCGTTCCAACCGCCTGCTCCAAGAACACCTTGACCTCTTTGCCGCTTGGTACAACCAGTGGCTCCTGTCTATAAATCTTACCAAAACCCAGGCGATCATCGTAGGTCGTACAACCCCTTCCTTCCGTCCCCGAGATTTTTATCTGACCCTCCATAACCGTCCCATTCATCTCACCCCTACCCTGAAGTACCTGGGCCTCACTATTGATCGCACCCTCTCCTGGACTCCCCATCTACGCACTATCCAAGAAAAAGCCCGCTCCCGCCCCCGCCTCCTCAAACTCCTTGTTGGCCGAACATGGGGCCTCAACCCTTCTACCATCCTCTATACCTCCGCCCAGTCCTCTGTGTCGCCCATCCCGCCTGGATCTCCGCTCCCCCATCATTCTACAAATCTCTGGAGATACTGGAACGCCATGCCCTCCGCCTCGCCTTCCGTATCCCACTTTATCCCCCTTCCCCCACGCGGATCCTCTATGATCTTATTACTTTCCCCAGACTCGTTCTCTTTATTGAAAATCTCCGACTCCGTTACATATCCAGCAAATCAGATCCGCCTAATCCTCTAGTCCATCCCCTCCTCTCTGCACCTGGTCCATTGCCGCGCCTCCACCACTGTATTCCCCCTGCTCTCCACTTGTCCACCCTCCGGATCCTTTCCCGTGGCAACTTCCGTACCCTCCCCCTCCCGAATGATGTCCTCCGACCTGACATCTACCCTTCATACCAGCTGTGATCCTTCTCCTTGCTCCCTCTCCCCTTCTCTCCCTGAGGGCCCCGACTATCCCTCCCTTCCTGTCCCTTCTCCCCTCCTCCGTCCTCCGTCCCTCCGGATCCTCCTCTTACCGCCCTCCCCTATCCTTCTTCCCCGTGGCTTCCTGGGACATCATCCCCCCCCGTCCCTTCCCTACCGGCTCTGTGGCTCCTCTCCACCCTCTCCCTCTCCTTTCATCCCCTTTCCCCCCACACCACATTTTCAATGCTGTCAGTGCCCCACCATCCACGGAACCTCCTTTGTGCGTTGACAAGTGTGGTGTATTTTAGTTACATTGTTTTATTTTACAATAGTGGACAGCCAACCTGCAGCCGACACCGTCAGTTTTAACTTGTGTATCTCTCCGAGTGTGTGTTGTGTTTTTTTGTTTTAACTCCAAATAGCGACGGTCTCACCATGGCCGCCGCCCTATGCTCATTTTAATTGTGTGTGTGCCACTCACATTCGAGCAACTGTTTTTATTCACCACTTTCGCCGTTCCAAGTGTTTTATGCCACCACTGTTTTCCTCCATTTTATATACTTTGTTTTATCTCCATTTTATGTCTGTATTATCTCCAAAATTTTATCTCCTTTGTGTTCTTATGTTCTCCGCTGACAAATTTTATTTCTGTAGGCCGAAGAGCGCCAGTGAGCGCTGCCAGCCCGCCCCTTTTTTTAGGGGAATTGAAACCACAATAAAGAAAAAAAAAATATTTTTGAAAACTTTGTAATTTTTAGCATGTCCGAAAGTCGGTTGCATATAATCTCGGATAGCAAAGCAAAATTTAGTTCGTTGCTTGCGGTGGCCATTTGAGCACCAGCTGAATATTATGTATTTCACTGTAATGTTTTTAAAGAAAAGGCCTTTTGCTACTGCAATGAAGTGTTTTATTTTTATAAGTCACCCATACGCGTTTCGCCTTTGTCACAAGGCATCATAGGTGGGTGTCCTGAAATATTTACATGTTTCTGTTTACACATAAAGGTTAGGTTTCTTACATATGTACAAAACATTTCGTTTCTGATTTAAAACAGTTCGTTGTTTGCTATAAAATAGTGTACTTACAGCACTTGCTACTTCACGTCAGTCTTTCGGCAACCAGGACGAAAGGTTCCACTGTTTTCTAAAAGCTTTGCATTTTTCCGGTTCCACTATCATCAGCCAAGGCAGCAGATACATATGATAGAAACTTAACCTTTATGTGTAAACAGAAACATGTAAATATTTCAGGACACCCACTGATGATGCCTTGTGACAAAGGCGAAACGCGTATGGGTGACGTATAAAAATAAAACCTTTCATTTGCAGTAGCAAAAGGCGTTTTCTTTAAAAACATTACAGTGAAATACATAACAAAATTTAGTTGGCTGAGGTGCCATTATGGATCGGGAATTGAAATTTCTGTGCAGACTTCAACAGCAATATTTGTCAGAGTCAGTACAGAAATTCTTTGTCCAAAGGTTAGGCTTTAGATTCTTCGTCTCTTCCTCTCAACCAAGGACACATCCAATTTCTATTTCTTCTTCACGTGGAGTGTTATAACAAACATTGCCACAGCTACTGCAACCGCCGACAGTGGAAGCTTCGTAAGTTGAATATATTATCAGCTATGACATACACCCAAACGTGAACAATCCATCTATGTTGTTGTTATTGTGGTCTTCAGTCCGGAGACTGGTTTGATGCATCTCTCCACAATACCCTATCCTGAGCAAGCCCCTTCAACTCCACATAAGAACGGCAACCTACATCTCTTTGAATCTGCTTACTGTATCCATCTCTTGGTCTTCCTCTGCGGTTTTTACCCCACACACTTCCCTCCAACGCTAAATTCACAATTCCTTGATGTCTAAGAATGTGTCCTACCAATCTATCCCTTCTTTTAGTCAAGGTAGGCCAGAAATGTCTTTTCTCCCCAATTCTGTTCAGTGCCTCCTCATTAGTTACGCGATCCACCCTCCTAATCTTAAGCATTCTTCTGTAGCACCACATTTCGAAAGCCTCAATCCTCTTCCTGTCCGCACTGTTTATCGTCCATGTCTCACTCCCATACAAGGCAACACTCCATACAAATGCCTTCAGAAAGGACTTCCTTATGTGTAAATTAATATATGATGTTAAAAAATTTCTCTTTTTCAAAAACGCTTTTCTACCCATTGCTATTCTGCATTTTATATCCTATGCGACTATCGCATATTATTTTACTGTCTTAATCTAATTCCTTCAGCATCACCTGATTTTCTTACACTGCACTACATTACCCTAGTTTTGCTCTTGTTAATCTTCATCTTATATGCCCCTTTCAGCACACTATCCATTCCGTTCCACTGCTCTTCCACGTCCTTTGCTGTCGCTGACAGAATTACTATGTCGTCGCAAAACGCAATGTTTTTAATTCTTCACCATGAACTTTAATTCCTTCTACAAATTTCTCCTTGCTTTCCTTTATAGCTTGCTCAATGTACAAATTGAATAACATTGGAGAAAGGCTACAACCTTGTCTTACTCCCTTCCCAACCACTGCATCCCTTTCATGCCCTTCAACTCTGATAACCGCTGTCTGGTTTTTGTACAAGTTGTAAATAACCTTACGCTCCCTATATTTTACTCCTGCTTGCTTCAGAACTTGAAAGAATTTATTCCAATCAACATTGTCAAAAGTCTTCTCCAAATCTATAAAAGCTATATATGTAGGTTTGCCTTTTCTTAATCTATCTTCTAGGATAAGCCGTAATGTGAGTATTGCCTCCCGTGTTCCTACATTTCTCCTGAACCCAAACTGATCTTCCCCGAGGTCGGCTTCTACCAGCTTTTCCATCCTTCTGTAAATAATTCGTGTTAAAATTTTACAACCATGACTTATTAAACTGATGGTTCTGTAGTTTTCACACCTGTCTGCACCTGCTTTCTTTGGAATAGGGATTATATCATTTTTCTTAAAGTCTGAGGGTACTTCGCCTGTCTCATACATTTTACACACCAAGTGAAACAATTTTGTCATGGCTGGTTCTCCCAGAGACTTCAGGGGCCTTGTTTCGACTTAGGTCTTTCAGGGCTCTGTCAAATTCTTCTCTCAGTACAGTATCTCCTATTTCATCTTCATCTACACCCTCTTCCCTTCCTACAATATTGTCTCGAAGTTCATTTCCTTTGTAGTGCCCCTCTATATACCTTTCCACCTTTCAGCTTTCCCTTCTTTGCCGAGAACTAGTTTTCCATCAGTGTCCTTGATATTCATAGAGCTGTTTTTCTTATCTCCAAATGTTTCTTTTATTTTCCTGTAGGCTGTATCTATTTTTCACCTATTTATACATTCTTCTACATCCTCGCATTTGCCTTCTAGCCACTCCTGCTTAGCCATTTTGCACTTCCTGTCAATCTCATTTCTTAGTCGTCTGTACTCCATTTTGCCTGTTTCATTTACTGCATTTTTATATTTTCTCCTTTCATCGATTAAATTTAGTATCTCCTGTGATATCCAAGGATTTTTTGAAGGTCTTGCCTTCCTACCTATTTTGTCCTCTGCTGCCTTCACTATTTCTTCTCTCAATTTTACCCATTCCTCCTCTACTGTTTTATTTTCCCCTGTTTCTGTAAATTGTTGCCTAAAGCTTCCTCTGAAATTCTTAAGAACTTCAGGTTCCTTCAATTTATCCAGGTCCCATCTCCTTATTTTCCTACCTTTCTTTGGAATGGGGATTATAACATTTTTCTTAAGGTCGGATGGTACTTCGCCTGTCTCATACATCTTACACGCCAGGTGAAACAGTTTTGTCATGGCTAGTTCTCCCAGAGAGTTCGGTAGCTCTGAGGGAAAGTCATCTACTCCAGGGCCTTGCTTCGACTTAGGCCCTGCAGTGCTCTGTCAAATTCATCCATCTATACAAACTGTAAAAAGCTTGTATTTTCGCAGAGGCGCTGCAGTTAGTGGCAATCAGACGTGTAGACGGAAGTTTATGGTACTAACGCAACAAAGCCTGTATGATCGCACGTCATTAGTACCGAGTTAGTACGCTTGTAGTGCTGCAGCAGACAGTTATCTTTCTTGAGAACTTTCGATCGTCGTGTAAACTAGGCATAAAGCACCAACAATCACCACCATCATCATCGAGTTAATGGCCGGCACATTTGCGTGCTCTCAGTATTAGGCAGGTGTGCTAGTGTCTTTGTGTGTGAAACTCACTGGGCTATCGTACAGTTTGAGGGGTCAGCGCTCGACGCCCGGTGCCGGTGTGTGGCACAGCTGGAACGCAGCCAGGGTTTCCCTGGTGACGTAACGGAGGCCCGCGGCGGCGGAAGGCGCCTCCGTGATGTAACAACAAACTGCTGGCGCGCCTTGCTACACACAACACCGGCTGTGTGCCGCTTTGCTCTGATCTTCTTCTCCAACACATGTGCTTACGACTACTTTGATGTCTTCCCCACCTTCCCAAGCTTCCCTGATCCCGGGTGTGAAGGCTGCGCCGGCTCGAATCCACATCGTGGATTAACGACGATGACTGGTGAGCCAGGTATGTTTATTACGCCGTTTTTCACACCTAGCCAGATAAATGTCGGACAGGTAGGTACGCCCAACTTCAGATACACACTTCGCCAACACTTAGTAAACTTCGCCACAGTTGTACGTGAAAAGCAGACAGGTGGGGTTCACAGATCGTGTTCCGAGGGAGCGGTTGAGTCAAGAATGATGTGCAGGTACTAACCACAAACCCCGCCTAAATTCGGTTAAACAATGCCGACCGTGTTGAGAAATAGAAGAAGACGAGGACGAAGTAGACTTTCATGTGTTGGTAGATGACATAACAGCTGAAGAAGTTGCGAAAAATACGTTTACCACCCATTACAAAAAAAGAGATAAACTAGTGAAGGCTGCAGAAGATAATGTAGGCAGAAGGAGAAAATGTAATAGAAATCCTTGGGTAACAAATTTCAAATCTTTGTTAAGCTTGCGGGACTGAACTGCGGGGTCAAAAACTCCTTATGAACTAACGTATACTAAAGACAACACATAACATCCATGCCCGAGAGAGGATTCGAACCTCCGACGCGGAGGCCGCGAGAACCGTAACATGGCGCTCCAGACCGCTCGCCCACCATACTTCCGAATGCGAGTGCAGTGTGTTACCAGTGCGTCACCTCGCTCTGTTTGACTGGGAGAAGGTATAGATTTGGGGGATGCGTTCTGAGACATGATCTAACCGTGAATTCAGCATTGGCGAGAAGTGTGTGTGGTAAAAATTGCCGATGGAGGCCAAGAGACGAGTACAGTAAGCCTGTTCAAAAGGCTGTAGGTGGCCGTTCTTATTGAGAGAGGAAGAGCCTTGTGCTGGACAGGATAGCGTGGAGAGCTGCATCAAACAAGTCTGCGAACTGAAGGAAAAGAAAGAAAAAAAGGGCTTCTTCTGATGGAATGTAGGAGTCATGGAAACACGTCTTAAGCAAGATCTTTCACTAAGGTCTAATGGTGTACGCGTATACGTCTTTTCGTAAACTACAGCTTCAAAATCCTTAGTATCTCACTGACACTGTCCCTTGGATCTTACAAACCTGTTATCATTCGTGTTGCCCTTCTTTGTACAGGAGCTAGATAAAACGTATGAGAATTTTTCTCTACAATGAGTTCAACAGGAGTACTTACAGCTGCGTACCTTCAAAATAATGACCTTTTGACTAATGTCCGGAAGACGTGGTATACCATCTACGCGTGTTTTTCCGTTAATGTCTTGCATTGACCATCTTGTGGCATGGATAATATCATCCAAAGGAAAGCTGAATTTCTAAATTTAACCTTTAATAAATATTTCAGGTAGGATGACCGTACAAACGTACCATCAACCTCCCAAATAATGATTGATATTTCCGGTGTAGAGAAGCAGCTGAGAGAACTGAAGAAAAAAAAAATCTCCTGGTCCTGATGGACAAAGAGTATTCTGCGGCGTTGGCCCCTACTTAGCTTGCATTTATCGCTAATCTTTAATTCAGCGCAAGGTTCCTAGTGATTGAAAAAAAGGGCAGGTCACTCCCGTTTATAAGAAAGGAAAGAGAACTGACCCACGTAATTACAGCCCAATATCGTTGACAGCAGTTTGCTTTAGCTCGAATGTGTTAAATTTCCTTGACACGGAAAAGCTTCTTTCTATGAATCAGCGCGGGTTTAAGAAACATGGTTCGTGTGAAACTTAGCTTGTTCTCGCATGACATTTCGCTATCCATGGATGAAGGGCAACAGGCAGATCGCGTTTTTCTCGATTTCAAAAAGGCATTTGACGCCGTGCCACACTGCAAACTGCTAACGAAATTACTAGCATATGGAATAGGTTCACACATTTGTGACTGGCTGGAAGACTTCCTAAGTAATAGAATGCAGTACGTTGTCCTCGACAGCGAGTGTTCATCAGAGACGAGTGTATCGTCAGGCGTGCCTCAGGGGAGCGTCATAGGACCGCTATTATTTTCTATCTATTTAAATGATCTGAAAGCAGAGTAACTCTTAATTTGCGGCTGTTTGCTGATGATGCTGTGGTGTATGGGAGGGTGTCGTCTGTAACTGACTGTAATAGTATACAGGATGACTTAGACAAAATTTCTAGTTGGCGCAAAGAATGACAGCTAGCTCTCAATGTAGAAAAATGTAAGGTGATGCGCATGAGTAGGAAAAACAATCCCATAATGTTCGAATACAGCATTAGTAGTGAGCTTCTTGATGCTGTCGCGTCGTACAAATATCTTGGCGTAACAATTGCAGAGCGTTATGAAATGGAACGCACATGTAAGGACAGTTGTGAGTAAGGCGGACAGCCGACTTCGGTTTATTGGGAGAATTTTGGGAAGATGTACTTCATCTGTAAAGGAGACCGCGTATAAAACGCTTGTATGACCACGTCTTGAGTATTCCTCAAGTGTTTGGGACCCACAGCAGATCAGTTTAAGGGAAGTCATGGAAGCAGTTCAGAGGCGAGCACCTAGGTGCGTTACTGGTAGGTTCGACCTAGAGAGCTTATATAGGGGGGCTATATAGACTAGGCTCTCTAGTTCGACCAATGCGCGAGGTGAATAGACATTCTTGTTTCCTTGTTCTATTTGGGAGTGGAATAGGAAAGGAAATGCCTAGTAGTGGTGCAGTGTACCCTCCGCCACGCACTTTTACGGTGGATTGCGTAGTATGTATGTAGATCTCTGGTGTTGCACTGGATCCTTGGTAGTTAGTCTTATTTGGGGTTGGTCTCGCACGCTTGAGCGGTATCCCGCTATGGATGGCGCAAGTACTTTGTAAGCTCTCGTTTTGATATCTCACCATCGCATCCCCTCAGATTTAGTTATAAGTTGGCGCAGTGGATAGGCCATGAAAACTGAACACAGATCAATCGAGAAAACAGGAAGAAGTTGTGTGGAACTATGCAACAATAAGCAAAATATAAAAACTGAACGGTCCGTGCGAAAGATAAGTAACGTTGAGCAAAGTGCCAGCATGGTAGTGCTGTGGTCCTGTGGGTAGTGTGAGAAGCGAGAGGTCCTTGGTTCAAGCTTTTCATCAAACAAAAATTTGAATTATTTTTCGCAAAATTGTGATCTGTCCGTCCGTTCATTGACGTCTCTGTTCGCTGTAATGTTTAGTGTCTGTGTTTTGCGACCGCACCGCAATACCGTGCGAATAGCAGACTAAAGGAAGTGCCTCTGCAATAGGAGGCTAAAACATTTCATCGCAAGGTGACAGGTCAACCGATTCGTCCACAGGAAAACACGTCTGATGTGTTCTATACGACACTGGTGACGGTATGCGTGTCATATGACCGGAATCCATTGTCGACCCGCCTAACTTGTACACTTGGTGAATGGGTAAAGAGATTCTACCTTGCCCGATTTCGGTATTCGTGTGGATGTGATAATCACTCCCAAAAAACTGATGAAAACAAAAAGAGTTTGTCACAGAAACTGCAACAAATGAATACAACAGTTTCACAGTCTGAAAAAAAAAAAAGAAAAAAAAAGTTTTCGCATGTGGGATCGCTCGTAACAAGGACCTTTCGCTCTGCATTTTCTTTCGCTATCCACGGGACCATGGCGCTCATGCACCTAGTATCTGCTCTGAGTTGCTTATCTTTCGCATGGGCTGCTCAGTTTTTATATTTTTGCTTATTTTTTTTTCATAGTTCAACACAACTTCTTCCTGTTATCTCGATTGATTTATGTTCAGTTCTTCAAGGCCTATTCACTGCGCCAACTTATAACTAAATCTGAGGGGGGGTGTGATGCGGAAGTTCCCTTGTTAGCTTGCACTTTCCCAGCATTCTCTCAATGACGATCGTGTGGCATTTTTTGCCATTAGTTTCCAGTTGGAATCGTGTTTAGAATCCCTAGTGCAAGTCTTTGACGAAGAAATGATGGTGAGGACGACACAACATCCAATCCCCGAGTGGAGAAAAATCTCCAATCCGGCCGGGAATCGAACCCGTGCCCCCTGCATGGCAATGTGCCACGCTGTACACATTTTTTCCGTTCTTCGGGTTGTTTTGTTCATTGCGGTTGCTGATCACATTTGTCCGTTGTTGTCCGGTGCGTTTTTAGCTCAGATTTATTGCTACAGTTCAGTCCTCTGACCGGGCGCGCTGAGCCACGGCGCCCGACACCACTGGACTACGGAGTAGGGAGGCAGACATTCTCTCAATGAATCCAAGTCTTGCCACGAGCTCTGCCTTCGACTAAGCGTGTGTGCTCATTGCGTTCCACACAGCCAGAAATAGCGGTGTCAGCTCGTGCTCTGCTCTCGCGTATGCAGAGCGCTCGCTGGGAAGTGACGGCGTGCGAATACCTGCGGCTGCCACGGTCGGTGACGTCACCGCCGCGGCGTCACGCATTCCGGAGTGATTTCACTTCCGGGCGGAAGGACGCGTGCTACCGCAGCCGTGTCGCCCTCATGCAGGGACTCAGGCGTCACGCCAAGGGCGGCCATTCTGAAACCTCTGTATGCACAGGCAGAGTATGGCCAGTTTGCCAGGCTGGGCCTATCCACTGAGCGTAGAAAGCAGTAGAGGTGGCTTCCCCGTGCCGTGTGCCCAAGGAGGTCAGAATACGAGACACCCGTACGTTGAAAAACTGAAGCCTGCCTCCGTCACATTGTTAAGTTTTGCGGAAGTGTTCCTATTGTAGAGGTAATGTTTTGTGTCACTTAAAGCAGGGATAAAAATTCCGACGGTTTTGCCGTTATGTACAACATGTAAAAAGAGTACAAATTAGCCATTAAAAATAAGTTTTCAATTATATTATGATGCGTATTTATTACTACTATTACTGTCTGTGGTCGAAAATCGACAAATGGTCACTGTGGGTAAAATTTTACGTATCATGTCCTTTGTGTCCCAGCCTCGTCGCCGCTTTTGTGTCTCGTTTCCGTCGTAGGTGTCGGTGGCCGAGTAGGAAGACCGACACAGGAATAAAGGTAGCACGCTTGTGCAGGTACGGAGAGGAGCAGCCAGTGGGACAGCAGAAACTAGAAACACTAGAGTAAATTAGAACGAGATATATATTGCACAGAATTTATACAATACTTAACTTTTACATAGCTCAGTAGTGCAGAAGGCTGATACATAGTTGAGCTAGAGGCCTGCCTAGTGCCAACACCACCTAGAAGACAAGGCCTTACAACAGGCCGTGCCTACGTCACACTTAGAGGCCCCGGTCGCCACCTCACTGGCTGGCCGCTGGGGCACGCCTACCGCCGCGCAGCGGCCGGCCAGTCAGATAGCGAACGGGGCCTCTAAGTGTGACGTAGGCACGGCCTGTTGTAAGGCCTTGTCTTCTAGGTGGTGTTGCTAGTGCCTATCCTATAGCCAAGTCTTCAATGCTGCCTATCTGATTCCGAAGGTCTTAACTGGTTCCTATCTCAGTCTCAAGTGAACGATGTCGTTCAGTGGTAGCCACGAGCGGAGTTGCAGCAGAGGGCGCTCGTGGCTGACGTCATAAGAACGCCGCGCCGTGCGTGCATGGCGGCGCGCGGCGAAAGTAGGTGGCGTGCACTTTGGACTTGTGCGACATCACAATGTCGGCGGCCTCGCGTGATTATGTTGACAACATCAACAACACGATAGAAAATCTTTACCCATTTGTTCGAACCACATAGAATGACTCGATTAGTGTATCGTACAGACCATGAAGTAAACAAACAATGCTGTTCCTGCTTTATGGTTGACAGATTCTTGTATGTACCCTCGTCCGCCCAGTAAAAATAATTGCCCTTGTAAACCGAAGATTCCATGACAAAACATAAGCGTTGTTAAGCAATTGGCTAAAATGAAGACTCACAGCATTCTCACTATTCAGTATCTGTTGCCAACATTATCATAGGAAGCCGCTCGGATATTTGATAAAATTTAACCGGCACTGGGAGATATGAAACGGTATCTTTTACATGTTAAGGAAAATGCCTGCCACAATAACAACAAATAAAAACGGAAGTATATATTTCTCATGCCATTTTCGAATTATATAACTTTCATTAGCCTAATATTTGAAATGGAACTACAATTTCGGTACTCGTATATTTATAGAACGCAAAGAAATAATGTTATTTCGATACTACGATATTCAGAATTCCAGAGGTGCAAACATGTAGACTTCGTAGTTCCACCCGAGCACCGCTACATGCCTCTCCTGGCGCATCACCATTTATATCGGCATTCTCGACTTCGTAGTTCCACCCGAGCACCGCTAGATGCCTCTCCCAGCGCATCATCAAATTCAAATGTTCAAATGTTTGTTAAGCTTATGGGACTTAACTACGGGGTCATCAGTCCCTAAACTTACTACTTACTACTTATCAACTACCTTATACTAAAGACGGCACAAATATCCATACCCGAGGGGGGATTCGAACCCCCGACCATAGTGGCCGTGCAGTCCGTGACTGGAGCGCCTCAGTCTCCTCGGCCACCGCGGCCGGTCATCATCCTTTATATCGGCATTCATATGAAAACATCCATTTCCTTTAACCATTCTTAATCACTGCGAAAATGAAGCATTTGAACGGCACAAGAAAGTAAGTTGGGAGCACTACATGTTTCGATATTCACTTATTTTAATACTGCAGATGCGCTGCATGACAGCGTCTTTGTTCGAGGCGAATAGCCAATCAGAGAGCTGATTGTTGGAGAATGTAGAACTTGAAACAAGCTGTAGATAGGAAAATTTCTACTTCCTTTTACTACTTTTAATGGCTAAATGCACACATAATATTTGTATTCGTGAAATCTACGACAAATAA
Organism: Locusta migratoria; assembly: GCA_026315105.1. Taxonomy (NCBI): domain Eukaryota; kingdom Metazoa; phylum Arthropoda; class Insecta; order Orthoptera; family Acrididae; genus Locusta; species Locusta migratoria. The sequence goes on along the minus strand of CM048745.1, from coordinate 271,384,197 downwards.
TCTTTCGAATTATGTAACTTTCATTGGTCTTCTTGTACGAATAAATTAGTAAACTGTACCACAATTTTCGTGTTAGCGTATTTATATAATGATTTATCCAAGAAAGTATATTGTTTTAAAGTATATATTTTGCAGTGGCTGTCAGTTCAATGCATTAACAGTGAGAGGGTCGTCTTAACGCGTAGTTTTAACAGATGAATAGCATTCCAAAACTGACCAAGATGGCGGGCAGGCTCAGGGTCGGCCCGTCCATATAAGCAAACAAGGCAATTGCCCAGGGCGATCGAATTCACGGGGCGGCAGATTTGCGTGCGCGACTAACCCTCGGGCGCTTTGCAAGAGTCTCCAACTCACAAAGGCTCTAGAGACAACTATGCGTCTGTTCTACGCAGTGAATTACAAGTCATTGCTAGAAGAGTAGCCAATAGCACAGAGCCACAGGACGTTGAGTTATATTTGTAAAAACGGACTTATAGACATTGTACCTGATTTAGTTACTGTATTAAGAGTGTGTCTGTAGCCAGTGAAGAGCGCAGCTTCTCGAAACCATGAAAACATATCTGCGATCCACAATGAGTCAAGAAAAACTTGTGGGATTGGCAACTTTGGCAACTGAACCAGAGATGGCAGACACAATTGATTTAAACGAGATAGTCTCAGATTTTGCAAAAGCCAAGGCAAGAAAATGAATTTATATATAAAGAAGAGTCTAGAGTGCAAAGTTTTTTTTTTATTTTATTTTATTTTTTTTAATTTTAATTTTTATTTTTATTTGTTTATTTATTTATTTATTTTTGACTAGTTGCGGTCTTATTTTAGACCATCTTCAGGAGGAAAAAACATAAATAAAATAAAAAGGAATAAATTTAAATGAGAGTGTTGTTTCCCATAAGTGAAATAAAAATGTTTCGAAAAATATGTAAGAAAAATGAAATTTTGTGACCCTTTGTATAATGAAGCTTATAATTGTATCAATTACTGTAAACTATCAACTAAAATCTTTTTATGAGACAAAATGTAAAAACGATTAAATGTAACATTGTTGTATAAAAGTGTATGATGTGTCCCATTTTAATGTGGAAATATGTTTATGTAATGTGATTGTTGTTGTGGTCTTCAGTCCGCAGACTGGTTTGATGCAGCGGTAGCGCAGACTGGTTTGATGCAGCTCTCCACGCTATCCTGTCCTGTGCAAGTCTCTTCATCTGAGAATTCGTTCGGCAACCTACATCCTTTTGCATCTGCTTACTATATTTGTCCCTCGGTATCCCTCTACGATTTTTACCCCACACGCTTCCTTCTAATTCTAAGTTGACAATTCCTTGATGTCTCAGAATGTGTCCCACCAATCTATCCCTTCTCTTAGTCAGGATATGCCAGAAACTCCTTTTCTCCTCAATTCGGTTAAGCACCTTCTCATTAGTTACATGATCTACCCATCAAATGTTCATCATACGTCTGTAGCACCACATTTCAAAAGCTTCTGTCATCTTTTTATCTAAATTCCTAATTGTCCACGTTCCACTCCCATAAAATGCTACACTCCAGACAAATGCTTTCAGAAAGGACTTCCTAACATTAAAATTAATATTGGATGTTAACAAGTTTCGCTTCTTAAGAAACGCTTTTCTTCCCATAGCCATTCTGCATTTTATATCTTCTTTACTTCGGCCATCAGAAGTTATCATGCTACCCAAATAACAAAATTCATCTACTACTTTTATTGTCTCATTACCTAATCTAATTCCATCAGCATCGCCTGATCTTCTGACGTTGCATTCCATTACCTTCGTTTTACTCTTGTTAATGTTCATCTTATATCTTCCTTTCAAGACACTGTCCATCCCATTCAATTGCTCTTCCAGATCTTTTGCGGTCTCTGACACAATTACTATGTCATCGGCAAACTGCAATGTTTTCTTCTCCCTGCACGTTAATGCCCTCTCCAAATTTCTCCTTCCATTCCTTCACTCCCTGCTCAATGTACAGCTTGAACATTGGGGAAAGGCTACAACCCTGTTTTTCTCCCTTCCCAACCTTTGCGTCCCTTCCTTGCCCTTCGCCTCTAATAACCGCTGTCTGGTTTTTGTATAGGTTCAATATAATTCTTCGCTCCCTATATTTTACCCCTGATACCTTCAGCATTTGGAAGAGTGTATTCCAGTAGACATTGTAGGTTGTGATTATGTATTTGAATAATAAAAAAATATGCCATGTGTATTTTACATACCCAGATGAAGGCCACAGTAACGTTGGCCGAAACGTCGGTTATTTAGGTAATAGCCTTCTTACATCACGACGCGGTACAACACCCAGAAAACTTTTATGTCATCTGTATTTTACATTGTTTTATTGCGATTTTATTAAATGGGGCGCCATTGAAATAATTTGCCTAGGGCGCAGAATTTGATCGGTCTGGCCCTGGACAAGCTTCAACTGACGTTCGTGCTCGGCATAGACAATGCCACCTCCCTTTATCCTAACCTCCTTGCGTATGCCCAACCGCCCCACACTGAGTACCAACCCTGCCTCGCGCACCACCCACCTCGCTCTCCTTTTCTCTATTTCGCCTTGCTTACTCACTACCCTATCTCGCCCTACTAACAAATTTGCTTTATATTTCTTAATTGACAAATTAATTACATAAATGTGTCGATATATCCGTACATATTATTCCCCATTTTCTCCTAAACTACAGAACCGATTTCAGTCAAACTTGGTACGCATAATACTTACTGTCAGACGACAATCCCCGTGGGGGTAAAATGCACTTACTTTCCAAGAGGGTGAGGGTGGACGTGAAACAATAGAGTAGCTCGAGACGGGTGGGTAAGCACACTTTATTCCAGTGGCGGCTGGTGATAATGTGCTAATGTGCTGCAGCACACTGTAAATATATTACTAAAATTACGCCATTTCTCTTCGAATGCAAGCGAGAAATCGCTGTAAATTTACATCCTTTCTCTTGGAATGCGAGCCAGCAACCACCACAATAAAATTATGCCAATTCCCTTCCAATGCGTATTAGAATGCTAGTAATAAGGATGAAAACGCATTTTGGAGCGCTCTCGCCGCGATAGCTGGAAACCAGCTCCGTGTGCTGAAGTGGGATTCAGCCGCGCTGGTACGTGCGCAGAGAAGCGGCGCAGTCGTAGGTTCGCTACTGCGCATGCGCAGACGTGACGTCAGGCCTGGCGACTCGTGTGCTGAGACCGACTGCAGCACCAGATCAATATTTCTCTTCGCGCTGCGTGTAACGGCTGCGGAATAATAGTATATGACGAATATTGCGGCATACAGAGTCAAATAGCGCGCTGACAAAGGCGTCTTGCGCGTTGTCTCTCAAACCAACATGTCTGAGGCTCATATTCAAATACCTCTGAGTCTAACTTTTTTAATTTCTGTAAATAAAATTAATAAATAAAATTTTTAAACGTTATATTTACTACCTGCAGTGAATACATGCAGTTTGCAGCGCTGTTATAAATTCCCCCGAAGGTCTTACTGTCAGTACAATATTAATTGATATTTAATTAAAGGCAATCATACACAGGTAGACTTTTTATTTTAGTATATTTTGTTTCCTGTTTATTTTGTAATATTGTAGCACACTGGTCAAATTTTCAAAATTACTAATAATTTCTGGGCTCTGTAACTTATAAAATAAAAGGTGACGGGAAATTTTAATGCAGTAGGTCAACACAAGAAAGTTATACTTTCTGCGGAGCTATGAACATAGTTTATTGTGTCATTTTCCAAATAGTTACAGCACAAAGATATAATTTTTTAAATGGAAAAATAGTTTTTCTATCTATTGGATTCGTTGAAACCAGCTGCGTCCAAATCAATTTAAACTAAAATCCTATCACTGTTAGTTTTGGAGCTACAACCCTGCAAAGTTGCGGGGGCGGAGGCTGCGATAGCGTAGCTGACTGGCCACGTGGCTATCCCCTGGGGCACGGCCCACCGTCTCATGACCACCAGCCAGTCAGATACGCTGTCGTAGCCTCCGCCCTCTAAACTTTGAAGGGTTGTAGCTCCCAAACTAACAGGGATAGGAATGTAGTTTAAATTGATTTGGACGCAGCTGGTTTCAACGAATCCAATGCAAATTACAGTGTCTTCCAACGATTTAGGGACATGATCGGCTACAAGCAAATGCTCGGCAAAGGTAGAATTATGCATATTGCGTCCTGTCCTCCCTAGTAGATGTTCTTTGTACCGCACCTTGATTGCTCTTCCTGTCTGTCCTATGTAATAACAAGGTCAGTTGTTACATGTTATCTTGTAAATGCCAGTATTGGAAAAAGGATCTACTAAGGTCTCCAGTGTATGAACAAGATTTTTCTTTAAATTGTTGTTAGTAGAAAAAGTTACCTTGCAATCATATTTATTCGTCAATAGACGTTGTAAACTGTACGATACGTTGCCTAAAAACGGAATAGCAATGAATCTCTGTCGGTTTTATCAAGGTGCGATTTGCTACCGAGTAATGTTGAAAACTGTTGGGAAGTCTTTTGATCAACGATGTGTTGCACTACATCTGTATCGTACCCGTTATTGATGGCTAAGGATTTTATTGTGTTAATCTCCTTTTCTAAGTTAGCAGGCGACAGGGGAGTTGTGAAAGCACGATTGATAGCGGAATGAAAAAAGGCTAATTTATGTGAACGTGGGTGTGCAGAATGAGCTGGAATAATCATATCGTAATATGTTGGTTTGCGATATATATCGAAGGCAAAATTACTTTTGCCGAAACCTAGGTAAAGGTTTATGCATGTAAACCATTTTATGCAACTGGTCGGCTGAAACGTTGTTGACTTTTGAATCATGTTCCACCGTTGCTGAATTGCAGTCATGTTAAAAAAAAAAAAAAAAAAAAAAAAAAAAAAAAAAAAAAAAAAAAATAATGGGTCATTCACATATTTCATCTTTCTGTTTTGGAGTTGAGTCGTCGAATTCACGATGGAACATACTGCATAGTTCAATTCAATTCCTCTTCGTCATATCTCTGTCTTGAAACGTTTCAGATTCCGAATCGCAAATACATGGTCGTAATTTGATTTCGTCGATGAATAGTTCCGTATTGAACATTTTGCCCACAGACGACTTTTTCAGTTAATCAGCCCTCGCAGTAGCAGTGTGCACTCAAGCACTAACAGCACTCTCACTACCGGAGCAGCTGTGCTTCATCAGTTGTCTGCACTGCCGTATGGCGCGCGGTTCCGCCACGCGCTCCAAACAGCCCCATCAGCCGCCGTGTAAAGAGACGCCGCACAACCGCGGCGGTTTGGAAGTGCAGCCGCTGGTATTTTGACACCGTAGCGGAAGAGCGGAGGGGCCGCTACCGCAGCCGCGCCTATAGACGGCTCCCACGCTGCCTTATGAGAAACCGGGCACTGCCAAACCGCAGAGATTCCATAGGGACGGCGGTTATTGCTGAAACAACCGTTTTCGGTTATACCGGTCCTTTTCATCTCCAGTTTAACCGCACTGTAAAAATTGCTCAAGATAACCGGTTTTCGGTTTTTTATTGCTATTATTTTCATTCAGTAGAGTTTGACCGAAACAGAAACCGTAATCGATTTTTTGGTTCTTCTAGTTTCGGCCGAAACCGGAACTTACGAAATTTAGTTAAAATTTAGGTAAAATTACGTTATATGACAAATCACTAGTCTTTCCATATGTTGCAAGATCCCCTCCCAATACTACGCCTTCTTGAGTGTGTGTAAGCCTAGCCAGGACACGATATACGAAGCATACAGATTTACTGGCCTAGTATTTCCATCCGGCAGTTGCGAATATTGAGCCATCCACTCCGTAAGTTGGACTTGTGAGTCAGCGCATACGAATATCTCCTTATATACACAATATATATTAGTCAGTAAAATAACTTCAATCAGCGCTGCAGAAGTATTTCGAAAAATAAAGTCACAGTCCGACTAACAGTATGATTTTTGTCAGTGTAATTTTACGGAAATTGAACTAGGAAAGCTGTGTACCACATGATCAAAGAATGTTCAAATGGGTGTGAGTTCTTACGAGAGCTAACTGCTTAGGTCAACGGTCCCTAGAGTAGTTAATCTAACTTAAACTAACTTACGCTGAGGACAACATACACACCCATGACCGAGGGAGGAGGGAGGACTCGAACCTCCGACTGGAGCAGCCACGCAGTCCGCAACAGCGAAATGCAGCGTGTTATTCTCAACGAAGAGAAGTCTTCAAAGTGATCTCAGGCGTGTCATAGAACCTTTGCTTATCACAGTGTACACAAATGATCTCGAGATAACATCGGAAGTTCTGTGGGGCTTTTCGCGGATGATGCTGTAGTTTATCTAGAAGTCGCAACACTGGAAAAGAGTATCGGAATTCAGAATAATCTGCACCCAGAAACCTCTGAGGATTCGAGAAGTGGGGACCCCCAAGAACCTGACAATTTTGAATAGAAAGTCCAAACAACGCCAAAAGACGTTCATTAAATAAGAAGCAATATGAAAATTTAGGACCCATACATATGCAAAGTACAAACACTCCATACAGCGAATCGAGACAGTGCGAGTAAGCAATAGGTTGGTTTAAAGACTACTAATCAGGCACTATTGCGGATGCGGAGCTACGATGACGTAAAAGCCCCAGTTAACACCGGTTGCAGTACTGTAACGGTTTTCGTCCCAGTTCTGGTAGGATTCTCGTCCGTAGTGATGGATCAACATCTGATCTGCGACCTCATTAATGTTTTGGTATTCCTGTACAAGACACATAATACGTCATAGTGCGGCTCTGTAGCGCAGTGGTAGAGTACCCGACTATAAATCTAAAGGTAGCGGGTTGTTGTGTTGGCTTTCCTCGGATGCCCTGGATAGCATTAAGAGGTCTTGCTGGTGTGGTTACTTCAATAAAGGCAGCACAGTATTCGTACCTTGACCCATTGTGAGTTACCGCCCAATACAAATACTGGTAATTAATAGTATTTGATAATTAAACAGTATGAAGTTCACTGCAAACATTGACTATGCCAATGCACTAAATGTTACACAATTAATTATGGTAGCAATGTATGTACGCAGTTGGGTGACAACATTTATAGTTAGGCCATAGGTAGAAATTCTCCACGTTGAGATTTGCTGCGTGCTTGTAGCTGACGGGAGGCCAGCGAGCAGGCCGACGTTGATGGCTTGTTCCAGCTTAGGATTTTCCAGGTTTCGTTTCCAGTGAGGGAACAGGGACAATGGCGAATGCCAGGTGGAGTGCAGTGCACAGCGTGAAATAAAATATTCTAATACTACTTGCATTTGAAGTAATACGATGCAGTTAGGAACCTTTAAGGCCCTCATTACAAAATGGCCTGTTGATAAATAAACAAGACATTAGCTGATATAGTCACATCTGGCGTAATATGTTTAATTGAGAATGAAAAGTAATAAATTACAAATGAATACAAGACAGTTACACAACTAGCATGGCAATGTTTGTTTATAAAAATAATATATTAACTATTTCTCATTTTATTTTCAATTAATCTTGTGTATTTTATCTTGAAGTATTCAGTTAAATCACTTACTGTGATATAAGAAATTGCACGATTATGATAAATAGAACAAAGGATGTTTATACCAATATAAAAACGTAAGAAGATATTTGTTTAATGTGTAGTGTAATTATTTTGATTTTAAGTAAAGTTTTAGAAATGTATTGGCTGAGCACTGTACGTTGGCAAATCGGTTAGAACAGCTCACATGGGGAAGTTGATGACGTAGGGAAAAAACCCCGGCAGTTGAGCTTTTGGTGCGCGCGTGCACAGGAAGTGACAAGGCGGGAGCACGTGGTGTAGCTGGGCGGGCGGCGTCGCTCTGCAGCAGTCGGCGTGTGGATCTCCAAGGGGAGACTTTAGATTTGTGTGTGGCAATCGCCACGTGTGGGTGCTCGTCGTAGACTGCACCAAGTTAAATCGAGTGCTACTGTGTGTTTGTGAATATTTAGCCGGTGGAACAAGGTGTGCATCGCATTGAATTAAAGTGACTGTGATGTGTTAATGTAACACGTGTCGTCGCATAGGCATGGACATGAACGGTGTTTGAGACAGCCACATGGTGTTAAAACAATTTTTGTCTGGGGGCTCACGAGCTATAACGTTATTTGATAAATGTGCCGACGTACAGACGTATCAGCCACAGGGTTCTAAGATTGTGAAATAAACAACATAAAGTGAACTTTCACGTGTTTTCAAAAATAGTAGTTAGTACACCCTTTTCTCACATGAACTTGACTTGATTATGAATTTTTTTGTTAATCATATGCAGGGGAGGAAAGCTGCGAACGTGTGATATCATCCCCTAGAAAACGAGTCAAACAGTCGCAATCACAGTTCCAGTGTGTTTGCATGTTTAGGTATTTGGTTCGCAGTTGGTGGTTGTGAGTTTTAAAAATTAAACTTTCCCTATTTTAAACTCTCACCCCGACCTTCACTCTCGCACCATCTGTGGTCTCGTCTTCCAAGACGGCGGTGGAACTATGTGAGCAATTCGCTCGTGACCGGCACGCAGTGGACGTCTGCTTGCGTAGCGCGGCTGGTTGTGTCAGCGGGCACAGGGCAGCGTGAATCACGTTATCTGTCTGGTTGCGCCGTCGTGACGTCAGTCACCGCTGGCGACCGCTTCCCGTGGCGGCGGCTACCGGGAAGTGGACACAGCTTCTCTCACGGCGGCTGGCTCCTCGTCATCTGGCTGCCTGATTAACCCGATACCTGCATTCGGCGATGACGCCTACTGAGGGACGGCAGCTGATTCTCAGGAAATAGAGCGCTCACCAACCGGTTATAACCGGCGACAACGTCTATGGCCTCTGAGCCTGCGTCTATTTAACCGTTTATTAGCACACACAGAAATCACGAGAAGAAAAAGTATTATATTGCTTAAACGTGTAGGGCTTTGTCGACAGAGTTATAAGAATTTTTTTTTTTTTTTTTTTTTTTTTTTTTTTCTTCAAAATATGGTTTCTGGTTTGTAAGTAGCATTGCCCAAAAACATGGTGGTGTTTGTTCGCATGGTGGTACAGTATTAATACTACAATCAGTGGCGTAACTAGGATTTGGCTTTGGGGGGGGGGGGGATAGGTCGGCTTGACGAGCAAAATTTTAGTCAGTTTCCAGACAGACTACCATCTACCACTCCCGTTGAAGAAACTAATTCACTCCCATCCAATCAAAGCTTATGGTAAAACACCCCAAGTTTCCAATCTTTGCCTTTACCAGACTGTTGTTATACGATTTCTTTTTCTTTTCCTTTTCTTATTTCTCTCTCTCTCAAATGTTCAAATGTTTGTAGAGCCTATGGGACTTAACTATGGGGTTATCAGTCCCTAAAGTTACAAACTACTTATGAACTACTTACGAACTAGGACTACACAAATATCCATGCCCGAGGGGGGATTCGAACCCCCGACCGTAGTGGCCGTGCAGACCGTGACTGGAGCGCCTCAGTCCCCTCGGCCACCGCGGCCGGCTCTCTCTCTCTCTCTCTCTCTCTCTCTCTCTCTCTCTCTCTCTCTCTCTCTCTCTTTTCCTTTCTTTTCTGGTTCTGGGGGGGGGGGGGTTCTATCCCCCTCATCCCCCCCCCCCTTAGTTACGCCACTGACTACAATGTTGTTCAAATGTTTGTAAACCTTATGGGACTTAACGACGGGGTCATCAGTCCCCAAACTTACAAACTACTTATGAACTACTTACGAACTAGGACTACACAAATATCCATGCCCGAGGGGGGATTCGAACCACCGACCGTAGTGGCCGTGCAGACCGTGACTGAAGCGCCTCAGTCCCCTCGGCCTACAATGTTGTTCGTATGACTGTAGACATTATTCTATTTTGGACTACTTCACGTGAAAAGTGTGAAAACAAGTCGTTTTTGGTGAAAAGTTCAGAACAGTCCCATGATTTCCACATTTTACAGTCAAGTATGCCTGAAGACAAAACTTGCAAATTCCTTTTGGCCCGTAATCTGTCAAGTGACAACATATTTTCTTATCTGTCATACCGTACACCACTGACTGGTACAGGAGATGCTGTTTCATCCTTCTTTTGAAATTACTGTCCATTTTATAGTGGTCTATCAGGCCTCCTCTTCCCAATAAATATAAGTCAATTTTCAGTCTCCCATATAAGAACTCATGAACAGTTTTCCTTAATAATTGAACTTCAAGGCTTCCTCTTTCCCTTTTATAAGCAGTTTTCCATGTATTACGAAAAATGTCACAAAATTGAAACAAACATGTACCTCGGTAACGTATACTTGAAGTGTCCACTAAATGCTCAGTTTATTACTAAACTTTTCGCAAAAGACAACGAAACATCAATTTATTGGAGAGCACTGTTGCCCATCGAAGGATGAAACTTGAAACTGTTTTAGAATACCAAGCGCAACTGTGATGTTCTTGAGAGCAACATTGCCAAATAAAGGGTTAATACGAAACGAATTACAGCGCACTGCGAACTAGAGCTATATTGATATATCGATATTTCTTTCGAAAACTATCTATAATTATCGATATATTATTTTAGTCTCAAAATCGATATAATTATCAATATCAAAATCCAAATATCGGGTGCAGATTTTACATTACATTTTTTTTCGCAATTTACGGTAAATATTTAAATTTTTCTTTTGTCACTGTAGTGGAATATAACTTTAGCTTTCCTTGTGTGAAGGAGTCTTGCTACTTCTCGAAATGATTGCACTGTGTAAAATATTTAGACTCTTTTCTACATCAGCGTGAAATAAGGTTTATTTCGACATGTAGCCAGTGACAAAGAAACTAAGCTATGAGAGATTAAATGGAATGAAATATATCTAATGATACTGCTCAGGGGCGAAGCCAGAGAGGGCTATAGGACTGCACCCATTACTCCCCCTCCACCTCCAGTAATACACTTGCTTTTTCTTTATGTTTCTAAGAATAGTTTGGGGTACAAAGAGACAAAATTCCTATGAGGTCAGAACCCCCCCCCCCCTCCCCGTTGCAGACCGAAGTCCTGGCTTCGCCACTGACACTGTTTGATGTGCATAGTTGTTAATTAATAGCACAACATTCGACCAGAAACTATTGTAATACACAAGCTTTTCATCTACAATAAATTCAATTATTAACTTACAAATTTTCTCATTAAATGTTTTCCTTATTCATGCTATGAGGAGAATATCCAATTCTTAATCAGTATTTAAATATACAGCCCTGAAACCAGTAATAAATTTACAATCTGCAGCCGATATTTTTGTAGGTTAATTTTTCAATATTTTACCGACATATCGATATATTACATAGATATATGTCGGTTCGGTATTAATATTTTTTTTAAAATATTGATATATCGGGTGCCTGCAATTTATAAACATATCAACAGCCCTACTGTGAACCCACCGTAATGAGGCAGAATAAACTTCTGCGAATGCAGCTGTCCATAGCGTAGCGACTGTCAAATGTTTGTAAACCTATTGGATCAAACTGCTATGGTCATCAGTCCCTACACTTACAAAGTACTTCAACTTACATTAAGGACAACCCACACACCAATGCTTGAGAGAGGACTCGAACTTCCGGCCGGAGCGGCCGGCCAAATTCTTGGCATGACGCCTTAGATCATGCGGCTATTCCACGCGGCGTAGAGACTGTCAGTGCATTTGACAGCACAACATCCCTTGCGACGCGGCGCAGTGTGAGGCCATTAACGCTGTCGCCGACTATAGCTATTGTATTATAACTGCCTGACATCTTCAAAAGTCAACAACGTTTCAGCCGACCAGTTGCATAAAATGGTTTACGTGCATAAACCTTTACCTAGGTTTCGGTTCAAAATGTTCAAATGTTTGTAAAGCTTATGGGACTTAACTACGGGGTCATCAGTACCTAAACTTAAAAACTACTTATGAACTTACGTTGCTTGCAGTGGCCATTTTGAGCAGCAGCTGAATTGTATTTCACTGTAAGGTTTTAAAAATAAACGCCTTTTGCTACTGCGAATGAAGGGTTTTATTTGTTATATTTTTAAATCACCCATACGCGTTTCGCCTTTCTCTCAAGGCATCATCAGTGGGTGTCCTGAAATATTTACATCTTTTTGTTTACACATATAGGTTAGGTCTCTTACATATCTACAAAACATTTCATTTCTGATTTAAAACAGTTCGTTTTTTGGTATAAAATGGTGTACTTACAGCACTTGCTACTCCACTTCAGTCTTATTCTGGCAACCAGGTCGAAATGTTACACTGTTTTTCGAAACACATTGCAGTTCTCTGCTTCTGCTGTCACCTGCTGCCATACTGTGTCTACTGCTGTTTGTTTTGTAGTGTTGCCAACCTTAGCTTATTTGAAATTCAACTGTTTCATTGAAAATGTGTTGAAGGTATCTTTGTGTGTGTGTGTGCGCGCATGAGTGTGTGTGTGTGTGTGTGTGTGTGTGTGTGTGTGTGTGTGTGTGTGTGTGTGTGTGTGTGTATGTGGGTAGGTGGGTGTTTTTTTTGTTTTTTGTTTTTGTTTTTTGTTTTTTTAGTATGTGTGTGTGTGTGTGTGTGTGTGTGTGTGTGGTGGGGGGGGGGGGGTTGTGATTATGTGTTGGGATTTGTGTCTATCATGTGGTCAATCAGTGAGAACAATGATTGATTGGTGAGGTTTATTTGGTCATTTAGTAGCACCTTTTTCTGAGCTTTTGTTTTATATATGTGATAATTTTCTTGTAATGTTACGGGGATGTTTTTCATTATTTATTCTAATTACCTTCATGTCTTTTTCTATTGTGGTGGATTTGTGGTTATATGCTATTAGATGTTCTGCAAAAGTGGAGTGGTTTGTTCCGTATTTCCATGCCCTGATGTGTTCCTTGTATCGGGTATCGAATGTTCTGCTGGTTTGTCCTACATACCTTCCATCACATGAGTTGCATTGTAGTTGGTATATTCCAGCTCTTTGGTAGATATCTGTGTCTGTTTTGATTTTTGGGATATATTTTTGGATTGGGTTATCTGTTTTGAGAGCTATTTTTATGCCTTGTCTTTTGAAAATATTTATTATTTTATATGTTAATTTGTGTTTGTATGTCATTGTGTACCATCTTGAATTTTCTTTTTCGCTTTCATGTGTTCTTTGTACTGCAGTTTGTGTTGTGTGTGTTTGTGTGCTGCTTTGCTGTGTTGTTGTCTGGGGGTCTGTACGTTTGGTGTTTTTTGCCCGTATCTGTTTTTTAATTTTCTTGTTTAATTTTTCTACTATATTACCATCGTATCCATTGTTTGTTGCTATTTGTGTGATGATGTCTAGTTCCTTTTGGTAATTTTCTTTGTTGAGTGGTACTGTGTTGAGTCTGTGGAGCATGTATCTGATTGCTGATAGTTTTTGTGCATGGGGGTGATTGGAGGTCTGGTGTATAATTGTATCAGTTGTTGTCGGTTTACGGTAAATGTCAAAGGTATGCTTGTTGTTTTCCTTTTTGATGGTTATATCCAAGAAGTTTATTTGGTTGTTGTGTTCTTTTTCTATTGTGAATTTTATTTTTTTGTGTATAGTGTTTAAATCTGTATGGAGCTGGTCTATTCGTTCCGGAGGTTCATTAATTAGGCAGAGGATGTCATCCATGTACCTTATCCAGTAGAGTATTTTATAGTTTTTTGTGGTTACTTTTTTAAAAATCATGCTTTCTACATGGTTCATGAAAATATTGGCTACGGTACCTGACACTGGTGATCCCATGGGTAAGCCTTCTTCTTGCAGGTAATATTCATTATTAAAATGAAAATAGTTTTGTTCGGTTATCAATTTTAGCAATGAGTATATCTCTTTTATGTGTTCATCTGGTAGTGACTGTTTTCTTTTAGATTTTGTTCTATGATAGTTATTGTTTCATCTACTGGTATGTTAGTGCACATATTTTGTATGTCAAAGGAAAGAAGGGTAGCTGAGTCTGGGATTCTGGTATCTTTTATGAGTCGTATTAAGTGTGAGGTGTTGTTGATGGTTTTGTCATCTTTCATTTGATAGGTATCTGATAGTACTTTCATCATGTGTCTTGCAAGCTTATAACTGGGAGCATTTTTGAAATTCACAATGGGCCGTAACGGGATATTTGGTTTATGTACCTTTGGTTGGCATCGGAGGGTTGGTGCTGTGGGATTATTCTGAATTAATTTTCTTTTTTCTGTGTCATCCAATGTGTAGTCTATTTCTTTTAAGGTGTTTTTTACTTTTGTCTGAAATCTGTTAGTTGGGTCTGATTTTAATTTTTTAACATTACTTTGAGAGATGAGATCATTTGTTTTCTCAATGTACTGTTGTTTGTCCATCAAAACGACTGTGCCTCCCTTGTCTGCTTTGGAAATGATGACGTTTTCCTCTTGGAGTTTTCTCTTTAGGTTTTTGAGTGTTATAGAATCGGGACTTTTTTGTTTTATAAGTTCCCTCGCTAACCCAGTGTTTACATTGTTGTTTTCATTTCTTTCTTCACGTTTTAAAACAGCTTCTGATTGTATTATCAGGTCTTCTATGTATTATTCATCTATGTTTGTGTTAATATTGTACTTAAATCCTTTTTCTAACAGCTCTTTTTCATTTTCATTTAGTTGTGTCTTTGTGAGGTTCATTAGTCTTGGGTAAAATTGATGTGTGTGTCTTGGTTGTTTATGGTTATCATTTTTGTGGAGTGTTTGTTGTCTTATGAGCTGTGTTATCTTCTTCTTGTGTTTTTCCGCAATTTCTTTTACAGCAGTGTCTGTGTAGCTTTCGACCTTGTTGACCAGATCTGAGAAAACAGCTGCATTGTTAATGTTATTTGCTAGCTGTACAGACTAATGAACCTCACAAACACACAACTAAATGAAAATGAAAAAGAGCTGTTAGAAAAAGGATTTAAGTACACAAACACACACAACACAAACTGCAGGACAAAGAACACATGAAAGCAAAAAAGAAAATTCAAGATGGTACACAATGACATACAAACACAAATTAACACATAAAATAATAAATATTTTCAAAAGACAAGGCATAAAAATAGCCGACCAGTTGCATAAAATGGTTTACGTGCATAAACCTTTACCTAGGTTTCGGTTCAAATGTTTGTAAAGCTTATGGGACTTAACTACGGGGTCATCAGTAGCTAAACTTACAAACAACTTATGAACTACTTACGAACTAGACGGCACAAATATCCATGCCCGAGGGGGGATTCGAACCACCGACCGTAGTGGCCGTGCAGACCGTGACTGAAGCGCCTCAGTCCCCTCGACCCTAGGTTTCGGCAAAAGTAATTTTGCCTTCTTCAGAAGTATACCTAATAAAATGTAATACACAAATATGAATAATAGTAAAATACAAAAGTGTTTCTAAAATAAGAAATTAAAATTACAGCATAGGTGACAATGTTCTTGCATAAAGCTCACATTAAAAAAGTTGTTAAAATGTGGCTGACTCCATGTCAATAGATTAAAAAGTAAAATTTAAAAACAATGTCACATTATAAAATTGTGGAGTCCGTCCACACACAAGTCGAGTGAGCACTGCGTACTGCCGGCCGCGGTGGCCGAGGGGACTGAGGCGCTTCAGTCACGGTCTGCACGGCCAATACGGTCGGGGGTTCGAATCCCCCCTCGGGCATGGATATTTGTGCCGTCCTTAGTTGTAGGTAGTTCATAAGTAGTTTGTAAGTTTAGGGGCTGATGAGCCCGTAGTTAAGTCCCTTAAGCTCTTAACAAACATTTGAACATTTTGAACACTGCGTACTGGCAGAGGCGTAGGAGCCCTAGTGACCTGCGCCCGCACCAGGTGGCGCCAAGAGGGCTGATGGGCGTGCGCGCAGTCGCGGATGAGAATGAATTTGACAAGCAGAAAACTATGTGTAATATTATACTGACAGAAAACATAAACTAAAGAAAGATGGGAAATAACGTGCAAAGAAATCTGGAGCCGAGTCATGTGCATGGCAGAATATATATGCGTGCATACACGCAAAAATTGAAGATAGAAAAGTTAGGAACTATTCATCGGCCAGACATGGTGCATGAAACACAAACTAAAAACAAACAGCACGCACCCGGTGGGAGGGAACGGTACAAACACCACGCATCACAACACCAGAAAAATATAAACAAGGGCGCCATTAGAATTCTGAGGATAAACATTATGCATTACAACAGTATGAAACTATAAACAAATGCAACTTTAGACTTCTGAGGACAATAAACACCATGCAGGAACAAGTATTGCATTAACAAATGTCAAACAGTATAGGTTTGAAACCTTCTAGGTACTGTCTACTTGCAAGTTGAAGTTGGTCGTTCAGCATATTACCATCGTTGATGATGATGTGTTTTAAAATTTCATATTCTTCCCATAAAGCAAGTTTCCTTCCCTTGGCCTCTCTATGCAAAATTACAGTGTCTTCCAACGATTTAGGGACATGATCGGCTACAAGCAAATGCTCGGCAAAGGTAGAATTATGCATATTGCGTCCTGTCCTCCCTAAGTAGATGTTCTTTGTACCGCACTTTGATTGCTCTTCATGTCTGTCCTATGTAATAACAAGGTCAGTTGTTACATGTTATCTTGTAAATGCCAGAACTGGAAAATCATCTACTAAGGTCTCCAATGTATGAACAAGATTTTTCTTTAAATAGTTGTTAGTAGAAAAAGTTACCTTGCAATCATATTTCTTCGTCAATAGACGTTGTAATCTGTACGATACGTTGCATAAAAACGGAATATAAATGAATCTCTGACTGTCGGTTTTATCAAGGTGCGATTTGCTACCGAGTAATGTTGAAAACTGTTGGGAAGTATTTTGATCAACGATGCGTTGCACTACATCTGTATCGTACCCGTTATTGATGGCTATGGATTTTATTGTGTTAATCTCCTTTTCTAAGTTAGCAGGCGACAGGGGAGTTTTGAAAGCACGATTGATAGCGGAATGAAAAAAGGCTAATTTATGTGAACGTGGGTGTGCAGAATGAGCTGGAATAATCATATCGGAATATGTTGGCTTGCGGTATATATCGAAGGCTATACTGTCGTTTACTATGGCCAATTTTAGATCTAGGAAGTTGAGCTCGGCATGTTCATTTTGAACTTCTTTAGTGAAATTAATGGTTTCATGGAAGTTGTTAAATACAGTAAATAACTGGTCTAATTCGTGGTCATTGCCGTCGAACAGGATAATTATGTCATCTACATGCCGAGCATAAAATCTTATTTTGTTGTGCAAATTTGAGGTAGAAGCAAAAAAAGCATTTTCAAGAGAATTAATAAAAATGTCTGCTATGATACCAGCGAGAGGACTACCCACTGCCAAACCAAATGATTGCTCATAAACTTTGCCATTGAAGGAGAAGTAATTGTATTTAAGTGTGACTTAATAACATCATCAATTCAGCAATATGTTCATCAGCTAACTTTTTATGTTGTAAAAGATTTTCTTCGATAATTTCCAGGGTCAAATCTACAGCTAATTGATGTAAAGACTTACAATGTCAGAAGAGGCTAACTTCGTATTCTTTATTTTATCAGTCAAGTCTGTTCTGTTCTTAACAGGAAAATAACGTTCGAAGATAAACGCGTCTTTAATTTTGTGCACTACCTATGCTGTTCACCAAAGGCCTAATCGGCTGATTTTCTTTGTGGAGCTTAAATTGGCTTCTAAGAACAGGAGCCTTCGGGTTCATGTTCACTAAACCATTTTTTTGAAATTTATTAAACAAAAATTTAGTATTGTTTAAACAATGCCAATCTAAAGTAGGATCATTGGGAACCTCCACAATGTTGTCCTCAAAAAACGTTACAGTTTTATCGACATATTCTGTCACGTATGCAATGACTATACTATTTCCTTTATCAGCTATAGTTATGATAGCATCATTTTCTCTTAATTTGCGGTTAATACATTTAATTAACATCTGTTGTTTATTACAAAAGTTAGACTGTAGTGCATGTTCTTTTTCTATGATGTTATTGCTTTCATGTGCAATTTCAACCTGTTTGAAAATCAAATGTTCAAATGTTTGTTAAGCTTATGGGACTTAACTACGGGGTCATCAGTCCCTAAACTTACAAACTATTTATGAACTACTTACGAACTAGGACGGCACAAATATCCGTGCCCGAGGGGGGATTCGAACCCCCGACCGTAGTGGCCGTGCAGACCGAGACTGGAGCGCCTCAGTCCCCTCGGCCACCGCGGCCGGCAACCTGTTTGACTTTGTCGAATTTCACAGATTCTAAACCAAGCTTAAGATCAAGTACCAAATTAAAAATGACAGATGGATTTTGTAGCTTTGAAGCTAAGTTATATTTAAAACCTTTTTGTAAAATGACATTTTCATCATGAGTAAAAATAATGTCAGTTTTGTTCACTACTCTATCGAAAAATTTACTATTATTGCTATCTGCTGTATGGGAAACATTTTTACATACAAGTGCCCTACTTCTAAACTTGGCAAGTTTTTTTTATGTCTGTCCACGATCTCGCACTTGCAATTATACAGCCAGTCATTGATACTATTGAAAACCTCATCAATTTGATAGTTAAAACTGTCTTTAAAAGGTTTTGTTAAAGTTAGGTATGAACCATAAGCTTCTCTGTTCAAAGTGTCTTTCTTCTTATGGAGTTCGATAGTTCTAGCGTTTAAAATTTGTTGTGCCAGTTTGTTCTTGATGTGAGGCACTTTATTGCACTGCTTCACGTTTATGTAGGATTTCACGTAATCAGGAGTTATATTGAACTTTAAGCACTGTTTATTAAAATCGATGGCCATACCTGTTTTCAGGATTTTTAATTTGGTGTCCGAATATTTAGATGCAGCTTTTGATACCTTGGCTGGCAGGAACTTCAAAATTTTAAACATGGCTGCAATTCAGCAACGGTGG
Organism: Locusta migratoria; assembly: GCA_026315105.1. Taxonomy (NCBI): domain Eukaryota; kingdom Metazoa; phylum Arthropoda; class Insecta; order Orthoptera; family Acrididae; genus Locusta; species Locusta migratoria. Next base: position 271,365,294 of record CM048745.1, on the reverse strand, counting down.
AACACGATTCAAAAGTCAACAACGTTTCAGCCGACCAGTTGCATAAAATAGTTTACATGCATAAACCTTTACCTAGGTTGCCTTCTTCAGAAGTATACATAAAGCACGTCCACAGACAGGTCGAGTGAGCACTGCGTACTCCTTCCGAAGAAGGCAAGATTACGTTTGCCGAAACCTAGCTAAAGGTTTATGCATGTAAACCATTTTATGCAACTGGGGGTGTCGGCTGAAACGTTGTTGCCTTTTGAATTTTGCCTCATTATGTTTTTGGTACCAAATATTAGTTATAAGTACACCTATGTACTACATCATTGTTTTACTATGAGTGTAAGTGGTAACCCTAAGTCATATTAAGTAAAATATTTTTTTAACAGTCAAGATTGCAATAACAATTATCCTATATTTATTTTGTTCAGTTTCGATCATGTAGATCACCTTCAGACTGTCTCCATGGGCGGTGGGTGCAGCTTGTGTTAGGACACAACAGTTGACGGTGCAGTTACACACGGATTTACGAATCTTGACTGTTTTAAAAACATTTTATAAAACATTAGTGATCGTTCATGCAGTGAAGGCTTTCACGACCGGCTGAAGTAATAGCTGTTGTATCTTCCGGGTTATGTGGTCGTGGTCCACGAAACATATCTGTTCCTGACGTTTCGTCCAGAGCTGCGCTGGACATCTTCAGAGGTACTGGTAGCGGTGAGTCTTGCCGACTGACGAGTCGGGCGTCGGAGAGCGGTATAAATACTGTCCAAAAGGGGGCGTGGTCAAGTGTTCACGTGCGCAGCAGAGATAAGCCTTGTCAAAGATAAAACATAACTTTCGATAGTCGATGGTCAAAGATAAAAGCGTAACTACCTACTCTGAAGAGCCACAGTCCATATGTCATTAAGTTTCATTGTTTCTTCCTTTCTATTAAAATTATCCCTATGTTTGTATATTTCTATTGCTTCTCTGTGCAGTCGTGGATAATAGTTCGTCGCTGTAGATAAAATTTCTGTTTCTGAAAACTTTACTTCATGATTTCCTGATTGGAAAACATGTTCCGCTACAGCTGATTTCTCAATTCTACCTAGTCGGCAAAGACTTTTGTGTTCTTTCAGTCTTGTATTCACACTCCTTTTTGTAGTACCAATATACACTTTTCCGCAAGAACACGGAATTTTGTACACCCCACTAGATGATAGAGGAGGGCGTTTGTCCTTAACAGATCGGAGTGCCTGACTTATCTTTTTTGTTGGTTTAAAAACCGGTCTGATATCGTGTTTACGTAAAATCTTTCCTATCCGATCCGTAACTGTTTTAATGAAGGGGAGAGAAACGGTGTTCTTCCATCGTTGTGTTTTGTTGCTGTCCTTTTGTTTACCTCTCCTTGGTCGCAGAACCCTATTTACTTCTTTCCGTGTATATCCATTTTTTTTCAAAAGCCTGCATCAGATGATGTAACTCGGCATCTAGGTGTTCTGGCGTACAAATTCGTTTAGCTCTGTCAATAAGTCTTTTAATGACCCCTCTCTTTTGCTGAGGATGATGGTTGGAATCTTTGTGCAAGTATCTGTCCGTATGCGTGACTTTTCGGAAAACCTTATGCTTCAAACTTCCATCTGTCTGTCGCATAACTGAAACATCCAAGAAAGATATTTCATTGTCATTTTCCATCTCCATAGTGAATTGGATCTTTGGATTTACACTATTCAGATAATTAAAGAAGTCTTCCAATGCTTTTTTACCGTGTGACCAAACAACAAATGTGTCATCCACATATCGAAACCAACGATTCGGTTTCTTATTTGCTTTTTCCAGAGCTGACTCTTCGAATTTTTCCATGTAAAAAATTAGCGATTGCAGGACCTAACGGGTTACCCATTGCAACACCGTCAATTTGCTCATAAAACTCATCATTCCATTGAAACTGACTCGAAGTAAGGCAGTGTCGAAAGAGAGCGGTCAAATCTCCTGGGAAAAGATCCGTTATATAAACCATAACTTCGTTGATAGGAATCATAGTGAACAACGACACTATATCAAAACTTACAAGAATGTCTCCAGGAGCCAGGATTAGTCCTTCAATTTTCTCAATAAAATGACGTGAGTCTCTTATATAAGAGTCAGTCTTACCAATGTATGGTTGTAGACGAGTTGCCAGATATCTTGCTACTTCGTATGTTGGTAAACACGATATCAGACCGGTTTTTAAACCAACAAAAAAGATAAGTCAGGCACTCCGATCTGTTAAGGACAAACGCCCTCCTCTATCATCTAGTGGAGTGTACAAAATTCCGTGTTCTTGCGGAAAAGTGTATATTGGTACTACAAAAAGGAGTGTGAATACAAGACTGAAAGAACACAAAAGTCTTTGCCGACTAGGTAGAATTGAGAAATCAGCTGTAGCGGAACATGTTTTCCAATCAGGAAATCATGAAGTAAAGTTTTCAGAAACAGAAATTTTATCTACAGCGACGAACTATTATCCACGACTGCACAGAGAAGCAATAGAAATATACAAACATAGGGATAATTTTAATAGAAAGGAAGAAACAATGAAACTTAATGACATATGGACTGTGGCTCTTCAGAGTAGGTAGTTACGCTTTTATCTTTGACCATCGACTATCGAAAGTTATGTTTTATCTTTGACAAGGCTTATCTCTGCTGCGCACGTGAACACTTGACCACGCCCCCTTTTGGACAGTATTTATACCGCTCTCCGACGCCCGACTCGTCAGTCGGCAAGACTCACCGCTACCAGTACCTCTGAAGATGTCCAGCGCAGCTCTGGACGAAACGTCAGGAACGGATATGTTTCGTGGACCACGACCACATAACCCGGAAGATACAACAGCTATTATTAGTGATCGTTGTTTTTCCAGTATGTTTTAGAAGATGATCAGAGTGTTCGAGGCATAGTTATCAAACCCTTTCTCATTAAATGAAAATTAAAGGATTTATCATTATCCTCCCTCAATTCTCCCTACAAATTTCGGAACACACCATCAATGTGTCTAGAGCTGTTGATAGGGTGCACGTTCCATCTCCTCGTTTTACGTTTCTTTGCTTTTCCTACAAGGTAAATGTAGTACACCACTGCAGGGTCCATCGCGGTACGCGAGCTCAATGATACTCGCGTTCGAACATGTTCGGGATTTCCCGATACAGCGGAGAACTCGATACAGTACCGAACTGTTCGAACACTCAGATAATAAATGACTGGCCAACGATACGCGGGAAATTTTGAAATTAGCGGGCTATCGCTTTGCTCAGAACTAATTTCATAGAAAGTACAAGTACATGTGAAGTAAAAGAAGGTCAACACAATGAAAAATTGCATATTGTTTAAAACAGTGCATACTGTACGTAACGTGTGTGGTGTTACTGAAACATATGAGCCATTGATAAACAAAATATCTGCTACTAGAACAGAAGTACTGCACCTCATTACTGACGACTAACATTCAAAGGAAAAAATGCGAATCCTTCTTAAGTAGAAATTACATTTAATGTGATTATAAGAGATAGGTTGCAAATGACAATTCCATTCCCTGTTCATGTGGTAAAGTGACATAAAAATATTACCACTTCTTAATCACCTTGAAAATAAGATTAAACGAGATGAAACGGGAAAAAATATTAGAAATTTAACACCCAATAAAGGTGCACGAGCAGCTGTGTACGTAGTATCAACAGACGTCGCTAGATCGCAGCACTAGAATTTTAAATCGCGATTGCTATCGTTTACTTATAGCCTATATTCGCTACAGTTTTTACTTATGACCTGCATCCCAGAAGCTACTATAGTCGAAATTTCACACTTATCAATCCGTGTAGTACATTAATGACACCCTATCTTCGTTATAAATCGTATACTGCACAGCACAGAAAAGATATCGTAAATCGTAGAGATGGTACCTCCTGACAGTGCTAGATAGCGTCGTGATCGAATGTTCGAACGTTTTCCGAGATTTCCCGAGCTGTGACGTAAATTGTTCGAACAGTTCGAGTCATGTTCAAACGCAGCTCTAGTGACTGACAAAACAGGTGGCACCACTGTTTACCCCCACCAGGTAGGAACAGGACCCCGCGTGCTGTTAAAAGTTCGAGCGGTGCCTCCGCCAATCACAGCGGTTGCCCCGCCGCGGAGGCACTGCTGTCTATAAACACAGCTTTATTATTAATTCATAAAACCCAGTACGCGTGGCATCAGATTTACACACTACGTTTACATGTAACAGATCTTCCGGAAGACGAAAACCGATTTTCGTAAACCGTTTTTCCCTGTCGTGTTTACATGGCAGAGCCTGAATCGGATTTCCTAATCCACTTAAGATGTGCGGCTGAAAAACAGCTGATTCAGTCCCCGATTTAGTCAGCATAATCGCTATTTTTCTTTACTTAAATACACAGATTCATGCTCACTCTAATATTCATACTTTTATTTCACATTAGAAAATATCACTCTGTCCATACGTGCCGAAAATTCTTACCAAAGAATCACAATCTGATAAGCCAAGAATGCTTCAAAAACGGTTGCATTTAAGGCCAATTCACACTGTCCGTTACGTCACGTCACGTCACCGTCCGTCACAACATTCCGCAATGTATTTCTAATGGCGGCATTCACACTGTCCGTCACCGGGCCGTTACGTCACGTCACGTCAAGCTTTCTCGAGAAGAATGTTTTGACGGAACGGCCGTCTGCTAACATCGGAAGTTAACCTATTTTCGACATGCGAATTACATGTTGCAGTCGACGAGTGCACTGTTTATATGCAAATGTGTCTTATTCATCTTTATTTTATTGTTATACTTCGTTTTAGGGGTAAATCTCAAATGTTTCATGACGACTTAAATATTTTTGTCAATTGAGTGTCCCCCTAAATCGAGGTCTGATATCTGAAACCAAAAAATGGTTCATGTCACGTAACATTGCAACAGAAAAGACTAAAGCAAACTGTTTATTTGAATAAGATTGTAATTTGATTATGCATTTTTCATTAAATAACATTTTAAATGAAAAAGTCAGTTCTAATGAAAGACAAAAATTCAGTTGTTTACGATGGTACTAACAATGTCAGCGGGCAAATCGTAATGGATAAAGTAAACAGGCGCTATTCATACTCTTATAAGTATTGCTTGATGTTTTCATATGTTTATTTTTTTGCTTGAAAATAGATGTCGATGTTTTGAAATGTTGTTTTAGTTCCCAGTAAGTTGGCCAAAAACATACGTTGTAAAGTTTTCTTTGGTCGTCAATAACATTTAACATTGTTGTTCCCTCGATTCTAGTGTTAAACTATGTCTTTCTACATAACAGATGGCCACTCATGACCTTACTTTCAAAATCGCGTATTGAGATGGGCGAAATGACGTGACGGACAGTGTGAATACAATTTGACGTGACGGTGACGTGACGTGACGTTGACGTGACGGACAGTGTGAATTGGCCTTTACATGAGCACGAAAATCGATTGTGGAACTGGAAAACCGCTTTAGAGAAGTGGATTTCCAGAATCGATTTTGGAGTGTTTATGTGGTGTCGCACAAGTATGAAGTGCGCGCCACGTACTTGCGCCGCGCGCCGCCATGCACGCACGGCGCGGCGTTCTTACGACGTCAGCCACGAGCGCCCTCTGCTGCAACTCCGCTCGTGGCCACGACTGCTGCATCGTTCACTTGGGACTAGAGATGGGAATACTGAAACATCAGACGGTTTCGCAACAAATGAAACCGTACCATCTGTGGTTTCGAAATACTGTTTCGAAACCATGAAACCGTGAAGCAATGTATGTTTTCTCATGAAATCTTCGTTCTAGGAGGGCAATATTTTTCACTACGTGGGCAAGGGTACATACAAGAACCTGTCAACCATAGAGTATATATTTATTTATTGGTCTGTACGAAACATGTCGATAAAGATTTTCTCCCGTGTTGTTGATGTTACCAACATAGTCACACGAGGCCGCCGGTATGGTAGGTAGACGTTTACCCCGTTAGGAACTCACAAACTGCAATACGGTACGCATACTACAGTGATGGATCATAAATGCTACTTTCTATACATAATAAATAAATTATAGGGAATAAAGGACACACTAAATAATCACAAATAATGCAATGGAATTACAAAAATAATAAAATGAGAGACAAGTTTCACCACTTGTACGTCTTGACCGTTACACCACCCCCGCAATTCCTTTAACATGAGTGTCGAAAAATTATAACGACGGGAGGTAACTTCGTTTCCGCTCGTAAGAAACTAGCTCTTTAACACGAGATTAAATATGTGATTTACCCGTGTTAGTATAAAAAATGTCATTTCAGGCTTCATGTTGTATCTTATTTAAAAAAATGTATGTTCACTCGTGTGTTTTTAATATGGTAGATAAACCTAGAATTTAAGTGGTTGTTTCAATGCAAATAGTGAACGTTGTTTTATTGCTCTTTTCCATTTATAAAGCAGACATTATGTCATTTCAGAATACAGCAGTCTCTTGCAAACGAATCTTGATTTCATTAATCATAAGCTGAAGACTCACGAGTGTCAACTACTGTGTGACATTATCTAAATGCTTTATATACTAGTAAGTTATATGTGTATCTGTGTGGAGCTTCAGTAAAATGAAACACCACATTTCGATACCATTAGTCTGTTTCGCCTTTCTGCATTAGTGGTTTGAAACACCGGTGTTGTGAAACCGACATGAAACCGAGAAACCGACACGAAACCGTGAAACCGACAGGAAGAAACGGTTTCAGTGTATCGACAATCGACCACGAATGTGATCCGAAACAGAACGGAATGAAACCGCACGGTTTCGAAACCGTGAAACATGCCGGTTTTGAAACACTGAAACTGTTGTGTATCAAAACCTGGTTTCGAAACCATGAAACCGTAGCCAACTCTACTTGGGACTGAGATAGGAACCAGTTAACACTTGGGAATCAGATAGGCACCAGTTAAGACTTGGCTATCGGATAGGCACTAGTAATCATCAGTAGGCAGGCCTCTAGATAATCTATGTATCAGCATTCTGCAGTCAAGAACTATGTAAAAGTTAAGTATTACTAAGTCTGTATGAAATATATATCTCGTTCTAATTTACTCGAGTGTTTCTAGTTTCTGCTGTCCCACTGGCTGGTCACCTCCGTACCTGCACAAGCGTGCATCCTTTATTCCTGCGTCGGTCTCTTTCTACTCGGCCACCGACACCTACGACAACCGGGCGGACGAGGCACAAAAGTGGCGAAGAGGCTGGGATAGGGATGGGAAAAACCGACCGGTTAAAATCGATACCGGTATTTTAGTTTTGAATAACCGGTTTTTTCGGTATTTATTTGGTGTCGGTTGTAACCGGTTTTTTTACTTATTGCCAAGAACCGGGTAAAAATCCGGTACGACTACTTCCTGTAGAAGTGGTTCAAAACGTGTTTTTTATAAATAATTAAAAAAAATTAAAGTAGTAGACCCTCTTATTTAGGGCTATTCCTAAAATTTCCACTGCTGTGAAATATTAGGTCTTCGCAGTAACTAAGATAAGCGATCAGTGATAATTTAAGAACAATCCCGGCAGTCAGAAACGCGTGGCATAAGAACTTAAGGACTGGTGCAGCTATTGAGGCATCGAACCACCTGTTGCCGTGTGGCGTGGCCTATTAGATGACGCGCGTGCACCGGCAGTGTACGAGACTTGCCTCCGTCTGGTCATGAGGCAGTTCCTTGCTGTCGTCACCAGACATCGGTTGTGTCTTAAAGGGCACCATCGCGAGTGTGAAAGTACTTCACGAAGAACGGTAGCAGTGAGGTACAATGCTGTATTTGCTTTCAAATGATGAAAACGGGTGGAGGTACTACAAACATTCTGCGTCATTTATGGAGAAAGCATCCAAAATGTTTCTTGGAAGAGAAGGTAAATTCGATTCATATACCTATTATGTAAGCTTGGAATAATAACTTTTAATGTATTATCATATTGTTATGCTAACAAGTTTTTTTTAATAACAAATATGGATTTGGGTAACATTGATCATGTGGTGCCTCTCGAGGTAGCTGTGCGGTCTGAGGCTGCATGTTACGGACTGTGCGGCTGCTCCAGTCGGAGGTTCGAGTCCTCCCTCCTCCCTCGGTCATGGGTGTGCATGTTGTCGTTAGCGTAAGTTTGTTTAAGTTAGATTAAATAGTTTTTAAGTCTAGGGACCGATGACCTAAGCAGTTAGGTCTCATAAGAACTCACACCCATTTGAACATTCTTTGATCATGTCAGCTTTCCTAGTTCAGTTTGCGTAAATTTACACTGACAACAATCATACTGTTAGTCGGATCTGTGACTTTATTATTCGAAATACTTCTCCAGCACTGAAGTTCACTTACTGACCGTAATTTCTATACAATATTGTATATAACGAGATATTCGTATGCGCTGGCTCACAAGTCCAACTTACGGAGTGGTTGGCTCAATATTCGCAACTGCCGGATGGAAATACTAGGCCAGTAAATCTGTATGCTTCGTATATCGTCTTCTACGGACTCCTGACTAGTCTTACACACACTCAAGAAGGCGTAGTATTGGGAGGGGATCTTGCAAAATATGGAAAGACTAGTGATTTGTCGTATAACGTAAATTTACCTAAATTTTAACTACATTTCTTAAGTTTCGGTTTCGGCCGAAACTAGAAGAACCGAAAATTCGATTACGGTTTCTGTTTCGACCGCAAAATATGTTTCGGGCGAACTCTACTGGAAATAATAGCAATAAAAAACCGAAAACCGGTTATTTAAAACACCGGTTATCTTGAACAATTTTTACAGTTCGGTGAAGATGAAAAGAACCGGTATAACCGAAAACCGGTTGTTTTTGCAACAACCGCCATTCCTAGTCTGGGATACAAAAGAGTGTTTACGTGACCAACCAAAAGCGGAATTGGGAAATCGGTTTACGAAATCCGGTTTTGGGAGTCCATGTAAACGGGGTGACAGAGAATTGCATTAGGTTTTTGGAGCGATATATCGATATTTTTAATTCGATTAATGTTCGATATCGATATTTAATAGGCGATACTCGATATTTTCCTTTCCGGTGTGACATCCGTACAGCGCGTGTGTCCGGTCCGCGGGCGAGCCTTGGACGCAGCAGCAGCGGCGCATGCGCAGAAGGCCGCCCTCGGCCCGAAACTAGAAGAACCGAAAATTCGATTACGGTTTCTGTTTCGACCGCAAAATATGTTTCGGGCGAACTCTACTGGAAATAATAGCAATAAAAAACCGAAAACCGGTTATTTAAAACTCCGGTTATCTTGAACAATTTTTACAGTTCGGTGAAGATGAAAAGAGCCGGTATAACCGAAAACCGGTTGTTTTTGCGACAACCGCCATTCCTAGTCTGGGATACAAAAGAGTGTTTACATGACCAGCCAAAAGCGGAATTGGGAAATCGGTTTACGAAATCCGGTTTTGGGAGCCCATGTAAACGGGGTGACAGAGAATTGCATTAGGTTTTTGGAGCGATATATCGATATTTTTAATTCGATTAATGTTCGATATCGATATTTAATAGGCGATACTCGATATTTTCCTTTCCGGTGTGACATCCGTACAGCGCGTGTGTCCGGTCCGCGGGCGAGCCTTGGACGCAGCAGCAGCGGCGCATGCGCAGAAGGCCGCCTTCGGCTGGGCCACGCGCTAGTTGCGGCGCTGGCGGCCTCCCAGGTCACGTGACGTCGCGCCGGCCGCCGGGGCCGGGCAGTCTGGGCGGGTGATTCAGCCACAGCCACAGCCACAGCGGGCCGTCACCTCCCAAATAAACACTGGCCAAGAGTGGGGGGGGGGGGGGGGGCGGCCCCATTTCACCGCGGCCACCGTGCCGGCCGGCTATTTGTACTACAAGGGCGCCGCGTCCCGCACTCTGGCTGTGTGGCTCGCGTGACGGCTCATCTACAGATCGCGCACTTTTTCGTGGCGCCTCTGTGATCGGCGGAAGTCGGCTCAGTTCGTGTGTCTACGGAATGTTTATGCTCTCTACCAACCTTACCTCGTAACAGCATCGTGCGCTATAGACCTCTTCAATGTATTGTTCATTTGTGCTTGGTATTGGTTATTGTCTTCCACTTTGTTATTTGCTAAAATATGTCCATATACCCCGACGACTTCTTTTACAAAAAGGAACGCCGTTCTTGAAACAGGTGTGAGGAATGTTAATTCCGATTGTTATTCATTTTCGACAATACAAATAGGCAGAAAACATTGCTACACCCGCTTAATAAGTCCCTTAAAAATAAACGCTCCAGTTTTCTATTACTCAAACATTAAAGCGGTAATTTCGTGTTCAATTTTCGACGCTTTAAGCGCATACATGTTTCTTTTAAAACCTGTAAGCTATAGGCCATAAGCTGGCAGCACTGGGACAAAGAGGCGGGGCTTGTTCTAACAGCCAATGCGCTACGAGGTGAATGCAAGCTTCAGCTCCCAACATTCTCCGTTAAGGGGCCACGTTTCAGTGCGAGATCTGTACACGACATGCGATGTACCTGTGGCGGCGCGTCCTAAAGCCTCTCTCACACGGAGCAAGATTTGCGGGAAGCATGCCGCGAAGCACTCAGGGTGGGTGAGCGGCCTGCTGGAGGACTGTTTGCTGCAGGATTCTGCATATAGCGCGTGTCCTATTATTCTCGCATGTTGTCGGAATGCTACCTGCGCTGGCCAATCAGCAGTCGCGTATGGCGTGTGACCTTGTAGACACACACGTTCCGGTATACCTGTCTGCAGAGCCGGTGCAAGCCCAAGTGCCACCCCGTGCGAGCTACTAAATTACCGCCCCCCCCTCCAACCCCACAATTTTTTTGTTTTTAAAAACGTTTGTGGAATTCCATTTAAACAAATCTATAGGAAATGTCAGCAATTAATCGCAATATTTGTTTTTACTCTTCAGATCTAACTAGGTTTCGGCCGTTGAGTGGCCGGTCTGAAAAGCTTTTAATATGTGCTTACATCTAAGCCGCCAGGTTGACAGTTACGTTCAGCATGACGGTATAAATGTAAACATAAAGCATTGAGAATAGTCACACTGTGCCCGAAATATATATGTAGATCTGGAAAATAAAAACAAAAATATGCGACTTATATGTGACATTCTCTACAGATTTGTAAGTAACAGTTAAACCTGATTGAAGAAATGTAGCTAATTTTAACAAGCCTTGTGAACTTACGAAGGTCATCAGTTTCTAAGCTTGCACACACAGTACTCAACCTAAATATCCTAAGGAAAAAAATCACTCTCATGCTGGAGGGAGGACTCGAACCTCCGCCGGGACCAGCCGCACAGTCCATGACTGCAGCGCCTTAGACCGCTCGGTTAATCCTGCGCAACATGAACTCACAAAATTCACGTAAATAAACATTTTCAGTTCTTGTGAACAGATAATGTATTCAACGGAAAACCGTATACAGTAAATAAATGTTGGCAAAGTGATAGTGTGCGAGTAGTATTGTCAAACAAAAGTGACGGTCAGAGTTTAATTGTTGTTCATGCAGTCGCAGAGAGGTGTTTCATTGCTCAAAAACCAAAACGGTTGGCCGCGGTGGAGTAGCCGAGCGGTCTATAGCACCTCGCTCCGGAGCGCGCGGTTGCTCGCTGTGGAGGTTCGAGTCCTCCCTGGGGCATGGGTGTGTGTGTTTGTCCGTAGGTTAGTTTACCTAGGTTCAAGTAGTTTGTAAGCTACGGACTGATGACAACGCAGTTTGGTCCGATAGATTTACAGACATTTGAACATTTTTGAACAAAACGTTTGACTGTCACTCAGAAACGGACAGCAAAAATTTTGAAAAATACGTCGAAACCCAACCTATGCCAGGTTTAGTACCAATGTCTTTATCCCTTGCAATTACTCGCTGCGTATTTACCCATTCGGAATACCTCTAGTCATTGTAGGTGTTGGACATGTTTTACTAATAATGTTCAACCATTTTTATCCATAAAGCGGGAAGGGCTTAGCAAAATTGCTTGAGGCTTATCACATACTCGCAGTATCGAACATTGCATTTTAATTTCCAAGTTAGATTTCGTGTTCTGCCAGATTAGTTGTGAGTAAACACGAGGCGTGTAACAGACTCCATAAGAGTACTGGCGTGTACGCCAGACTGCTCCCCCTCCGTGTTCCTACGGCGTAAACACGACGGTGCTGCCACAGTGGCGAGCAAGTAATTAGTCCTCCTGCCTCCCCTTATTCAACAGGGGCGGCCGGCAGGTAGTCGAAGCACCTTGCCACAGTTCCCGAAGCCGCCCCTTCCAGAGGTTTGCTTTCGAGTCCCCTCTTGGGCATGAATGTTGAGTTTTTCCTACAAAAATAAAAATAAAAGGAGGCCGGCAGATTTTCCGCCCCTCGGAAGGTGCCGCCCCGTGCGGCCGCACGTTTCGCACGTGCCTTGCGCCGGCCCTGCCTGTCTGGTAAACCTGCACAGGTATACCGAAAAGGTATGCCTGTATAGTCTGGAGCACACACACACGCTGCGGTAAACCGGAATAACTCAGTCGAGAAATGGCGAGCAGATAAGAAGACGACGCTATCGCGTTAGTCGGTTTGTTAGTGGCCATGAAGTGTAAACGGAATCGAATATGATCACACTGAAACCTCTGAACCACGGGAACATAACGTCTGCTGCTGCTAAAAAGCTTAGAAATGTGTTCACTTCATGAATGAAGGCAAGACAATAGGGTTCTTCGAAATAAAAAAATAGACTAAAACAAGAAGCTTGGCCTCAGTATGTTAATAATTCATACAGTTAAAACATTTTGCATTAGGGTCTAATATTAATAAAAAGTGTGGACTCTAAATATAAACTTTCCGTTTGTAAATACAAAGTGTAGTTTCATTACATTAAATTGTACGAGTATTATAAATTACTTTATCGATCTCACATCCATCCTCGTCATCCAAGTTTGACACAGACGAACCAGGAGTATCTTGATCGGTAAGAAAATCGAACAAGTGTAAGTACCACAATTTTGATCTGTAGATGTTGTCTGTTGAAGCTCCAGATTTCATTGATACGTAACGCTTCTTCCCTTCTTTACGTACATTACTTCTTAGATTATTTTTTTTTTTCACTAAAGATTGCTTTGTAGGGTCGGGTTCTAACTCCTTCAATTTAATATCAAGTCTTTCATGTGCTGCATCTCTCTTTTCACGGTCGTGGTACTCTTTTACTTTTCACCTGCCACAGACAAGGATCCAACCGATACATTTTGATAAACTCTTCTATCAGTTGGTTCCGTTTCCGATGTGACATGTTGAGTAGAAGAGTTGAACAGTACCGTCACTAGTTAACACTGTTGTGCACGTAAATAACGGGCGCTCTCTACTGAAGGAGCTAGCCACAGCTAACCAAACACCTGTACAGGCGTGCCGGAGTGACTCATATACACGCTCAGGTCTACACGACAGCGCACGTAGAAAGAATTGAATTTTGATTCTTCTCCGGTCGCCTGCGCAGGTCGCTATGCCTGTGCAGTTTGGCCTGAAGCGACTGGCACACACGCTCCCGTTTACCTACCTGACAGGTATACCGAGCGTGAGTGGCGGGCCTAAGTGTTCGCTGAAAAAGGCGTTTTTAAACTATCATTCTTCGTTTTGTTCTTCTGTCAGGCTGCTTAATATAGGAGGTAGTTACTTTCCACTAGTCTTTTGTAGTTCGCGAGAGGATGCGAGAGCGTGCAGAATCGCATGATTTCCTTCTGCCAGTTACCTTCATTTCGAGCTGAGCTGCAGCTCAGCTGTAGTTTTATAGTTCACTGCCACAAGAAATCTATTTTAAAAATAAAGTACTACGAGCACTCTGTATGCAAAGTAGTTGAATACCATTGTATCACCCATTCGTGTAAATAACTGGTTTATTTTACTAAGTATTTGATTTCAAATTGCCCTAATATACGGATAATAGCACAGGCTTTGGCAACACTGATTCATTATATGAAAAAGCTGTCATAAAAAAGAGCTCTTTTAGTAGCGGTAGCAAAAGCCAAAACGAGCGGACGAACTAGGAGCAGCGGACGAACTAGGAGCAGCGGACGATTATGCCAAACGTATCTCGCTTCATAGTTCGTTGGATTCTTTTCCGAGGACCAACGGGCAATAGCTTGAGGGCGCGTAGCAGAATTAAAAATCACGTGTTTGCCTTCTGCTTATAAGTCATTTCGAGGTGATCGTCTGCCTGCTAGATTAGATAGTTCAGTGCTGCAAAATTTCCGCTTTGAAGTGTTCTGCCCTCTGCAATATCTGACTAATAAATTCCATAATGCCAAGATATAGAGATAACTCTAAACTTAAACGCGAGAAATTATCCACAAAGTGTCTCTTTTGGTTTGCGTGATATCGTTAGCGGCTCAAGCAGCAAGCGCATGAAGCAGCTAGGTGGGGGAACTTCTCCCTGCACCTGCATGCGCAGACCACGCCGCTCAGCCCTCACTGGGAGCGGACGAACTAAAAGAGCGAACTAGTTCGCGGGCAGAGCCGCGAACTAAAGTGAGCGCTCCCGATCGCGAGCTATTATGCGCTAGTCTACTTGCCACATATGTTGTGGTGCAGTCAGCGCCACACGCCAGACGCACGAAAACGATCGTGAAGAAGGAAGCGGATGACCGACAGCCAATCACACGCCGGAACCGCGCCTCCTGCGGACACAGTACCCTGGACTAGAGGCCGTCAAATGCGGCCCGGCTCCCGCTCGTTCCCGCCAAGGAGAGCGGCTGGCGAGACAGCCGTACCCGGGAGCCGACAGTGCCGATAACACAAGGTTCGTTCGAGTGGCCCAAACGCTGATAGTTCCTGATAGTTACGATTTGGAAGGCCTCCACTGCGCATGCGCGCTTTTTGACAGTTGCCAACTCCGAAGCCCACTCGAACGCTTATTTCACCTGTTTCGCAGTTTGGCCACCCATAGCGCTAGATGGCATCTTTGCTCTCTACCGATGTTGAAAGTGAGGTTATGACTGGCGATATGTTATGAAGGGGAACGCTCAATTGAGAAAACTATATAAGTCGCCATGAAACATTTGCAATTTACCGTTAAACCAAAGTATAATAATAAAGATTAACAAGACACATTTGCGTGCACACCGTGTATCTGTCGAGTATAAAATGAAAATCACGTGACGAACTAGGTTAACTTGCGAGTTGCGTTGTTACCAGACGACCTTTCCAACAAAACATTCTTCTTGAGAAAGCTCACGTTGACGCGAGGTGACGGACCGGCGACGTACAGTGTGAATTCCGCTATTAGAAATACATTGTGGAATACATTCTGATCATAAACTTCGACAAAACGCAAAATATACGAAAACATGTCCCCCCATTTATAAATAATGTAGCCAATTTAACCTGACAAAACCTCATACAAAACTGAGGTAAATTAGGATAGTTGTGTGTGAAAGGAATATTTGGTAACATACAACTTCATATGCATTTTGTCCCATTATTATAAGTTACAATAAAATTTAAAAAATGAAACATACAAATTAATATACAAAATTTAGCAGGTGTTGTGCAAGAATTATCATCGTACATGACGTTCCCAGAAGTGACACATTTAGTGTAGAAACGCCCACATTGGCACTAATAGATTTCTATAATAAATAACCTCAAGGAGAAACACGGAACAGTAATTGTGAGACGCTATAGTGGCACATATAAAGCTAGATGTTGGTTATAAAAATCCATCATTGCTAATATCTGTTGTGAACTATATTATTCTTATGTGTCAATCACTTCATTTACAGAGGGCACAGATAATCTCAGTAGGACTATTTTGACTTCATTTTCAGGCGAATATATCACAATCCAAACTGTAAAAACATATGCATTCATCTTTAAATTCGTATGTTATGAAAATTTCCACACCTTTCATTTATAGTATGTATGTGTGTAATAACAATGGGACGTACTGTATTAGAAGGCCACATTAGTTGAAAGAATGCCTGTCTAATATACAAAGCTCAGCCTAAATCAAGAGAAAATGGAAGACTTGGAACACAAACCTCTTCGTAATTATGCAGACTTGTCTTTTGGAGGAGGCTTGGTAAACGCTTTGGAGTCAGTCAGAAAACAGTTTGACGAAAATCTGCTGACTTAAATAAACGATCTGACACTATCAGCTCCGTCACTCGAACACCTGATTGGCCAGTCAGATATCGTCAGAAAGAGTCAAAAGTGCCACTCCAACGCCTCAAACCGTTCCAGACAGTCAGCAGCGCCACTCGAACGAACCTCAGTCTCGGGAACGAGGCGAGTCGGTACTCCCGGCTGGCATGTAGAACAGTCGACTGCAGTGCGCATGCGCACGGTCAGCCTCCCCCCTCCCACATCGCGACGTAATTATTGCGCCCGTCCGGCACACGACTACATTTTACAACGCTGCAATCGCAGTGCCGGCCAGGCCGAGATGGAAGAAAGGGGGAAAATCCAAGTTCCGTTTTCACGATGAAAAAACTGTTGACGGTATATAAGACCAATCCACAATGTTTTAACAATCATTTTAGCTTTCGAATGAATCATTCACCTTTTCATAATTCATAACAGACGTTCTCAAATGACGCTATTTGTCAGTGCGTACACTTGATTTACAAATCGTATATTGAAAATTAAGCGGAATTCCAGAAAATTTTATTTCAGTCCATCAGCAGCAAATTCGCAGTTTACATTAATTTATTCTTCTCTTGTTGTTCGAAACACGAAATATGTATTCCATCAGTTATACGATGTGCACAACAAGCTAGTTGTATACCTTTCATTAAGTGAAGTATTACCTTACGTAAAACCATAGCAGATCATTGCCCATTGTAATCGGTCGCCACCCCTGAAAAATTGTATATAGTTATTTTCTGGTTATGGATTATTAACACATCACGAGAGACCAACATACGTGGCCAGCAAATAATATTTTCGGCGGTGCAGTGCTTCACGCTACGCTCAACAAAAATGTTCAAATGTTTGTATAGTCTATGGGACTTAACTACGGGGTTATCAGTCCCTAAACTTACAAACTACTTATGAACTACTTACGAACTAGGACGGCACAAATATCCAAGCCCGAGGGGGGATTCGAACCCCCGACCATAGTGGCCGTGCAGACAGTGACTGGAGCGCCTTAGTCTCCTCGGCCACCGCGGACGGCTACGCTCAACACATGCCGAGTTCCTAGACTTGTGGTCGCGGCATGACGCCGCTCAAATAACTCGCAATTATTTGTGAAAGGAGGTAGATATCAGTACGATTACCATTTCAAAAACTTCTCTGTTCTTTTAGCTCCATTGGACTCACTGTAATGTATGGTTTAAAATGCATAGAACACTAAGCTGCCCGCTATTTGCCGGCCGCGGTGGCCGAGGAGACTGAGGCGCTCCAGTCACGGTCTGCGCGGCCACTCCGGTCGGGGGTTCGAATCCCCCCCTCGAGAATGGAAATTTGTGCCGTCCTTAGTATGTTGTTGTTGTTGTTGTGGTCTTCAGTCCGGAGACTGGTTTGACGCAGCTCTCCACAATACCCTACCCTGAGCAAGCCTCTTCATCTCCACATAAGAACGGCAACCTACATCTGTCTGAATCTACTTACTGTATCCATCTCTTGGTCTTCCTCTACGATTTTTACCCCATACACTTAACTCCAACGCTAAATTCACAATTCCTTGATGTCTAAGAATGTGTCCTACCAATCTATCCCTTCTTTTAGTCAAGGTATGCCACAAATTTCTTTTCTCCCCAATTCTGTTCAGTACCTCCTCATTAGTTACGCGATCCACCCACCTAATCTTCAGCATTCTTCTGTAGCACCATATTTCAAAAGCCCCAATCCTCTTCTTGTTCGCACTGTTTATCGTCCATGTCTCACTCCCATACAAGGCAACACTCCATACAAATGCCTTCAGAAAGGACTTCCTTAGGCTTAAATCAATGTTCGATGTAAACAAATTTCTCTTTCTCAAGAACGCTTTTCTACCCATTGCCATTCTGCATTTTATATCCTCTGCACTGCGACCATAATTTGTTATTTTACTGCCCAAGTAACAAAACTCATCTACCTCCTTTATTGCTTCGTTATCCAATCTAATACTTTCAGCATCACCTGATTTTCTTTGCTCTTGTTAATGTTCATCTTATATGCACCTTCATTGCACTGTCCATTCCGTTCAATTGCTCTTCCAGGTTCTTTGCTGTATCTGACAGAATTAACTATGTCATCGGCAAAACGCAATGTTTTTAATTCTTCCCCCTGAACTTTAATTCCTTCACCAAATTTCTCCTTGCTTTCCTTTATAGCCTGCTCAATGTACAAATTGAATAACATTGGAGAAAGACTACAACCCTGTCTTACTCCCTTTCCCACCACTGCATCCCTTTCATGCTCTTCAACTCTGACAGCCGCTGTTTGGTTTTTGTACAAGTTGTAAATAACCTTACGCTCCCAATATTTTACTCCTGCTTGAGTCAGAATTTGAAAGAGTTTATTCCAATCAACATTGTCAAAAGCCTTCTCCAAATCTACAAAAGCTAGAAATGTTGGTTTGCCTTTTCTTAATCTATCTTCTAGGATAAGCCGTAAAGTGAGTATTGCCTCCCGTGTTCCTACATTTCTCCTGAACCCAAACTGATGTTCCCCGAGGTCGGCTTCTACCAGCTTTTCCATCCTTCCGTATATAATTCGCGTTAATATTTTGCAACCATGACTTATTAAACTGATGGTTCTGTAGTCCTTAGTATAAGGTAGTTGATAAGTAATTTGTAAGTTTAGGGACTAATGACCCCGTAGTTAAGTCCCATAAGCTTAACAAACATTTGAACATTCTGCCCGGCATCTAACATTTTCAAAACACGATTTGTAAATCAAGTGCACATACTTGACAAATAGCGTTATTTGAAAACGACCGTTACGAATTACGAAAAGGTGAATGTTTTATTCGAAACGTAAGCTGTTTCACTACAATGTGACCAAAAATCAGATTTTTTTTAACCGCATACTATCATCAAAATCGAGTGAGGAGCGTTACGCAATTTAAAAAAAAAAAAAAAAAAAAAAAAAAAAAAAAAAAAAAAAAAAAAAGAGAGAAAGAAAAATCCCTCGCGCGGAATGGAAAGTAGACTTTTTATTTGTTCACAGGCAAGGTAATGCTTGTGTAATGCTTGTAAGGAAAAAAGTAATTTCATAAAATGATATAGCGTGGTCTTGTATACCGTGAACAATTTTTACAATGTGAAAATCGAAAATGTTTTTTTTCCCCACTTTTTCGTCTCGGCCATGCCCGGCGCGCAGTGTGAACACACAGGCCGGTGGCGTGCGCCGACTAGGCTGAGGCGGCTGAGCCAACACCAGCTAGAAGACAAGGCCTCACAACAGGCCGTGCCTACGTCTCACTGAGAGGCCGCGGCCGCCATCTGACTGGCCGGCCGCTGCGCGGCGGTGGGCGTGCCCCAGCCAACAGCCAGCGAGGTGGCGGCCGCGGCCTCTAAGTGTGACGTAGGCACGGCCTGTTGCAAGGCCTTGTCTTCTAGATGGTGTTGGCTCAGCTCGGCCCGGCGTGAACCCGGGACTCGGGAGCACCAGGACTCGCCCCGTCCCGAACCGTCTCTCTCTCTCGACAGTGTGACGTCATCGCTGCCCCTAGAGCACTGTATAGTACAAGCAGAACAATCCGCCATTTTGAATCCCACGTTGAAGGCGCGCATTTGAAGACTACGGAACACATACGCTTTTTAATGTACTATTAAGGTCATTAAATATATATTTCCTAACGCAGAACATGTTACAGCATAGTCAATTTATTATCTCACATTTGACTGTACGAGGCCAACAACTTAAAGTTAGCGATTAGATGGATATTTAGTTACATATATGAAACATTCAGTTACATTCCATATTAAGGCATATGTTGCCGTTCTATACATTGACTAAATACAGTTAAAATACGTTACAATTATCGTATGTTCTGGTTTATAAATGGTACATCCACATATGTTTACTGTAACTAAGAGTTTGGTTCGAAAACAGTTACGGAATAATGTTAAACTGCGATACTGTACCTCCAGTGTTCCCCCGTCTAATGTCTCGCATGTTTGACACACGCCATATTTCAGAGACGATTTTACGTCGAAAATGTGTTTAATAACTATGAACGTCTGGTTACGTTAGATAACGACTAAATAAAGTCACTCTGGTAGCATGCAATTTAAAAATAATGTCAATATTGCATGCTAAGTTTTGAATTTGAAGTCTTTCATGTACGACTTCATTTTTGTTCTCATTCTTTGCAAAGTTCAGTTTATTATTATTATTATTATTTTTTTTTTTTTTTTCAGACATCCTCTTCACAGCTTGGCGTATGCCTACATATTCCAATCCTGAGAGTCACATTTAAATTAAACAGTGAACTAATGCGAAATAATATAATTTGAAAACCACTAGCTGGGAAAAGCCAGCTGCACTCGTGCATCAGCCGCGGTGGAGTAGCCGAGCGGCCTAAAGCACCTCGCTGCGGAGAGGGGGGATTTCTCGTCGTGGAGGTTCGAGTCCTCCCTGGGGCATGGGTGTGTGTGTTTGTCCGTAAGTTAGTTTACCTAGGTGTAAGTAGTTTGTAATCTACGGACTGATGACCACGCAATTTGGTCCGATAGATTTACAGACATTTTTTGAACTCATGCATCTCATAAAATACAATTAACAGTCCACTTAAACATACAGTATGTCATGTTAACAAATTGAAGCAAAATTAAAATAAACCATTGTTTACATATATTTGCCTATATTTTCATTTGTACCTGTGTGGGGATAACTATACTAATGCAAATTAAAACAAACGTTTGTTCTTAACGTTACACAGTTAGTTGCTCGATTTCGGCGTCCATACTTGGCGTCTGTAATTTTCAAAATCAAAATGTTCAAATTTTCGTTAAGCTTAAGGTACTTAACTACGGGGTCATCAGTCCCTAATCTTACAAACAACTTATGAACTACCTACAACTAAGGACGGCACAAATATCCATGCCCGAGGGGGGATTCGAACCCCCGACCGTAGTGGCCGTGCAGACCGTGACTGAAGCGCCTCAGTCCCCTCGGCCATCGCGGCCGGCTGTAATTTTCAAACCACCTTCTACGCCGATCTATGTGTGAAGAAAACCGGTAAAACTTATAGCGACCATGTCTGCTATTATTTGAACAGTTTGTAGCAGCACGCCGGCCGCGGTGGCCGAGGGGATTGAGGCGCTCCAGTCACGGTCTGCACGGCCACTACGGTCGGGGGTTCGAATCCCCCCTCGGGCATGGATATTTGTGTCCTTAGTTGTAGGTTGTTCATAAGTAGTTTGTAAGCTTAGGGACTGATGACCCCGTAGTTAAGTCCCATAAGTTCTACAAACATTTGATTTTGGAGCAGCACAACTGATTCACTTCGCGACACCAAAGGATACAACACTGTCGCCGGATTGGGATTCAAAATGGCGGATTGTTCAGTTCGGTATATCTAGTGCTTTAGCTGCCCCTCTACCAACCGTCAGCCGTCGAGAGCGAGCCGCGAGCGCGGCGGGAAGCGAGCGGGAGTGGCGGCCGTTTTGACCGGCTCTAGCCTGGACCCACCACTGACCATTGGGCAAACGACATCTCTGTAAGGTGGATGGAACCGGCCTAAGACGAGCAACACGCCCGAATTCGGAAAACCGGCCAAGGTCGATCGAGGAGTACGAACTTACAGAATCGAGTAAGGCGCAGATGGGTTCATGCCCTACTCTCGAACAAGAAAAGGTAATGGTGACCAAGACCCAGCATCAAGTTTCGCACACCAATGCTTCTTACGGTTGGTTAAATGTACTAAGTGAGCTCGAACTGCCGACCACTAGATTGGCTACCATCTAGGAAGGAAACGGTACTGTCAAACTGCTGGAGGTACCTAGTTATGTGTTTAACGGCCGCCTACTACAACAGGAAAATGTAATGTTTACCAGTCCTGTATCATTTTCTTTCCTCCTCCATGTTGCCATGGATGATGCACGACAGTTTGCGTTTGTACCGCAATGACAGTGTATGCGAGGGTCGTAGTAACTCCCCACTTAATTGTGTGAAGAGTAGAAAGTTCACCAACTTAACGTCTTCTATAGGTGTCCCCACGCTGATAATAGCACGCGAGTCGGAGTTCTTGAATGAGGCTGGAACTGATCTAATTACGGAATAAAACTGAGGTAGTTCGGATGCCAGCTGATTTATTCAAGGACAGCAGAAAACCAGCAAACTGCATAGTAACATCCACTTGCCTCACATTGTCTTAACTGAAAGTAAATGTAAAGTCATTTCGCCTTGATATAAAGTGAATAAACAATGTTTTATGACCGCCTATGAATGCGACGTGTTACTCCTCAGCAGTGGGAGAAAATAGTTCGACACCGTACGGGGGATATTGTCTGGTTCACTGACGGGTCAAAATCAGACCAAGGCGTTGGGGCCGCGGTATTCGGGGTGCAGCCAAGACAGGAGGGCGTCATCTCTCTAGGAAAACTGGCCTCAGTATTCCAGGCGGAAATCACAGCCATCAGGGCGTGTGTAGAGGAGAATTTGCGTAGGTGCTTCAAAGACCGTAGCATCTATATCTATTCATACAGCCAGGCAGCCCTGAGATCACTGGCAGCTACTGCAACAACGTCTAAAAATGTTGCAGCATGTCACAGGGTTCTGGTGGAGCTAGTGGAAAGCAATAGAGTAAACCTATTGTGCCACTCGAGGAACAGTGGCAACGAACATGCCGACAGATTAGTCAGGATGGGGGCAGAGACTCCATTTATTGGACCGGAACCTGTCCTGACAATCACCAAGGCAATGATCAAATTGGAGCTACGTAACTGGTTCAGAACACAGCACGTAGAATATTGGACCAAGTCTATCGCCAAAATATGGCAAGGTGGCATGTTTTAAAAGAAGCTCTGCAATCCTGGGCCTGAACAGGAGATTAGACTCTTGGATTGCTGACAAGCCATGGGAATTTCAAAAAAACACCTACATACAATGGGAATAAAGAACAGGACCCTAAATGTAGGATCTGTGTTGACGGTGATGAAACTGCATCACATCTAATCTTCGAATGCATTGCATTGGAGAGTAAAAGGCACAGAACATTTGGGACCACCGGACCCGAAGAAATTGTGTCTAATAAAGAACTGGTAAAGGGACTCCTTGCACTGTTCAAGGGCATTGGTTGGCTTTACTAGATATACAGGGAGCGATACCGCACAAAAAAACTTAGCTTCGGTGCGGGCAGTGGCGGGTTGCACCAAGTCTGTTTTGGCTTCCCTGAAAAAATCAAATCAAATCAGGGTGCGTGTTCTGAACTCACATGTTACTCCTCAGAGTGCGCGTACTGAACTGAAGTGTGGCAGCTCCATGCAAGGCTACCTTCGCTCCGCAATTTGGCGCGCAAACATGGCTGCCGTGTATCGTCCATCTTAAACTGTTTTGTTTATTGAATTATTGTTGTTGTTGTAGTCTTCAGTCCGCAGACTGGTTGGATGCAGCTCTCCACGCTACCCTGACCTGTGCAAATCTCTTCATCAGAGAATACCTTCGGCAACCTATACCCTTTTGAATCTGCTTGCTATATTCGTCCCTCGGTCTCCCTCTACGATTTTCACCCCAACACGCTTCCTTCTAATGCTAAGTTGACATTTCCTTGATGTCTCAGAAAGTGTCCAATCAATCTCTCCCTTCTCTTACAAGGAAAGTACTTAGGCTACAACAAACAGAAATACACCAAAATCGTATGATAGATAATGTAAAGGTCCCTTATTGCACTAGTGATACTCCCGCATCTGCAAAACTCTGCAGTCGTCCATTAGAGGCCTCTGCGTGTGCCATGCCGCATTGCACTTTGACCTGCCGGTACCCCAGTAGTGACGTTGCAGTGTGCCTCTGAAGTTGCGCTTTGTGACGTTATTTGTGTAGTGAAGCGTCAGATGGGTCGGCGATTGGTAATCTATCCTCGTAATCTATTGCAATTGGTTGAGATGAAATTCCGAAGAGCCCTTCTTCGTGAATTCGGTCTTGGAGTAGAAGAAGACTCATTCACATGTTTTCTGGTATCTATTATAGTGCAGAAATATGAGCACAGATTAGAAACACTATACTAGACAATAGGTAACATGCGAATGATTCATCTTCTACACCAATACCATCTACACGAAGAAGGTTTCTTCGTAACTTCACCTCAACCAGTCACACTATATTAGCAGGATTGCCAATCGCCGACCCATCCGACACTTCACCACACAAATAACGTCACAAAACGCAACTTCAGAGGCACACTGCACCGTCACTACTGGCGAACGGACAGGTCAAAGTGCAATGCGGCATGGCACACGCAGAGGCCTCTAATGGGCGACTGCATAGTTTTGCAGTGCAATAAGAAACCTTTACATTATCTATCATATGGATTTTGGTGTATTTCTGTTTGTTCGAACCTAAGTAGTTACCTTGTTAGTCAGGATATGCCAGAAACTCCTTTTCTCCCCGATTCGGTTAAGCACCTCATTACCCATCTAATTTTCATCATTCGCCTGTAGCACCACATTTCAAAAGCTTCTACAATCTTTTTATCTAAACTCCTTATCGTCCATGTTTCACTCCCATACAATGCTACACTCCAGACAAATGCCTTCAGAAAGGACTTCCTAACATTTAAATTAATATTGGATGTTAACAAGTTTCGGTTCTTAGAAACGCTTTTCTTCCCATAGCCATTCTGCATTTTACATCTTCTTTACTTCGGCCATCAGAAGTTATCTTGCTACCCAACTAACAAAATTCATCTACTACTTTTATTGTCTCATTACCTAATCTAATTCCTTCAGCATCGCCTGATTTTCTGACATTGCATTCCATTACCTTCGTTTTACTGTTTTTAATGTTCATCTTATATCTTCCTTTCAAGACACTGTCCACTCCATTCAATTGCTCTTTCAGATCTTTTGCGGTCTCTGAATTAGCAATTGTTAATATGTTTTACCTACTCAGGGCATAGCTTAGCTTTGAGGGGTTTTTCTAAAGTGAGTTTGACATTGAATAGCCGGCCGCGGTGGCCGAGGGTACTACGGCGCGTCAGTCACGGTCTGCACGGCCAATTCGGTCGGGGGTTCGAATCCCCCCCTCGGGCATGGATATTTGTGCCGTCCTTAGTGTTAGCTAGTTCATAAGTGGTTTGTAAGTTTAGGGACTGATGACCCCGTAGTTAAGTCCCATAAGCTATACAAAACATATATGATATATGACATTGAATAAATAATTAGTTTATTAAATATTAACAACAATATCATTGTGTTTGGGCGCGTGACCGCCAGTACTACAGCTCGGGGACTTCTCTGGAATTCGGGGAGACTTGCCAGTGCTCTTTCCCATGAGAACCCGACCTATTGTACCAAAAAAACATGTTCAAATGTTTGTATAGTCTATGGGACTTAACTACGGGGTCATCAGTCTCTAAACTTACAAACTACTTACGAACTAGCTAACACTAAGGACGGCATAAATATCCATGCCCGAGGGGGGATTCGAACCCCCGACCGTAATGGCCGTGCAGACCGTGACTGGAGCGCCTCAGTCTCCTCGGCCGGCCCTATTGTATCACCTGTCGTGGTTCTCACCAGTTTTTACCATCTGTCGCCTACTGGTCCTAACCGGCAGCACTGAAGCAATACTCCAATCTTAATATGATGGCTTTAGGCCAGAGGTGGCCGAGGGGACTATAACGCGCCAGTCACGGTCTGCACGGCCACTTCGGTCGGGGGTTCGAATCCCCCATCGGGCATGGATATTTGTGGCTTCCTTAGTGACGTAAGCGCGGGATCCTCTAAGTAAAGGTACAACCAACCTTATTCTTTTCATTCTCCACTCCGAGGAGTGGAGCGGGCTGTTTGAGATCCGGCCCATAAAGAGTCGCGGTTCTATTCAGCCAATTATCAGACAAGCTGATAGTGGGGCAACGAAACTGGTAAACTTGAATAATGAAAGGGAAGACAATGTGACTGCGAGAAAAGAAAACTGTCTTACCTCGTAAATTCTTATTACAAAACTGCTAACAGGAAACAGCACGCATCTCGCAGAATGCAGGATGCAGGATCATGACTATCGATCATAGTATTAAAATTTGCAAGAATGATTTATACTTCTACACTTCACTTGCAGTTTCGCGGGACACGGAAATATTTTCATCCCAGGCTCCTCGCAACTGGTCTGTTAATTCGGGAACGCTGCCTCCGTGTTTGTAGATGGAAGCCTCTAAAGTTCATTAATGAGGAAATCCTTGTGTAGATGCATCGTTCTGGGACAAGGCTTTTAGAGAAGCCATTGAAATGCGGCTGGCGAGTAATTTAATCAATCGGAATGATGATTTTATTGCAGCGGTGGAGTGGCCCAGCGTTCTGAGGCGTCTTACTGAGGAGCGCGCGGTTGCTCATTGTCGGAGGTTCGAATCCTCCCTCGGGCATGGGTGTATGTGTTTGCCCTTAAGGCAGAACAAGTTAATTTACTAAGTAGGAGGCGAGGTACTGGCGGAAGTAAAGTTGTGAGGCGGCCTCGTGTCGGGATAGCTCAGTCGGTAGAGAGCTGGCCCGCGAAAGGCGAAGGTCCCAGGTTCGAGTCCCGGTTCCGGCACACAATTTTAATCCGCCAGGAAGTTTCATATCAGCGCACACTCCTCTGCAGAGTGAAAGTTTCATTCTGGAAACATCCCTTAGGCTGTGGCCAAGCCATGTCTCCACCATATCCTTTCTTCCAGGAGTGCTAGTCTTGCATGTTTCGAAGGAGAGCTTCTGTGAAATTTGGAAAGTAGGAGGCGAGGTACTGGCGGAAGTAAAGTTGTGAGGCGGCATCGTGAGTCGTGTCGGGATAGCACAGTCGGTAGTGCGCTTGCCCGCGAAAGGCAAAGGTCCCAGGTTCGAGTCCCGGTTCCGGCACACAATTTTAATCTGCCAGGAAGTTTCATATTAGTGCACACTCGGCTGGAGAGTGAAAACTTTCATTCTAGTTTACTAGTTTGTAAGTCTAGGGACTGATAAGCAGAGTAGTTAAGTGCTATAGATTCACAAACATTTGAACATTTTCATGGCTGTATTCTTGACAAAATTTGGACTCCGACACTCACAATCTTACGCAATCATAGTCAACGGCTCTGCAGTCCTGTCAAGCAAGAGTACATATCACTGTCTAACATATAGGGTAAATCAAGGTGATATGGTGAACAAAAAAATTGAGCCTCGTAGAAGACATGAAATTGTTTATTTAAACAAAATAAGAACACTGTCCTTTCACAAAATACATAAATTACAAATTAACAGTACCACATCCTCATTAAGGTACTACAAAAGTTAAAAAAATACTTATTTATATCAATTTCCCCATTTCACCTATGTATATGGGTGAAATGGTGAATGCCCTTTGGGTGAAATTATTTCTCCTGCTTTTTGCCACATGTCACACATAGATTCATATTTTGAACACTCTTCATGTAACCAACGTTGGCAGCTAATACATTTGATCAAATCCACATCTTTTTTGGTTCAACTGTACAGTTCACCGTACACTACACAACAACACTCTTCATCATCCGCGTCGTCATCAACGTCTTGCAATTGGATATCCAGCGACGAGTCGGATTTTGTGTCAGTGGTAGACGCTTTTAGTTTCTTAGGCTGCTTCTTTTTGGTAATTCCTTTGTAAGTCTCTTTTGTTAGGGTTTTTCCTTTGGTTACGGTTTCTCCTTTGGTGTTCTTTTTAGCTTTTGCTCTACTCTTCACTGACTCATTTTGTCATTTTCTGTTTCTGAGGTTGTCGATGTTTTCTGGAGAAGTCAAAACCTCAGCTAAAGCTCTGAATTTCTTCGTTGCAGATGCAACTTTATCTACGGGAGTGAAACTTGGATGGTAAATAGTTCAGACAGAAAGAGGATAGAGGCTTTTGAAATGTGGTGCTGCAGAAGAATGCTGAAGTTTAGGTGGGTGGATCGCGTAACTAATGAGGAGGTACTGAACAGAATCGGGGAGAAAAGGAATTTTTAGCATACCTTGACTAAAAGAAGGGATCGCTTGGTAGGACACATTCTTAGACATCGAGGAATCGTAAATTTAGCATTGGAGGGAAGTGTGTGGGGGTAAAAATCGCAGAGAGAGATCAAGAGACGCGTATAATAAACAGATTCAAGTGGATGTAGGTTGCCGTTCTTATGAGGAGATGAAGAGGCTTGCTCAGGATAGAGTAGGGTGGAGAGCTGCATCAAACCAGTCTCTGGGCTGAAGACCATAACAACAACACATGTGCTTTGTTAGTAGCCCTTTCATTTTTGTCTTCTGCGAAACATACTAATACTACTACTACTACCACTAATTCAGTACATATAAAACAAAGCCATGTACTTGACACCACTTTGTAAGAAGTACAACTTGTAACTTGCACGTACAGAAGACAACGATTGCGACTGCTCTGGCTCTATGCTTGCTTGTAGTTTCGCTCAGCCTTAGCGTCGCGCGTTTCTCATGAGCGCTCATAGCCCATCTCTAGCTTAAGAGTCCTTCACCGCAGACACCTTCCTACTCAAGGTCGGTTACAGAGCCAGCAAGGCTCAAAACTCCTGCAAGGGACTCCCAACGGTCTTCACTTCGCCGGGCAAAAGCAGTTCCGACACGACTTTATCTGCTATTCAGTTACTTTGCCTCCCCCCCCCCCCCCCGCCGCTAGAAGGATTTAATAACCGAAAAAGGACTACGTTGCATGTGTAAGAAACTTCTCCTGGCAATGATATGCCGGCCGCGGTGGCCGAGGGGATTGAGGCGCTCCAGTCACGGTCTGCACGGCCACTATGGTCGGGGGTTCGAGTCCCCCCTCGGGCATGGATATTTGTGCCGTCCTAGTTTGTAAGTAGTTCATAAGTAGTTTGTAAGTTTAGGGACTGATGACCCCATAGTTAAGTCCCACAAGCTTAACAAACATTTGAACATTTGGCAATGATATACCGGAAGAAAAGCATTTTTGAAAAAGAGAAATTTGCTAACATCGAATATTAATTTAAGGGTAAAGAAGTCTTTTCTGAAGGCATTTGTGTGGAGTGTTGCCTTGTACGGGAGTGAAACATGGACGATAAGCAGTGCGGACAGGAAGAGAATAGAGGCTTTTGAAATGTGGTGCTACAGAAGAATGCTGAAGATTAGGTGGGTAGATCGCATAACTAATGAAGAGGTACTGAACAGAATTGGTGAGAAAAGGAATTTTTGGCATATCCTGACTAAAAGAAGGGATCGCTTGGTAGGACACATTCTTAGACATCAGGGAATCGTAAATTTAGCATTGGAGGGAAGTGTGTGGGGTAAAAATCGCAGAGGGAGACCAAGAGACGCGTATAGTAAGTAGATTCAAGCGGATGTGGGTTGCCGCTCTTATGAGGAGATGAAAAAGCTTGCTCATGATAGAGTAGGGTGGAGAGCTGCATCAAACCAGTCTCCGGACTGAAGACCATAACAACAACATATCAGGTGATCAAAAAGTCAGTATAAATTTGAAAACTTAATAAATCACGGAATAATGTAGATAGAGAGGTAAAAATTGATACACGTGCTTGGAATGACATGGGTGTTTTTACTAGAACAAAAAAAAATCAAAAAATTGTCAGACAGATGGCGCTTCATCTGATCAGAAAAGAAATAGTTAGCATAAGAAAACGCAAAGATGATTTTCTTTACAGGAAATGCTCAATATGTTCACCATCATTCCTCAACAATAGCTGCAGTCGAGGAATAATGTTATGAACAGCACTATAAAGCCTGTCCGGAGTTATGGTGAGGCATTGGCGTCAGATGTTGTCTTTCAGCATCCCTAGAGATGTCGGTCGACGATGATACACTTGCGACTTCAGGTAACCCCAAAGCCAATAATCGCACGGACTGAGGTCTGGGGACCTGGGAGGCCAAGCATGACTAAATTGGCGCCTGAGCACACGATCATCAGCAAACGACGCGCGCAAGAGATCTTTTTTTAAACTTTTTTATGTTCTAATAAGACCCCATATCATTCCAAGCATGTGTGTCAATTTTCACCTCTCTATCTACATTTTTGGACAAGTTAATAAGTTTTCAAATTTATACTGACTTCTTGATCACCCGGGACATACAAGCAAACGGACGAGGGTTGGAACTTAAATAGTGGCAACTTTGGAATCAAATGAAAGTCACAACGACACTTTGCAATAGAATGTACTGTTGTGGCTTGATAGTACACCTTACCTCCGAGCAAATGGACTCATCCGTTCCATGTTACCAGCGTGCGCACAATAGAGGGAAACACAGTCACGTGTGAGCGAGTGGTCTAAACGTTAGGGTGTCACTATGCTTCCGAAACAGGAACAACGGAGATGGATCAAGAGGGAATGTGCCAGAGGTCGTACAGCACGACAGTGGCATCAAAGCCATCAATAGGCGCGCGGGGGATAGTGGCACGATCCTCCAAGGCAGATCGTCAATGCACCGTATTACTGTTCGCATTTGGAGCATCAGAAAGAAGCGGCAACACTTTCTGCGCAACCCACCCACCATTTTGCACGAAAATGCGCGGGCGCATTCAGTGCAAGCTGTGGCTGCTCTGTTTGGTCGATGGAACTGGATGGATGGATGCTTAGGGTTTAACGTCCCGTCGACATCTTGGCCATTAGATACGGAGCTAACGCTCGGAGTTTGTGGGTTAGGATGAGGAAGGAAATCGGCCGTGCCCTTTGAAAGGAACCATCCCGGAATATGCCTGGAGTGATTTAGGGAAATCACGGAAAACCTAAATCTGGATGGCTGGAGGTGGATTTGAACCACCGTCCTCCCGAATGCGAGTCCAGTGCGAGCCACCTCGCTCGGTCGATGGAATTGACAAGTACAGTACCATACACCATACTCCCAGGACTTAAGTCCTTGTGACTTTTATTTGATTCCAAAGATGACGGAACCACTTCGTGGCATTCGCTTCACAACTATTCGAGAGATTTGACAGGCAGCAGACCGTTCCCTTCGCACCATCAACAGAACAGGCTCTGCTAACGGTATACTACGCCCAAGTTTGAATTAGTGCTGTAGTAGCAATGTCTGAATTAAGAAACATAAACCACGACCTCTTAGAGGAATTTATTAGACTGTGTGAAATGCATCCCTGCTTGTGGAATATTAAATGTAAGGACTAAAAGGTAAAGCAGTCAACAATCCGAAGATTGGTTTGAATACCACAGTGCTTTACTAGGCATGGTCCAGTTTGGAGGTGGTATGCCGTTGCCTTCCTCCGACCGTCGAACTGACTTACCCAGCCAGTTATAGGGGGACCTACAGTTTAACGTGGGTTCCGAACCACGGTGCTACTCGGTATTTTTCACATGAGCAATACTGCCAGAGGTGAAAGAAGTGGAAAGTGACAGATAAAAATCCTGGCGGGGATCGAACCCAATACCTTTCGATTTGTAGTCCGGCACTCTACCACTGCGCAAACGAGGCGCACTCCATCTTGATAAAAATAAGAGTGATGCATCATATGACATACTGCTCGCGAAATATTAACATTTAGTTCCAGCAGCAACAAAAGAGACAGTTGTGAAGAAAATAAATTCCTTAAGAATTATTACAGAAGAGAAAAGAAAGAAAGAGCAATGAGTTTCAAATCAGGAGGATATATCTTCAGTTCACTGAGTAAATTTGTATGTGAATACGGTTTTAGTTGTTTTAACCACTCTTTACAGCAAGTTTTGAGTTGGGTTTTTTTCAATTTTTTTTTCAACACTAGCATAATATTTGCCACAACCAGCACATCGTCGCCTGAGTTCGATATTTTCAGATGTAAACATACCGTTGCTTGTGCAAGCATGATTGAGCCGTGTAGGAGCGTGAGCAATATGTGCTTGCTTGTGCAAGCACGTTTGCGCAAGCGTGCTTGTCAAGCATGCTGTTACGTGTGTGGCCGCCTTACGTTGCATCCCTCGTACGTAGGCACCGTCCTTGTGGGAAGCGACCAGAGTGAGCGACGCCGTGATTGCAGAGAGGTCATCGACCTCCTCCCCCCCCCTTCACCTACCAGACAGATTACCTTCTTCCGGCGGCCCTAAGGACATTATACAGCGTCGTTAATTCTAATTGAGCTCGCCAAGGAATGCTTTGTATGTTTCGCTTTCATGAAGGGATAGTGCTGTCGCTGTTTTTCTAACTACAGATTCATTGCGTGTGTTGTCCAGTGACGAGACTGTAATTCGACATGTTTTTCCTAGAACAACGACAGTGTTGATAGTAGAATCTCCAGGAATATAAATTACTGTAAATTGTAAGTCACATTATTATCCGTGAACCTATGTGGCATTACTTTGGAGATAAGTAGAGGTAACAATTGCACAGTGGTAGAGTGCCAGACTACAAATCTAAAGGTCGCGGGTTCGATACCCGCCAGGTCCTAGTATTTTTATCTGTCACTTTCCACTTCTTCAACGCTGGCAGTATTGCTATGTGAAAAATGCCGATTAGCACCGTGGTTCGGAACCCACGTTAAACTGTAGGTCCCCCTATAACAGGCTGGGTAAGTTAGTTCGAAGGTCGGAGGAAGGCAACGGCTTACCACGTCCAAACAGGACCATGTCTAGTAAAGCACTGTGGTGTTCAAACAATCTTCGGATTGTTGACTGCTTTACCTGATAAGTAGAGAATGAAAGAAAATCGCTACTAATAAAGCTATTGGGGTGTAAGGTTGTGTGACTGTTGTCCTTAGCTTAGAAAAAATTAAAGTAGCTTGTATATCGAGGGACCGAAGACCAGTTTTGTCCCTTCGGATCACAAACGTTTGTGTGGTCGTGAAACTCATCACTTCCTGAAGTTTCGTCTAGAACTACCCTGGAAATCAGCTGCACATCCATTGACTATGCTGCAGAAAAATGGAGTGGCCAAAGTTACGTGTGATAAGCAGAGATAAAAAGTCGATTGTCTAGCGATTCTGCAGTGTTACTGTCGTTATGTCGCTGAGTTACGTGATCTCTATTTCCCTATTAAAATTATTCCTATATTTACATACAAGGGTCGTCTAGAAAGTAAGTTCCGTATCTATTTCTATCCGAGGCAGCGCTACGATCGCAGTTAATAACTTGTGCGGCAGTTACTCTGACT
This sequence comes from Locusta migratoria, assembly GCA_026315105.1. NCBI lineage: Eukaryota > Metazoa > Arthropoda > Insecta > Orthoptera > Acrididae > Locusta > Locusta migratoria. The sequence continues at coordinate 271,332,130 of CM048745.1, read as the reverse complement.
CAAGGAGAAGACGTGTACCTTTCCGACGTGTGCTTTGTAGTGCTTCTTTATAATGTCAGCCGTAATTGAAAATGCCGCCACGTGTGAAATCAGATATGTGATACGTTTTCTAAATGCAAAGAAAGGTAAAACAAAGGAAATGCATCGGCAAATCTGCGAGGTTTACGGACAAAATGCTATGAGTGATCATGGTTAGAAGATGGGTCAGGCTGTACGAGGAAGGACGTGGTCAAGTGCACGATGAAGAACGAAGTGGACGCCTGTCTGTGACTATTGATGAACTGGTTTACATAATCGAAGAGAAGATTAAGCACAACCGTAAGTTTACACTTAGTGCCCTTGGTATGGAAGTTCCGCAAATCTCGCGATCATTAAGAAATTTTTACTGAAAAATTGAAATTTCGAAAACTTGGCTCACGTTGGGTACCTAAAATTCTTACTGGAAAACAACGGATGGGCAGTGCACTTCCGTTGTTGACGCGCTACAATGAAGAAGATGGTTTTCTTTCTCGGATAGTCACGGGAAATGAAACCTGGGTATCGTACGATATCCCTAAAACAAAACGTCAATCAATGGAATGGAGGCACACTTCATCCCCGACAAAGGTTAAGCCTAAGCAAATCTTGACACTTGGGAAAATCATGTGCACCGTTTTTTGGGACAGAAAAGGCACCCCGGCGGAGCGGCCGAGCGCATTGAGGCGCTAAGACGCGCTAAGATGCGCGCGGCCGTTCCCCATCGGGGGTTCGAACCTCCCCCCTCGGGCATGGATGTCTGTGTTGTCTTTAGTATAGGGTAGTTCATAAGTATTTTGTCAGTTTAGGGACTGATTACCCCGCAGTTAAGTCCCTTAAGCTTGACAAACATTTGTTGTCTAATAAAAATGTTCTAATGTTTGTAGAACTTATGGGACTTAACTACGGGGTCATCAGTCCCTAAGCTTACAAACTACTTATGAACTAGCTAAGGACGGCACAAATATTCATGCCCGAGGGGGGATTCGAACCCCCGACCGCAGTGGCCGTGCAGACCGTGACTGGAGCGCCTCAGTCCCCTCAGTAGTTTGTAAGTTTAGAGACTGATGACCCCACAGTTAAGTCCCTTAAGCTTGACAAACATTTGTTGTCTTTAGTATAAGGTAGTTCATCAGTAGTTTGTAAGTTTAGGGCCGGCAGTGGTGGCCGCGGGGACTGGGCCGTCCAGTCACGGTCTACACGGCCACTACGGTCGGGGTTTCGAATCCACCTTCGGGCATGGATATTTGTGCCGTCCTTAGTCTTAGTTCGTTCATAAGTAGTTTGTAAGTTTAGGGACTGATGACGCCGCAGTTAAGTCCCTTAAGCTTGACAAACATTTGGATAGAAAAGGCATTTTGCTGATTGATTTCTTACCACTAGGCCAAACAATCAATGCACACGGTTACTGAGAGACCATTAAGAAATTGAGCCGCGTAATACAGAACAAGCGCCGAGGATTACTGTCAAAAGGTGATATTTTCTTCCACGACAATGCCCGACCTCACACGGCGAATGTGACCTAACAACTCTTACGGTAATATCGCTGGACTTGTTTGATCATCCTCCGTACAGCCCGGACCCCGCTCCTAGCGACTTTCATCTCTTCTTACACCTACAATCTGTCCTTGGTGGTCAACACATCAACGATGATGACGAGCTGAAACAACATGTTACCACGTGGTTGAATACACAAGTGGCGACCTTCTATTAAGAAGGCATACAAAAACTAGTGCCACGGTATGACAAGTGCCTTCAAAATTTCGGAAGCTATGTAGAAAGCTTAAATATAGATTGAGAAACCCTGAGACGATTTTTCGTCTCGAATATGTTCAAGACATGAAAGAGGAATGTGAAGCAATGAATTAAAATTTGTGGTTCGACCGGGAATCGAACCCAGACCTGCACGCTTACTAGGTAGACGTCTTACCGTTAGACCCCCGCACGAGCTTACGAACATGTGTTTTCGATATCATATGGTTTCTAATCACAGTCAGTTCTGCTTTTATCATTACATTGCATAAATAACAATTAGCTCTGTACTGATCTTCAGGCACTTTTCTAAGCCATTGTTTGTAATTTTCATCTTTCAACCAGGTATTTCTGAATTTTTGTTGATGTTTTTTGCTGCTTTTGGCGATTTTTCTTGGGGGGTGATTCATTTCCCTCACTGTCACTATCTTCGTATGAAGGATTCATATTTGTTTCTACAAAGAAAAAAAATCATAGAGTGTAACGATAGATCTATATATAGTACGCAGCCGAAGAACTAACATATTTGAGAGATATACTTACTTCTCAAGCCAAAAGCAATCACTCGTCCAGTTAAAATTTCTTGTGTCAGAATGCCGCTTTGTTTAAGGGAATGGGTGAAACTTCAGCACCACTAAGCACACTTCAAGCACTGTAAGCATTGTAAGGCGAATATATAAAGAGCGAACTTCAACAATTAAATTATTTATCCCGACAACGGCACTACATTGTCGCTCACCCAACGGTAGACACAGTCACTGAGATTATTAAATCGAGAGCTGTATTACGAAAGTAGCCGTTCATAGCTATTGAGATGATTAAAGCGACAAGTTTAATTACGAAATTAATTTACCAGTAGGGCTGCGAGAAAAAATCTTTGAAGAGACTATGTATTGTTACATTTTAATACGTTCGAAATTATCGTACATCTGCGTACGATAGTAACATTCTTTCGTACATCGTACGCAGGCACGAAATTATCGTACATGTACGATAGTTATCGTACGGTTGTGAACACTGGGTGGCGGCAAACGGCAAACGGTTGCGGCGCGGACTACGAAGCGGCGCGTCCCACCACGCCACCTCTGTGTGGACTGGACTGCTGCGTTTGTTAACCCTCCGTCGGGCGCAGTCGGCCTCACAGGCCAGCAAAACACTTTTTTGATCCCAGTGCTTAACAGTGGTGGCCCAGCGGCCCGCCCCTCCGTTTACTCGCGTAACTTTGGGAACCTCACACAGTGCCGATCCGCAGGCTGCCGTCAATTTCCAAGCGGATCACGGGGAACTCCTTGGGCCTCACAGGCCGTCTGCGCCCGATTAAGTTATAGTTTTTAAGGTGAGATTTTTCAAGATATTTTTATTTCATTACTTCGTTTCAATCAAAATAAGTCTGTCCTCTGTGATTTTCACCGTTACCTTCGGAAAAAAAAAAGACTTTGACGAACCTGGCCCTTCAGACTGAGTGCGCCTGATCGAGTTCAAATTTCAGTTTTCCTTTCTTTTCCTACGTTATCACATCCATATTTTCTGCTGAAATGTCTAGAAAAGTATATTATGCCTCTAAGCCAATGATCTTGTGGAAATAATACGCCTCCTCGAGGACGAAACTGCTGAAAATCCAGCCGCACTCGAAGATTTAGTCGATGAGAGACACCCACTCTCAGGATGAGGTAGGAGAAGGCAAGAGGACTCAGCAGATAAACAGGAAGTTTAGGGAACAGCTCGGTAATATGAAGAAGAGAAGAAAATATGTGAGGAGTTTTTATTTTAAAAACGATAAGACGACGAAGTAGTCTAAGTAGATGCCTTCTACTATTCATAGTGTGAAGAGTTACATCATTATTACACAACATCCAGTGTAAAAGATATTTATACTAATGCCGCCACCAATTGCAAAACCTTGTGTCATCAACTTCCAACTGGACAATTTAGCCTGTGTATGCTATGAATATATGTGGAATGTCGATGCGGCTGCAAACTCGACTGAAAATTTTTTTACCCCACAAGGAACGGGAAAGTTCTCCCATATTACCTCCCAAATGGCTAAAACGTCGACCATGCGTGGCTGAAACAAGAGTTAGGAGGATGAAGAATCACGAATGTTCAGCTTGTCATCAACCAATCTGCTTGAGCGACGTATACGTTCTGTGCCATACCTGTGTTTCAGCTGTTGATTTGGGAGCTATAGCATCGGTTTTTGGCTGCAAATGTAGCGAGAAAAGATGATTCCATGACAGAATAGACTGCCTAATGTCCTTTAAAAATAACTTCATTACTTTTATGGATGTCTGATCGACCAATTTTTAAAGCTCTTTCTGGGAAATTGGTAATTTTGGTTACTTTAGTTTAAGGTGTATTCTGTTCAATAAATCCATTATTATGCTTTACGTTTGCTGTAATTCCTTTCTTTAGATCCTCTTCAAGACTAGCCAACACGCATTCTGAATTTGATTTAACATGGCGGAGCTAGTCCACAGAATATGTGGGTGGCCTCTCAGGCCGGGTGCGCCTGATTTTGTTTCATCTGGAGGCGCGCCCGACGGAGGGTTAACGTGGAGGTGGCGCGTGACAGTGCCACGTCCTATAGTCGAGCCGCCGAAAGAACGACTCTGACAGCTGGCGGCTATGTTGCCAACACTGCTACGCGGCTGTTTGTTGTTACGCCGTGTCGGTCGCCGGCATACGAATATCACATCCGAAAATTTTGGGACCGTTGCTATGTACTAATAAATCGTGAACGACCGAGAACAATCATGAAGTAATGAAAAACACTCTTTTTCAGTTAAAAAGAAAGGTTTAGAAATATACGTCGAGTTAAAACTTCATATGTTCCAGTATTCCATTAAATACAATGCATCATTTAATCTTTAGCCAAAGTTCGCTAGCTGAAGAATTTTGTTTATATATTTCATCTTCTATAACTATTTTCCCTACCCCCATGAACCACAGACATTGCCGAGGTGGGGTGGCTTGCGTGCCTCAACGATGCAGATAGCCGTACCGTAGGTGCAACCACAGCGGAGGGGTATCTGTGGAGAGGCCAGACAAACGTGTGGTTCCTGAAGAGGGGCAGCAGCCTTTTCAGTAGTTACAGGGGCAACAGTCTGGATGATTGACTGAGCTGGCCTTGTAACATCAGCTAATGTGGCTTTGCCACACAGTTACTGCGAACGGCTGAAAGCAAGGGGAAACTACAGCCGTTACTTTTCCCGAGGACATGCAGCTCTACTGTATGAACATATGATGATGGCATCCTCTCGGGTAAAATATTCCGGAGGTAAAATAGTCCCCCATTCGGATCTCCGGGCGGGGACTACTCAGGAGGATGTGATCATCAGGAAAGACAATACTGGCATTCTACAGGTCGGAGCGTGGAATATTAGATCCCTTAATCGGGTAGGAAAATTAGAAAATTTAAAAAGAGGAATGGATAGGTTGAAGTTAGATATAGTGGGGATTAGTGAAGTTCGGTGGCAGGATGAACAGGATTTCTGGTCAGGTGAGTACAGGATTATAAATACAAAATCAGTTGGGGGTATCACAGGAGTAGGATTGATAATGAATAAGAAAATAGGAATGCGGGTAAACTACTATGAGCAGCACAGTGATCGCATTATCATTGTCAAGATAGATACGAAGCCAACACCGACAACAGTAGTACAGGTTTATATGCCAACTAGCTATGCCGATGATGAGGAGATCGAAGAAATATATGAGGAGCTAAAGGAAATTATTCAGACAGTTAAGGGAGAGGAAAACGTAATTGTGATGGGAGACTGGAATTCGGTAGTAGGAAAAGGAATAGAAGGAAAAATAGTAGGTGAGTATGGACTGGGCAGGAGGAATGAAAGAGGAAGTCGCCAGGTAGAATTTTGCACGGAACATGATTTAATCGTAACAAACATCTGGTTTAAGAATCAAAAAAGAAGGTTGTATACATGGAAGAGACCAGGAGACACCGGAAGGTATCAGATAGATTTTATAATGGTAAGACATAGATTCCGGAACCAGGTTGTAAACTGCAAGACGTACCCAGGGGCAGATATAGACTCTGACCCTAACTTGTTAGTCATAAACTATAGGCTGAAACTGAAAAAATTGCAGAAAGGTAGGAAAATAAGGAGATGGGACTTAGATAAATTGAAGGAAAGTGAAGTTGTGGAGAATTTCACAGGGAGATTTAGGCAACAATTGACAGAAACAGGGGGAAATAAAACAGTAGAAGAGGGATGGGTAGCATTGAGAGATGAAATAGTGAAGGCAGCAGAGGACAAAATAGGTAGGAAGGCAAGACCTACAAAAAATCCTTGGATATCACAAGAGATACTACATTTAATTGATGAAAGGAGAAAATATAAAAATGCAGTAAATGAAACAGGTAAAATGGAGTACAGACGATTAAAAAATGAGATTGACAGGAAATGCAAAATGGCTAAGCAGGAGTGGCTAGAAGCCAAATGCAAATCTGTAGAAGAATGTATAAGAAGGGGAAAAGTAGATACCGCCTACAGGAAAATAAAAGAGACATTTGGGGACAAGAAAAGCAACTCTACGAATATCAAGAACTCAGATGGGAAGCCGGTTCTCAGCAAAGAAGGGAAAGCTGAAAGGTGGAAAGAGTACATAGAGCAGCTCTACAAAGGAAATGAACTTACAGACAATGTGGTAGGAAATGAAGAGGACGTAGATCAAGATGAAATAGGAGATGCTATACTGAGAGATGAATATGACAGAGCCTTGAAAGAACTAGGTCTGAACAAGGCCCCAGGAGTAGATGACATACCCTCAGAGCAACTAAAGTCTCTGGGAGAGCCAGCCATGACAAGACTATTTGAACTGGTGTGTAGGATTTATGAGACAGGCGAAATACCCTCAGACTTTAAGAAAAATGTAATAATCCCCATTCCAAAGAAATCAGGCGCAGACAGGTGTGAAAATTACAGAACCATCAATTTGATAAGTCATGGTTGAAAAATTTTAACACGAATTATCTACAGGAGAATGGAAAAGCTGGTAGAAGCTGACATCGGGAGGCAATACTCACTTTACGTCTTATCTTAGAAGATAGATTAAGGAAAGGCAAACCTACATTTTTAGCTTTCGTAGATTTGGAGAAAGCATTTGACAATGTTGACTGGAATACACTCTTTCAAATTCTGAAGTCAGCAGGGGTAAAATATAGGGAAAGGAGTGTTATTTATAACTTGTACAAAAGTCAGACCGCAGTTATTAGACTCGAAGGGCATGAAAGGGAAGCATGAAGTTGGGAAGGGAGTAAGACAGGGTTGTAGCCTTTCTCCCATGTTATTCAATTTGTACATCGAGCAGGCGGTGAAGGAAAGCAAGGAAAAATTTGGAATAGGGATTAAAGTACAGGGGGAAGAAATAAAAACATTGCGTTTTGCTGATGACATTGTAATTCTGTCAGAGACAGCAAAGGACCTGGATGAGCAGTTGAATGGAATGGACAGTGTGTTGAAGAGAGCATATAAAATGAACATTAACAAGAGCAAAACAAAAATAATGGAATGCGGTCTTAGAAAATCGGGCGATGCTGAAGGAATTAGATTAGGTAACGAAATAATGAAGGTGGTAGATGAGTTTTGTTACTTGGGTAGTAAAATAACATGTGATGGTCGCAGTACAGAGGATATAAAATGCAGAATGGCAATGGGAAGAAAAGCGTTTTTGAAAAAGAGAAATTTGCTAACATCGAATATTCATTTAAGTGTAAGGAAGTCTTTTCTGAAGGCATTTGTGTGGAGTGTTGCCTTGTACGGGAGTGAAAATGGACGATAAACAGTGGGGACAGGAAGAGGATTGAGGCTTTTGAAATGTGGTGTTACAGAAGAATGCTGAAGATTAGGTGGGTAGATCGCATAACCAAAGAAGAAGTACTGAACAGAGTTGGTGAGAAAAGGAATTTTTGGCATACCCTGGCTAAAAGAAGGGATCGCTTGGTAGGACACATTCTTAGACATCGGGGAATCGTAAATTTAGCATTGGAGGAAAATGTGTGGGGGAAAAATGGCAGAGGGAGACCAAGAGACGCGTATAGTAAGCAGATTCAAGTAGATGTTGGTTGCCGTTCTTATGAGAAGATGAAAAGGCTTGCTCAGGATAGAGTAGGGTGGAGAGCTGTATCAAACCAATCTCCGGACTGAAGACCATAACAACAACAACAACTATTTTCCACAGACTCACTGTTATTACTCGGACACTGTATTGTGGCAGTCTGCCGAGAGGGTAAACAAATAAGGACTACCACTTTACAAGTAGTAAAACCGCCTCTTCCAGTGAAATCATTTGTCTTTTTACATAAAAAGAGGTTTTTGTCTCATTCGTTTATGGTCGCTGTGACTGCCATAGTATAGTGTCTGAGTAGTATTATCAGATCAGTTTCGACAGATAGTCTATTGGTCACAGAAGTAGAAATAAAATAGCGTAATTTTTCAGTAAATGATCTTTGGTTGCGAAACAAACTATACATTAAAAATCAGTCGCGGCCAGCATCATGTGCAATGCACCGCTGCTACTGCTACTATCGTCCCCTAATCTTATTATTAATTCTTCTACCCGTTCTTCTAGTGTGCCTTCTCGTTCCCATGCCTCTTCTAAGATGTGCCACGTATGTGTGACAACATTGTTCCATTTTGTGGGAGTAATACTGCCCAATACTTCACGAATTAAGAATTCTATTTTTGTTAATGAAAAACGTTTATCATTTCTGCAACGTACGATTTCACCTGAGCCCACGCGAGTTCAAAAAAATGTTCAAATGTTTGTATAGTCTATGGGACTTAACTACGGGGTCATCAGTCCCTAAACTTACAAACTACTTACGAACTAGGACGGCACAAATATCCATGCCCGAGGGGGGATTCGAACCTCCGACCGTAGTGGCCATGCAGACCGTGACTGGAGCGCCTCAGTCCCCTAGGCCACCGCGGCCGGCACGCGAGTTCTATTGCATTGAAATGGCAATGATATGGTGGAAGGCGAACCCTCTATCCACTTTCTTCAGCAATTGTTTCAATTTCATAAAGGATTTTTCGGCTGTTGTTTTTGTAACAGAACGAGACAAACGACGGACACGCGACAGATGCTTTGCAGCGACTGAAGCACGCCACCCTGTGCGACCTTGCGTGGCAGGGTGGCAACGCGGCACCGTTACCCCGGCAACGTTTACGAGCCGGCCGCGGTGGCCGAGGAGACTAAGGCGCTACAGTCACGGTCTGCACGCCCACTACGGTCGGGGGTTCGAATCCCCCCTCGGGCATGGATATTTGTGCCGTCCTAGTTCGTAAGTAGTTCATAAGTAGTTTGTAAGTTTAGGGACTGATAACCCCGTAGTTAAGTCCCATAGACTATACAAACATTTGAACGTTTACGAATTCCAGGACTCAGGTTGGTGGTTGAGTGTCCCCCCCCCCACCCCCTGCGGCCCACGTGCGCGAACTGTCAGGGTCGTTCTTTCGGCGGCCCGACTATAGCCAGGCGTGCGCGCCGCGACACTTCTGTGTGAATTGGGCCTCGGAGCGATCCCGCAAATTCGTCTGTGGCGTCTCTGAGGCTCTGCGAGGTCGGTGTGAATTACACCATTTAAAACTATGGAAACAGATCTTTTGAAAGATCTGTCACGTTACGTAACGTGACATAGTGTGACTGCGGTGTGAAACGGCCTTTAGGCAGTCATCACGGGCAGACCCGCTGTCCGAAGCGGTCCGGTCATAGGCTAGAAATTGATCAACGCATAGCAGTTTATATAAAACTACAAGCTGAACCCCCGCTGCATCGCATGCATAGGCAGGTTGGTCTGCACCAGTTGTTTCTTTTTAATCCTGATGAAGAATCCATATCTTACGTTTAGTAATTATAGTTTGAAATTTGAGTTAACAGAACCATATTCTTGAAAATCAATTTTTGCATCTCGTATTTCACCACCTTATTGGTCGAATTTCAAAAAATTCAGAAACACGTGTCTTTTAAATTCGAACCCCGAATCCAAATCCGAAAATTTGTAATTTTAACTTCTAAATTGCCTAAATAGCAACAGATTTTCGAAAAACACCCCCTCTCTAATTTAACTCACTTGATGGATGCATTTCCGAAAATTCCGAAACACGTATTTCTTAAATCATAACGAACAATACAAATACCAATTTTTGTAGCTATAGCTTCAGAATTGTCTTGACAACAATGTGTTTTCGAAAAGAATTTTTGATCCCCTCTTTTACCCCCTTAGTTGTTGAATTTCCAAAAATACCGAAACACGTGTCTTTTTAATCTTGATTAAGAGTCCATATCCTAAGTTTCGTAGTTATAGCTTGAAATTTGAGTTAACAGCAAAATATTTTTGAAAATAAATTTTTTTCTTCCTCTATTTTACCCTCTTATTGGTTGAATTTCAAAAAATGCCGAAAATTTGTAGTTCTAACTTCAAAATGGCGTAAATAGCAACATATTTTCGAAAAACACCCCCTTTCGAATTTAACCCCGTTGATGGTTGAATTTCCAAAAATACCGAAACACGTATTTTTAAGATCTAACCAACTATACAAATATCAATTTTTGCAGCTCTAGCTTCAAAATTGTATCAGTAGCAATGTGTTTTCAAAAAGAATTTTTGATCCTCTATTTAACCCTCTTAGTTGTTGAATTTCCAAAAATACTAAAAATCATGGATTTTTAATAATGACCAAGATTCCATATCCGAAGTTTCGTAGTTGTAGCTTAATATTTAACAGCATCATATTTTTGAAAAACAATTTTTTGCGTCACCTATTTTACCCCCTTATTTGTCGAATTTCAAAAAATGCCGAAACATGTGTCTTTTAAATTCCAACCCTGAATTAAAATCCGAAATTTTGTAGTTCTAGCTTGAAAATTGCCTAAATAGCTACGTATTTTCAAAAAACGTTTCATCCCCTATTTCACCCCCTTACGGACGGAATATCGCTCCTTAAATGACGCCTACAGAGTAAGATCAACACCCTCCACACATTTCAAGTTTCTATCTTCAGTGGTTTGGGCTGGGCGATGATGAGTCAGTCAGTCAGTCAGTCAGTCAATCGGGACACTTCCTTTTATATATAGAGATAGTTTCTTAATTGTGCAGTTTCTCTTTGTCTGCTTCATTAAAAAGAAAACAAGGAGAGTGGCATTCCTCTATAAAGATCTTTAGTGTCTCCTTTATTACATCTAACTAGTTCCTCGCTAATTAAGCAAACAACTCCAAGATGAAGAATCAAAGACATGCGTGACGTCTTCTGCGCTGGGAACACAACTTTCGAAGACAACAGGCTGAAAGACATTTTAATTGCAGGCTATGCATTTCACTCAGGGCGGTGAAAGCAACTAGCCACCTGGCGAGTACTGCACTTTCGTTAAACCGAATTCAGTTACTCGTCATCTATAGTAACGTAAAGGAGGTAGCGGAAAAAGAAAGGGAGAGACTTTCAGTCTACCGCTCTCTAAAATTTACTGTTTTTCTTCTCCACTGTCTTGCAATTAATGGCTCTTGCATTACGATAATACAACCGCACATTCATCCCTGTTGTTTCGTGTCTGTTGCAGAATAATATGCTGCTCTTCCTGCAGACTAGTCTGATGAGTGACTGTGACGCCACAGTATTTAAAATAATGTAAACGATTCTTTCCTACTTTTCATTCCACAACTTGAGCGATACAGCTCACGACATTTAATTAAAAGTGTGGAGTCTACATCTACATCTACGTGGGATACTCTGCAAATCACATTTAAGTGCCTGGCAGAGGGTTCATCGAACCACAATTATACTATTTATCTCCCATTCCATTCTCGAATAGCGCGCGGGAAGAAAGAACACCTGAATCTCTCTGTTCGAGCTCTGATTTCTCGTATTTTATTCTGATGATCATTTCTACCTATGTAAGTGGGAGTCAACAATATATTTTCGCATTCGGAGGAGAATGTTGGCGATTGGAGTTTCGTAAGTAGCCCACGCCGCAGTGATAAGCGCCGTTATTGTAATGATTCCCATCCCAAAACCTGTATCATTTTCGTAAAAATTGTATCGCGTATATACGAAACGAACTGCCCTTCTTTGGACTCTTTAGATGTCCTCCGTCAAACCCACCTGATAAGAATCCCACACTGGGCAGCAATACTCCAAAAATGGACGGACAAGCGTAGTGTATGCAGTTTCTTTTGTAGTTCTGTTGCATGTTTTAAGGGTTCTGCCAATAAAACGCATTCTCTGGTTCGCCTTTCCCACGACATTATCTACGTGTTCTTTCCAATTTATCCTGAAGTAATAGTAATTCCTAGGTATTTTGTGGAGTTTACGACCTTCACTTTGATTTATCTTGTAAACAAAGTTTAACGGATTTCTTTTCGTAATCATGTGGACGTCTTCACACTTCTCACTATTTAGAGTCAATTGCTAATTCTTACACCATACTGATATCTTATTTAGATCGTTTTGCAGTTGGTTTTGATCTTCAGATGATTTTACTAGACGGTAAATGACGGCGTCATCTGCAAACAACCTAAGAGAGCTACTTAGATTTTCCCCTAAATCGTTTATGTAAATAAGGAACAGCAGAGGACCAATAACACTACCCTGTGGAACGCCCGATATCACCTCTGTTTTAGTCCATGCCTTACCATCGATTACTACGAACTGTGTGCTCTCTGACACGAAATCCCCTATCCAATAGCAAATTTGGGGCGATATACCATAACCACACAATTTGATTGAAAGCCGTTTGTGAGGTAACTTGAGAACATTTGTACGATAAATCAATCAAATTGTGCTAAATACCCAGGAATTACAATTACAAATAACTTCAACTGGAAAAAAACACACAGAAAATATATTGTCGGAAAGACGAACCAAGGGCTACGTTTCACTGACAGAACAGTTAGAAGATGGTTCCACTAAAGAAACTGCCTGCACCACACTTGTGCGTCCTATTTTGGAGTATTACTGGCATTGTGAGATCCCCACCAAGTGGAACTGGAGGAGGCGATAGAGAAAGTTCACAAAGGGCAGCTCATTTCGTATTATCGTCATACAGGGGAGAGAGAGTGTCACGGATATCATGCACAAATTAAGGTGTAAATCATGGAAAGAAAGGCGATATTCGTTGCGGCGATATCTATTTGGGTATCTTTCGTTAACCTTTTCTCAAATGGGAACACATTTTGTTATCACCCACCTATACAGGTAGACAATGTTCAAATGTTCGTAAACCTATTGGACCAAACAGCTATGGTTATGAGTTCCTAGACTTGTTGTTGTTGTTGTGGTCTTCAGTCCGGAGACTGGTTTGATGCAGCTCTCCACTATACCCTATCTTGAGCAAGCCTCTTCATCTCCACATGAGAACGGCAACCTACATCTGTCTGAATCTGCTTACTGTATCCATCTCTTGGTCTTCCTCTGTGATTTTTCCCCACACACTTCCCTCCAACGCTAAATTCACAATTCCTTGATGTCTAACAATGTGTCCTACCAATCGATCCCTTCTTTTAGTCAAGGTATGCCAGAAATTTCTTTTCTCCCCAATTCTGTTCAGTACCTCCTCATTAGTTACGCAATCCACCCACCTAATCTTCAGCATTCTTCTGTAGCACCACATTTCAAAATCCTCTATCCTCTTCCTGTCCGCACTGTTTATCGTCCATGTCTCACTCCCATACAAGGCAACACTCCATACAAATGCCTTCAGAAAGGACTTCCTTAGGCTTAAATCAATATTCGATATTAACAGATTTCTCTTTTTCAAGAACGCTTTTCTACCCATTGCCATTCTGCATTTTATATCCTCTGTACTGCGACCATCATTTGTTATTTTACTGCCCAAGTAACAAAACCCATCTACCTCCTTTATCGTTTCGTTATCTAATCTAATTCCTTCAGCATCACCATATTTTCTTAGACTGCACTCCATTACCCTTGTTTTACTCTTGTTAATGTTCATCTTATATGCACCTTTCAGCACACTGTCCATTCCGTTCAACTGCTCTTCCAGGTCCTTTTTCTGTCTGACAGAATTACTATGTCGTCGGCAAAACGCAATGTTTTTAATTCTTCAGCCTGAACTTTAATTCCTTCTCCAAATTTCTCCTTGCTTTCCTTTATAGCTTGCTCAATGTACAAATTGAATAACAATGAAGAAAGACTACAACCCTGTCTTACTCCCTTTCCAACAACTGCATCCCTTTCATGCCCTTCAACTCTGACAACCGCTGTCTGGTTTTTGTACAAGTTGTAAATAACCTTACGCTCCTATATTTTACTCCTGCTTGCTTCAGAACTTGAAAGAGTTTATTCCAATCAACATTGTCAAAAGCCTTCTCCAAATCTACAAAAGCTAGAAATGTAGGTTTGCCTTTTCTTAATCTATCTTCTAGGATAAGCCGTAATGTGAGTATTGCCTCCCGTGTTCCTACATTTCTCCTGAACCCAAACTGATCTTCCTCGAGGTCGGCTTCTACCAGCTTTTCCATCCTTCTGTATATAATTCGTGTTAATATTTTGCAACCATGACTTATTAAACTGATGGTTCTGTAGTTTACAAACTACTTAAACTAACTTGCACTAAGGACAACACACATCTCCATGGCTGAGGGAGGACTCCAACTTGCGGTGGGAACGCTCGCCCAGGCCGTAACATAGTGTCTTAGATTATGCGGCCATTCCGCGCGGCGACAACTTTCGTAGGAAAAAAAATGTAATTGAAAATATTGGCAGCATAAGTGGGAACGTAAGTGACACAAAAAAAAGTATGAAGTGGACAACATAAAAACTTGACCACTGAAGATGCTTTGAAATGAAGGTAAACGTTTCTGGCCTTAGATTAATTTACAGTTGCAAAAGAAGTTAATTTAACATATACAAACTGTAGCACGAAATTTGACGCAACAGCTTAACTGTTCATATGAGACGAAAATTGAATAAACCAATTTGTAGAGAAGAAAATTCTCTATTACTTTGCCCTGTTATGGTCTTTTCATATTTCTTACCGTTTCAGAGATATTTGCAAAAATAATGGCGATTTGACACTATCTGTGTCTGTATAATGTTCCCACTTCTTATGTCTCGCCGGTCAGCCTATCGCAACCAAATTTTTCAGTAGTAATTGTTGACCGCCAGCGACCACGACCTCAATTTTCTAAATATTTGGGCCAAAAAAAGTAACACTAAAAATAGGCCATTGTGATGGGTTTTTGATAGCACGAAATTTACGAGGGCAAGTCAAAAATTATCGACACATTTCATTCAATGAAGCTACGGGTATACAATGCACATCATTTTTCTACGTAATCTTCCTCCTTCTCAATGCACTTGGCCCAACAGTCAACAAGTTCACGCATTCTTTTCAAATAAAAGGTGAAGCCACTTTCGAACCGCATTCCTTTCAAATAAAAGGTGAAGCCACTTTCGAACCGCATTTCGCACGTCCGTATCTGAGGCTAATCGGCTACCACGCAAAGCAGCCTTGAGTCGCCCTAACAAGTGAACGTCACTTGGAGCACGGACTGGGCAGCAAGGACAGTGTTCCAATGCTCAAATTTCTTCTGTGTGTGATGTGCAGTGTGCGGCCGTGCATTGTCATGCAACAACAAAACCTTCTTCGACAGCAAACATCAGCTTCTTTTCCAACAATTCACTGTACCTCGCACTGTCGATAGTCGTTCTCTTTTCCATATAGCCCACCCTGCAAATGGCACTGTCTTGAATATCCAGGGTGTGTCTACTCCATACTCTGGCGCTTCGACTCAGCTCGTAGTGATCCACCCCTGTTTCATTTCCGGTGACAATTCTGCTCAGAAATGCATTACCTTCTTTGTTGAATCGAGTGAATAATCGTTGACAGAGCCTAACACGGGTGAGTTTATGATCGTCGGTAAGCTTTCTTGGTACCCACTGTGCACAAATCTTATGGATGTCGTCGTGGATGATATGATGGGCGGAGCCATGGCTGATGTTCAAAGCGGATGCTTCCTCATCGACAGTGATTCGCTTATTGGCCAGAGCCATCACTCGAGCTGGCTGAATGTTGTCATATGTAGTGGAGGTTGACGGTCGTCCTGTTCCCTCTTCATGCATGACACCTGTTCGGCCACTTCCTTACAGGACATGGTCCATATCTCACTCACCTGTTCCGAATGGAACTGGGCGACACCAACTCTTGCACCTGCCGAAACACCGAAGGCTCCCCTGAACACATCGTCTTACTCTGCGACCGAGCGAGGTGGCGCAGTGGTAACGCACTGGACTCGTATTCGGAAGGATGGTGGTTCAAATCCACCTCCGGCCATCCAGATGTAGGTTTTCCGTGATTTCCCTAAATCACTCCAGGCAAATGCCGGGATGGTTCCTTTTAAAGGACACGGTCGATTTTCTTCCACATCCTTACCCAAACACCCGACCATAAGCTCCGTCTCTAATGACCACGCCCTCCAAGCTTGCGGACGATCCACACATATCAGAGACACACAGCAGCTTTACAACAGATGATACGATATATGACATAATAAGAGACGAACAAAACTCACAACTCACAACTCAACACACTAGCAGACAAGATATCCAATGCAACCTACGAAGAAAACAAAAGGACAAGGCCCTACAGGAGGCGTGCCCATATGCCCCGCAGAGTGGACATGTATAGTTGGGAACAAACAGACGAGGAAGAAAACGATGAAACTTTCATAAATGAAGGAAGTGACACCGATGAGACTCAAGATTGACAGGAGAGCAATCTCCCACTGCCATCAACCCAAACCAGACCTTCTTTAAATTAATGTGGATACTAACACCTGAGACACAAGAAAGAAAAGAAAATATAAAGAAAAAGAGACTAATATCACCAAAACCATGGAAACTGTGCTAGGTGATCGGTGGCTTGAAGGAAACATTCCGAGGTACTCAACGCCCAGCACAGTATATATATATATATATATATATATATATATATATATATATATATATATATAATTTCTTTCCTATTACATTGTTTAGCCCAAAATTAAAATTAACAAATTTCAGAACACATTGCATTTCGACATATGTTTTTAAGTTCTCCAATACATCTAATTATTGTAAAATGCACGAACCGAAATTTGTTATAATTATAGCAACAACTGTAAGCACTAGTATATATGTATTTTCTCTTTTCTTTTCTTTTTTCTTCTTATCTCTATTTATCTTAAATACTCAAATTTAGTTCAGATAAGAAGATGATAGAAGCTTTCGAAATGTGATGCTACAGACGAATGATGAATATTAGATGGGTAGGAGGTGCTTAACCGAATTGGGGAGAAAAGCAGTTTCTGGAATATACTGACCAAGAGAAGGGATAGATTGGTTCGACACATTCTGAGACATCAAGGAATTGTCAACTTAGCATTAGAAGGAAGCGTATGGGGTAAAAATCGTTGAGGGAGACCGAGGGACGAATATAGTAAGCAGATTCAAAAGGATGTAGGTTGCCGAACGTATTCTCAGATGAAGAGACTTGCACAGGACAGGGTATGGTGGAGAGCTGCATCAAACCAGTCTCCGCACTGAAGACCACAATAACAACAACAACAACCTCGTAATTGTAAACAACGCCTTAACCATCCATCTGAGACGAATATCGAATATACGTTTTTGTAGAGGAGAAAATTGTTTACATCTTTGCTCTGTTATGTTTTTTCCACAACTCGCACCAATTCAAAGATATTTGCAAAAATCGCGATGGTATGACACTGTCACTTGATTGCACACAAATCCGTATGCAGAAGGACAATACCTAATAGAAATCTTTGGATAACACAGGATATAGTGAACTTAATTGACGAAAGGAGAAAATATAAAAATGCATCAAGCGAAAGGGACTACACACGCCTGAAAAAATGAGGACGACAGGAAGTGAGGACTGGGTAAGCAGGAGTGGCTCGAGGAGAAATGCAAGGCTGTAGAAGAATGTATCACCAGGGGAAAGACAGATACCGCCTACAGGAAAATACAAGAGACATTTGGAGACTAAAAAGCAGCCGTATGAATATCAAGAACTAAGATGTAAAACCAGTATAAGTAAAGAAGGGATAACTGAAAGGAGGAAGGAATATATAGAAGGTCTGTACAAAGGAAATAAACGTGAAGGCAGTATTCTACAAATAGAAGACGAAGTAGAGGAAATGATATACGAGATACGATACAGCGAGAAGAATTTGACAGAGCACTAAAAGATTTGAGTAGAAACAGGGCCATTGGTATTTATGATGTTCCGTCTGAACTGCTATTATCGTTAGTCCCCCCAGTCATGAAGAAATTGTACCACCTGGAATGCAATATGTATGAAACAGGGGAAATACCCTCAGACTTCAAGAAAAATATAGTGATTCCAATTCTGAAGAAAGCAAGTGCAGACAAATGTGAAAATTTCAGCACTATCAGTGTAAACAAGTCATGGTTGCATAATAATAAGACGAATTATTTACAGACGAATGGGAAAAACTAGTGCAATCCGACCTTGGGGAACATCAGTTTGGATTTAAGAGAAATGTAGGTACTCGTGAGGCAGTACTCACATTACGTCTTATCTTAGAAGATAGGTTAAGGAAGGGAAATCTACGCTTTTAGCATTTGTGGATCTGGAGACATCTTTTGACAATGTTGTCTGGAATACACTTTTTCAAATTCTGAAGGCCGCAGCGGTAAAATATAGGGAGCGAAGAGTTATATTCAACTTGTTCAAAAACCAGACCGCAATTATTAGAGTCGAAGGGCTTGAAAAGGGTCACAATGGTTAGGAAGGAAGTAAGGCAGGGTTATAGCCTTTCCCCAATGTTGTTCAATCTGTATATTGAGCAGGCTGTGAAGGAATGCAAGGAGAAATTTTGAGAGGGAATTAAAATCGAGGGAGAAGAAATAAAAACCGTGCGGTTTGCTGATGATATAGTAATGCTGTCAGAGACAGCAAAGGACCTGGAAGAGCAATTCAATGGAATGGATAGTGTCTTGAAAAGAAATATAAGATGAACATTAACAAGAGTGAAACGAGGTTAATGAAATGTAGTGTCAGAAAATCAGGCGATGCTGAAGGAATTAGATTGGGTAATGAGGCAATAAAATTACTAGATAAGTTTTGTTATTTGGGGAGCAAGATAACTTCTGATGGCCGAAGTAAAGAAGATATAAAATGCAGAATGGCTATAGGAAGAGAAGCATTTGTGACGAAGCTAAATTTGTTGACATCCAGTATTAGTTTAAATGTTAGAAAGTCCTTTCTAAAAGCATTTCTCTCGAGCGTAGCATTGTATGGGAGTGAAATGTGGATGATAAGGATTTCAGACGAAAAGATGATAAAAGCTTTCGAAATGTGGTGCTATAGACGATTGATGAAGATTAAATGGGTAGATCACGTAATTAGTAAGGAGATGCTCAACAGAATTGAGGAGAAAAGGAGTTTCTGGAATATACTGACTAAGAGAAGGAATAGGTTGGTGGGCGACATTCTGAGACATCAAGGAATTGTCAACTTAGCGTTAGAAGGAAGTGTGTGGGGTAAAAGTCGTAGAGGGAGACCGAGGGATTCAAAAGATGTAGGTTGCCGTTCGTATTCTGAGATGAAGAGACTTTCACAGGACAGGGTAGAGATGAGAGCTGCATGAAACCAGTCTGCGGACTGGAGCCCACAACATATAACACAACACAGTACGGCCAAAGATAATAAACTTGAGAAAGAAGACATATTACAATGGGAAGACAAGTTATAATAATTAAAATATGGACAATTTAAAGAGGTATAAGTTTTAAAAAAAGAGAATATTTGTGAAAGTTAAAATCTAAAATATCAATTCATTTTGACTGTGTGTTAAAATACGGTCAGAGAGAATATTACATGTTGAGTGTATAGATATTATCTCAATAGCAGAGTCGTAATCGTATCGTCCATGACCGTTTTTAAGAGCAGAAATCATTTCAACCTGATTTGTTTAAAAAATTCAATGTAACAACTGTTCCTTTAATTTTTTAGCGGATTTAGGACATTTTATTACTTTCAAATCTATACCACATTTTTACATTGTTGGAAACTACGTATTACATTTCCTTATAAACGTCCTTTCGTCTTGTCCTTGCTCCGCTATCTTGCGTGTAACTAACAGGTTTTTCTTATGTATCCTATATCAAAATATGTATCTCTAACTATTTTTGTCCGAAATATTCGCAAAAATAATAAAACTTCTGGGCCGTAAAATAGGCAGTGCGATTTTTTTTAACAGTCTCATTTGTTGTTACGGTCTTGAGTCCGGAGACTGGTTTGATGCAGCTCTCCACCCTACTCTATCCTGAGCAAGCCTTTTCATCTCCTCATAAGATCGGCAACCTACATCCATTTGAATTTGCTTACTATATACAACGCTTGGTCTCCCTCTGCGATTTTTAACCCACACACTTCGCTCCAACGCTAAATTCACAATACCTTGATATCTAAGAATGTGTCCCACCAATCGATCCCTTCTTTTAGTCAACGTATGCCAAAAATTTCTTTTCTCCCCAATTCTGTTCAGTATCTCCTCATTAGTTACGCGATCCACCCACCTAATCTTCAGGATTCTTCTGTAACACCCCATTTGAAAAGCCTCTATCCTCCTCCTGTCCACACAGTTTATCGTCCATGTTTCACTTCCATACAAAGCAACACTCCACACAAATGCCTTCAGAAAGGACTTCCTTATGTTTCGATGTTAACAAATTTCTCTTTTTCAAAAATTCTTTTCTTTCCATTGCCATTCTGCATTTTATATTATCTTTACTGCGACCGTCATATGTTATTTTACTACCCAAGTAACAAAACTCATCGACCACCTTCATTGTTTCGTTACCTAATCTAATTCCTTTAGCATCGCCTGATTTTTAAAGACTGTATTCCATTATCTTTGTTTTGCTCTTGTTCAAATTCAAATTTCAAATGTTTGTGCTTCTATCGGCCCAAACTGCGTGGTCATCAGTCCGTAGCTTACAAACTACTTAAACCTAGGTAAACTAACCTAAGGACAAACACACACACCCATGACCCAGGGAGGACTCGAACTTCCACGGCGAGCAACCGCGCGTTCCGCTGCGAGACGCTTTAGACCGCTCGGCTACTTAACCGCGGCACTTCCTTGCTCTTGTTAATGTTCATTTTATACGTTCTCTTCAACACCCTGTCCATTCCATTCAACTGCTCTACCAGGTTCTTTGATGTCTCTGACAGAATTACAATGTCATCAGCAAAACGCATTTATTTCTTCACCCTGAACTTTAATCCCTATTCCAAATTTTTCCTTGCTTTCCTTCACCGCCTGCTCGATGTACAAATTGAATAACATGGGAGAAAGGCTACAACCCTGTCTTACTCCCTTCCCAACTTCAAGCTTCCCTTTCATGCCCTTCGAGTCTAATAACTGCGGTCTGACTTTTGTACAAGTTATAAATAACACTCCTTTCCCTATATTTTACCCCTGCTGACTTCAGAATTTGAAAGTGTATTCCAGTCAACATTGTCAAATGCTTTCTCCAAATCTACAAAAGCTAAAAATGTAGGTTTGCCTTTCCTTAATCTATCTTCTAAGAAGAGTGGAGCCCCTCCACGCTCGTACTAGCATGGTGACCAACTCAATAGTTCTACTGTCACCTCTGCATTTGTTAATATGTTTAATATGGGAATCACAGGAGCGGGTACTGTGATGTGTGCCGTACGTGTGGGTAAGATTACCCATTAATACGGTCCATATCGGGAGATAGTAGTGATCGAAAGCTTTTGAAACAAGAGAGGTTTTAAGGGCAGATGGAAAAAAGTGCCAAGGCTAGTGCCAAGGGAAAAAAAAAAAAACCTCTGCGATAGTCAGGAGCGGGTAGTAAGAGCAGTAGCGGATTATTGCTATCTGCGACAGATCATGCAAGGGTGTGGTTATGTTAGTTTTGGGTATCGTGCAAGCTCGGTACCATTTTCATTGCGTGTTTGTCATAAGTTTGTCAATCCGTTTTGATGAGTCGCCCCTGTGCAGCTGGCGCTGGGGGTGTCTCCTGGTCCATCATCAGCGGCGGCTGGCTGCAACAATCAAGATTGACAGGCAAGTGGTCGATTTTTGAGATCGGCCTGTTTGTGTTTTGTGCTTGTTCACTTTCCCTGCGATTGCCGGTTTGTTGGCGGTGACAGCTCATCTGGCGTTGCCAGTCAGTTTTGCTGCGATGCAGGGGTTCAATGAATAATGAGTGTACAAGTAGTAAATAAATCTCCTTTCCCTGTATTTTACCCCTGCTGACTTCAGAATTTGAAAGAGTGTATTCCATTCAACATTGTCAAAAGCTTTCTGCAACTCTACAAAAGCTAAAAATGTAGGTTTGCCTTTCCTTAATCTATCTTCTAAGATAAGACTTACGGTAAGTATTGCCTCCCGGGTTCCTACGTTCCTCCTGAATCTAAACTGATGTTCCCCGAAGTCAGCTTCTGCCAGCTTTTCCATTCTCCTGTAGATAATTCGCGTTAAAATGCCTCGTATAGTTGTGTATGTCGGTGGGATGTGCGACATTCCTTTCGCCCTTGTGTGAGCTATAACCTCGCGGCGTGTCGGCGTTACAGCGCGCTGTTGTACCTGCTGGCGGTACATTCCAGCGGGCGTACTTTCACATGGCAGCATTCCTGTGTGCTCTGAGTGTCTGCCCAGCGGCTAACGAGCCGATTCTGCGAGCGCTGCCTTTCCTCCAGCGAACGTCCTTGCCCGCCTCCTTCACTAATAACACTAGCGGCAAACATAAACAATACCTTCGCTACGCGATAGCAATGGTAATACTACCGATGACAGTACTGCTAAGGCAGAATTACTAAACACAGCTTTCCGAAATTCGTTCACCAAAGAAGACGAAGTGAACACTCAAGTATTCAATCCACGAACAGCTGCCAGCATGTGAAACTTAGAAGTAGATGTTCCTGGAGTAGTAAAACAACTTAAGTCACTAAACAAAAATAAATCCTCCGGGCCTGATTCTATACCAACTAGATTCCTCTCAGAGTATGCTGATGCAATAGCTCCGTACTTAGCTATCATTTACAACCGATCACTCAGCGAAAGATCCGTACCCAAAGACTGAAAAGTTGATCAAGTTACTCCAATATTCAAGAAACGCAATAGGAGTGATCCCCAAAATTACAGGCCTATCTCATTGACGTCGATTTGCAGTAGGATTTTAGAACATACACTTTATTCGAATATTATGAACTACCTCGAAGAGAACGACCTATTAACCAGTAGTCAACACGGATTCAAAAAGTATCACTATTGCGAAACACCACTTGCCCTTTATTCACATGAAGTGTTAAGTGCCTCCGACAAGTGATCTCAAATCGATTCCATATTTCTGGATTTCAGGAAGGCTTTTGACACTGTACCCCACAAGCGGCTTCTTATGAAATTGCGTGCTTATGGAATATCTTCCCAATTGTGCAATTGGATTCAAGATTTCCTATAAGAAAGAACACAGTTCCTTGTAATTGACGGTAAGTCATCGAGTAAAACAGAAGTGATATCTGGCGTTATAGGTCCCCTACTCTTCCTCGTGTTTATAAACGATTTAGGAGACAATCTGAATAGCTCCCTTAGACTGTTCGCGGATGGTGCTGTCGTTTATCGGTCAGTGAAGTCAACAGAGGACCAAAACCAACTGCAAAGCGATTTAGACAAAATTTCTGCATGATGACACTAAATAAAGAAAAGTGTGAAGTAATATACATGACCACTATAAGAAATCCGCTGAACTTCAATTACGCGATAAATCAGTCAAACCTTAAGGTCGTAGACTCTACCAAATACCTAGGAATTACAATTACGAACAACTTTGACTGGAGAGAACACATAGAAAATATTGTGGGGAAGGCGAACAAAAGGTTACGTTTCATCGGCAGAACGCTTCGAAGATGCACCAGCTCCACCAAAGAGACTGCCTACATCACAGTTGTGCGTCCTCTCATGGAGTACTTTTGCTCAGTGTGGGACCCTCACCAGGTGGGACTGACGGAAGACATTGAGAAGGATCAGAGAAGGGCAGCTCGTTTTGTTTTATCACGTTACGGGGGGGAAAGCGTCACGGAAATGTTGCACGAATTGGGGTGGAAATCATTAAAAGAAAGACGTTATTCATTGCGGCGTGATCTGTTTGCGAAGTTTCAATTACCGACTTTTAGTTCTGAATGTGAAAATATTTTGCTAGCACCCACCTACATAGGGAGACATGACCATCCCAATAGAAAAAGAGAAATCAGATCGAAAGCGGAACGATTTAGGTGTTCTTTCTGCCCGCGCGCTATTAGACAATGGAACGGTAGATAAAAGTTATGAAAGTGGTTAATAAACCCTCTGTCAGGCAGTTGAATGTGATTTGCAGAGTATCTATGTAGATGTAACGCCGCAGCGCAAATAAGCACTAATTTTTCCTTTCTCTGTTGTGCATACATTCATCTTAAATCAGTGAGAATTAGAATTGTAACTCAGTTTAAAAAAGGTCCGATTTACTGTAGTTATCACTCGATAGTTAGTTGGCGAGAGCCGGCAGCAGTGGCCGAGCGGTCTGCGGCGCGCCAGTCACAGTCTGCACGGCCGCTACGGTCGGGGGTTCGAATCCCCCTCCTATCTGTCCCTATCCTCCCGCGCATCGCACAATCTCCCTGCCATCCCCCAGTGGGGCCCCGCAGTACAGATTTTAACAGTGTTGTGCAGTGTCAAGTGCATAAATGTATTTTAATCAACCTACCGGTCGACACCGGTGGTACACGAACTGTTTTAATCTAGTGTCATCGTCATTGTCATCGCTCATTCAGTGAAAGTCTAAATATGTATGTTTTTTTTAACGCCACCATGGCACTCGTATTTTAAACTCACAGTGTATCTTTGTCATCCTTACCTATATAAATACATGTTTCACGAATTTATCCACATGTCACGCTTGAAACCCACTATCTTTTGTCACCACTCATGTTCTTGTATTCTTCTTTCGTACTGATTGTACTCTGGGCTGAAGAGCAGCGCCTGATGCTGCTCCCAGCCTGCCGACACTATGTGACGGCATTAAAATAACATCATCATCATCATTAGAGACTGATTATGCCTTTCAGCTTTCAGTCTGAAGCATAGTACCTCTAATAAAATTCCTCCATGATCCCCTATTCAATGCTATCATTGATGCCTCGTCTGATGTTATGCCTTTTACTTCAAAATCATTCTGCTCCAAATCTAAGTACTTTCTTCTTGGTCTACCTCGACTCCTCTTACCCTCCGCTGCCGAGGTCATGAGTCTCTTAGGTAACCTTGCTTCTCCCATGCGTGTAACATGACCCCACCATCTCAGTCTGTTCGCTCTAACTGCTTATCTATGGTGTTCATTCCCAGTTTTTCCTTGATTTCCTCATTATGGACACCCTCCTGCCATTGTTCCCATCTATTAGTGCCTACCATCATTCTTGCTACTTTCATATCTGTAACCTCTACTTTATGAGTAAGGTAACCTGTATCCACCCAACATTCACTCCCATACAACAAAGTTGGTCGAAAGATAGAGCGGTGCACCGCTAACTTAGTCTTGGTACTTACTTCCTTCTTGCAGAAGAGAGTGGATCTTAGCTGAGCACTCACTGCATTAGTTTTGCTGCACTTCGATTCCAGTTCTTTCACTATGTTGCCATCCTGTGAGAAAATACATCCCAGGTACTTGAAACTGTCTACCTGTTCTAACTTTGTTCCTCCTATTTGGCACTCAATCTGTTTAAATCTCTTTCCAACAGACATTACTTTCGTTTTGGAGATGCTGATCTTCATATCATAATCCTTGCACCACTGATCGAGCTCTGAAATATTAGCTTGTAACCTTTCAATTGAATCGGCCATTACAAGTACGCCATCCGCATATGCGAGACTGCTTATTTTGTTTCCGCCCATTTTAATCCCGCCCTGCCAGTCTACTGTTTTCAACATATGATCCATGAATAGTATGAACAACAGTGGTGACAGGTTACAGCCTTGTCTACCCCTGAAACTATCCTGAACCATGAGCTTAGTTTGCCATCTACTCTAACTGCTGCCTGACAGTCTACGTAAAGCCCTTTAATTGCCTGCAGAATTTTGCCTCCTATACCATAATCTTGTAGAACTGACAGTAGCTTCCTCCTAGGGACACGGTCATAAGCCTTTTCTAGATCTATGAAACATAAATACAATTTCCTGTTCCACTAATAGCACTTTTCTATTACCTGCCGTAAGCTAAAGATCTGGTCCCGACAGCCTCTAAGAGGCCTAAACCCACACTGATTTTCGTCTGTCCTCAATTAATACTCGCACTCTCCTTTCAACAATACCTGAGAATATTTTGTCTACAACGCTAATTAAAGAGATACCTCGATAGTTGTTACAATCTTTTCTGTTTCCATGTTTGAAAATTGGCGTCATTGCCGCTTTCGTCCAGTCAGACGGAATCTGTCCCTATTCCCACGCCTTCTCAATTATCCTGTGTAACAATAAAGGAAAAAGCGCTGGGCACGATTGATTTTTGAATAGTTCCCAGAAATGGGAACTTTTTGTTATAGCTTGTTCGTTGAGCAGTGCCATTTTAGCAGAGATGTGATGGCGATAGATTTCGAATTCTTACCACAGGTCCATACATTTACCTTTTTGACATGTATGGAGCAATTGCATGTGTGATGCCATAAGTGGTGGCTTGTGTTTACTTTCTGTAAGGTGGGCAGCGAAATTTGATTTTTCGGCTGCGTTGTGTTGATCTACTCCGATGTGTTGGTTGAACCTGGTTTCCAGCCGTCTGCCTGTGTGCCCAACATAACAGGAATTGCATTCAGGGCAGTTAATTCTATATACACCTGATTTTTGGAAAACATTGTTTGCCTCGACGTTGTTTTTCAATATTCTACCCAAGTTCCTGGTGGTCGAAATCCAGATTTGCCAGTAAATAAATATTTTTACGACTGATTACTGAAAAATTCCCACAAGTCAAATACAGTCGTGGAGCACAAATCCCACCATGGAATCAAGCCTGATCAATTTCTAGAATGCCCCTCTTCACTGGGGGACTGATGACTTTAGGAGTTCGGTTCCCTGTCCCAAACAACCAAACAACGTCAGGAAGGTTTTCCGCATGAATCACCAGAGACAATTGACAGCTCTAACAACAGAGGACCTTTTATAGCATATATACGCGAAAGCACCGCCATCTAAATCTGAACATGTCGCAGTCACCCGTAGCGTTTCACTACGGTTAAAAAATTTCCTTTTTAGCGAAATGGCGAAGAGCAGAAGGAAAAGAAAGAGAAACCATGGAAGGAATCTGTAATAACGTCACTGTCTATGGGACTTTTATTCTACCTTCTACATCTACATAAATACTCTGCAAGTCAAATTGAAGTGCATGGCAGAGGGTTCTTCGATATGATATTCTGTATAGTTCCATTCTCTGATAGCTCGTGAGAAAAAAGAACACCTTAATCTTTCTGTTTTCGATCACATTTCTCTTATATTATTCTGATGATCATGTTTACCTTTGGAGGTGGGTGGTAACGTAATATGTTCCAATTCGGAAGAGAAAGTTGCTGAAAGAAATTTCGCAAGTAGATCTCCTCGCAACGAACAGCGCCTTTCTTTTAATGATTTCCATTCTAGCTTGTGCATCATTTTCATGACACTCTCTCTCCTACATCGCGACAATAGAAAACCAGCTGCCCCTCTCTGAACTTCATCTGAATCGTCCGTCAGCTCCACCTGGTGTGGATCCTACAATGCGCAGCAATACTGCAAAACAGGACGCACACGTATTCTGTAGACAGTTTCTTTAGTAGAACTATTGCATATCCTAAGTATTCTGCCAGTGAAACGTAATCTTTGGTTCGCCTTCCATACAACATTTTCTGTGTTCTTTCCAATTTACGTCATTCGCAATTGTAATTACTAGGTATTTAGTTGAATTTCCGGCCTGTACATTTGACTGATTTACCGTGTAAATGAAGTTTAACGGATCTCTTTTAGTGCTCATCGATGACTTCACACTTATTATTAAGATTCAATAGCCAATTTTTGCACAATGCTGATATGTAAATTATTTTGTAGTTGCTATTGATCTTCTGGTGACTTTGAGGTTGTTGTGATCTTGAGTCCAGAGAATGGTTTGATGCAGGTCTCCACCCTACTTTATCCTAAGCAAGTCTCTTTATCTCCTCATAAGAACAGCAACCCACATCCATCTGAATCTGCTTACTATATTCGTCTCTTCGTCTCCCTCCAGTGCTAAATTTACTATTCCTTCATGTCTAACAATTTGTCCTACCAATATATCCCTTGTTTTAGTCAAGGTATACCAAAAATTCCTTTTCTCCCCAATTAAGTACCTTTTCATGAGTTACACGACCTGTCCACCTAATCTTCAGCATTTTCAGTACGACCACATTTGAAAGTCTCTGTCCTCTTCCTGTCTAAACTCCTTTTTGTTCAAGTTCCACTTCCGTGCACGGCAACACTACACACAAATGCCTTCAAAAGGACTGCCTTAGACTTAAATTAATTTCTCTTTTTCAAAATCACTTTTTCTTTCTATTGCCATTCTGCATTTTATATCCCCTGTACTGCGATCATCAAATGTTATTTTACTACCCAACTATCTGGCATGAATGTTTGTGCTGTCTTTAGTATTAGCTAGTTCATAAGTAGTTTCTAAGTTTAGGGACTGATGACCCCGTAGTTAAGTCCCATTAGCTCTACAAACATTTAAACATTTTGAATGCTCATCTTATACACTCAACACACTGTCCATTCCATTCAATTTCTCTTGTAGGTCCTTTGCTGTCTCTGACAGGGTTACAGTGTCATCAGCAAAACTTCAATTCCTTCTCCGAATTTCTGATTCCATTCTTTCACAACTTGTTCAATGTAGAAATCGAACTACATTGGAGACAGGCTACAACCCTGTCTTACTCCCTCCCCAACTACTGCGTCCCTTTCGTTCCCTTAAACTTTAATAACAGCAGTATGGTTATTGTACAAGTTGTAAATAACCTTTCGTTCCCTATTTTATTTACCCCTGCTGACTTCAGGATTTGAAAAGGTGTATTCCAATCAGCATTGTGAAAAGGTTTTCTCCAGATCTACAAAAGCTAGAAATGTAGGTTTGCCTTTCCTTAATCTATCTTCTAAGATAAGTCGTAAAGTCAGGATTTCCTCCCGTGTTCCAACATTTATCCTGAATCCGAATTGATCTTCCCTGAGGTCAGCATCTATCAGCCTTTCCAACCTTCTGTAAATAATTCGTTTTAAAATTTTGCAACCATGAGGTATTAAACTGTAAGTTTCACACCTGTCTGTGCCTGCTTTCTATAGATTGGGGATTATTATATTTGTCTTAGTCTGAGGGTATTTAGCCTGTCTCATACGTAATGGTGAATTTACTAACCGATAAATAACGACATCATCTACGAACAGTCTAAGAGAGCTACTAAGATTTTCTCCTAAACCGTTTATAAAAATAAGGAACAGTAGGGGCCCGAAAACACTTCCCTGGGGAACGCCAGATGTCACTTCTGTTCTACTCGATGAACTACAGTCAATTAGAACGTACTGTGTTCTTTCCGACAGGGAATCAGGAATCCAATGGCACTACTGTGGCGATATCCCATAAGCACGCAATTTGGGGGAGGGGGGGGGGGGGGTTTCGAGCCGTGCCTTCACCAAAGGCGGCAGATTTTTGAAGGTGGAAAATATCTGAATTTTTATATAGTTCCGATAGGTTAAATTAAACAAGACAATGAAAAGTGGAAGTGTCATGTAGACATGTGAAAATAAGTTGGAAATAAAATTTTTTACTGATTGATAGACATTGACACAGACAACAGTGATATTGTGTTACCCTACAAGCAAAATAAACATGGAAGGTTACTACGTAGAAGCTTGAGCCAATGTGTTCGGCATAATCCGTGGGGCCGGCCCTGGAAGACGGTCGGCCTTGTCTGCGGTGGCGACTACGGCGAGGCGTCTGCTGGCCTTTGTCGGTGAATTGCAGCGTAAGTGAGGCAGCGGGCAGAAGCTGCCTGCATCCAGCGAGAGGGAAAGGCCGCGAGAGCTGCTGGCTGCTGCCTTTCTCCAGCAACAGTCCCACGCCGCTGCCTGCCACCTGCTGCCACTGCTAGCGGGGAAACCGAGGGCAGCTGTTCAGCCGTGTTTTAACGTACCCACGGCTTTCACACTCAGGCCCACGGCAGCTTCAGCTAATAACACCACACTATCCAAATTCTATATAGCAGTGACGGTGCTTCCTATGTGGTTCACTGGAAAAAAAAAGCTCGTCATGAATGTTGTTGTTGTTGTGGTCTTCAGTCAGCAGACTGGTTTGATGCAGCTCTCCATGCTACCCTGTCCTGTGCACGTCTCTTCATCTGATAATACGTTCGGCAACCTACATCCTTTTGAATCTACTTACTGTATTCCTCCCTCGGCCTCCCTCTACAATTTTTCCCCACACGATTTCTACTAATGCTAAGTTGACAATTCCTTGATGTCTCAGAATGTGTCCAACCAATCTATCCCTTCTCTTGGTCAGGATATGCCAGAAACTCCTTTTCTCCCCGATTCGGTTAAGCACTTCCTCATTAGTTACATGATCTACCCATCATTCGTCTGTACCACCACATTTCAAAAGCTTCTATCACCTTTTTATCTGAATTCCTAATCACCCACGTTTCACTCCCATACAATGCTACACTCCAGACGAATGCTTTCAGAAAGGACTTCCTAACATTTAAATTAATATTGGATGTTAACAAGTTTCGCTTCCTTAGAAAAGCTTTTCTTCCCATAGCCATGCTGCATTTTATATCTTCTTTACTTCGGCCATCAGAAGTTATCTTGCTACCCAAATAACAAAATTCATCTACTACTTTTATTGCCTCATTACCTAATCTAATTCCTTCAGTATCGCCTGATTTTCAGACATTACATTCCATTACCTTCAGTCTCTCACAAAATTACTATGTCAACGGCAAACCGCAATGTTTTTATTTCTTCTCCCTGCACTTTAATGCCCTCTCCAAATTTCTCCTTCCATTCATTTACTCCCTGTTCAATGTACAAATTGAACAACATTGGGGAAAGGCTACAACCCTGTCTTACTCCCTTCCCAACCTCTGCGTCCCTTTCTTGCCCTTCGACTCTAATAACCGTTGTCTGGTTTTTGTATAGGTTGAATATAACTCTTCGCTCCCTATATTTTACCCCTGCTACCTTCAGAATTTGGAAGAGTGTATTCCAGTCGACAATGGCAAAAGCTTTCTTTAAATCGACAAACGCTAAAAACGTAGGTTTCCCTTTCCGTAACCTATCTTCTAAGATAAGTCGTAATGTATGCCTCCCTACATTTCTCCTGAATCCAAACTGACCTTCCCCGACGTCGGATTCCACAAGTTTTTCCATTCGTCTGTAAATAAAAATAATAATCATCATCATTAGAGACTGATTATGCCTTTCAGCGTTCAGTCTGCAGCCTAGTACCTCTAATAAAATTCCTCCATGATCCCCTATTCATTGCTAACATTGATGCCTCCTCTGATGTTATGCCTTTTACTTAAGAATCATTCTTCACCGAATCTAAATACTTTCTTCTTGGACTAGCTCGACTCCTCTTACCCTATGACCCCACCATCTCTGTCTGTTCGCTCTAACTGCTTCATCTATGGTGTTCATTCCCAGTTTTTCTTTGATTTCCTCATTATGGACACCCCCCTGCCATTGTTAGTACCTGCAATCATTCTTGCTACTATCATATCTGTAACCTCTACATTATGAATAAACCCAAACAATACCCTCACTACGTGATAATAATGGCGATCATGCCAATGACAGCGCTATTAAAGCAGAGTTACAAAACATAGCTTTTAGAAACTCATTCATCAAAGAAGACGAAACCAATATTCCATATTTCGAATTACAAACAGAGGCCATAATCAGTAACTTAGCAGATATCATCGGAGTAGTGCAGCAAATAAAATCACTTAATAAGAACAACTCTTCTGGTCCGGACTGTATACCCATTAGATTTCTATCTCATTATGCTGAAGCGATAGCCCCTTACTTAAAGTCATATACAACCGCTCTCTCAAAGAAGAATCTGTACCAAAAGATTGGAAAGTTGCACAGATCACACCTATTTTCAAGAAAGGCACTAGGAGTAACCCACTAAAGTACAGGCCTATTTCATTGACGTCAATTTGCAGCAGAGTTTTGGAACATATCCTGTATTCAAATATTATGAATTACCTCGAACAGAATGATCTATTGACCCAAGGTCAACACGGATTTAGAAAATATCGTTCATGCGAAACACAACTAGCTCTGTATTCACACGAAATGATGGGCGCTATCGACAAGGGTTCGCAAATCGATTTCGTATTTCTTGATTTCAAGAAGACTTTTGACACCGTACCTCACAAACGACTTTTAATCAAATTGCGTGCTTATGCTATATCGCCCCAAATTTGCGATGGGGTAGGGGATTTCCTGTCAGAGAGGACACAGTTCGTAGTAATCGATAGTAAGGCACCGAGTAAAACAGAAGTTTATATCGGGCGTTCCACATGGTAGTGTTGTTGGTCCTCTGCTGTTCCTTATTTACATAAACGATTTAGGGGAAAATCTAAGTAGCTCTCTTAGGTTGTTTGCAGATGACGCCGTCATTTATCGTCTAGTAAAATCATCTGAAGATCAAAACCAATTGCAGAACGATCTGAATGAAATATTACTATGGTGTAAAGATTGGCAATTGACTCTAAATAATGAGAAGTGTGAAGTCGTCCACATGAGTACGAAAAGAAATCTGTTAAACTTTGTTTACAAGATAAATCAAAGTGAAGGCCGTAAACTCCACAAAATACCTAGGAATTACTATTACTTCAGGCTTAAATTGGACAGAACACGTAGATAATGTCGTGCTAAAGGCGAACCAGATACTGCCTTTTATTGGCAGAACCCTTAAAACAAGCAACAGAACTACCAAAGAAACTGCATACACTACGCTTGTCCGTCAATTTTTGGAGTATTGCTGCCCAGTGTGGGATCCTTATCAGGTGGGTTTGACGGAGGACATCTAAAGAGTCCAGAGAAGGGCAGCTCGTTTCGTATTGTCACGATACAGGGGAGACAGCGTTGCGGAAATGATACAGGATCTGGGGTGGGAATCATTACAACAACGGCGCTTATCGCTGCGGCGTGGGCTACTTACGAAACTACAATCGCCATCATTCTCCTCCGAATGCAAAAATATATTGTTGACTCCTACTAATATAGATAGAAATGACCATCAGAATAAAATACGAGAAATCAGAGCTCGAACGGAGAGATTCAGGTGTTCTTTCTTCCTGCGCGCTATTCGAGAATGGAATGGGAGATAAATAGTATAATGGTGGTTCGATGAACCCTCTGCCAGGCACTTAAATGTGATTTGCAGAGTATCCCATGTAGATGTAGATGAAGAATAAGGTAACCTGTATCCACCCAACTTTAACTCCCATACAACAAAGTTGGTCGAAAGATCGAGCGGTGCACTGCTAACTTAGTCTTGGAACTTCCTTCCTTCTTGCAAAAGACAGTAGATCTTAGTTGAGCACTCACTGCATTAGCTTTGCCACACCTCGATTCTAGTTCTTGCCATCCTGTGAGAAAATACATCCCACGTAATTGAAACTGTCTACCTGTTCTGTGTTCCTCCTATTTGGCACTCAATCTTTTTAAATCTCTTTCCCACAGACATTACTATCGTTTTGGAGATGCTGATTTTCATATCATAATCCTTTGATCGAGCTCTGAAATATTAGTTTGGAACCTGTCAATCCAATCTGCCAATACAACTAAGTCATCCGCATATGCGAGACTGCTTATTTTGTTTTCACCTATTTTAATCCCGCCCTGTCAGTCTACTGTTCTTAACATATGATCCAAGAATAGAGATGAACAACAGTGGTGCCAAGTTACAGCCTTGTCGTATCCCTGAAACTATCCTGAACCATGCGCTTAATTTGCCGTCTACTCTAACTGCTGCCTGGCAGTCTACATAAAGCCCTTTAATTGCCTGCAGAAGTTTGCGTCCTATACCATAATTTTGTGGAACTGACAATAGTTCCTCCTAGGAACACGGTCATAAGCCTTTTCTAGATCTATGAAACATAGATACAATTCCCTGTTCCACTTATAGCACTATGAAATAATTAAATAAAAAATGTTTTTAAACTTGAAAAACGACCGTCTGTCGTATTCCATATATTTTTTTATAAAACTGTAATTTATCTGATGTCGCTATATTAGCATTTTGTTTAAAACTGAAACCCCACTCTTTTTAAGGCATGAGGAATAGTATTTTTATTTCATGTTGTAAAATATTAGTTTCTGAAATGTTAGTTAATATTCCTAGGATTTTGTTATGTTAATAATTTAATATTGTCGTTGTGAGAATGAGTAATTATTTACTTTTAAGTGGATGTGCGAGAATCTAATGGCTGTCTGAATGTGGGTAGTGATAGCTCGCTTTGCATGGTTCTCTCTGACTCGGAGTCGATAATGAGTCGTTACCAACCCCTGCCTATGTTGCGACCAAAGAGGTTTCTACACCCTTTGGTTACAAGCTAGTCGACGAGCCTTCTTCAGGTCCAGACTCACGAACTTCTTTCCCCACCACCGATGTTATTATGAATTTCCCGGTTTCCAGTAGCTTTCCTGCGCCTCCTGGCCTCTAGGTCTTCACTTGGTGCTGGGATCATTGTGAGGTAAGGTTGGGACTTCTGTTGTGCCTGCAGAGATCGTATCGATTCGTTATCTAACATGCTACATACATACTCCGCAATTCGCCGTAAGGTGCGTGGCGGAGAGTACACTGTACCATTACTAGCTATTTTCTTTCCTATTCCACTCCCAAATTGAACGAGGAAAAAAAGAATGACTATATACCTCCGTACGAGCCCTAATTTCTCTTATCTTGTCTTTGTGATCTTTACGCGAAATGTAAGTAGGCGGCAGTAAGATCGTACTACACTCAGCTTCAAATTCCGGCCCTCTAAATTTACTTAATAGAAATTCACGAAAAGAACGTCGTCTTCCTTCCAGCGATCCCCAATTGAGTTGCCGGAGCATTTCCGTGACACTCGCGCATTAGTCGAACCTACCCTTAACAAATCTAGCTGCTCCCCTTTGAACCGCCTCTATGTCTTCCTTTAAAACTGATCTGCTGCGGGTCCCAAACACTTGAGCAATACTCAAGACGTGGTCGTACAAGCGTTTTATACGCGGTCTCCTTTACACATGAAGTACATCTTCCTAAAATTCTCCCAATAAACCGAAGTCGGCTGTCCGCCTTGCTCACAACTGTCCTTACTTGCTCGTTCCATTTCATATCGCTCTGCAATGTTACGCCTAGATATTAGAACAACGGGACGGCATCAAGAAGCTCACTACTAATGCTGTATTCGAACATTATGGGATTGTTTTTTTTTTTTTTTTTTTTTTTTTTTTTTTTTTACTCATGTGCATCACCTTACATTTTTCTACATTGAGAGCTAGCTGCCATTCATCGCACCAACTATAAATTTTGTCTAAGTCATCCTGTATGCTATTACAGTCAGTTACAGACGACACCCTCCCATACACCACATCGTCATCAGCAAACAGCCGCAAATTACAACTTACTCTGTCCATCAGATCATTTATATAGATAGAAAATAATAGCGGTCCTATCACACTCCCCTGGGGCACGCCTGACGATACACTCGTCTCTGATGAACACTCGCCGTCGAGAACAACGTACTGCGTTTAACTTAGACTGTTGATCTTAGCTTTATTTTTGGAATATTCCTTCCGATCGTGCGCGGAAATGTATTCTAGTTTTTCAATCCAGTGATTTCTAACCGATAAATGCGGTGTATGTGCTTCGAGTTGTATTAATATTAGGATGTGCCGAAAAACGTATTAAGGGGAAAGTGCGTCGGCGACCAGTTGCAGTATAAACTGCAGCGACTCAATAATGAGGTGGTACTGAAAGTAGCCACCAGCGCCAGCGCCGTCTGACGGACGAGTGAGTTTCCTTTCCTTGTGAGGCAGACCGTTGCGGCCGGCTGGACAAGGACACATTCCGCCCGCTTGCCGGGCCGCGGTGTGTACCGCCTCCACTGAAGCGCCTGCACAGCCTGTGCGTGTTTCGGGGCGTTGTTTCAAACACAAGTTGTTACCAGTCACTTTGTTTTTATTGTACCCACAACGCGTTTCGAGGGTTTAAACCCCAGGTTGTAATGTATTTGGCCTGGAAAATCTCGTTTGTTTGGATTAATGAAACGTACGATACCATAGTTGGTCGTGGTATTGTAACCTAATTTTCCATATTGTCACATTGCAATGGAAGTAGGCTTGACTTCTAAGGCAACTAAACACAGCACTTATACTGAAAGCACGTTTATTACGAACTCAACATACACGCAGCACTGACTGCCTCTCAGGCAGAGTGCTCTGCTATTTATACACAGACAGAATTTACCAGAAATTAGAAGAACAGTTAACATAAGAAACAAGTAGAATTTACAAGTGAACATAAGAAAGATGTAGAACCTTCTGGAATTGTAAATTACAAAGAAATAAATTTTTGCCGGTGGACGGGATTGAACCGGCGACCTTCTGCTCCGCAGTCCGTGACGGTATCCCCTGCGCCACGCCGGCAGTTGTTGTTCGTGGTCTCTCGCGGCATTGCTTCCTCTCCTGGAGAAACAGCGACCCGCTGTTATGATCCCTGTGGAGCCAGCTGCAATGTCCTGGATCTTGACCGTGTCATGGGTCCTCTGTATGACAGTTCAAGAGAATCCTTCCCTTCTCCGCGATTATCGACGACAGACGTTCCTGTCGTGGCTTCATCAGAAACATTACCGTCCTTAGAGTCCTTGAACAAGAAGCCATTGTCGTCTACCTGCTCTTCAGGATCGTAGTAAGGCTTCATGCGCAGGATGTGAACAATGTCTCTTCGTTTTTGACGTTTCGACGACGGCTCATAATCCTCAACTTCATATGTGACGTCTGACAGGCGGCGTATGACACGATACGGACCAAAGTATCGCTTCAATAACTTTTCTGAAAGTCCAACCTTCCGTACAGGGGTAAAAATCCATACCAGATCTCCTGGGCTGTACACAACAGGTCGGTGTTTGTCGTTATACCGCTGACAGTCCTTCTCCTGGGCGTCCAGTGTCCGTATTCGAGCCAGCTGTCTTGCTTCTTCGACCCTGGTGATGAGCTGATTAACATAGTCATCCTGAGTGTCGTCCGGTTGGAACGGGAACAGTGTATCCATTGTCGTCTCAGCTTCACGGCCATGGAGCAGGAAAAACGGAGTGAAGCCTGTGGTGTCTTGTCTTGCGGTATTGTAAGCAAATGTCACGACTGGCAAAACTGTATCCCAATCCTTCTGCTCAACATCGACGTACATCGACAGCATGTCGGGTAACGTTTTGTTAAAACGTTCCGTAAGACCATTTGTCTGAGGATGGTATGCAGTTGTCATTCTGTGGACAACGTTGCACCGTGACATTACCTCTGATACACGATCAGATTTCATGACACGTGGTGCTCCATGCTTCAAAATAATGTCATCTACAAGGAATTTTGCGATCTCTGGAGCTTCTGCAGTCGGCACAGGTTTGGTGACAGCGTAGCGTGTGAGGTAGTCAGTGCAGACTATTATCCAACGGTTACCGGTTGTCGACTTCGGAAACCTCCCTAAAAGATCGATCCCAACTCGGTGGAATGGAGCTGCTGCCGGCGGAATCGGTACGAGATGTCCTGGAGGTAATTGCGGCACATGCTTCCGTCGCTGGCACTCTTTACAGTGACTCACATAGTGCTTGACAGATCGGTAGAGACCTTTCCAGTAATACCTGCGTCTGATTCTGTCTAGGGTCTTCACGAATCCCAGATGACCGGATATTGGAGCATCATGGAAATATTTGAGAATAGCTGGCTGCAGATGAGCTGGAACAACAAGAAGCCATTTGGGGCCCAGTGGATCGTAGTTGCTCTTGTACAATGTTCCGTTTTTAAGTTGGAACTCTCCATTGATCGATTCTCCTTTCTCCGAGGCCTCTATAATTTTTAATAGTGTTGGATCTTCCCTCTGTTCAGCTGTAACGTCATCTAATTCAGTGAGAGCTGAAATTTCATTAATGCTGTTGTGTTCCACTAATGGATTCCTCGAAAGGCAGTCGGCATCCTTGTGTTTGCGCCCGTTCTTGAATACCACTGTGACATCGTACTCTTGGAGTCTTAGTGCCCATCTTGCTAGTCGACCTGAAGGATCCTTCAAGCTAGTCAGCCAACACAAAGCATGGTGGTCTGTCACGACGGTGAACGGTTTGCCGAATAAATACCGCCGGAACTTGTTGATATCCCAAATAACCGCGAGGCATTCTTTTTCAGTTGTAGAGTAGTTTATCTCGGACTTTGAGAGTACTCTTGACGCATAGGCTATCACTTTTTCGGCACCTTCCTGAACTTGTACAAGCACTGCACCAATCCCATAGCCACTGGCGTCTGTGTGAAGTTCCGTTTCTGTATTCTCGTCGTACAAGGCTAGCACTGGTGCGGAAGTTAGAGCCTCCTTAAGTGCTCGGAAAGCCCCTTCTTTTGTCTCATCCCAGTAAAATTTGGCGTCTCCCTGCAGAAGTTCTTGTAATGGACGTGCCTTGTTACAAAATCCTTTTATGAAACGTCGGTAGTATGAGCACAGCCCGAGAAAACTTCTTACATCACGAATGTGCTGAGGAGTTGGAAATTCTGTGACTGCCCTTACTTTATCTGGATCAGGACGGACACCATCTCCGTTGACTAGGTGCTCCAGGATTTTTATCTCTTTGGCGAAGAAGAGGCACTTCTTTGGATTGAGGCAGAGACCTACAGCCTGAACACACTTCATCACAGTTGACAGGCGACTCAAATGTTCTTCAAATGTTTTCGAGAAAACGACAATGTCTTCTAAATAGCAGAGACACGTCGTCCACTTAAGGTGTCGAAGCAAGTTGTCCATCATGCGTTCGAATGTGGCTGGAGCATTACATAATCCAAATGGCATTACTTTAAATTCATAGAGACCGTCAGGTGTAATAAAAGCCGTCTTCTCCCTGTCAGCTTCGTCAACCTCGATTTGCCAGTAACCTGTCTGCATGTCCATAGTTGAGAAGTATGTAGCTCCTTTCAAGCAGTCTAAGGTGTCATCAATACGCGGCAATGGGTAGACATCTTTCTTTGTGATACTGTTCAGCCGCCGATAGTCGACACAGAATCGCCACGTGCCATCCTTCTTCTTTACGAGGACCACTGGAGACGACCAAGGACTCTCCGAAGGTTGAATAATGTCATCTCGCAACATCTTCTCCACTTCCTCCCGAATTATCCGTCTTTCAGCTGGCGACACTCTATACGAACGCTGGCTAATTGGCGGATGGTCCCCAGTATTTATACGGTCATTTATCGTGCGCCGTTTCGTCTGACTTTTCCCCTGCTGAGGTGTGAATGCACCCGAAAATTGGCGTAGTATACCTAACACCCGCTGGCGTTGTTCCTTGGTCAGTCCAGGCCCTATTGGCAGTTCCACGTTTGTTTCCTCCAGCGTGTTGTCTGTACTAATAGCAGGGCATGGGTCTTCATTGACGACGTTGAGCTCACCGTCCTGGATTGGTTCAGCTGTCCCGATACACATTCCCTTGGGGATTAGTTGTGACTGCTCGTGACAATTTGTGATCCAAATCTCTCCTTGGCTACCGGTAATGCTTATGATAGCCTCTGGTATGTAAATTTCTTTTGTGAGCATGATAAGCTTTTTACTATCAACAAGAACTTCACAGTTTAACCAGTCA
The DNA here is from genome assembly GCA_026315105.1 of Locusta migratoria. Classification (NCBI taxonomy): domain Eukaryota; kingdom Metazoa; phylum Arthropoda; class Insecta; order Orthoptera; family Acrididae; genus Locusta; species Locusta migratoria. The sequence goes on along the minus strand of CM048745.1, from coordinate 271,292,428 downwards.
TCTGTGTTTGTGACTGCAACTCTTCTCATTGTCAACGGCGGTATCGTCACATTGTCAACGACGAATAACTTCCCAGAAAATTCTGTATTACGTGTATCTGGCGGAACAACTTCTTCAATTTGCAGCTCAGATCTTCCACAGTCAATGACAGCTTGGGATGCCTGAAGGAAGTCCCATCCGAGGATGACATTGTGACTACATTCTGTTAACACGACAAATTCAAACTGCTGCGTCCTGTTGTTGATGGTTATTATTGCGACACAAGTTCCTGCTGGATGGACGTACTTTCCATTCGCGACCTTCAGCACAGTTGCTCCCGTATCACAGAACATTGTCTTCTTTAGTGTGCGGCGGTAATTATCCGATAATACAGAAAAAGAGGCTCCTAAATCAACAAGTGCCCGGACAGGTTGGCCGTCGATTATGATGTCGATGAGATTTCCCGACATCTTGGCGACTGTCGTCCATGGAGGATTTTCATCTGCGGCGGCCTCACCTCCATAGATGGTCGCCTCGCTTAGTTTTCCTGGGCGCGGCGGCTAGGGGAACGGCTGGTACCTCTGTACGGCGACGGTGAACGGCTGCGGCGCGTCGGGGAGCGACCTCGTCTAGGGTACGGCGATGGGCTTCTTCCCATAGGTCGACTGAACTCATCAGCAGGTGACTGCCTTGGACAGAACTGCTCCGACGGCTGACGTCTTGCGGCAAAATAATCATCGAATACTCGCCTCCTCTCTCTGCAGTAGCGTACGACATGTCCAGGGCGTCCACAGTGGAAACACAATGGTGTGTTGTCTTCTGTCCTCCAGACGTCTGTTCTTCTTCGGGGCGTCATAGTTACCGGGGGAGTTGGTTGTGGTCGCGTCGGCCGGTTCATGGGCTGCCGTTTGGCGGCTGCAGCGTGTCATAGCAGGGCGACGCCATTCTTCACGTCGGGTGCGATTGACGGGGCAGACAGGAGCTAATGTTTGAAATACCTCGTCCTCAGCGGCGTCGGCTCCCTCGTGACTTACAGGGCTCACATCCATGGCCATAATCTGATGCTCTCTCGGTCTAATAGTCCCGGCTGCCATGCACTGTTGTAATTCTTCTCTCACGATTTGTCGTATGAGAGAAGCCAAGTCCTGCTGGTCTTCAACAACGGCCATAAGGACTACATTTGGGAGTCTGTCATACTTCTTGCGTCCAACTCTCCTTTGTTGCATCTCTTCAATACGCTGGCACCATTTGATGAACTCTTCTGTCGTAGCGACGTCTTTTATCAGAAGAGCTTGGTACATATCTTCTGCAATTCCCTTCATCAGGTGCGTGATTCTGTCCGCTTCAGTCATGTTCGGATTGACTATGTTACACAGAGCCAAAACACTCTGTATGTAGGATTGTGTCGGCTCACCATGTCGTTGGGCCCGGTTCTTCAGTTGTTCTTCCGCCGAGCGGATTTGTCGCTGGCGGTCTCCAAACGTCTTCTTAAGTTCCTCCTGGAACGTCTCCCAGTCATTCAACTTGTCTTCGTTGTTTTCGAACCATTGCTAGGCTGTTCCATCCAGGTAGCAATAAACGTTGTCCAAGCACATCGTATGATCCCACCTGTTGTACTTGGTGACTCGGTCGAACCCTTTGAGCCATTTGTTGGGGTCCTGTCCAGCATCTCCAGAGAACACCAAATAAATGTTCAAATGTTTGTTAAGCTTATGGGACTTAAGTACGGGGTCATCAGTCCCTAAACTTACAAACTACTTACGAACTACCTTATACTAAGGACGGCACAAATATCCATGCACGAGGGGGGATTCGAACCCCCGACCGTAGTGGCCGTGCAGACCGTGACTGGAGCGCCTCAGTCCCCGCGGCCACCGCGGCTGGCCCAGAGAACACCGACGGGTGTCTGATGTGCAGCTGGCTTATTGCTGGTTTCGTCTCCATCGTTCCTCTGATGATACGGACTTTTGCAAGGATGTACTCAGTGTATCCCTTGTATTCCGGTTCCAGTCCGTGTAAGCGACGGCTTTTACGTTGCCTAATCGGAGCCACGGTGATGCAGCTGTTGCACAGTGTACCCGGCGCCTCCACCAAACAATGTCACATTGCAATGGAAGTAGGCTTGACTTCGAAGGCAACTAAACACAGCACTTATACTGAAAGCACGTTTATTACGAACTCAACATACACGCAGCACTGACTGCCTCTCAGGCAGAGTGCTCTGCCATTTATACACAGACAGAATTTACCAGAAATTAGAAGAACAGTTAACATAAGAAACAAGTAGAATTTACAAGTGAACATAAGAAAGATGTAGAACCTTCTGGAATTATAAATTACAAAGAAATAAATTTTTGCCGGTGGGCGGGATTGAACCAGCGACCTTCTGCTCCGCAGTCAGTGACGGCATCACCTGCGCCACGTCCGCAGTTGGTGTTCGGGGTCTGTCGCGGCAATATTTATATTATTTAAGCATCTTCTGGTGCTTCTGACTGGTCACATTATCACTTTCATTACTTGGGTCTTTTAATGAACTAAATACAAAAATTAATTATTGAAAGTCATAAGCTTAGTGTTGGACAATAATGAAGCGTTTTTGAAAAAGAGAAATTTGCTAACATCAAATATTAATTTAAGTGTAAGAAAGTCTTTTCTGAAGGCATTTGTGTGGAGTGTTACCTTGTACGGGAGTGAAACATGGACGATAAGCAGTGCGGACAGGAAGAGAATAGAGGCTTTTGAAATGTGGTGCTACAGAGGAATGCTGAAGATTAGGTGGGTAGATCGCATAACTAATGAAGAGGTACTGAACAGAATTGGTGAGAAAAGGAATTTTTGGCATACCCTGACTAAAAGAAGGGATCGCTTGGTAGGACACGTTCTTAGACGTCGGGGAATCGTAAATTTAGCATTGGAGGGAAGTGTGTGGGGTAAAAATCACAGAGGGAGACCGAGAGACGCGTATAGTAAGCAGATTCAAGTGGATGTGGGTTGCCGTTCTTATGAGGAGATGAAAAGGCTTGCTCAGGATAGAGTAGGGTGGACAGCTGCATCAAACCAGTCTCCAGACTGAAGACCATAACAACAAAAATAAAATTAATAACTAACAATATCTCAGGTCATCTGTAATGTAATGACCGTAATGTAATACTTTGCTGAACGTAAAAGTAAATAATAACTTTAACTTAAAAATTTCAAATAATGTAAACATATATTAATACTGCGCTAATTGTTATTTACGTACGATCTTTTGTATTGTTTTGTTTTGATACGAAAAACTTATTATTACATTTGTCATGATTTTGTGTATCTTCACGTAAAGCAAGATTCATTTATGTTTCGTGAACAAATTGTTTTATATTAAATATTGTAACTTCCGTGTTCTAGAAGGTTCTAGAAATTATACTATGTATTAATACGTGCGAATTGGCGCGAACGTAAGTTCGTAATAACTTAGTCTTAGATCAGTATTGAGTTAGTTGTGAAGTTAGTATTACTTTGGACACAGTCAGTCTTAAATCAGTATGGAAGTTAGTTGCGAAGCAGTCTTACTTTTGTCAACATGTAGAACACAAGCAGTCTTAAAGATGTACTTTTATTTGAGCTTCATCAAGAATAAATAAAAATTCATAAAATGAAATGTGTCATATTAGTAGTTTCCATAATACGCCTAAGAATCCGACGTCCTAATATTTTTTTAATGATTTAATGGCAGGCGAGCTACGAAATCTACGAGACCACTGAACAACTAAAAAAGGTGATGTATTCATAATGTGGCTTTAGTGTAGTACATAAAAATATGTCACAAGGTGGAATGACATTACGTTGGGTACACTGAGGTTAGGTTTACCTGTTGCACTGTCTACAAGAGAAGATACAAACCACTAGATCAGAATGTAACTTTGTGCGATTGTTCAAATGAAGTTAAATGTAAACAATTAAAATATCATACCTCCAATGGCCACAGGTCCCTTGCTTTGTCTTAACCTCACTTGTTTGACAAATCACAGCCACCATCTTTGTTTATTTCTAACAGAAGCAAAGAATTTGCACTACAGACGTAATGCACCAAAGATGGACTCTAACATTCACTACGTTTACATGCAACACATCTTGTGGAAGACGAAAACCGATTTTCGTAAACCGTTTTTCGCTGTCGTGTTTACATGGCGTAGCCTGAATCGGATTTCCTAGCCCACTTAATACGGCGGCTGAAAAACAGCAGATTCAGTTCCTGATTTAGTCAGCACAATAGCTATTTTTCATTATTTAAATACACAGATTTATGTTCACTCTAATATTTATACTTTTATTTCGCATTAGAAAATATCACTCTTTCCATATGTGCCGAAAATTCTTAACGAGCAAACCCAATCAGACAAGCCAAGAACGCTTCAAAAACAATTGCGTTTACAAGGGCACGAAAATCGATTGTGGAACTGGAAAACCGCTTTAGAGAAGCGGATTTTCGGAATCGATTTTGGAGTGTTTGGAGTGTTTCCCAAAAGCGGAATGGGGTAATCGGTTTACGAAATCCGGTTTTGGGAGCCCATGTAAACGGCGTGATTATGCTTTAAATGGTGATAAACTGAAAACGAATATCACTGTTTAATGCATAATGTTAAGAGTCCATGCAATATTGTCTTTAGTGTCAGTTCTTTACTTCTGTTAGAAATAAAGAAGGATGGTGGCTGTGATTTGTTAAACAAGTGAGGTTAAGACAATGCAAGGGACGATAGACTTAGTAAATAAAAACTAGACCGCTCGCTGACGCTAGTGTCGCGTCCCACATTGAACGTGACAGAAGCAGTCTTCCGCTTTTAATTGTAACAGTGAGAACGGAAGCAAAGACGAAGACGGAAACAACGTTACATTTCGGAGATCAGTCATTACTTGTATACCGCGTAGTATTTTCATGGAGCAATAAAGAAATCATGAGCGTTTGTTTTAGTTTTTGTTTAGGTTTCCTCTTACAAATGATTCTCTAAAACTGAGAAACGTACTTTGGTGCATGTCAAGTACTTATATTTTATTTGCATATAAATTACTAAAAATACTAATTTGAGCTGAATGAATAACTAGGCGTATAGGAAGTATTTATCATATGTAAGTAGTGCGGACAGGAAGAGAATAGAGGCTTTTCAAATGTGGTGCTACAGAAGAATGCTGAAGATTAGGTGAATATCGCATAACTAATGAAGAGGTACTGAATTGGTGAGAAAAGGAATTTTTGGCATACCCTGACTAAAAGAAGGGATCGCTTGGTAGGACACATTCTTAGACATCGAGGAATCGTAAATTTAGCATTGGAGGGAAGTGTGTGGGGTAAAAATCGCAGAGGGAGACCAAGAGACGCGTATAGTAAGCACATTCAAGTGGATGTGGGTTGCCGTTCGTATGAGGAGATGAAAAGGCTTGCTCAGGATAGAGTACGGCGGAGAGATGCATCAAACCAATCTCCGAACAACACACTAGTATGATGAAGAAGTAGGTCGAATAATTGTTTTTAGACACTTAACAGGTGATAATTGTACCTCGTAAATGGTCATTACTTGATCGAATGTTGCATACTCAACCACTTTGAGAAGTATCATTTCTGTTGGAAAGTAATTGTTGTTGTTATGGTCTTCAGTCCGGAGACTGGTTTGATGCAGCTCTCCACCCTACTCTATCCTGAGCAAGCCTTTTCATCTCCTCATAAGAACGGCAACCCACATCCACTTGAATCTGCTTACTATACGCGTCTCTTGGTCTCCCTCTGCGATTTTTACCCCACCCACTTCCCTCCAATGCTAAATTTACGATTCCCCGATGTCTAAGAATGTGTCCTACCAAGCGATCTCTTCTTTTGGTCAGAGTATGCGAAAAATTCCTTTTCTCACCAATTCTGTTCAGTACCTCTTCATTAGTTATGCGATCTACCCACCTAATCTTAAGCATTCTTCTGTAGCACCACATTTCAAAAGCCTCTATTCTCTTCCTGTCCGCACTGCTTATCGTCCATGTTTCACTCCCGTACAAGACAACACTCCACACAAATGCCTTCAGAAAAGACTTCCTTACCCTTAAATTAATATTCGATGTTAGCAAATTTCTGTTTTTCAAAAATGCTTTTCTTCCCATTGCCATTCTGCATTTATATCCTCTGTACTGCGACCATCGCTTGTTATTTTACTACCCAAGTAACAAAACTCATCTACCACCTTCATTGTTTCGTTACCTAATCTAATTCCTTCAGCATCGCCCGACTTTCTAAGACCGCATTCCATTATTTTTGTTTTGCTCTTGTTAATGTTCATTTAATACGCTCTCTTCAAGACCCTGTCCATTCCATTCAACTGCTCTTCCAGGTCCTTCGCTGTCTCTGACAGAATTACAATGTCATCAGCAAAACGCAATGTTTTTATTTCTTCCCCCTGAACTTTAATCCCTATTCCAAATTTTTCCTTGCTTTCCTTCACCGCCTGCTCGATATACAAACTGAATAACATTGGAGAAAGGCTACAACCCTGTCTTACTTCCTTCCCAACTGATGCTTCCCTTTCATGCCCTTCGAGTCTAATAACTGCGGTCTGGCTTTTGTACAAGTTGTAAATAACTCTCCTTTCCCTGTATTTTACCCCTGCTGACTTCAGAATTTGAAAGAGTGTATTCCAGTCAACATTGTCAAACGCTTTCTCCAAATCTACAAAAGCTAAAAATGTAGGTTTGCCTTTTCTCAATCTATCTTCTAAGATAAGACGTAAAGTGAGTATTGCCTCCCGGGTTCCTATGTTCCTCCTGAATCCAAACTGATCTTCCCCGAGGTCATCTTCTACCAGCTTTTCCATTCTCCTGTAGATAATTCGTGTTAAAATTTTGCAACCATGACTTATCAAACTGATGGTTCTGTAATTTTCACACCTGTCTGCGCCTGATTTCTTTGGAATGTGGATTATTACATTTTTCTTAAAGTCTGAGGGCATTTTGCCTGTCTCGAACATCCTACACACCAGTTCAAATAGTCTTGTCATGGCTGGCTCTCCCAGAGACTTTAGTAGCTTTGAGGGTATGTCATCTACTCCTGGGGCCTTGTACCGACCTAGGTCTTTCAAGGCTCTGTCAAATTCATCTCTCAGTATAGCATCTCCTATTTCATCTTGATCGACTTCCTCTTCCCTTCCTACAACATCGTCTCTAAGTTCATTTCCTTTGTAGAGCTGCTCTATGTACTCCTTCCACCTTTCAGCTTTCCCTTCTTTGTTGAGAACTGGTTTCCCATCTGAGTTCTTGATATTCGTAGAGGTGCCTTTCTTGTCCCCAAATGTCTCTTTTATTTTCCTGTAGGCAGTATCTACTTTTCCCCTTGCTATACATTCTTCTACAGATTTACATTTGGCTTCTAGCCACTCCTGCTTAGCCATTTTGCACTTCCTGTCAATCTCATTTTCTAGTCGTCTGTACTCCATTTTGCCTGTTTCATTTACTGCATTTTTATACTTTCTCCTTTCATCAATTAACTGTAGTATTTCCTGTGATATCCATGGATTTTTTCTAGGTCTTGCCTTTCTACCTATTTTGTCCTCCGCTGCCTTCACAATTTCGTCTCTCAATGCTACCCATTCCTCTTCTACTGTTTTATTTCCCCCTGTTTCTGTCAATTGTTGCCTAAATCTCCCTCTGAAATTCTCCAGTACTTCACTTTCCTTCAATCTATCTAAGTCCCATCTCCTTATTTTCCTACCTTTCTGCAGTTTTTTCAGCTTCAGCCTACAGTTCATGACTAACAAGTTATGGTCAGAGTCTATATCTGCCCCTGGGTATGTCCTGCAGTTTATAACCTGGTTCCGGTACCCATGTCTTACCATTATAAAATCTATCTGATACCTTCCGGTATCTCCTGGTCTCTTCCACGTATACAACCTTCTTTTGTGATTCTTAAACCACGTGTTTGTTACGATTAAATCATGTTCCGTGAAAATTCTACCAGGCGATTTCCTCTTTCATTCCTTCTTCCCAATCCATATTCACCTACTATTTTTCCGTCTCTTCCTTTTCCTACTACCGAATTCCAGTCTCCCATGACAATTAAGTTTTCCTCTCCCTTAACTGTCTGAATAATTTCCTTTAGCTCCTCATATATTTCTTCGATTTCCTCATCATCGGCAGAGCTAGTTGGCATATAAACCTGTACTACTGTTGTCGGTGTTGGCTGCGTATCTATCTTGACAATGATAATGCGATCACTGTGCTGCTCATAGTAGTTTACCCGCATTCCTATTTTCTTATTCATTATCAGTCCTACTCCTGTGATACCCCCAACTGATTTTGTATTTATAATCCTGTACTCACCTGACCAGAAATCCTGTTCATCCTGCCACCGAACTTCACTAATCCCCACTATATCTAACTTCAACCTATCCATTACCCTTTTTAAATTTTCTAATTTTCCTACTCGATTAAGGGATCTAACATTCCACGTTCCGACCCGTAGAATGCCAGTATTGTCTTTCCTGATGATCACATCCTCCTGAGTAGTCCCCGCCCGGAGATCCGAATGGGGGACTATTTTACCTCCGGAATATTTTACCCGAGAGGATGCCATCATCATATGTTCATACAGTAGAGCTGCATGTCCTCGGGAAAGGTAACGGCTGTAGTTTCCCCTTGCTTTCAGCCGTCCGCAGTAGCTGTGTGGCAAAGCCACACTAGCTGATATTACAAGGCCAGCTCAGTCAATCATCGAGACTGTTGCCCCTGTAACTACTGAAAAGGCTGCTGCCCCTCTTCAGGAACCACACGTTTGTCTGGCCTCTCCACAGATACCCCTCCGCTGTGGTTGCACCTACGGTACGGCTATCTGCATCGTTGAGGCACGCAAGCCACCCCACCTCGGCAATGTCTGTGGTTCATGGGGGTGTGCGAATGAAATGCGTATTTAAAATTTTATGAGCTATTACAATTATTCATACCCAAATTCGAGGAAGTTGAAAGAAAAATTCTGTGTAATATGGAAAGGAATGTAGACAAAATTGTGATGTACAAAAATAGGCGTGAAAATTTGTACAGAGTAGTCGGCGAAAAGTAAAAAGGACGTGACAGAAAATTACGTGAATTAAAAAAATTATTGCACTCTCTACTACTTTACAAGTTTCATGGAATCATCTTATGCAAATATCTCGATGAAAAGTCGCTCCACCTTATCAGAAAAGAGCCTTACATTCTTAAATTTCGTGTCTGTATGCAGACGTTATTTCGAAAATTAGGAAGCTTCATTCATTTAAGAATACTTTATAAACAGTCAGCAACAATCAGTATTTTTTTAAACAAACATGCGTTTATTTTGTGCTTTATTTTGTCCTTGTTGCGTATCATACAGTTCAAATCACAACACTAGCGTTAGGATTGTTCCCTGCAAATGGCGGCGATCAGCCGCTTCAATTCGGGGACAGTTGCCTCGCTTCTCCGCTACGGCGTGGTAGCGGCTTGCAAGCAACCTGTGGCCACCGGAGGTATGATATTTGTTTATTTTGTGAATAATGAAATGCCAAGATCGCGTTATTTCGTCTTTATTTATAACAGACCAACGGTTTCGATGTACATAGACATCTTCTGGTCTCTAAGGGCGAACATAAAATGTATGGTTACAAAAAAACCAACAAAGGAACATGCCACATAACTGTATGTATAGGTAATCATATGTCAACAGTTTTTTCTCAAATACTTGCACTAAATTATAACATTATTACGTAAATGCATATTGTAGCCAGTTGGGTAGTACTGGTGGGTTGTCACACATTAAAATATGCCGTTTGGTTGTCATATATAAAACTCCTGTAGTCATATGTACATGAAGAACCAGCATATTGTACAGTTGTGAGTGACAACAAGCTACTAACAGGCGGCGTTGTCATCACTATGAAGTTACCTTGAAATGCCGCTAGAGTGCGCTAATGTATGTGAAATCCTTACAACTGTTATCAATTGTCGATAGTAAAATTTAAAATTGTAGGAGTGCCTACTGAGGTTTCGTCAATTTACATAAAATTTTAATTTACCTATAACCAAAAAAACGTTTCGTTATTTAAAATTACGATAAACTGAAGAATAAAAACAGCACCCAGCACACTTGTAAGTACAGCACGTATAAGATCTACCACTGTGAAACCACAGTATACCGCCTCGAGACCCAAGTTTAAGTCCCTCCGGTCCCCTTCCTTTCCCCACCCCTCCTCTACCCTCCCCAACCCTCCCTCTACCCCATCATGGCAGGCCCATCCTATACCCTCCTCTACCACAACATCCGCTCCCTCCCAGCCAATAAGAACCTCTTCCTCCACACTCTCTCCGAACACCGCGTGGATGCCTTCCTACTCAACGAGACCTTCCTGCAACCCCGCCGACCAGTCAACATCAATCCTTACCTTCTCCACCGCACCGACGGACCCCCAGCCCTGGCCCGAGGCGGAGTGGCGATCGGCCATCTCCGTCACCACCCTGTCCGGCTACACCCTCTCCTCAATGACCCCACTGAACACTTGATCCTCAGCCTCTTTCTTCCCTCCCTCACTGTCACTCTCGCCACCATTTACATTCGCTCCACCTCTCCTCTCCCGTACGATTTCCTCTCCCATATCGACCGCACCTTCCCGACCTATGTCATTGCCGCTGACCTCAACCTTCATTCCCGTCACCCCGCTGAACTCCGGCGGTGGCGTCAGTTCGTCACCGCCTCGCTCCGGGGCGACATCCTTCCCCTTCCCCGCCCAACCCGCCCCGAAAGCAACATCACACCCGATGCAGTACTGGTGTCTCCCAACCTCCTCGGGCGCATCACGGCGGACGTCCTAGACCTAATAGGCAGTGACCACGCCCCTGTCCTACTTACCTTTGACCACCGCCCCCGCCCTGCCCGCGCTCCTCGTCCCATGCCCCCTCCCAAACTCGTCCATGATTATTCCCGTGCCGACTGGGATGCCTACCGTCGCTCCATCGACACCACGGTCGAAAGCCACCCACTACCCCTCCATACTCCCGCCGATATTGACCATGCCTCCTCCTTTCTCCAGCAGACCGTTGCTGACGCGGTCCATGCCCACATCCCTACCCGGGCGATCTATCCTCACCGCCCTACCCTTCCTCCACAGGCCGTCCTTCTCCTCCGCGAATCCCGCCGTCTGTACCGCTCCTTTCTCCGGACCCGTGACCGGGATACTCTCCAACGCCACCGGCAACTCCAACGACACATAAGAAACCTTTTGACCGCGAAGAAACGCCGGGACTGGCGTCAGACATGCACCCGCCTTAACTCGCTCCTCCCGGTCTACTCCTCCAAGTACTGGCGTGCCTTCCGCCGCCTTACTGGCAGTCACTCCTCCCCCCACTACCCACTTCTCCATGATGAGCGTCCTTTCCCTGACAACGCCAGTAAGGCAGAACATTTTGCCTCCTACCTTTCTGATGTATTTTCCATTCCTGATGATCCCCTTTTTGACTACTCTCTCTTCCCGGATGTCCATGAGCGCACCGACACCTCCTCTCCTCCGCTCGCCCCTGGCTTCCAGTACTTGGACCGCATTCCTCCCTCCGAATTGAACACTCCCATTACTGCCCGTGACATAATAGACACTCTTCGCACGAAACGAAACACCGCCCCCGGTCACGACCGGCTAACCTACCGCCACCTTCGCGCATGCCCCCTCTCATTTCATGAAGTCCTTGCCAAACTCTACAACATCATCCTTTACACTGGCTTCTACCCCGACCTGTGGAAAATCTCCCGTATTCTCATGTTCCTCAAGCCCGACAAGCCCCCGTCCCAGACCTCATCCTACCGTCCCATCAGTCTTACCTCCGTGTTCAGCAAGGTCCTGGAAACCATCCTTTCTTGTCGAATCCACCAGCACCTCCACCGCCACCAGTTTCTCCCCCCCTCCCAATGTGGCTTCCGACCCTCCTTCTCCGCCGACGACCAGCTCCTTCGCCTGACTCATCTCCTCTCCGTCCAACTCAACTCCCGTCGCTCCGCAATTTTTGTATCCCTCGACATCCAAAAAGCCTACGACCGAGTATGGCATTCCGGTCTCCTCTTCAAGATCCAGCTCTACGCCCTTCCCATTAATTACGTCCGCCTCATCGCTTCCTTCCTTACCCGCCGCCCCTCCTACGTCACTGTCTGCAACTCCAACTCCCGTATTTTCTACCCCTCCGCTGGGGTGCCCCAAGGCTCTCTCCCCTCCTCTATCTCCTCTACTCTGCCGACATGCCTCAACCCAAACCTCCCGTCTATCTCCTCCAATATGCTGACGACACCGCCTTCCTGGCCCTCGCCCCCTCCCTTGCCCGTTCCCAAGTTTTGCTCCAGTCCCACCTCACCGAGTTCGCCTCCTGGTGTAACCGGTGGCTCCTCTCCGTCAATCCCGACAAATCCCAGGCAATAGTCATAGGTCGTACTACCCGCACCTTCCGCCTCCACGATTTCTATCTTACCCTTCACAACCGACCCATCCGTCACACCCCCACCCTCAAGTACCTTGGCCTTACCCTTGACCGCCAACTGTCCTGGACTCCATACCTCAAATCCCTCCGTGAGAAAGCTCTGTCCCGCCTAAACCTCCTAAAACTCCTCACTGGCCGGACGTGGGGCCTCCACCCTTCCACTGTCCTTCACACCTACAAATCAATCATGCGCCCCGTCCTTTGTTCCTTCCACCCCGCCTGGATATCAGCCCCTCCTACTTTCTACAAGTCCCTCCAGATTCTAGAACGCCACGCCCTCCGCCTCGCATACCGTATCAGACTCCCTTCCCCCACGCGGATCCTCTATGACCTCATCCCCTTCCCCCCTCTCCTACAACACCTCGAACATCTCCGGCTCCTTTACACATCCCGCAAAATAGAGTCCCAAAACCCTCTGGTCTACCCTATTCTTACGAATCCCGGGCCTCTGCCACGCCTCCGCCAAACCGTCCCTCCCGGCCTTCACCTCCATACGCTCCGTATCCTCTCCCAAGGCAATTTCCGCACCCTTCCTCTACCGGATACCGAACTTCGGCCCGATATCTACCCCTCCTACCAACTCTGATCCCTTCCCCGTAGCATCAGCGCCCCTCCCCTCTCTCCCGTCCCTTTTCCTTCCCGCCCGCTTGGCTACCCCTCTCCCATGCCCAGAGTCTCGTCACTCCTTCCCTCCTTACGCACTCTTCCCTCCCCTTCTCCCCCTCCCCCGCACTTCCCCCGTCCCTGCCCCACCTCCCCCCCTCCATCCCCTCCCCACTCCCTGCGGGGGCGTCTCGACTTTTTATCTACGTGTTCAGTGCAAGTGTCTCCAGTGTCGTGTGTTACTCAGTGCCTCCATAATCGCCTTCCCCATGTTTTATTCTATACGCCGTCAGCTGTCTCCATGTGTGAACTTCGTGTCTCCGCAATGTACTTTTAAACTTGTCACCGTGGCCGGTTGTTTTTACTGACTGTGTGTGTGTTTTATCACTACTCGTCTCTTTTTTGTTCTCTGCCATATGTTTTGTCCCATTTATATATGTCCGTTTTACTCTGTCGAAAACTCTGTCTGTCAATGTTTTTAATTTCCGCAATTTTGTTCATCTTTTTTATATTTTATCTCTTCTTTGTCAACTGTTTGTATATCACATGGCTGAAGAGCAGCCACCACAGCTGCTGCCAGCCTGCCAGCTGTTTCTACGGCTGGCTTTAAAACAACAATAAAGGAAAAAAAAACCACAGTATAAAATTTGAGATTGTATGTGTAACTGCCAGTGTTCGTTAATTTACATCTGTTACATCAAGTTCTAATATACATATAGCCAGAGACAAAGTCACATTATTTAAAAATTATGACAAGCTGAGGAATGAAAACAGCACAATAATAACATACAGCACACAGAGTTGGCCATATATGTGTATCAGCTATCATTTATATACAGACATAGACTCATTATTTAGGATCACAACAAACTGAGGAATAAAACGTCACACAGTACAATTACAAAATACAGCGCATAAAGTATTTAACACTTTTTTATGTAATTGTAGGTGTATCGCTCCCTGCCACGAGCAAATTGTATTTAATTGTTTACATTTAACTTCATTTGAACAATTGCACAAAGTTACATTCTGATGTAGTGGTTTGTGTCTTCTCTTATAGACAGTCCAACAGGTCTAGCTAACCTACGTATACACAGCATAATGTTATTCCACCTGGTGATGGGGGTTTAAACCCTCGAAACGCCTTGTGGGTACAATAAAACAAAGTGACTGGTAACAGTAATACCTTGTGTTTCAATCAGTTTTAAACAACAGTCACGCTAAAATCTATAACAAAATATTTTCGGTGTGTTGTTCAATAATGTGAGAAGCTTCGTTGGAACTGTAGTGGGACGTACATTACTGTTGATGTAGGAAGTGAATTATTCACTCTTTTCTGAATCGGAATAGATTAGCAATAACTGACAATTCCTAATATATAATTACATTAGTCTGTGAATAATTCGTATTAGAATTTACTGACCAATGGAATAACAGGCGGAATCCGACCTTGGGGAAGATCAAATTGGATTTACGAGAAACGTAGGAACACGGGAGGCAATACATTATGACTTATCTTAGAAAATAGATCATGGAAAGGCAAACCGACGTTTTTAGCTTTTGTGGATCTGGAGAAAGCTTTTGACAATGTTGGCTGGAATACACGCTAACAAATTCTGAAGGTAGCAGCGGTATAATATAGGGAGCGAGGATTTATATTCAACTTGCACAAGAGCCAGACAGCAGTTTTTAGAGTCGAAGGGTATGAAAGGGTCGCAGTGGTTGGGAAGGGAGTAAGGCAGGGTTATAGTCTTTCCCCAATATTGTTCAATCTGTGCATTGAGCAAGCTGTGAAGAAACGCAAGGAGAAATTTGGAGAGGGAATTAAAGTCCAGGGAGAAGAATTAAAAACCTTGCGGTTTGCTGATTATATAGTAATTCTTTTAGAGATAGCAAAGGACCTGGGAGAGCAATTAAATGGAATGGACAGTGTCTTGAAAGGAAGGTATAAGATGAACATTAACAAGAGTTAAAGGAGGATAATGGAATGTAGTGTCAGAAAATTAGGCGATGCTGAAGGAATTACATTAGGTTATGTGGCAATAAAAGTAGTAGATGGGTTTTGTTATTTGGGGAGCATGATAACTTCTGATGGCCGAAGTAAAGAAGATATAAAATGCAGAATGGCTAAGAGAAGAGTAGCATTTGTGAAGAAGTTAAATTTGTTGACATCCAATATTAATTTAAATGTTAGGAAGTCCTTCCTGAAAGCGTATGTGTGGAATGTAGCATTGTATGGGACAGAAATGTTGACGATAAGGAGTTCAGACAAAAAGATGATAGAAGCTTTCGAAATGTGGTGCTACAGACGAATGATGAAGATTAAATGATGGGTAGATCACGTAACTAGTAAGGAGATGCTCAATAGAACTGAGGAGAAAAGGAGTTTCTGGCATAAGCTGACTGAGAGTAGGGATAGGTTGGTGTGACAAATCCTGAGACATCAAGAATCGTCAACTTAGCATTAGAAGAAGTGTTTGGCTTAAAAAAAAAACGTAGAGGGAGACCAAGGGAGGAGTACAGTAAGCAGATTCAAAAGGATATAGGTTGCTGTTCGTATTCTCAGATGAAGAGGCTTACACAGCACAGGGTAGCGAGGAGAGCCGCATCAAACCAGTCTGCAGACTGAAGAGCACAACGATAACTATTACAAAGTCGTGTACACTATGAAAACGATTCTTGAAAATTAACTGCTGATACAAACGGCCGAAAAAAAGAATGTAATTGTAAGGCTGTGGATTTTGATATGACGGTAGATTTCACCTGAGGGTGTACTAGTTTTACTGAAGATTGTTTCACCGTCGTCCTCCACCAGTGTAATGGCATAACTGGATGTACCCTTTAATAAGAACTGTTTATAGTCATTATGCTCAGTGTGATATCAACGTACGAAGCAAACAGGTGCCATGAGAAGGACACAGACTCGTGCTTCCTACAGCCAACTGAACGAGTTTGAAAGCGGTCAAAGTGTGGCCTTCCGATCGGCGTGATGGTCCTGTCGAAAAAAATGGGATAAAATTTGGACGACTGCATCAGTTGTGCAACTATGCTGGTTGCAATGGTCACGTGAACACTGTCACACCTGTAGACAGGTTCTGGACGTCTATGCTTGACAGATGTGCACCAAAGTCATTGTATGGGCAGCTGTGTCACATCCTACCAGCTACTACAGCTCAGATAACAGGGTTTGTGAGACCAGTGTATCGTCAGGCGTGCCCCAAGGGAGTGTGATAGGACCGCTATTATTTTCTGTCTGTATAAATGATCTCATGGACAGAGTAAGTTGTAATTTGCGGCTGTTTGCTGATGATGGAGTGGTGTAAGGGAGGGTGTCGTCTTTAACTGACTGTAATAGCATACAGGATGACTTAGACAAAATTTCTAGTTGGTGCGAAGAATGGCAGCTAGCTCTCAATGTAGAAAAATGTAAGGTGATGCGCTTGAGTAAGAAAAACAAAAAAAAATGTTCAAATGTTTGTTAAGCTTATGGGACTTAACTACGGGGTCATCAGTCCCTAAACTTACAAACTACTTATGAACTACTTACGAACTAGGACGGCACAAATATCCATGCCCGAGGGGGGATTCGAACCCCCGACCGTAGTGGCCGTGCTGACCGTGACTGGAGCGCCTCAGTCACCTCGGCCACCGCGGCCGGCAGAAAAACAAACCCTTAATGTTCGAATACAGCATAAGTAGTGAGCTTCTTGATGTTGTCGCGTCGTTCAAATATCTAGGCGTAACGTTGCAGAGTGATATGAAATGGAACGAGCATGTAAGGACAGTTGTAAGGCGGACAGCCGACTTCGGTTTATTGGGAGAATTTTGGGAAGATGTACTTCAGCTGTAAAGGAGACCGCATATAAAACGCTTGTACGACCACGTCTTGGGTATTGCTCAACTGTTTGGGACCCGCAGCAGATCAGTTTAAAGGAAGACATAGAAGCAGTTCAGAGGCGAGCAGCTACGTTTGTTACTGGTAGGTTTGACCAATGCGCGAGTGTCACGGAAATGCTCCGGCAACTCAATTGGGGATCGCTAGAGGAAGGACGACGTTCTTTTCATGAATTTCTGTTGAGGAAATGTAGAGGGCCGGAATTTAAAGCTGAGTGTAGTACTATCTTCCTGCGCCTACTTACATTTCGCGTAAAGATCACAAATACAAGAGAAATTAGGGCTCGTACGGAGGCATATAGGCATTCTTTTTTTCCTCGTTCTATTTGGGAGTGGAATAGGAAAGGAAATGCCTAGTAGTGGTACAGTGTACCCTCCGCCAGGCACCTTACGGTGGATTGCGGTGTATGTATGTAGATGTAGTTACTGGCGGTGGGAGTACGGGGCACCTCTAGCCCATATTACACTCACGCCACGGTACAGACGTGCGCGGCTCCACTATCGTCAGAAGATCACCGCAGTCTATCACAGATAATCGCGTAACAATCTAGGGTAAAATTGCAACTGAAGCGATACTAGCGCCCCGTGAGGCCAGTAGGGAATGGCATGATACATACTGAGAAGTGGCCATTTTCAATGCTGTTATCTTTCATATTTCCTCGTCGCTGAACGTTCTTGTGAACTTTCTAATACAAATATGAAAACACAATTAAAATAATATCAATGTTTATGTTAATGTCAGTCTATAATAAGAAACTGCCAGTACAGTGTAATTCATACAGTTCACAATACCTGAGTCGTATTCTTATCGTCCAAAACTTTTTGAAAGCAGAATTGAATTGCAACCTGATGTGCTCAAGAATAAAAGTAACTGATTATGTTCGCATACTCGGTACGTACTGACATGTTGCACGACTTTTATTTTAGCGAATTTCGGACACTATAATATTTTCAAAAGTACACACGATTTTTAATCATCGCCGTATAAACTCTCTTTTTACCTTGTCCTTGCTTCTGTGTCTTTCGTGTACCTATCATAATTTTTTTAGCTACTTGGCAGGTATCAAACTGAATATCTTCAAGTACGTGACGTGCTAATAACAGTTTATTTTGTGTCCCAGCCTCGTCGCCGCTTTTATGTCTCGTTTCCGTCGTAGGTGTCGGTGGCCAAGTAGAAAGACCGACACAGGAATAAAGGATGCACGCTTGTGCAGGTAGGAGGTGACCAGCCAGTGGGACAGCAGAAAGTAGAAACACTAGTGTAAATTAGAACAAGACATATATTTCTTAGAGACTTAGTAATACTTAACTTTTACATAGCTCAGTACTGCAGAATGCTGCTACATAGTTGAGCTAGAGGCCTGCCTAGTGCCTATCCGATAGCCAAGTCTTCACTGGTGCCTATCTGATTCCGAAGTGTTAACTAGTTCCTATCTCAGTCCCAAGTGAACGATGTCGTTCAGTGGTGGCCACGAGCGGAGTTGCAGCAGAGGGCGCTCGTGACTGACGTCGTAAGAACGCCGCGCCGTGCGTGCATGGCGGCGCGCGGCAAATTAGGTGGCGCGCACTTTATACTTGTGCGACACCACAGTTTATATATGCACATAGTAATTATTTGTAGCTACGTATTCACTTTATCAAACTAGTAGGTAAACGGCTAAATATATTAGTATACTGGCTTATAGTTTATGTGAAAATGAGGTACGAACTTAAGCAGGCTCTACAGAAATAGTTGATTAACTGCTACTGGAAGCATTCAGACATTACTCTTATACAGCAGTAATATTACGTCATAGTGGTAAAGTATTTGCGATTCTGATTAACAGCAGAAGTTTGGACGTGAATGAACTGTTAAAGATTTACTTCTGGGCCAATGACTAACCACCGTAAACGAACGCTTGCTATTCATAACATTATTCTCTTACTTCTGAGTATTCTTTGCGAATGAGAGATTTCCGAATTGCAGTTTTGATTATTGCTACAATTTATAGCGCCACAGAAGTTCGTACATACGAAGGTATTTTGAATGTGCTGCTTCACTCCAAATACACATTCATTACTCAATCGTTTCGCGGTATGTTTTTACGAACCAGCCGCTTGGTAGCGCTGCAGTCGCGAAGTTGCAGAAATTCACTAGGAATTTCGTGACTTTTTTTCCCCTCACAGAATGGCAAAGTAGTGAAAGAACTGGAATCGAGGTGCAGCAAAGCTAATGTAGTGAGTGCTCAGCTAAGATATACTGTCTTCTGCAAGAAGAAAGTAAGTACCAAGACTAAGTTAGCAGTGCGCCGCTCTATTTTTCGGCCAACCTTGTTGTATGGCAGTGAAAGTTGGTGGATACAGGTTACCTTATTCATAAGGTAGAGGTTACAGATATGAAAGTAGCAAGAATGATTGCAGGTAGTAATAGATGGGAACAATGGCAGGAGGGTGTCCATAATGAGGAAATCAAAGAAAAACTGGGAATGAACACCATAGATGAAGTAGTTAGAGCGAACAGGGATGGTGGGGTCATGTTACACGCATGGGATTAGCAAGGTTTCCTAAGAGACTCATGAGCTCGGCAGCGGAGGGTAAGAGGAGTCGAGGTAGACCAAGAAGAAAGTACTTAGATTCGGTGCAAAATGATTTTGAAGTAAAAGGCATAACATCAGACGAGGCATCAATGTTAGCACTGAATAGGGGATCATGGAGGAATTTTATTAGAGGTACTATGCTTCAGACTGAACGCTGAAAGGCATAATCAGTCTCTAATGATGATGATGATTTTTTTATATAACTTATGGGACTTAACTACGGGGTCATCAGTCTCTGAACTTACAAACTGCTTATGAACTAACTAATACTAAGGACGGCACAAATATCCATGCCCGAGTGGGGATTCGAACCCCCGACCGTAGTGGCCGTGCAGACTGTGACTGGAGCGCCTCAGTCCCCTCGGCCACCGTGGCCGGCGTTTTGTTCGACTCTGGGATCACTCAGAATGGTCGGCCGTGGCATTCAGCGATTACGACAGATTCTGCCTGTACAAATAATTGTCGTTTTCGCGTTCGACTTAGACCTGGCAACCGCAGTCTCGTAGATTAAATTCGACCAAGACACTCTCGCTCCACTCCTGACCTTATGGTCTGGGGAGTGAAAAACTACAAATCTCATTCACCTTTGGTGTTTCTGGAGGGAACGCTGCCCAGTGTTTGGTGCTTGCAGAATGTCATAAGAACCATTCTTTTGTCATTCTTGCAACCAGAAGGTGATGTTCAAACAGGATAATAGCACATGGCGCGATGGAGATTCCATCGGTGTACAGGAACATTGAATCCACGAATGGCTGCAAATGGGCTACGAGTATCCCAACACAAACAAATCTAGAATATTTGCCAATGCCCGCTTTCTTTAAACCTTTGCCACAAAATTGTGGTCATAGGAGCTTGCTTTGCACAGCGATCTCTTTACTTATAAAACGCATTTGTTGTCTGTCTGTCCTCTTATAATTCAAGATCCAGACAACCAAATAACGTGAAATTTGGTACACGTACACAAAATTACATGGGAAAGGTTAAAAGCTGTACGTGTGTTGTGTATGTTGAACCTATCGTTAGATCAGACAACAAATTGTTCCTTGACACAGCAATTTGGTTTAATTATGGCCCTGATACTGATGTATATGCTATTAAGTGAGAAACAGTGCATGAAACTGATTATGTGCGCAACGGATATTTTTTAACAAAACAACTGTGACATGTAGCCTTTTGAAACAGACACTGACTATACTCAAAAATTTTGACTGCGAGAAAGATATTAAAAAAAACACAAATCACTTTCTTAATGCTTGACTGTGAGAATTTTATGCAGATCAGTTTCTAATTATTGAAATTCAGTATCAATTTAGTATCATAGTCAATTAACTATCATTTACTATGGCACCAATAATGAAATCCGTTCAACAATATTATTCACATCAATACTGCACTTTAAATCCACTAATAATTAATTATCAAATGAAGGAAGTAGGTTAATTTTCTAACTACGTAAATGAAACATGAAAGAAAGTTTAAGCTACTTATTATTAATAATCAGCATTACCTTACCTACATAATACAACTTCTGACTTTCTGGCAAAGCAGCCTCTGCTCTACATCGGAGCCATACACACAACCCAACCGCTCTCTAAGCGAGCTGAACCACTAGTAGTACTCTCTCTCAGTGCGAGCTACAATGCTATGCAATACATGATCTTTGCCAAAGATGAAACTTCATAAAGGACACATATCGATACATACAGTAGAAGCGATATTATACATTTTCTTGCAAGCAAGTTACTCGATACAAAACAGGAGGCACAATATTGGACATTTTCTTACAAAATAATTTTTTTTATGGACACGTTTTATCACCCCCCTCCTACCTATTAAAATTTTGTAGGGTGGGTGATGCCAATGGCATTGCCTAGCCAGCAAAATTACTGAATTTCAAGTCCAAAAATCCATTAATGACATCCAAAATATAACATGAAAAATATGAAAACCTGATAATCATTTTTATACAAGATATTCAAGATCAAAACAACAGATGGAGTTCATAGAAAATTTAAAAAATGTTACAGTCATAAATACATGCCATTTTACAGGACAGTACCATCAAAAGTCATGCATGGAGTGGTATACGATGTAACAGGCATAAGCAAATGTCAAAATGTACAGCACATCAGCAATAAATGAAATACATGACAAATATACATAATGGTAAACATAAGTATATATAGAATTTTACAGAATATAGTTTGACAAATGACATAGTGGAGAAAATGAGATAGCTAGAAGTAATAGACAAGTGAAAAAAAAATACAATAATAAACATGAACATATACAAAGTTTTACAAAAGGTAGTTTAACTAATGTCATAATTCTTTAAAGAAAATGAGGTAATTACAAGTAATACACACAGTAGTGTAAGTTCCATGCGTCTAAATTTTGTACAAGAGATCAGTATTTTTGGGAACATAAAATGAACATTTGTATCTTGTGCACAATGTAGTCTATGTAAATTTTTAGTGCACTTAGTATAAGATAAAGTGTCAATTTTGTATTCTGTGATGCATTTAAGATGCCATACTTTCATGGATGCTAGAACATACATGTAAAATTTTTGACTACATAGGTTTCTGATCATGTACAAAATAATGTCACTGCTTCGGCACAATAGGATTTCAATATTACGTTTGTCAATCGAATAGTTACAATGACAGTTCAGACTAAAGTGTATTGACTCATTATAGTTCTGAAAGCATATTTATCTATCAAGAGCACAATTTTATTTTGGTCACTCAATGTAAAAGAACCATGAAATATACCTAAACACTTGTAATGAACCTGTGGACAACGTTTGCAATGGGAGGCACTGAATAGTATAAGCACACGAATAGCACATTAGCTCCTAACATTCATTTTAGGTCTTCACACGAATAGCCAATTATTCCCTAACATTCATTTTAGGTCTGCACACGATTAGCCAATTATCCCCTAACATTCATCTTAGGTCTGCACACGAACACAAAACACTGTAAGATTACACCACACTGTAGGCGAGCTGGCTGGTTGCATTGAAGTTGAAGTCATGGGGAAAAGGTTCTGATATATTCCTCCATGCAATTCGACAACCAAGTGTGCTCCAACCAACGGGGCTACTAGCAGACTGCATCAGCATAGCCAAAATTAGAGCAAAATTATGGTGGTTGGCCAAGGCTGCAATGGACAGTACTATGTGGCCAAACATCATCCAAAAAACATCTTCATTAAAAGGCCCAAAATCAGTGGTGTATAATAACACGTCCATTGTTCTGTGTGCCTTATGGAATCTCGTGTGCGAAATCGCCAGTTCCCATGCGTGTCCAAAGTACATGAAATAAAGCATTTTACACACAAATTAGTAACATAGTCATGATATTTCAGTTTACACTGAAAGAAAAGTCGTTGATTATTAAACCATATTTTTACATTACAAGTAGTGTCTTGAAGACGGATACATTTGAATAGTAATGAGTAATTTAATTCTTATACTAGAGTATCTACAAAATTAGTGTCATTTCATATAGGCATAAGACTTTACATACTATGTACATATTACTTTACAAACACATAATCGTATGAAATACATTCAGGGTGCTTGTCATCAATTTGGCATTAGGTCATGTAAAGTAAATTTGTTGTCATAATTAGAGCAATTAACGTGAAGCCACTTCAAATAACTTGACATTCCAATTACCACTAGTCAATTAAATTGACATACATCACTATGGTGGGGATTGCATTACCACCAAATTATAACAATTAAATTACATATGTTGCCATGGCCAGGCTTTTGTCTGAACTGAGTTACATATTTCATTGCCTTGAGGTATAACACATCAGGGTAGTTTCGTGAGAATATCAAAAGAGGTTCAAGTCATCAGGTCATGTCTGTGTCTGTCTGAGTCAGCAGTAGGGTCAGACAAAACAATTAAGGCAAATTTTGGCACAGTAATAGATGTACATCACAGTAAATCATCCGATAACGTACACTACTTGTTAGGCATAGCTGCAGATTTTCATCAATAAGATCATCAATAAAATTTTGAAGATAGCAGTAAGCAAAAGCAAAGTATCTCTGTGCATTAACTAGACTTAACTAGGCGTAGTTTATGGCAAAACTGCAAGTTCGCAAGAGAGATGGCTGTGTGCAACGTATAAGCATAACCATACATTTTCATGAGCTTCATTATAAAATTAATTAGCATAGTGGTAGGGCTTAGGTATATAATTAGTGAGCATAGCGGTAAGCTTTGATTACAAGAGCAATAAGCATAGCTGCAAGCATAATTAGAGATATTCATTACACATAATTACAAATAATTACAGAGCATCAGAAGGATATGATTCTCACCAATCACACATGCCATTGAAGGCACAATGCGTCAACATACAAAATGGTGCACATAAGCACAAAGAGAAAACACAAAAGCGCAGTGCGAGTAAGCACATAAGAAAAGAACAGAGCATAGCATCATTAGCAACAGAGCGATTCTCCTCATAATTGCTTCATAATCATTGTATACTCTCGTCCACATAATTACATTTATCAAACATCTTTGACTGTTACCAATACCTTCCTTACCATCATTTATCCATAAACAATAGTGCATTTTAAAGACCACCATGACATATTGTGTATTGCCTTACTCATCATCCTCCAGAATGTCCTTTTTCTTTTTTACTGCTTAATTGGCTTACAAAATGCTTATGTCAACTCAAAATCTTCTTCACTCGCTCCGAAGTTCGTAAGTTATGCAATTAGTAATACAGAAGAGAAATCTGATATTTTCTGAAACATAATAACTTAATTAGATTACTCAATCAAAAATTTCCATTAATTTTATTTGTCTTGCACAGCCACAGAGTTCGTTATATGTAAATTGCAAGATAGTCATAGTTTTGTATGACAATATCCCAGCGTAGCACAGAGCATAAGTATTCAGAGTTAGGGAAAAGTAACAGTGAGAAAAAGATGTAGATAGAGCGCACTAAGGAAAAGCGGAAGAATAGTGACACTCAGCTCGAGAACGGGGCACCAATCGCCACTTGGTGTGTCCAAAACAGATTAATGGACTCTCTACCCCAATTTTATTCCTTGAAAATTTTAATATTGGAAATGTGGTGTATGCCTTTCGACTTGTGCGTCTTTAAAGTTTCTACCTCAACGACGTTGTCGTGGATGATACGTTTGATTCGATACGGACCATTGTACAGTAAGAAGAATTTGTGAATCATAGATCTTCCCTTGTGGGATAAGTGGTGGGATCTAATTAATACCTTTTGTCCTACATAGAGTTGCTTAGCATAACAATTACGTTGAGAGCGTTTCCTTTTTTCAGCTGCTTTCTTAATGTTTTTAAGCGCCAATTCAATGATCTCATGATGACGTAGTCTTCTGTGTTTAGGAAAAGGTATCAATTCCTTGATACGGTCGGGAGGTTGCTTGTTTTTCAGAACCAGAATTGGTGAAAGACCTGTAGAATCATTAGGAAGTTCATTGATAATATTTTGAAATGACAGAAGATATCTATCCCATGTGTTATGTCGTCGGTAGCAATACAGCCTACAAAGTTTTCCAAGCTCTTTCATCACTCGTTCACAAGGGTTAGAGGCAGTATGATAAAGTGATATGAACACAGGTTTGATGTTTCTGCGCCGCAACATCCGTGCCCAATCATGAGAACGTAATTGAGGTCCGTTATCGGAGATGACTTTATCTATATGGCCAACATCTTTTAGGAAGTTTTCGACAAAGGCGTTAGTTACTGTCTTCGCCGTGGCACGGCGGAGCGGAGTAAAAGATACAAATTTTGATGTGAGCTCAATAGCAACGAAAACAAAAGAGAAACCATTGTTAGTTCTCGGAAGAGGTCCAAACAGGTCAACGGCTGCTAACTGCTTTAATTTTGAAGGTATAATCGGAAAAAGTGGAGCAGAATGCGATATGGTCGGCGGCTTTGCTTTCTGACACAATTTGCATCGAGATAACACATTGCGTATACGTTTCTCCATGTTGATGAAGTAACAAGAGTCGCGTAATTTCGCGAAGCACTTCTTGGCACCATAGTGTCCGTAACTGAGATGAATATACCAAATCAATTTGTTCACGGATTCCTCCGGAACACACACTAACCAAAATTGACTGTCAGGGGCTTTACGTTTGAAGAGAATGTTATTATGGATAATGTAAAATTGTCTGATGGAAACATTATATTTATCGTGCCATTTTATTTTAATATCTCGCCAGATTGGATCTTTATCTTGTTCTTTAGCAATGTCAGAAAATGTGGCAGATATGTAATTTTCGAAAGCAACTTGCTGCATATAGAGGATAGTAAAGTTATTTTCTAAGTATGCCTCTTCCGTCGCCTTGATGAGCCCAACAGGCGAACGAGATAGCGAGTCTGCAACGACGTTTTGTTTACCAGGAATGTAAATTGCAGAGAAATCGAATTCTTGAAGGAACAAAGCCCATCGTCTAAGTCTATCATGGTTAAGTTTTGCCGACATGAGGAATTGAAGTGCACGGTGATCCGTGTAAACTTTAGTGTGTCTGCCAAACAAGAAATAACGGAATTTTTCGAATGCCCAAACTACTGCCAAAGCTTCAAGCTCAGTGACGGAATAGTTCCGCTCTGACTTGGATAATATGCGACTAGCAAATGCAATGGTTCTCTGTGTGGCAATGCCATCTTCTTCATCCTCTTGAAACACGTGAACGCCAAGTCCGAATTTTGAACTATCGGTAGAAATGCAAAAGATCTTAGACAAATCTGGGTGATGCAGAATAGGTGCGTGAAGGAGTGCATCTTTTAAGCAAAGAAATTCTCTTTGGGCAGCTTCATCCCAGAACCAAACAGTATTATTTCCAGTTAATTCATATAATCTGGGAGTAGTTAGGTCTTTCAAATTTATAAAACGCCGATAGAAATTAATTACACCCAAGAAAGCTCTTAATTGGCGTTTAGTGGTGGGAACAGGCATTTTCATTATCGCCTCTAACTTTTCGGGGTCGGGCTGGATCCCATCTTTAGAAATAATGTGCCCTAAAAATTTAATCTGAGAACGACCAAACTGTGACTTCTCTAAGTTGACAGTAATCCCGGATTGAGCAAACACTTCAAGTAAAGATGCCAACGTACTGTTATGTTTTTCCCAGGAAGATTCTGCAATTAAAATATCATCAACGTAAATTGTGATTTGTTGTTTTAAGTGCTCAGGAAGTGTGGTATTCATCGCACGGATGAAAGCAGATGAGGAGATGTTCAGTCCGAAAGGCAATTTACGGAACTGATAACAGTTTCCGAAGCAGAGAAACGCGGTGTACTTCCTACAGTTGGGGTGCAGTTTCACTTGCCAAAAACTAGACCTAAGATCTAATGAGGATAAAACTTTGACACCATAGAATTTTTGTAACAATTCTTCCAGGGTTTGTGGTCGGTCGGTTTCAGGTAAAATGATAGTGTTAATTTGTCTGGAATCAAGCACTTATCGAATTGACTTATCTCTTTTTTCAACAATATGTAGGGGACTGTTATATGAGCTAACTGCAGGTTCAATTACACCTTGATTGAGCATGGACTGAATTTCACCTTAACTCTTTCCCTGTATACTATGGGAATGGGATATGGAGGTACAAAAAATTTATTATGTTCTTTGATCTTAAATTCATAGAGAAAATCTTTTATGGTACCAGGACTGTTCGCGAATACACGGGAATAACGCCGCAAGATAAGGAACAATTCTTCCTTATCACGTTCTGAGGCATCTTCAACTTCTACTAATTTGTTCTTAATGATATCAGAAATCAAGTCAATTTGTTCAGTCTCGAAATGTTTATCTGTTATATCATCATCAGGTTTGACATCCTGCGTCGCATTAGAAGTAGATAAAAATTTTAAACAACTGGCACCTTCTTCATATCTGGTAATCCAGTCTTCGAATTTAATTTGAATGGCATTTTCCTGAACAAAAGCAGTGGCACAAGCCGTATTGAAATCTAAAATAACCTTGTACTTGGATAGGAAGTCCACACCTAATATTATCTGTGTAGTTAAACGGGGGACAATCAATAGGTTGGCAGAAAAGAGATGACCTTGACATAAAAATTCTACGTATGTTTGCTGTCGAATTTCGACAGGTTTGCTAGAAATGACGCCACGAATTTTAGTACAATGCAAAGGCAGAATGGGACCATTAAGCAAGTTCTGATATTTCTTGAAAGTCACTTCACTAATTACTGACACGGGCTACCAGAATCTAAGACAGCAGAAAGATTGATTTTGCCAATTTTGACAGATACAGTTGGGTGAATTGGAATATCGAGACATTCTACCTTCTCTTCTAATAGTGCCTCTTTTATGTCATCTAACTGTACAAATTTTACGTCTTGTTCGGTGGAAGGTTCATAAGAAATTTCTTTGTTGAGACAAGTGTTACCAAGATTAATGAGGCTTTCACCAGATAAATGCTTTTCAAATCCTGATTGTTCATCGACTTCGCATTCACTATCATCGTCATTAGAAGACATGTAATTATCTATCCAGTCAGCGACAGAGGTGTGCTGCAAATCTAATTGTTCGAAATCATTTTTTGCTGTTCCAAGGTTACTGTTAGTTGCATTATTGTGTGGCAGTACCGTATCCTGCATTTCAAAGTACATAATCGGTCTGTCATATGCAATTGTTGGTTGATACTGTAAGAATTTTATTTCGTATATAGTGTCTTCCTCAGAGTCTGAAGACGAAGCTTCTGTCTCCCACTCTGAATTGTCGTCATTATATTGCTGATCGACAATTATCTCGTTTAACCGTTGGGCAGTATAATGTTTGTTCGATGCTTCTTTATTTGTTTCTTTAAATCTGATAGTACAATTTTTATTACTGTCATTGCTTTCAGGAGTAACGGCTTTAGGTATTGACACAAGTTGTGTCGGTTTTGCCTTATCACCTACTGAGGTGCTACCAGCATCAGTATTGTGCACTTCCGCACAAACTACTATTCTGTCTTGATCGGGAGGTTGTTCATCGTAACCTTCCTCTCTGTGAGGACGTTCACAATGAACAAGTTTCAGCGTATAGTTAGGATCACATAAATCCTGTACGGCCGAATTATTTGCCGTCGAGTCCGCTAGTCATACCTGACGCGGCCCTTTTTTTGACGAATTGTAGCGTGGATTAGCAGGTCTGATTTCAATGTTTTGCTCTTGTCTTTCCGGGGTACGCGATCTGCTTAGGCCCCGATTTGTGTTTTCGTGTCGCGGAAGGCGATCACGAGAATTATCGCGTGTGCCCTCCCGACTACGCTTCTCAGCGTTACTATTGTTATTTTCAGTCTCGCGATCACTATCAGTATTGCGTCTTTCACGCCAATTAGTATTATTTGAGGTATTGCTGTTATGATAATTATTGTCGCGTCCTCCGCGACCAAAGCCACCACCTCGGTAACGGCCACGAAAACTTCCACAGTTATTCTCACGATCTTGACAATCACTGTTCTCATTGTCGCAACTTTGTTTGTAAGATTCATTAGTGAAAGAATTATATTTTGGTTTATCGTCGTGCTCTGAATAACGTTTAGTACGCGGCGGGCTTTGTTGCGACCGGCGATCATATCTGTTTCTATCAAAATATCGACTGCGCGAGGAATTTTCCTCGTCTTCTTCCTCTAAGTCTTGTAAGAGGTTTCTAAAGGCTTCAATATCATTCTTGCATCGTGCCGCAATGGCAATTTGACGCAAGTGTAGAGGCAATTTGTTCAAACAAATTCTAATTAATTCAGCAGGGCAGTAAGGTGCCGATAAAAATTGATTTTTGTATACCAAATGTTGGAAATATTCCATCGGGCTCGAGAAATTTGATCGCTCAAAAGTTTTGAACGTCGCAATACTGTTTTTAACGCGGTCTTGTGCCGCTTCCGACCAGTATGCGGATAGAAAAGAGCGTCGGAACTGATTCTCGCTATAGCACTCTTGTGCAATAGCTCTCATTCTGGTGGCTGGCTCGCCTTCCAGATAACCACATATAAATTCTAATCTGTGCTCAAGTGGCCAATTAGGGGGAAGACAATAATCGAATTGCTGCAACCACTCTTTAGGGTGCAAGTCATTCGGAGAGTTTTTGAATGTCTTGAATTTACGTACAGTCAGGAAATGCTTGTAGTCAAACGCTTCCCTTCGCCTGTGCGGTGTAAGTGAGCGTAAACTACGCATCGCGCCTTCATTGTTGTTACTATGAGGTACACTTCGTTCACGTACCAAGCGACCTACTTGAGTCGAATCATCATTGTCATTTTCGTTCAAATTTTCTTCTACGTCTTCGTATGCATTTCCATAAGTGTGGTCAAATTTCCTCTCTATTCGCGCCACGCGATCATCTAATTTTCTGACCTCAGCCTTGTATTGCTGATTAATGGTCATTTGACCTTGTTTGAAACGGTCAAGGGCGAGATATTCATTAGTTTCATTAAAGGGGGTAGGATGCGTTACATCAGAACTTTCGTCACTGTTATCACTGATTTGGGTAATTTTAACAGTAATATCCTCAAACTGTTTATTAATTTTATTGATCTGTTCCGTCGTGACTGACTGGAAGTTCTGCAACTTTTCATCAAATAGACTACTCTGTTGCTTCAATTGAGCGAGTTCAGTAGTTTCCATATTTTCGACTCGTGACGCAAGGCTTTCCATTACCGGGTTAATCTCGTCGCGAATATCTTGTCTTACTTGCTGAGATTCACGTTTGAAAGTATTGAGCAGTTGTTCCCTGAACCGATTGTTGTCCTCATTTATCTTATTAAAACTACTTTGAATACTCACAAACCTCGAATCGCACGTCTGTTCTATTTTCTCAAGTTTTTTACCTTGTTCCTCCAGTTTTTCATTTAATTTCTGAGATTGTTCCTCCAGTTTTTCACCTAATTTCTGAGATTCCTGAGATTGTAATTGACTATTCTCATTTAATTTAGAGAGCTGTGACAATAAAATTTGCATGAAATCATTTGGTAATACGTTTTCCATAGCCGTCGCACAAGTATTTTTTGTAGCAGAGCTAGGCGGAACCGATGCATTATTTTCCGCAACCACGTTACAAGAATTGGAATTCTGTATTGTCGAATCCTGTACTGTATCATTATCCATATTGTCTATTCCTGAACTAATCTGTTCCGCATTTTCGGACACGGTATTTACTGTCGTATTTGTATCAGTGCATTGAGAAGACTCTTGTAAAAATTCAGCTTCTCTCCTTGCATCATTCGAGGTCTCATTTTCGGAAGCAGATTTAGCATCAGCGCGGACTCTCCTATTCTTCGACATTGTTAACAGAATTTTGCAGTAAAGTGACTAATAATATTTATTTTCACCTACTGCATATTTTTTTGAAAATCACACACATTAATTATGAGAGAACAATAGGCTGAATCGGGCTAGTGCAACATACAATCACAATCGAGATTACGCGAACCGTTAATTATCACACGAGTTCCGCGATACTAGAACTTTCATCACAACAAACATCAGACAATATAAAAGAGAGACTTGTTCAGTAGTAATGCAATTATTTGTATATTCAATTAATCTACTATAAACAATGCTACACACTATCAAGAATGGTAAGTAACAAACTACAGAAACAATTACTATGCTACTGTTGCTATAACAAAGGATGGTGCTACAAAAATTAAATTAAGAGCCAAAAGATAAGTTGGTTAGTGGAAAAGACGAACTAACTTAAATAAGGCTACGTATCTAACTACGTCACGATCCTGTTTGTGAACTATCCTGGCAGAAAGGGCGCCAGATAAAAGCTGTACGTGTGTTGTGTATGTTGAACCTATCGTTAGATCAGACAACAAATTGTTCCTTGACACAGCAATTTGGTTTAATTATGGCCCTGATACTGATGTATATGCTATTAAGTGAGAAACAGTGCATGAAACTGATTATGTGCGCAACGGATATTTTTTAACAAAACAACTGTCACATGTAGCCTTTTGAAACAGACACTGACTATACTCAAAAATTTTGACTGCGAGAAAGATATTAAAAAAAACACAAATCACTTTCTTAATGCTTGACTGTGAGAATTTTATGCAGATCAGTTTCTAATCATTGAAATTCAGTATCAATTTAGTATCATAGTCAATTAACTATCATTTACTATGGCACCAATAATGAAATCCGTTCAACAATATTATTCACATCAATACTGCACTTTAAATCCACTAATAATGAATTATCAAATGAAGGAAGTAGGTTAATTTTCTAACTACGTAAATGAAACATGAAAGAAAGTTTAAGCTACTTATTATTAATAATCAGCATTACATTACCTACATAATACAACTTCTGACTTGCTGGCAAAGCAGCCTCTGCTCTACATCGGAGCCATACACACAACCCAACCGCTCTCTAAGCGAGCTGAACCACTAGTAGTACTCTCTCTCAGTGCGAGCTACAATGCTATGCAATACATGATCTTTGCCAAAGATGAAACTTCATAAAGGACACATATCGATACATACAGTAGAAGCGATATTATACATTTTCTTGCAAGCAAGTTACTCGATACAAAACAGGAGGCACAATATTGGACATTTTCTTACAAAATAATTTTTTTATGGACACGTTTCAAGGTTCTTAAACGGGTTTCTTTCCATTTTTTTTTTTTCGAAAACCAACCGGAAAATTTGAGAAAAAGTGAAAGTGAGTTTTCAATGTGTCCGTGAAAATTTATACCTTCTCACTGATCTTGATGAAATTTTGCACAATTGACCTTCAAAACAAGTGGAAGGGCACTGTCTACATAAAATTTCGTTCAGTGCATGGTGGAGGGTACTTATGAATTTCGCCAAAATCCACAGTTTTGCTCCGATCTTGATGAAATTTTGTACACTTTGAAAACAAGATGGTTACTGTCTGCATTACAGACTTCGATTACAATCTCTATACATATAAGACGCATTTGTTGTCTACCTTATTTTAAACCCGGGCAAAGCCGGGTACTTGTAGCTAGTAATCTATATGGAGGTATGATTCAGTAAACAATATCTATTCCCCGCAGCAGCGTGTATTCCTGTTTAACTGTTGAACTGTCACATTTGAAACGAATCAGTTAGATATTTTGGGTTAATGATTCGCCAGTTTCTGATTTTTGCATCCTACAGATCCTTAGTCTAGAAAATTTTGTAAATGTATGAAATAATGTAGAAGGTCAATTTGGGCATGTTTAAAAATTTCAGTTATACAAAAGCAATGAAAAACAAAATATTAGGAATGAAAATCAATTTATTAAGAGCACATAAAGCAGATTAGTAACATACTTGTTAGATGAACTACCAGATAGGAGTAATGGTAATAGAAAAAAAGGCTGACATATTACTGTGGAAACATATTTTGCCCTTCTATTGAACATGTAATTTCAGAACTCAATGCTCGTTTAAAAAAAAAAGAAAAAAAAAAGAAGAAGAAAACGATCGCATAGATTCTAATGATTCTTCCTGAGCAAACCAGTAATGAATCCAGCACGAAAGGAAACATTAAAAAGGTATCCTCTTTTTTTTATTTTTTTTATCTATTTATTTACTCTTTTTTTGCGAAAATGTAACCACAGCAGTTCTGCATGAATGTGAAAAATAGGGTAATGACTGGAAGCTTCTGGCATAAAAACGTCCCACTGCAGTTGTATTTATTGAACAGTGTGGTAAATTGTTCTTTTTTTTTTCCTTTTGACTAAAATGATTTATATGCTGTATATATAACCTTCAGTGTCCTCAAAAACATATTTTTTTTCCATTCCAAAGACGTGAAGACCTTGCATTAGAAAAAAAAAATTGTAGATGAGAGACTATCTGATTTTCTGATCTTGCTCCAACGAGATTCAGAAGCAATTATAAATACTAAAATTGTTGTTGTTTGTTATTTAAGTACACGCCACTTGGCGATTGTCACTAGAAGCAATTTTTATTTAGGCACTGCCGGTGTCGTGATCTATAGCCACTCCATGATGTGCATACAACCGTTAAAACAGGTAAGTGGCACAGATGTTGCAGCAACCGTCAATATTAAAACAGGTATACTAAACAAAAAAAAAAAAAAAAAAAAAAAAAAAAAAAAATTGTACTGCCAAAGCTACAGCTGTCCTCAGCCCTAACAATAAGTCGTCTATAAAAGTTGTGACTTCAGACTTAATCTGAAAAGAACACGTAGATAATGTCGTGGGAAAGGCGAACCGGAGACTGCGTTTTATTGTTCAAATATTTGTTAAGCTTATGGGTCTTAACTACGGTGTCATCAGTCCCTAAACTTACAAACTACTTACGAACTACCTAATACTAAAGACGGCACAAATATCCATGCCCGAGGGGGGATTCGAACCCCCGACCGTAGTGGCCGTGCACACCGTGACTGGAGCGCCTCAGTCTCCTCGGCCAGCACGGCCGGCGCGTTTTATTGGCAGAACCCTTAAAAGATTCAACATAACTACTAAAGAAACTCCCCACTCGGGCTTGGATGTTACTGCCGTCTTTAGTACAAGTTAGTTCGTAAGTAGTTTGTAAGTTTAGGGACTGATGACACCGTAGTTAAGTCCCATACGCTCTACAAACATTTGATTGCCGATTTTCTTCGAGAAACTTATCTTAATTCATGCAAGATGTCTATACTTCACGAAGGAAACATGGAGCCGGTGCTACGTGTCTGGCAGCCTGTTCATGGGGAGGCACGTAACTCAGTGGTTTTCCACCAGAAAGTCGCTCCTGTAAAACGGGCCTCTATTCCGAAATGAGAGAGCAATATTTCTCCAGCAGTGGTTGGCAACCTTGACGCTGCGTGGCTGGAGACACCGGTCCGAACGGAAATCTTAATAAAACTGCCTGGTACCTGCCCGCTACCACAGGACAGAAGGGCTGCGTCCGCAGAACACACAAGCACACTGTCCCAAACAATTAGCGGAACAGCTGAGACATTGCAAGGTATCACGAATAAATTAAATAAATAAAAATTTAATAGAAATTTGAAAGGTATCCCGATGATTAATGATTAATGGTAATTAACCAATAGTGCGTACTACATACGCGAAAGAAAAATTAAACTGTTAAAAAAAATCGCACTGACGTGTTTTACGGCCCACTTTAGATTTGTAGTTTTATAAGTATTTGCAAAAAAAAAAAAAAAAAAAAAAAAAAAAAAATATATATATATATATATATATATATATATATATATATATATATATATATATATATGTTCAAATGTTTGTTAAGCTTAAGGGACTTAACTACGGGGTCATCAGTCCCTAAACTTACAAACACTTATGAACTACCTACAACTAAGGACCGCACAAATATCCATGCCCGAGGAGGGATTCGAACCCCCGACCGTAGTGGCCGTGCAGACCGTGACTGAAGCGCCTCAGTCCCCTCGGCCACCGCGGCCGGCTAAGCCGTTATTTTCATTTAAATTTCGAGTTGTCAAAAGACTATCGCAAAGGCCCACTTTTAGTGTTACTACCATAACCTAAAGTGGGCCAAAAAAACGAACAATGTGGTGACTACGACCACCGAGGTATGCCTTAGGAAACATTAATATGCGCAACGGACACGCCCGGGAAATGGGGAAACTCGAACATAGAATTTATGGCCCTGTCTAAAGTCCAAAGGATACAACGAAACTGATGGACTTGAATAATGAAACGGGGGAAACAATCTGATTGCGACACAGATAAAGTAAAAAAATTGACTTTACTTCGTATCTTCTTATTACAAAACTGGAAACAGGAAACAGCAAGCAGCTCGCGTCATGCAGTATTTCAGTATTAAAATTTTCAAAGAAATGATAGGTGGGTAGTAATTAAGTACAACAATAATCATAAATTAAAGGAAGGGGAAACAAACTACCAAAAGAGGACGCAGAACGCAAATTGAATATTAGAAATTATGTATTCTTAAAAAAATTGAAGTAGAAAAATATTACAAAAATATTGAATTAACATCATGCATTACAATAATGGCGTGCTGCAACATATACTTAACGACTGCCTTCTCCAACAGCGTCCTCGTGCTACCTCACCCAACAGGAGACTGACTCCCAACACTGCTCGCAACAGACTTGCTACTGACTCGCAGCCAGAGCGCTTACTCTACAATCTAACTTCCAAAGATAACTGTGCCAGTCACAATATACATCTCTGGCCAGTTTACATATGTACAAAAAATTACAGGAAAACGACTTATGTCGGAACCATAGGGATCTTACAACATCACACACAATATACGTGTGGTAACGTATTTTATTCAGATATTTATGTCTGATACAGTACGATAGTTTGCAATCTCAAATCTTTACTTCAGGTTTATATGGCGTTTACTTAGAGCGAGGCACCACGAGACTACAATAATAGTGAAAAAGTTATTCTCGTTGTCCTCTAATATGGTGTGTGATCACTTCGGACGACTAGTAAAGTTGCACGCGTGCGTGGCATGGACAGTATGGGGATATCAATTAGGTCTTAAGGGATAATTGGCCATTCTTTCATGAGTGCAGTATCCAGCTCTGCAACCGTTGTGGGAGGTGCTGGTCTCGCTGCAATGCATCTGTCAAGTGCATCCCAGACATGCTCAGTAGGGTGTAAGTCCGGTAAACAAGTGGCCACTACATTCGTTCAATTCCCTCAGCTTCAAGCAAGTTGTACCAGTGTAGCTCTGGGTAGGGGTCGAGCGTTATCGTTCAATAGAAGAAATCCATATGATACGTCACCAGCGTAAAGCACAAAAAGCCGCGGTGGAGTAGCCGAGCGGTCTAAAGCGTCTCGCTGCGGAGCGCGCGGTTGCTCGCCGTGGAGGTTGGAGTCCTCCCTGGGGCATGGGTGTGTGTGTGTTTGTCCGTAGGTTAGTTTAACTAGGTTTATGTAGTTTTTAAGCTACGGACTGATGACCACGCAGTTTGGTCCGATAGAATTACAACATTTGAACATTTGAACAAAGCACAAAAATAAAAAGGCCGAAGGATCTTGTCTCTATACCTGAGAGCACTCGAAGCGCTATTCTGAACGACATAGAGGTGCTTACGGTCGCCTACTGACTTGCCCACACCATTCGTCCACCACCATCACATGGTGATGTTTACTGTACATAAGCAAGTGTGTTCCGAGTTCCGAGTTCTCTTCAGATAAGGGAATGACAATTGTCCGGCTGAACACAAAATCTTGACAGTCTAATTCAAACATAGGTAAATAAATCTTACTCTTTACTTTTCAGTAATAATGAGGGGCCAGAGAAAGCTGACTGAGTCAGAAATTTTGAAATCCCTTGAAGAGGATATTCCATCTGATACATCATTTTATGCTGGGGGAAGTGATGGCAGGAGTAACAATTCTTATTGTCTGATCTCAACTACATCTGAAGACACGCTGTGTGATTCTAATACGGCAAGTGATTCTGAGTATGAGTGCCCAGCTAGTGTTTCAGTGATTGGGCCACCGAAAACTGAGTTATGTCAAACAGTCACAGTGCATCAAACTCCAACTGAGATTGCTGATGATGAATTGAACGTAAGTGGAGCAAAACTAAGTGCACTGCTGATTCCCCTGCATTTACTTCTCAGTGTGGTCCCAGTAATTTTATTGTGCAATTAGGTACAACATTACCATCTCAGTTATTTGGAGTTCTGCTTCCAGATGATATTATGGAATTAATTCAGACGAACTTGTATGTCCAACAGTCATCTCTGACTACTGGTAAACCTTAACCTCTTCCATGGAAGAATTAAAAACTTTCTTACGGATAAATATCTTGATGGGCATAAAACCACTTCCTAGTTACAGAAATTATTGGAGTTCAGGTGCTGACCTACACGATAGCTGATGTCAAGGAGACGTTTCGGGTGGTTTCCCAGCAACTTGCATTTGAATGACAACAGTAAAATGTCACAATGATCGCACACCAACTATGATAAACTTTATAAGTTGCGTCCTTTCCCAGAAAGAATTTCACATAACTTCCAGAAAGCACTATATCCAAATAAATGTATGGCAGTGGACGAATCCATGATTAAATTTAAAGGGAGATCTTCTCTAAAGCAGTACTTGCCAAAGAAGCCTGTCAAGAGACGTTACAAGGGGTGGGTACTAGCGGACAAATATGGCTATGCTGGAAACTTGAAATATACACTGGAAAGAAAAACAATGCCATAGAAAAGAAATTAGGAAAAAGATTTGTGAAAGACCTCACAGAAAATATTAAAGGTAAGGATCATAGAGTTTACTTTGATAATTATTTTACTAGCCCAGATCTCCTTAGAGATTTGAAAGAGAACAAAATATATGCTTGTGGTACAGTGAATATCAGTAGAAAGTCTTTACCTAAGATGAAAAGTGACAAGGAAATGAAAATCGGTGACTACGATTGGGCTAAAAGCAATTCAGGCCTGAGTGTGATGAAGTGGAAAGATCAGAGACCCGTCCATCTGGTTTCAAACTTCCATGATCCAACTCGAACAACACAGGTTACCAGAAAGGGAAAAGATGGAAATGAAACAAAAATTTCTTGCCCCATTGCTCTCGCCGATTACAATGCCAACATGAATTGTGTCGATAAATTTGATCAGCTGAAGAGTGTGTATGAAACAGACAGAAAGAGCACAAAATGGTGGCACAGAATATTTTGGTACTTCATTGGTGCCATCGAGGTGAATGCTTTCATTATCCATACAGAAATAAAATTGCGTTAGGTGACTCTGAAGGACTTCAGAGAAATGGCAAGGGATTTAGTGGCTTCTGCCTTGGTAGCTTCAAGAGGAAAAAAGGGGACTCGGAACAGCATTATTCAGTTCAACAAGAAGAAAAACATTGTCCCGAAATCTGTGTGTCTCGAAGGTTCATCTCATCAGCCAGAAAGATGCAGAAGGAGGAGATGCGCAGCATGTAGTACCAAGAAACAACAAATTCGGACCGACTGGATGTGTAGTGTGTGCAAGGTTTCTCTGTGTTTAGGGAAAAGGAAGTCATGCTTCCAAGACTATCATGCGTCTTCATTCACGGTGGTACAAAAAATGAACCACCTCCCTTGTGACCAACAATGATTAAGAAAATGTAATTTTTGTGTAAATTGGTAATAATTATATTCATTATATTATAAATATGTTGCTTGTAGGATTTTTTGACAATAAAAGTGTGTTATGTACTTCTTGAGCTGTTTTTGGTCAAATTCTGCGTATCTGAAAAAGTTAATAGGAGACACACCATAGGCCTCTGTGCATAGAGACCACATTCCCGAAGGATATTTCCGATTGTTTGTGTTGATATTGCGCGTTCTGTTGCTGCAAATGTTCAAATGTTTGTAATAGTCTATGGGACTTAACTACGGGGCCATCAGTCCCTAAACTTACAAACTACTTATGAACTACTTACGAACTATGACGTCACAAATATCCATGCCCGAGGGGGGATTCGAACCCCCGACCGTAGAGGCCGTGCTGACCGTGACTGGAGCGCCTCAGTCACCTCGGCCACCGCGGCAGGCTCTGTTGCTGCAGTTGAGTTGCATTCCGTTTCCTGTCTTAACGGGCTGTTAACTGGATGTAACGGACATGCTGATGTTACTGGTGGACGACCTTGGTCTTGCCTTCCTTTAACCATTCCTTTTGTCTGAAATCACGTAGCTTCCTGTGCCTCTTCATTCCACAGCTTTGGGGAAGTCACGTTATTGTTGCATTGTCCTACTTGCTCATTACACTATCTGAACCCACAAGCTTGCGTAATTCGTTTTTTGGGTATGATCTGCTTTGAGCAAACACAATTGTTTTAGTTTTTCCCAAACATGTTTCGCTGGTGTTGCAGCATCTTCAGTGGGATTTTTAATTGTATAGTGTCTCTCAATTTAACAATGAAATGGTTATTACATTTATGTAGATTAAGTGTAGCAAGTACAGATAATTGTGAAAACAATAAAAAATCACTACTTGTTTTTATAGGTACACTAGGTACATGTCGTTGTATTTGTGGTTCTTTATCTTACAATACATCTCTGTATACTTCTGACAGTTTGTCATCAGCAAACCTAAACGTGTGGAGTTGAAGGGATGATGATTAACTTGTAAATATCGGGATTTTTTAACGAAAATATAGAACGTCATTTTTGTGTTTGCGTTATTTTACTGTTGCGACTGTTTCTAGAACAAAATGCCTGTGTGTTTATGACAAGTTTGTATCACTTACTTTGATGTATTTGCGGTGTTTTCACGTTGTGAAGAACCACTTTGACACCTTAACTTCACCCAATGTTTTTGCCACGAAAAATATGGCAGGCAGTTGAATTCTGGGAGTAGTGTTGAGAACAGCTAACTGTGCTGTGGGCAGGAGTTTTGAACCATGTCTCTTTCGTTTTAGTGTGTGTGCATTAGTGTGTATGAGTGTGTGTGTGTGTGTGTGTGTGTGTGTGTGTGTGTGTGGGTGGGTGGGTGTGTGTGTGTGTGTGTGTCTTTGTTTACCGGTTTTCTGCCAGTTCTTTGAGGACAGAGAATATAGTACCGTTACAGAGGGCTGTGTACTCTTTTATTATTTCTTTTCTTTCTATTATGGCTTTCTGAATGTGGTAGTTCTCTTCGATTGTTAATATTTGTGGGAGGCTTTTGCTGTGTTTCAGAATCTTTACATCATTGTTTATGTCTGTTGGATTGTGATTCATGTTTATAAGGTGTTCTGCAAATGTAGAATGACTATTGCTTTTTAGTGCTCTTCTGTGTTCTGTGTATACAAGGCGCGTCCAAGAAGTAAGTTCCGTTTGGTAATAAAATGAAATTGTACACAGATACAGAAGAAATTTTTATTGCATAAAATTCTACAACTCTTAAACTACTGCCGAAATTTTTGCAGGCATTTGTCATAGCGTGGCACCAGGTTTTGTATACCTTCTTCATAGAAATCTGCCGCCTGCGTCTTCAA
This sequence comes from Locusta migratoria, assembly GCA_026315105.1. NCBI lineage: Eukaryota > Metazoa > Arthropoda > Insecta > Orthoptera > Acrididae > Locusta > Locusta migratoria. The sequence continues at coordinate 271,251,972 of CM048745.1, read as the reverse complement.
CCAGTTGGAAACAGTTTCTTTCAGCTCGTCGTCCATAGCGAGAGCACTAATTGTAAACCTACGGTTTTCCTGGATCTTGTCATCAATAACGTGAACTAGTTCTTCTGCAACCAAAGGTGGACGCCCACTTCGTTCTTCATCGTACACATCACTACGCCCGCCATTGAACTGTCGGACCCATCTTCTCACCATCGAATCACTCATCGCATTTGGTCCGTAAACATTGCAAATTTGCCGATAAATTTCACTTGGTTTCTCTTTCCTCGCATTCAGAAACCGAATCACCGACGTGATTTCACAGGCGACGGGATTCTCAATGAACGCCGACATTTCAAACAAGCACAACAAAGCATACGTAACTAACAGCGATCTCCAAATGGCGCACGTTCTTCTCCTTGATACACATCGTCTACAGCGCATGCGCGGAACTACAATCGCAGCGCTGCAGCGGAGATAAATTGAAACGGAACTTACTTTCTGGACGCGCCCCGTATAATATTGAAATTTCTGCATGTCTGTTTAATGTAAATTGAATTACAATCCATGCCAGAGGTGTTTGTCTCTTGTAAGGAGTAAAGTTTGCCTCAGTCAATTCCTGCACATTCCGACCTCACAATCACATTCTGCTCACCAAGAGGAGTCTTTTGAATATAAACTCGATGAGGTACAGACATGTTCAATGATAATAAATACAAGTTGATATGCAAATCACAAGTTCGTGTCACAAGTGCGACAAGGTAATCAAAGCTGACGCTTAATAGTGAAGAAACAGCCAGAGTTTTTGTAAAGCAGAGGCGAGGCGGCCGCGTGGCGATGGCTGGCCAGAAAAGCGCAGGTGGGCAGAAAAATGATCAAATGTCTGTAAGTCTGTCGGACCAAACTGTGTGGTCATCAGTCCGTAGCTTACAAACTACTTAAACCTAGGTAAACTAACCTAAGGACAAGCACACACACCCATGCCCCAGGGAGGACTCGAACCTCCACGGCGAGCAACCGCGCGCTCCGCAGCGAGGCGCCTTAGACCGCACGGCTACTCCACCGCAGAAAGTGGGCAGAGTTCCCTACAATAGACAACCACAGGCGGTCTTACGCATAAAACCAACTTAAAAATCCTCCTTGCAATCCACATTTTATATGTCAAATATGTTCAAATGTTTGTAAATCTTATGGGACTTAACTAAAGGATCATCAGTCCGTAAAGTTACAAACTACTTATGAACTACTTAGGATCTAGGACGGCACAAATATCCATGCCCGAGGGGGGATTCGAACCCCCGACCGTGGTGGCCGTGCACACCGTGACTGGAGCGCCTCAGTCCCCTCGGCCACCGCGGCCGGCTGTCAAATATGTGTTCATCTACATACATACTCCTCAATTCACCAAAAGGTGCGTGGCGGAGGGTACTCACATGCAAACCTTCAGATGTCCGACACTCAGATTGGTACCGAAAGTGGTATGTCGATAGAGTATCAACCAAAACTTTTATATAATTCGCGCTTTTTGCTGCCGTCCAGGATAACATGCGTAAACGGGAAATAATATGAAACACCTGTCCTACGGAGCACAGGAAAAGCGTATCTGTAGGGGTCTGCCGCGCTGAACTTCCATACTGCGCAGTCTGCGGGCAAGTGGACACACTGCTGCGCCGGCCGCGGTGGCCGAGGGGATTGAGGCGCTTCAGTCACGTTCTGCACGGCCACTACGGTCGGGGGTTCGAATCCCCCCTCGGGCATGGATATTTGTGCCGTCCTAGTTCGTAAGTAGTTCATAAGTAGTTTGTGAGTTTAGGGACTGATGACCCCGTAGTTAAGTCCCATAAGCTTTACAAACATTTGAACATTTGACACACTGCTGCACAGGTTCTCCTGCGGCACCGCTGGCCAGATCGTGGACCAGATGCGACGCAGACTGGCAATCATCGACCGCACGACGCCGCAAAAATGTTAATATCACTGAAATCATCAGACCAGAGATACTACGATACCCCAGAAAGAAGCACAATGCGGCTATTTGGTTTTTAGGCCATACCGCCGCTTATGTAATTTATAACCGACAAGCAACGCCTGCAGATTACTGTGCGTATCTGGAGTATGAACACACGAAGATACTAGGACAAAAAGATTATTCAAATACATACGGCAATATGTTAAGGATCATGGTGCAGACATGATGTAAAGCTGAATGTACGACCTGGTTTAAATTTGTGTAGCAAACTCGGAATATCCAGCGCTATGGGCTTTCAGAGTTATGAGCAGAAGCACGCAGCAGAAATGGGAAACCGACGTTATGTTACACGAAGCGGACCACATACAATAAGACACGAGAAGACGAACTCTAAAGCAGACATTGCGCTGACAATAGGACGAGAAGAAGTTTGAGGTGTAATCTTTTTTATTTACTTTCGCCTTTCCTCCATAGGAGGTCAATCAACAATTCTTTTGGCAAGGAGACTCATTTATTTATTTTCCTTTTCTTTTTTTCACGAGGAAGACATGTCATGTGAATCAAATGTCTGGAAGAAGATTTAAAAAAAAAATTAAAATAATGGGGTAGTTGATAGAACGAATGTCTGTCGTTACAAGGGTCCTCGGTTCAAACCCTGGTGGCATTATTTTTTTTATTCTGTATGACGTTGCAAATTGTTCTACTTAAACAAACGTACACCGAGTGTTACATGGGACAACATGTTCCTAAAATGTAAAAGGACTGTTAGGATTTTATAGCACTGTGTTATCAGCAGTCTGATTCTGCTTCGTTTTATTTGAAAGTTACAAACCTGTAGAGTATATTCGTAGAAGATAGAAACAATTGCGCCATACATGCGGAAGTATTAAAGTATTAATAATAATAATAATAGACTGCAAGATAGGCGGCACCGCCGTTCAGCGGACGTGCGTGTTGTGGCTAGAGTGCCGTGTGTTTGCCCACACAACGAGGTGGGGCTGACATCGTTGTCCAGTCCGCACGCTACTGCTACTGCTGCAGCTGACAGTGCTGTTTTGGGAAATGAACCCATGGAATGTTATAGAAAATTCTATTTTTACAATTTTCAACGTACTGCGAATAAAAAAAACTCTCGGCGGGGTATGAACCCACGACCTTCTGTCCTATGAACTAACGCTCTCCCAACTAGCCCACGGTAGTGCAATGTGATAAGCTCTCACAATTATGCTTTTCCTGTACTCCGTAGTTTCGGTGTTACTTATTATTATAGTTTTCGCACGTTCTGCAGGATGGCAGCACATAGCACGACTTATATAGAAGTTTCAGTTGACACTCTATTGATATACAATGTTTGGTACCGATCTGAGTGTCTGACATCTGAAGGTTTGGGTGTCAGTAGCACTACTAGTTACTTCCACTCCCATATATAACGAGGGGAAAAACGAGCCCTATCTCTCTAATCTTATCTTTCTGGCCTTTACGCGAAATGGAGAGGTTGGCGGCAGTAGAATCGTTCTGCATCCGCGTCAAATTCTGGCTCTCTAAATTTCTTCAACAGTGCTTCTCGAAAATAACGTCGCCTTCTTTGCAGTGACTCCCATTTGAGATCCCCAAGAATTTCAGTAACACTCGCGCATTGATCGTATCGACCAGTTACAAACATAGCCGCCCACCTCTGAACTACCTCTATGTCCTCCTTTAAACCGATCTGGTGAGGCTCCCAAACACTTAAGCAATACTTAAGACTGGGTCGTACAAGCTTTTAATAATTGTTGTCTCCTTAACAGACGAATTACACCTCCCCAAAATATGGCTTCCCCTATGGACGTAACGAGTGGGGAGGGGGGATTCTGGGTTTCAAACCCCTCCCGAAATGTTGACAAAGGTAACAAAAAGTGGCATTATTCTGTTTCAGGATAAAGCCCGCCTACATGGTGTCAAGGCTAGGCAGCCATCAATCCTGCTGGCCACACCATAGGCCTCTGAGGCCCGGATGCTCACTCAGTCCTGTCTAATCCCGCTCCAACACAGCTGGAGGGGCCGTGACTCGCATGTAAGCCTCCTCTAGTTAGTTGTCTCTGAGCCAGTGTACAGCGCACAACAGTTCCACCCCTGTCGGCCCGTTCAGGTAAACATCTAGGCCTCCAAGACCCCCATAACTTTACAAAAACCAAGGGAAAGGGAGACACAACGGTCAAACAAAACCATTGTCCCGATTTGAGTTTGTTTACGCTTTCTGAACACCTTAAAGAAGGCTACGCTTGACACACCAACTCCCCGTGACCTACCGGACAGTATTTATAGATGCCTAAACATGAGTCCACCTGCAGAGGCAGCTCGTGAAGAAATTGAGCAAGGAGCTATTCCCAAAAGAACTGTAAAATTTGAGAGTACAAAAAACAAACGAAATCAAAACTGCAGTGTCATTTCTGTAAGTTGCCAGTGTGTGGTCAGCACCACCAAAAAAATTGTCCAAATTGTACCGGTAAAAATTGAGTAACTTCCCCTGAATTTTGTGATACCGATTTTAGTTTTAAACAATGTTATTAATTGTACGTGGTTTTGGAATATAATGGATTTTTTTTTGCGTTATATGAAGTTTAAACTACTATTGTTTAATTAATGAGACTTTGGTTATTTTGTTTTGTGGTTGTTTGAGAAAATATATATTTCTTTTATGTTATTCAAGGTTATTTAATGTATTATACCCTCATCCTCATCATGACATTGAATTTCTTAAAGAGTTTTTCATTATTATATATCGTGTGGGCCTCTGAGGCCCTTGTGTGGCCCAGACGTAGGAGCCTCGTGGTGTGGCTCACAGGGTTAAGCGTGCTCCATAAGGTCCCAATTTGTTCCCTCGCGATTCCCAAAGATATGGAGCCCTGGAGAAAGACATTCGTGGTCATCGGTATGTACCGGACGAGGAGGTGGACACCTTTGTCTCACAGTGGATTAAATGTATTAACAGTTATGGCGATTGCTACTGAAATAATGAACTGTTTACTTAGTTTCTCCTATGTCTGCTCCTTAAAAATGAGTGTGACTTGCTTGTTTTCGTCGCGTTGGGGTAGCTGAGCGCTGTAAGGCGCTTTGCTGCTCGCCTTGTTGCTCGCCGTCGGAGGTTCGAGTCCTCACTCACGCGTCGGTCTCTATATTGTTCTTAGTGTAAGTAGTTTGTAAGCCTAGGGAGCGATAACTCTAGCAGTTACGTCCCTTAGATTTACAGACATTTAAATATTTGAACTTGCTTGTTTTCAAATCAATTCCTTGCTCAATGTGCCCACGGTAAATACGGCGAAGATTCTGTGTAGAAAATGTCAGTGGCCCTGTGGGAGCCTGGAGTTTCACTGTGCTGTATTCCAACACCACTATTAGCAGTTACAATGTAAGTCATATATTACACTAGCTGAAAACCCGGCGTTGCCCGGGCGTTTATTCATTTATTCGAGCCTTGAGTTAGTACTTTTTCTATCCACTCTCTCTCTGTCCATCTCCTTTTTTCTAAAAACATGTTACATTTATCAGAGAATATATAAGGAATAAGAAATCACACGTGAAAATGCACTCGTTTCAAGGAATCCAATCACGAAATTCACCAATAATGATTGTAATAATATCACAGATCGATCACTTGATGTAATGCCCGACACGTCAAATCGATTTATTTAAAGAGATGTATTAAAAGAAATATCGCTTTTACTGCTTTATTTATTTATTCTTATATTGCCTTATTCGTATGTTTATCCTTACAGAGAAAGAGCTGAAGATATCATAGCACCCACAGACCAAAGATATGGTCTGTGGCATCACGTTTCGCTGTATGTAACCTCCTTGCTATAAAGCCACAAACGTCATCGCTGGCCTTCAGTCCGAATTTTTTTATAATTTGACGACTTTCAACCACCATATCTTCCACCCCCTTGTAGCTATCGGCATGAACTGCTATGGTGTACAACGTGAGACTTCGAACAACAATTACACACATACCATTCGTTTGCGTTCTGTAGTTTTCGCTGCAGACAGAAATATTAACGTACACACACGTAGAATTTTATATACACCGATAACTTTCCATCCCAATATACTCGACCCTTTTATCATTATCAACCCTCAAGCAACAATGCAACCAATAAAACCATTTTCAAAGAGTAAATATAATTTTCAGAGGGTAATTATTGTTCCACATTTCGCGTTATATTCAATTACTAGATATCTATCAGATCGCTATTAAATCGTGCCTATAACATTCGTCAGGTATAAATTAGTAACTGTACAAATATTTAAGTCTCTGCGTCTTGTCGTTCGGACGTGATATGCGTAAACCGAAGAGAGATTCACATGGGACTTGGATAGATTGAAGGAAACTGAAGTTCTGGAGAATTTCAGAGGGAGATTTAGGCAACAATTGACAGAAACAGGAGGAAATAAAACAGTAGAAGAGGAATGGGTAGCATTGAGAGATGAAATAGTGAAGGCAGCAGAGGACAAAATAGGTAGAAAGGCAAGACCTACAAAAAATCCTTGGATATCAGAGGAAATACTACAGTTAATAGATGAAAGGAGAAAATATAAAAATGCAGTAAATGAAACAGGCAAAATGGAGTACAGACGACTAAAAAATGAGGTTGACAGGAAGTGCAAAATGGCTAAGCAGGAGAGGCTAGAAGCCAAAAGCAAATCTGTAGAAGAATGTATAAGAAAGGGAAAAGTAGATACCGCTTACAGGAAAATAAGAGAGACATTTGGAGACAAGAATAACAATTCTACGAATATCAAGAACTCAGATGGGAAACCAGTTCTCAGCAAAGAAGGGAAAGCTGAAAGGCGGAAAGAGTGCATAGAGCAGCTCTACAAAGGAAATGAACTTAGAGACGATGTAGGAAGGGAGGAGGAAGTCGATCAAGATGAAATAGGAGATACTATACTGAGAGATGAATTTGACAGAGCCTTGAAAGACCTAGGTCGGAACAAGGCCCCAGGAGTAGATGACATACCCTCAGAGCTACTAAAGTCTCTGGGAGAGCCAGCTATGACAAGACTATTTGAACTGGTGTGTAGGATGTACGAGACAGGCGAAATGCCATCAGACTTTAAGAAAAATGTAATAATCCCCATTCCAAAGAAATCAGGCGCAGACAGGTGTGAAAATTACAGAACCGTCACTTTGATAAGTCAGGGTTGCAAAATTTTAACACGAATTATCTACAGGAGAATGGAAAAGCTGGTAGAAGCTGACCTCGGGGAAGATCAGTTTGGATTTAGGAGGAACATTGGAACCCGGGAGGCAATACTCACTTTACGTCTTATCTTCGAAGATAGATTAAGGAAAGGCAAACCTACATTTTTAGCTTTTGTAGATTTGGAGAAAGCGTTTGACAATGTTGACTGGAATACACTCTTTCAAATTCTGAGGTCAGCAGGGGTAAAATACAGGGAAAGGAGAGTTATTTACAACTTGTACAAAAGCCAGACCGCAGTTATTAGACTCGAAGGGCATGAAAGGGAAGCATCAGTTGGGAAGGGAGTAAGACAGGGTTGTAGCCTTTCTCCAATGTTATTCAATTTGTACATCGAGCAGGCGGTGAAGGAAAGTAAGGAAACATTTGGAATAGGGATTAAAGTTCAGGGGGAAGAAATAAAAACATTGCGTTTTGCTGATGACATTCTAATTCTGTCAGAGACAGCGATGGACCTGGAAGAGCAGTTGAATGAAATGGACAGCGTGTTGAAGAGAGCATATAAAATGAACATTAACAAGAGCAAAACAAAAATAATGGAATGCGGTCTTAGAAAATCAGGCGATGCTGAAGGAATTAGATTAGGTAACGAAACAATGAAGGTGGTAGATGAGTTTTGTTACTTGGGTAGTAAAATAACATGCGATGGTCGCAGTACAGCGGATATAAAATGCAGAATGGCAATGGGAAGAAAAGCATTTTTGAAAAAGAGAAATTTGCTAACATCGAATATTAATTTAAGTGTAAGGAAGTCTTTTCTGAAGGCATTTGTGTGGAGTGTTGCCTTGTACGGGAGTGAAACATGGACGATAAGCAGTGCGGACAGGAAGAGAATAGAGGCTTTTGAAATGTGGTGCTACAGAAGAATGCTGAAGTTTAGGTGGGTAGATCGCATAACTAATGAAGAGGTACTGAACAGAATTGGTGAGAAAAGGAATTTTTGGCATACCCTGACTAAAAGAAAGGATCGCTTGGTAGGACACATTCTTAGACATCGGGGAATCGTAAATTTAGCATTGGAGGGAAGTGTGTGGAGTAAAAATCGCAGAGGGAGACCAAGAGATGCGTATAGTAAGCAGATTCAAGTGGATGTGGGTTGCCGTTCTTATGAGGAGATGAAAAGGCTTGCTCAGGATAGAGTAGGGTGGAGAGCTGCATCAAACCAGTCTCCGGACTGAAGACCATAACAACAACAGGTAAAGAGCTATCCCATCGCCATAAAAACGTGCCTAAAGCATTCCCCGGGTAGATATTAGTAACTGTACATATTTTTAGCTTTTGTGGTTCAGACGTTATAAACGTACACCGAACAGACATTCACATTTATAGATATAGAAGATTATCAGTCAGCAGTATTTCTTGATAATACTATGCAAACAGTATCAGTCCACATATTTTTTGCCATTGACAGTTTTCACGTAGCACAAATAGTTTGAGTTAGGGAGTGCTTCTCTGATAGTGCTTCAGAAGTGTTGGAAATGTGATCAATAATTTTTCGGTGCTTAATTAATTATTCTTTGATCATGATGATGCTGTACTTATTCGTTGCTAATTTATTATTCTGTGTTTTTTGTCTCGTCTTGTAAAAGTGTTGTAAATGTATTGCAGTTGCAAATATATACGATAAAAATCAGAATTTATTGTGAAAGATTTATTTTTCCGCTGCGCTAGTTTTTTCAACAGGTTATAGGCCCAGTACGAAATAGTTATACGAAAAATTACGAGAAGGCGTGAAGCTAAATTGTTCGACGAAATAGATCGCGAACGGTGTTCGACGAAATAGATCGCGAACGTGAAAAAAAAAATTGGTACTGCACAAATACCTCAAATTGAAAGACTCGTAGGTCGTGAAAATTACGGGACGTGGAAATTCGCAGTGGAAGCATATTTGCGATTAGATGATTTATGGTGCGTAATAGATGGTACATTAAAATCTACCGATTCGCATTTTGCAGACAAAGATAGGAAAGCCAAATCAAAATTAATTTTGTTGGTGGATCCGGTAAATTACGTGCACATCGAAAATACTGCAAATGCACAAGAAGTCTGGAACAAGTTAAGGAAAGCTTTTGAAGACGGCGGATTGGCTAGAAGAGTCGGATTGCTCCGTGAATTAATTACCACTCAATTGAATCAATGCAAAAATGTGGAAGACTACGTTAATAAAATAATATCTACATCTAATAGACTGAGAAATATAGGTTTCCAGATTGCTGACGAGTGGGTTGGTATTTTATTACTTGCTGGATTACCAGAAAAAATATACGCCCATGATAATGGGGTTAGAGAGTTCTGGTGTTCCCATAACAGGTGACAGTATCAAGGTAAAAATATTACAAGATGTGAGAGGTGAAACTGAAGATGAAACAGCATCAGCATTGTACTCTAAAAATAAAAAGAAGACACAAATCAAGTGCTATAGATGCCAGAAGATGGGTTATTTTGCTTCACAGTGCAAGGAAAGGATAAGTACTACTGGTAAAAGGTATGTTTCCAATAACCATGAAAAGAAGTCTTCCTACCAAGGTAAGGTTCTTTCAATGCATTATTCTTTAAAAAAGGGGAATAATGAAGAAACAGAATGGATATTGGATTCAGGGGCATCAATGCATATAATTAAAAATAAATATGTATTGTATGATGTCAAGGATACAACTAATATGGGTATATCTACAGCTGATGGGTCAAAATTGCAGTGTGAACTTGTTGGAAAAGTTGATCTTAGTATAGTGGTAAATAAAAAACCACAAAATATTACTGCTCAAGGTGTGCATTATGTCAAAGATGTTACCACTAATTTGTTATCTGTTAGTGAGATAGTAAGGAAAGGTAACAAGGTAATTTTTGATATAAATGGAGCTCGAATAATTGACAGTTGTGGTAAAATTGTAGCAACTGCAAGTAATGAAAAGGGAATTTTTAAATTAGACACTGTTAAGAATGTTAGTAGTAATGAAAGTCATTCAGTGTACAGTGCCAAAAGTGTTCTGTGGCATGCATAGGAGACTTGGCCATTTAAATAGAAAAGGTATGTCATTATTAAAGGATATGGCAACAGGTTTAGAAGACTATGGTATGTGTAAGGATCCTTGTGAGATATGTATAATGGGAAAACAGGCAAGAATCCCATTTAAACCCAGTCTTAGTAAAACTCAAGAATTACTGCAGATAGTTCATACAGATGTGTGTGGTCCCATGGAGAGTGAATCATTTGGGGGAAATAATTATTTTATTATTTTTATTGATGATTGTTCTAGGTATATTCATGTTTATTTTATGAATTCTAAAGAACAAGTTTGTGATATTTTTGAAGAATTCCGTATTTTGGTGGAAATACAAACTGGAAAGAAAATAAAGAATACATAAATCATAGATTTGAAGGACGTTTAAAGCAAGTTGGTATAAGACATCAGATCACTATACGATATAGCCCTGCACAAAATGGTGTTGCAGAACGAGCAAACAGAACAATAGTGGAAAAAGCGAGGAGTATGCTAAGTGATGCTGGCTTACCAAAAAAATTTTGGGCAGAGGCTGTATCAACAGCAGTGTACCTAATAAATCGTTCACCTACCATGGCTATCAAAAGTAAAACGCCATATGAGGTGTGGACAGGAAGAAAACCAGATTTAAGTAATTTGAGAATTTTTGGCTGTAAAGCTATGGTACAAATTCCTAAACCACTAAGAAAGAAATGGGATATAAAATCCAGGAAATATATTTTTGAAGGATATTGTGAAGAATCAAAGGGTTATCGTTTTTTGAATCCTATGAATAATAAGATAGTAACCAGTAGAGATGTTGTATTTCTTGAAAATTGTGAAGATAGAACCAAGGAATGTACAACTGTTGGTGTAAATGAAAATAGCATTATTGGAGAAGAGACAGAAATGGAAGAAGAAAATAATCAAGGGCCAATAGATGCAAGCTATGAGGAAGAAGAAGAACCAAGATGTGATCAAGATAAAGCAGGGAGTGATGAAGATAAAGTAAGACATTCCTCTCGTACAAGGAAACCAAAGAAGTATCCTGATTATGAAATGTATGTTGCCCAGTGTTTTAATGATGAACCGGAAACTGTTGAAGAAGCTATGAATAGTAAAAATTCTAAACATTGGAAAGAAGCAATTGAGAAAGAATTGCAATCTTTAAATCAAAATGAAACATATGAATGGGTAAATATGCCACAGAAGAAAAAACTCTTAAACAAAAGATGGATATTTAGTATAAAAAATCCTGAAAGTGAAACAACCAAGTATAAAGCAAGATTAGTGGTTAAGGGATGTAATCAAAGGGAAGGTATAGATTACAAAGAAACATTTTCACCTGTTGTAAAATATTCTTCACTGAGGTATCTTTTAGCTTTAGCTGTGAAAGAAAATATGTTAATCCATCAAATGGATGTTAAAACCGCTTATCTAAATGGAATATTAGAAGAGGAAATTTATGTAATGCCACCCAAAGAAGCTCAGAAATATTGTAAAGATAAAGGAAAGGTTTGGAAGCTTAAAAAGAGCATCTATGGACTGAAACAAAGTGGGTACTGTTGGAATAAGTATTTGCATTCTACATTAGTTAAGATGGGAATGAAGCAGTCAAAGGCAGACCCCTGTATTTATATTAGGAAAAGTAAACAAGAATTAACCATAATGGCTATTTGGGTAGATGATTTTTTCATTTTAACTAGAGATGATAAGCAAATGATTGTTTTCAAAGAACAGCTACAAGAGAGGTTCAATATGCGTGACTTGGGTGAAGCAAAACAATATTTGGGAATGAACATTATAAAGCAGAGAAATGGAAACGAGCTTTGGATAGATCAGTCTGCATATACCAAAAGGATTTTGAAAAAGTTTGGAATGGAAGACTGTAAACCAATTTCAACTCCAATGGAACCTGGGATAAAAATGATGATAAATGAAGAAGACACTGATTATAATAAAGTTACATCTTACTTGGAAGCTGTAGGGAGTCTTTTATATCTAGCTCAGACATCAAGACTAGATATTGTTTTTGCAACAAATGTAGTAAGCAGATTCTGTAGTAATCCTAAAGAAAAACATTGGAAAGCAGTGAAGAGGATCTTCAGATATCTAGAGGGAACTGTAAATTATAAATTAATTTATTGTAAAGAAGGCAATGAAGAATTGGAATGTTACAGTGATGCAGACTGGGGAAATGAATTAGAAGATAGACACTCTATCTCTGGAAGCTGTTTAAAACTGATGGGAGGCTTAGTATCCTGGATATGTAAAAGGCAAAGAACTGTAGCATTAAGTACAGTAGAGGCAGAATATATGGCTTTATCTACTACTGTACAGGAAACGTTGTGGCTCAAAAACTTAATGAATGAAATTGAGGCTGATAATAATTCAAGGACAACAAAAGTTTATTGTGATAATCAGGGAGCCATTAATTTAGCCAAAAACAATGTAACAAGTGCTAGAACAAAACACATAGATGTCAGACATCATTTCATCAGGGATCACATTGAGAAGAAGAATATTGAAGTGAAATACCTAAGCTCTGAAGAAATGTTGGCTGATTTATTAACAAAACCATTGACCAAGGAGAGATTCCAAAAAATTGTAAGACAGTACGGCTTAATTGATGGGATACACAACACCGAAAAATCTTGCTCAAGGGGGAGTGTTGGAAATGTGATCAATAATTTTTCGGTGCTTAATTAATTATTCTTTGATGATGATGATGCTGTACTTATTCGTTGCTAATTTATTATTCTGTGTCTTTTGTCTCGTCTTGTAAAAGTGTTTTAAATGTATTGCAGTTGCAAATATATACGATAAAAATTAGAATTTATCGTGAAAGATTTATTTTTCCGCTGCGCTAGTTTTTTCAACAAGAAGTAACATATATTCACCCACTGATTGACATCCATGATTCAATCCACATTTGCCTGTCTTCATGATATGATTTGCCTTGTTCCTATTTTGAACTTGTAGATTGTGGTGTCGCACAAGTCTGAAGTGCGCGCCACGTACTTTCGCCGCGCGCCGCCATGCACGCACGGCGCGGCGTTCTTACGACGTCAGCCACGAGCGCCCTCTGCTGCTACCCCACTCGTGGCCACCACTGAACTGCATCGGTCACTTGGGAATCAGATAGGCACCAGTTAAGACTTGGGATTAGGACAGGCACCGATTAGGACTCTCATCAGTAGGCAGGCTTCTTCCTAGTTAATGTATCAGCGTTCTGCAGTCATGAAACTTATGAAAGATAAGTATTGCAATATTTCTTCGAACTATATATATTGAACTAATCTAGCTTAGTGTTTCTAGTTTCTGCTGTCCCACTGGCTGGTCACCTCAGACTCTGTACCCGCACACGCGTGCATCCAATTTCCCTGTGACGGTCTCTCTCTATTCGGCCACCGACACCCAGGACAAACCCGGCGGAAACGAGACACAAAATAGATACTTATGAAGTTTACTGATTTAGTTTATATACCATGGTGACACTCTATGAAATAAAACATGTACAGTAACAGTGCCGTGTGCAGTTCTTTTGAGGGTACCCGTTATTACAATGTCGATTCATTGAAATCCAACCCGAAATCATATCCTATCTATGCATATGGCTTCCCCTCGTGTTAAATCATTATTCGGAGGTAAAATAGTGCCACATCTGATCTTCTGAGAGAGGAACAAGTTGAAGGGAGGCACAATATCAGTATGAGGATAGGTACATCGAATGTAAGAACAGTGTTACAAGCGGAAAAGGAGAATTTTTAAAAGAGCGGTGTAAGGGAATAACATGAATCATGTAGGAGTTGCAGAGGTCAGATGGGATGGATGTGGAGAACTGCAGTCAGATATATACGTAATGTACTACTCAGGAGGACAAATAAAAGGAAGAATTAGAGTAGGAGTAATTATGACAAAGGAATTCGCTAAGTGTGTGGAAAATAGTGTAAGAAAGAAAGGAGAATAAAAAAACTGTATCAACGATCCAGGTTTATATGAGAGCCTGAGAGCATAATGACCAGCTTGTAGAGGACACGTATAATGTAATAGCGAAATTAACGGACAGTAATAAAAGATGCTGCAAAACTGTAATGGGCAGCTGGAATGCCATTCTAGGAAAAGGGAAGGAGGAAACCATAGTAGGCAGTCATGATCTCGGAAGAAGGAATGACTTCTGCAGAGAAAGGGAGCTCATAGAGTAAAATACGTGGGTCAAAAATCACAAGAGGAGGCTCTGCAGATGGAAAACACCAGGTGGTAAATATAGAAAACAAACTGACTTTATACTAGAGGAGTAAAGCTATAGAAAGGGAATCAAGAAGGCGCACCCGTTACCACGTGCAGATATTAACAGCGATCTCGCCATTAAAATTGCTACACCACAAAGATGACGTGCTACAGACGCGAAATTTAACCGACAGGAACAAGATGCTGTGTAGGCAAATGAGCTTTTCAGAGCATTCGCACAAGGTTGGCGCTGGTGGCGACACATACAACATTCTGACATGACGAAAGTTACCAACCGATTTCTCATACACAAACAGCAGTTCACCGGCGTTGCCTGGTGAAACGTTGTTGTGATGCCTCATGTAAGAAGGAGAAATGCGTACCATCACGTTTCCGACTTTGATAAAGGACGGATTGTAGCCTATCGCGACTGCGGTTTATCGTATCGCGACATTGCTGCTTGCGTTAGTCGCAATCAAATGACTGTTAGCAGAACATGGAATCGGTGGGTTCAGGAGGGCAATACAGAACGCCGTGCTGGATCCCAACGGCCTCGTAGCACTAGCAGTCGAGATCACAGGCATCTTATCCTCATTTCTGTAAGGGATCGTGCAGCCACGTCTCGATCCCTGAGTCAACAGATGAAGACGTTTGCAAGACAACAACCATCTGCACGAACAGTTCGACGACGTTTGCAGCAGCATGGACTATCAGCTCAGAGACCACGGCTGCGGTTACCCTTGACGCTGCATCACAGACAGGAGCGCCTGCGATGGTGTACGCAACGACGAACCTGGTTGCACGAATGGCAAAACATTTTTTTTGGATGAATCCAGGTTCTGTTTACAGCATCATGATGGTCGCATTCGTGTCTGGCGACATCGCGGGGAACGCACATTGGACGGCCGGCCGCGGTGGCCGCGGGGACTGAGGCGCTCCAGTCACGGTCTGCACGGCTACTACGGTCGGGGGTTCGAATCCCCCCTCGGGCATGGATATTTGTGCCGTCCTTAGTATAAGGTAGTTCGTAAGTAGTTTGTAAGTTTAGGGACTGAAGACCCCGTAGTTAAGTCCCATAAGCTTAACAAACATTTGAACAAGCACATTGGACGCTCGTATTCGTCGTCGCCATACTGGCGTATCACCCAGCGTGATAGTATGGGGTGACATTGGTTACATATCTCGGTCACCTCTTTTTCGCATCGACGGCACTTTGAACAGTGGCCGTTATATTTCAGATTTGTTACGACCCGTGGCTCTACCTTTCATTCGATCCATGGGAAACCCTACATTTCAGCAGGATAATGCACGACCACATACTGCAGGTCCTGTACGGGCCTTTCTGGATACGAAAATGTTCGACTGCTGCCCTGGCCAGCACATTCTCCAGATCTCTCACCAATTGAAAATGTCTGGTCATTAGTGGCCGAGCAACTGGCTCGTCACAATACGCCAGTCACTACTCTTGATGAACTGTGGTATTGTGTTGAAGCTGCATGGGCATCTGTACCTGTACACGTCATCCAAGCTCTGTTTGGCTCAATGCACAGGCGTATCAAGGCCGTTATTACGACCAGAGGTGGTTGTTCTGGGTACTGATTTCTCAGGATCTATGCACCCAGATTGCGTGAAAATGTAAACACATGTCAGTTCTAGTATATTTCTCCAATGAATACCCGTTTATCATCTGTATTTCTATTTGGTGTAGCAATTTAAATGACCATTGGAGTAATAATAAAAAACCTGAAAATCTCAACGAGTATTGGAATACGCTGAAAGCGGGCTTCATAAAAGCAGGATAGAAAAGTATACGATATGTAAAATAGGAAAAGGATAAAGAAAGCCATGGGTTACACCGGAAATGATCTCTAAAACGGAGGAGAGAAGAAAATTTTAAAAATAAGAACGGTGAAGATACAACACAGATATACCGTAGACTGAACAATGAACTGCATGGAGAAACAGAGTAGGCTAGTAGAATGGGATTTTGATGAATCTGAAGAGCGAAAGAGGAAGGAAAGTATGATTTATTGTACAACAGAGTAAAGGCTGCAACAAACCAGGAATTGCCACAATGGAAATTCTCAGTAAAGACAAAAAACTGTGTACAAAGATCGCGAGGAAGTCTTACAGAGATGAGAGGATTATTTAAACGACCTATATGACGCAGATCAAAAACTAACGTCGCTGGAATTTGGATCTTTCAACACTGTGAATAATGAAGAGAGGGCTCTATGGCAGGGCAGAGGAGGGAAGAAGAGATTTCACATCCTGCATGATGTGATCGATGGCAGTACCTACAGCAAAAAGTATGAGGGAAGCTGTGGATCGTAGAAAATGGAGGCGCAGAGGACCTTCTAATATAGCAGAAAACTGATGATAATGACCTCAGTCAACATTGGCGCTCTGCTACGATGCGCCTGGCCGTTTCCCGTCGGGGGTTCGATGCCCCCCTCGTGCATAGATGTTTGTGTCGTCTTTAGTATAAGGTAGTTCATAAGTAGTTTGTAGGTTTAAGGACTGATGACCCCGCAGTTAAGTCTCTTAAGCTTAACAAACATTTGAACAACATTGTCAGACTATCTTCGAATCTATAAAAAAAAATAATAAAATAAAATAAAAAAGAGCTCTATACTTACTTTTGACTTCCCTTTACTCATCTCCTGAGACACGTCGCAAGGTCAGTATTGCCTGGCGTGTTCCGATTTAATCTTCCACGTGGTCGGATTGTACCAGTTTTCTATCCTTTTGTAAAAAACCGGTGTTACTATTTTGGATTCGTAACTCATTATAAGTTGTATAATATACTACTCACCTGTCTGCATCTGCTTTCTTTGGAACGAATTACATTTTTCTTGAAGTCTGCGTTTCGCCTGTCTCATACATCTTGCACACCAGGATGAGTAGTTTATTCATGGATGATTCTCTCAAAGACATCAGTAGATCTGAGGAAATATCGTCTAACCAACTGTTTATTATTATTATTATTAACAGATTACTTTGTGTCAGGCACCAAAACACCTTATTTTCTTGCGGTAGCCCTTTTACCTGCCACACCTTGAACTGTAAGTCATGAATTCTCTTCTTTGTGATGTTTTAGATAGAATTTTTTTTTTCGCCATCTGCAACAGAACAAATGTTCAACTGAATATTTTATGTAATTATACTTTATTTTAAAACAACAACAAAACTTGAGTGGCCCATAATGTGCTGAATAAGCATTGGACTAGATTAGATTAGTACTTGTTCCATAGATCATGAATGATGTAATGATGTGGAACGTGTCAGGTTAATAAAAGGTGTCTTTACAAATTATTACTTTGTACTGAATATTACATGACGATTTTATTATTATTTTTTTCTTTTTTTCTTTTTTCAAATTTACTATTTTATATCCAAAATTTCATCTATAGTGTAGAAGGAGTTGCCATTCAGAAATTCCTTTAATTTAGTTTTAAATACTAGTTGGCTATCTGTCAGGCTTTTGATGCTGCTTGGTAAGTGACCAACGACTTTTGTGGCAGCATCATTCACCACTTTCTGTGCCAAAGCTAGATTTAACCTTGAATAGTGAAAATCACCCTTTCTCCTAGTGTTGTAGCTATGCACACTGCTATTACTTTTCAATTGGGTCAGATTATTAATAACAAATTTCATGAGTGAATATATATACCGAGAAGCTACTGTGAAGATCCCTAGCTCTTTAAATAAGTGTCTGCAGGATGATCTTGGATGGGCTCCGGAAATTATTCTGATCACACGCTTTTGTGCCATGAATACTTTTTTACTCAATGATGAATTATCCCAGAAAATGATGCCATACGAAAGCAGAGAATGAAAATAGGCATAGTAAGCTAATTTACTGAAACGTATATCACCAACATTTGCAATTACCCTAATAGCATACGTTGCTGAACTCTAACGTTTCAACGGATCTTCTATGTGTTTTTTCCAGTTCAACTCCTCATCAATGCTTACACCTAAAATTTTTGAATATTCTACCTTTGCTACAGATTTCTGACCAAAGTCTATATTTATTGATGGTGTCATTCCATTTACTGTGATTTGCTCCCTGCCTGTACAATATTTTTGAAGCGATAGGAATAAAAATAGTACTAATGTGTTGTACTACAAACTAGCCCTACCAGACGGCATTGGCAGTGACTCAGTTACTCGGCGTCAGATAATGTCTGCAGATGAATAATGGGAGCGACTTGACGTGAACTGGCAGAAACGCCAGCCCTATCAGTTGAGTTATGGAGCGGTAAAAGCCGGCATTAGCGCATTACAACTGTCTGCCGTGCCTATTTTCATCGTACTTTTAATGGCTCGTAGTTGTTGCGTTACAAGGTTGGAAAAACTAGCTGCTCTGTACTACTGCCAAACTGATTACACTAATTTAAAACTACTTAAGAAGACATCATCTTCTCCATCGACTGTTAAACGTAATCCTTATTTTAGAGCATAAAACACATTGAGCCGGCGACAATCCGAGAAAGTCTTATTCTTTTGTAGCCCCGGACGGGCACCAAAGTACACGTTGTGTCCCAGGAACCACTTATTTTCTCTCAGTGTACTGTGTGTTGGGATTTCAAAAACGACATGCAGAACTTTGGCATAAAATCTTCCTTTAGCTCTATGTAGCCCCAGTGGGTGGTATAGTTCTCTCGAGTGGATCATCATACGACACACCATTACACATTTGCATTCTAAATTCCTTTGCAACTACTGCGTCTAACATCTTCTGCGCCGGCCGCGGTGGCCGAGGGGACTGAGGCGCTCCAGTCACGGTCTGCACGGCCACTACGGTCGGGGGTTCGAATCCCCCCTCGGGCATGGATATTTGTGCCGTCCTTAGGATTAAGTAGTTCATAAGTAGTTTGTAAGTTTAGGGACTGATGACCCCGTAGTTAAGTCCCATAAGCTATACAAACATTTGAACATCTTCTGCAGTATTACTAAGGCTGCGTCATTTATGAAAAGGAGTAAAACGATGGTGAACCTCCCGAAGGTCTGTCCAAAGCGTTCGATCAATGGGGCCATCTGAATATCACTTACAGTTTTCACCGGTTCCAAAAAGTGCATTTGCTTAGCCGGTCTCAGTGGCCGAGCGGTCTGCGGCGCGCCAGTCACAGTCTGCACGGCCGCTACGGTCGGGGGTTCGAATTCCCCCTTGGGCATGGATGTTTTAGTATAAGGTAGTTCATAAGTAGTTTGTAAGCTTAGGGACTGATGACCCCGCAGTCAAGTCCCTTAAGCTTAACAAACATTTGAACATTTTTGCATTTGCTTGTCACCACTGCTATTGTTGCTGTGGTCGTCACCGCACTGTATTCCTCCCTCGGTCTCCCTCTACGATTTTTAATGCTAAGTTGATTCCTTCATGTCTCAGAATGTGGCCCACCAATGTATCCCTTCTCTTAGTCAGGATATGCCAGAAACTGCTTTTCTCCCCAATTCTGTTGGGCACCTCCTCATTAGTTACGTGATCTACCCATCTAATCTTCATCATTAATCTGTAGCACCACATTTCGAAAACTTCTATCATCATTTTGTCTGAACTCCTTATTGTCCACGTTTCACTCCCATACAATGCTACACTCCAGACAAATGCTTTCAGAAAGGACTTCCTAACATTTAAAAGTAATATTGGATGTCAACAAATTTCGCGCCGCTGTGGAATAGCCGTTGTTACTGGGTCGACGTGCTGCAGTGTGCGCGGCCGTTCGCTGTCAGGGGTTCGAGTCCCTCCTCGGACATGGCTGTTTGTGTTGTCCTAAGATTAGTTTACCTTATTTTAAGTAGTTTGTAAGATAGGGACTAATAACCAGCACTTAAGTCCCACAGATTTACAAACATTTGAATAAATTTCGCTTCTTTAGAAAGGCTTTTCTTCCATACCCATTCTACATTTTATGTCTTCTTTACTTCGGCCATCATCTACTACTTCTGTCGTCTCATTACCTAATCTAATTCTTTCACCATCGCTTGATTTTCTGACACTACCTTTTTTTACTCTTGTTAATGTTCATCTTATCAAGGCACTATCGTTTTCGTTTAATTGCTCTTCCAGGTCTTTTGCTGTCTCTGACGGAATTGTATGTTATCCTCAAACCGCGAGGTTTTTATTCCCCCTTCCTGGACTTTAATTCCCTCTCCTTGCATTCCTTCACAACTTGCTCATGGTATAGATTGAACAACATTGGGGAAAGACTACAACCCTGTCTTACTCCCTTTCCAACCACCGTGACCCTTTTAATGACCTTCGACTCTAACAAGTGCTGTCTGGTTTTTGTAGAAGTTGAAATATAACTCTTCGCCCCCAATATTTTACCCCTGCTACCTTCAAAATCTAGAAAGTGTTTTTCAGTCAACAATGTGAAAAGCTTTCTCCAGATCCACAAATGCTAAAAACGTAGGTTTCCCTTTCCTTAATCTAAGATAAGTGGTAATGTAAGTATTGCGTCGCGAGTTCCTACATTTCTCCTCAAGGTCGGATTCCACCAAATTTTTCCATTCGTCTGTAAATAATTCATGTTAATATTTTGCAACCATGACTTATTTAACCGATAGTCGTAATTTTCACGTTTGTCTGTACTTGCTTTCTTAGGATTTGGAATCACTATATTCTTCTTGAAGTCTGAGGGTAATTCCCCAGTCTCATAGATCTTTGCATACCAGGTGGAACAATTTGTTCATGACTGGCTCTGCTAACGATAATAGCAGTTCAGACGGAACAAAAAGTGTTTGTCAAGCTTATGGTACTTAACTGCGGGGTCGTCTGTATCCGACGGGGAACGGCCGCGTGCATCGGAGCAAAGCGTCTCAATGCGCTCGGCCACTCCTCCGCGGCTCAGACGGGACATCATCTACTCCAGCGGCCTTGTTTCTACTCAAATCTTTTAGTGCTCTGAGAGATTCTTCTCGCAATACAGTATCTCCTACCTCATCTTCCTCTATACCATTGATATACTCGCCATATTTTCTTCTTGTGTTATACAGGGTCCTTTTTTCCTCTGTTTACAAATTCTAGGGAATGGTTGAGGATATCATACGGACCAAAAATGGTGCAATGAACTTATCTCCGGAAATGCATGGTTTCCATGCTAAGCATTTATTCAATCACACTTATTTGTTAGAGAGACTGCTGTTTAACAGACGCCGTACCATGAAGCAATAGTGACAGTACGTGTTGCAAATGGTTTCCATTTTCCTCAAAGCATGCGTGACGCTCTGTAGCGTGTTCTGTCTCACACGTTCTCACCAGCCAGTCTGCATCCGAACAAAGGCAGAATGAATACCCTGCTCCAGTGTCTCCGCGTCTGGAATGGGAATTTAATTCATGATGTAAAATGTAAATTTTCATGGCCGGAAAGGTCAAAATTTCTAAAAATTTCCGGATTGTTATGCCGTGGTCTTATAATTTAATATGGAAACCCAACTATTCGTCCCCGACTGCGTAGGACATTTTCAAGGGGGATCGTGGCACTTTTGAATGTCCGATGCACACCCTGGCTCGCAACTGACTGAAGCCAAACTCGCGCGCAGAGGTGTGACGTCAGATGTTTTTGATATGCGCGCACAATTCGTCGTCGCCGATTGCCGTCGTCCGTTAATATCGTCCCATGGTGGAAGACTGTTACATTTCTTCTTCAAAACCGGAATCTAGATTTCATTTAGTTTCATGCCCTCCTACATCCTATTGAAATTATTGGGGTGTTTTACAATTTCTTTATAATTACTCGACTCGGAATTGAAACACCTTTACTTAATTCGTCCACGTAGATACGGAGAGCGTTGAGACCGACACGTAAAACTGAAAACGATTAAAAGGTTCCTGTGAAATCCAAAGTCTTCCTGCATTTTATTAAGGACGTCACCGACCGTATCGGTAAAATTTTGCCGAAACGGAATGTTGCCGTTATTTACAAACCTACTCGGAAGATACAGGATCACCTGAAATCAGCGAAGGATGCTCGCAAACCGCTGGAAAAAGCAGGAATTTAGAGGATTCCGTGTAGCTGTGGAGATTTATACGTGGGTACCACGAAAAGAACAGTCAAGATGACCACAAAGGGAGAGATAGACAGATCAGTTGTTGCTGAACATTTTTTTCAACCAGGGGACCACCTTATTCCATTTGATAAGACTCAGGTTTCAGCAGCCACAAATGAATACCACGAAAGACTGTACAGAGAGGCTATAGAAATTGTAAAACACCCCAATAACTGATTTACGTAAAATGCTTGTAATTTCTTGCAGAAGATTTAAAACAATTTAAGATCGTTTTCGGATAGTTCTCTGCTTTGCTATTGACTTCCATAAAAAACTGTGTTGTATAAATTTTGGAAATATAAAATTGCAAAACGGGCTACTAGCCTGTTGCACAGTCGCATATAGTTCGCGAGAGAAATGATTGGCAGTAAGCTTACGAGTGGCGTTAAATCTCTCTCGTGGTCCTTTTGCGAGATATACCGGGTGATGAAAATATCAGTATAAATTTGAAAATTTAATAAATCACGGAATAATGTAGACAGAGAGGTAAAAATTGACACACATGCTTGGAAAGACATTTGGTTTTATTAGTAGAAAAAAGAGTTCAAAAAAGCCCGACAGATGGCGTTTCATCTGATTAGAAAAGCAATAAGTAGCATAAAAAATTAAGACAAAGTAAAGATAATGTTCTTTACAGAAAATGGTCAATATGTTCACCATCAATTCTCAACAATAGCTGTAGTCGAGGAATAATGTTGTGAACAGCACTGTAAATCAAATCCGAAGTTATGGTGAGGATTGGCGTCGGATGTTGTCTTTCAGCATCCCTAGAGATGTCGGTCGATCACGATACACTTGCGACTCCAGGTAACCGCAAAGCTAATAATCGCAGCCGGCCGCAGTGGCCGAGCGGTCTGGGGCGTGCTAGTCACGATCTGCACGACCGCTGCGGTCGGGGGTTCGAATCCCCCTCGGGCATGGATGTTTCTGCCGTCTTTAGTATAAGGTAGTCCATAAGTAGTTTGTAAGTTTAGGGACTGATGACCCCGTAGCTAAGTTCCATAAGCTCTACAAACATTTGAACAGTTTGAATAATCGCACGGTCTGAGGTCTGGGGAACTGGGAGGCCAAGCATGACGAAAGTGGCGGGTGAGCACACGATCATCACCAAACGACGCGCGCATAAGATCTTTCACGCGTATAGCAATACTTTTCTTTTTGTCTAATAAAACCTCATGACATTACAAGCACGTGTGTCAATTTTTACCTCTCTATCTACATTGTTCCCTGATTTTTTTTATATATACGAAAAAGCAATATATTGGATGATTCTTCTAGCAACGTTCGCTCTCGGAAGTTGTTAAAGTTAGAAAAAGTCACCAGGAGAGTGGTCGGGGATGTTGGAGGTGTGGCTGATGGTGCCGGACACGTTTTCTCTGTTACCTGCAAACTTTCGACACTATTCTGCGACGTACAAGAGAATCCAGTCTCTCCGTAAACCTCTACTAGCTGCCAGTGAATTACATGCTTCGCCCACAGAAATCGAATAACCGGGCGGATTTCTTCACGAGACCACTTTCCCAAACGAGTCCACACTTGTATTTACCTGCAACGGGCACTGGAGGTGGCGGGCACATTTGTCAACCTCATGAATCACAATTATAGAACACTAGTAATATTTCTACTGTATATAACACTCCAGCAATATCGGTCTGGTATCATTACTTTCTAAACACCTCTAGTAATTTTCGCCAGACATTTTTGCGTTGGTTCTGAAACATAGGAAGTATTGTGTTCTTTCGAAAGTTTCATGTTGGTTAATGCCACAGTGCTATGATTTCAGCTGTAGGTTTCAAGCCCAGAAGACAGGGAAGCTTTACATGTTTCCTTATGAAGGTAGAGATGCAGTAAGAAGAAGAATCTGACTAAGCTCAGCAGAGGAAATTGATAGTCTACAAAAGAAGTTGTGTGCAGTAGATACAGATTTTATGCTCTGACAAATTATGTAAACCAACTTGTTGTGTTTATGTTCAAATGTTTGTAAATCTTATGGGACTTAACTAAGGGGTCATCAGTCCCTAAACTTACAAACTACTTTTGAACTAGCTAAGACTAAGGACGGCACAAATATCCATGCCCGAGGGGGTTTCGAACCCCCGACCGTAGTGGCCGTGCAGACCGTGACTGGAGCACCTCAGTCCCCTCGGCCACCGCGGGCGGCTGCGTTTATGTGTCAGTCATCAAAAACGCTTGATGATCTTAACCCTTTATGGCCTGAATTTTTATATTTTCACTTTGGTATTTCAAAATTTTTCTGTGGTATTTTAGTTGTTGGGAAATATGTTTAGTATAATGAAAAACCAAATCAAATAGGCTGACGAGACTTAAAAAGTACCAAATTATATTTACAAATTTATTCTGAAGATCTATAATATATTCCGCTCCTAACCAATCATTATCATAAATTGACTTACCGAGTAACAGGAAAAAAATTATGAAGATCGCTTTCCCATAGGAAATGCACAGAATACAAAATGAACAATCACCCACAAACAGCTAAATCGCCCAAGGTCTGCATGCTGAAATTCAAATTACTTTGGCACCACAGATATCACATCACTGAAAAAACTCTGATGCATTTACAATGTACCAAAGCAAGAATAAGTGGCGCGCTACATTTCCGCAGCAATTCAAGTGACGAATGTTTTACACTCATATTTATGAAGTGGTACTTTGAAGTCCCATCAGATCATAAAGGGTTAAAGAGGTCAGGTTGGGAATATAGCGTGGCTTCAGGACGACAAAGTACGTAATGCCCAAAATCTTAGTACGCCGAGAAAATGTAAAATCGCACTTGATGCATACTGTTGTGACGTTAAAATTTGATGGTTGGATTTTTTAATTACAGACAGTTGTTTGGACTAGACAATAATATAACCTCTGACACTAAAGTCCCGTGAAAGAAGTCAGAGCGGTCGATCGGGCATCACTGGCGAATGGTGAACCTGCGTAGCGGCCGGTGTTGACATCATCTGAGCATCCTGTGTGATCCGTGTTATACCAGTTGGACGAAGGGCTTGTTTGATGCGTTGGTTATGAACTGAGAACAGGATAATGAACGAGCAAACGATCAATTTAGAGTTTTCTTTTTTAGCTTGGTAAGACACCAAGCGATGCTGGTACTTGTTCATGGGGATCAAGCACTGTCCATGAAGTGTGTTCACGAGTGGTTCGCCCGTTTTTGAGGAGGCCAGGAAAGAGTTTCTGACAATCCCCGCAGCTGACGACTGGCGACCATCGTCAGTGACGAAAACTATTGAGAAAGTGACATTCAAAATGTTGAAATGTTTGTAAATCTAAGGGACTTAGCTGCGTTGGTCATCGGTCTCTAGGCTTACAAACTACTTGAACTAACTTAAAGTAACTTATGCTAAGGACAAGACAAACACCCATGCCCAAGGGGGCACTGGAACCCCCAAAGGCGAGCAAAAGTGAGGACATTAATAGCAAATTGGGCGCATGATAT
Source organism: Locusta migratoria (assembly GCA_026315105.1). Classification (NCBI taxonomy): domain Eukaryota; kingdom Metazoa; phylum Arthropoda; class Insecta; order Orthoptera; family Acrididae; genus Locusta; species Locusta migratoria. The sequence continues at coordinate 271,226,055 of CM048745.1, read as the reverse complement.
TGTATGCACTGCAGATTAACCGTGAATCCGCGCGACTAATCCTTACACAGAAGATAGGTGAAGAGGAAAACGTCTTGTGCCACATCACTTGACTGACGATCATAAGCAAGCACGTTTAGAGGCTTCACAGGATTTTGTCGAAACGGTGGATGCGGCACCCAATTTCTTGAACCGTATTGTCACCGAGGAAAAAGGTCAGCGCCGAAAAATAACGTATCAGAACGATGCTCATTACCTTTTTCGGTAGCCAGCTCATTATCCACAAAGAATTTCTACCAGAGGGAACGACGATGAACACTGCTAGGCACGTCGAAATTTTGACCCGTTTCATGTAACGTCTACGCAGAGTATGACCCCTCTACCCACAGCAAGGTTCCGGTTTTTCATTTTTATTTATTTATTTACTATTCTTTTTTTTTTCGCGACATCGCTCGTCCACACAAGTCAATATCGTCAAACAGTTCCTGACGAAAAACGGGTTGGTACAACTTGAACATCCATCACACTTGCAGGATCTCAATCCTCAAGACTTCTTCCTATTCCCTCGACACAAACTCACTTTGAAAGAAAACAGATTTGACGATATTTCTGACATCCAACGAAACGTGACTTAGTCTTTTGAATACCATCCCAAAGGGTTTTATTTGTTTAATGCTAAGACATTTGATACATAGTCATTAGTCTTCTAACTTCCCAATACAATAGACCATCTGACATCTCGTCACAATGTTGCAGTCTTTCACAGTTTCTTAGATGGTCCCAATTCATAATGGTGTCTTCTCTTTCACATATAACACACTTCGGTGAGGGTAAGATTCCAATCCTGTGCAGGTGTTCCGCAAGGCCGTCGTGGCCAGTAATTCTTCGAAATGCTGCCACAGTTTCCTTTCGTGGGTGTATAGGAAGTGCGTTCTTCTAACAGTAGAAGCCATGTTTTTCCTTGCCCTTGTGTTGTCAAGTGGTCATACAGCTTGTTCTTGAAACTATTGTTGATAAGTCTTTTAATGGAGATGTACGATAATTTTGGGCAATTTGTTTGAGAAATCTTGGTTCGTTTTTTGGCTAGAAAGTCTGCCATTTCATTCCCATGTATACTGTATATGCTGGTATCCATTGAAAAACTATTTCAGTTCGAGCTTTTGTGACTGAGGCAATAGAGGATTTCATTTCATTTATGCAAGCACTTAGATGTGTTTGGAAGGTGGAGCGAAGTCTTCTTTACTGATTGCTGGACATTGGTCTTTTCTTACCGCATCAATACATTGCATAAAGCCTTTCTGTGTTTTCAACCGGTTAGCATGATGTTGGTAGTTGTTCAAATATGTGTCATTGAGTAATCTGGTTAATTTTTCATATTGGAGTAGTGCCAGTCTCATAATTTCTGATTTTAGAGGTGGAATGCCAATCGCTGCTTGAAGAGTCGAAATTGGTGTTGTTTTTACTGCTCCTGTAATCAGGCGTAGAGCTTGATTTTGAAGAACCTCCAATTTAGATACATTCGCTGGGAGTAATACTTGACATCCATACAGCATACTGGGTTTTATTTAAAATTTATAAGTTTAGAACTTCGAGAGAGCTGCCCCACTTTTTTCCAGCTAATCTCTTAAGGATGTTCAATTTTTTCTTGACCTTTTCAGCAGTATTTTGTATATGGTTTACCCGTGTCATTTTTCTGTCCAGAGAGATGCCAAGGTATTTTGGATCGTCACATTGAGGTAATTGTTTATTTTGATATTGTAATTGTATATTAGGGATTGAATGATCCAGCAGAAATCTTGGAAGAATGTCTTTTCGGCGTTAACTGTCATAAAATTTTCTTTTGACCAGTTTGCTAGTGTAGTCAGGGCTTCATTCATTTTAGTCGTAAGTTGGTCAATTTTTCTCTTTGGCAGTGAATCCACATGACAAAATCGTCAGCATAAAGAGCTGTTTTAATGCCCTGGACTGTTTCTGACTCTCCTGGTAAGTCGTTAATCATGATATTAAATAGTGTTGGGCTGATAACACCTCCTTGGACTACTCCAGTTTTCAGTTGTTTATAACCTAACATTATTAACCCTACTAGCACAGTATCGCTGGTAGATAAACAAATACAGCCGTTTCAGCATTTTAGCAGTGATGGCATACATTCGAAATTTATCTAATAGTTTTAGTCTACACACAGTGTCGTATGCACCCTTAAAATCGGGGTGTAACGTATGCCGCCTCCAGTTGCTGCACTCTGGGTAACGCTAAAGGGCATACAGTGAAGCTCATGATGGAACTTCTCAATGGGAATCAGTCCGGACGTAAAACAATCCCCCATCCCAAAGGAAGACTTCGTGAAAAGTTACCAGGAGATGTACCGCACAGCTCAGCGGTGCATAGTTAAGGGAGCTGATTATTTCGAAGAACAGTAAAGTAACTGTAGTTCATTGTTTATTGATGTTAATTTTACACGTGTATTCTCCGAAATTTATTGTCAGAAGTTGTAGGACATGTACATAGGCGATTAATAATTATTGTGAAATTCTTCTTGAAGATGTTTTTCTCAATTGTAAACTTTAAATAAGACAAAAAAATCATTTGAGACACGCTTCAAACAATCTCAGAAGCAGATACAAGTAGTCACGAAGGAAAGACACGAGTTACCTTGGGTACTGAGTACTACCAATGAGGATAATAGAAAATTTGTGGCGTAGTGGCAGTCGAACCCGTGTCTCCGGCTCTCTAGGCAGACGCACTTATGTCTATGCCATCTGGACACAGTGGTAACCACAAATGTACGGACTGCCCTAGTATGCCTCCATTGAGACTCCCAAAGTCTCAGCAGATGTCGACACTACTACTGTAGTGCACCTGCACATTATCGTCCTACTCTAGATGTTTTCGAGGATTCCCGTAAAGTGTTTGAGCTTGGTGTGCACCTGCTCTGAAGGGAACATCAGTCGGTCATGTTCTTAATTATATGTGTGGTGTCTATTTCTTAGGACATGTCTTCAGCGCATCACGTTCGAACTCTCACGGAAACTGTCGAAACGCCGCTAGTGGTAAAGATAATGGGCAGAGGCACTGCTGCAATTGTGTGTGTGGATGAGTAACTTCAAAATCTGTGTCTGGCGGGAGGCGTGCCAGTCTAGGCCAGTGGTTTTCAACCCGTGGTCGCGCCCCAGGGGAAATGCTTTTTAAATGTTTGTATACCTTATGGGACTTAACTACCGGGTCATCAGTCCCTAAACTTGCAAACTACTTATGAACTACCTTATACTAAAGACGACGCAAACATCCATGCCCGAGAGGGGATTCTAACCCCCGACCATAGCGGCCGTGCAGACTGTGACTGCCGCACCGCAGACCGCTCGGCCACTGTGGCCGCCTTTGCTCGGAGGGTCGCCGACACAGGAGTAAGTACCTGCACCATAAAACAACAGGAGTTTCACTAATACAAAAAGTATGCCCAACTCGAGTATATTTCATACCAGCTACACCCGGTCACACTTCGCTGTGGCTCACTCTCATATGATGTAAATAGAAAAGGAAATTCTGTATTTGTATAGGTTAGGTACCGTCTTATGCAACTGAAGGGTTTATTACAAAAACCGGATAAGTCCAAAATTGTGATTTTTCAGGAATGAAGAAAAACTTTCCACCTTTTAACATAATGCATGAAGAGCACCCAAAAGACATTCAGAGGACGTTAAATAGGAACACCTTTTTGTCAATGTTCATTTTTAAGTGTGAAGCGTATACTTTATTTTTAATTAGTGTTTTTTCTTTGGACTTGTCCAGTTTTTGTAGAAAATTAAGAAATATAATAACTCTAATATTTTGTCCTGGACTAATCTATTGAAATTTCACAATGTTCTCAATGACTAAATAATAATGAAGAAAATACAATATTATTTTATTTACAATGGACTGTAAACAGAGGTCATGGTCCCATTATTAGTCATTCATCCGAACACCCATTACTGTCATCATCACCATCAACTTCCAAGTCCTCCTTTTCATTACAATCTTCGTCTGGGGTAGTATAAAGGAGTTCCATGTAGAAGCCTTTGTTTTCTTCTTGCAGAAACTGATCAAATTCTAAATATCTCTTGCTTTAGCTGATCGAATACCTGTATTCTTCGGGCAGAACTGATGAAAATCTAAAGTAATACATTCTGTATTGCTACTTCTCTTGGCAATGGTATGTCTATGCCATGGGCCAAATTAAGAATACCGAATGAGACACAAAACTTGTCTTCCACATCATTGCGAATCATTCGTACCTGCTGCAGCCTGAGTGGAAGTTTAGGCAGTTTCAGACTGAATGCCGCAGTAACTTATTTAATGTCTATGAAGTCGTCAAGTTTTTTTTTTTTTGTTTTTTTTTTTTTTTTTTCATCTGGTACGAATGAGGCAGTGTATGGGCTTCAAGAATATTTCCTGTCCCAGTTTCAGGAATTCCTGCAATCACCGTCTTTCGCTTCTTATGACCTATTAATGAGAAATCTTGATCATTAGGTAAATATCTGTATCTTCTCACTGGAAACAAATATGTGTCCCTTTTGTAGACCTTCCAGATGTGCACTATACTATACAACAACTGAACCATAACTTTATTTCTGTTCTGGCCAGGACACCCATCATTAACCAGAAGAAGCTCCTCTCGTCGCATTTCTAATGGAATGTTATTAATGTAGCACAAAATCATGGATGTGACTTCATTAGAACCTTTCCTTCCCTCATATTCAAGATAGCAGATCTGCCAGATCATGAATCCCAAAAACATAGTACCATAATTGCCTTGCATAGTAAACAGTATTTGACTGCAAATGTGGTAGGGGCAACTTTTGCATGTAATAAAATGAAATACAGTTAATGAGCTCTGTTTTTTTTTTTTTTTTTGTTGAATATAGCTTCGTTTCAAGCTTACGAAAGCTTCTCCATTTTTCAAGTGCAATGTCTTTTGCGCTATTCGTTGACTCTCTTCAGAATCTCTTTCCTCAGCTGTTAAGTGAATCACATTCTACGAGCTGGTACCAGCTTACCGACGCGATTAATATGCTCTTCAACTTTACACGTTTTTATATATATTATTCTTTTTTTCTCCCTTCTTGTTTATTCCCTTTTGGCACGCTTCCTCTATTTTCGTCTTCACAACACAAAAGCTGCTTTAATAATGCTGCATAAGTCACTTAACAAAGAGTAAAATGTTTAAACATCCTTATCAATTCACAGACAGCGCTACCAACACTGTATATAATAGCAGGACACCTACGACTCCTGGACCTGTCCGGTTTTTGTTGGAATAACAAGGGACTAGTCTGCTTTTTGTAGAACAACCATATTTTCAAATGGATTTATCTTTGAATTTGTTTGGCTTTTGCTGAAACAAATTCCACCAGAATATAAATGTCGTGACAGAGAAGAGCCAGGCAGTGTTAGCTCAAAAAGTCCGATTTTGGACTTGTCCGTTTTTTTAAATAAACCCTTCAACTGTAAATTAGTCTAATTTAGACCAGACGCGTCTCGCTTTATTCTAAAGCATCTTCAGTGGTCATGTACAGGAAATGTTTTATTTTGTTTCACATTATTTGTTTGATTAAATTCGATGGATAACAGTTTTCATGCAATAGGATTATTTTGATTCTGAATAAAATGGACTATTGACATTACTGACGTATTTTTATGTTGACCTCTTCATGTGTCTTTTGCAGCACATTGCCACTTGCTGTCACTGTTAATAATTACAATATTTACAGTTTCACTTTCTCATAAAAGTTTCTGAAAAATCGACATTTCTATGGGTTGGTAGGCTTTGTATGTTGTTTGTTTTGTTTTCCTCTGTATGTGTGTGTGTGTGTGTGTGTGTGTGTGTGTGTTCTTTGATTCGCACTGTGAGATGTGTTTTTGTTTCGTTTATGTCAAAACAGTTGTCTGCTAGCTACTTTGTGTGTGACGTTTTGCTGTGTTGTGTCTATATTTATAAACACGATTATAGTTTCACTATCGAAGGTCTGTGTGTTTGTGTGTGTGTGTGTGTGTGTGTGTGTGTGTGTGTGTGTGTGTGTTTGTGAATTAGAGAGAGCGAGAGAGATTCTGATTTCCTGTAGGTGTGTGTGAGTAGGGTTTTGTTGTTATTTTATGTGGTCGTATTGTGTGGTGGAAATCAGAAACTCTCTCTCTTTCTCTCTCTCACACACACACACACACACACACACACACACACACAGACCTTCGCTAGTAAAACTAAAATCGTATTTATAAATACACACACAACACAGTCAGAACATCACACACAAGGTTGCTAGTAGACAACTACGAAAGAAAAACACATCGCACAGTGCGAACCAAAGAACCTAAAAGCAAATAATACACACACACACACACACACACACACACACATACAGAGGAAAACAAAACAAACTACATACAAAGCTTACCAAGCCATAGAAATGGCGTTTTTGCAGAAACTTTTATGAGAAAGTGAAAATGTAAATATTGTAATTATCAACAGTGACAGCAAGTGACAATGTGCTACAAAAAGACACATGAAGAGGACACAACATAAAAATACGTACGTATTTCATCAAGCAAATAATGTAAAACAAAATATTTCCTATACAGTTGACCGCTGAAGATGCTTTAGAATAAAGCGAAACGCATCTGCTCTAAATTAAGACTAATTTACAGTTGCATAAGACGGTTACCTAACCTATACAAATTGTGTAACTGCAACTGCGGAGAAAGGAGGACAAAAACAAAGAAGAATTGTGCAAACACTTTAACTCTTGTGAACATAGAATCACCGAGAGAATGCTTCAGTCATATCAATATCATTCGTTAGGCTACTGTGGCTATATGAAACGAAAGTTATAAAAATATAGTTTCACATGTACTATTTATTTTAAACCCATAAGAGAGGTTACATTTTTGTCGTTCGTTTTCTCCACAAACATACAGATCAGTTTACCGACGCTGGACCATGTGACGTACGAGGTACGTCCAGAAAGTAAGTTCCGTTTGGTTATATAAAACAAACGTGTACAGATACAGAAAAAATATTTATTGTACAATAATCTACAACTGTTAAACTACTTTTATACATAGCTGCCGGAATTTTGTAGGCACTTGTCATAGCGTGGCACAAGTTTCTGTATTCCTTCTTCATAGAAGGTTGCCGCCTGTGTATTCAGCCATGTGGTAGCATGTTCTTTCAGCTCGTCATCGTTGAAGTGTTGACAGGACAAATTTTAGGTGTAAGAAGAGGATTTCCATCAAAAGGTGGTGTTTGTTTCCACGATAGTGCCCGACCTCCTGTGGCGAATGTGACCAAACAACTCTTACGGGAATTTCACTGGGACGTGTATGATAATCATCCGTACAGCCCGGGCCTCGCTCCTAGCCTCTTTCACCTCTTCTTACATCTAAAAATCTGTCCTTGGTGGTCAACATTTCAACGATGATGACGAGCTGAAAGAAAATAATACCACGTGGCTGAATACACAAGCGGCAACCTTCTGTGAGAAGGCATACAGAAACTTGTGCCACGCTATGACAAGTGCCTACAAAATTTCGGCAGTTATGTAGAAACGTAGTTTAACAGTTGTAGATTTTTGTACAATAAATATTTTTTTCTGTATCTGTACACGTTTGTTTTATATAACCAAACGGAACTTACTTTCTGGACGTACCTCGTATAATTCTACATTCTTTCCATCTATTTCCCATCCGCTATGTCTATTTCCTGCTTCACTCCTATCTCTACCTCTTCATCTTCCCTCTATCTAATCCCCGGCCTCTGTTCATCACTCCCTTTCCTTCCATTAGTGATGGGAACAATCGAATGAAAACAATCGATTCATTTGGTTGTTGGGAAAAAATCGATCATTCGGTTGTAGTTTCTCGTATCGGTTGAATTATTCATTCATTCTTTTGAGTAAAACCAATCGGTGGGACCAACCGAATGAAACAACCGATTCAGTCGGTTAGACTATTCATTCGTTCTTTTGAGTGAAACCAGTCGGTGGGACCAACCGAATGAAACAACCGATTCAGTCGGTTGGCCTACTCATTCTTCTTTTGAGTGAAATCAGTCGGTCGGAGCAACCGAAGAAAAAAATCGACACAGTCGGTTGGACCACTCATTCCTTTTCTTTTGAGTTAGTCGATGGGACCAACCGAATGGAAAAACTGACACAGTACGTTGGCCTCTTCATTAGTTCTTTTGAGTGAAACCAGTCAGTGGGAGCAACCGAATGAAACAATCAGTCGGTCGTAGTTTTACTATGTTGGATTAATATTCGTTTATTTTTTTCGAATGAAAGTAGTCTGTGGGAACAACTGAATGAAAACATGCGAAACTTTTGCAGTTTTGTACACTGACTGAATTACTCAAACTTTCTTTTCAAGTGAAAACAGGCAGTAAGTTTTTCCCTATCGCTGGAGCAGGCCTGCGATCACTTTAATCGCCCACCCTAGACTTCAAAAACGCCGATTATATGGGCCCGATCAGATTACTTTCGCAGACACAATCTGTAGAAGTGAAGTGGCCGATGACCACTAAGTACCGCGGGGAGCGGGGACACGAGAGGGGGTGCTGCCTCGCTCGCGTTTTCACTGCTGACAGCGCCAGCAGGCGCGCGCCAAACTCCACACAACAGTGTCTGGCGGCGTCGCGGGGCGTGCCATCGCCGATTGTTGTCGGTTTCTTGTCTCAATAAAGAAGTCTCGAAACTACAGGGTGTTCCAAAATTATCGCTACAAGTTTAATCTCGCATACTGTATCTCCGAAGTGGGGACGGGTAGAAACGTGCGGTTTGCGGCTTGTAGAAAAACGTTTATTAAAGTATTTTGTATAAAAATATTTCTTATAAAAATATTTTTGTTAATTCCATCTAATTTGAAGGAGTACGAGAAGACGTACAATATTTATCAGTGCTGTAAATTTCTTCAGTGCGCCTGTATTCGTCAACAGTGTATGTAAACATTCCTCTTAACTTTCATAATTATTCACTCTTGTCACAGATATTTCTGTGAAACGGTGTGGAGGTTTATTCTATCCCTCAGCCATGTACCATACAAAATCTTAGATGAACAGTGAACTGTCACTTGTTTTGAAAGTCAAGTGTGCAAAATTTCATCAAGATCGGAATAAAACTCTATATTGGTGTCGAAGTCGGGAATAGCTTCTCTCATGCATCAAACTAAAGTAGATGTAGACGGTGACCATTCTCTTTCTTTGAAGGTGAAGAGTGAAATATATCATTAAAATTCGAATACAAACGGAATTTGTCGAAGTTAGTAGGTAAAGTACCCTCCGCCATGCACCGAATGAAATTTAATGTCGACAGTGACGTTCCTCTTGCTTTGAAGGTGAAGTTGTCAAAATTTAATTAAGATTGGAACAAAACTGCAGATTTGCATGCAGTAGAAACACACATACACGGACACACTGCTATATTTTTAAGATTTCTCTAAGAATGTTTCATGCTGAATCACGGTTCATTTATACCCGAAGAGGTTGAAGGAGTATGCAAATAAAGTCACACAAAGTCGATGAATTAATAAAAATATCCATATAACTGCAGAAACTGACAAAGACTTTTTCCAGTCGGTTGTATCGCATCAAGTGAAACCACTCAATGCGGAGAACATTCATGTAAAGGACAGAGACTTCTTTCATTCGGTGTTCGCGCATCGACTGAAACCACTCAAACCCACTGAATGAGTGAAAACATTCATATAACGGCTACAACCGACAGAGACTGATTTCATTCGATTGTTTCGCATCGACTGAAACCACTCAAACCCCGCCAGTGAGTGAAAACATTCATACGGCCACAGAGACTATTTTCATTCGGTTGTTTCATTAGACTGAAAAAACCGACTGAACGAAAAAACAACCGATTGACCAATGGGTTGTTAAAAACAGTCGGTTGTCCCACACTACCTTCCATCCATCTTCAATCTCCTCCTTCATCCAGCTCTATGCACATAATCGTCTTTCGCTCGTCGTACCTATACAGGGCGAATCTAAATTCGCGCACTCGGACTTCGCAGCGCGATTCCTCACCTGCCAACAAGAAAAATGTCTCGCACAAAATTTCGTCCTGCGTATATTTCCGCCAGTAAATGGACGTCAAAGAGTGAGATGGCTGTGTGTTCCATACGTCAGTGTGTTTCATAATTACACCAACATCTTGTAAGGGATGTATTAGACGTCTTGAGGAACAAAATGAGCATGGAAACCCATGTCCGGAAACGCCATTCAACGACGCTACGGAGAGTCCAAGTTACAGGCACCAGCTCCTGCCGCTAGACATCCCCTCCAGCAACTTCGACGCTCTGTAGCATCATTGGATGACGTTTCCAGGCATGGGTTTCTGTACTCACTTTGTTCTTCAAGACACCTCCCACATCCCCTAGAAGTTTGTTCGTGTAGTAGTGTAATGCTGAAACACACTGACATATGGGACACACACCCATCTCAATCTTCGACGTCCATTTACTTCCGAAATTTTCTGACAGCCATTTTTTTTATTGCTATCATGTGACGAATCGCGCTCCAAAGCCCGACTGCGCGAATTTAGATTCACCCTGTATATAAATGAAGAAATTAAAAATTAGGGAACTGCTTCAAATTATATGTTATCTGCTGGAAACTATCACAAAGTTACTGTTACATAAAATTAAATGAAATAACGACGCCCATAAACAACGTTTTGTTCAGAATTCGTTTCTATGGTGTTTTGATTTCCACTGCTAGTATCATGATCGATCTTACTGAAAATTAACCATTAAACATGAACATATTTAAAATGCGTTTCCACATAAAGTTGTTGTTTTAGTCTCGCATTTTTACCATAGCACCTGACCGGTACGCAAGGCAAAAGTTGGTACCACTTCAATTTTCGACGCTCACTTATTTGGCAGCTGAAGAATTTAAACCGAAATCAGAGCTATAGATATCAAAAATATTTGCATCTTTTTGCCTCTCTTAACGCTTTGTATACACATGATTTTCGGTTTGCACGCATCTATGGCAAAGCACTATTTGAACTGTATAAGTTTCATTGGCCTCCTTGTATAATTATAATCAAAAATCGATATGTCACTTTTCATATTGATGTATTTGTGTGATGATTTCGATAATATTTCACTTGCGGCAGCGGTTGATGTTGCCAAAATCTCTTCCCTGCTCTTTGAAAACTCACTGACATACAATGAGTCTATTAATCTTCAGTACATACCATGAAATATTACATTAGCACCGAATGCCGCAGCTGCGGTGAGTAAAATTAAACCTTAGTTTCCAAGTAATTCTATGACGGTGAACGTCCATTTTCTGTCGGCGGGGATTTATAAGAGCACATTCGATATTATCATTAGAGTCCCGGCTACTTCAATTGCAAACATTATTAGAAAGCATCTGGTTGCCGTGCGGTACTCGGGAATGTTGTTTTCTGTAATGCAGTGGTAATTCGAAGGAGATTCTTATCAGATTGAATATTTTGAATGAATCGTTTTTAACCATAAAATAACCAATTATTGCAGTTCCTGCTTTGTCGTTAATGCGTTCTTGTAAAAGCACTGCTCTCTGGTCAGTATAGCAATTACCCTTGTAAACTGAACATTTCGTTGCCAATGGATATTGTTTGGCACTCGGCGGGGGGGGGGGGGGGGATGTTTATCGTGCATAAATTCGATGAGTACCAGTAAGTGACTATGTAAGTGACTCCGCTGCGCTCCAATTGGTAATACTCAGTATATAACAGGGGACACTGCATAGACCACCTTCGACAGAGATCACAACAGCTTGCAACGCGTAATATCTATATATAAAAGGCAATGTTCCGAGTGACTGATTAAATGAATGACTCACAACCTTCCAGCCAAAACCACTGATGATAATATCTGGAAACTTACAGAGAATGTTCATTTTACATCATTGGCGTCGCTTAAGAAACGATTATTCGATATTCGTCCCTAAGGAGGTGAAATAGGGAATGAAAAGTTTTTGAAAATACACTGTTATCCAGTCAATTTTCATGCTAGACCTACATAAATTTGTATATGGATTCTTGGTTAGAATTTTTTTTTAAGGCGTCTTTCAGCTATTTCTGTTAATCAGCCATTAAGGGGATAAAATAGAGCATGAAAGCATTTTTGAAAAATGCTGCTAGTCAGTCAGTGTTGAAGCCTGAACTACAAAAAAGTTGGTATTTGGAGTCTTGGTTACAATTAAAAAAGTACGTGCATATCTGCCCCCCTCCCTCTCTACGTCATTGCCTACCATCCCTGTATCTCGTCTTAGAAATCTGACTTAGAACCATGTTTAGTCTTATGTTCAAATTCTAATATGTCAGAAAGTTCTTGATGGAATGCTTTGAAATATTGATACAACGTACTACTGGATTACGCGCATGTTTTTACATGTTCTTGTTGTTGTGATCTTCAGGTGGCAGACTGGTTTGATGCAGCTCTCCACCATACCCTGTCCTGTGCAAGTCTCCTCATCTGAGAATACGTTCGGCAGCCTGCATCCTTTTGAATCTGCTTACTGTATTCCTCCCTCGGTCTCCCTCTACGATTTTTAACCCACACGCTTCCTTCTAATGCTAAGTTGACAATTCCTTGATGTCTCAGAATGTGTCCAACCAATCTATCCCTCCTCTTAGGATATGCCAGGAACTCCTTTATCCCCGATTCGGTTAAGCACCTCCTCATTATTTACGTGATCTAACCATCTAATTTTCATCATTCGTCTGTAGCACCACATTTCAATAGCTTCTACCATCTTTTGGCTGAACTCCTTATTGTCCACGCTTCACTCCCATACAATGCTACACTCCAGACAAATGCCTTCAGAAAGGACTTCCTAACACTTAAATTAATATTGGATGTTAAAAAGTTACACTTCTTTAGAAACGCTTTTCTTCCCAAAGCCATTCTGCATTTTATTTCTTCTTTACTTCGGCCATCAGAAGTTATCTTGCTACCCAAATAACAAAATCCATCTTTTGTGTCCCAGCCTCGTCGCCGCTTTTGTGTCTCGTTTCCGTCGTAGGTGTCGGTGGCCGAGTGGAATGAGACCGACACAGGAATAAAGATAGCACGCTGGTGCAGGTACGCAGGGGAGCAGCCAGAAACTAGAAACACTAGAGTAAATTAGAACGAGATATATATTGCACAGAATTTATACAATACTTAACTTTTACATAGTACTGCAGAATGTTGATACATAGTTGAGCTAGAGTCCTGCCTAGTGCCTAACTGATAGCCAAGTCTTCACTGGTGCCTATCTGATTCCGAAGGTCCTAACTGGTTGCTATCTCAGTTCCAAGTGAACGATGTCTTTCCGTGGTGGCCACGAGCGGGGTTGCAGCAGAGGGCGCTCGTGGCTGTCGTCGTAAGAACGCCGCGCCGTGCGTGCATGGCGGCGCGCGGCGAAAGTAGGTGGCGCGCACTTTGTACTTGTGCGACACCACACCCCTCCCCCCCAAACCGCCGCGCCGTCGTGGCGTAGTGCTGAGGGCCACGGCGACGGCACTGGGAGGAGGGCCTGGGCGGGGGCGTTACTGGTGGGACGGGCGTCGTAGCTGAGGCTGGGATCGAGACGCCGTCCGCGCTCCGGTATACACCTTGCGATCCGCTGGAAAACCCGCGAAAACCAGCGGAAGGGCGCCCGCCCCCGCCCAGAGGGAGCAGGTCATCTTCTGAGGTGCGTGGGGGGGCCCCGCACGGTCCCGGAGTCCCTCTCGGTGACGCTGTCATCTGCGGCGGCGACGGAGGCGGAGTGGCCGACTGCGTAGGAGGCGCGTCGACATCTATCGGGAGCTCGTAGCCCGGGGAAGCTGGGCCCGGCGGCGAGCGATGTTGCTGTGCTCCCTGGCGGTGAGCTGGGTCTGGAATCAAGAAACCGGAGACAGGATCGCGCGGCCTGTGCAAGCGCAATTGGTTTGCGTGGCGCCGCAGCTCCGACCCTGTGGAAGAACGTACAACATACATATTGCGACCGAGCACGCGCTGAATGGTGCCCGGGGTCCATCTTGTCTTGTTGCCAGCAAACACCCTGTACAGCACCGGCGTAGAAACCTGAAAACGCGAAGCGCCATACGAACCGACTCGGTGCGTGGGAGGCTGCAGCAGGTGAAGGAGAGTGCGGTGACGGCGGCCGTGTAGCAGCTCGGCAGGAGACGGGCCGTGGCATGCACCGATACGTAGACAGGAAAATTTGAAGAGCTTGCTGCCTGGAGTGCTGATCTTTCATCTTTTTCATGTGTGACTTGAATGTTCGAACGAAACGTTCTGCTTCACCACTGGACTGAGGGTGAAAAGGTGCGGTGGTGATATGCTGAATGCCATTCACACGACAAAACTGTTGAAATTCCGCACTAACAAACTGAGGTCCATTGTCACTGACGATAGTTTCAGGCAAACCTTCGATGCAAAACACTGATGTTAAGGCACTGATTGTACTAGACGCTGTCGTTGAGTTCATGGCAATCACAAAAGGAAACTTGCTGAAAGCGTCTACAACGATTAACCATCGCGTATTCCAGAAAGGTCCGGCAAAGTCAATGTGTAAACGTTGCCATGGTCCCTTGGGGCGTGGCCAGTCTGAGAAACGTTGCGGAGGAGCCGCCTGATGCTCCGCACAAACCGTACACTGTGACGTCATACTCTCTATTTCGGCGTCCATACCAACCCAGGTACAATGACGTCTGGCCAATTGCTTTGTCCTAACAATACCCCAATGTCCTTGATGAAGGAGGCGTAACACTTCTCGTTGCAGGGAACGAGGAACAATCAGTCTCGTTTGGTCGTTGTCGGTATGTAACAACAGAACACCCTGACTTAAAGATAATGCATGACGTTGTGAAAAATAACGTCGAACCAGAGGCCGCTCAATGTCTTTGGCTCTGGCAGGCCACCCTGAGCGAACAAAACGTGCTACCACACTTAGGTCTGCATCCGCAGCTGTTTCCTGTGCAACCCGACGAGAGTTCAAAGGAAAGTCTGCGACAGCGGAAGCATCTCTGGAGTCTATCTGACAACATGCCATTTCTGAAGAATCAAATGATACATCCTGGCCATCCGGAAGTCGGGAAAGTGTGTCCGCGTTGGCATGTTTAGTGGTAGGTCGGTACAAAATCTCATACTGATAATTTGACAATATCAAGGACCATCTCTGAAGCTTTTGTGCCGTTCGTGGCGGAATTGGCTTTGTGGGTGAGAACAACGACGTGAGAGGCTTGTGGTCTGTCAACAAATAGAATTTTCTGCCATAGAGATAATGATGAAACTTTGTGACGCCGTAAATGATTGCTAAGGCCTCCTTTTCTATCTGACTGTAATTCTGTTGCGTCGGCGTCAGTAGCTTGGATGCAAAGGCAATAGGACGATCGTGACATCCAATACGATGTGACAAAACTGCACCCACACCGTACGACGAGGCATCAACTGCTAGCACTACAGGCTTCTGTGGGTCAAAGGGAATCAAACATGCATCACTGATTAGTGCAGACTTTAAGTTGTCAAAGGCAACCTGGCAATCTTTGGACCATACAAAAGAAACATTCTTCCTACGTAAGTGATGCAGTGGAGCTGCAATCTGAGAGGCATTGGGAATAAACCTGAAATAATAGTTCAGCTTTCCCATTACTGCTTGCAATTCGTGCACATTCTTAGGAGGAGGCAAGTCTTTGATTGCTCGAAGATGTGACTGTAAGGGATGTATTCCTTGGGCATTAATCACATGGCCTAGGTACTCTATTTCAGTTTGAAAAAACGAACACTTTGCTTTATTGCAACGTAGACCTGCTGCAGTCAAAACTTTGAAAAGGCACTCCAGGTTTGCTAAATGTTCTTCAACTGTACGTCCGGATACCACAATATCATCTAAATAGTTCGAACAACACGGTACAGAAACTGTCAGCTGTTCCAAAAAACGCTGAAAGATAGCGGGGGCGGAAGAACTGCCAAAGGGTAGGCGTTGAAATTGAAAAAGGCCCATGTGAGTATTAATGACAAACTTTTTTGACTCGTCATCAAGTGGAATCTGTAAGTATGCCTCTGCTAAATCAATCTTAGAAAAGAAGCGAGACTGTCCCAATTTGTCCATAAGTTCGTCAGGTCTGGGCAGGGGATAAGTGTCTACAATTGTTGGACTGTTCACTGTAGATTTGAAGTCCGCACAGAGACGAAGTTTTCCTGTTGGCTTGGGTATAATTACTATAGGCGAGGCCCACTGACTCGCAGAAACAGGAGAAATCACCCCACTATCTTGCCAACGTTTAAGTTCTTTGGCAACTGTATCACGCAATGCGATAGGCACTGGTCTAGCTTTACGAAATTTTGGAACTGCAGAGTCTTTTAAAGTTACATGTGCCACGATGTCTTTTGCACAACCTAGTTCCGGCGAAAACAAGTCACTGTATTTTTCACACAATGCATTAATTTTCTCCTGAGGCACTACTGACGAAATTTGAAGCACATCTCTTTGAATTGATAAACCAAACAAGTCGAATGCATCTAGTCCAAAAATGTTCTGTGTCGATTTGGCCTGAAGAACTACAAAAGCAACTGTTTTTGTTACACCTTCAAAGGAGGTGGGCAGGCTACACGTTCCTAGCACGGGAATATTTTGACCTGTGTACGCTGTTAGAATTTGTTGACACGGCGACAATTTTGGCGAACCCAGCAGTTCATAGGTCTCTTTATTCATTAAAGTGACAGCGGAACCAGTATCAAGCTGAAATTTCACAGTCTTCTTGTCAATGGAAAGAGTCACAAACAGTTTTTGCTTGCGGCGCTCGACAGGTGCGCGAATGTGGGCAACGTCTGCTACGGTTTGTTTACTGCACTTGCGCGGGCCGCGTAGTGAAGGAAGCGGCGCAGACTCGGCACGCAGCGGATTAACAACACTGTCACTAGATGGCACTACCTCCGGATCGGCGTCCGCGCAAGCATGCGAAGCTACTCCAGATGTACTAACTACTGCACTACACTTTTGAGTAGCTACTTGATGTCTACTGTCACTAGCTACACAGTACTGGGCACTATTACAAGGAGCAGTTGCAGAAGGCACTATTTTCACTACAGGAATGCACTGTTCATAGTCATTTTGCTTGTCCCGAACCCTTTTCCGTTGCACTGTTTTACGCGCTCGTCGGCGCTTGCTACGTGGTGCACTGTATAGTTTTGCCATAGGCGCAAAACTACTTTCTTGCAATTGAGATCCAAGGAAAGCACTGTTCAATTCCACAGCCCGTATAACATTTACAGAATGAACTGTTCTCGCACTCTGCGAAGCACTGTTTCTAACGGTACCGTTCTTTGAGTTTTTAATTTGCATACACACAGACTGTACATGTCCTGATTTGCCACATTGATAACAGGTTGCGTTGCGACTAGGGCAATGAGCACGCTTGTGGCGAGACCCACACTGGGGGCAAGATTTACGTACATTTTTCTGAAATGAGCGTTGGCGCCCGTTATTCAAATCACTGTTTCTAACACGACGGGGCGACCTTTGTGTCGCACTTTTACACTGGCTATTGTTCACTGTCTGTTCAGCACGGCCTGTACTATTGTAAGAATCACTAGTGCTATACTGAGGACTACAGCTAGGAAAGCGTCCGTTGCGGCGCACTGAATTAACACTGTGGCTTTGCATTTCTACATCTGCTAAGTCAAAAGATCATGCGCTTCAATAAGCTGCAGTACACTGTCTAATGAAGGGTCAGACTGTTTCAGAATTGCTGCTCTAATTCTGGGGTCCTGAATATTCTGCGTAATCGCATCCCTCAACATCACGTCACTATACGAAAGTCCACAAGAGCAAGTAAATTTACATTTGCGGGTTAAGCCCTTCAATTCCGTAATCCACTCTTGGTGTGACTGCTACAATAATTTTTTAAGTCTGAAAAATCGGTACCGTGCCGCAGCTACGAGAACTTTTCTCTCATAATGAGCATTTAGTGCCTCTACTATTTGTTCAAAGTCTACATCACGAGGAGATACGTCGGGGAAAAGTTTTTTAGTAACACGAAGGTGTTGGTGCCCACCACGGACAATAAAAGATGCTTAACAGTCTGACCTGTAATTTGATGAGCCGCGACGAGTTCTTGAAACTGTGCGAAGTAGTCGCTCCATTCTTCCTCACGTTCGTTGTATTGGCGAAACGTAGGAAGTGTTGCGGCGGCAGGTGTGGGCTGCTGAAGCGGCGGCTGTTGTTGTTGGTTAGCTGCTTGCGCTGTGAGCTGGGCCACAGCCTGCAGGAGTTGTGTTATTTGCGCCGTCTGTAACTGAATAATTTCCATTAAGTTTGGGTTCGGGGTAGTGGCCATGCTGACCGATTAGGCGCCGCGCATACAAGTAAATTATAACAAAACACAAATGCAATATGAAAGAGGACGCTCTGCAACAAAAAAGTCCACAAAACACGTAACAAAATATCTTCCCCCAAAATTTTTATAATAAGGGTGGGTGGGCGGGAGCAATTTTTGTGTGCTCCGACTGCGGCTGTCTGGCTGCTGCAAGCGGGCTGGTCCAGGGTTCTATCACTCCTCGTCTCCACTTTTATGTCCCAGCCTCGTTGCCGCTTTTGTGTCTCGTTTCCGTCGTAGGTGTCG
The DNA here is from genome assembly GCA_026315105.1 of Locusta migratoria. NCBI lineage: Eukaryota > Metazoa > Arthropoda > Insecta > Orthoptera > Acrididae > Locusta > Locusta migratoria. Next base: position 271,207,450 of record CM048745.1, on the reverse strand, counting down.
GTGGCCGAGTGGAATGAGACCGACACAGGAATAAAGATAGCACGCTGGTGCAGGTACGCAGGGGAGCAGCCAGAAACTAGAAACACTAGAGTAAATTAGAACGTGATATATATTGCACAGAATTTATACAATACTTAACTTTTACATAGTACTGCAGAATGTTGATACATAGTTGAGCTAGAGTCCTGCCTAGTGCCTAACTGATAGCCAAGTCTTCACTGGTGCCTATCTGATTCCGAAGGTCCTAACTGGTTGCTATCTCAGTCCCAAGTGAACGATGTCTTTCCGTGGTGGCCACGAGCGGGGTTGCAGCAGAGGGCGCTCGTGGCTGTCGTCGTAAGAACGCCGCGCCGTGCGTGCATGGCGGCGCGCGGCGAAAGTAGGTGGCGCGCAATTTGTACTTGTGCGACACCACACCATCTACTACTTTTACTGTCTCATTACCTAATCTAATTCCTTCAGCATCGCCTGATTTTCTTACATTACACTCCATTACCTTCGTTTTACTCTTGTTAATGTTCATATTATATTTTCCTTTCAAGACACTGTCCATTCCATTCAATTGCTCTTCCAGATCTTTTGCGGTCTTTGACAGAATTACTATGTCGTCGGCAAACCGCAACATTGTCAAAAGCTTTTTCTAGAACCACGAATGCTAAAAACGTAGGTTTCCCTCTCCTTGACCTGTCAACTAATATAAGTCGTAATGTGAGTATTGCCTCGCGTGTTCCTACATTTCTCCCAAATCCAAACTGATCTTCCCCAAGGTCGTATTGCACAAGCTTTTCTATTCGTCTGTAAATAATTCGTGTTAGTATTTTGCAATCATGACTTGTTAGACTGATAGTTCTGTAATTTTCACATTTGCCTGCACTTCCTTTCTTCGGAATTGGAATCACTATATTCTTCTTGAAATCTGAGGGTATTTCCCCTGCCTCATACATCTTGCATACCAGGTGAAACAATTTCTTCAGGAGTGACTCTACTAACGATAACAGCATTTCAGACGGAACATCATCTACTCCTGGGCCATTGTTTCTATTCAATTTTTTAAGTTCTCTGTCAAATTCTTCTCTCAGTATCGTATCTCCTATCTCATCTTCCTCTATTTCTTCTTCCGTTTCTAGAATACTGCCTTGAAGTTATTCCTTCTACCTTTAAGCCAACCCTTCTTTGCTTAGTACTGGTTTTCCGCGGTGCCACACTGCAGACTGCTAACGAAGATACGAGCTTATGGAATAGGTTCACAGATTTGTGACTGGAAGGAAGACTTCCTAAGTAATAGAACGCAGTACGTTGTTCTCGACGGCGAGTGTTCATCAGAGACGAGTGTATCGTCAGGCGTGCCCCAGGGGAGTGTGATAGAACCCCTATTATTTTCTTTCTATATAAATGATCTGATGGACAGAGTAACTTGTAATTTGCGGCTGTTTGCTGATGATTCTGTGGTGTATGGGAATGTGTCGTCTTTCACTGACTGTTATAGCATACAGGATGACTTAGACAAAATTTCTAGTTGGTGCGAACAATGGCAGCTAGCTCTAAATGTAGAAAAATGTAACAATGAATAGGAAAAACAACCTCATAATGTTCGAATAAAGCATTAGTAGTGAGCTTCTTGATGATGTCGCGTCCTTCAAATATCTAGGCGTAGCATTGCAGAGCGATATGAAATGGAACGAACATGTAAGGATAGTTGTGAGTATGGCGGACAGCCGACTTCGGTTTATTGGGAGAATTTTGGGAAGATATAATTCACCTGTATAGGAGACAGCGTATAAAACGCTTGTGCGACCACGACTTGAGTATTGCTCGTGTTTGGGACCAGCAGCAGATCAGTTTAAAGGAAGACATAGAAGCAGTTCAAAGGCGAGCAGCTAGGATTGTTACCGGTAGGTTCGACCAATGCGCGAGTGTCACGAAAATGCTCCGGCAACTCAATTGAGTTGAGGAAATTTAGAGGGCTGGAATTTGAAGCTGAGTGTAGTAGGATCTTACTGCCACCTACTTACATTTCGTGTAGTGATCACAATGACAAGATAAGAGAAATTAGGGCTCGTACGGAGGCATATAGGCATTATTATTTTTCTCGTCCTAATTGGGAATGGAATAGGAAAGGAAATGCCTAGTAGTGGTACAGTGCATCCTTCGCCACGCACCTTACGGTGGATTGCTGAGTATGTGAGTAGATGTATATACTGAACTTGAGATTATAGTTTTCTGTTTCGAGGTAGCCCAGTCAGCCATATTGTTCCTAAAATTTCGATTCTATGGTTGAATATGGCACTGAGACTGAAGACAAAGGAAGCTATAATTAACTCAAACTTGTCCTCGAGTGGTCTATTTTCAAATCCATAGAAGTGTTTATGGAAATACAATTTTAGTAATGTTATGAGAAGGGCGCACTCGACATTGCGATGAATATTTGAAGAATTAGATAGGAAGAATGAGCTTCTCTGTTGCGAGCGGGTCAAATACCGGGTGATCAAAAAGTCAGTATAAATTTGAAAACTTAATAACATCACGGAATAATGTAGATGGAGAGGTAAACATTCACACAGATGCTTGGAAAGACATAGGGTTTTATTAGAACAAAAAAAAATAGTTAAAAAAACATCTCTTGCGCGCGTCGTTTGGTGATGATCGTGTGCTCAGCCGCCACTTTCGTCATGCTTGGCCTCCCAGGTCCCCAGACTTCAGTTCGTGCGATTTTTGGCTTTGGGGTTACCTGAAGTCGCAAGTGTATCGTGATCGACCTACATCTCTAGGGATGCTGAAACACAACATCCGACGGCAATGCCTCACCATAGCTCCGGACATGTTTTACAGTGCTGTTCACAACATTATTCCTCGACTACAGCTATTGTTGAGGAATGATGTTGAACATACTGAACATTTCCTGTCAAGAACATCATCTTTGCTTTGTCTTAATTTGTTATGCTAAGTGCTGCTTTTTTGATCAGATGAAGCGCCATCAGTCGGACATTTTTTGAACTTTTGTTTTGGATCTAATAAAACCCCATGTCATTCCAAGCATGTGTGTCAATTTTTATCTCTCTGTCTACATTATTCCGTGATTTATTAAGTTTTCAAATTTATACTGACTTTTTGATCACCCGGTACCGCAGGTGTCGCCAACTACAGTAGTTGGCCCTGCCCCACTCCTTCAGCCAAGCACGTCGATGCGGTGAGCGGACAGCCTCTCGCAGCACGCAATCGTTCCAGGCGGACACACACGTTTGACAAGCATGCTTGTACAAGCATGCTGGAGCGTGTATATCATAAACGTTTTCAAGCATCTGATTTGTACAGTTAGCTTGATGCTTGATCGAATTTCGACTTTGCATACTTCTGCAAGAATTCCAGTACTGTACGCTTTTGCGTGTGAACCAAGGACAGGGAGGCTTGTACAAGCAAATATAAAAGGTTGCATTTGTTGTTGTTGTTGTTGTGGTCTTCAGTCCGCAGACTAGTTTGATGCAGCTCTCCCTGGCTATTCTGTGCAAGCCTCTTCATCTGTGAATAAAAACGGCAACGTACATCTTTTTGAATCTGCTTACTCTATTCCTCCCTCTGTCTCCCTCTATGAATTTTATTGCAAATCGCACTTAAAGTCCTGGTATAGTTAGGCATCCATTATTAATATGACAACACAAAGGATTCTAAGAAAGCTGATTGGCTGCAGTAATGAAGGAGTTGTAGATGTTGTAAAATCCTTTATTTTTCTCTTCACGCTGACGCGTTTCGAGCCCACCCCATCATCGGAGGGCCTGGTGACAAAGTACAGGAGAAAGTATATACGTAATTACAGAGACCAATTTTTTAAACCAATCTCTGTTATTTACAATTATAAGGTGCATACCTCTCCTGAATGGAGAACGGAAAAAGATGCATGTAAAAACTCATAATGTATTATTATTACAACATCTACAACTCATTCATTACTGCAGCCAATCAGCTTTTTTAGAATCCTTTGTGTTGTCATATGATTTTATCCCACACACTTCCCTCTGCTAAGTTGACGATTCCCTGATGTCTCAGAATGAGTCCCACCAACCTATCCCTTCTCTTAGTGAGGATATGCCAGAAACTGGTTTTCTCCCCAGTTCTTTTGAGCACCTCATCATTACTTACATAATCTACCCATCTAATTTTCATCATTCGTCTGCAGCACCACATTTCGAAATCTTACATCATATTTTTGTCTGAACTCTGTACAGTCCACGTTTCACTCCCATACAATGCTACACTCCAGACAAATGTTTTCAGAAAGAACTTCCTAACATTTAAATTAATATTGGCTGTCGACAAATTTTACTTCTTCAGAAACGCTTCTCTTCCCATAGCCATTGTGCATTTTATATTCAAAGATGTTCAAATGTTTGTAAATCTATCGGACGAAACTGCGTGGTCATCAGTCCGTAGCTTACAAACTACTTAAACTAAGGTAGACTAACCTAAGGACACACACACACACACACACACACACACACACATCCATGCCTTAGGGAGGACTCGAACCTCCGACGGCGAGCAACCGCGCGCTCCGCAGCAAGGTGCCTTAGACCGCTCGGCTACTCCACCGAGGCGAATTTTATATCTTCTTTACTTCGGACATCAGAAATTATTTTGTTACTCAAGTAACAAAATGTTCAAGTGTTTGTAGAGGTTATGAGACTTAACTAAGGGGTCATCAGTCCCTAAGCTTACAAACTCCTTTGAACTAGCTAATACTAAGGACAGCACAAATATATATGCCCAACGGGGGATTCAGACCCCCGACCGTAGTGGCCGTGCAGGCCGTGACTGCCGCGCCGCAGACCACTTGGCCACCGCGGCCGGCCCCAAATATCAAAACTCGAGAACTACTTTTATCGTCTTATTACCTAATGTAATTCCTTCAGCACCGCCTGATTTTCTGACACTACATTCCATTACCGTCGTTTTACTCTTTTTAATGTTCATTTTATATCTTCCTTTCAAGACACTGCCCATTCCATTTGATTGTTCTTCCAGGTCCTTTGCTGTTTCTGACAGAATTACTATGTTCATTTATGTGGTTTTAATTTAGTATTGTTAATTTAAATTCTGTCATTTAGGGCAAGTCAAAGAATATAATATTACACGGAGAAAAGAAGAAGACTATTTCAGTTATCGAAATCGATGGTTTTGTAAAGCCAGTATATGTGTGATTCCTGATGTAAGTAATGAAACACTACCTCTGTAAAAATACTTTTCCAAATTTAGCAGGATGCGTTCGGATAATTTATTGTAGTAGTCAGCTATCAGTAATTAACATGTGTAATTGTGGATCTTTTTATAGATGATACAACAATTAGAAAATCGGAACGCATAAATCTTCAGAAGTATTTTACTTGGTAAAAACAGGAAATTTATTTTTGTGTGTCCACGTACAAGTACCGGTATTGTGTATCCTTCCTTAACCAGGAAACAAAGAGATTTGTTGTGTCCGATATTTGGATTGCATTCATTATAACATCAAAAGATGAATACAGTGCAAGAAAGACAGAACAACACAATTGCAGACATGATTCAAAAACACCGAAACAAATGTTTACATTCGACCTGTTAAGCAAGAAGAAATACATAACTGGTGCAATGTTTCACAATTTAAATCATCTTGCCAGAATGTTATTTCCGGTTCTTCAAACACTGTGTACCACGAGCAGATTTCCCGTTTCATTTTATTTTGTACTAGCTTAAACCCGCGGCTCCGCTCGCATGTTGGTTGATTATGATAGATAAGCTATCTTTCAGTAGTGTGCTGTGAGACTGGTTGTGAAGGATGAAATGAAATACAATACCTTCTTTACAAACAAACATTTTTAATCAACATTCAAATAAAAAATAAAATTATGTGAAGTGCTTAATGATTTACAATAAATAATATATACATTATTCCTTATAGCCTGTGTTGCAATATCTCAACACGTATGGTGAGAGTAATGTCCAAATTCATTTTAATTTCATTTTAGGGCATTCTGGTAAACTACATTATTGTATTAATATAAATTTCTTTTTTACTGCTTTATTTATTTATTCTTATATTTCCTTATTCGTATGCTTATCGTTACAGAGAAAGAGCTGAAGACATTGTAGCACGCATAGACCAAAGATATGGTCTGTGGCATCACGTTTCGCTGCATGTTACCTCCCTGCTATAGAGTCGCTAACATCATCGCTGGCCTCTGGTCCGATTTTCTTTTTTAATTTGTCGACTTTCAACCACCATATCTTCCACCCCCTTATAGCTATCGGCATGGAACTGCTATGGTGTACAACGGGAGACTTCGGACAACAGTTACACACTGACCATTGGTCTGCGTTCTGTATCTTTCTCTGCAGAGCGAAATATTAACACACACACACACACACACACACACATGTAGAATTTTATATACACCGATAAATTTCCATCCCAATGTTTTCCACCCTTTTATCGTTATCAATCCTCAAGCAACAATGCAACCAATAAAACCATTTTCGTCGGGGGTTCGAATCCCCCCTCAGGCATGGATATTTTTGCCGTCCTAGTTCGTAAGTAGTTCATAAATAGTTTGTAAGTTTAGGGACTGATGACCCCTTAGTTAAGTCCCATAGACTATACAAACATTTGAAAACCATTTTCAAAGAGTAAATACAACTTTCAAAGGGTAATTATTGTTCAGCATTTCGCGTCATATTCTTCAAATTACTAAATATCTATCAGATCGCTATAAAACAGTGCCTAAAACCTTCCTCAGGTATAAATTAGTAACTGTACAAATATTTAAGCCTCTGCATTTTGTCATTCGGACGTGATAATCGTACACCGAACAGATATATTAATTGCTATCCGATCGCCATAAAACCGTGCCTAAAGCCTTCCCCGGGTAGACATCAGTAACTGTACAAATTTTTAGCTCTTTATGTCCTGTGGTTCAGACGTGATAAACGTACACCGAACAGACATTCACGTTTATAGATATAGATTTCCATTTTCCACTAACTCAAACAAATGACTCCCTAACCCAACTCATCGACGTTGGAACACATGTGGTGGTAAACAACGTGCAAGTACAAGCATGCATGGCCGTGTGGGGGCGCGAGGCATTAGCACATGCTTGTAGTACAAGCACTGCTGTCAAGCTAGCGGTTGCGTGTGTGGCCGCTTCTCCGCAGGTCGTCCGCCCTGTGTGTACACCAGACGTGATCAGCCTTTCGCGGATTCGCGTGCCAACGTAAGCTCGCCCTGTGGATTAATGCGCCGGTGTAAAGGCTAGTCTACACGACGACACTAGGTTGCGACACTCGTTTCATGAAATGAACGGCGCGCAGCTGGTTTCGTGTATGTCTGTAGACACGGCGCCAATACTATACACTTCAGTTTCGTTGTTTTCTAAGTGTCGTAGTCGCCGTAGAATGAAAGTTTTGGTAGCTCTAAAAGTTGTGCTGGAGCTATTGCTTCTCAAAAGAATAAGGAACGTGTTTGGGTTTCTGACTGGATTAGTAGTTCGTAAGCTTAGGAACTGATGTCCCCGTAATTAAGTCCTATAAGTTCTACAAACATTTGAATTTTTGAAGCATTGTTCCCAGAACTGAAATTACAAATTACATTACTTTTCTTGTCAAATACGGTAGATATTCGTCTCTACAGTACCTGTACCGTGTTCCCAAATCCACAATTGCCGTAGTTCTTTTGAATAGGTATTTGGAATTGAATGTACTTTAGTTTGAAGTTCACTAATCGTAAACCCATAAATATTTAAAATTCACGAATAATTGCTTCAAGAGCACTAACACGCCGCTGCATATTCTTGAAATTTTCATCGTTAAAATGGCACAAACACCTATGCATCGCTTATATATTCAAAAACCGAATTATTTCTTCCTTTCCCTCCTTTTTGTTGTGTTTTGTTCGGTATTGGTTATCATCTAACCTAAAAACATGCGCAATCAGTTTCGCCAAAGTTGGAAGGTGCCGAAACTGTTTAGTTTCGCCAACGAGTTGCGCGAACGCCTGCCGCGCATGCGCACTGGCCAGCAGCGCAGTTTCATGAAACGTAGTGTCGTCGTGTAAACTAGCCTTAAATCGCAGCCTTTTCCGGACACTCATCACGAACGACTAATGCCTTACAGCACGCGTTTTTAAGAGTATGTTCGTGTTCACCCCCATGCCATAAGTTTTCATTTATTTACGCACCTAGAACATTATTCCATTACTCACTCTGTGACGAATGCCTTCCGCGGGCCGCCGACCGTCCACCCATAATTGAACGGCCTGCTATGCTTGCACTGCGCTTGCGTTTTTGTTTATTTATTTATTTGGCCTTCTGAGTGTTAACTCAATGTGGCCAACTACAACACACAGGGGAAATGTACATATATTTAAATAAACAGACAAAATATTTGGTCAAAATGGGAAAGTGGAAACAAAGCGAAAACTGCATTAAATTTCAATTTAAATAATGTTGGAACACATTCACAAGCAAAACCTTATATTACCAACACACTTGATGCTTATAGATTTTGTACAGTGATCTTAATAAACTTACTTATGATTTAATATACACAAATGTCTTCTGTAAACAAAAGAGAAGAAGCTGACTAGGGAAGGGGATATCCCATCTTCACCAATGTCTGCAGGAAGTTCAAACGTTCTCGTTCAAATTTGGGACACCTGAAACTTTGAAGGGTTGTAGCTCCCAAACTAACAGTGATAGGAATGTAGTTTAAATTGATTTGGACGCAGCTGGTTTCAACGAATCCAATGCACGATAGAAAAAACTATTGTTCCATTTAAAAAATTATATCTTTGTGCTGTAACTCTGTGGAAAATGATACAATAAACTATGTTCATAGCTCCGCAGAAAGTGTAACATTTCTTGTGTTGACCTACCGCATTAAAATTTCCCGTCACCTATTATTTTATAAGCTACAGAGGCAAACACACTTCGTGAAACACCCTGTATATGCGTTTCATAATTAAAACTGAAACCGCTAATTTTATAGCATCTAAAGTGACCTACTTCGACGTTGGCGCCTATTTTTGCCCATTTCAGCTTTAAAATCCTAAAAGCCAATTGTTTCTTCTTCGAAAATCAGAGGTAGAAGCACGGAAGTCCATAATTGAAAAAAAAAAGAGAAAACAAAAAATGCACTTCCATCGATGTGTACTGTAACGAGACAGTCAACGTAGCATAAAATTTACGTGGACTCCACTTATACTGAGTGTTCTATACCGTCTACTGTAGCCGGAAAACTAGCAGTCTCAAGATTTCTCACTTATATTCTGTGTGACTAATGCCCTCTTTACGTAATGTCACTAAATTGACCGTCACGTAGGAGTATTTACTTAGATATGACTAGAACTACTATATACACGCACAACGACAAATGTTTTGGGCACAAACAAATGCCAGAATGCCCATTTTGCCGCCTTTGGTGTTAAGGCAACTCAAGAGAGTCGAACCTCCTTGGTTACACACGTCGATGTAAAGCATAGTTTATCACATGATTTCGCTTATACACGTCGATGTAACGACGAAAAATACATAAATAGTTTAATTTAGCATGACAGCTCTCGCAGTTGTGTAGATTATTTAGGCAAGCGTAGTTTATCACGAGATTTCTCTTTCACACGTTGATGCACAACAGCTCTTGGAATGTTCACTTTCTTCAAGCAAGCATTATGTACTGCGCAAGTTTATTATCTTTAATGCAGGATGTCTCACGAAAGACGCCTGTCGGCCACCGCATCCGCCGGCCACGGCAGCGCCCGATTCTCGGACTCTATTATGCCATGGGCGCATACACTGAGTTAAAGCCTAAAAAACATTGCCATCTGAGTAATCTAAGCTTACCTTTCTTTACAGCAGATGTTCAAAATGATGTCCCTCTATGGAAAGAGCGGCTTGAGATCTCTTGAACACATTTGCGAACACTCGACGAATTTCGGCTGCCGAAATCTGGGAAATGACTAGTCGAATCTTTTTTCACCAAACAATAATGTGAACGATATCATGCATCCATTTTTTCAAGAACTTTCACCCATCGAAAAGCTGTACGGTTATTTCATGCAGGACAATGCAAGACCACACATTGCCAATGTTTCTATGGCAGCAATATGAAGTGTTTTTGATGATAGGATAGTTGACTGGCCTCCTCGTACTCCAGATCTAAATCCTTGTGACTTTTCTCTTTGGGGAATGTTAAAAGACAAGGTGTATGCAAGCAATCCCCATACACTCGAAGAGTTGGAAGACAGGATTCGACTAGTCATTTCCCAGATTTCGGCAGCCGAAATTCGTCGAGTGTTCGCAAATGTGTTGAAGAGATGTCAGGCCGCTCTTTCCATAGAGGGACATCATTTTTAACATCTACTATAAATAAAGGTAAGCTTAAGTTACTCAGATGGCAATGTTTTTTAGGCTTTAACTCAGTGTATGCGCCCACGGCACAATAGAGTCCGAGAATCGGGCGCAGCCGTGGCCGGCGGATGCGGTGGCCGGCAGGCGTCTTTCGTGTGACACCCTGTACATAGGTACTTGTATCTACCTTTTCTCCATTAATGTATTACCTATCACGACTGATCAGGATAAAGTGCGAATTGCTCACACGGGTCAACTAGTAATCCTAAATCTATATCTATAAATGTGAATGTCAGTTCGGTGTACGTTTATCACGTCTGAACCACAAGATATAAAGAGCTAAAAATTTCTACAGTTACTAATGTCTACCTGGGGAAGGCTTTAGGCACGGTTTTATGGCGATCAGATAGCTATTTATCTATATATGTATTAATGTGAATGTCTTTTCGGTGTACACTTATCACGTCCGAATGACAAGACGCAGAGACTTAAATATTTGTACAGCTACTAATTTATACCTGAGGAAGGTTTTAGGCACGGTTTTATAGCGATCTCATAGATATTTAGTAATTTGAAGAATATAAAGCGAAATGCGGAACAATAATTACTCTTTGAAAATTGTATTTACTCTTTGAAAATGATTTTATTGGTTGCATTGTTGCTTGAGGGTTGATAACGATAAAAGGGTGGAGTATAATGCGATGGAAAGTTATCGGTGTATATAAAATTCTACGTGTGTGTGTGTGTGTGTTAATATTTCCCTTGCAGCGAAAACTGCAGAACGCAAACGAATGGTCTATGTGTAATTGTTGTCGGAAGTCTCCCGTTGTACACCGTAGCAGTTCCATGGCGATAGCTTTAAGGGGGTGGAAGATATGGTGGTTGAAAGTTGTCAAATTATATATTATAATAATAATAATAATAAAAAAGAATCGGACTGAAGGCCAGAGATGACGTTTGCGACTCTATAGCAAGGAGGTTACATACAGCGAAACGTGATGCCACAGACCATAACTTTGGTCTATGCGTGCTACGGTGTCTTCAGCTCTTTCTCTGTAAGGATAAGCATACGAATAAGGAAAGATAAGAATAAATAAATAAAGCAGTAAAAAAGAAATTTCTTTTAATAAATCTCTTTTAAAAAAAAAAAAAAAAAAAAAAAAAAAAAAAAAAAAAAAAAAAAAAAAAAAAAAAAAACGATTTGACATTTCACGCAAGTGATCAAAAAAATGTTCAAATGTTTGTTAAGCTTATGGGACTTAAGTACGGGGTCATCAGTCCCTAAACTTACAAACTACTTATCAACTACCTTATACTGCGGACGGCACAAATATCCATGCCCGAGGGGGGCTGCAAGTGATCGATCTGTGATATTGTTACAACCATTATTGCCGGCCGCGGTGGCCGAGGGGACTGAGGCGCTCTAGTCACGGTCTGCACGGCCACTACGGTCGGGGGTTCGAATCCCCCCTCGGGCATGGATATTTGTGCCGTCCTAGTTCGTAAGTAGTTCATAAGTAGTTTGTAAGTTTAGGGACTGATGACCCCGTAGTTAAGTCCCATAGGGAAAAAAAAAAAAAAAAAAAAAAAAAAAAAAAAAAAAAAAAAATTATTGTTGAATTTCGTGATTGGATTCTTCGAAACGAGTGCATCTTTACGTGTGACTTTTATCTACACTACTTACTTTCCTGATAAACTGCAATGTGATAGGAATATTTTTCAGTTCCTTCAAACCCGTCTCATAGCACCCTACTTAAAGATAGTTTATCATAATCAACCAACATGCGAGCGGAGCCGCGGGTTTAAGCTAGTATTAATAATAAAAACATGCCATGAGAGTGGTAGAGTATGAGTTGCAGTGTGTTGTGTGTAAGTGTCTAATTAGCTAGGCGATTCATTGATTTTCGCCGGCCGCGGTGGCCGAGGGGACTGAGGCGCTCCAGTCACGGTCTGCACGGCCACTACGGTCGGGGGTTCGAATCCCCCTCGGGCATGGATATTTGTGTCGTCCTTAGTCTTAGTTAGTTCATAAGCAGTTTGTAAGTTTAGGGACTGATGACCCCGTAGTTAAATCTCTTAAGCTTAACAAACATTTGTGTAATTTAGATCAGACGCGTTTCGCTTCATCCTAAAGCGTCTTCAGTGGTCAACTGTACAGTCTTGTTTTACATTATTTGTTTGATTAAATTCGATCGATAACAGTTCTCACACAATAGGATTATTTTGATTGTGAATAAAATGTACTACTAACATTACTCACGTATTTTTGTGTAGTCTTCTTCATTTGTCTTTAGTAGCACTTTGTCACTTGCTGTCACTGTTAATAATCACAATATTTACATTTTCACTTTCTCATAAAAGTTCTGAAAAATCGCCATTTCTATGGCTTGGTAAGTTTTGTATGTCGTTTGTTTTGTTTTCCTCTCTCTCTCTCTCTCTGTGTGTGTGTGTGTTTGTGTGTGTTATTTGCTTACAAGTTCTCTGGTTCGCACTGTGAGGTGTGTTTTTGTCAAAACAATTGTTTGCTAGCAACTTTGTGTGTGATGTTCTGAGTGTGTTGTGTGTGCACGTCCATTACGGTCGGGGGTTCGAATCCCCCCTCGGGCATGAATATTTGTGTCGTCCTTAGTCTTAGTTAGTTCATAAGTAGTTTGTTAGTTTAGGGACTGATGACCCCGTAGTTAAGTCCCATAAGCTATACAAACATTTGAACATTTTTTTATTATTATTATTTTGATTTTCGTTTACTTCTGCGTATTTCAGGTGAGAAGGTTTCGGTAGAACTTGGAGCTGCTCTCACTTGGGGCATCGTGTGTTTGTGTACATATTTTAGTGTTTTTTGCGTGATGGATATGTTAGTTCGTGACTATCAGAGTCATTGCAAAATTTGATGATATAAATCTCAGTAAATTAGCTTACTACACCTATTTTCATTCACTGCTTTCATATGGGATCATATTCTGGGGCAATTCAACATTGAGTAAAAAAGTATTCATTGCACAAAAGCGTGTAACCAGAATAATTGCTGGGGCCCACCCAAGAGCATCCTGCAGACATTTATTTAGGGATCTAGGGATACTCACTGTAGCTTCACAATATATATATATATTCACTCATGAAATTTGTTATTAACAATCCGACCCAATTCAAAAGTAATAGCAGTGTGCATAGCTACAACACTAGGAAAAAGGATGATATTCACTATTCAAGGTTAATTCTAACTTTTGCTCAAAAAGGGGTGAATTACGCTGCCACAAAAGTCTTTGGTCACTTACCATGTAGCATCAAAAGTCTGACAGATAGCCAACTAGTCTTTAAAAAGAAAGGAATTTCTGAATGGCAACTCCTTCTACAATGTAGATGAATTTTTAGATAAAACTTAAAAAAAATAAAAAATAAAAAAACAACAAAAATATTCTTAAAATATAGATTGTCAAGTATAGACAAAATTTACTAAACTGACACGTTCCACATCATTACTAAATGTCGTATACATGATCTAAGGAACAAGTATTAATCTAATCTAATCTAATCTAATCTGATATTCAGAAGTTGTCTGCTCATCTTGAGACAGTGACTAGTCAGTTTGTGGTCCCGAGTGCTTCGGTCTCTTTCTCACGCTTGCCGTAGCCGACGCTTCCTGCCGCCGGCCAGGGAGATTTAAAAAAACTGCGGAGGTGCGCCGAGTGGGGAGCAGTCCTGTATGTAAATGGTGCCTCGGCCTTGTGCGGTCGCGTCCGGCGTGAGTCAGCTGGGGCCACGGCAACGACTGCCGGCACGAAGAGGCGGAGGGCCAGTCCCTGACACCACCAGCCTGCACTGCCCACGCTGGCCCAATCCTTCACAAGGTGTCTCACTGGTCCCCACTGCTTGCTCCATGTCGTTGTTATGGTCTTCAGTCTAAATACTACACCACTGACCATTAAAATTGCTACACCAAGAAGAAATGCAGATGATAAACGGGATCTCAAATCGATTCCCTATTTCTGGATTTCCGGAAGGCTTTTGATACTGAACCCCACAAGCGGCTTCTAATGAAATTGCGTGCTTATGCAATATCTTCCCAATTGTGCGATTGGATTCACGATTTCCCATCAGAAAGGACACAGTTCGTTGTAATTGACGGTAAGTCGTCGAGTAAAACAGAAGTGATATCTGGCGTTCCACTGGGAAGCGTTATTGGTCCCCTACTCTTCCTCGTGTTTATAAACGATTTAGGAGACAATCTGAATAGCTCCCTTAGACTGTTCGCGGATGATGCTGTCTTTTATCGGTTAGTGAAGTCAACAGAGGATCAAAAGCAACTGCAAAGCGATTTAGACAAAATTTCTACTTGGTGCGAAAATTGGCAATTGACACTAAATAAAGAAAAGTTTGAAGTAATACACATGACCACTAAAAGAAATTCGCTGAACTTCAATTACGGGATAAATCAGTCAAACATTAAGGTCGTAAATTCTACCAAATACCTAGGAGTTACAATTACGAACAACTTTGACTGGAGAGAACACATAGAAAATATTGTGGGGAAGGCGAATCAAAGGTTACGTTTCATTGGCAGAACGCTTCGAAGATGCACCAGCTCCACCAAACAGACTGCCTACATCACACTTGTGCGTCCTCTCCTGGAGTACTGTTGCCCCTTGTGGGACCCTCACCAGGTGGGACTGACGGAAGACATTGAGAACGTTCAGAGAAGGGCAGCTCGTTTTGTTTTATCACGTTACGGGGGGGGGGGGGGAGCGTCACGGAAATGTTGCAAGAATTCGGGTGGAAATCATTAAAAGAAAGGCGTTATTCATTGCGGCGTGATCTGTTTGCGAAGTTTCAATCACCGACTTTTACTTATGAATGTGAAAATATTTTGCTAGCACCCACCCACTTAGGGAGACATGACCATCCCAATAAAATAAGAGAAATCACATCGAAAACGGAACGATTTAGGTGTTCTTTCTTCCCGTGCGCTATTAGAGAATGGAACGGTAGAGAAAAGTTATGAAAGTGGTTAATGAACCCTCTGCCAGGCACTTAAATGTGATTTGCAGAGTATCTATGTAGATGTAGATGTATTCATTGGACAAATATATTATACTAGATTTGATTTGATTTTGTCAGGGAAGCCAAAACAGTCTTGGTCCAACCCGCCACTGCGCGCACCGAAACTAAGTTTATTGTGCGGTATCGCTCACTGTATATCTAGTAAAGCCAACCAATGCCCTTGAACAGTGAAAGGAGTCCCTTTACCAGTTCTTTATTAGACACAACTTCTTCGGGTCTGGTTGTTCGAAATGTTCTGTGCCTTTTACTCTCTAATGCAATGCATTCGAAGATTAGATGTGATGCAGTTTCATCATCGTCATCACAGATCCTACATTTAGGGTCCTCTTCTGTTATTCCCATTGTATGTTGGTGTTTTTTGAAATTTTCATGGCCTGTCAGCAATCTAACCACGAGTCTAATCTCTCTCCTGTTCAGGCTAAGGATTGCAGAGCTTCTTTTAAAACATGGCTTTGGCATCATTACCTTGCCATGTTTTTGTTGATAGACTGTGGTCCAATATTCTACTTGCTGTCTTCTGAGCCAGTTACGTAGCTCTATTATACTAGAACTGACATGTGATTACATTTCACGCAATTTGGGTGCATAGATTCTGAGAAATCAGTACCGAGAACAACCACCTCTGGCCGTAATAACGGCCTCGATACGCCTGGGCATTGAGTCAAAAAGAGCTTGGATGGCGTGTACAGGTACAGATGTCCATGCAGCTTCAACATTATACCACAGTTCATCAAGCGTGACCAGACGTTTTCATTTGGTGAGAGATCTGGAGAATGTGCTAGCCAGCGCAGCAGTCGAATATTACACGTTTCGTCTCTTATGGGAATTATCAGATGCTGAAAGGGGTAAATCTTCATTCCCCCACGCCAAAACGTGAATGTAGTCATGTGGCCTGCAGTTTTATCTTCCCTACTTCTAATATTTCTTGCTTAGGAAAGATTTAACTTTTTTCTTAATAAGTTTGTACATTTCCCCCCTTTCAACGTCTGATGATGTTCAGAAGAGGCGAAACGCTTCATGTATAAATCAATGAAACATCAATTTTGTGCAACCAAGACTGTTTTTTTACCAAAATTATTTCCAGTTCTGGTGGTCCCCTTGTAAGAACAAGACACCTGCCTGAGGGAAGACTCGAAACTCTGGCAGGAGCGACCACCCAGTCTGTAGCATGATGCCTTAGACCACTAAGTTTAACAGAAAAACTTAAACTTAATCTCTGGTATTACACTATTGTAGAATGTTAACTGGGCTATCAGTGGTATTACTGACAACCACCATAGCTGATTTCGACTGAAGGTGGCAGGGAGATAGGGGAAGGTGGGGTAAGTTGACGAGGAGTCTAAGATGACGAATTTGGTATTTCTCCGATAACTAAATAGCTGGTGCTACGTGCACTATGGTAATACTTCCTCAGCGCGCTCTGTAGGCTTGTCTGTTGAAATAAAACCGCTTAGTTATTTTGTTTCGTTGACAACAGAGGCTCGGAAGTGGAAGCTGTTTTTGTAATAATTTCTCCTGCGGTTTAAATAAGTGTCATGCAAGTAATACTTTTGTATGAATGAAGATGAGTTGATTCCTCTTAAACCTTGTGGATTTACAGATGTTTTAATAACGGTTTAATGAATTTATTGTGTAAGACTGTTTGCATGTTTAAGTCTGAATCCAAAATGTCGACTGCGGCTAAGATTAATTATGCAGTTCGTAAGGAAGACAGGGTGACAGAAATGGAGCATGGAATCATTGAAAGAGGCAATGCAACGTGTAAGAAATGGTAAGCTTGTTAAAGGCGCTGCTAGGATGTTCAACTTTCCTGAAGCTACTTTAGGTCACTATGAAAAAAAAAACCATGTTGATGAAGTAGTCTCTGCTCAGTGTTGTTGTTGTTGTTGTTGGTTGATGCAGCTCTCCACGCTAACCTGTCCTGTGCAAGTCTCTTCATCTGAGAATACTTTCGGCAACCTACATCCCTTTGAATCTGTTTACTGTATTCGTGCCTCGGTGTCCCTCTACGATTTTTACCCCACACACTTCCTTCTAATGCTAAGTTGACAATTCCTTGATGTCTCAGAATGTGTCCCACCAACCTATCCATTCTCTTAGCCAGGATATGCCATAAACTTTTTTCTCCCCAGTTCTGTTGAGCACCTCCTCATTAGTTACGTGATCTACCCATCTAATTTTCATCATTCGTCTGTAGCAGCACATTTTAAAAGCTTCTATCATGTTTTTGTCTGAACTCCTTATTGTCCACGCTTCAGTTCCATAAAATGCTACACTCCAGACAAATGCCTTCAGAAAGGACTTCCCAACATTTAAACTAAGATTGGATGTCAACAAGTTTCGCTTCTTCAGAAACGCTTTTCTTCCCATAGCCATTCTGCATTTTATATCGTCTTTACTTCGGCCATCAGAAGTTATTTTGCTACTCAAGTAACAAAACTGGTATACTACTTTTATTGCCTCATTACCTAATTTAATTCCTTCAGCATTGCTTGATTTTCTAACGCTACATTCCATTGTCCTTGTTTTACTTTTGTTGATGTTCATCTTATAACCTCTTTTCAAGACGTTGTCCATTCCATTCAATTGCTCTTCCAGATCATTTGCGGTCTCTGACAGGATTACTATGTCATCGGCAAATCGCAAAGTTTTTATTTCTTCTCCCTGAACTTTAATTCCCTCTCCAAATTTCTCCTTGCATGCCTTCACTGTTTGCCAATTGAACAACTATAGCGAAAGGCTACAACCCTGTCTTATTCCTTTCCCAACCTCTGCTCAGTGTACGGGTTTAAATTACAAGCACGCAAAGGAGAAATGTTAAGTCTGTGTCTAGATCTGCATCTACATGGGATACTCTGCAAATCAGATTTAAGTGCCTGACAGAGGGTTCATCGAAGCACCGTTATACTATTTTATCTCCCATTCCATTCTCGAATAGCGCTCGGGGAGAAAGAACACCTGAATCTCTCCGTAGGGGCTCTGATTTCTCGTTTTTTATTCTGATGATCATTTCTACCTATCTAAGTGGGAGTCAACAATATATTTTCGCATTCGGAGGAGAATGTTGGCGATTGGAGTTTCGTAAGTAGATAAGCATCAATAAGTCTTGTTTTCTAAATAAAATGTTCATTTCGTCATGTTACCCTCCCTGTAAGGCAAGTCGACGAATGTACTTCCAATAACAAAAAACAGGTTCAGCTAAAAAATCTTCAGTCTTGGGAAATGTTTAAGAGCTTTATTCCAAAGGAGATACGTTAAGCAATCGTTTTTCCATACATTAAATATCTGATTTCAACGTAAGAGCCAGAAAAATGTAATAAACGTTAATGTCATCTTATCCGACTTTTCCCTCCTTGCCAGCAGTACCTCTCCTTAGCGTTGTTTATCCATTAGGTTGAGCAGCGCAGGAGCACAGACAAATATATTGGCAGGTAGCGGCTGCCCCCACCACCACCACCCCTCAAACGCCAGCAAGCCGGACACAGCCGTGGCCTCGTGGCAGGCGGCACGAGCTCTCCCCTCAGCCTCCCCTCCACGATACCCTCTGACGTGTGAAACTCACCCTCAGAGGTGCCTCTAGTGTGACACCTGCTAGCATCTTACGGAACTACGAGGGGAGCGTAGGACAGTGGTTTTGGGGGGACTTCTCCTCTGTATATGTTACTCTGTGGCAGGAGGCAGGGGATTTTTCTTGTGCGCACCTCGCTTGCGACAAGTGGGCGCCTCCAGAGAGGGTCGCGTTGCGTGAGCGGGCAGGTTGGAGGCTGGGCGCTCCTTTCTGGGCACAACCAGGGCGTGCGGCCGCTGCCTCTGAATGTCAAGCGCCGCGCTCAGCTGTGCAGGCATCGTTACCTGCTCCACCGTGCCGTAACGCCGTTACAGGTTGCCTACCGAGCGCTACACCTCAACTGCTTGTTTGCAGGCATGTTACTCCGCAAGCCCCCCCCCCCCTCCCGATCTCTCAGGATTATAGATTTCTTAAGGACCCTACACACGTCCAGATTTGTCGGGACATTTATCGACGGTGCGATAAATCGGATGTGTAGTGGCACTTACTGACCAACTTTGCTTGTCGGATAGTCGGTCGGGCCTGAACGTCCGACATTCCCCCCCCCCCCTAGTCCACCCAACAAATTGTGCGTGTATAGCGCTATCCGATCAACTTCCTGCCTATGATCGTCTGATGTCTGCACAGCGAACATGCGAAAACAAAATCAGTTCGACAAACAGACACCAGAACACGGAGGCACTGCAGTTGATCGGAACGTATGTAGGCTGCTACGAATTTATTATATACCACATGTTATTCTAGTTGTGGCCTTCAGTCCGGAGACTGGTTTGATGCAGCTCTCCACAGTACCCTATCCTGAGCAAGCCTCTTGAACTCCACATAAGAACGGCAACCCACATCCATCTGAATCAGCATACTGTCTTCCTCTGCGGTTTTTACCCCACACACTTCCCTCCAACGCTAAATTCACAGTTCCTTGATATCTAAGAATGTGTCCTACCAATCGATCCCTTCTTTTAGTCAAGGTATGATAGAAGTACCTCTTCTCCCCAATTCTGTTCAGTACCTCCTCATTCGTTACGCGTTCCACCCACGTAATCTTCAGCATTCTTCTATAGCGCCACTTTTCAAAAGTCTCTATCCTCTTCCTCTCTGCACTGTTTATCGGCCATGTTTCACTCCCACGCAAGGCAACACTCCACACAAATACTTTCAAAAACCACTTTCTTAGGCTTAGATCAATAGTCAATGTTAACAAATTTCTCTTTTTCAAGAACGCTTTTCTACCCATTGCCATTCTGCAATTTATATCCTCTGTACTGCGACCATCATTTGTTATTTTACTCATATACCAACTTTATTGTTTCGTTACCTAATCTAATTCCTTCAGCATCGCCTGATTTTCTAAGACTGCATTCCATTGTCTTTATTTTACTCTTATTAATGTTCATTTTATATGCACCTTTCAGCAAACTGATCATTCCATTCAATTGCTCTTCCAGGTCCTTTGCTGTCTGACACAATTACTATGTCGTCAGCAAAACGCAATGTTTTTAATTCTTCACCCTTAACTTTAATTCCTTCACCAAATTTCTCCTTCTTTTCCTTTAAAGCTTGCTCAATTTACAAACTGAATAACATTGGAGGCGCTGTCTTACTCCCTTCCCGACCACTGCATCCGTTTCATGCCCTTCAACTCTAACAACAGCTGTCTAATTTTTGTACAAGTTGTAGATAATCTTACGCTTCCTATATTTTACTCCTGCTTGCTTCAGAACTTGAAAGAGTGTATCTCAATCAACATTGTCAAAAGCCTTCACCAAATCTCCAAGGTTTGCCTTTTCTTAATCTTCTAGGATAAGCCGGAAAGTGAGTATTGCCTCCCGTGTTCCTACATTTCTCCTGAACCCTAACTGATCTTCCCCGAGTTCGGCATCTACCAGCGTTTCCATCCTTCTGTAAATAATTCGTGTTAATATTTTTCAACCACGACTGATGGTTCTGTAATTTTCACACCTGTCTGCAACTGCTTTCTTTGGAATGGGGATTATAACATTTTTATTAAAGTCTGAGGGTACTTCACCTGTCTCATACATCTTACACACCAGGTGAAACAGTTTTGTCCTGGCTGTTTCTCCCAGAGACTTCAGTAACTCTGAGGGAATGTTATATACTCCAGGACCCTTGCTTCGACTTAGGTCCTTCAGTGCCCTGTCTAATTCATCTCTCAGTATAGTATCCCCTATTTCATCCTCACCTACTTCTTCTCCAGTTCCTACAATATTGCTTCTAAGCTCATTTCCTTCGTAGATCCACGCTATATACTCTTTCCACCTTTCAGCTTTCCCTTCTTTGCGGAAAACTGGTTTTCCATCATGTTCTTGAAGGCCGTATCTATTTTTCCCCTATTTATACATTCTTCTACATCATTGCATTTGACTTCTAGCCACTCCTGCTTAGCCATTTTGCACTTCCTGTTATTCTGATTTCTTAGTCGTCTATACTCCAGTTTGGCTGTTTCATTTATTGCATTTTATATTTTCTCCTTTCATCGATTAACTTTTGTATGTCCTGTGATATCCAAGGATTTTTTGTACGTCTTACCTTGCTACCTATTTTGTCCTCTGCTGCCTTCACTACTTCATCTCTCAATGCTACGCATTCCTGCTCTATTATTTTCCCTCGTTTCTGTCAATGTTTGCCTAAAGCTCGCTTTGAAATTCTCAAAAACTTCAGGTTCCTTCAGTTTACCCAGGTCTTATTTCCTTATTTTCCTACCTTTCTGCCGTTTTTTTTTTTTTTTTTTTTTTTTTTTTTTTTTTTTTTTTTCAGCCTACAATTCATGACCAATAAATTACGGTCAGAGTTTATATCTGCCCCTGGGCATGTCTTACAGTTTAAAACCTAGTTCCTAAATCTATGTTTTACCATTATAAAATCTATCTGGTATCTCCCGGTGTCTCCTGGTCTCTTCCTACGTATTCAACCTTATTTCGTGATTCTTAAAGCATGTATTTGTTATAACTAAATTATGTTCCGTGCAAAATTCAACCAGGCGGCTTCCTCTTTCATTCTTTTTTCCAGACCATATTCACTTGCTATTTTTCCTTCCCTTCCTTTTCCTACTAACGAATTCCAGTCTCCCACCACAATTAAGATTTCTTCTGGCTTAATTGTCTGAATAATTTCCTTTACCTCCTCATAAATTTCTTCGATCTCCTCATCATCGCCAAAGCTAGTGGGTATGTAAACTTGTACTACTGTGGTCCGTGTTGGCTTTGAATCTATCTTGACTATGATAATGCGATCACTGCGCTGCTTTACCGGCATTCCTATTTTCTTATTCATTATCAGACCTACTCCTGTAATACCCCAACTGATTTTGTATTTATAATCCTGTACTCACCTGACCAGAAATTCTGTTCCACCGAACTTCACTAATCCCCACTATATCTAACCACAACCTATCCATTTCTCTTTTTAAATTTTCTAACTTCCCTACCCGATTAAGGGATCTAATATTCCTCGCTCCGATCCGTAGAATGCCGGTGTTGTCTTTCCTGATGATCACATCCTCCTGAGTAGTCCCCGCCTGAAGATCCGAATGGGGGACTATTTTACCTCCGGAATATTTTACCCAAGAGGATGCCATCATCATATGTTCATAAAGTAGAGCTGCATGTCCTCGGGAGAAGTAACGGCCTTAGTTCCCCCTTGCTTTCAGCCGTTCGCAGTAACAAATGTTCAAATGTTTGTATAGATTTGGGACTTAACTATGGGGTCATCAGTCCCTAAACTTACAAACTACTTATGAACTACTTACGAACTAGGACGGCACATATATCCATGCCCGAGGGGGGATTCGAACCCCCGACCGTAGTGGCCGTGCAGACCGTGACTGGAGCGCCTCAGTCCCCTCGGCCACCGCGGCCGGCTTCGCAGTAACTGTGTGGCAAAGCCACATTAGCTGATGCTACAAGGCCAGCTCAGTCAATCATCCAGACTATTGCCCCTGTAACTACTGAAAAGGCTGCTACCCCTCTTCAGGAACCACACGTTTGTCTGGCCTCTCCACAGATACCCCTCCGCCGTGGTTGCACCTACGGCACGGCTATCTGTATCGTTGAGGTACGCAAGCCACCCCACCTCGGCGATGTCTGTGTTCATGTATAGTAACAGTGCAAGCTGGATTGGTGAAATAGATGGTAATGAATTACTGTGCTGCCTTAATCATATAATACGGCATGCACAGACAAGATTTTACTGTAAAATTAAGAAAATGGAAATAGGTATCAAATGGTAAGTTTCGTGATGAGAACTACAATTTGTTCATTAATTGAAGGTATTTTACTGGAACCCAGACATATGCAGGAACAATCCAAATTAATCTAGAACACAGTTCCAGTAAGAACAGTGTTCTAAATACATGTTATCGTGTAGAAGATGTGTACCCATTGGGAGCTGTAAATGAACTAACCAATACAGCATGGCTAGTTGTCTGTTTCCGAAGCCTACCACTAGAAGCATGGGGGTGTATGTGCATAGATGACAGATGAAGGCTAAAAGACGTGAAAATTTTAACAACCAGAGGGCGACATTAGTCGAAATCTTGTAAACATAAATTAAGACCTAGTATCTGTTATAATTTTTAACATATTTGTGGTATCTACGAATTTGGTTGGTTCGTTGGTCAGTTGGTGGGTCGGAACGTGTAGGGGCTTTATATTTTACAACAGCGGTGCCCGATTAACAGGTAGCGTGAGAGTGGACTTTAAACGCTGGTCCAGAGTCGAGGCGAAGGTGAAAATTGTCGAGGGTTTCACTCGCCAGTTGTCGAAATCGACGAGCACAGAACGGTTGAAATGTCTTATCGCTATCCTACACCACTCACATTGTCTGCCTCCGTAGTCCAGTGGCGAAATATTAATCTCAAAGGGCTCTCCTCGGACGTAATAACAGCTTGGTAAAAAGCCGTCAGTAATATAATTTACACCAACGACCGACTATGCGGAATCGGTACAAATCAAACAGATCTGTGCCAACGATGTAATCTTGTTGATACAATTATACACAGATTTACCTGTGGGAGAAACTTAGATAATTAGAAACGGATGAGAGTGCAAATAGCATTCCTCCGTCCACACTATGTAGACCAGATGCAAGATACATTCTAGAGAAGGAAAATAAGGCAGTATACTGGTTACTGGGAAAACACGTGAGCTACGTGATTAACAATCTTGGACGGACACCGCGATTTACTTCAAACTACAGATGCAAAACGAATATAACAAACTCTGCAAGTTTGTGCACCAAAAATCAAAATATGGAAACATGCTTATTATCGTATTTGAACGAATGGGGAGAGGTTGATATACAAGCAGGGACTCATTTAAAATCAGTTTTAGCGATGGCTACAAGCAACTGTGTTATGAAAATCCTAAAAGCTAAGACAGAGTTAATGTTAACTTATTTAAAAACTGAAATGCTAAATTTGAGTGAATCAACATGTTGATTTTGTCATTGTGTATACGTTAGTGATATCATTAAGAGCCGCTGTAAAGTATCTTATGTGTGTCGTAAAATGTCATAATTAATGTTTACAATACATGTATACGTGATAAAATAAATAACATTTAGTGTTGTAAAGAAATAAAATGGACAGCGTGGTGGGTTACCACGCAGGGGGGTCGGGGTTCGATTCCCGGTGGGAATTTTTCTCCACTCGGGGACTGGGTGTTGTGTTGTGATCATCATCGGCCCACCCATGTGGCGGAATCATCACCACTCGCAAGGCTCCATTCTGTTATGTAAAAACCAGTATGGTTCGAAATTATTTACACGCACACTTAAAACTGTTTTTAGGAATATTTGGAGAAATACAAATCAAAGAGGGACATCCAGTAACATAAAACTCGAACCTCCTGAACGACCTACTGGGGTAGGAGAGTGGGTGATTTTAAAATCTCAAATAGGAACCCCTATTTTTTATTACAGATGTGGATTCTCTGTGAAAAAATATGTAACTTTTATATGAAACATTTTTTTCCGATTCATTACATGTGGTGCTGCAATTGGCAAAAATAAAAATGGGTAGAAAATAGTAGAAAAATGGTAATATTTCAAACAAATAGACATCTTTTAGGAAAATCAAAGTACAGTTTTTAAATTTTTGATAATGTAATCGTGTGCCACTTCCCAAAATCGAAAGAAGCGCCAACTGTGATCATGGTCTCCATGGTCAGACTGTTCACTATACTTGAATGATTCGGACTGTCCTACATAATTGTTACACGATGTTAACGGTTGGAAGCTAGTCAAAGGTGTGCTAATCTGTTCCCTGAAAGGAATATTTCTTCTGCAACGGTTTTTCGCAGTATTGTCAAATTGTTTGATGAAACAGGCGGTGTTAAATCTAGAGAAAGAGTCCGATGCGTTTTTGTTCGAGATATTACCGTGTTTCAACAACTTTCCATTCATTTTTACTTCTGACGATTACAGCGCCATCGATCACAAAAAGAAAAAAAAATGTTTCACACAAAAGTTACATATTTTCACGGTGGAATCATATTTGCAATAAATATAGGGGTTCCTATTTAAGACTTCGAAGTAACCCTCCTTACGCCCATGACGGCGGTGCACCAGGTTCCAATTTTAAGTTAACGGATGACCTTCAGCGAAGTGAACAACTTTTTAAAAATCCGATTTGTATTTTATCGAATATTCCGACAAAAAAGTTTTAAAAGTCTCATCTTGTATACAGGGAGCCTCAAAACAAAAACAAAAAACCAAAAAAATAACAAAAAAGTATGCTGTTCGGGAAGGCAAACTGTTCGGTTTTCAAGAAGGAACCCAAATCCGGAAACGCTCTGCTTGGGGCGCTGGAGAGCATTCAAGTCTGAGAACGAACTGTTGTGATTCGGTCCGTTTTGGTGCCTGCCTACTGAAGCTACACAACCCTTCAGACATCTGTGTATTGCGGATGGACTTACTGATACAAATAACATTCCTGCGCAGGAAGTCTGAGATGAGTGTGCGTTCCTCATCTTCTAATATATAAAGCAGTGTCCATATGTTTGTACATGTTGCATACAAATCTACAGTTTTGTTCACATCTTTATGAAATTTTGTACGCGTAAGCTTCAATCCATGAGTACGGTCGATATTAACAGATTTCTCTTTTTCAAGAACGCTTTTCTACCCATTGCCATTCTGCATTTTATATCCTCTGTACTGCGACCATCATTTGTTATTTTACTGCCCAAGTAACAAAACTCATCTACCTCCTTTATCGTTTCGTTACCTAATCTAATTCCTTCAACATCACCATATTTTCTTAGACTGCATTCCATTACCCTTGTTTTACTCTTGTTAATGTTCATCTTATATGCACCTTTCAGCACACTGTCCATTCCATTCAATTGCTCTTCCAGGTCCTTTGCTGTATCTGACAGAATTACTATGTCATCGGCAAAACGCAATGTTTTTAATTCTTCCCCCTGAACTTTAATTCCTTCACCAAATTTCTCCTTGCTTTCCTTTATAGCTTGTTCAATGTACAAATTAAATAACATTGGAGACAACCCTGTCTCACTCCCTTCCCAACCACTGCATCCCTTTCATGCCCTTCAACTCTGACAACCGCTGTCTGGTTTTTGTACAAGTTGTAAATAACCTTACGCTTCCTATAATTTACTCCTGCTTTTTTCAGAACTTTAAAGAGTTTATTCCAATCAACATTGTCAAAAGCCTTCTCCAAATCTACAAAAGCTAGAAATGTAGATTTGCCTTTTCTTAATCTATCTTCTAGGATAAGCCGTAAAGTGAGTATTGCCTCCCGTGTTCCTACATTTCTCCTGAACCCAAACTGATCTTCCCCGAGGTCGGCTTCTACCAGCTTTTCCATCCTTCTGTATATAATTCGCGTTAATATTTTGCAGCCATGACTTATTAAACTGATGGTTCTGTAGTTTTCACACCTGTCTGCACCTGCTTTCTTAGGGATGGGGATTATAACATTTTTCTTAAAGTCTGAGGGTACTTCACCTGTCTCATACATCTTACACACCATGTGAAACAATTTTGTCATGGCTGGTTCTCCCAGAGACTTCAGTAGCTCTGAGGGAATATCATCTATTCCAGGGGCCTTGTTTCGACTTAGGTCTTTCAGGGCTCTATCAAATTCTTCTCTCAGTACAGTATCTCCTATTTCATCTTCATCTACATCCTCTTCCCTTCCTACAATATTGTCTCGAAGTTCATTTCCTTTGTAGAGCCCCTCTATATATTCTTTCCACCTTTCAGCTTTCCCTTCTTTGCTGATAACTGGTTTTCCATCAGTGTCCTTGATATTCATAGAGCTGTTTTTCTTATCTCCAAACGTTTCTTTTATTTTCCTGTAGGCTGTATCTATTTTTCCCCTATTTATACATTCTTCTACATCCTTGCATTTGCCTTCTAGCCACTCCTGCTTAGCCATTTTGCACTTCCTGACAATCTCATTTCTTATGCGTCTGTACTCCATTTTGCCTGTTTCATTTACTGCATTTTTATATTTTCTCCTTTCATCGATTAAATTTAGTATCTCCTGTGATATCCAAGGATTTTTTGTAGGTCTTTTCTTCCTACCTATTTTGTCCTCTGCTACCTTCACTATTTCATCTCTCAATTTTACCCATTCCTCCTCTACTGTTTTATTTCCCCCCGTTTCTGTCAATTGTTGCCTAAAGTTCCCTCTGAAATTTTTAAGAACCTCAGGTTCCTTCAATTTATCCAGGTCCCATCTCCTTATTTTCCTACCTTTTTGTAGTTTCTTTAGTTTCAGCCTACAGTTCATAATCAACAAGTTATGGTCAGAGTCTATATCTGCCCCTGGGTATGTCTTACACTGTAGAACCTGATTCCGAAATCTATGTCTTACCATTATAAAATCTATCTGGTACCTTCCGGCGTCTCCTGGTCTCTTTCACGTATACAACCTTCTGATTCTTAAAGCAGGTGTTTGTTATAAGTAAATTATGTTCTGTGCAAAATTCTACCAGGCGGCTTCCTCTTTCATTCCTTTTGCCCAGACCATATTCACCTACTATCTTCCCTTCACTTCCTTGTCCTACTATCGAATTCCAGTCTCCCATAACAATTAAATTTTCCTCTCCCTTAATTGTCTGAATAATTTCCTTTAGCTCCTCATATATTTCTTCGATTTCCTCATCATCGGCAGAGCTAGTTGGCATATAAACCTGTACTACTGTTGTCGGTGTTGGCTTCGTATCTATCTTGACAATGATAATGCGATCACTGTGCTGGTCATAGTAGTTTACCCGCATTCCTATTTTCTTATTCATTATCAATCCTACTCCTGTGATACCCCCAACTGATTTTGTATTTATAATCCTGTACTCACCTGACCAGAAATCCTGTTCATCCTGCCACCGAACTTCACTAATCCCCACTATATCTAACTTCAACCTATCCATTTCCCTTTTTAAATTTTCTAATTTTCCTACTCGATTAAGGGATCTAACATTCCACGCTCCGACCCGTAGAATGCCAGTATTGTCTTTCCTGATGATCACATCCTCCTGAGTAGTCCCCGCCCGGAGATCCGAATGGGGGACTATTTTACCTCCGGAATATTTTACCCGAGAGGATGCCATCATCATATGTTCATACAGTAGAGCTGCATGTCCTCGGGAAAGGTAACGGCTGTAGTTTCCCCTTGCTTTCAGCCGTTCGCAGTAGCTGTGTGGCAAAGCCACATTAGCTGATGTTACAAGGCCAGCTCAGTCAATCATCCAGACTGTTGCCCCTGTAACTACTGAAAAGGCTGCTGCCCCTCTTCAGGAACCACACGTTTGTCTGGACTCTCCACAGATACCCCTCCGCTGTGGTTGCACCTACGGTACGGCTATCTGTATCGTTGAGGCACGCAAGCCACCCCACCTCGGCAATGTCTGTGGTTCATGGGAGTGGACACATTCCTTACCGTGAATTAATAATTACTGCATGGTTAAGAATCACATATGGCAGATGGTTCAGAAAATATGACTCATAAACAATAGGAATCGCAAAAAAAGTGTCACATAATGCGGCGAGACTTTAAAAATACATTATATGAGAATGAGAGTACTTATCGACTTGCAACAAACTTTAAACATAATATCAAACCTTTGTTAAGCTTTCTCTCGCTGAAAACCATAGCAAAATGATGAAAAAGTTTTTCGCTTACTACTTTTCCACTGTTTATGGATTAAAGCTGTGGCATTCGGTATGACGTTACAATTTATAATTTCTACACTACAAATTGTAGCCGCAGGAAATTTTACAGCAGGAAACACACATATAGTAGAGTGTACCTTATAAATTGTATCACAGTATGACACAAAGTTCATGAGATATGAGCACATAAACAGTAACGTTCATAGAAAACCGCCCCATCACGCACCAAGTTTTAATCTATTACTTCTTTACTACTAATTGTATTCCCAAGAGATTTTACAGACATACAGCCCTTATACAAATGAATATATACCTGAGAAATGGCAGGAATAAATAAATACGCGTGCAACGCCGGGTTTTCAGCTAGTCTAATATATAAAGCAGAGTGTCCGTATGTTTGTACGTGTTGCATACAAATCTACAGTTTTGTTCACATCTTTATAAAATTTTGTACACATAAGCTACAATCCATGAGGACGGTCGTCGTAAGTGTAAGAATCACATACGATATATAGTTCCCGTGATATGACGTCATAAACAATGAGATGCTCGAAAAACTGCTGCATTTTGCGACAATGCTTAGCGACTTGCAACAAACTTTAAACATAATTTCAAACCTTTTAAACTTTTTCTCGCTGGCAACGATAGTAAAATGATGAAAGGAAAAAAGTTTCTCAGTTTTACAGACAGTATACACATATATAGTTGAATGTAGCTTCTAAATTGTATCACATTCCGACACGTAGTTCATGAGATATGAGCACGTAAACAGTAACGTTCATGGAAAATTGCTCCATCCGACTGGAAGCGAAAGCAGTTTACTTCCATAGTGCTACGAAATAAATTGTGTTGTGCTAAACTGACAATTCATACCATGTCAATAAATTACAGTGCAAATACTAGTGCCGGCCGCGGAGGCCGAGGAAACTAAGGCGCTCCAGTTACGGTCTGCACGGCCACTACGGTCGGGGGTTCTAATCCCCCCTCGGGCATGGATATTTGTGCCGTCCTAGTTCGTAAGTAGTTCATAAGTAGTTTGTAAGTTTAGGGACTGATGACCCCATACTTAAGTCCCATAGACAAAAAAAAAAATAAAAATAAAAAAAAAAAAAAATATATATATATATATATACTAGACTTGAAGATAGTACTATTAGTACCATCAGTCGTCACAAGATCGCGGGATTAACGCAGCTTGATAAATTGGCAGAAACATGACTGCAAGCTCTTAATCACTGATTAATAGTCGTAGTTACATGTCACATATATCATTGAAGGCAGTTTAGTTGAAGTTTAACAGTTATTGCTCTTATTAAAATCCACATTGTCATAAAAAGTTTAAACAGTTCGAGGATATAGTAGCAACAACACTCACTAGATCGCGGGCTGATCACAAGAGTGAACGTAACCCGATTTTCCTCGATCTATGACATCAACTGTTCGAACAGTTTAAGTCGTGATGAAACACAATCCTGCTTCAAACAGTGAAATTTTAATTGAAACAATAGAAAGCGATTTCTATAAAAACACAACGTGATATAAGTAAATATAACAAAATATTGCGCAACTAATCATCTTTTCATAGAGGAAAAATATAAAGTGAGTGAAACTTTACTTGAAGAAATGAATTGAATACTAATACACAATAATTTATTACCTATCGAAGTTCAATGCAAACATCGATGTTCTGTTTATCGTATACTGATAACAAAGATACCTTATATTACACTGGTAACGAAAGTGTTTTGAAGTTTCACTGTTACTTAGTGCGTTCGTTAAAGAAGCGTGAATGTCAGTTTCTATCAGCTAAGTCTTCTAGCTTTCTTTAAGGTAATTTTTAATACTTACAAATGCTCATTTGTTTGTAGAGCTACACGTAGAAGATGTTCATTTACAGTAGATATCAATTCATAGGCCTACCTGTCGATATGCCTCCGAAGAAGAGAAAGTGTATTGGTCAGAGGAACCCTAGATGTGAAAGACAAAAAGCTATCCGGGCATCGGAAACACCGAAGCAACGGGAGCTTTTTTACACCATGAGCAAATAAGAATTTCTACGTGTAGGACAAAGAAAACTTTAGAGGAAAGAGTTTTGCAGTTAAACAGGGTAGACGTAGAAAGCGAGAATCGTAGATAGACATAATCTAAAATTAGGAGCATTTAATTACAACGCAGATTGCGATTACTGTAATCCCCCCAAAGTCATAATAGGACGAATGGATGCAGTATGTAATCATTACCAGGCAAAGAAATATAAATGTGAACCACCAGGTACGTGTTGATCTAATGGAAAAGTGAAGCCGGCCGCGGTGGCCGAGGAGACTGAGGCGCTTCAGTCACGGTCTGCACGGCCACTACGGTCGGGGGTTCGAATCCCCCCTCGGGCATGGATATTTGTGCCGTCCTAGTTCGTAAGTAGTTCATAAGTAGTTTGTAAGTTTAGGGACTGATAACCCCGTAGTTAAGTCCCATAAGCTTTTACAAACATTTGAACATTTATTTTTTGGAAAAGTGAAGCTGTTGCCGCTTGACGAGCCTCCAGAACCACTCCTAACATACGTATCTGGTAGCACCAAAGATTCCAAGCATTTTCTGAACAATATTAGGGCATACAACTCAAGCTTTCAAATGACATCTTTTGGAGCGTCACGTGAAGTGAAAGAAGGCAGTTTTATGCCGACATTTAAGGTACAGGGCCAAATTTACCACAGAGCTGGATCACTTCTGCCTCCTCAACATGAAAATCCAAAATTGCATTTGCTATGACGATCAACAAGGCACAGGGCCAATCACTTTGTGTGGCAGGCATTAATTTGGACACGCCATGTTTCTCACACAGCCAGTTGTACGTGGCTTGCTCCAGAGTCGACACGCCAGATAATTTGTTTGTTTACACTCCAGACGGACAAACGAAGAATATTGTGTACCATCAAGCTTTGAGATAAGAGTGTTAATTACTTCTTTTCTGACTATACACTTACATAATGTTTTCGTGAAAACGGTATGTGTTTTTAAGTAAATATGGTGTCTTTTCCCCACCTCTGATGACTGTAAAATTGCACTTAAATTATATTGATTATTAAAAATGCTAAAACTATTTGTTTATGAAACATTTTCATTTATTTATTATTTTCGGTGTCAACTTATTTCTTGACGAAATTCAGGTATACTGAAATGATAAAATTATTTACTTTAAAAAGAAATCGAAGAATAAGTGGTGTCAAAAAACCTTTGGTCTGAAATTGGTGTATATCCCGAAAGTCAGAATCGGAAGCCTGTAACCTGATTTTTATAATACGTGCTTTCCATCTACACCTACTGCAGTTTCATATGCAACCTGGCAGATATTTAACATACCGGGAAACGCCGGGTTTTCAGCTAGTTACGTCAATAAACCCAACACGAGTAGCACATAGCACTGTCTTCATTACAAAAGGGCTTCGAACCGCGTAGCTCCTACGATATTGCAGAGCGTACATCGTGGTGCGGAGACGCACGCACATGAGCAAACAAGTGCAGTTGCCTTTGAACTAGGGATGGGAAAAACCGACCGATTAAAACCGATACCGGTATTTTAGTTTTGAATAACCGGTTTTTTCGGTATTTATTTGGTGCCGGTTGTAACCGGGTTTTTCAGGTATTGCCAAGAACCGGGTAAAAAAATCGGTACGACTACTTCCTGTAGTAGTAGTTCAAAATCTGTTTTTTGTATATAATTTTAAAAAATTAAAACAAGTAGAGCCTAATATTTAGGGCTATTCCTAAAATTTCCACTGCTGTGAAATATTAGGTCATCGCAGAAAGTAAGAAAAGCGATTAGTGATAATTTAAGAACAATCCCGGCAGTCAGAAATGCGCAACAAACGCGTGGCATACGAATTTAAGAACTGGTGCAGCTATCGAGGCATCGATGCATCTGTAGCCGTGTGGTGTGGCCTATTAGACGACGCGCGTGCACCGGCAGTGTATAAGACTTGCCTCCGTCTGGTCATGCGGCAGTTCCTTGCTGTCGTCGCCAGACATCGGTTGTGTCTTAAACTGCACCATCCCGAGTGTGGAAGTACTTCACGAAGTACGGGAGCAGTGAGGTACAATGCTCCATTTTCTTTAAAAACCTGAAAACGGGTGGAGGTACTACAAACATGCTGTGTCATTTGAGGAGAAAGCATCCAAAAGGTAAGAGAAAATAAGAGAAGGTAAATTCGATTCATATACCTGTTATGTAATTAATGTACTATAAACTTGGAATAATAACCGAGCCCTTAATTTTGTGGCTGCTTCGGGGAGCAAAATTGATAACAACTGAATGTGACGATGTAGAACCTTGTGACCGTATGCCCTCGCCATTGCCGTGCCTGTCACCTTCAGCTTAGTCATCTTTGCTGGAACGACGTGACCGATTTCCACTACAGCCTCACCTCCATTTCGATCCAGATCTCCTACTCAGTCACATTCATTAAGGCAGATCACCCTGTTCGAAAACCATGAAAGAACTTCTGGTTACCAGAGTAAGTCAAAATTTTGTCAATATGATGAGAACAAAAATTATAGACAGACTTTAACCAAATGTTTCAAACATAAATATCTGAAGATAGTAACAGTATGCAATGTGTGATATATACAAACTTCTTTGTAGATTATGGTAAACGTGACGCTGAGCTTACCAATGCATTGGTTTTTTATGGTTTGCAAAGACAACTTGTCTTACTCTCTTGTAGAGAAAGAGGGGTTTTCTCATTTCACCAAAGTTGCAATGTCCATGTATAAGCTGCCCAGCAGAAAAACTGTAAATACTTAAAATTTTATTTACGCCACTTAAAAGTTAAAACTAAAGGGAAGGTATTATTATATTTATTTTTCGGTTCTGAGCAAATTAAATTTGTTGCATGTTGCCCACGAAGCTAAGCTCAAGTTACTTGTGAAAATCCCAGGCAAATGTACCAAGCGGTCTGAGGCTCCATGTCACGGACTGCGCCGTTGCTCCTGTCGGAGCTTCGAGTTCTCCCTCCTCCCTCGGTCATGGGTTGTCCTTAGCACCAGTTAGTTTAAGTTAGATTAAGTAGTTTGTAAGTCTAGGGACCGATGACCTAAGCAGTTAGGTCTTATAAGAACTCACACCCATTTGAACATTCTGTGACCATGTGGTATACAGCTTTTCTAGTTCAATTTGCGTAAATTTAAACTGACAGCAATCATACTGTTAGTCGGAACTATGACTTTATTTTTGGAAATACTTCTGCACCACTGATTGAAGTTCATTTGCTGACTGTAACTTATATATATTGTGTATATAACGAGATATTCGTATGTGATGGCTCACAACTACAACTTAAGGAGTGGTTGGCTCAATATTCGCAACTGCCGGATGGAAATACTAGACCAGTAAATCTGTATGCTTCGTATAACGTCTTCTACGGACTCCTGGCTAGGCTTACACACACTCAAGAAGGCGTAATATTGGGAGGGGATTTTGCAAAATATGGAAAGACTAGTGATTTATCGTATAACGTAAATTTACCTAAATTTTAACTACATTTCGTAAGTTTCGGTTTCGGCCGAAACTAGAAGAACCGAAAATTCGATTACGGTTTATGTTTCGGGCAATTTATGTTTCGGTCGAACTCTACTGGAAATAATAGCAATAAAAAACCGAAAACCGGTTATTTACAAAACCGGTTATTTACAAAACCGGTTATCTTGAGCAGTTCTTATAGTGCGGTTAAACTGGAGATGAAAAGAACCGGTATAACCGAAAACCGGTTGTTTCAGTGATAACCGCCATCTCTACTTTGAACTGTTTCAATCGCTCAATGAAGTCGAGCAGAAGTTGCAATAGTGCCATACACCATACCCTTAATGCTACCCTACGGAAAACGGTCAAGAGGTGTGAAATCTGGCGACTGTGCTGGCCACGGAACTAGTCCACCTCTATCAATCCATCGACTGGAAGCTACGAGCCGGTCGCGGTGGCCGAGGGGATTGAGGCGCTCCAGTCACGGTCCGCACGGCTACTACGGTCGGGGGTTCGAATCCCCCCTCGGGCATGGATATTTGTGCCTTCTTTAGTATAAGGTAGTTGATAAGTAGTTTGCAAGTTTAGGGACTGATGACCCCGTAGTTAAGTCCCATAGACTCTACAAACATTTGAACCACCGGGCCATGCGGATTTTCGTCCGCTCAAATATACACGTTGTGCACATTTATCATTCCATCTCTAGTAAACGTGAATAGCACCAAGCTCGGTAATTGTGGCTGGAGCATGCATCGTTGTAATTGACAATGCTCAAGCTGTACCTGTCTAGAGTAATCCTCCTCCCGTAATGCCTGGTACGGCGGGGCTTCTTTTTAAAAAGACAGGGAGGGTCGGTCAGTGCATAGTTGACAAAGTTCCTAAAACACCTCCCCTCTTTCATGCCTTCCCTCGGCGATGTTACCATCACACTTCGTGCCAGTGCCCTGGTTTGTAAACGGGGCAGCACTGCACGCGAGGTGCCGTGTCTACATGCAACTTCAGTGCATGTCTGAATTCACTCTTTTACTAACCTTGTGTCTTCTGTCGTAGTTGATGTCCCATTGCGCAGGTGAAACACACAGGTCGCACATCCGTTGTACTTGAAGTGATGCTAAAAGAGGTGTTGAAATGTGGCTAGGAAGTACTGCACTACGAATAACTTTAGCTTTTGTAGGATGCCAGTGCTTGTTTTTATTGAAGAAATGCGAGTGTATATCCAATCACAAATATACAGACTAAGTAATGTTAAATATATAAACGTTGCATAACTTATAAACTGTCCCTGGCCCGCACAGAACTAACATGAATGTGCAATGTATCGCGGCCGCCGCTCGACTGACTGCCGCCGCCTCTCGCTGCGCGCCACAAGCCACCGTTTTGACGCCAAGCGAAACTTTTAGGCTAACATTCTTCAGCTTATTACAAAATATTCAAATAATTAAATGTTTGAATTAACCGGAATATAGTTTAGCACAAAAGCATTACAGAAAGTATACAGACAATTTTTAATAAACATAGGAAAGTTAAATATTAATAAACTAAGCTTAAAGTTTTGGCGGACAACTAGCATAGGCGGGAGCCAATCAGATCTCAACGCAATAGGGGCGGAGCTTTCCTTCGGGATACAAGCTCATCTACTGTCTCTCTCTCTCTCTCTCTCTCTCTCACCCTTTCTACTATTGGCGTCACACAGTTCTCCAACCAAGAAAACTTCTTTAACACCTAATATATTGATATACGAAATAAATGGCTCCATATCAGCCTCCTCACACTGGACTTTGAGCAGATGGTCAGGATGGAGCTGGTAATCGTGGACAACCAAGCCCCCACAATCGCGTAAGCGGCCGACTGCGAACAGCGGACAAATGGAAGAGCGCCTCGGCGGCCATTGTGGTGGCAAACTTCCGCGCCAACTTTAAAAGTGCGTAAGATTCTTTTGATTAGAGAGAGTGTTCATTTGAGTTAATTCGTGAAAAATATGTCTAAATGAAATACATAACTACAAAACAGCTTCAGATTCCTTGAATATACAGCAACTATTGGTTGTGTGTAAATTTATTACACATACGATGTATAAATTGGCCAACAGCGTTTCCTCTTCCTAACGAAACCGAACTATTACATGAAGGTTTTTTTTCCTTCTAAGAGCAGCATATGAACGGAATTTATCGTCAGACAGGTTTTTTGGCACTTTCTCAGTATATTCTACGATCGTGAAACTTTGTACAAAACATTAATTTCGGAAGAGTTTCACACTTTATGTCTTTGCTTTAATGCTGTATTCTCCAATATTTAGATATTTCATAGCATCAAAAAAAATCAAACAGGGCTGACTGAAACAGCTAATGTTAAAAATCGATTGTGAAACTGAAATATGCCGTCAGATACATAAGCTAACTAAAAATTGCTTCTTACGTTGTGAATAAATCAATCAGCCACTACCATCTTTTAAGAACACGAAGTATGCTATAACTTTTTCTTAACTAAGGCATCTAACATTAGCATTAGGGTATCTACCAAGAAAATTAGCATTTTTAATGCTGTAAGCCAAATACCTTATAGCAGAGAGAACTGCTCAAAAGTCAGCAATTATCGTCACAGGGTTGAACTTCACAATGTGCATCCACTGTGGCTATGTGTCGTTCATATATGGAACTATACAGAGGTCTGCAAACCCCTTTCAGTTGTTATACCTATATGTAAAGCAGATTACCTTTAAAGTATGCGTTACAAGTTCCTAATATTAATTTCATAAACAAAAATTCGAACTGCAGTGAGGCAACTAATGTCGTGACCCCAATACTTATTTTACACAATCATACAATGAAACTTCTTGAACTTTCTGTCCACCAGTACTGCCTAAAGTAGCTCCTTTTTAAGAGTTACTAGTATTATAAAAGCTTGTTATTTATTTCATTCAATCCTATATTGTGTTGACTAACAGTCTGTTAAGCGAGAGTAACTATCTCTGAACACAAGTAGTAGGGCTACTTGTATTCCTGAGAAATATAAATGAGAAGACAGTATTCGATCTTTTTATTCCTTTCTTAAATTGATTTATGCATTTAAACGCTGAGCAGCTCTTCACCATCGTGCTTCATGTACACTGCGATAGTCAAACAGTACAGACGTGACTATCAACTGTGTATATATCCCGCAGTAGCTATTTAATACACGATTTACCTGCTAAAAACACTCGAATTTATGTGACGCTTGCCACTACCATGGCGGCGGGGCGAAGGTTCAAATTATCCCGCGACAGCAGCGCCGTCAGGGAGTCTAGTTGCTTTTACAATGTCTTTGTGGACAACACGCCACACGGCACTTTTAACCGTGTGCTGCGCCGGGTGCTCGTGGCTGGGTCCTCTTCCAACACGCTCAGCACCTTCTCCTCCAACACAAGTGTTACGTGCACGACCTACATCACGTTTGGGCACCTATCAGATTACAAACAATAGACAAGGGAGACTATTTGCGGATACCAAGCTACTTTGCTGTACAATGGTCGAACCTCAGGCAGAAAACACCTACGTGAAGATTTCAGCCTTCTCGTAGGCCCGTTTTAAACGATCAACGTACTTGTAATAGATTGATAACAAGTTGCCTTAATGGCGGCCGTCAGTCGTTTGAACGGTTGCACTAGTATGATCGCACTAGTATCGAAGCGCGATAATTATAGCGATAAAGAAATAGGGCCAGTTCTAAATTCGGTACTAGTGGGTTCATTGCGCATGCGCGAGCTAGTAGCTGTCAGCTGCAGTCATCGCTCCAGTTAGTCCGCCATTTTCCTTAGTATTTACGTATATTTTGCGTTATGTCGGAGTTTATGATCAGAATGTATTATAAAATGTATTTCTAATGATGGAATTCACACTGTCCGTCACCAAACCGTCACCTAACGTCAACGTCACATTAAGCTTTCTCTAGAAGATTGTTTTGATTGAACGGTCGTCTGCTGACATCGGAAGTTAACCTATTTTCGTCACGCGATTTTCATATTGTAGTCGACAATTACACGGTTTGCACGTAAATTTGTCTTATTAATCTTTAGTTTATTATTATACTTTGGTTTAGCGGTAAATTGCAAATGTTTCATGACGACTTAAATATTTATCTCCATTATTGTTTACAGAAAAGCGAGGTCGTACATCTGAAACCGAAAAATGGTTTATGTTTTGCAATATCGTAACAGAAAAGACTGAAGCCAATTGTTTATTTGAATAAGATTGTAATTTGATGATGCAATTTTCATTAAATAACATTTTAAATGAAAAAGTCAGTCCAAATGAAAGACAAAAATTCAGTTGTGCATGACGTTATTAACAATATCAGTGGGCAAATCGTAGTAGATAAAGTAAAGAAGTTATATTTATGCTCTTATAAATATTGCTTGATGTGTTCATAAGTTTATTTTTTACGCTTGAAAATAGATGTGAATGTTTTGAAATGGAAATGTTGTTTCACTTCCCAGAAGTTTACCACACTAAGTTGACCAAAAACATAGATTGCAAGGTTTTCTTTGGGCGTCTATAAGATTTAGCGTTGTTTCCTCAATTCTCGTATTAAACTATGACTTCCTACATAATAAATCGCCTGTTATAACCTCACTTTCAAAATCGGGTATTACTGTTCGATTACGTTTATCGTCTAAATACGCTGCCACAAGATCTTGCATGAGTTTGTAGTTCAGGGCTAGTCCGCAAGGAGCGCTTCAGTAGACTAGTATCTATCTTGTTCACCTTCGTTCATAGTTTAAAAAGGGCTGTAGGCGTCTTTCGATAGCCGACAACGTGTAATGGTGTGAGTTATGTCTGTTTGGAAATCGTGCAGCCGCGGCGGAGCGGTCGAGCGCATTGAGGCGCTATGCTACGATGCACGAGGTCGTTCCCCGACGGGGGTTCGAATGACCCCTCCGGGCATGGATGTTCGCGCCGTCTTTAGTATAAGATAGTTCATAAGTAGTTTGTAAGTTTAGGAACTGATGACCCTGCAGTAAAGTCCCATAAGGGGGGAAAAATCGCACTGACGTGTTTTACAGCCCATTTAGATTTGTAGTTTTATAAGTTTTTGCAAACATTTTGGACAAAAATAATAATCTAAATAAAAAAATTAATTAATAACTGTTTGTGAAACCCTTTTGGAAAAAAAAATTAGGTAGTGGTGTGTTCCGAGACACTGACCTTCAGCGTCACAGTCCAACACATTGCCCACCACGCTACAGCTAACAATAAGAAATTGCGTTCTATAATTTCATACTATTCAATGCCGTTGTTAACTGATGCTAATATGACATTTGTAGATACTAGATTATCATTTATCTTACGAAGAACGACGTGTTTTTTTAATTCTTCAGTGCGCCATTCCTTGGAAATGACAGCGTGTAAGTTACAGTAAGAAAATCATCAAATACGCAACGCAAGATGGCGCATGCCAGACAGAGTTCTGGGCGAGGAATGTCACGTGACATGTGCGAATGGCTGGTTTACGTTAATTCAATGGAGGCTGTCAAATCTCCGTTGTTTTTGCAAATACCTCTCAAACGATCCGAGATATGAAAAAATATAAGGAAACGAAGTTTTAGAGAATTTTCTCCTCTACACATTCGTTTATTCAATTTTCGCGTCAGATGAACGGTTTATTTGCAATTAAAATTACATTACAAACGGCTTTTTTGTATTACTAACGTATTTCTTGTCCAAAATATTTCAAAAAGGGAGATACTGGTCTCTGGTACTCAACTATTATGTCTGTAAAATTTGCTGCCGATCGGTTGAACGGTTCGACCTAAATAGTGGGAACATGTTACAGCCAGACAGACATCGTCAAATCGCCGTAATTTTTGCAAATATCTCTGCAACGATGCAAGATATGAAAAAAAAAAACATTATAGAGCGAAGTTGTAGAGAATTTTCCCCTCTATTTTCTCCTCTACACATTCGTTTATTCAATTTTCGTGTCACATGAACGTTTCGTTTGCAATTACAATTATATTTCAAACGGCTTTTTTTTTTATTACTAGCGTATTTTTTCTCCGAAAAACTTGAAAAAGGGAGGTTCTGGTCTCTGGCGGCCTACAATTATGCCTGTAAAATTTGGTGCTGGTCGGTTGAACGGTTCGTCTTAAAAACAGGGAATACGTTACGGACAGACAGACATATCAAAATCGCCGTTATGTTTGCAAATATCTTTGAAACGATACGAGATAAAAAAAAAAAAAACCATAAGAGAGCAAAATTGTAGAGAATCGTCTCCTCTACAAATTCTGTTATTCAATTTTCGTGTCAGATGAATGGTTACGCCGTTATTTCATCTAAATTTCGAGCTGTCAAAAGACGATCGCAAAGGCCCACTTTTAGTGTTACTGCCTTAACCTAAAATGGGCCAAAAATAGTGCAATCTGTTTTGCCGTATGTAAGCAGCATGTCCGTCATTTCCGCAGCTGTGAATTGATACATGTCGTACCGCTGTCTACAACGTTACTGCACTAGCCGACAACAGCAGGATAGGCACAAGGGCTGTATGATGGAATACTTTAGTGCGTGTGCAGGACTGTTATTAGGATCAGGACGTCCATCCGCAAGACACAGATGTCTGAAGGTTTGCATACCTTCAGTATGCAGCCACCAAAACAGTTCGTTCTCAGGCTTGAATGCTATCCAGCGCCTAAGCCGAACGTTTCCGGATATGGGTTCCTGTTTGGAAACCGATCAGTTTGTCGTCCCGCACAACATACTAACCGTTGTCGTTGGTTTCTTGAGACGTCCTGTATACCAGATGACCCATGCACGTCGTCCACATAAGTTTTATGTTTAAGTTAGGGGTATATTATAATAATAATAAGCCGTCTTCAGTCACAATAATTTTATTGTCCGACACGTTTCGGCGTTACAAATCCATTTTCGAGAACTTTATTACTGTATTTTTGTGTTACACCTGCTTCAGTTTTTTCACCTAACAGTTGTTAGTGTTTTGCGAGAAAGTTGCCGCAGACGTTAATGCAAGGATCTTATAATAAACATACAGTGAAGTATTGTGAATTGTTACCTGCATTTGTCGAGGTGAAATTATCTCCTGCACTGGTGAAAAAACTTCCGCATTTGCACACATTTTTGCAACTGGCATGTTTATACCAGACTGTATACATCAAATTGATTACGTTGAAGTTATGGAGTGTTGAAGCTATAGTTAACAATCATTTATTTTGATTGACAAAGTAGGTTAACAAAAACAAATAAACAACCATTTTAAGATGACAGAGAATCGATAATTTTTTGTTCATATTAGGCATATTCTTGACGAACTTAGTACGATACAAGATAACCCGAAAAATGAACTGTATATATTACCAAGTGTTTTAATGGTTTGCCGGAATTTTTAAGCAAGACAAAAATTAGTAAACAGCAAATGACTTCAGATAGTGGGGCGGTATTTAGTAGATGTGGAGATATATGATGTTTCATTAAGTGTGTTTGCCTCTGTAACTTATAAAATAATAGGTGACGGGAAATTTTAATGCGGTAGGTCAACACAAGAAATGTTACACTTTCTGCGGAGCTATGAACAGAGTTTATTGTATCATTTTCCAAAGAGTTACAGCACAAAGATATATTTTTTTTAAATGGAACAATATTTTTTTTTTCTATCGTGCATTGGATTCGTTGAAACCAAATCAATGTAAACTACATTCCTATCACTGTTAGTTTGGGAGCTACAACCCTTCAAAGTTTAGGGGACGGAGGCTACGACAGTGTAGCCACCTATTATGTGGTGTATTTTTGCATAAGGTAGGAATTAACGGACGTACTTGTGTTGTTTACTTTTTTGTGTGGCTGCTGTATGAAGAGGTAATCTTCATTAAATACAAAAAGTAATCTGTTGTATTCGCTATCAGTCTGTTCATTCAGCATGTCAGTGGGTTGGATGATTTGTTGTTTGTGTATTTCTACGGTTCCTGTACAGGGTGTCTCACGAAAGACGCCTGCCAGGCGTCCGCGGATCGCGCGG
Organism: Locusta migratoria; assembly: GCA_026315105.1. Classification (NCBI taxonomy): domain Eukaryota; kingdom Metazoa; phylum Arthropoda; class Insecta; order Orthoptera; family Acrididae; genus Locusta; species Locusta migratoria. Next base: position 271,164,780 of record CM048745.1, on the reverse strand, counting down.
TACGGTTCCCGGCCGCCGCCACCGCATCCGCCGGCCACGGCAGCGCCCGACTCTCGGACTCTATTGTGCTGCGGACACATACACTGAGTTACTCCAAGGAAACATCAAAGATAAACCACACAGAGAACGATCTATCGAAGTAGCCGAGACCCTCTGGCGAGAGCGACGAAGACGAGAACCTCCAAATGGGATATGTATGTTACGGGGGACAGTAAGGGGGGCTAATTACGTGAGGTGTTTAGTCGGGGGGGGGCGGAGAAAGGTAGTCGACCCGAATCTCACCAAGTCTCATGTGGGGGAGAGAGGGTCTAAGCAAATCTAGCGTAATTTTTTCCCCACAAGAAACAGTGTAACGGCGAAATAAAACATGTTTCACATCTGGAGTATGGCTAAATCCTATTTACCGCGGTTTATCATCGGGGTAATTCGAAAAATCGCCCCATGTAATAAACAGACGCCATCTAATTTATGTTTTTTTTATGATTACTACAAACACGGTCTATGGGTTTCAAAGTCGTCTTAAGCAGTAACAATTGAACCCTACTGCATGTATGCTTGTATTGAGCTCATAACTCGTATTGTGTTTGATTTTGCTAACTGAATTTAATTGAAATACTGCCACAAGCGAATACAAGAAAACGGCTCGCGGTGCTGACGCTTCTACATCAACATCTACATACCTACTCCGCAATCCACCGTAAGGTGCGTGGCGGAGGTTACACTGTACCACTACTAGGCATTTCCTTTCCTATTACACTCCCAAACAGAAAGAGGAAAAAAAGAATGCCTACGTGCCTCCGTACGAGCCATAATTTCTCTTATATTGTCCGTCTCTAATGACCACTCTGTCGACAGGACGTTAAACCCTAAGATTCCTTTCCTTGCTTCCTTCCTTTCTTATCTTGTCTTTATGATCTTTACGCGAAATGTACATAGGCGACAGCAAGATCGTACTACACTCAGCTTCAAATTCCGGCCCTCTAAATTTACTCGACAGAATTTCACGAAAAGAACGTCGTCTTTCTTCAAGCGATCCCCAATTGAGTTGCCGGAGCATTTCTGTGACACTTGCGCATTGGTCGAACCTACCAGCCTCTGAACTGCTTCTATGTCTTCCTTTAAACTGATCTGCTGCGGGTCCCAAATAATTGAGCAATACTCGAGACGTGGTCGCACAAGCGTTTTATATGCGGTCTCCTTTACAGGTGAAGCACATCTTACCAAAATTCTCCCAATAAACCGAAGTCTGCTGTCCGCCTTACTCACAACTGTCCTTACATGTTCGTTCCATTTCATACCGCTCTGCAATGTTACGCGTAGATTATTTGAACGACGCGACAGCATCAAGAAGCTCACTAGTAATGCTGTATTCGAACATTATAGGATTGTTTTTCCTACTCATGCGCATCACCTTACATTTTCTACATTGAGAGCTAGTTGCCATTCTTCGCACCAACTAGAAATTTTGTCTGTCATCCTGTATGCTATAACACTCAGTTAAAGACGACACCCTCCCATACCCCACAGCATCATCAACAAACAGCCGCAAATTACAACTTACTCTGTCCATCGGATCATTTATATAGATAGAAAATAATAGCGGTCCTATCACACTCCCCTGGGGCACGCCTGACGATACACTCGTCTCTGATGAACACTCGCCGTCGAGAACAACGTACTGTGTTCTATTACTTAGGAAGTCTTCCAGCCAGTCTCAAATCTGTCAACCTATTCCATAAGCTCGTATCTTCGTTAGCAGTCTGCAGTGTGGCACCGTGTCGAACGCCTTTTTGAAGTCGAGAAAAACACAATCCGCCTGTTGCCCTTCATCCATGGCTCGCCAGATGTCATGTGAGAAAAGGGCAAGCTGCGTTTCACATGAACGATGTTTCTTAAACCCGTGCTGATTCATAGAAAGAAGCTTTTCCGTTCAAGAAAATTTACTATATTCGAACTGAGAATACGCTCTAAAATTCTTCTGGTATACGAGTTCTTTTCTCGACAGAGACGGCACGTAGACGCGCCCGATCGTTGCCCAACTCATTGGCCAACCTTCTGTATAGTAACCTTGGTCAGTTCTGTCCAGATGCTTTTGCTACAGACCGGTAAGAGGTCTAGAAAGAGGAAGAGTTTATTTTACGAAGACAGGGGAAAGCGAGTGGCGAGTAATCTGAAAGTGAAGGTGGCGTTGGCTGTGGCTGTGGCTGTGCCAAACAAACTGAGGCGAGTGAGTCTGCAGTGTGGGGCGTAATGGCGCAGAACAAACAGCGTAGGAGTGTGGCCGCCACGGTGAAAGGCTGCAGCGTCTAACGGGACTCACCTGTCCCACCACGTGCAAACGCCAGCTGCCAGCTGCCAGCTCACTACTCGGCACGTTTACGTGCTTCTCGAACACTGTCTAAATGATAGCCACAACATTGTAATCAGCATGCCTACATCATTGACGTCGGTTTGCAGCAGCGTTTTAGAACATATACTTTCCTCAAATATTACGAAGGTAAATCAATTATTATCCGCAATTTACCCAACATATTTAGGGCTTGCAGCCGGATCATGTTGACGTCTTCCAACAATATTTCGGCTGACAAACGTGCAGCCATCTTCAGGTGAGCACGAGACTGAAGATTACCTTTTTTTTTTTTTTTTTTTTTTTTTTTTTTTTTTTTTTTTTTTTTTTTTTTTTTTTTTTTTTCATCTCTGAAGGAGAATGGGCGGGCTGTTTGAGAGCTTACATGCTCTATTCAGCCATAGTTGTTTGACATATTTACATTTTTCAACAATATTTATTTGGTCATTTACAACACATTTATTTTAGGTGGGTTATAAAATTTATTACATTACAATAAAAAGGATTTGAGAGGAATGTTATATTAGGTATTCTTATAACTATGTTACATATCCCACTGCTGTGTGCAGTGGCTGGGTGCTACAATGTTTATGTTTGTAGTTTGTTTTAGTGCTCTATCTTTTCAGTTTCTTGGGTGTCTTCTTCTTGGTTCTTCTTCACTGAGGTGGGTCGGGGTTTCTTCTCCATCTGTTAGAGGTGTCATCGTCATTGCTAGGTTTGGGAATAGGGATGTGGTGTTTTGAGCTATTGTTCGGTTCGGGTGTATATACTTGTATTTTGGTTTTCTTGTTTTCCGTATTTCAGATGTTAGGATGTTTTCCATGTCTGGGCGGGTTTCTATTACCCTTTTGCCGTATCTGCCCCTAAGGTTTGCTAGTCTTGACTGTAGTGGTTTTATCTTTGCACTGTTGTATGTCTGTTCCCTAGGGCCGGCCGCTGTGGCCGAGGGGACTGAGGCGCTTCAGTCACGGTCTACACGGCCACTACGGTCGGGGGTTCGAATCCCCCCTCGGGCATGGATATTTGTGCCGTCCTAGTTCGTAAGTAGTTCATAAGTAGCTTGTAAGTTTAGGGACTGATGACCCCCGTAGTTAAGTCCCATAAGACTTACAAACATTTGAACATTTTTTGTTCCCTAGGTGTCATTTGGTGGACTTTAAGGAAGCTACGAAGTAGTCTTCTTTCGGTGGCGTACATTTTGTTTGCGATCGTTTCACACATACCTCCTAGGGCTGGGGCTCGGTGTGCGTCGTTCTATATATACCGAAGATTGTCGCGGCGGCGCCTGCGCAGTGAGGAGGTACTAGCGCGCCCCCTGTAGAATTTGGCGCGGTCTGCGGTAGAAGCGGGCCGCGTCTGCGTAATGGTGTACTTACATTCGCGCCATCTGTCGGAATGCGCTTTCGTGCATCTCAAGCGCGGTGGTCGAAGGAAATCACTTTTTGTCAGATGTAACACTAGATGTTGACCTATGTCTCTACGAAACAATTAAAGAAATAACAGGGTCCCATGCTTTATCCATTTGAAATCCGCCATCCCTATTAATCAGGTCTTCTGTCAACCGTATTTCCACGGACTCCTTAATAATCGAATCCCAAAAGGATCTTGTCGTTGCCAAAATTTTTGTTGCAGAATAATCCATGGAGTGTCTCGTGGAAATAGAGTGTTCTGCTGTGGCTGATTTGTTGGGCTGCAGTAGACGTGTATGGCTCTCATGCTCCACGCATCTTTCTCGTACTGTGCGAGTAGTTTGGCCAATGTAGGACTGACCACATTGACAAGGGGTCTTGTAAACTCCCGCCTTCCTCGATCCCAAATCGTCCTTCGCAGAGCCAAGCGAAGCCGAGATCTTCGCAGGTGGTCGGAATATCACTTTCACACGATGCTTTTTTAGAATTCTTCCTATTTTAGAAGAGAGGTTGCCCACATACGGAAGGAACGCCCTGGAACTGATTACCTCCTTATCTTCTTCTTTCTGTCGTTGTTTTGATTTCTTCCTCGTTAGAGCTGTGCGCCGCCGCGCCAATCTTCGGTATATATAGAACGAAGCACACCGGTAATCTTCAGTCTCGTGCTCACCTGAAGATGGCTGCACGTTTGTCAGCCGAAATATTGTTGGAAGACGTCAACATGATCCGGCTGCAAGCCCGAAATATGATGGATCAATCAATACGCCGGGAAAACTTCAAGATACACATCCGCAATTTTGTTATATTTTTGTTTATGTTGGTAGTACTGTCGTTTTACGTTGGTGACGCATGCTTTGTTTATTTGTTGTTATATCTTTGCAATTTTCAAGCTGATACGTTAGTTTCGTTATCGCTGCCGTGCCGTTAATCATGGCTGCTCCGCTGTCTATTTGCACCAAAGAAGAGCAACGTTCAGTGATACGTTTTTTGTGGGCGGAAGGTGTATCATGGGCCGAAATTCATAGAAGACTCTCAGTACAGTACGGGAGCAGTGTTTTGCCACAACGAAGTGTGTACGAGTGGATTGAAATATTCCGAAATGGTCGCACGAGTCTTAAGCACGATGAAGGAGCCGGACGTCCGTTTACCGCCACAAATGAAGAAACCATTGAGCGATCACGTGAAATGATTCTCTTAGACAGACGATTAACTATTGATGAAGTGGCTCATCGTCTTCAAATTAGTCATGGTTCTGCCTACGAAATTATTCACAACAGACTTGGGTTTCGTAAAGTTTGTACAAGATGGGTCCCAAAACAACTCACACAGTTGCATAAGCAAACGCGCCTCGACATTTGCAAAAAAAAAAAAAAAAAAAAAAAAAAATTGGATCGATATGGTAACGAAAGGACAACTTCTTAGACAGAATCATTACGGGTGACGAAACATGGATCCATCATTACGAGCCGGAGAGCAAACGGCAGAGTATGGAATGGAAACATGCAAATTCGCCGTGCAAGAAAAAGTTCAAGACCCAACCGTCCGCAGGAAAACTGATGCTTACGGTAGTTTGGGATGCACGAGGTCCTGTACTGGAACATTATGGTGAAAGGGGCACAACAATAAACAGTGTACGTTACACTCAGATGCTTACTGACAGGCTAAAGCCTACAATTCGAAATAAACGCCGGTGATTGCTGTCAGAAGGTGTTGTGTTGTTGCACGACATTGCCCGTCCGCATACTGCTGTTACACTACTGAAACGCTCCAGAAACTCAAATTCGAAGTACTGCACCATCCTCCTTATAGTCCCGATCTTGCCCCTTCTGACTATCACTTGTTTGGTCCAATTAAACAGGCATTAAGGGGCCGTCGATTTGACTCGGACGAAGCAGTGAAGGAAGCGGTGCATTCCTGGCTCGCAGCTCAACCGAAAACCTTTTATGAGGGCATAAGGAAGCTTGTAGAGCGATGAACTAAGTGCATTGAAAAGCAAGGAGACTATGTCCAAAAATGATGTTCTTGTAAGTTTCGTATTTTATTACAATAAAATTTTATAACTACTTTGTGAATAATAATTGACTTACCCTCGTATAAACTACCTCAAATAGAACGACCTGTTATCCCATAGAAACACGGATTCAGAAAGTGTCGTTCTCGTGAAACACAGCTAGCTCTTTACTCACATGATGTGATGCGTGCTATCGACAAGAGACGTCAAATAATCATTATGTAAATACGCTAACACGAAACTGAGGATACAGATTTTTAATATTAATCATACAAGAAGGCCAATGAAACGTACATAATTCTAAAGGTGCTTTGTCATAGATGTTGCGAATATAAAAATTGTGTGTGCACGAATCCGTTTAGAGTAGTAAAAAGAAAAGGTATCATATTGGTACAGATAAAATTAGCAGTGCTCAATAAATTCAAATTACATTGATTTTTTTTTCTTTTTTTCATTTTTTTCTCATTTTCATGACTTTGCAAACAGAGGTGATCGAACTGCGACCATAGGCAGTACTAGTAATAATAATTTCGCGTGGTTCATTGCCCTGGTGCAAGTCTTCAATTAGACGCCACTTCGGTGCCATGCCAAGTTAAAAAAAAAAAAAAAAAAAAAAAAAAAAAAAAAAAAAAAAAGTATAACTTCTAATGTTTCAAGAGATAAAGAGACCTAACTGCGGGGTCATCAGTTTTTATACTGACAAACTACTTATGAACTACCTTATACTAAAGACGACACAAACATCTATGCCCGAGGGGGGATTCGAACCCCCGACCGGGAGCGGCGTCGTGCATCGTAGCATAGCGCCTCAATGCGCTCGGCAGCTCCGCCACGGCCCCAGATTTCCAACCGGGGAAAGGGGACCTACAGCTTATCGTGGAATCTGAACCATGTGTCGTTTCTGGTTCAGCCCTCTGACCGGGCGCGTTGAGCCACTCCACTGGGCCATGTTTCTAGATTCCCGGAAGCCTGTTGACACTGTGAAGAGTCAAATTGCATGCTTATGGAATATACAGATATAGTACGTTGTAACTGACGGAAAGTCATCGAGTAGAACAGAAGTGACACCTGGCGTTACCCAGGGAAGAGTTTTAGGGCCCCTTCTGTTCCTTATTTTTATAGACGATTTAGGAGACAATCTGAGTTGCTTTCTTAGACTGTTCGCGGTTGATGCGGTCATTCATCGGTTACTAAAGTCATCAGAAGATCAAAAGCAACTGCAAAATGATTTAGGTAAGATATCTGCATGGTGCGAAAATTGGCAATTGACTTTAAACGATGAAAAGTGTGAACTCATTCAAATGAGTACTAAAAGAAATACTTTGAAGTTAATTTACACAATAAATCAGTCAAACATAAAGGCCGTCAATTCAATCAAATATCTAAGAATTAACAACTACTTAAACTGGAAAGAACACACAGAAAATATTGTAGAGAAGGCCAATCAACTGAACTTCACGTACCATAAAAATAAAAAATTCTAAAATCCGATACCCTTGTTAGAAGATGCCAGAGTTCTACTAAAGAAACTACCTACACTACACTTGGGAATAGTGCTGCTCATTTTGCGATCCACACCAGGTGGGCTTAACGGATGATTTAGAGAAAGTTCATAGAGGGTTATCTCGATACAGAGGCGACAGTGTCAAGGAAATGATGCACTAGTTGGAGCGGAAATCATTAAAATAAAGGCGTTATTCGTTGCGGCGAGATATATTATTTCCTTCGCCAACTTTCTCTTCCGAACGCGAACATACTTTGTTAGCAAATTCTATGGGACCAACCTTCGTTGGTCATCAGTCCCTAGTCTTACAAACTACTTAAACTAAGTTAAACTAACCTAAGGACAACACACACACACACATATCCATGCCCGAGGGAGGATTCGAACCTCCGACGCGGGAAGCCGCGCGATCCGTAACGTGGCGCTCCAGACCGCTTTGTTAGCACCCACCTACGTAGCGAGACATTATCATCATAATAAGCAAGAGAAAATCGATCGAAATCGGAAACATTCACGTGTTCATTCATCCCGCGCGCTATTAGAGAATGGAACGGCAGCAAACTATTGTAAAAGCAGTTCGAAGAACTCTCTGCCATGCATTTACGTGTGATTAGCGGAGTATTTATGTAGATGTAGCTTGTGCTCCATCTTCGTTGTCGACGGGGTGTTACAGCGTTATCTCCGTTCCTTCTTCTATAGATGACGTTTACGTACGAGCCAGCTGTAGTGAACTCTGAAGTATTGTTCAGGAGTGCCCAGTATGTTCACTTGTCTTGAGAGCGCGCGACCCAAGAAAGAGTTGTGGCGATTCGTGAATGAGTCGTTCATTTGAACGAATACAAATAAGGAATCGTAAGAATCGAATCGTAGCACGGACGAATCGTCGCTCAAAAGAATCGCCTGTTTTGTAGGGATGGCGGTTATTGCTGAAACAACCGGTTTTCGGTTATACCGGTTCTTTTCACCTCAAGTTTAACCGCACTGTAAAAATGCTTAAGATAACAGGTGTTTTAAATAACCGGTATTCGATTTTTTTATTCCTATTATTTCTATTAGAGTGCGACCGAAACTTATTTTGCGATCGAAACAGAAACCGTAATCGAATTTTCGGTTCTTCTAGTTTCGTCCGAAACCAAAACTTGCGAAATTCAGTTAAAATTTAGGTAAATTTACGTTATACGACAAATCACTAGTCTTTTCATATTTTGCAAGATCCCCTCCCAATACTTCGCCTTCTTGAGTGAGTGTAAGCCTAGCCAGGAGTCCGTAGAAGACGATATACGAAGCATACAGATTTACTGGCCTAGTATTTCCATCCGGCAGTTGCGAATATTGAGCCAACCACTCCGTAAGTTGGACTTGTGAGCCAGCGCATACGAATATCTCGTTATATACACAATATATATAAGTTACAGTCAGTAAATGAACTTCAATCAGTGCTGCAGTAATATTTCGAAAAATAAAGTCACAGTTCCGACTAACAGTATGATTGTTTTCTGTGGAAATTTACGCAAATTGAACTAGAAAAGCTGTGTACCACATGATCAAAGAATGTTCAAATGGGTGTGAGTTCTTATGAGACCTAACTGCTTAGGTCATCGGTCCCTAGACTTATAAACTACTTAATCTAACTTTAACTTACGCTAAGGACAACATACGCACCCATGACCGAGGGAGGAGGGAGGACTCGAACCTCCGACAAGCATCCGCGCAGTCCGTAACATGGAGCCTCAGACCGCACGGCTATCTCGCGAGGCACCACATGATCAATGTTATCTAAACCCATATTGGTTATTAAAAAAGCCCCTCGCTTTCAACAAATCACATCAATAAAACTTGTTAGCATAACAATATGATAATACATCAAAAGTTATTATTCCAAACTTACATAATAGGTATATGAATCGAATTTACCTTCTCTTCCAAGAAACATTTTGGATGCTTTCTCCTTAAATGACACAGCATGTTTGTAGTACCTCCATCCGTTTTCAGCTTTTTTAAACAAATGGAGCATTTTACCTCACTGCTCCCGTACTTCGTGAAGTACTTCCACACTCGGTATGGTGTCACTTAAGACACAACCGATGTCTGGCGACGACAGCAAGGAACTGCCGCATGACCAGACGGAGGCAAGTCTCTTACACCCAGTGTTACCAAATCTTGAAATGAAAAAGCGCTAAACCCTACACTTTAAAACACCAGAAAAGCACCAGCTGAACTCTACGATTCGAAACACAAGAAAAACACCAACATATGCGGATTTTTATTACTTACATTTCTTTTGTCAAAAATCTTCTTCACTTGAGAAGTGAGCTGCCGCTACTACACTTTTAGAGCAGGAAGGCGAAGTAGGACTGTAGCTCTGCATACAATTTTGGCCACTATATGTCCTTCGGAAATTAATAGTTTTAGACCAAATCGCACACATAAAAGGGAATGCAATGTTTGAACACTCATTCGATTTCTATGCTACATTTTTATTAACTGAACTTGGCTGAACACTCTCTCTACGTCTGCAGTAGAGTGTGAGAGCGAAAGTACACAATTGCAAAGGGGTTTTCTCCACCAGCATCGCTGTATGATGCTACTTCTGACACAAATTTGCAGTGTGTCTTGTATTTCAACTCGTTTAATGAGATGCAAATTTTTTCCATGCATTGTATACCGCCGCGGTGGAGTAGCCGACCGGCCTAAGGCGCCTCGTTGCGGACCGCGCGGTTGCTCGCTGTTCGAGGGTCGAGTCCTCCTTGAGGCATGTGTGTGTTGTGTGTGTGTGTGTGTGTGTGTGTGTTGTCCTTAGGTTAGTTTACCTTAGTTTAAGTAGTTTGTAAGCTACGGACTGAAGACCATGCAGTGTAGTCCGATAGATTTACTAACATTTGAACATTTTGAACATCGTACACCGCTGTAATAACACCTGGGTCCTGCACAAACAGCTGTGTTATTTCAAAAATAGATGGGCTGACTGGTTTTATGCATTCCAAAGGTGAAAAGAGAGACATATTCTTAACTGGAAAAGTACCTGGGAGCTGGGAAGAAAAGGACTCTTTGAACAAGTGCGCTTGCACTGAGCACCGCATGCTGCGCTCACTTATGCACGAGAATGGCAATTTCAGGGACTTCCCCTGCTCGAGTATTGACCTAGACACGTGTAAGGCTGAACTTCGCTTGTGTACCTCTATTAAAATTATTAAATGAATTTCAGGATTTACGTATTAGTCGTAGGAGACAATTTAATGAAGATACGTGTAAGGCTGAACTTCGCTTGTGTACCTCTATTGAAATTATTAAATGAATTTCAGGATTTACGTATTAGTCGTAGGAGACAATTTAATGAAAAAATCCGTTAAGCACCAGATTTGGCACTGGATTTTTTGAAACGGCACCAGTATTTCGCTATGGCGCTAAATGAGCATTTCTGGCACCAGACGAACTTCAAAAACACCAGATCTGGTGCTAAAAACACCAAATTGGCAACATTGCGGTGCACGCCCGTCGTCTAATAGGCCAGCCACACGGCAACAGGTGCATCGATGTCTCAATAGCTGCACCAGTTCTTAAGTTCTTTTGCCACGAGTTTGTTGCGCGCTTTTGACTGCCGGGATTGTTCTTAAATTGTCATTGATCGCTTTTCTTAGTTACTGCGGTGACCTAATATTTCACAACAGTGGAAATTTTAGGAATAGCCCTAAATATTAGGGTCTACTAGTTTTAATTTTTTAAAATTATTTACAAAAAACACATTTTGAACCACTACTACAGGAAGTAGTCATACCGGTTTTTTACCCGGTTCTTGGCAATAACTAAAAAAACAGGTTACAACCGACATCAAATACATACCAAAAAAACTGTTATTCAAAACTAAAATACCGGTATCGGTTTTAACGGGTCGGTTTTTCCCATCCCTACTGTCTTGTGACGATTCCAAGTTCCAACGATTCATGATTCGAAGGCAAGTGGCGAAACGTGCCGAATGATAAGGTAAGCCAGAAAGCAGTCGAGGGGAGGACGCGTATGGACAAAGGATGCACAAAACGAAGATCGGGAGCCGATAATTATTATTCACGAATTACACATGACAGAAACGAAACGCAGCGAAATACACAGCTGATAAAACAGACGATTAACATCTCGAAATCAAACCGTGTTGAAAAATTACGTACTTCTTACGCATTTCAGATGCAGTCCAACACACACATGTCGTTTATACAGTTTACATGTAAATAAACGCCGCGTGGAGTAGTCGAACGGTCTGGAGCGCAACGAAGCGGATCCTGAGGCCTCCCGCGTCGGAGGTTCGAATCCTCCTTCGGGCATGGATGTGTGTGTTGTCCTTAGGTTAGTTTAACTTAGTTTAAGTAGTTTGTAAGCTACGGACTAATAACCAAGCAGTTAGGTCCCATAGATATACAAATTACAAATACAAAAAATATATTTAAACGAGCAATTCTTGCACATTTATATTTCGCATATCCCAGACGCGGTCCCGACGACTTCAATTATATTTTGTATTCAGAGAGGTTTAATCTTTTTGGGTTCATCTACATAGTTTTGTTGTTGTTGTCAAAACTGAATTTTATTAAAATATTATTTTTGTATAAAAATGCGATCTTAAATTTTTTAACGCCATGTCGAAAATCTGTTTTACTGTATAGGTTTTTATGTTAATCTTTCCTGAAAGAAACGGATTTTACAAAAAAGAAACATTTTAATGTAGAAAAAGTTAATTTCTCGTAGCCGGCCGCGGTAGCCGAGGGAACTAAGGCGCTCCAGTCATGGTCTGCACGGCCACTACGGTCGGGGGTTCGAATCCCCCCTCGGGCATGGATATTTGTGCCGTCCTAGTTTGTAAGTTTAGGGACTGATGACCCTGTAGTTAAGTCCCATAGACTATACAAACATTTGAACATTTTGAATTTCTCGTATGTCGAAAGAAATGTAGTATTTAGAGATGGGTTTTGAGTTTTAAAGTTTATTTAGTTTATTTATATAGACGTGCTTTCTGAAACTAAGTGATTTTACATAATAAGTATTTTATAACGATTAGATAAGTGTTAATTCCCAGTCTTCGAACTGAACGAAAAAAAAATATAAGGTTACAGCAGGATTTGAACTATCGTATGTGTCCTAGTTGAACAACATAGAACACTACTTTTTGTTTTCTTTCCCTATTTGTAGTTCTGTTCATTGTGGTCGCTGATGCTGTTTGTTCGTTGTTGTTATTTGTATTTTTGCTCAGCTTTTCTTTCAGAGAGCGTTCAGCCCTGTGACCGGGCTTCCTGAGCAGAAATAATTGGAAGCGTAATGTCCGCTTCCAAAACTTCAACGACTGTTTTCTCGAAAGTTGGCTGATAATTATTTTCAGTCTGAACTTTTCGCATCACAAATATTTAAAAAATCCGGTGCCTATACCGTCTCCTTTTTGGTATTCTGTAAGAATTGTGCCGTCACAGACGAGAAATAATCGTGAACGAATTGTAGGAAAAGATTCACAAGGTTAGATTCCAAAATCCATGACACAGACGTGTATTGCCATGTATGAGCAGGATGTAGATAGTTTGGCATTCTTTAAGACTCGTGCCAATGTAAAGAATCGTGAACGAATCGTAGGAATCGAATCGCATTGTGTGACTGAATCGCAAGAATCGATTACTGAAAAATAGTCTTGTGTAGTTCGCGAAGGAACTAGTTCGGTAGAGCGCTCCCATAGGAGAACTAGTTCGCAGATCCCTCGCCTCTTAGTTCGTCCGCTCCTTTTCCGAAGACTGACGGGGAACAGCAAGAGGACGCGAGAGCCAGTTACCGTCATTTCGAGCTGAGATGCAACTCAGCTGTAGTTTCATAGTTCACTGCCACAAATTTTCTTTTTAAGGTATTCAGCAGTGTCAAAATATAACCCTCATTCCATAGTGTAAAGAAGTAAAGAGAACTCAAAACTTAACATTCACCCCGTTTACATGGGCTCCCAAAACCGGATTTCGTAAAGCGAGTTCCCAATTCCGCTTTTGGTAGGTCATTAAACACTCCAAAATCGATTCCGGAAATCCGCTTATCGAAAGCGGTTTTCAAGTGCCATAATCGATCTTCGTGCCCATGTGAACGCAACCATTTTTCAAGCGTTCTTGGTTTGTCAGATTGTGTTTTCTTGTTACGAATTTTCGGCACATATGGAAAGAGTGATACTTTCTAATGTGAAATAAAAGTATAAAAATTAGAGTGAACATAAATCTGTGTATTTAAATAAAGAAAAATAGCAACTGTGCAGGCTAAATAAGGAACTGAATCAGGTGTTTTCCAGCCGCCATGTTAAGTGAGCTCGGAAATCCGATTCAGGCTATACGATGTAAACACGACAGCGAAAAACGGTTTACGAAAATCGGTTTTCGTCTTCCGGAAGAGGTTGCATGTAAAAGTATTGATTGTTTGCATTTATATACGAGAAATTATACATCATTATATAATAAAGCTGTCTTAACAGAAGAAAGACCTCTTTTAGTAGCGGTAGCCAAAGCAAAAAACGGAAAGAGCGACCTACTTCGCGGCCGAGCTGCGAACTAAAAGGAGAGCTACCGGTCGCGAACTAAAATATGCGCGATCGGTCGCGAACTAAAACATGCGTTACCGGTCGCGAACTATTTTGCCAAACGTATCTCGCTTCTTAGTTCGCTGGATTCTTTTACTAAGACCGACGTGCACGTAGCAGAATTAAAAATCACGTGTTTGCCTTCTGCTGATGAGAGCCATTTCGAGGTGAGCGTCTGCCTGCTAGATTACATAGTTCAGTGCTACAAAATTTCTGTTTTGTTCTGCACTCTGCAATATCGGACTAATAAATTCCATAATGCCGCAACATAGAGATAACTCTAAACATAAACGCGAGAAATTATCCACAAACTGTTGCTTTTGGTTTGCGTGATGTCGTTAGCGGCTCAAGCAACAACCGCATGAAGCAGCTAGGTGGGGCAGCAGACAGCCTGCAGTGGCTGGCAGTCAAGCACAGCTGCCCCCCACTGACTGCTCTCAGCCAACACTACTCCATACAGGCTTCCTGTGGTATTAAAGGTAAAACAAATGAACTCCAATGAAACAAAGGGTGGAATATACTTCAAAAATGAAATAAAAGCAACAACTAAAAACAACGTGGTGCTCCTCCACACTAGTTTAGACAAACTAAACTTCTCCCTCCACCTGCATGTAGGATTGCCAGATTGAACTCGAGGCAGGCCCGGAGACCAGACGTGCCCCCTCCCCCTTGGCCAATGACTCAACCCCCCTCCCCCAACTGCGACCAACTCTCCCCCCAACCAGGATTACACGTAAATTCTAAAAAAATAAATAAATAAAATAAAATAATCATCTCCTCCCTCCCAGCAAGTATCCCCCCAGTGGAACATTGCTAGGGGTGGCCTTCACATACCGCAGCTGACCGGCCAGGCCGCCAGTTGCTGTGGATCAACAATCGGCAGACTTCAGTCGGCGTGGCGGCAGAAGTGGCGGCAGCATCAAAGCCGCTCACATCAACAGCTGCGCCTTCCAAGAGTTGCCGCTTGCGGCTCCGCAAACTGGTCACCAAGAAGAGCGCCAAATACCTAATAAACTTTCGTAGCCACTCTTTATAATTTTCTTCCTGCAAGCATTCTTCACGGAACGAACTTAGATATCGTCTCTTCATTGCACTGTTATTACTCACTAATCTGAGTTAATGTAAGCTTGTTTGTTCAGACACGATCCGATTATTCCAAAAATTGCCGGTAAACTGATAACAAACAATGAACGAACGAACACAATTAATAGACGTCGCCAGTTGGCACGATGCCGCAACAGTGTTTGCTTAATAATGCGCAAACCGATTACTACCGACGCAACAGCGAAAAGTTTTCAGAGGAAGAATAGAAAAGTAGCGTTTTCTTGCAATAAGAAATTGACATTTATATAAAATTACTAGAGAGGAGCCCGCCGGGAATGGCCGAGCGCACTGAGGTGTCTTGCCACGGTGCGTGAGGCTGCTCCCGCCAGAGGTTCGAATCCCCCCCCCTAGTGCATGTATGTTGTGTTCGTCCTTAGTTTAAGTTACGTTAAGTTCGATTAGATCGTCGTTATATGAGTATAGTACTTAAAAAGCGTCGTAAAAAAGTTGAGATGAAGGTTACATTCAAGCCCGGAGATGAGAGTCATTGGCCCGTGACCCGGAGAATTCATTCCAAACCCTGGCACTCCGGGCGGCGCCCGGAGATCTGGCAACCCTACCTGCATGCTATAATGTAGCGCCTGATAGTGTTTGGTGGGAGTCGTTAGCTGAAATATTAGGTACTGAACTAGGAATAAATGGAAATGGCGGATTATGATAAAAAGTGAATAAAAATTAAATTAAAACAAAAAGAATTAGAACGACTGTAAGGGTAAAGATGGGCGGCTTCTACATTACAAAAAGATGACGTTACCTTCAGCAAGTACCATCTCGATGTGCAATGATGGTACGTCAGGGATCTGTAATCAAATATTATATAATTTAGGTACACATCATCGTGATCGGGAATTGAACGTATTAAAATCTGGTATTGTGCGGTGGGCCGTGTGCTAAATTTTAGTTGTGGGCTCCGCGTATGCGGTTGGCAAGAATGTAACATAAACAGAAAAAAATATTCGGACTTCGTTTTAATAAATAGCTATACAAATTTGACTGCAGGTACTGTAATCATCCCTATCTTTGATGTAGGAAATATTGGAATAGAAAAAAAAGCAATGAAACCGATTTAACAATTACTGCACTGATCATTATTAGCCGTAATGGCGTCCAATTCCTTCACGCTTCAAGTTCATCCCACTCGAGTGAAAAAGGGCAGTTAAATGAAAGATGACTGCCATTTAAAATTTTATATTGATGTATTTCAAGTTAAAAATCATAGCTTACAGGAGCGGCACTATACCTACACAAAATTTGAATTTAATTGAGTATGACCAGGGGAGAGCTGCATCGAATACGTCTTATCTCCAGCAAGGGGATAAAAAAAATTAATCGCTGTTCCTTCTCTCCCGCAGTAAAACAAGGGAAGGTGCACACAGATAATTTAATGGGAGAGAAAGAAAAACGATCTTTGCCCTACTGGAAATTTCTCTGATTCATGAAATTATTTATTTATTTATTTGTCTACGATTTATAATGTGTCGTTTCAATGCGCAGACCACGCCGCTCAGCCGTCACTGGGAGAGGACGAACTAAAAGAACGAACTAGTTCGCGGCAGATTCGCGAACTAAAGTGAGTGCTCCCGATCGCGAACTATTAGGCCAGGCGCGCACTGGCGATTTTCCGTCGCGCGATTTCTTTGTCGCAAGAATGGAACACGGTGGCACGAATATGAGCGCGCGCACGTGCGACAAACAAATAGCGGCGATTTAAAAAATCGCAACCGGCCCTATTTGACGCGCGACGCGATTGTCGCAGATGTGGAACGAGTCACAGGCAACAACACGGGCCGCGCGCACTGTATAGCGACGCGTCTTCTCACCAGGGTTGCCAGGTGTGGCGATTTTTCGCATTCTTGGCTATCTTTTTCTTATAATAGTAGCCATTCTAGCAGTCTGGCGACTGGCGATTACATTTGGCTATTAAAGGAGTTGGTTGGCGACTTAATGGCTATTTTATTTTACTTCAAATACAAAGAATGTAAAGCAGTCACTCTTTAGACATTGCGTCAATAATCCCGGGTAAACTTCGGTAGAATTCTGGGAAAATGTAATCAAGTTACACAAGTTAGCACAAATGTTTTCAAGTATCATGGATGTGTGGGAGAGGGTCACAGAGATGTAAACAAACTCAGCTTACAGAGTCTTGAAGATAGACATAGACTACCTCATATATCCTACTTACAATGGTTCAAGAACAGGCTTTAAACGATATCTCGAAGTATGCTACAATACCGTATGTATGGCTCCTGATGAGAACATGAGGATAAGATTGTATAAATTACAGCATGCAAGGAGGCATTTAAACAGTAATTTTTTCCGCTTTCCATACGTCAACACAATAGAAATTCATAACAACTGCTGCTGTGAAGCGAGCCCTTCTCTATGCACTTCACAGTGGTTAACAATGGTTTGCAGAGTATAAACGTCGATGGAGAACGGGGGTGATTTCCCAGTCGTTCTCATGCCTGACTTTTCAGTGTGTAATGACGCATTATTACGAATTAAAGTCCATCTCACCTCAAAGTGTGGATTGCTTAGTGCATTATTATAAATTACCTCATCTCAAAATGTTGTAATGGTTTTGTGTCTATTAAAGAAATGTTTAAAAGATTCAATAACTCTATTTAACACCTGTAAATATTTGTTTTTAAGAAGATGAAAGTGATTGCTAATCGAACCTATGCATGAGAACATCCCTTGTGTAAGTTTGATAGAATGATTCTTGAACAGTTGTGTTGTAATTTTTATTAGTTATGAAATTAATAAAAATGATAGTCAAATGTAACTGAATTTCCGGAATGTCTCTATTATATTTACAATGTGACAACATTTTAACTGGCCTCATTGTCAGTTGGTAGTGTGTCTGGGTTCAGTTCTTGGATGGACTCAGTTAAATGTTTCTGTGAAGTACGAGTTTCCTTGGAAAGTTGTCTGATGTCTGTGAATGTGAGAGTGCCACAGTTTGTGTTACTTTTTACTCAGTAACCAGCTTACTCCCTGAATTTCAGGATTATTATTGTCGAGTAACATGCCATAATTACCACAGCATAATAATGTTATCAGATTAAAGATTGCAATATTTGGCTATTTTTACTGATTTAAAGATGGTTATATTTTGGCATTTTATTGATGACAAGATGGCGATATTTTGGCTACTTTTTGTTTAAAAATTGGCGACAGAGCTATGGAAAATCCTGACAACACAGCTTCTGAGTCGCTGCCGCTCTGTGCTGCAGACAGGTAAGTTCAGTGCGCCAGCAGCGTGTCTGATAACTGGAGTTGAGCTACGGATGACATTGTAGGTAGTGTTGACGATCCAGAAAGACTGATTTCAGAAGTAGAAAAGCGACCAGCTCTCTACAACAGGAAATTAAAATAATACAGTGACCGCTATTTGAAAGTGAAACTATGGGGAGAAGTGTGCTGCAGCCTAATTAGGAACTGGGCTTTGACCAGAAAAGAATAGAATTACAGTGGTATTTCATGTTTCACTTATTTTATTCATTCATGTAGACATCACAATTTAACAGTTTAAATTTTTTCATATTGCCAAGGCACTGAACTTTGTGGAGTCACAAAGTAGTTTGCAAAATAATCCCTTACCTGCATACCACAGGCATCAGCCCTATATACTCACAGAAGGCATTCGTACCATTTCCTTGATGTATCTTATCAGTAGTGTAAAATGATAACAATTGTCGAATGAAATGATTTTTGTGGTGTATCTGATCAATAATGTAAAAGGGCAATAAAAACTATTGAATGAAATAATGCCTGCTTACCTCAGTTACTGATAAGCGCTCCTCCATGTTACATCTTGTTTTGTTGTATTCGGTCCTACTGCTTGAAGCAGTGTATCAAAACTATCCTTACTCATTCGATAGAATTGAAAGAATTTATTTTACTGATTTTGTAACACTTCGTGTAATTTGTAAAACTGGCCTTACACTAGTATTTCACTTACAATCGGATGTACCCAGCAACGACATCAGCGCTGTTTTCTCGCTCTTATCGCAGTAAAAGCGCCACCAAACTAGCTGTTTTGTTTAAATCCATGCTGGTACTGAGAGTGGCTGCGATTTTCCTGTCGCTGTGTGCGCACCACAACGTACTGCCGCGACAGGGATTTTTTTGTCGCTGCGATTGAAAAATCGCCTGTGCGTGCCTAGCCTAAGGCTAGCACACAGCGAGAGGAATATCGCAGCTAATCTCAGTACCAGCATGGATTCCATCGAAACGGCTAGTTTGGTGGCGCTTTACTACGAAGAAGAGCGAGAAAACAGCGCTGATGGCGTTACTGGGTACATCCGATTGTAGCTCAAAGGCTTGTTAAAGGCCAGTTTTACAAATTACACGAAGAGTTACGAGGAAGGAGAACCTCAAGCTTTTAATTTTGTAGAAGATGCATTTGCACTGTCTAGACATATTTTGCGGCCGCACTTTAAGAGAATCCTGACAATGAAACAGTGTATATTTAATTATATACGTTGTTGTGCTCTTAGAATGATGTAATGTACTTTCGGGATTTTGACTAAAATGTGGAGAATATTTTATCGACCTATTGATGTCGATGTTGGATTTTCAGATATGTTGTTGTTATGGTCTTCAGTCCGGAGACTGGTTTGATGCAGCTCTCCACCCTACTCTATCCTGAGCAAGCCTTTTCATCTCCTCATAAGAACGGCAACCCACATCCACTTGAATCTGCTTACTATACGCGACTCTTGGTCACCCTCTGCGATATTTACCCCACACACTTCCTTCCAATGCTAAATTTAGGATTCCTGGATGTCTAAGAATGTGTCCTACCAAGCGATCCCTTCTTTTAGTCAGGGTATGCCAAAATTTCTCACCAATTCTGTTCAGTACCTCTTCATTAGTTATGCGATCTGCCCACCAAATCTTCAGCATTCTTCTGTAGCACCATATTTCAAAAGCCTCTATTCTCTTCCTGTCCGCACTGCTTATAGTCCATGTTTCACTCCCGTACAAGGCAACACTCCACACAAATGCCTTCAGAAAAGACTTCCTTACCCTTAAGTTAATATTCGATGTTAGCAAATTTCTCTTTTTCAAAAATGCTTTTCTTCCCATTGCCATTCTGCATTTTATATCCTCTGTACTGCGACCATCACATGTTATTTTACTACCCAAGTAACAAAACTCATCTACCACCTTCATTGTTTCGTTACCTAATCTAATTCCTTCAGCATTGCCTGATTTTCTAGGACCGCATTCCAGTATTTTTGTTTTGCTCTTGTTAATATTCATTTTATATGCTCTCTTCAACACGCTGTCCATTCCATTCAACTTCTCTTCCAGGTCGTTTGCTGTCTCTGACAGAATTAAAATGTCATCAGCAAAAGGCAATGTTTTTATTTCTTCCCCCTGAACTTTAATCCCTATTCCAAAGTTTTCCTTGCTTTCCTTCACCGCCTGCTCGATGTACAAATTGAATAACATCGGAGAAAGGCTACAACCCTGTCTTACTCCCTTCCCAACTGATGCTTCCCTTTCATGCCCTTCGAGTCTAATAACTGCGGTCTGGCTTTTGTACAAGTTGTAAATAACTCTCCTTTCCCTGTATTTTACCCCTGCTGACTTCAGAATTTGAAAGAGTGTATTCCAGTCAACATTGTCAAACGCTTTCTCCAAATCTGCAAAAGCTAAAAATGTAGGTTTGCCCTTCCTTAATCTATCTTCTAAGATAAGACGTAAAGTGAGTATTGCCTCCCGGGTTCCTATGTTCCTCCTGAATCCAAACTGATCTCCGAGGTCAACTTCTACCAGCTTTTCCATTCTCCTGTAGATAATTCGTGTTAAAATTTTGCAACCATGACTTATCAAACTGATGGTTCTGTAATTTTGACATCTGTCTGCGCCTGATTTCTTTGGAATGGGGATTATTACATTTTTCTTAAACTCTGAGGGCATTTCGCCTGTCTCATAAATCCTACACAACAGTTCAATTATTCTTGTCATGGCTGGCTCTCCCAGAGTTTAGTAGGTCTGAGGGTATGTCATCTACTCCTGGGGCCTTGTTCCGACCTAGGTCTTTCAAGGCTCTGTCAAATTCATCTCTCATCTCTGCATAATTACGCAAGACGAAATGACTTTGTACGGACCGAGGACGAATCGTACGAATGCCTTCTGCAAAGCTGTGAGCCTGTAGGAATAAGGGCTGGATGCGTGCGGTATGCAGAAAAGGCATTAATTTGCAAACTACTTTATGACTCCACAAGGATCAGTGCCTTGGCATATGAAAAAATTTAAACTGTTATAATTATGATGTCTACATGAATGAATAAAATAAGTGAAACGTGAAATACCTTTGTTATTCTTTTCTGGTCCAGACAGTTGAGTCCAGATACTAATTAGGCTGCAGCATACTTCTCCCCGTACAGTGGGAATAACAGAAGAGGACCCTAAATGTAGGATCTGTGATGGCGGGGATGAAACTGTATCACATCTTAATCTTCGAATGCATTGCATTGGAGAATGAAAGGCACAGAATATTTGGGACAACCAGACCTGAAGAAATTGCGTCTAATAAAGAACTGGTAAAGGGTCTCCTTGCACTGTTCAAGGGCATTGGTTGGCTTTACTAGATATACGGGGAGCGATACCGCACAATAAACTTAGTTTCGGTGCGGGCAGTCGCGGGTTGGTCCAAGACTGTGAAACGTGTCTATAAAAAAATATTTTTGTAAGAAAATGTCTAATATTGTGCCTCCTGTTTTGTGTCGAGTAACTTGCTTGCAAGAAAATGTATAATATCGCTTCTACTGTGTGTATCGATATGTGTACTTAACTCTGTGAAGTTTCATCTTTGGCAAAGATCATGTATTGCATAGCATTGTAGCTCGCGCTGAGAGAGAGAAGCACTTGTGGTTCAGCTCGCTTAGAGAGCGGTTGAGTTGTGTGTATGGCTCCGATGTAGAGCAGAGGCTGCTGTGCCAGCAAGTCGATTTGATTGTATTTGGAATATATATTGTATTGTATTGTATTGTAACATCGCTGGAATGAAGGTAATTGCATTTGATGTCATTAGGAAAAAGTTGTATTATGCAGGTAATGTAATGCTGATTATTAATAATAAGTAACAAAGTTGACCTTTCTTTCCTGTTTCATTTACGTAGTTAGAAGATTAACCTACTTCCTTCATTTGATAATTAGTTATTAGTGGATTTAAAGTGCAGTATTGATTTTGATAATATTGTTGAACAGATTTCGTTATTGGTGACATAGTAAATGATAGTTAATTGACTATGATACTAAATTTCAATGATCAGAAACTGATCTGCATAAAATTCTCACAGTCAAACATTAAGAAAGTGGTTTGTGGTTCTTTTAATATCTTTCTCGCAGTCAAAATTTTGAGTATAGTCAGTGTCTGTTTCAAGTGGTAAGTTGCCACAGTTGTTTTGTGTTTTGTTAAAATATCCGTTGCGCACATAATCAGTTTAATACACCGGTTCTTATTTAATAGTATATACATCAATATCAGGGCCATAATTAAACCAAATTGCTGTGTTAATGAACAATTTGTTGTCTGATTTAACGATAGGTTCATCATGCACAGCACACACACAGCTTTTAACTGTTTTGGCTTCCCTGAAAAAATCAATGAATCAATCAATACTTCTGCCCATAGTTTCTCTTTCAAATTGCGATTACTGTATTCTTTTGATTTCCTGTTAGAGAGACTGGTCGCTTTTCTACTTCTGTAAGTAGTCTTTCTGAATCGACAACACAACCTACAATGTGATCCGTAGCACAACTCCCGTTATCAGACATGCTACTGGCACACTGAAGGTATTTGTATGCAGCACAGAGCGGGATCGACTGAGAAGTCGCGCCGCTATACAGTGCGCGCGGCCCCGTGCTGTGCCTGTGATTCATCCCACACCTGCGACCATAGCGTCGCGCGTCAAATAGGGCCGGATGCGTTTTCTAAATGGCCGCTATTTGTTTGTCGCACGTGCGCGCGCTCATATTCCGGCCACCGTGTTCCATTCTTGCGATAAGTAAATCGCGCGACGAAAAATCGCCAGTGCGCGCATGGCCTAATGCGCAAGTGTACTGAGAAAGAATCGTGTTGCCCGACTCTAGAGTTGGCTACGGTTTCGTGGTTTCGAAACCAGGTTTCGATACACACAACAGTTTCAGTGTTTCAAAACCGGCATGTTTCACGGTTTCGAAACCATGCGGTTTCATTCTGTTCTGTTTCGGATCACATTCGCGGGCGATTGTCGATACACTGAAACCGTTTCTTCCTGTCGGTTTCACGGTTTCGTGTCGGTTTCACGGTTTCGTGTCGGTTTCACAACACCGGTGTTTCACACCACTAATGCAGAAAGGCGGAACACACTAATGATATCGAAATGTGGTGTTTCATTTTACTGAAGTGAGTGTCAAATAGTAGTTGACACTCGTGAGTCTGCAGCTTATAATTACTGAAATCAAGATTCATTTGCAAGAGACTGCTGTATTCCGAAATGACATAATGTCTGCTTTATAAATGTAAAAGAACAATAAAACAACGTTCACTATTTGCATTGAAATAACCACTTAAATTCTAGTTTTATCTACCATATTAAAAACACTAGAGAAACTACATTTAAAAAAAAAAAAAAGATACACCATGAAGCCTGAAATGACATTTTTATACGAACAGGAGTACATTGCATATTTAATCTCGTGTTAAAGAGTTAGTTTCTTACGAGTGAAAACGATGTTACCTCCAATCGTTATAATTTGTCGACTGTCATGTTAAAGAAATTGCGGCGGTGGTGTAACGGTCAGGACGTAAAATTCAAATGTTCAAATGTTTGTAAAGCTTATGGGACTTAACTATGGGGTCTTCAGTCCCTAAACTTACAATTTACTTATGAACTAGCTACAACTAAAGACGGCACAAATATCCATGCCCGAGGGGGGATTCGAACCCCAGATCGTAGTGGCCGTGCAGACCGTGACTGAAGCGCCTCATTCCCCTCGGCCACCGCGGCCGGCGGTCAAGACGTAGAAGTGGTGAATTTGTCTCTTATTTTATTATTTTTGTAATTCCAGAGCATTATTTGTGATTACTTAGTGTGCCCTTTATTCCCTATAATTTATTTAGTATGTATAGAAATTAGCATTTATGATCCATCACTGTAATATCCGTAACGTATTGCAGTTTGTGAGTTCCTAGCGGGGTAAACTTTTACCTACCATACTGGCGGCCTCGTGTGACTATTGTTGGCAACATCAACGACACGGGAGAAAATCTTTATCAACATGTTTCGTACAGACCAAGAAGTAAATATATACTCTATGGTTGACAGGTTCTTGTCACATAGTGAAAAATATTGCCCTCCTGATGTGGTGTCGCACAAGTCCAAAGTGCACGCCACCTACTTTCGCCGCGCGCCGCCATGCACGCACGGCGCGGCGTTCTTACGACGTCAGCCACGAGCGCCCTCTGCTACAACTCCGCTCGTGGACACCACTGAACGACATCGTTCACTTGGGACTGAGATAGGAATCAGTTAACACTTCGTATTCAGATAGGCACCAGAGAAGACTTGGCTATCGGACAGGCACTAGGCAGGCCTCTAGCTCAACTATGTATCAGCATTCTGCAGTACTAATATATGTAAAAGTTAAGTATTGTATAAATTCTGTGCAATATATATCTCGTTCTAATTTAGTCTAGTGTTTCTAGTTTCTGCTGTCCCACTGGCTGCTCCCCTCCGTACCTGCACAAGCGTGCTACCTTTATTCCTGTGTCGGTCTTCCTACTCGCCCACCGACACAAAAGCGGCGACGAGGCTGGGACACAAAAGTGGCGACGAGGATGGGGTACAAAAGTGGCGACGAGGATGGGATACAAAACCTAGAACGAAGATTTCAGGATAAAACATACATTGCTTCACGGGTTCATGGTTTCGAAACAGTGTTTCGAAACCATAGATGATACGGTTTCATTGGTTTCGAAACCGTCAGATGTTTCAATTATCCCATCTCTACCCGACTCTACAAGCAGGAAAGCAGGCCGAAAGTGGCGTCCGCTGTGAGGCCCGCACAGGCCACCTGTAGAGACCGCGGTCACCCGCCGCCTGCCACATGGCGCAGGGCTGTTGCTGCCTCCCTCCCCTAAATACCTGCAGTAAAAAGCCGCTCCAAGCAGCTCCTGAGCCGCAGGCAGCCACGCGCCACTGGTCGCCGGTTATCACCGGAACATCACGCCTCCCCGCTCTCCTCATTACTCCCACCAGGGCCCACAAATCCCACGGACCTGGGCGCTTTCTCACGTCCGCTAATGCAGACAAACGCCTTCCGCCACTCTATTCTTAGATTTTTGTTTTCCCCTCTTTGTGAATGTTAACTGCTGCGACGCAGACTAACGCATCACAAATTTTAGAAATGACCTTCCCCCCTCCCCCTTTTTGCCTGCATGACAAAAGGCATAGAAAGGTGAAGAGTGTCTTCCGGTTTCTTATATACGAGGCGCATCCAGAACGAAACATCATCGATACAGGCCTAAGATCCAATCGTGTACGCTTGCTGACTGTGCGAAACAAAACTTTACGATTTTCAAGATATCCATGCTGGACACGAACTACAGCTGTAGGGCAAATTGACGGTTTATTTTCAATAAAAGAATTGCATCCAGCTGCCTTTATGGATGTTTTTTATTTAATCCAGAACTAGTGTTCTTATTGTAGGTGTACGTGTAACCAAGTTATGCATTGGGCACTGACGTTTTTAACCCAGTTATGCATTGGGCACTGACGTTTTTTACACATGAGAGAATTTTTGCTACACTTACCGTTACACAGTTATAAAATATAAACACTTAATCTGGTTAAAAGAGGATGACTGTGGTAGCTGTTGCACTTCAGTAATTAATGTTCTTTGCTTTGAGATATTGTGAATGTATAAAAATTATACGAGGCGCGCCCAGAAAATAAGTTCCGTTTCAATGTATCTCCGCTGCAGCGCTGCGATTGCAGTTCCGCACATGCGATTGTAGACGATGTGTATCAAGGAGAAGAACGTACGCCATTTGGAGATCGCTGTCAGTTACGTACGCTTTGTTGTGCTTGTTTGAAATGTCGGCGTTGATTGAAAATTCCGCCGCCTGTGAAATCAGGTCGGTGATTCGGTTTCTGAATGCGAGGAAAGTGAAACCGAGTGAAATTTATCGGTAAATTTGCGATGTTTACGGACCAAATGCGATGAGTGATTTGATGATGAAAAGATGGGTCCGACAGTTCAATGGCGGGCGTAGTGATGTGCACCACGATGAAGAACGAAGTGGGCGTCCACCTTTGGTTACAGAACAACTGGTTCACGCGATTGATGACAAGATCAAGGAAAACCATATGTTTACAATTAGTGCTCTCGGTATGGACTTCCCCCAAATTTCACGATCACTGTTGCATGAAATTGTTACCAAACAACTGAAATTCCGTACAATTTGCTCTCGTTGGGTACCAAAGATTCTCACTGAGCAACACAAAACACAACGGATGAGTAGTGCACGGAGTAATGCAACGGATGAGTTTTTCACCCGTTATGCTGAAAGCGGGGAAGAATTTCTGAGACGGATTGTCACAGGAGATGAAACGTGGGTTTCTTGCGACACCCCTGAGAGTAAGCGGCAATCGATGGAATGGAGGCACACTTCATCCCCACGAAAGGTAAAGCCGAAGTAAATCATGACACCTCGGAAAATGATGTGCACAGTGTTCTGGGACTGGAAAGGCATCCTACTCATTGATTTCTTACCGCGTGGTCAAACAATCATAGTAGATGCTTATTGCGAGCCGCGGTGGACTAGCCGAGCGGTCTAAAGCGTCTCGCTGCGGAGCGCGCGGTTGCTCGCCGTGGAGGTTCGAGTCCAACCGGAATAAATTAATAATTGGATCTTTTTATCGGCCCCCTGACTCAGACGATGCGGTTGCCGAAATGTTCAAAGAAAGCTTGAATCACATTTCAAATAGGTATCCGAAGCATACTGTTATAATCGGTGGCGACTTTAATTTACCCTCGATATGTTGGCATAATTACGTATTCAAAACCGGCGGCAAATATAAAACATCATCCGAACTAGTTCTGAATGTTTTTCTGAAAACTACTTCGAACAGTTAGTTCATGAACGCACTAGAATAGTAAGTGGTTGCGAAAATACCCTTGATCTCATAGCAACAAATCATCCTGAGCTAGTAAAGAGCATCAAAACAGATATAGGGATTAGCGAACATCGAGTTGTAGTAGTGAGACTGAATGTCAAAATGCCCAAATGCACCAAAAATAAATGAAAAATATATCTATTCAATAAAGCAGATAAAAATTCGTTTCACGCTTTCCTGAGTGATAGTCTCCAGTCTTTCAAAACTAAAAATAAGAGTGTAGATCAGTTGTGGCTTACTTTCAAAGACATAATATCAGTAGCAATCGAGAGATTTATACCAAATAAATTAATAAAAGAGGGAGCTGACCCCCCGTGGTACACAAAAAGGTCAGATAACTGTTGCAGAAACAAAGAAAAACGCATGCAAAATTTAAAGAGACACAGAATCCACGAGACTGGCAAACTTTTACTGAAACTCGCAACCTAGCGCGGAATTCAATGCCAGAAGCCTATAGTAGTTACCACGACGAAATCCTTTCTCGTAATTTTGCAGAAAATACAAAGAAATTCTGGTCATATGTGAAGTACACTAGCGGCAAAACACAAACAATACCTTCACTACGCGATAGTAATGGTAATACTACTGATGACAGTACTGCTAAGGCAGAATTACAAAACACAGCTTTCCGAAATTCGTTCACCAAAGAAGACGAAGTGAACACTCCAGTATTCAATTCAAGAACAGTTGCCAGCATGCGAAACTTAGAAGTAGTTGTTCGTGGAGTAGTAAAACAAGTCACTAAACAAAAATAAATCTTCCGGGCCAGATTGTATACCAACTAGATTTCTCTCAGAGTATGCTGATGCAATAGCTCCGTACTTAGCTATAATTTACAACCGATCACTCAGCGAAAGATCCGTACCCAAAGACTGGAAAGTTGCCCAAGTTACTCCAATATTCAAGAAAGGCAATAGGAGTGATCCCCAAAATTAGAGGCCTATCTCATTGACGTCGATTTGCAGTAGGATTTTGGAACATATACTTTGTTCGAATATTATGAACTACCTCGAAGAGAACGACCTATTAACCAGTAGTCAACACGGATTCAGAAAGTATCACTCTTGCGAAACACAGCCTGCCATTTATTTACATGAAGTGTTATGTGCCATCGACAAGGGATCTTAAATCGATTCCATATTTCTGGATTTCAGGACACTGTACCCCACAAGCGGCTTCTTATGAAATTGTGTGCTTATGGAATATCTCCCCAATTGTGCGATTGGATTCACGATTTCCTATCAGAAAGGACACAGTTCGTTGTAATTGACGGTAAGTCATCGAGTAAAACAGAAGTGATATCTGGCGTTCCACAGGGAAGCGTTATAGGTGCATTACTCTTCCTCGTGTTTATAAACGATTTAGGAGACAATCTGAATAGCTTCCTTAGACTGTTCGCGGATGATGCTGTCGTTTATCGGTTAGCGAAGTCAACAGAGGATCAAAAGCAACTGCAAAGCAATTTAGACAAAATTTCTGCACGGTGCGAAAATTGGCAATTGACACTAAATAAAGAAAAGTGTGAAGTAATACACATGACCACTAAAAGAAATCCGCTAAACTTCAATTACGCGATAAATCAGTCAAACCTTAAGGTCGTAGATTCTACCAAATACCTAGGAGTTACAATTACGAACAACTTAGACTGGACAGAACACATAAGAAAATGTTGTGAGGAAGGCGAACCAAAGGTTACGTTTCATTGGCAGAACGCTTCGAAGATGGCACCAGCTCCACCAAAGAGACTGCCTACATCACACTTGTGCGTCCTCTATTGGAGTACTGTTGCCCCTTGTGGGACCCTCACCAGGTGGGACTGACGGAAGATATTGAAAAGGTTCAGAGAAGGGCAGCTCGTTTTGTTTTATCACATTACCGGGGGGAAAGCGTCACGGAAATGTTGCACGACTTGGGGTGGAAATCATTAAAAGAAAGACGTTATTCATTGCGGCGTGATCTGTTTGCGAAGTTTCAATCACCGACTTTTAGTTCTGATTGTGAAAATATATTGCTAGCACCCACCTACTTAGGGAGACATGACCATCCCAATAAAATAAGAGAAATCAGATCGAAAACGGAACGATTTAGGTGTTCTTTCTTCCCGCGAGCTATTAGAGAATGGACCGTAGAGAAAAGTTATGAAAATGGTTAATGAACCCTCTGCCAGGCACTTAAATGTGATTTGCAGAGTATCTATGTAGATGTAGATGTTTCGCCATGGGTTGGTAGTACTCCATGCAACTATAAATCTTGCAGTTTTCCCTGTAACCACCCAACATGGACAAAAAATGTGGTGTCCATTAACTCTCATTTCAGTATCTCCGAGCTATTTACAATCCTAACAAAGCTAATAACAGCTGACATTATAGTAAACATTAGTGTCAAATCTCTATATATAAAAGGAAGTGTCCCGACTGACTGACTGACTGACTCATCATCGTCCAGCCCAAATCACTGAAGATAGAAACTTGAAATTTGTGGAGGGTGTTGATCTTACTCTGTAGCCGTCATTTAAGAAGCGATTTTTCGATATTCCGTCCGTAAGGCGGTGAAATAGAGGATGAATCGTTTTTTTTTTAAATACGTAGCTATTTAGGAAATTTTGAAGCTAAAACTACAAAATTTCGGATTTTAATTCAGGGTTCGAATTTAAAAGACTCGTGTTTCGGCATTTTTTGATATTCGACAAATAAGGGGGTAAAATAGGTGACGCAAAAACTTGATTTTCAAAAATATGTTGCTGTTAACTCAAATTTTAAGCTACAACTACGAAACTTCGGATATGGAATCTTGATCAGGATTAAAAATCCAAGATTTTTAGTATTTTCGGAAATTCAACAAGTAAGAGGGTTAAATAGAGGATCAAAAATTATTTTTGAAAACACGTTGCTATTGATACAATTTTGAAGCTAGAGCTGCAGAAATTGATATTTGTATAGTTGGTTAGACGTTAAAAAATACGTGTTTCGGTATTTTTGGAAATTCAACCATCAACGGGGTTAAATTGGAGAGGGGGTGTTTTTCGAAAAATGTTGCTATTTAGGCAATTTTGAAGTTAGAACTACAAATTTTCGGATTTGGATTCGGGGTTGGAATTTAAAAGACGCGTGTTTCGGAATTTTTTGAAATTCAACCAATAAGGGGGTAAAATAGGTGACGCAAAAAATTGATTTTCAAAAATATGTTGCTGTTAACTCAAATTTCAAGCTATAGCTACGAAACTCAAGATACGGATTCGTCATCAGGATTAAAAAGAAACAACTGGTGCAGACCAACCAGCCTACGCATGCGAAGCAGCGGGGGTTCAGCTAGTAGCTTATAAAGATAACGGAAACTCCGTGGAATTTACATGAGTTTGCCAGGCGACACCGCTAGCAGTGCCACCTGTTGGCTCGAGTTGTACGCCACGTCTGCTACTCCGAATTTTATTTCCCTGCGTACCTCATTTACAGCGCAAATTTTATATTGTTGCGCCATTTAAGAAAGTATGTTAGATGCTAATTCCTTTAAGGTGTAAGGTTAAGAAGAAACTACAGCAATCGGTTCTGTACAGTTTATTTGGGTAGAATTCGAACTGAAAATAATACAATGCATAAGTTTTAATCCTATACATCTACGCACATTTCGTGAGAATTTAGGCCCATTTGGGAGTTACTTTCCGTAACATGAGCATACTCTTTCTAATTTGTGATGCTGACGAATCATTTTTCTTATTGACAAATGCTTTAATTATAAGTGCAAAATATTGTTTTGGCAACAAAAAATAATAACTGTTACACCCACCTCCTAATTCGGCAGAGTCATTTATGAGAAAGGAAACCAACTTGCTTCTCACACCATAAGTGCTTTGAACAACGCACTTACCAAAATTTGTCTAAAATTTTCTGACATTTTATAGGACATACTCTGAGCACAACCATTGGGAAAAAGCGTTTTATTTGAGTCATATCTCTTCATCTGTATGTGGAAGTTGGCATCTTCAAGTTAATTATCATTATATGATCCCAGAGCATTTTATATTTTTCGTGTTCTAACCCACTACATGCCCAGCCCAAAATATAATTCCTCGCATTTGTTTCGATATGTTTACCTTCATTGATACTGATATCAGTATACAGAGATACATTAACACTGTCTTCAGCAGACATTTCACTCGCGAATGCATTAATGGAGGTTTTTTTCGATCCTTTTAATTTTACAAGAAATGCTGCTGCATCTACTGCACAGTTACTGTCTTGAGAGGGAAAGAGTAAGCTATTGACCACTGCTGCCAGTGAAGGTATCGTGCTGGTGTTTTACAACATCGTCAACTCTTTAAATAGGTAAAGGGATTAAAATAAAACTTGCGATTAAACTTTGTTGCTATATTACAATTAGTACATGTTTTTAAACAGACGCAAATAACAAATTACAGCACTTACCCTTGGCTTAACAAATTCTTATTTCTAAATTCTTTTTCCACAAAAATGGTCTGAGCATACTATGTACCTTTTATTCAAAGGCTCTGTGCCCTTCTTTTTCAAAATTTCATTTTAGGCAGCTCTTCGACTACGAATAAAGCGTAAAAGCAAATGATCTGAGTAGGCCTGATAGTTGCCTGCTTAAGCTATCATACTTATATATCTTTATTTTTCGGAAACCTGAAGAATGATTTTCGAGTGCTTTGCTGTTTATAGTTATTACAGCCGTATATTGGACATATACTTCCTCTTCCAACCATTTCCTAGTGCCGCGGTGGAGTAGCCGAGCGGTCTAAAGCGTCTCGCTGCGGAGCGCGCGGTTGCTCTCCGTGGAGGTTCGAGTCCTCCCTGGGGCATGGGTGTGTGTGTTTGTCCGTAGGTTAGTTTACCTAGGTTTAAGTAATTTGTAAGCTACGGACTGATGACCACGCAGTTTGTTGCGATAGATTTACAGACATTTGAACATTTCCTAGTTCTATCAACTAAGACGACAATCAAGAAAGTCTTCCGTGTGTAACAGTGTAAAGCGGCTGTCTATGCCCTGTGTTAGTTGACAACTCGAGCCAATAGGAGGTGTTCGCGTGTGCTGTCGTCCGTTTCACGGCTTAGTTTTTTTGTGTCTCGTTTCCGTCGTAGGTGTTCGGTAGCCGAGTAGACTGACCGACACAGGAATAAAGGACGCACGCTTGTGCAGGTACGAAGGTGAGCAGCCAGTAGGACAGCAGAAACTAGAAACACTAGAGTAAATTAGAACGAGATATATATTGCACACACACACGCTGGCCGCGGTGGCCGAGGGGACTGAGGCGCTTCAGTCACGGTCTGCACGGCCACTACTGTCGGGGATTCGAATCCCCCCTCGGGCATGGATATTTGTGCCGTCCTAGTTCGTAAGTAGTTCATAAGTAGTTTGTAAGTTTAGGGACTTATGACCCCGTAGTTAAGTCCCATAAGATTTACAAACATTTGAACATTTTTTATATATTGCACAGAATTTATACAATACTTAACTTTTACATAGTTCAGTACGGCAGAATGCTGATACATAGTTCAGCTAGAGGCCTGCCTAGTGCCTATCCGATAGCCAAGTTTTCACTGGTGTCTATCTGATTCCGAAGTGTTAAGTGGTTCCTATCTCAGTCCCAAGTGAACGATGTCGTTCAGTGGTGTCCACGAGCGGAGTTGTAGCAGAGGGCGCTCGTGGCTGACGTCGTAATAACGCCGCGCCGTGCGTGCATGGCGGCGCGCGGCGAAAGTAGGTGGCGCGCACTTTGGACTTGTGCGACACCACAGTTTATCTTTATAAGCTATTTGGTAGTACAAACAAAACTGCACAAGGCTGCCGTTTCGGTCCTGTAACAGCGGATAATCCAAGATGGCAATACTGCAACAACGATCGTACAATGTACTTGTATTTGTCAGAGAATGGATGATAGCATAGACACAACAAAAATGGCTTTTTAGAGGATTTACAGGTTTGGAACACGGGAAACATGGGCCTTTGGTTGGTGCTCCGTGTAACCCAAAGTACCTTGGTGCTGCTAGTGTACATTGTGGACGTCCATCTCTGTGCGTGAAGAGATACAGTTCAGACACTGGGCTATCGCGAATAAACGTTATTTCTGTTGCCACAACTATACATTCACGGGAATTGCACGAGAGACACCAAGTTTAAGATGTCAGGCTGTTTTCTGAGAAGGTGGAGCGATTTTGCATCGAGATATTTCCATAAGGTGATTCCATGAAACTTGTAAAGTAGTGTAAAGTGCGATTACTATTTAATTCACGTAATTTTCTGTCAGGTCCTGTTTACTTTTGGCCGACTACTCTGTACGATTTGCACGATTGTTTTTGTATAGCACTGTTTTGTCTACATTCCTTTTCATATTACATATAATTTTTCTTTCACCTTCCGGGGAATTTGTTATGAATTATTGTAATAACACATACAACTTTAAATTACAACTTTCTAACAGTGACAGTACCTTGCACCCGCCGAGTACTAGCTTGCGTGACATCAGCTTACCCAACCACAGCGGCTAAAAAAAAAAAAAAAAAAAAAGTTCAAATGTTTGTAAATCTATCGGACCAAAGTGCGTGGTCATCAGTCCGTAGCTTACAAACCACTGAAACGTAGGTAAACTAACCTACGGACAACACACACACCCATGCCCCAGGGAGGACTCGAACCTCCACGGCGAGCAACCGCGCACTCCGCAGCGAGACGCTTTAGACCGCTCGGCTACTCCACCGCGGCAGCGCGGCTCCGAACTGGGGTAGTGAGCGCCAAGGAGGTCAGAATAAAGGTAGGTGGCCATAGACTTAGTAAATAAAAACTAGGCCGCTCGCTGGCGCTAGTGTCGCGTCCCACATTGAACTTCACATAAGCCGCAATTTGCAGGGAAACAGTGCGTGTATATTGTTCGTTCGTGTGCTGCTTTTAATTGTAACAGTAGGAATGGAACCAAAGACGAAGACGAAACAGTGTTACATTTCACAGATCAGTCATTACTTGTATACCGTATAGTATTTACCTGGAGAAATGGTAAATCATGAGCGTTTCTTTTTGTTTACGTTTCCTGTTAAGGCTAGTCTACACGACGACACCAGGTTGCGACACTCGTTGCATGAAATGAGTTGCGCGCAACTGGTTTCCTGTATTCTGTAGACACGGCGCCAGTACTATACACCAGTTTCGTTGTTTTTTGAGTGCCTTAGTCGCCATAGAATGAACGTTTTGGTAATTGTAAGAGTTGTGGCGCAGCTATTGCTTCTCTGTGTGAAGTCGTTGCATAAGACTAAACATAAAGAGAATAAGAAACGTGTTTGGGTTCGTGAATGGATTAAAAAAATACGTAAGCTCGGTTGCTCAGCGACCTTCCTGAAAGAAATTGTGATTGAAGACCCAAGAAGTTATTTTAATCGACTTAGAATGTAGCCAAAGCAGTTCACGTTCCTTTTAAACAGAGTTAGTAATGTAAAAAAGAAACAAGATACTGTTATGCGTGAAGCGTTATTATCAGAACTGAAATTATATATTGTATTACGTTTCTTGTCAAGTATATATTCGTCTCTACAGTACCTGTACCGTGTTTCGAAAACCACAATTCCCATAGTTCGTTTATTTTGGTATTTCTAATCGTCAACGCATCAATATTTAATTCACGGATAATTGCTTCAAGAGCACTAACAAGCCGCTGCTTATTACTGAAATTTTCATCGTTAAAATCGCACAAACACCTATGCATTGCATATATGTTCAAAAACCGAATTATTTCTTCCGTTCCGCCCCCCTTTTGTTGTATTTTGTTCTGTATTGGCTATAAACTAACTTAAAACACACGCAGTCAGTTTCACCAAAGTTGGGCTGTGCCGAAACTGCTTAGTTTCGCCAACGAGTAGCGCGACCGCCTACCGCGGTGTAGCGCAGTTTCATGAAACTTAGTGTCGTCGTGTAAAATAGCCGTTACTAATGATTCTCTAGAACTCATAGAAGTATATTGTTGCATGTCAAGTACTTATATTTTCTTTGCATATTACTAAAATATTAACACGATTAATGTACCAAGTTGAACTCAATGAAGAAGTAGGCGTATAAGAGGTATTTAAATTGTTAATCGTATATATACGTATGATGTAGAAGTAGGTCTAATTGCTTTTAGGCACTTCGTAAATGGTCAAATATTTGATCGAATGTTGCATACTCACCCTTGGAAAGGTACTGTCTCTGTTAGAAAGTTAATTTAAAGTTGTATGTGTTATTACAATTATTCATAACAAATTCCCAGGAAGGTGAAAGAAAAATTATATGTAATATGGAAAGGAATGTAGACAATACAGTGCTATATAAAAAACAATCGTGCAAATCGTACATAATAGTCGGCCAAAAGTAAACAGGACCTGACAGAAAATTACGTGAATTAAATAGTAATCGCACTTTCCACTATTTTACAAGTTTCATGGAATCATCTTATGGAAATATCTCGATGCAAAATCGCTCCACCTTCTCAGAAAAGAGCCTGACATCTTAAACTTGGTGTCTCTATGCAGACGTATTTCGGAAATTGTGAAACTTCATTCATTTAAACAGTGTATAATACTCAGTAATTTTTTCAAAACAAACAGGCGTTTATTTTGTGCTTCATTTTGTTCTTGTCGCGTCTCATATACTTCAGATCACACCCCAGTGCTAGGATTCTTCCCTGCAAATGGCGGCAATCAGCTGTTTCAATTCGGGGACAATTGCCTCGCTTCTCCGCTACGGCGTGTAGGGGCTTGGAGGTAGGGATGGGAAAAACCGACCGGTCAAAACCGATACCGGTATTTTAGTTTTGAATAACCGTTTTTTTCGGTATTTATTTAGTATCCGTTGTAACCGGTTTTTTAGTTACTGCCAAGAACCGGGTAAAAAACCCGGTATGACTTCTTCCTGTAGTAGTGGTTCAAAATGTGTTTTTTGTAAATAATGATCGGATGATGACTGACTAAATGTGCCGAAAGCGGCCATTTTTATAAATGAGTTTTCTTGACTGTTTTTACTATTGGATATTAAAGAACAGAGTGTTGTTAGCTCCTCAACACGTTGGTTAAAACTTTCAATGTATTATATTTCTATGCTAATAAGTTTGTTAATGTGATTGCTTGAAAGTTAATGTGGTGCCTCGCGAGGTAGCCGTACGGTCTGAGGCTCCATGTTACGGACTGCGCGGCTGCTTGTCGGAGGTTCGAGTCCTCCCTCCTCGCTCGGTCATGGGTGTGTATGTTGTCCTTAGCGTAAGTTAGTTTAAGTTAGATTAAGTAGTTTGTAAGTCTAGGGAGCGATGACCTAAGCAGTTAGGTCTCGTAAGAAGTCACACCCATTTTAACATTCTTTGAGTATGTGGTATACAGCTTTTCTAGTTCAATTTGTGTAAATGTACACTGACATCATACTGTTAGTCCGAACTGTGACTTTATTTTTCGAAACACTTCTGCAGCACTGACTGAAGTTCATTTACTGACTATAACTTACATATATATTGTGTATATAAAGAGATATTCATATGTGCTGGCTCACAAGTCCAACTTCAGGATTGGATGGAAATACTAGGCTAGTAAATCTGTATGCTTCGTATATCAGCGTCTACAGACTCCTGGCTAGGCTTACACACGCTCAAGAAGGCGTAGTATTGGGAGGGGATCTCGCAAAATATGGAAAGACTAGTGATTAGTCGTATAACGTAAATTTACCTAAATTTTAACTAAATTTCCTAAGTTTCGGTTTGGGCAAAAACTAGATGAACCGAAAATTCGATTACGGTTTCTGTTCCGGCGGCAAATTATATTTCGGTCGAATTCTGCTGGAAATAATAGCAATAAAAAAACCGAAAACCGGTTATTTAAAAAACCGGTTATCTTGAGCAGTTTTTACAGTGCGGTTAAAATGAAGGTGAAAAGAACCGGTATAATCGAAAACCGGTTGTTGCAGCGATAATCGCCATCTCTACTTGGAGGTGACATTATCTATGCAGAGCACATACGTCAGTTGAAGCCTGTCCGCCATCTTGGTGTGTTGTGGACTGCTATTTCTCCGTTAAAAATATGCGTTAAGTCGACCCTCTTACTGTTAATGCACTGGACTGACAGTCATTGCGAAGTATGTACTTTCGAACAATATACTTTCTTGAATAAATAGTAATAAATACTCAGCATATTATATTTGAAAACTTAATTTTTAACGGCTAATTTGCACTCGTTTAACACGTCGTACATCAAGGCCATTAACGTGCAGGGATAAGAAATAAAAACATTGCGGTGTGCTGATGACATAATAATTCTCTGTCAGAGACCGCAAAAGATCTGGAAGAGTAATTGAATGGGATGGACAGGGTCTTGAAAGGAAGATATAAGATGAACATTAACAAGAGTAAAACGAAGGTAATGGAATGCAAAGTCAGAAAATCAGGCGATGCTGAAGGAATTAGATTAGGTAATGAGACAATAAAAGTAGTAGATTAATTTTGTTATTTGGGTAGCAAGATAATCGGACACTAGGTACCGTTAACATGCGTTTTACTGTCCGTCTGCCTGGGTGAGTTAGACACAGCGGCCAGCCGTGCGACGAGTTTGAAGTTTTAACGCTAGAGTGATCCCCTGTCGCGCCACGGGGGATTTTGAATTATGTTACCCTTCAACTGATCTTTGAAGAATGGGATACCACCGAGAAAAGCTGTGAAGTCTCTGATGACCAAGCTGTCGACGGGACGTTAAACCCTAGCCTTCCTTCCTCCTTCTACAAATAAGTCGTGTTACTATTTTGCTGTTATGACAAACGAATTGTATTGGTAATATTCATAGCTCTCAGCAACTGTTTTTCTTTGTAACTGGACTTACATTCGCGTCAGATCTACTAGCAGCCGCTGTAGAAACCGATCTCCATCCCCCTCCACAATCCTCCTCTCTCTCTCTCTCTCTCTCTCTCTCTCTCTCTCTCTCTCTCTCTCTACCACAATTGTTTATTTTCAGGTCTGGCTGCTTTTCTACGTCTACATCTACATACATACTCCGGAATCCATCGTTAGGTGCGTGGCGGAGGGTACACTGTACTACTACTAGGCATTTCCTTTCCTATTTCACTTCCAAATAGAACGAGGAAAAAAATAATGCCTATATGCCGCCGTACGAGCCGTAATTTCTTTTTTCTTGTCTTTGTGATCACTACGCGAAATGTAAGTAGGCGGCAGCAAGATCGTACTACACTCAGCTTCAAATTCCGGCCCTCTAAATTTCCTCAACAGAATTTCACGAAAAGAACGTCGTCTTTCCTCCAGCGATTCCCAATTGAGTTGCCGGAGCATTTCCGTGACACTCGTGCATTGGTCGAACCTACCAGTAACAAACCTAGCTGCTCGCCTCTGAACTGCTTCTATGTCTTCCTTTAAACTGATCTGCTGCGGGTCCCAAACACTTGAGCAATAGTCAAGACGTGGTCGTACAAGCGTTTTATACGCGGTCTCCTTTACAGGTGAAGTACATCTTCCCAAAATTCTCCCAATAAACCGAAGTCGGCTGTCCGCCTTACTCACGACTGTCCTTACATGCTCGTTCCATTTCATATCGCTTTGCAATGTTACGCCTAGATATTTGAACGACGCGACAGCATCAAGAAGCTGTATTCGAACATTGTGGGATTGCTTTTTCTACTGATGTGCAGCACCTTACATTTTTCTACATTGAGAGCTTGCTGCCATTCTTCGCACCAACTAGAAATTTTGTCTAAGTCATCCTGTATGCTACTACAGTCAATGACAGACGACACCCTCCCATACACCACAGCATCATCAGCAAACAGCCGCAAATTACAACTTACTCTGTCCATCAGATCATTTATATAGATAGAAAATAATAGCGGTCCTATCACACTCCCCTGGGGCACGCCTGACGATACACTCGTCTCTGATGAACACTCCCCGTCGAGAACAACGTACTGCGTTCTATTACTTAGGAAGTCTTCCAGCCAGTCACAAATCTGTGAACCTATTCCATAAGCTCGTATTTTCGTTAGCAGTCTGCAGTGTGGCACCGCGTCGAACGCGTTTTTGAAGTCGAGAAAAACACAATCCGCTTGCTGCCCTTCATCCATGGCTCGCAAGATGTCATGCGAGAAAAGGGGAAGCTGAATTTCCTAAACCAGTGCTGATTCATAGAAAGAAGCTTTTCCGTTTGTGCTGGGAAAAAGCTGATTATGGTAATTATATGTAGCTTAGGACAAAGTGTGTGCTTGTTTTATTAGAGAACGGCCGTAATTTGGCAGCAAAGAAGTGGTCGTGGAAAAGGCAGACGGGCCTGTGCGCTAATGACTGTTGAGTGAGAGGGCAGAGCTTGGTTTTCGGGCCTGCGTGCTGCGTGCCTGTACGGCAGCTGCACGGCAGGTGTTGGGCGGCAGAGCGCACACCTGCCTGCAGCGGCAGATGCACCCGGCACTGCCAAGGCCAAGGGCGCTCACAACACTGAGCCCAGGGAACCGTGGGCAATAGTGATGGTCAGTTCGGATCATTACATTGTTTCCAAACATACGGATCATCTGACTCTAGTGAGTCGACTCACTGCTTCGGTCCACGAAACGTCCGCCATGTTTTCCGCAACATGGTTGGAATCGCGCTGCACTAACAGCGTAGAGGCGCATGCTCTGCCATCTTTCACAAACGATTTCGCAAAAACTAATTGGTAGAAATATTAAATTTATCCACTACTTAAATCTTTATATGTCAGCATTGTGACGAAATGCTCGTCATTTCGTTAATAGTCATAGTTAATAAGATATTGGCTTCGAAATAAGAAACTGCGCTACATTAGGAAAAGTTTGCAGTAAAAAAAATAGAGGCTGCTATGATATTCGGTTTGGTGCTTGTTGCACCAAATGTTGCTGCGGATGAACTTTCCTAACGGATTTTATTTTATTTTCCACTTAGGAGGAGATCTTTACCTTTCACTCCTACCGCTAAACTTTGTTTTATTTAGCGCACTCATTTCCGATGGCGATAAGGCCAGAATGAATCATTGCGTATCTCATACACGGTTAGAGGTATCAAAATATTTTGACACATGATAACATGCAAAGAGGGGAGTATTTTGCCACATGGTAACTACGCAAAACTTCATTAAGTGTCGCGTTATTCAAAGAAATACATAGTTGTAAAATAAAAAAAGAGTAAAGTTAGTGATCTATTATTCGATTTGCAGATATTCCTTCGTCACTCACAAATGTTTACTTCTTTGCTTCTTATCCATTGTGTTTCAGAGCTACTACTCCGTTTCCAAAACCTAACAGGAGTTACATTTTCTTCAGTTTAAAGCCTAGCAGTAACAGAACGGAAGTTACTAGATCTAATGACGATTTTATGTGAGAATTCTTGAAAATGACAGATAGCAAGGATCTCTTCACTAGCTAACGAACTGACTTGTTCTCATTTCCTCACATAATAAAGCACTCTGTATTGAGATATTCTAGAATATCGTTTTCATATAAGTGAAAAATTGAAATCGCATATTACATAGACACAGCACTTTTGTACTGTGCAACTAATAAATTTAATGGGTTAAAAGATGTCAGTACCAGTATCTTCAAGTATGGATGTTATGCAGTAACATGTGCCTCTAATGCGAAAGGCGTGTTGCTACTAGACGGGCGGGCGGATCCCAGCGCGTCATATTTAACTGCCTTTATCTCAAGTTATACATTTCCCACTGAGTTGCTGTTTGGAGAGGATGAAAATTTGATGTGTTTTGAACATTTCATTCGCTTAATGTGTTCACCTAACTTCAACAGAAAAAAAGTTCCTCCCATGTCGAAAATTCCGTAACGTCGTCAGAAAGTGATTGGTCGTAAACTATCAGTATATGCTGCCATAAATAAAACTAAAAAGAAAATGTAGTGTAGTTCTTAACGAATCTATTGATGAAAATTCCACGTTCATACTGAGTAGTTTGCGAGTGTGAGCGAGTTGAATGAAACGCGAGATAACGCGTGAGCTCGTCCGGAACGTGGCAACTCCTACAGCATGGGGGAAAATGGCGGAACAAACAGTGACAATCTCTACAGTGTAGCTACAGGCCAGTCGTCAGGTATGTTTAGGTCCAAAAAAATTGCAGGAAGCTGAATTTTTGATATGTTGTTAGGACATATTAGAGTAGTATTAAACCAAGTTTGCAGCTTCGAAATGCTTTTGCGTAACTTTCAAGAGCCAAAAAAACCTCGAAATTTTCGGACTTTTTTCTGGTTTTGGCTTATAACTCGTGAAGGGTGGTTTTTTGACGAAAAGTCACTCACACCTCTATTAATGTAGATAAAATATTTTAAAATTTAAGCC
This sequence comes from Locusta migratoria, assembly GCA_026315105.1. Taxonomy (NCBI): domain Eukaryota; kingdom Metazoa; phylum Arthropoda; class Insecta; order Orthoptera; family Acrididae; genus Locusta; species Locusta migratoria. The sequence goes on along the minus strand of CM048745.1, from coordinate 271,123,332 downwards.
CAACCGCAGCTCTGTAAGTCCAATAGTTCCCGAGATATTGGACTTCAAAAATTGACTTATTTCTCCGAAAAGTTCAAATTTTCGATTTTAGTCATCTTTCGGTTAGAAAATTGGCTCTAATGATCATCCCATGGGGAATGTCATACAAAACAAAGTTATAGAGCAGTTATTTAACTTTAACCTAAGTACTGAACAAAGTCTATAGGCTCAATAGATTTCTATTTATCGTTAAAAAAGGAAAACTTGGAAAAATAGGAGTATTCAATAAATTGACCCAGACCAATTACTCATTGACGATGATTATTAACGTATTGTATATAAATAGGTGTAATTATGTGTTAGTGCACACAAATATATTTGTGAAAGTAGGTATAGCCGTAAAAAAAACTGAAATAAAATAATAAAAAAGACTAAATCATCTCAGTATTTGGGTATTGGTCAGCCATTAAGGGATTGGGTCTTTCGTTCGTAGCAAGGCCTTTTGTTGTGCGAAGGTATTAATTCCCCTCCCGTCCCCCTTACTCAGAGTCGTGACTTAGCGTGTGTTCTGTCCTTCCTTCCAAACTTCTTGCCTCCGAGGCCTTCCCCACTACACCCAGTCTCCCCTTAGAAACAGCCGTATTCGGATCCGTGAAGAACGTTGCAAACAAAAATCGTCTAAATCTTGATCTTGGTGGCGTTTTAAGTACTTTCTGTTTTACAATATGGCGGAGCTACTCCCATCGCATGTTTGTTTCGGGGTCGTTGGTAAGTGCTTGGAGAGGGAACAGTGACAGTGAAAAAACGCGGAATTTAGAAGCTGATAAAAATTAGTCAAACGTGGGCTTGAAAGTAACATGAGGTTTTGTGCAGTTTAAACTAAGAGACCGTACATGACGCATGCAGGAAGAGGTACACTGTGGAAAGTAATGTGTAAGTATTTGTCCAGCGAGAAGGAGATGTTTGATTTGCTCAACCATCGTCTTCGTGTGGGGAAAGGCTGAAAAGTGCGTCGGATTCAAGGCGTCACATCATTGGATATTATTGTTTCCTTTGTGGTGAAAAATTCTCCAAGGAATATTTCGAGAAGCAGATAAAATTGCCCAAATATCTACAGGATGAACTCCATCAAAGGGAAACACTGGAAGTGAAAGAATAGATTGTGGAAAAAGCTAGACAAGCTGGTGAATGGGGACAACACATTCTTCAGCGTCATTCATGTATAAGTGAACATGTTGCTACTGAGGTGAAGTACCACAAACATTGCTACGTAAAATTGCACTCCTTGTCGCGAAGTACTAGTGCAGGAGGTAAACGAGGCCGTCCTGAACATCCCTTCCTTTTCGAAGGTATGGAGCGTATATATGCATACCCTGCAGAAACAAGACAGGAAAACCAATTTTCCATAAGTGAATTGTTTGCAGAGACCTTCACATGTGATTACAAACCAGCAGTTGCAAGTGTTCAAGCTCATCTAAAAAAGCGATATGGAGGAAAAATTATTTTTGCGCAGGTTGGTCCGTATCACAGGCCAGTCTTGATGTTCACGGACATTGGACAAAACATTCTTTACGAAAAGTGGTACAATCAGAGACTTAGCGATCCTGCTGAAGAGCGGCTTAGAGTTGTCAAAGCTTCAGCAGAGATTATCCTGCAAGACATTCGTTCCTAAACATTTGGCACTACTCAATATCCCCCGTCAGATGCTTTTTTAAAAGACGCAGGGGCATCCTTCTCTTGAACAGTGGAAAAAGAAGTGCATAGGATTTGCTCATGCAATCATGGCTGCAACGAGGCCCAAATCTTTCCTATCCTCAATTTAAATAAGCCTTGGAACCTATTTGTTAGAAAATTGGAATCAAAGCACCTTGTTGAACTTTTCCACTGTATGGGAATTTCTTGTACATATACGGAGGCTATGCATTTCGAAAGTTCCGCTATCCTCCGTGGAGAGGTGGCCCAACCAGTCGACAAAGGAGCTTTTATGCATTTTGTCGTCGAGAATGCAGATGTGAACGTTAACACAATTGATGGAGAAAATACGTTCCATGAAATGGGTGGTACAATGATCATGACCCCTCACTCATCCGTTCACCCAGACGTAAACAAACCAAGTTTGAAGTCTGTATGTACCGAGTCTATCAGGTTCACACACTGCCACACACATTAAACATTCTTATATTAGAAAGAAATTTGGCTTGTCAGCCGTTTCAATTAACGAAGTGAAAATCGCTGAAGTCATTTTGCCAGACCTGCTGTAGTTGTTTGCCAGGCATCCCAGGATAGAATGGATTGATGGAGCTAGTGATAGAAGATCTTCCTTACAAACGTTCAAAGATTGTATATCTCCCTTTTATCCATGCTCCCCCAACCGACTACGACACTGTTTTAACATCACTTTTAAAAGCCAGTTAAAGAACAAGCATTTACGGTCAGGAAACATGTTTTGTGACCTACGATCAACCACTGTACTTGAAAGCCCGAGACATTGTGGAGAGCCACCAGCATCCATGTTAATCATGGGGGCCGTCGGTGCCATAATGGCAGGAAGTGACTCAAGGAACTTCTCTGTTCAATAATTGCCGAAAACAGTGTTGAAAAAATCCTTTTTATATACGATGCGTTAATAATTATCGTCAATGGGTAATTCTTCCCTTTTCTTTAACATACACAGGAGAAGAGAACTGCAATTCGTCTGGGTCAATTTATTGACTACTCCAATTTTTCCAAGTTTTCGTTTTTTAACGATAAATAGAAATCTATTGGGCCTATGGAGTTCGTTCAATACTTAGATTAAAGATAAATAACTGCTCTATAACTTTGTTTTGCATGACATTCCCCATGGGATGATCATTAGAGCCAATATTCTAACCGAAAGATGACTAAAATCGAAAATTTGAACTTTTCGGAGAAATAAGTCAATTTTTGAAGTCCAATATCTCGGGAACTATTGGACTTACAGAGCTGCGGTTGGGCTTAAATTTTAGAATATTTTATCTACATTAATAGAGGTGTGAGTGACTTTTCATCAAAAAACCACCCTTCACGAGTTATAAGCCAAAACCAGAAAAAAGTCCGAAAATTTAGAGGTTTTTTGGCTCTTAAAAGTTACGCAAAAGGATTTCAAAGCTGCAAACTTGGTTTAATACTACTCTAACATGTCCTAACAACATACCAAAAATTCAGCTTCCTGCAATTTTTTTGGACCTAAGGCCATTTTTTGTCTACGCGACTGGCCTATCTCAACTTGCGCATGCGCAAAGGCTCGCTGAAGGCAACAACCATGTCTCACAGTTTGATTTGGCGTATTGATTTATCAAAAACGCGTCAAATTTCTTATAACTGAATGTCAAATAATGACGCATCAGTGGTGAGAGTTTCAGAAGCTCTTAAAATGGATGATAATAGTAATGAGTACAAGTCATCAACTGTGAGAAAGCCGACCGCGGTGGCCGAGCGGTCTGCGGCGCGCCAGTCACGTTCTGCACGGCCACTACGGTAGGGGATTCGAATCCCCCCCTCGGGCATGTATATTTGTGCCGTCCTTAGTACTAGCTAGTTCATAAGTAGTTTGTAAGTTTAGGGACTGATGACCCCGTAGTTAAGTCCCATAAGCTCTACAAACATTTGAACTGTGAGAATGGCCGTGTGTATATATACATGTGGTGTCTGTTCGGAAAGAACAGACGTCACATTCTGATCCTGCAGCTGTTATTATTTAATATTCATAGAATATATGACTTCAACTGCTATTGGGCAAAGCTTTGCCCAATAGCAGTTGAAGTCATATATTCTATGAATATTAAATGGCCGTGTGGTTGAAAACATCACATTATGAAGAAAAAGACAGGGACTTTTCGGCCGGCAGGGATGGGCTAAACTGTGATTTTCCGATATCAGTGATTTCTGTGACTGCTACTTTTAGATATCTGTGATTCTTAGTTGCGATTTGTCACTGTTTGCAATCGCAGTGTAAAAAATCCTCGACATGTATCCCTCCGCACTCGAAGTGCGATTTCGGTGACTCTGAATGCTACTTTTGCGATTTGTGCTACTTCTGCTACTGATATTGCTACTTCTGCGATTTCTGCTAATCTTGCGATTTCTGCTACTTCCGTGACTTAGGCGATGTGTGTGGCAAGTGTAATATATATCACCCATAACAGATTCCTCGTCCTACATGTAAGTATATACAAAAAAAGAATATTGATGCTCCATTTGCGTGTAATGTTCGCATTATTTACACATCGACAAATGTCAATTAGTCTTCTAAACGCTATTTCAGTGTTTGGTGTGTAATGTATAGTTAAAAGTGAGGTTATTCGCAAGTAATGTGTAACAGAAATTGGCAAGTAGGCCTATAGTTTACCTTAACAGAAAGATTTGGCAGATTAGGCATACAGCAACTGTGTCAGTGCAACGAAAGTGCTATGTTCTTGCCTGTAGAATGTATGAACAGATTTTTTTAAACATTGTATGATATTTAAAAGAGATAAGTAAATGTGAAATACACCGTGAGTGACTTCTGAAAATTCTATTTTTCCCTTTAAAACCTTTCGGTATCACTACATATTCTGCCGAATAACTATAGATAAGAGCTTCCGTTATATTTTACTAATCGACGTACGACCTAGTGTGCTAATGTTGGCAACTAAATCTTCATTTTATAAGAATTTTTAATTTACTGACTGTACAGGGTTACACACAATAAACCTTACAACCACAGATTAAGAATAACATTATTTATTTTATGATAAAATATTATTTCCATCATTCTATGTGATTTAGATTTCTACGATCATTCATCGGTCATTGCCAACATAAGCACACTATGCCAGCACTGCAGTAAACAGAAGTTTTAATATTACTGAAGGATCCGATACCACCCATTTGGTTTCACTCATGTCATCACAGGACGGAATGTACAAAAAGGAAAACACGGGAAACAACATTCCTAAACCTAAAACAAATCTGATAAAATAAAACTTTCCATTACGCGAAAAACTTGTTTATTTTGAAGTGTAATATTTTTATAGAATCCTCGAAGACACGCCTATATCGCAGTACTTAACACAGTCCACACAGAAAATGAAGTTGGCCTACTATTAAACATTTCGTAAAATTACTTACTTGACCACTTGATACCAACACCCTTGGAATTTTTATTTTATGTACGATGTATAATGCATGCAAAAATATTCGTTGAAACCAGATTTGCAATGTAAGAAACGTATTCTGAATTCGCATAATAGTTGTAGGTTCTATGACGAAAAATGATTTTAAACAGGTATCAAGTCCGTAATACAACATTTATTTGGCATTCACATTTATTGTCTTTACCAACTATAACCTAAAAACATACATGCCAGGCTTTGCTTCACAGCATGTAAATGCTGCCGCCAGGTAAAATAGTTTCACACAGAAAATTATCTTCTTGTTTATTCATTTGACAACATCCCTAAACAACACACGAGTGAAAGTACGACAGTTGGCCAACAAGTAGCACAATGCGAAATATTAAATGCTATTCTCAGTTGCTACTTGCGACTCTTAATCCCGACTTTTCAATGAAATGGCAGTTTGGACCAGTGAGGACGTTCGAGCTCACTGGTTTGAGTCGATGGCGTTCGACCAACACATATACACAAAAATCCACACATACACGAGGCAGACGGCAGGAAGCTAGAAGTACCAATTTCGGCCAACAGATGGCAGCCGGCAAAGTCTAGACTGTGCCTCTTAATTGCTACTTGCGACTCTTAAACGCGATTTGTCACTGAAATCGCAGGTAGGCTCTCCGAAAGAGGGCAGAGTGCAAACTGCTTCTTGCTACTCGTAATTGCGACTTGCTACTCTTACTTGCTACTGCGCTTCTAAACTGCGACTGAAATCGCAGTCAGATTCCGTAAAGTTACGACTGTGAAAAATGCTACTTCTAAATCAAGGTGACTCTTAACAGATACGCGATTTTCGACCCATCCCTAGCAGCCGGATAGAACAATCTTTTTTTCGTGCCCTCGCGTTTATAGCTGATTCTGAAACCAGCAACGGCTTCTCTATAGTTACTTGCCAGAAATGTTTCCCCTTTGTTCTGAATATGTAGTGATTTAGAGGGTCAATGGCGTTTATATTCTTCGTTGTCATAAATATTCAGGTCTTTGAGAAAAGGTGGCGGGGAGAAGCCTTTGCGCGTGCGCAAGGTGAGGACCGGGTGCTGGGTACAGTGAATCATGACTCAAAGTTAGCGTGTCTCTTCAATGTAATAGAATGACCTAAGATCAGTGTATTCGGTTATTTTACTACTAGCTTAAACTCGCGGCTCCGCACGCGTGTTGGTTGATTATGATAGATAAGTTACCTTTCAGTAGTGTGCTATGAGACTGGTTTTGAAGGATGAAATGAAATACAGTACTTTCTTTGGAAACAAACATTTATAATCAATATTCAATTTTAAAAAATTACGTGAAGTGCTTAATGATTTACAGTAAATAATACATACATTATTCCTTATAGAATGTTCAAATGTTTGTATAGTCTATGGGACTTAACTACGGGGTCATCAGCCCCTAAGCTTACAAACTACTTATGAACTAGGACGGCGCAAATATCCATGCCCGAGGGGGGATTCGAACCCCCGACCGTAGTGGCCGTGCAGACCGTGACTGGAGCGCCTTAGTCTCCTCGGCCACCGCGGCCGGCATTCCTTATAGCCTGTGTTGTAATATCTCAACACGTATGGTGAGAGTAATGTCCAAATTCATTTTAATTTCATTTTAGGGCATTGGTAAATTACGTATTTGTAGTATTGTTTGGAGCGTAAATGTAGAGATGTTTTGTGTTGCCCACCCTTGAGCAAGCGATGTATAATTGACCATGTGAAAAACATGAGGGCTGTAAATGGATTCTTGCGACGTTTAATGATTGTCCTTGAGCTTTGTTAACTGTCATGGCGAAAGCTAGACGAACTGGAAACTGAAGTCTTTTGAACTGAAACGGCATATCTGAAGGAATTAAAGGAATGCGAGATATAAAAACATCTTTCCCGGCTGAAGTTCCTGACAAAATCGTTGCACGCATAGGCCAAAGATATGGTCTGTGGAATCACATTTCGTTGTATGTAACCTCCTTGCTATGGAGTCGCAAATACCGCACCCGCCTCCTTTTGAATACGATCTACGAACACTTGGCTGCCAGATTCCAGTCTTCTATTTTAATATGACTTGCTTAGGAAGTAACACTGTTAATAACGGATTCAGTCGCCTCGTTGCAGAACAGTGGCCTGATTTTCTTTGTGTATATACAGATGGGTCCAAAATTCCACAAGAAGAGTGTACTGGATGTGCCTTTTTCTGCCCTCAGATTCAGATTCGGAGAACCTTCACGCTGTCAACGAATACCTCTATATTTACGGCGGATACAGTGGCAATTCTGGAAGCACTTAGGTTTGTTTCTACCCTTTCCTTCCCGAAAATATTAATTGTGTCTGAATCTCAAAGTGTCCTTGAAACTCTACAACATCGGAGATGGAACAAAAAAAAAAAAACCAACAGCTATATTCTGGATGTGATTTCGGCATATATTCGCTGTACAAATACGGGACGGACAGTTAATTTACTGTGGCTGCCTTCTCACGCTGGTATCTGCTATAATGAGGAAGTTAATGCATTGGCTAAACAAGCGGCATCCTTAGGCACTGTCTTGGACCTACAACTACCATACACAGACTTCTTATCTGCGGTCAAGGAATACGCCAAATAACAGTGGCAACAGATGTGGAACGTTTCCCAAGAAACGAAAGGCGCTTCCTACGCTGTTGCTACAACCTCGGATTTCTACGCAGCCGTGGTTATGAGGACTCATCTGGACCGATCCGCGATTTTTACCATTATTCGTCTTCGCTTCAATCACGCCTCTTATCCACAACATCTACATCGGATCAACGTCTACGATTCGGCGCATGTGTGATCCTGAAACGGAAGCTGATGACAACCACATCCTGTTCAGGTGCCCCAAATTTGACCGAGAACGTTTGAACTTCCTGCAGACATTGGTGAAGATGGGATATCCCCTTCCCCAGTCAGCTTCTTCCCATTTGTTTACAAAAGACATTCGTGTGTATAAAATCATAATTAAGTTTATTAAGATCACTGTACAAAATCTATAAGCATCAAGTGTGTTGGTAATATAATGCAGTTTTCGCTTCGTTTCCACTTTCCATTTTGGCAAAATGTACTTCTGTTTTGTCTGTTTATTTAAATATATGTACATTTCCACTGTGTGTTGTAGATGGCCACATTGAGTTAAAACTCAGAAGGCAAAAAGATTCGCAAACATCATCGCTGGCCTTCAGTCCGATTTTTTTTATTTATAATTTGACAATTACACACAGACGTTTCGTTTGCGTTCTGTAGTTTAAGACACACACATAAAATTTTATATACACCGGTAACTTTCCATCCCAATAGGCCTATAATCCAACCTTTTATCATTATCATCCCTCAAGCAACAGTGCAAACATAAAACCATTTTCAGAGAATAAATATAATTTTCAAAGAGTAATTATTGTTCCTCATTTCGCGTAATATTCTTAAATTTACTAAATATCTATCAGATCGCCATAAAACGGTGCCTAAAACCTTCCCCGGATAGACATTAGCAACGGTACAAATTTTCAGCTCTTTATGTCTTGTGGTTCAGACGTGATAAACGTACACCGTACAGACATTCACATTTATCTCTATATATAAAAGGACTGACTGATTGACTGATTGACTGACTGACTGACTGACTCCTCATCGCCCAGCCCAAACCACTGAAGATAGAAACTTGAAATTTGTGGAGGGTGTTAATCTTACTCTGTAGGCGTCATTTAAGAAGCGATTTTTCGATATTCCTCCCGTAAGGGGGTGAAATAGGGGATAAAACGTTTTTTGAAAATACGTAGCTATTTAGGCAATTTTGAAGCTAGAACTACAAACTTTCGGATTTTAATTCAGGGTTCGAATTTAAAAGACACGTGTTTCGCCATTTTTTGAAATTCGACAAAAATGGGTGACGAAAAAAATTGATTTTAAAAAATATGTTGCTGTTAACTCAAATTTTAAGCTAAAACTACGAAACTTCGGATATGGAATCTTGGTCAGGATTAAAAATCCATGATTTTTAGTACTTTTGGAAATTCAACAAATAAGAGGGTTAAATAGAGGATCAAAAATTCTTTTTGAAAACACGTTGCTATTGACACAATTTTGAAGCTAGAGCTGCAAAAATTGATATTTATATAGTTGGTTAGACGTTGAAAAATACGCGTTTCGGTTTTTTTGGAAATTCAACCGTCAACGGGGTTAAATTAGAGAGGGGGTGTTTTACGAAAATATGTTGCTATTTAGGCAATTTTGAAGTTAAAATTACAATTTTTCGGATTTGGGTTCGGGGTTCAAATTTAAAAGACACGTGTTTCGGTATTTTTGGAAATTCGACCAATAAGGGGGTGAAATACGAAATGCAAAAATTGATTTTCAAAAATATGGTGCTGTTAACTCAAATTTCAAGCTATAACTACGAAACTTAAGATATGGATTCTTCATCAGAGTTAAAAAGAAACAACTGGTGCAAACCAACCAGCCTACGCATGCGAAGCAGCGGGGGTTCAGCTAGTAGATATAGATGTTTCAGTGTAATAGAGTGATTTCTTACAATCGGAGAGCAATGTATTCGGTTATCTACTGTGCGTCAGTGTTCATTTGACGCGGCGGAGTGGCCTAGCGCATTGAGGTGCTTTGCTCCGATGCGCGAGGCCGTTCCCCGTCGGTAATGCGAATCGTAGACTTAGTAAATAAAAACTAGACCGCTCGCTGGCGCTAGTGTCGCGTCCCCACATTGGGCGTGACAGAAGCCGCCATTTGCAGGGAAAACATTTGCATAAACATTGTTCGCTCGTGTGCTGCTTTTAATTGTAACAGTGAGAATGGTAGGAAAGACCAAGTCAGAAACACTGTTACATTCCACAGATCAGTCCATTACTTGTTTACCGTATACTATTTTCGTGGATAAACTATAAATCATGAGCGTTTATTTTGTTTAGGTTTCCTCTTACAAATGATTCTCTAGAACTGATAAAAGTACTTTGTTACATGTCAAGTACTTATATTTTATTTGCATATAAATTACTAAAAATACTAACACGATTTATGTACTAAGTTGAGCTGGATGAAGAGCTAGGCGTATAAGAGGTATTTAGATTTTTAATCATATGTATAGCCGCCGGCCGCGGTAGCCGAGGGGACTGCGGCGCGTCAGTCACGGTCTGCACGGCCACTACTGTCGGGGGTTCGAATCCCCCCCCCCCTCTGGCATGGATATTTGTGCCGTCCTTAGTGTTCGCTAGTTCATAAGTAGTTTGTAAGTTTAGGGACTGATGACCCTGTAGTTAAGACCCAGAAGCTATACAAATATTTGAACATTTTCATATGTATAACTATGATGCAGAAGTAGGCCGTAACTGCTTTTAGATACTTAACAGGTGGTGATTGTACTTCGTAAATGGCCAAATATTTGATCGAATGTTTCCTACTCAGCCACTTTGAATGGTACCGTCTCTGTTAAAATGTAATGTGCGAATGAAATACCTTTTTAAAATTGTATGCGTTATTACAATTATTCACACCCAAATTCGAGGAACTTGAAAGAAAAATTCTATGTAATATGGAAAGAAATGTAGACAAAACTCTGCTATGCAAATAATAATAATAAAGTAAAATAAAAATTTAAAAAAATGCGTGCAAAACGTGCAGAATAGTCGGCAAAAAGTAAACAGGACCTGAGAGAAAATTACGTAGATTAAATAATAATCGCTCTCTCTCCTGCTTTACAAGTTTCCTGGAATCATCTTATTCAAATATCTCGAATGCAAAATCGCTCTTTCTCAGAAATCCGATAAGAATGTGTAAATTCAATTTCCGGAAAATCAAGAAAATTAACTACGACATGCAACCCATAGAAATGTTTAGAATTACATAAGGAAGCAAATTAAATGCAGCTACACGCGTTAGGGAGCGATTACAAAGACGGATGAGGCTCGGTGTCAAAAAAAAACATAAAGTGTAATAATAACAAAGACAGAAAAGTGATAATAAAAACTACGACCTGCAACCCATAGAAATGTCTAGAATTTAATAAGCAAGCTATTGAAGGGGTTGTACAAGGCTCAGAGAGAATTACTGAAAAAGACTGAGTGCATACTACAAGTACGGAGGAGAAACAGCAAATTTAAAAATAGGCAGGGAGGGATCGCGAAATGTTAGTGAAAATCAGATGGATACACGCATGGTTACTTGCCTGATGGGCATGGAAGCTGAAGGCTTTGTTCTAAGAACCGACCACATGGAACACATATCACTCACGGAAGGAAACGATAAGAAAGATTTTACCTGGACTGTACCAAAATGAACATATCGGCTGTTAGAAACCGGGCTCCTCAAAGCTAGAAAGAATTTTCACAGAGTTCCTACACCGCCACATCATCACAAAAGGTTTAAATATACCAGGCCATTATCAAATTGCATCTAGTAACACATACACCGCGTTAGTGTAATCACTGGATTGAAAAACTAGAACACATTTCCGCGCGATCGGAAGGAATATTCCACAAAATAAAGCTAAGTTCAAGAGTCTAAGTTAAAAATGTTAGACAATGAATCAGTACCATCTCTGCAGGCACAAAAGAAGAACCTTTTGTGTCCCTGCCTCGTCGTCGCTTTTGTGTCTCTTTTCCGTCTTAGGTGTTGGTGGCCGATTGGAAAGACCGACACAGGAATAAAGGATGCATGCTTGTGCAGGTAGGAGGTGACCAGCCAGTGGGACAACAGAAACTAGAAACACTAGAGTAAATTAGAACGAGACCTATATTTCTTAGAGACTTAGTAATACTTAACTTTTACATATCTCAGTACTGCAGAATGCTGATACATAGTTGAGCTAGAGGCCTGCCTACTGCCTATCCGATAGCCAAGTCTTCACTGGTGCCTATCTGATTCTGAAGTGTTAACTGGTTCCTATCTCAGTCCGAAGTGAACGATGTCGTTCACTGGTGGCCACGAGCGGAGTTGTAGCAGAGGGCGCTCGTGGCTGACGTCGTAAGAACGCCGCGCCATGCGCGCATGGCGGAGCGCGTCGAAAGTAGGTGGCCACAGAACCGACCATACCTCACCACAATCCCAGCACAGAGTGACACTGACTGGCCAGGAGGTGCAGAAGCTACCGGAAACCGGGCAAAACCCACGAGTACAGCGGTGGTAGCCAGAGATTGTGAGACTCGTCCTGGAGAAGGCTCGTCGACTGGCTTGTAACCAAAGGGTGTAGAAACTTCTTTGGTCACATCAGCAGCAGGAGTTGGTAATGACTAACTATCTACTCTGAGCCAGAGAGACCCATGCAAAGCGAGCTATTACCACTCACAGTCAGACAGCCATTAGATTCTCGTGCATCCACTTAAAAGTAAAACAAGTACACATTCTCACAGGAACAATAATAAATTATTAAAATAACAAAATCCTAGCAATATTAACATTTCAGAAATTAATATTTTAAAACATGAAAAAAAAGCTGTTCCTCATGCCTTGAAAAGAGTGGGGTTCTAGTTTTAACAAAATGCTAATCTAGCGACGTCAAATGAATTACGATTTTATAAAAAAATATATAGAAGACGACAGATGGTCATCTTTCAACCTCCGACAGCGAGCAACCGCGCGCTCCACAGCGAGGCGCCTTAGACCGCTCGGCTACTCCACCGCGGCTTGACGTTCCGTCCAGTGGAAATGCACTAGCATTTTTGAAAGTGTGTGACGTCAGTGACATTGTCCACAGTGTGAATCCAGTCTAAGTAATCCCCCCCCCCCCCCCGTATTTTATTGAATACAGTCAATCACGGTAACTTTCTACCAGTCAGGATATCTTTGTACCACGTAATATTTGGCTTTCATATGGCTGATGTTCCACCTACCGGGGAAATATTTATAACAGAGGTATTAAAATTATCTATAGAAAAAATTAATGCCAATAGGTGGAACATGTGCCATTTGAGACCCAGATATTAAGTGGTGCAAAGATACCCTGACTGGTACAAAGTTACTCTGATTGACTGTATCGGAAATCTGGCGATTTTCTAGGGATTCTCCATGTCCAAACTAGCGACACTATATATATTCACAGAATATATGACTTCAACTGCGAATGGGCAAAGCTGAAAATGTGTACCCAGCCGGGATTCAAACCCGGGTCTCCTGCTTACTAGGCAGTTGCGCTGACCCCTACACCATCGGGGACACAATAATCACCGCACCTGCAAGGATTACCTGAGCACGCCTCCCGTCAGACACAACAATAACAACTGCAGGATCAGAAGTGACGTCTGTTCTTTCGGAATAGGCGCCACATGTGTATATGTAATATGCCAGTGACAGGCAATGATCATTTCGTTAATGGGGAAGAGTGGGCTAGTTTGGAGCCCTTATCTTACGGACATTAGTACAAAGTGACTACGAGTTTGAGTACTGTGGCCAGGGTAAAAGCTGGTGAATTAGTGTCTGACGTTAGGCGTGCTTAGGTAGTCCTTGCAGGTCCGGTGATCACTGTGTCCCCAGTGGCGTAGGGGTCAGCGCAACTGCCTAGAAAGCAGGAGACCCGGGTTCGAATCCCAGCTGGGTAGACACTTTCAACTTTGCCCATTCGCAGTTAAAGTCAATATATTCTGTGAATATGAAAACAATAACAACTGCAGGATCAGAAGTGACGTCTGTTCTTTGGGAATAGACGCCAATGTATATAGCGACAATTTAAGCTCTCACTCACGTTGGTCACTCTGGCCAACACACAGTGAAATACGTAGGTGGTCCAAATTAGGCAAAGGTGTCCCAGCTATCTTGTCCACCCAAATTATCTCTGGAACAATAACAGCTATTGGAAAACGACTTTCACCGGTATCAATGTACGGCTGGGGACCATGAATATACATATTTGGGAACATTCTAAAACGAAAGCAAATGTGTTTTTTAACACAAACTTATGTTTTTTAAATGGACATCGTATATTTTTTCTTCAGCAATCCATAGCATGACAAATCACATAAACAATGGCGTTGATTGCATAGCAATATTCCAATTACATCCCGATATATTGCGACGCGAAGTTGACGCTTGGAATACGCGAGCAGCATGGGGTTCTCACCTGAGTCTCAGGACGTGCTCTAGCCGCGCGTTTCGCGTATTCCAAGCGTCAACTTCGCGTCCCAATATCTCGGGATGTAATTGGAATATTGCTATGCAATCAACGCCATTGTTTATGTGATTTGTCATGCTATGGATTGCTGAAGAAAAAAAATAGGGTGTCCATTAAAAAAAAAATATGTTTGTGTTAAAAAAACACATTTGCTTTCGTTTTAGAATGTTTCCAAATATGTACATTCATGGGCCCGGGCCGTACATTGACCGGTGAAAGTCGTTTTCCAATAGCTGTTATTGTTCCAGAGATATTTTGGGTGGACAAGATAGCTGGGACCCCCTGACCGACATTTGACTGAATGTTTTGTTTATTGTTCACCATAAGATCACAAAGGCAACTGGTCCTCATCAACCATTTGCCTTTGTGATCTTATGGTGAACATATACCTATTTTATTATTTTAAATTAAGATGCGGGCACAGATGTGTCACCCATTTTATAATTCCGACATGGACTCAACTCCGAATATTTTACTGTTTTTATTACTATGTCCATGACCTAACCTAACCTATCTGACAACTTTTATCACAGCACTTGAAAATGGCCCAAGGCCGAAACCAGGTAGAGACAATAAACAAAACTTTCAGTCAAATGGCGGTCAGCTCTTTTAAATAATTTTATATGACGCCTTCAAAATAGTAGTGAACTACTTGTGCTTTTAATAAATATAATCACCTTTACTGCTGCTTATAACTTTATTTAATTGTCCACTACAGCTGTTTCGCCGTATTTGGCATTGTCAAGTGGTCTGCAATCCTATACATATTATAAATGCGAAAGTTTGTATGTTTGTTACCGCATCACGCTAAAACTGCAGCACTGATTTAGATGAAATTTCATATAGAGATTTCTTATGTCTTGGATTAGGACATAGGCTACTTTTCAAAATGTTTATTACAAGTTATTTATTTGAAATATATTCATAGAAATACGTAACGGTTGTAAGAAGCTTCTAATACAACAACAGAGGTCCCATGTAGCGTATGTCATGTTTAGCCGTGAGGGTTAACGTGTCATGACATAAATTTCCGCTATTTCAGGCAACGGTTCGTGTCCTGCTACGTTGAATTTTTTTCTTTGTTATTGTTATCTTTTTTACTTTCAAATATACAAAAAGATTCTGGGATACTGCCAAAACGGCTTAACTGACATATAATTACATACACAAGAAATCTGAATGTTGGCGTTTATGCCGCATTCATTGTCATTTGTGGTAACAAATGAAGGAAGTATGTATATAAAATGAAGACTTTAAATAAAATATGCTCTAAGTACCATGGCAAGAAAAAACATTGACGTTTTGTGTAGAATGGGATTTAGATACCAAGTCCTATTTTGTGTACACAGCGCGAACTGCCACGTATAATTAGCGTACGTAAACTGCAACGAAAGTAGTAGCAAATGCACTCAACAGATGGCAGGCGGTACGCTGCAGTTAACATATGAAACGTTGTGTGTTCCGGCCAACTGCAACGAAAGTAGTCGCAAATGCACTCAACAGATCGCAGGCAGTATAACACTCATGAAAATATTTCTCAGGGCGTATAATGTGTATTCAATTGTGATATTATCCAGGTTCTTAAATATTGTTTTCTCCTTTGTTTTCGACGACGTGTATTGAACTGTCACCTACAACTATAGATGTTCGAACATTGTGATGTTATGTTATTCTTTAAAATTGTAATCTCTTTGGATTTCAAAGAATAATAGTTTCTTTGGTGATTTCGATTATTTATAGCATTCGAACGTTTGCTTTTAGTGCTGGTGACGTTGCTGGTTATATTTCACTGATTAAATCTTTCGCTGGTGATTTCGTTGGTTTGTAAGACTTCGTTGGTTTGTTTCCCTGTTATATTTGTTGTTTCTTTCATTCGTTTAGTTCGTATTTATAGGATCAGGATAGGTTCTTTATTCGTTGCATTTGTTGTTTCTTTTGTTGGTTCGCTTTGCATTTGTAGGATCTCGTTCCTCCGTTAGAATTCTTTTTTATTTCGTTACTTTTCTCCGTTAGAGCTGTCAGGGGTGCCATCCCACAAGTTGGAGCTGAAGGTGGGTGTGCCTGTTTTATTGATGCGTAACTTGGATGCACCACAATTATGCAATGGCACCAGGTTACGCATCACGGACCTGAGAAGGCATATCGTGCAGGCCACCATCATCACCGGTGGAGCCAAGGGAGAGACTGTATTAATACCACGAATTCCCATCATCCCAACAAACTTGCCCTTCCAGTTTAATCAGTTACATCTCCCACTGAAAATGGCCTCCTCGATTACTATAAATAAGAGTCAAGGACAAACATTAAAAGTGGCAGGTATTCATCTGGCCACCCCATGTTTCTCGCACGGACAGCTCTAAGTAGGCTGCTCCCGTGTATCGAGAGCTAGAAATCTCTACGTATACTCGGAGAGCAAGAAGTCTCGAAACGTCGTTAACGGGGACGTATTGCAATAGATTTTTGGCTCTCCATCCGTTCAAGACAATTATATATTCCGTGCTAACAATATCGCAAACAGTCATGTAGTTATTTATGCCCTTTCTTGACACTTTAATGTCTGAATATTGACCCATGGGTAACACCGCGGGGACCAGCTAGTAGTTAAATAAATTTTGTGAAAATATTTTTTTCGATAAAATAGGGAGCATATTATACAGTTTTAAATTTATTACTTACTGTCTATTTGTTGCCAATATACACACAGAATCTGTACCTCTATATGATTTTAATAGGTACTTTCTTAGAAAGTCGTTTTTAAATAATTTTTAAAATAATGACTTTCTTGTTTGACTGCTATTTTGATGCTATGTGTTTACAAAGATGTTCTATTGCATTATATCTTTGGTAAAGATCTAGCTTCTCTGATGTGATTAATCGAATTTTGTGATATCTTTGTTACAAATGTTTTATACGTTTGATTTTGTAGTGCCTCCGATTATGAAATAGTGTGTCTCTTTGGTTTCTGAGGTATTGCTTGCCATTTGGAATTTTGTAATATCTTTGAGTATGAAAATGCTTTACTCTGGTGTGTGAGATATTGTATGTTAATCGAAATTTTGCGTTATCTTTGACTGTGGAACATTACATCTCTGAATTTATCTGTTGTCAAGCCCAATTAGCCCGATAAAATTTTGTAAATAAATTTTGTGTTTAAATAATCGGAGACAGTACAAAATCAAACGTATAAATCATTTGTAACAAAGATATCACAAAATTCGAAATTAATCACATCAGAGAAGCTAGATCTTTACCAAAGATATAATGCAATAGAACATCTTTGTAAACACATAGCATCAAAATAGCAGTCAAACAAGATTATTTTAAAAATTATTTAAAAACGACTTTCTAAGAAAGTACCTATTAAAATCATATAGAGGTTGTAACGAAACACTGAGATTTTTATTTATTTTTTGTTTATCTTTGATCAGCGATGCTTATCGCCTCCGGTTCCCTCTGACTCGTAATACAACTAATTTAATTTCGTTCGTCATTTTTTTACTTAAAAACAAGCGAGAAGACGGAACCGAGATAGTAGTTTTATTCACACTCTTGTCTATGTTCGTTCTGTACGGACGTCTGCCATTCCTGTATCCATTAAATGTAAGTGATGCAAGATGTTTTAAAAATATATTACTTAAATTTAAAATCATCCCCTCTCTTTGGCTTTTATTTAAATGAATCCCTCCATGTCAAATACTTATTTTCTAGTGTTTTCAGCTCCTCTACGTCCGTAATAGTTTAATGTTCAGACGCCATTACAATCGCTTCGCATTGTCTGCAAAATTTCAATCAATCAATCATCCTTATTCTATACTTTGCTTGATTTTAGAACCTGCAGTCATTTCTTTTGTAATTTCACGAAGTCCGATCATTTTTTTTTTAATTTTTTTTTTTTTTTTCGTTACCAGTAACTTCATACTCCATCCACGGTCACACAACAATGAAAAGCGAAGTGAACAGTCTGAACATTGATCTACGGAAAGTATCTCGAACATTCACTTATTAAATAAGACATAAAAGTTATCATTTCCAGCTTCTACAATACGAAGTGCAGGATCCAGCTAGATGCTTTCCGTAAGTTTTATAACGTGCTGTTGCTTGTATGGTGCCCAACTTTAATATGCAATCCGCGGTTTATTTGCTTTAATGTTAATTTTGTGCTGTACTTTAACTAATTCTTTGTCCAAAAAAATATAATCGCGGAATCTACTTTTAACAATTATGGCATCATACGAAGCAAGGGCAACGTTATAAGGTACAGCTGCTGTGTGTATATTGGCAACAAATAGACAGTAAGTAATAAATTTAAAACTGTGTAATATGCTCCCTATTTTATCGAAAAAAAAATATTTTCACAAAATTTATTTAACTATTGCAGACCACTTGACAATGCCAAATACGGCGAAACAGCTGTAGTGGACAATTAAATAAAGTTATAAGCAGCAGTAAAGGTGATTATATTTATTAAAAGCACAAGTAGTTCACTACTATTTTGAAGGCGTCATATAAAATTATTTAAAAGAGCTGACCGCCATTTGACTGAAAGTTTTGTTTATTGTCTCTACCTGATTTCGGCCTTGGGCCATTTTCAAGTACTGTGATAAAAGTTGTCAGATAGGTTAGGTTAGGTCATGGACATAGTAATAAAAACAGTAAAATATTCGGAGTTGAGTCAATGTCGGAATTATAAAATGGGTGACACATCTGTGCCCGAATCTTAATTTAAAATAATAAAATAGGTATATGTTCACCATAAGATCACAAAGGCAAATGGTTGATGAGGACCAGTTGCCTTTGTGATCTTATAGTGAACAATAAACAAAACATTCAGTCAAATGTCGGTCAGGGGGTCCCAGCTATCTTGTCCACCCAAAATATCTCTGGAACAATAACAGCTATACAGCTGTAGTGGACAATTAAATAAAGTTATAAGCAGCTGTAAAGCTGATTATATTTATTAAAAGGACATATTACGATATTCTCACTGCTGCAGGCCCATTTATGAAAAAAATGTGCTTTACCTAACACTTTGAGCCGCTGCAGTGCTCTTACTGCGACCCCTGCGGACGCTTGGGCGTCCCTGATATGAGGCCGGTGGTGGTTCCTCTTAGGCGGCGGATGTTTCTGTCCGCATTCCCGGCCTCCTACGGCCTGCGCAGCGTCACGCAGCGCGAGATGCGCTCTGCAGATTACACGCGCCTAAGTAGAACGCCGCCTCCACAAATAAAGCACACTCCGCAATGTCCACTTCTCGCCCTAGAACGCCCGTCTCCAAATAGTCCTCCTCCATTTTTCCGCGTCATGTAACAAGACGACTCGCTGCCGTCGACACTCGCTCCTTGTGATGTATGATTTTTTTTTCCCCTCCAGTTCGTTCGTTTTCTCTAGTTTGTTTTTGCTAAACTCAAAGACTTCTTCGGCGGAAAGTGAAACTGATAAAGATTTGAAAGACTGTGTGACTATGTATCTCTACCTATATAAAAGCGAAAGGACACTCATTCATACACCCACTGAGCCTGCTTAGCCATAACAGGCGGAGTTAGAAGCATATCTACTGCTGGGATGGAAACCATGTTGGATATGCCCCCATTACAATTTTGGGTCAAGATGGAGGCAGCGGCTGGTGCATACAGACTCAAAACTGGCAAAAACTGGAACTCTTTGGGATATGCAGAATCACACGCTAAAATAGTGAATGAGGTAAATATAGGAAAGGTTGGGGAAATGCCATCCGACTATATTATAACCCCATACTGCTTCAACAAGCCTTTCAATATAACAATTGGAAGTAGGGAGCAGTGGGAGAAAATAGTTCGACACCGTACGGGGGATATTGTCTGGTTCACTGACGGGTCAAAATCAGACCAAGGCGTTGGGGCCGGGGTATACGGTGTGCAGCCAAGACTGGAGGGCGTCATCTCTCTAGGAAAACTGGCCTCAGTATTCCAGGCCGACATCACTGTCATCAGGGCGTGTGTGAAGGAGAATTTGCGTAGGTGCTACAAAGACCGTAGCATCTATATCTATTCAGACAGCCAGGCAGCCCTGAGATCACTGGCAGCTCCTGCAACAAGGTCTAAAATTGTTGCAGAATGTCACAGAGTTCTGGTGGAGCTAGGAGAAAGCAATAGAGTAAACCTATTGTGGGTCCCTGACCACTAGGGGATCAGTGGCAACAAGCATGCCGACAGATTAGCCAGGATGGGGCAGAGACTTCATTTATTGGACCGGAACCTGTCCTGACAATCACCAAGGCAATGATCAGATTGGAGCTACGTAACTGGTTCAGAAGACTGGTCGTAGAATATTGGACCAAAGTCTATCAACAAAAACATGGCAAGGTAATGATGCCAAAGCCATGTTTTAAAAGAACCTCTGCAATCCTGGGCCTGAACAGGAGAGAGATTAGACTCATGGTTGGATTGCTGACAGGCCATGGGAATTTCAAAAAACACCTACGTACAATGGGAATAACAGAAGAGGTCCCTAAATGTAGGATCTGTGATGACGGTGATGAAACTGCATCACATCTAATCTTCGAATGCATTGCATTGGAGAGTAAAAGGCACAGAACATTTGGGACAACTAGACCCGAAGAAATTGTGTCTATTAAAGAACTGGTAAAGGGACTCCTTGCTCTGCTCAAGGGCATTGGTTGGCTTCACTAGATATACAGGGAGCGATACCGCACAATAAACTTAGTTTCGGTGCGGGCAGTGGCGGGTTAGACCAAGACTGTTTTGGCTTCCCTGGAAAAATCAAATCAAATCAATCGTTTCGGCCTACTAGGGGACCAAGAGGCTCGTCTTAACCCTCAGCTAGCGTCTTCTGCTTTTTCTTGGCCCAGTACGCCTTCATCTTCTGGCTGTGAGCCTGCTTCCTCTCATCCGTCCATTTAGGTCTGGTGGCAGTGGCGGCGCTAGGCGTCGGCGACGTCGGCCACCGCCGACTGCCTCGCGCCCGTGGGGGCCTCGCGAAACATTGTTAAAATTTTACTCTTTTTTGTTTCTTTTTTATATTTGATGTTTAACGCCGCTTTCCAACTGCTAGGTTATGTAGCGACGTCCTACATCTAACTTACACTAGCTTAACCAAAGGACGAACACAACATCCGTACCCAAGGGTGGGATTCGACCCCCGACGAGAGTGATCTCGCACACCGTGGTACGACGCCTTAGTGCGCTCGGCCATTCCCGGCCGGCGGCTATTTACTTGTCCGTATTTATTTCCGTATGTGTGCAGCAGTGATGCAATTTGTAGTTAAATACTTGCAAAACTATTTCTTCAGTACATTTTAGAAAAATATTTGGAAGAAGTATACCCAAATGTTTATATATCAATCAGATTCATGCTCAGTTCCTGTCAGTACAGCTTCGGCCGAGAGAAGCTCCACAAAGTTAAAATTAATTAAGACTAACTTGAAAAGCACAGTGAGCCAAGAAATACTATCTGCGTTGTCAGTACCATCAACTGAAGCCGAAATAGCGACTAGAATTAAGAAGTGATCTTAAAAAAAAAAATCTGTGAGACGAAAAGCTGAAAAGTTTCTCTAATATGTGTTTGTTTATTGTAATTTTTTCATTGCAATACTACTCGTATAATATACTAATAGAATTTGAGTATAATGGTTATTGATATTTAATTCAGAAAGGGGCCTCGCAAAGACGAGTTCGCCGACGCCCAGTTTTCGTCTAGCGCCGCCGCTGTGACTGGTGGTGCCTGTACACTTCTTGCTTGTGAGAGATAGTGGGAAGACTCCCTGTAGAATGCCCTGACGGTATTCCATTCCGTTCTCGGTTATCTGTAATGGGATCTGCAGTTCCTCTAACAAGGGGAGGCCGCCAATTGTGAAATTCAGATTCGATTCATTCTGCGCATAATGACAGCTCATGTCCAGAGGTGTAATTTGGCAAAGTACCAAGATGCACTTCTCAGTCGTTGTCGAGAAAATCGACAATTAAAAAATAATAAAAAAAGCCGCTGCGGTGAAATACTCTCTACGATCTCCACGATTAGTAATATTGTACAGAGGGGTCGCGTCGCGGTAAGCGCGCGGGTTCGTAATCCGAAGGTCGCCGGATCGATTCTCGCGGCATGACACTTTTTTTATTATTTGTTTTTTGTAATTCAAATGTACACACACACACACATTATATATATATATATATATATATATATATATATATATATATATATATATATATATATATATATAGGGTGTTTCACTAAGTGTGTTTGCCTCTGTAACTTATCAAATAATAGGTGACGGGAAATTTTAATGCGGTAACAAGAAATGTTACACTTTCTGCGGAGCTATGAACATAGTTTATTGTATCATTTTTCAAAGAGTTACGCCACGAAGATATAATTTTTTAAATGGAACAATAGTTTTTTCTATCGTGCATTGGATTCGTTGAAACAAGCTGCGTCCAAATCAATTTAAACTACATTCCTATCCCTGTTAGTTTGGGAGCTACAACCCTTCAAAGTTTAGAGGGCGGAGTCTACGACAGCGTATCTGCCTGGCTGGTGGTCATGAGACAGTGGGCCATGCCCCAGGTGATAGCCACTCGGCCATTCAGCTACGCTATCGCAGCCTCCGCCCCCGGATCTTTGAAGGATTGCAGCTCCCAAACTAACAGTGATAGGAATGTAGTTTAAATTGATTTGGACGCAGCTGGTTTAAACGAATCCAATGCACGATAGAAAAAAACTATTGTTCCATTTAAAAAAATTATATCTTTGTGGTGTAACTCTTTGGAAAATGATACAATAAACTATGTTCACAGCTCCGCAGAAAGAGTAACATTTCTTGTGTTGACTTACCGCATTAAAATTTCCTGTCACCTATTATTTTATAAGTTACAGAGGCAAACACACTTAGTGAAACACCCTCTATATACAATCAATAACATTTTATTAATAACATTTGATGTTCGAAGTCGCCAGTTTTTCCACGACAAACGACTTTCAAACAACTTATTATATGCAACTGGCGACTTAGAACATCAGTATGTTTTCCGCAAACAAAGTTGTATTTCACAAATGTTATTAATTGTCTTCATAATGTTTACTACGTATGGTTAATGGAAGAAGTATAAACGATTTTTCGAAACGAATACGTATAGTGTAAGTCAAACCTGACGAACGATAGAACAATTGTTCAGAATGTCAATCAGGTGTGTTTCCCAACAGATAATTTAAAAAAAAAAAAAAAAAAAAAAAAAAAAAAAAAAAAAAAACAATTGTTCTAGTAAAAACGCATCGTTTATCAGATGTGCTCGATGTCGTGCTGTTTTCAGCTTTCCATATTTCTATGATAACTATCACTCTGGTTCGTGCGATATATAGCGAGATTCTATCCGGCGACCTTCGGATTACAAACCCGAGTGCTTACCGCTACGCCACGCCTCTGTACAGTATTACTACTCGTAGAGATCGTAGAGAGTATTTCACCGCAACGGCTTTTTTTAATTGTCGATTTTCTCGACATTGGCTGAGAAGTGCATCTTGGTGCTTTGCCAAATTACACTCTGGCCATGAGCTTTCATTATGCGCAGTAAGAATCGAATCTGAATTTCACAATTGGCGGCCTCCCCTTGTTAGAGGACCTGCAGATCCCATTACAGATAACCGAGAACCGAACGCAATACCATCAGGCCATCCTACAGGGAGTCTTCCCACTATCTCTCACAAGCAAGAAGTGTACAGGCACCACCAGACCTAAATGGACGGATGAGAGGCTCTTGCTACTGCGCATCGCACACAGCTCTAGCAGCAGCCACACAGCCACATGGAGAGCGCCTAAGAAACGGCGAGCCGGCAGCCCGCATAACGGTTTTTGCCTGCCATTGCAGCTGTTCAAGGGCGGACTAAAGCCCTTTCTACACGGCAAGTGAGAGCTTACGAGATTACCCATGATGCTCGGGTCACGCCGGCCGCGAACAGTGTAGACGCGTCCACTTGCACAAGATGCACGCATACGATCGCTAGTAGACGGTATAGGATGGATCCCATTCTCACGCGTGTGGAACTGCTCAGAGGAACGTAGTTTTGGCCCACTTTAGGTTACGGTAGTAACACTAAAAGTGGGCCGATGCAATCGTCTTTCGACAGCTCGAAATTTAAATAAAAAAAACGCCTTAACTTATTCAATAACTTATTGAATAACCGAATTTGTAGAGGAGAAAATTCTCTAAAACTCTGCTCTCTTACGTTTTTTTCGTATCTAGTAGCGTTTCAAAGACGTTTGCAAAAACAACGGCGATTTTGGGATGCATGTCTGTCTGTCTGTCTGTCTCTCTATCCGTAACGTGTTCCCAGTTTTTAAGACGAACCGTAAAACCGATCAGCACCAAATTTTACAGACATGTTTGTAGGCCACCAGAGACCAGAAATTGTAAATGAAGACCCTAGAAGCTATTTTAATCAACTTAGAATGTCACCAGAACAGTTTTAAACAGTAATTCAATAAACAAACGAGATACCGTTATTCGTGAAGCATTGCCACCAGGACTGAAATTATAAATTTCATTACGTTTCTTGTCAAGTAGATATTCGTCTCTACACTACCCGTACCGTGTTCTCAAATCCACAGTTGCCATAGTTCGTTTCTGTAGGTATTTGGAATTGAATGTATTTTAGACTGCAATTCACTAATCGTCAACCCATCAATATTTAATTCACGGATAACTGCTTCAAGAGCACTAACACGCCGCTGCTAATTATGAAATGTTCATCGTTAAAATCGCACAAACACCTATGCATCGCATATATGTTAAAAAACCGAACTATTTCTTCCGTTCCCCCCTTAATGTTATATTTTGTTCTGTATTGGTTATAACCTAACCTAAAAACACACGCAATCAGTTTCCTCAAAGTTGGGATGTGCCGAAACTGTTTAGTTTCGCCAACGAGTTGCGCGAACTCCTACCGCGCATGCGCACTGGCCAGTATCTCAGTTTCATGAAACGCAGTGTGGTCGTGTAAACTAGCCTTTAGTTTCTAACCGATTCTCGAATTTAATACCCGCAGTTTGATATTCCGCGCCCTAGACTTAAAATGTGTGGCTCTTTGAGCGACATTCCACGTGCGGTACCACAGTCTAACATATACAGTCGCGACACTCACTGCTGAAAAATCTGTTGCCGTCTGACAGCTGGGCCGACACTAGCGCTCCAAGCGGTGAGCAAGGGAGCCGCCCGTTAACGTAATGTACCTCTTATTTTCGCACCCTTTTCTACGTAATTCACGGTATAGTAGTTTTAGACTCGAGGGCGTTAGTCTAATATCAGACGAATAGGATGGTGATAAAAATAAACAGCAGTGGAATTACAACAGACTAATTAAATGATGAAACCTGGTACCTACTAACGCAGGAATACGAGCCGGTCCGAATATTTTTGCAGCTTTCCTCACTGAAACCGAAATAATTTACATCAAGATACATAAATAGTTTTAAGCGTAATAAGCTTCAAAGTAAACGGGTATGACGCACAATTTCCTTTTCGTTCTGTGTTTTAGATCTTAGGACACCTATTAACAAAACTACGACTTTCGTCTTTATTGTTGTCCTATGTCACTTTAACGTGCAATTTTTCCGAAAAGAGAAACGGACGAGAATGACCGCTGAGGCTCAGATTTGAATTTTGTGTTAATATTTTCTACATCTATCGGGTATTTGCTGACTCACCAAACGATTTTCTTCCTATTTTACGAACTTTATAGAATCTAACGGTATATGTTCCAAGAAGTTTCGGGCGTTGAGCCGCATAAAGTTTACTTCTTTTAATATTTCGGCTGAGAAACGTTCAGCCATCTTCAGAGACGAGTCGAAGACTGACGCTCCAGGACGCGCTTCGTGCTTATAAACGCGCGGGCCGCGCTACTGCGCATGCGTCCACAGATACAACAAGGCGCCAAAGACGTTACTCGGCGGCAAGGAACACATACATATATTAATAGACTGGCAATGCCTTATACAGTATCATTGCTGTCACGGAAGTCTCTCCCGCCACATTTCTATACTATAAACTATAAGCAGTCGTGTGCGTTATTACAGAAAACAGTCGTAAAAATATGAATGAACTGACGTTAACTACCCTGTCTTTAGAGTTTTTACATGTGGGAAATTCGTGTGTTGTATATGGCTGTAAATGTTTCAACTGCAGTAAGCTTTGACACACACAGTAATGAGTTGCATTGATTTACTGTTATTATTAACCTGTTACCAATTTAATTCAATTTCGGATTTTATTTCAGTAGTGTGGTCATTAGAAAAGTATTGTTTATGGTGGATAACCCGTATCCTTATTATTTTGAGAGCCCTTACGAAATATTTGACGCATACACTAATAAATCGCGTCGCGTTTTCTGTTTTTATTAGGCCTGATCTGTTATTTGATTCGACTAATTTTGGCTTTTCTTTTAATAGTATGACCGTTATAAATGTGCTATTTGTGGTGAATAATACAATCGTTATCCTTCTTAGTGTTTTTTCGACAACTACAGTCTGCTTTAAATGTACAGATACGTAACAGGAAAATTTTACTTACCTCCCGACTGCCTCGTATGAATATGTTGGCAACATCAACAAAACGGTAGAAAGGCCTCACCAAGATGTTGATATTCTTAGAAATAACTACAGTTTCACTTGATTAGTATTTTGTACAGACGAAGAAGTAAAAAAATAACGCTGTTCCTACTCTATGATTGACAGGTTTTTGTATGTACCCACGTTCACTCTGTAAAAGTAATTGCCCTTGTAAAACGAAGAATTCTTGAATAAAAATTTGCGTTTTTACGCGATTGGCTAATGCCAAAGTCAAACGATTGACAAAATAATCACCGTCAGGACGGGAAGTAAAATTTAACCATACGTAACACGTTCTTCTCGTAACACGATTCGACAATGTAGACCCGTATGTTAAATTCAACCATTGCGGAAGTATTAGCTTAAATGGAAATCATGTTCAAACGAACTAGTAAAGCTTACAACGTCATATCGTGTCAGAAGAACATAGCAGTACTGTACGGAGACTTTTTGGGGTGATTCTATTTACACTTCGGTAAAATCAGACGTGACGTCATTATGACGTATCCACACTATCGATGTCCAGAAGAGCGGCGCATCGACTTTTGCGATCGTTCGAGACGCTGGTTTTCGGTGGGATAACATGCTTAATTCGACATTCTTTCTCAACTGCATACTTTTTTCCTTCGTAGTTTAGTGACAAAACTAGGCCTTACTTAATATTGGTATCATGTTTTGGAAAGCACTGACGGAAATTTCAGTAAGTGTAAATTGAAAATTATGTTAGAAATAACGCAGACCGAGCCTTAAGAGAACTTCACACATTTTCAAAGAAAAGAACTAGCATATTGCAGCAACTTGGCGGTAGATGAGTACCCAGTTTTACGAAATGTTTTACCTGATGTTCGCAGAGCCTCTGTAACAAATGCCTGTATTAATATCCAGCTCATTTGATTTATAGTTTCGGCGAAAACATACATATACCTACGGCGACTATATGTTGTTTTTGTATGTCGCATATTTTGACACGTCCAAGTACACATTGTCGCTTCATAGCCTGGTAACCGTATTTTGTCCTCTAAGTTTAACGTAGACTCCGTACTACAATGCAACTCGGCAGCATTTTTCGCTTAGAGAAAAAGTTTCCATTAGTTTTAAACACAACCTTCACAAATGGGCCACGATGACATCAGATTTGACTGAATAACGTTTCAGAGCTCACAGTGTAGTTCCTTTTTCGGAAAGTTTATAGCTTCTTACTTTTAAAAAAAGAAAGCAAAGTTATACCTTCCGAAACTGTAATGAATATACCATTACCAACTGAAGATATTATCAGCTACTCTTTTAATTCGTCTGCTACAATTGCAACCGCAGTTTTGCGTCTAGAACGTCCACACAAGTCTATCATGGCTCCAGTCGTCTTCGATAGTGTGGTTACGTCATAATGACGTCACGTCTGATTTTACCGAAGTGTAAATAGAATCACCCGACTTTTTGACGTGAGGTGAGGCAAGATGGCGGCTTCCGGCTTCAGTCACAGATGCACGTTTGCCAGTCTAGTAATATATGTCTGTGGCAAGGAAGTACTCATGTGTGTAAATTATGTCTGTGGCTGCATGGTCGATTACTGCAGAGAAATCGATGTGTTATGATCTGTGCTGTGGCGGCGTCTTTGTAAATTTATTAAAGAAGCAATAGAAATTCGCTGGGGGACGAATTTAATTAACAGAGACGGCGGCTTCAGTTTAGATAAATCTTGCAATCCGGCAATTACTTTAAAAAATTTACAAAGACGCCGCCACAGCACAGATCATAACACATAAATTCTATGCAGTAATCGACCATGCAGCCACAGACATAATTTACACATACGTGTACTTCCTTGCCGCCGAGTAACGTCTTTGGCGCCTTGTTGTATCTGTGGACGCATGCGCAGCAGCGCGGCCCGCGCGTTTATAAGCACGAAGCGCGTGCTGGAGCGTCAGTCTTCGACTCTCTCTGACACTACATTTACATGCAACACATCTTCCGAAAGACGAAAACCGATTTTCGTAAACCGTTTTTCGCTGTCGTGTTTACATGGCACAGCCTGAATCGGATTTCCTAATCCACTTAAGATGGCGGCTGAAAAACAGCTGATTCAGTCCCCGATTTAGTCAGCATAATTGCTATTTTTCTTTACTTAAATACACAGATTCATGCTCACTCGAATATTAATATTTTTATTTTACATTAGAAAATATCACTCTGTCCATATGTACCGAAAATTCTTACCAAAAAACCACAATCTGACAAGCCAAGAACGCTTCAAAAACTATTGCGTTTACATGGGCACGAAAATCGATTGTGTAACTGGAAAACCGCTTTAGAGAAGTGTATTTCCAGAATCGATTTTGGAGTGTTTACATGATTAACCAAAAGCGGAATTGGGAAATCGGTTTATGAAATCCGGTTTTGAGAGCCCATGTAAACGGGGTGTGAAAATGGCTGAACGTTTCTCAGCCGAAATATCAGAAGAAGTAAACTTTATGCGGCTGCACGCCCGAAACTTCTTTGAACAGTCATTGCGCCGCGAAAACATGAAGATGCACATCTAACGGTATAGTTTATAATACCCATTTTTTCTGTACATTTGGACATCTAAGCTGCACTATATAGTTGTCCATATACATGAGCCATTTTTCTATAAAAAAAGATCAAAGAACCATATCATACTTAAATATGTGCAATTTTCAGGTGAATCATACCAGAAACATTTCAGCAGCGTGATTGTGTTACACCCCTCTCAGGATCCTCAGAAAATTTGAAAAAAGGAGGTATTTTTTCTGGTTGTTTCTTCATTTCATTGCGCTACAAGCAGGCCCCATTCCAAAAAGCATCACGAATACGAATAAAGCTACGAGTAACACGATTCACAATCGATAAAATACCGCCACCTCACTAGTGTTCCCTGCTGGCCGCTTGGTGCGCTGCTATCGCGGTGGGTAAGAAACATTCGCTCGAGCGTCGTGACTGGTATGATTAGAACTCCTAAATACCCAGGCTCAATCGTCCGCCATGTTTTCCCCAACACAGTTGGAATCGCGCTGCACTAACAGCGTAGAGGCGCATGCCCTGCCATCTTTCACAAACGATTTCGCAAAAACTAATCGGTAGAAATATTTAATTTTTCCGCTACTTAAATCTTTATATTTCAGCATTGTGACGAAACGCTCGTAATTTCGTTAATAGTCATAGTTAATATGATATTGGCTTCGAAATAAGAGACTGCGCTACATTAGGAAAAGTTTGCAGTAAAAAATAGAGGCTGCTATGATATTCCGTTTGGTGCTTGTTGCGCCGTATGTTGCTGCGGATGAAACTTTCCTAATGGATTTAATTTTATTTTCGACTTAGGAGGAGATCTTAACCTTTCATTCATACCGCTAAACTTTATTTTACTTAGCGCACACATTTCCGATGGCGATAAGGCCAGAATGAATCATAGCGTATCTCATACACGGTGTCGCGGGTTAACTTTTGATATATTTGTAAATCTTTTTTTATATATTGGTGTTCCATGGTTTATGTTATGTATTCTTTGATGTATTATTATTCTCTGAAATAAACAGTGGTTGTTAAGTATTGGAATCACGGTGTTGTGTGTTCGTCATATTTGGTGCCGAAACTTGTGAAAAAATTACGATTTTTTACGTAATTTTGACGATAAAAAGTTTACTTCACGCTGCTGGAAGCGGGATACGACGTCGGACCACATCACAAGATAAGTCTATTCCAATATAATACGATTTTATGAACTCCTTGCCTCAAAAGAATGTTAGCAGTAACGGCATAATTCACGAACTTTGCTTATATCAAAAGTGTGAAATCTTTCGGTTGGAATAGCTAACTGACAGCGCAAGATTCAATTACGCTTACGCCAACACAAAAGCAGTTCCGTAATAATGCCAGACGAGATAGATACCGGGAAACAGCTAACAAACTTTAAAAGAAAAAGAACTAGGGAGAGGACGAATGCTACGCGGTTTTGTACGGCTGTCGATGAACTTACGACAGAAAGTCCAATGGACGATTTTGAACACTACATAGAACGTCTTCAAGATACTTTAGAGAAGCTCACTTCCTTAGATGACATTATTCACGACCTCTTAAGTGATGATGAATATGACGCAGACGTATCTATCTGTGAGGAATATATAGACAAAATTAAACACGCAATACATAAGGCTACAAAAGCAATCAATTGCTCTGTTCACTTGTGCAACAACACGTGCCTTGCATCTGGAATTATGCTCAGATATGTCAATTGATAAATTTCTTCAAGCTCTACAAAGATTTGTGGGAAGAAGAGGCGTACCTAGTACAATTTACACTGATAATGCTACTACCTTCCATTCCACCCACACAGAACTAAAGGAGCTCTGGCAGGCTCTCATGGCCAGCAAAACATACAAGTACCTTGCTCAGCAATCTATAACATGGAGATTCATTACCCCATACGCGCCTTTGTGGGGAGGATTTTGGGAACGAATGGTGGGTTCAGTCAAACGTTGCCTGAGAAAGGTTTTAGGACAGTCACAGATAGATGAAGAAGGTCTCAGCACAATCCTGGTCAGCATAGAAGCAGCACTAAATTCAGGACCAATTACACAAGGAGGAGAAGAAACTGAGCCACTGACACCTGCACATTTTCTTGTAGGTGAGCGACTGACAACGTTGCCCACAGGTCCAGAACCGACAGTCAGGAAGGATTTGTCCAAGGAGTTCCAACGGCAGCAACACATGATAGAGCATTTCTGGAACAGGTGGAAGAAAGAGTACCTGATCCTGCTCAAAAACTTCCATGAAACTCATCAACC
The DNA here is from genome assembly GCA_026315105.1 of Locusta migratoria. Classification (NCBI taxonomy): domain Eukaryota; kingdom Metazoa; phylum Arthropoda; class Insecta; order Orthoptera; family Acrididae; genus Locusta; species Locusta migratoria. The sequence goes on along the minus strand of CM048745.1, from coordinate 271,091,688 downwards.
TAGGACAGGTTCTGGGAGACTACATTTGGGTGATGTACTTCTAAAGGAAGATGTTCGTCCACGTCACATGTGGAAGAAGGCGCGGATAGAAGATCTTCATGAGGGAAGATATGGGAAGATACGAACTGTCACGTTACGAACTTCAGATGGAACCATAATCTCACGGCCCATTCAGCTGGTCATTCCTCTTGAAATTGACCAGAGTGGGGAGGATGTTGCGGGTTAACTTTTGATATATTTGTAAATCTTTTTTTTATATATTGATGTTCCATGATTTATGTTATGTATTCTTTGATGTATTATTATTCTCTGAAATAAACAGTGGTTGTTAAGTATTGGAATCACGGTGTTGTGTGTTCGTCATACACGGTTAGAGGTATCAAAATGATATTTTGACAAATGGTAACATGCAAAGAGGGAAGTATTTTGCCACATGTTTACTACGCAAAACTTCATCAATTGTCGCGTTATTCTAGGAAATATATAGTTGTACAATGAAAAAGAGTGAAGTTAGTGAATTATTATTCGATTTGCAGGTATTCCTTCGTCAATCACAAATTGTTATTTCTTTGCTTCTTGTCCATTGTGTTTCAGAGCTACTATTCAGTTTTCAAAACTTAATAGGATTTACATTTCCTTTAGTTTAAAGCCTAGCAGTAACAAAACGGAAGTTATTAGATCTAATGAGGACTTTATGTGCGAATACTTGAAAATGACAGATAGCAAGGATCTCTTCACTAGCTAACGAACTGACTTGTTGTCATTTCCTCACATAATAAAGCACTCTGTATTGAGATATTGAAAGATGGCTGTCTGCCGCCTTCCCTAAATTTTAATCTTGTATTTTATTTAAAGTCGCTTAACGACACTCTATTCGTTTTCTGAGTCATGAGGAGTAACGTAGCCTTTCAGTTCTAGTTTTTAACTGTTATTTATGTTATTAATTTATTAGTGTGTCAGTCAATGTGGCAACATGAACGGCTTCTCCGTCTCCCCACTGTGCTTATAAGAGTGTAAAATGTTTTGTCTCTGCATGCGTGAGTATGAGAATTTTTTGGCGTGCTAGTGTGTCTGGAAGTACGAGAAATGTAGCCTTGGGCGATGCTCTCTGGACCTTCATCGATTGGTGGCTAGTAGCAACCTCTCTTTCTATGCTCTCAAAAGAGGTTTCCACACCCTTTCGTTGCAAGTTAGTTTGGCAAGAGGCTGGTGTGAGCCTATACGCGCCCTTGTGTGAATTAGAGGTCTGCACCTCGCTCGGTTGCTCGCTCGAATCGCGTGATACACGTCGTTCTATGACAGTCCGACAGGTGTCGGTACTGCAGATTGCGGCAAGGCGTGTGGCTGCGCTCGACTTCCTCCACGCTCGTTCGAGCGGGGCACGCTCGACTGGCCCGACCGTCCACACTGCCCGCTCGCCACTCGGTCGCCCACCGCAGCGCCACTCGAGTCCAAGGCGAGTGTCGGGAGCAAACTAGACGCTAGAGAATACATACTGACTGAGAAATTTGTAATGTTTCCTCTCCCGGGTCCTTCGAAAGCTGTTCTGACGATCCAGTTGAACCAGTCATTCAGTTTCGCATTTTATACTTTACCATAAAGGTTATTATACGTGATTAATATAAAGTTTCTGTGCTAAGATCATTTACTAAGCGTGTTTTCCAGGGTCTTTCTTTCTTTCTTGTTCCCATTTTTTGGACTGTTAGTACCTGTTTAGTGGTAGGTGATACTTGCCATCTTAATGAGGAAGTGATTGTATTTTATATCCATTCCTCTTATCACTCTCAAGTCCTGAAATACTTTGTCCGTCTTTTATATTGATATTAAATACACGACATTGATGTACACTCGTTAGGTTAGGTTTTTGAATCTCTGTTGCACCCCGTTAATACATATTCCCGTAGCATTTTGGCACTGTGCGTAATTGCTGCGCCTCTACCTTTTCCGAGTGAGTCCTTAACGGGAATTTTTCCAGTTGCAACATTCATATATCCCCCACTGCCACTGTCGTCTTTCTTATCTACATAATAAAGAACGTATGCAAGCTTTTGTGCAATATAGTGATATACAAAAGACTGAAGTGCATGTTTTCGGAATGACTGGACTGTGAAATGCGCGAGGCACAATCCACCAATGAGGTGGACCTTTATTTAGCACGAATTGATGGTGATGACGACGACCCGCTTGAATGGTAGAAACGCAACAGTAGTCTCTTTCCTAAGCTAGCTGGAGTGGCAAAAAGTGTGCCCGCCTCAAATGCAGCTAATGAACGCACTTTCAGTGCGGCAGGGAACCTGATCTCTGATAGAAAAACTCGACTCGATTTACAACGTGTCAATGATATTTTAACAGTACATTGCAGTTACAATGCCACCAACGAATACTTTGGGGATAATGGTGTTACGTTTCGATGTATACTTTGTTGTACGGTAATATTCACTTTTGTACATTGCAATAAAAATGTCGTTCGTTCGATAGTTTCTCTTTGGATCCTTTACATTACTTCCAAATGTTGTAGTTGGTCTCGTTTGCGGTATAATGATATTGCGGTTAGATGCTACTGTACAGGAATACTCGTCTACATCATAACTGATTTTAGTTTCTTTAGATAGTGGGGGTGCGTCAGACGCAACCGCAGCCCACACCTCAGAGCCACAGAGCCACTGCCGTAGCGACTGACAATGAAACCAACCCAAGTGTCACCCTCCGAGTTTTATGATATTTGGATGTGTTATAATATATGAAAAACTGTGGGACACGTAATATTTTAGCGGTGGAAAAACATATTTAAGGGGGAAACGGTCCCTCCAAAATTGTCGCTAAAATAGAAAAATCGCGATAACTTAGAGACTAGGGAAGCGATTTTAATAATTTTTGGTATGAAAGTATCTCTTGATAAGAGATCGGCCTAGATACATTGCAAGGGGAGTGACGATTATGAGGGCAGCTACCGCTAAAGTGACCAATTTTTTGTGCTCAAAAAATATTTAATCTAAGTTGAATCTATGAAATTTGTCTTTTATCAAAAGATGCTTTCATACCAAAAATCATTGAAATCGCTTCACTAGTGTCTAAGTTATCACCATTTTTTTTTCTTTATTTTAGCGACAGTTGTGGAGGGACCGTTACATCTCTTAAATATGTTTCCCCGCTGCTAAAAAAAATATTACGTGTCCCATAATTGTCATTTACTATAACGTATGCAAATTTCGTAAAAATCGGAGAGTGACTTGGGTAGGTTTCGTTGTGAGTACAGCGGCAGCACTACGCTGCCTGCCCCGCCCCACGCAGCCTGGTTCGAGTGTCAACACGCTCGCTGCGAGCTAACACACTCGCCGCGCCACCGCCGAGCGTTGCGCACTCGACCGAGTACGAGCGAGCGAAACTGCCGATTTGCAGACCTCTAGTGTGAATCTCTGTGTTTCCCCCACCACCCCTGGCTCCCTCGGCCTTGCCGATTTCCGGGCGGAGGCCCACATGGCCCGCCAAAGACTCACTCGTTCAGTGGCTGTCCTTCGGAATGGTGAGTTAGCTCTGTTCTTTCAGCCTGGAGATGGCAGCAATTCGTTGTTCAGTTAGTTCAAGTTAGCTTTTAGAACTTGCATTCTTTTTCGGAGTAAGTTTCTCCGAGCATGCATCGAAAGATGACCGACTACTAAGCAGTATTTTTGCTTCTTGTAACTCGTGTGCAATTTTACTGTTTGTTTTCGCTGTCCGCGAGTAACATGTACTTCACATGGTGTATTCTCAGAACAAAGCCTTCAGTGGAACCTGTGCTTGTTCTATGCCCTTCAGGCTAGAATAACTGTGCGATCTTCACTCTTCCGGCTGTTGTAAATTGCTATTTTATTTTCGAACTTGTACTCTGTCCCCAACCGCGGTCTGTAAATTCTTTACTAGCCCTGTACAACCTTTCTCAGTTGCTGGCTTATGAAATGCTGCGCATTTATATAGGTTGCATGTCGTATTTCATATTTGTTCTTCCATGACTTCGAATTTATTAAACTTTGATGATTTCTGAGAGCGGACCTCATCCATCTCTCGAAAGTTCTCCTATCGTGTGGAACGGTGTTTCTTTCGTTTCCTTGTAACATTCCACACACTCCTATGGGTTGCATGCTATAGTTAATTTTCGTAATATTTTAGTAACCGATTTTCTTCAGTTTATTGGATTTCGGAACCACGTGGTGCGCGCCTCAGTTAGTTTGCCAGCGCTTGGTTTAGCTTCAAATGCAACAGATTTTGTTGCTATACACGCCATCTCCAGTTAAGAAAGAATAGAACTAGCCACGTACGAAAGTTATTTTTACTGTGTTGTGTCCTTCGCCTTGGCTCGGTGAAACTTCCCCTACGAAATCGACGGCCGTTTCTGCCTTGTTCAGCACGCTGATTTTAGTAATTTTCGCTTGCATTGCGTGTGTGTGTGTTTGTGTGTGGATGAATGCTTGTTATTTGTAAATCCTCCCCCAACTAAAATTCAATTCAGTGTAGATAAATTTAAATTTCTATTATGGGCAGTTTTAACATAAGATATGATAGTGCTTGTGAGCCATTTTCAATGGGATGTGTTTTTATTGTGTAACTAAATTGGTTCCCCTCACATGCTTGTGCTTACACTGAATAAAAGCATTTTGTTCAGTAAAATCTTATCATATTTTTAATACAGTAGTTTGAGAATACCTACCCCTTTCATTATAAATATTGTTTGACATGTGCTGAGAACAGATTCAGATGCTGATTATTGTTAATATTTCCGTTGCGGCTCTTGTTTCGTCCGCCACTTTCATGAAGTAATTTATTTGAGGTGGCTCGTTTCATAGTAAGTGTGATTCCTGTGAGCTACAATTCATATGACCGCTGCTTTTCTAACTTGCGGCTGTGAGAGTAATTTAAGGTCAAACTAGTTCTCAATTTGGGCCAGGGAACAAGTTTCAGCCGCACATCAAGTAGTTTACATGAATCTTTTAACTGGCTTGTACAGCCAGAACTATAATTTTCAAACGTAATCCTTCTATGTTTTCTGCTACAAGAATCATTTCATTAAATTAATATTGATCTTGGTTTGGCTCCTCTCGTCAAGACTCTATTTACTAATTTTATAACTGTGAGTTTTTCATTAAATCAGTTGATGCCAGATTTGATTACACTATTTAAACAGTATATTATTCTAGTAATCAGACAGCTACAGTGAATATTCTCAGCTAAAATAGCTAAATATCACATTACATCTTCAGTGGTCAACTTTCGATATTTAGAATATCCTTTTCATATAGCTGAAAAATTGAAATGGCATATTACACAGAGATACAGCACTTATGTAGTGTGTAACTATTTAATTTTAACGGGTTAAAAGAAGTCCGTACCAATATCTTCAAGTATGCATGTTATGCAGTAACAACACGTGCCTAATTATTACGAGCTCTAATACGGAAGACAAAAAAAATGTTCAAATGTTTGTAGAACTTATGGGACTTAACTACGGGGTCATCAGTCCCTAAGCTTACAAACTACTTATGAAACTAGCTAAGACTTAGGACGGCACAGATATCCATGCCCGAGGGGGGATTCGAACCCCCGACCGTAGTGGCCGTGCTGACCGTGACTGGAGCGCCTCAGTCACCTCGGCCACCGCGGCCGGCACGGAAGACATGTTACTACTAGACGGGCGGGCGGATCTAAGTGCATTACATTTAACTGGCGTTATCTCAAGTTATACATTTCTCACAGAGTTGCTGTTTGCAGAGGATGAAACTTTGATGTAATCTGAACATTTCATTCGCTTAATGTGTTCACTAACTTCAACAGAAAAAAAGTTCCTCGCATGTCGAAAATTCCGTAACGTCGTCAGAAAGTGCATGATCGTAAACTATCAGTATATGCTGTTTATAAATTATTGCCATAAATAAAACTAATATGAAAACGTAGTGTATTTCTTAACGAACACATTGATGAAAGTTTCACGTTGATACAGTGAGTAGTTTGCGAGTGTGAGCGAGTTGAATGAAACGCGAGGTAACGCGTGAGCTTCGTCCGGAACGTGGTAACTCCTACAGCTTGGGGGGAAAATGGCGGATAGTTCAGCTCCGGTTTATAGGAGCCTTAAAACAGTGCGGACAGGAAGAGGATTGAGGCTTTTGAAATATGGTGCTACAGAAGAATGCTGAAGATTAGGTGGGTGGACCGCGTAACTAATGAGGAGGTACTGAACAGAATTGGGGAGAAAAGAAATTTCTGGCATACCTTGACTAAAAGAAGGGATAGATTGGTAGGACACATTCTTAGACATCAAGGAATTGTGAATTTAGCGTTGGAGGGAAGTGTGTGGGGAAAAAAATCGCAGAGGAAGACCAAGAGATGGATACAGTAAGCAGATTCAGACAGACGTAGGTTGCCGTTCTTATGTGGAGATGAAGAGGCTTGCTCAGGATAGGGTATTTTGGAGAGCTGCATCAAACCAGTCTCCGGACTGAAGACCACAACAACAACAACAGGTATGATATACTTTACCTCTGATGACGTACAGAGCCGGCCGCGGTGGCCGGGGTGACTGACGTGCTCCAGTCACGGTCTGCACGGCCACTACGGTCGGTGGTTCGAATCCTCCCTCGGGCATGGATATTTGTGCCGTCCTTAGTCTTAGCTAGTTCATAAGTAGTTTGTAAGCTGGGACTGATGACCCCGTAGTTAAGTCCTATAAGTTCTAAAAACATTTGAACATTTGATTTTTTTGACGTACGGTGCTCCGTGCTGGGCATACGCGGCGCCAACACGGCTGCGCCGCCTGCAGCTCATACAGAACAAGGTACTACGCATCATCAGCAATGATCCACGATACACACGCACCGTGGACTTTCACAATGAATGCCACCTCTCGGTGGTATTCAAGAAACTCGCCACACGACTGTCCAAGAACTCGAGACACTCGAACAACCCCTTCATCCTACGCTTGGGGAACTACGATCACAACCATAGGTGGAAACATAAACGCTCCAAAACACTTTTCCTCAGAGACTAACCACCTACGGTCGTAGGGAACAACAACTCGCAAACACGATGAACATGGCAAACCCCTGCAGAACAGCAATCTGACTGACAATGCCAGCTGAGCCCAGAGCCGACCTACAGGCAAAGCAGGGAAACCATATTCAGCGCACTAAACACAAACAAACCTAAACAGTCCCACACACTTGGCCAGTTCTATGACTGAACTGCCTAACTACCATGACAAACTTGGCTATGTTACAGGTATTCTGCCACAGCCGATGTTCACGGGTATTCTGCCGCAGCCGACCCAGGAGACTTCACAGGAGCTCAGCTGCAGCAGAACCTCGCATCAAACGGACTGACTCTTTATGACACACCTAGCAAAGTTAACGGTACTGAGATATACCCTTTACTAACATTACCAAACCTTGCATGATCTGTCGCAGATAGCATACCGCTACTGCCCTACAAACCTACCCCACTGTCGCAGAGGTTTTTTTATCCCCCCTTGGCTCTTGCCTTGGCACTTTTTTTTCCTCTGCCCTTACATACCTTTAGGGGAGACCGGGGCACATTTTCCATAGGGGCAGGTTTTCCAACTCCCTTTAGTTTCGAAACAAACGGGTAGATGGTGCCACCGTTGATAATGTAGGAAGTAGCAACTAAGCTTGCTTCATTTAGGAAATTTTCAGTGCTGTACCAGCTGTCACAACCTCGGCAGGGCCGTTTTTGTCATTTTTGCAAAGGTGAGTAAACTTCCACATTTGTATTGAAACTTCAAATAAACATACTAGAGTTAAACCTATTATTTTGACACTGTACGCACTAAAAGTGGGTTTCTTTCTTCACGTAACTGTGCATTTGTTTTGTAAATACCTTACACGGTTACTCATGGACGTAGTGTTATAGTTTCGAATATGGTGACTGGGCACGTTATCCCAGAGCATACGGGGCACATTTTCCTTATTGCTTTGAGTCTTAACGCCAAGTCTAAAGCAAATGAAAAGTGGGTACTGTGCAGGAACTGCAAGAAATGGGCGCTTACATTGTCATTCAGACAATGAGTATGAGTTTTGTTAAAAAATTTCTGTAGTTGCGAAATATTTGAGTCACATATTTTGTAAAACCTTTCAGTAGCATTTACTTTTATTTAATGTGGTTACTTTTATTATCCTTCTTTTGTAATGTATTGTAAATGCATAATAAAAATACATATTCAGTGAATTCAAGATAATTATCTCTGTTTTACCATTTAAAGTATAGTTGGAAAATTTGCCCCTGAACATTTAACGTAAGCTGGAAAACTTGCCCCGCATACGGGGCAAATTTTCCAACGCAACAGGGTCAGACAAAATCATTTGTTACCAAGAAGGATATTTACTATTTTCAAAAATATCTGTACAAGACTGTAGATAAAGGTATAGGAAATATAATGTTCCGCTGTTTACCTCAAAACCGATAAAAATAAAAAGTGCAAAAATAAAAATGTAAAATGGTGGAAAACGTGCCCCCGCCTCCCCTACCTTTCTCCAGACGCACCGTATTAATGGGTGATAGTGCCCACACGTACGGATGACATCGCGGTAACCCCACAACCCGTGATCCACATTAGCAAACTAACCTAATAGGGTATTTTCCTGTGTTAAAATTTGGTTCGAATTATTGTTATTCTGAGTTATTATAACATTCAGACAACATTTTGGCTCATAATTCTTACAAAACATGTTATTTTTACGTAATTAAAGCTTAAAAATCATCAAATTTCACGATTAGATCACGTGATCGAAAACGCTCCGTTATTGGCTTAAGTACTGGTGACGTCATAGAACACCTACAGGGCGGCAACTAGAAGTCGGAGCTGTATTATTGTACGCGTTTCCTCCATTTCGCAGCTTTAAGTTCAGTTTTTTCGCGATCTAAACGCGTTTACAGTTTTCATGTCACAATGGAAGATGGTTATGTGAAGGCTGACAGCGGAAACCCCCCTAAAGTTGATGCAATTATGGTGTCTTCATTTTTTAAAAACAATTCAAATTTTTACGTGCCAGAAATAAGAAACGTGAAAACTGCATTGTAAGTAACGCATACCTACATTTTAAAGCTAATTATTTCGAGAGATATTTTATGCCATTGGAAAAAAGTACCCTATTTGTTGTCAGCAGACTTAATCTGAAGTCATCATATTATGCAATAAAGGGTGAAATTTTATCTCCTATCCAAGTGGCCTTGAGTGATTATGTTGGCAACATCAACAACACGAAAGAAAATCTTTGTCCAGATGTTCAGAACACATAGAATGACTAGATTAGTGTATCGTACAGACCATGAAGTAAATAAATAATGCTGTTCCTACTCTATGATTCTTGTATGTACCCTTTTCCGGTCAGTAAAAGTAACTGCCCTCGTAAATCAAAGGTTTCACGACAAAATATTTGCGCTGTCACACGATTGGCTAATGGCGACGTCTCATGATTCTCGCTATTCAGCATCTGTTGCCAACATAGTGACAGGAAGCCGCCGGGACAGTAAGTAAAATTTAACCCAGTAAAGCTCCAATAAACACATATTTGGGTAACTAACACTTTTAATCGTATTTACACTTGCCTATTACGAAAGTTTGAAAGCTAAATAAATCGGCGCATTAAAGACATCTCCCATATACGTATATTACGATAGGGTAAGTTGTTGTAAAGTAACCAGGAGGGCGTTGTCGATGTATTAAACGGTTGTTTGACTAAGATATATTGGTGATAAAATTGCACTTACTGGAGATAAATAATCAGTGCTATACTTTTATAGTGGGCTGCAACAATATTCATGTTGTTCTTTCGCCAAATATATTAGGAAACGGCTTTGATTACACATAATACTAAACAGTTTAGTTTGCCAATGGAATAATATTGTTTACTTACATCAAATTATCCTCACAGAAATACACACAGGAATCATTTGGATCTCTTCGCGCCAGTGTCAACCACTTTTTGCGTATCTTCTCATTTTTTGGTACTTGCAAGAACAATTTTTCTGGAGTCTTGCCAGATGTATTGGTACAGTGCGGAACTAAGCAATATTTGTAAGTCATTATGCAAACGTTAACGCCCAAACACGAGGCATCGGTCCAAACAATATACAGGTATTTGTTTATCTTACGAGAGCAGCAGCAGCGTGTTGTATGACGTCACAGGCATCACGTGACTCAAATGTAGCGTTTTAGTGGGCTTTCAAATTATTTGTATTTCATTTCTTTTTCTAAAAAGAAGCACTGAAATCCACAAGGTAAAAAAGCATGTTCGGACCATAATATGACGTAATTAACAATTCAAAACGATTTCCAGAAAACAGTCAAATACCCTATTACGGAGGTGGCAGTAGAACTTTTGTGATGGTCACCACATTGGTGTGGGCGTGGAGGGGCCCCATCCATAGACTGTGTGCGGTACTCGGGTGAGGAACGTGAGGACGAGTGACAGAGAATCAGTCTCGAGGAGAAGGGAGGACGTGCAGCGAGAGCAGAGCGGCTGTAAGGCGTGAACGACCCGCGTTGGGCAAGCGCTGCTGCTGCCTTCCGCGTTTCGTCTGGCAAGCTCTGCGCAGACGCGCGCTGGCTTTCGCTGGCGGTCTCGCCTCCTGTCGGCACGGGGGGCGTTCACCGCGCCACAGCATCTCCTCACTTTCGTCCAGCCGGAGATTGGGAGACGTCCAGGGCTGATCCCTACCCGCTTAGCCGCTTCCTGCTTTCACCTCCACTCAACTCACTTCTCAAAATGGTGCACTTTCAAGTCCGACTACCGCTTTGCAACATTTGACTTACTGTTCGCGGTAGTGCTTGAAACGCTACCAATAAAAATATAAATAAACTAGCTGAACCCCCGCTGCTTCGCATGCGTAGGCTGGTTGTTCTCCACCAGCTGTTTCTTTTTAATCCTGATGAATAATCCATATCTTAAGTTTCGTAGTTATAGCTTTGAAATTTCAGTTAACAGCACCATATTTTTGAAAATCAATTTTTACATCACGTATTTCACCCCCTTATTGGTCGAATATCCAAAAATACCGAAACACGTGTCCTTTTTAATTTTGAACCCCGAATCCAAATACGAAAATTTGCAGCTCTAAAATTGTCTAAATAGCAACACATTTTCAAAAAACTTCCCCTGTCCAATTTAACCCCCTTGATGGTTGAATTTCCAAAAATACGGAAACACGCTTTAAAAAAAAAAAAAAAAAAAAAAAAAAAAAAAAAAAAAAAAAAAAAAAAAAAACATCATAACGAACAATACAAATTTTGTAGCTATAGCTTCAAAATTGTCTTGACAAAAAAGTGTTTTCGAAAAGAATTTTTGATTCCATCTTTTATCCCCTTAGTTGTTGAATTTCCAAAAATACCGAAACACGTGTCTTTTTAATCCTGTTCAAGACTCTATATCCTAAGTTTCGTAGTTATCGCTCGAAATTTCAGTTAACAGCAACATATCTTTGAAAATCAATTCTTGCATCCCGTATTTCACCCACTTATTAGTCTAATTTCCGAAACACGTGTCTTTTAAATTTGAACCCGAATCCAAATACGAAAATTTGTAGTTCTAACTTCAAAATTGCCTAAATAGCAACAGATTTCCGAAAAACATCCCCTCTCCAATTTAACCCCCTTGATGGTTGACTTTCCAAAAATACCGAAACACGTTTTTTTTTTTAAATCATAACGAAAAATACAAGTACCAGTTTTTGTAGCTATAGCTTCAAAATTGTCTTGACAACAATGTGTTTCCGAAAAGAATTTTTGAATCCATCTTTTACCTCCTTAGTTGTTGAATTTCCAACGAAAAGAATTTTTGAATCCATCTTTTACCTCCTTAGTTGTTGAATTTCCAAAAATACCGAAACACGTGTCTTTTTAATCATGATCATAATCATAAGATTCGTAGTTATAGCTTTACATCTTATCTTAGAAGATAGATTAAGGAAAGGCAAATGTACATTTTTAGCTTTTGTAGATTTGGAGAAAGCGTTTGACAATGTTGACTGGAATACACTCTTTCAAATTCTCAAGTCAGCAGGGGTAAAATACAGGGAAAGGAGAGTTATTTACAACTTGTACAAAAGCCAGACCGCAGTTATTAGACTCGAAGGGCATGAAAGGGAAGCATCAGTTGGCAAGGGAGTAAGACAGGGTTGTAGCCTTTCTCCGATGTTATTCAATTTGTACATCGAGCAGGCGGTGAAGGAAAGCAAGGAAAAATTTGGAATAGGGATTAAAGTTCAGGGGGAAGAAATAAAAACATTGCGTTTTGCTGATGACATTGTAATTCTGTCAGAGACAGCAAAGGACCTGGAACAGCAGTTGAATGGAATGGACAGCGTATTGAAGAGAGCGTATAAAATGAACATTAACAAAAGCAAAACAAAAATAATGGAATGCGGTCCTAGAAAATCAGGCAATGCTGAAGGAATTAGATTAGGTAACGAAACAATGAAGGTGGTAGATGAGTTTTGTTACTTGGGTAGTAAAATAACATGCGATGGTCGCAGTACAGAGGATATAAAATGCAGAATGGCAATGGGAAGAAAAGCATTTTTTAAAAAGAGAAATTTGCTAACATCGAATATTAATTTAAGGGTAAGGAAGTCTTTTCTGAAGGCATTTGTGTGGAGTGTTGCCTTGTACGGGAGTGAAACATGGACGATAACCAGTGCGGACAGGAAGAGAATAGAGGCTTTTGAAATATGGTGCTACAGAAGAATTCTGAAGATTAGGTGGGTAGATCGCATAACTAATGAAGAGGTACTGAACAGAATTGGTGAGAAAAGGAATTTTTGGCATACCCTTGTGGTGTCGCACAAGTACAAAGTGCGCGCCACCTACTTTCGCCGCGCGCCGCCATGCACGCACGGCGCGGATTTCTTACGACGACAGCCACGAGCGCCCTCTGCTGCAACTCCGCTCGTGGCCACCACTGAACGACATCGTGACTTGGGACTGAGATAGGAACCAGTTAAGACCTTCGGAATCAGATAGGCACCAGCGAAGACTTGGCTATCGTACAGGCTCTAGGCAGGCCTCTAGCTCAACTATGTATCAGCAATCTGCCGTACTGAGCTATGTAAAAGTTAAGTATTGTATAAATTCTGTGCAATATATATCTCGTTCTAATTTACTCTAGTGTTTCTAGTTTCTGGCTGCTCCCCTCCGTACCTGCACCAGCGTGCTATCGTTATTCCTGTGTCGGTCTCATTCCACTCGGCCACCGACACCTACGACGAGGCTGGGACACAAAAGCGGCGACGAGGCTGGGACACAAATCCCTGACTAAAAGAAAGGATCGCTTGGTAGGACACATTCTTAGACATCGGGGAATCGTAAATTTAGCATTGGAGGGAAGTGTGTGGGGTAAGCAGATTCAAGTGGATGTGGGTTGCCGTTCTTATGAAGAAATGAAAAGGCTTGCTCAGGAGAGCTGCATCAAACCAGTCTCCGGACTGAAGACCATAACAACAACAACAAAGTCCAACTACCACTTTGCAACATTTGACTTACCTTGCTTTGAAGCAAAAGGTTTTCCGGAAAGTCACGCATACAGACAGATACTTGCACAAGGATTCCAACCACCATCCTCAGCAAAAGAGAGGGGTCATTAAAAGTCTTATTGAAAGAGCTAAACGAATTTGTACGCCAGAGCACCTAGATGGCGAATTACAACATCTGATGCAGGCTTTTGAGAAAAATGGATATACACGGAAAGAACTAAATAGGGTTCTGCGACCAAGGAAAGGTAAACAAGAAGACAGCAACAAAACACAACGATGGAAGAACACCGTTTCTCTCCCCTTCATTAAAACAGTTACGGATCAGATAGGAAAGATTTTACGTAAACACGATATCAGACCGGTTTTTAAACCAACAAAAAAGATAAGTCAGGCACTCCGATCTGTAAAGGACAAACGCCCTCCTCTATCATCCAGAGGGGTGCACAAAATTCCGTGTTCTTGCGGAAAGGTGTATATTGGTACTACAAAAAGGAGTGTGAAAACAAAATTAAAAGAACACAAAAGTCTTTGCCGACTAGGTAGAATTGAGAAATCAGCTGTAGCTGAACATGTTTTCCAATCTGGATATCATGAAGTGAAGTTTTCCGAAACGGAAATTTTATCTACAACGACGAACTATTATCCACGACTGTACAGAGAAGCAATTGAAATATACAAACATGGGGATAATTTTAATAGAAAGGAAGAAGCAATGAAACTTAATGACATATGGACTGTGGCTCTTCAGAGTAGGTAGTTACGCTTTTATCTTTGACCATCGACTATCGAAAGTTATGTTTTATCTTTGACAAGGCTTATCTCTGCTGCGCACGTGAACACTTGACCACGCCCCCTTTTGGACAGTATTTATACCGCTCTCCGACGCCCGACTCGTCAGTCGGCAAGACTCACCGCTACCAGTAGCACCTCTGAGGCTCTGGACGAAACGTCAGGAGCAGATATGTTTCTTCGACCACGACCACATAACCCGGAAGATTCAACAGCAATTATTTCAGCCGGTCGTGAAAGCCTTCACTGCATGATTTGACTTACCTGTTCGCGGTAGTGCTTGAAACGCTACCAATAAAAATATAAATCAATATACAATAATTATAGATAACACCACAGTCTAAAACAGACAGTTGCGAAACTCAGTAGGGGAAAAAATGCAACCATTTGACAGCTGAAGCGATACTAGTGCTCCAAGCGGCTAGGTAGCAAGCTCAGTAGCAGAAAATGGCACTACCGAAACGAAGAATTTGTTATTTATTATTGCTATTGTTTATACATTTCGTAGGCACTAAACGTGGTACTGTATTTCGTGACACAAATACGAAAACATTATTAAACGAAAATCACGTTTCCTGTTGATGTCAGTTTGTAATAATAACATGCCAGTTCATTGTAATACATACGGCTCACACTAGCATGGTCGTAATCATAACATCCAAAAACGATTTAAGACAAGAAAACAATTGTAACCTGGTGTGTATAACATCAAAATCAACTGATTTATTCCTCCAACTTCACAGTGTAGAAAAAGTGTTTCTGGAGTACCTCCTTCCTCTTCCATCATTGCTGCATCACCAATAGTAGACTGCTGTGCAAAAAATTGTTTTGACTTCTTTAAACCTGTCAGTAGACTAACCAAAAATAACATTGAAGAAAAATACTGGGTTAGTTACTTCTCTCTCTGTTACTGATACCACACACCCTTAAAATTTAACACACTTTATTCTATCCTACATTGTAAGAGCTTTTCATATTTGAGAAAATGTATATTTTCTTAGTTTTCCTCTAACTGCAATTTATCGCGCCGCAATAAGGTCCGAAATGCAGTCGCATTTTAAACGTGTCGTTCGACTCCATATCTAATCCACAATGGTTTCCCGCCTCTCGGTTTGTTCTTACGACCCGGCCGCTTGGCAGCGCTGCAGTCGCCAGGTTGCAGAAAACTACCGGCAGTTTCCTGACTCTTATGTTAGACTCTGATACCACCAAGGATCGTTAGGAGGCAAAAATTTCTTTCCCTCCAATGAAATACGCTGTTACATTAGCCAATGAACGACGACTTTGGAAAGTGACGTGAAAACGATATTCACTTGTTCCTTCCATGTCACAGACGCCATCTTGATTTGAAGTATATCTCACAGTTTTGGTTTTATAACTCGCAATAAACAGTTTCAGAGTTACAGCGAATTGAATATGAATTACAAAATCATATCTGGATCAATTTATTATAACTAAATGTAGGCGGCCGCGGTGGCCGAGGTGACTGAGGCGCTCCAGTCACGGTCTGCCTGGCCACTACGGGCGGGGGTTCGAATCCCCCCCTCGGGCATGGATATTTGTGCCGTCCTAGTTCGTAAGTAGTTCATAAGTAGTTTGTAAGTTTAGGGACTGATGACGCCGTAGTTAAGTCCCATAAGCTTTACAAACATTTGAACATTTTATAACTAAATGTAGTTAAAATCCTATTAACATTGATAACCAAACATGTGAGAACTGGTATACAAATCATGAAGGGCTAAAAGGCGTCGAGTTGCTGCAGCGTAATGAGTAGAGTGCTGGATTATCAAGAAAGAGGTACAGTGTTCAAACCTCCTCCACATATTTTTTTTTTAATCTTATCGTTTGTAACACATTGTAGAAGTTATTTATCCACAACACAACTGTTATTCACATAACAGTATTATGTTATTCAGTAATCTTATGTGCTGTCTCAGGAGTTAGTAACATCGATTTGGTGACTTATGTGTGAACGAACAACAGAGAATGAAATTACTGCTGCAAGCGGTAGGATCAGCAATGACATTTCTGTTCATCCTTCTCGCAAATATTTGACTTTGTTCCAAATATGTTGCGGTTTTCGAGAATATTGTTGGAGACAAAACTATGCGAACGTTTAAATAGCTGGTACAGTAAGTGAAACGAGTATAAATGACATTTAGGCCTACACTATTCACTAGTCAGAAAGATGTGGCTATTTATTTCCGAATAACTCGTGACTTCCGAGGGTATGGAAAGGCTGATATTTCTTGTTTTCCCCCAATATTTTGCTGCTTAGTTTCGAATATATCGCGATTTCCGAGAGTGTGCTTAGCCCGATATTCTTTACTTGTCACCAATATTTGGTACTTTGTTTCTGAATATGTCACGATTACAGTGTGTGACGTTAACTAAGATACTATCAGGATAATTTTTCGCCTGAGATCATTGATCTCTATACACTCTGGATGTTGAACTTCAGCTGTATTAGTGTGCTAGCCATAGATATTCATATTTCGTGTCTTGCCAAATTCAAACATGGCGGACAATGCGAAATCGCGTGCAAAACATGTGAATGTACAGGCACGCAGAGTTCTATTCTCAGACACCAGAGTTATACATCCAGTTTGTATAGAGATCACTTCCTGGGATATAAGCGCACGTAGGATCGTTTTTCTTTTTCTCTAATGAAAAATAATCTCTGAAAATCCCACATTCGCCGGCCGCGGTGGCCGAGGAGACTAAGGCGCTCCAGCCACGGTCTGCACGGCCACTACGGTCGGGGGTTCGAATTCCCCTTCGGGCATGGATATTTGTGCCGTCCTAGTTCGAAAGTAATTGATAAGTAGTTTGTAAGTTTAGGTACTGATGACCTCGTAGTTAAGTCCCATAGACTATACAAACATTTGAACAACATTTGAAATCCCACATTCCCTTGTTTTACCGCCGGACAGAAAGAACAGCAAACCGCTTCATTTGTCTGTCTGTTGCCGCCGTCGAATTAAGACGTTAAACATTTTATTACTATTAGAATTCAATCTTTCCCCTTCACAATAGTATTCAATTTTTTTAGAACCTGCAGTCATTTATATTAAGCTATAGTACGAGGCGCGTCCAGAAAGTATGTTCCGTTTGGTAATAAAATGAAATTGTACACAGATACAAGAGAAATTTTTATTGCACAAAATTCTACGACTCTTAAACTACTTTTCCACATAACTGCCGAAATTTTAGAGGCATTTGTAATAGCGTGGCACCAGGTTTTGTATACCTTCTTCATAGAAATCTGCCGCCTGTCTCTTCAACCAGTTGGGAACAGTTTCTTTCAGCTCGTCGTCATTGGTGAAGTGATGACCGCCAAGGAAAGAATGTTCAAATGTTTGTAGAGTCTATGGGACTTAACTACGGGGTCATCAGTCCCTAAACTTACAAACTACTTATGAACTACTTACAACTAAGGACGGCACAAATATCCATGCCCGAGGGGGGATTCGAACCCCCGACCGTAGTGGCCGTGCAGACCGTGACTGGAGCGCCTCAGTCCCCTCGACCAACGCGGCCGGCCCAAGGAAAGACTTGAGATGTAAGAACAGATGAAAGTCGCTAGGAGCGAGGTCAGGGCTGTACGGAGGATGGTCAAACACGTCCCAGTTAAATCCCTGTAGGAGGTTTTTCGTCACATTTGCAGTGTGTGGTCGTGCGTTGTCGTGAAGCAAAACAACACCTTTTGACAGCATTCCCCGGCGCTTATTCTGAATTGCACGGCGCAATTTCCGAAGTGTCTCGCAATAAGCATCTGCTTTGATTGTTTGACCACGCGGTAAGAACTCAATGAGTAGGATGCCTTTCCAGTCCCAGAACACTATGCATATCATTATCCGAGGTGTCGTGATTTGATTCGGCTTTACCTTTGGTGGGGATGAAGTGTGCCTCCATTCTATCGATTGCCGCTTACTCTCAGGGGTGTCGTAAGAAACCCACGTTTCATCTCCTGTGACTATCCGTCTCAGAAATTCTTCAAAATCAAATGTTTGTTAAGCTTATGGGACTTAACTACGGGGTCATCAGTCCTAAACTTACAAACTACTTACGAACTACCTTATTCTAAGGACGGCACAAATATCCATGCCTGAGAGCGGATTCGAACCCCCGACCGTAGTGACCGTGCAGACCGTGACTGGAGCGCCTCAGTCCCCGCGGCCACCGCGGCCGGCCAGAAATTCTTCGCCGCTTTCAGCATAACGGGTCAAAAACTCAAGTGCACTACCCATCCGTTGTGTTTTGTGTTGCTCAGTGAGAATCTTTGATATCCAACGTGAGCAAAGTGTACGGAATTTCAGTTGTCTGGTAACAATTTCATGCATCAGTGATCGTGAAATTTGGGTTAAGTCCAAAGCGAGAGCGCTAATTGTGAACCTACGGTTTTCCTGGATCTTGTCATCAATCGCGTGAACCAGTTGTTCTGTAACCAAAGGTGGACGCCCACTTCGTTCTTCATCGCGCACATCACTACGCCTGCCATTGAACTGTCGGACCCATCTTCTCACCATCGAATCACTCATCGCATTTGGTCCGTAAACATCGCAAATTTGACGATAATTTTCACTTGGTTTCACTTTCCTCGCATTCAGAAACCGAATCACCGACCTGATTTCACAGGCGGCGGGATTTTCAATCAACGCCGACATTTCAAACAAGCACAACAAAGCGTACGTAACTGACAGCGATCTCCAAATGGCGCACGTTCTTCTCCTTGATACATATCGTCTACAGCGCATGTGCGGAACTGCAATCGCAGCGCTGCAGTGGAGATAAATTGAAACGGAACTTACTTTCTGGACGCGCCTCGTACATGACGAAGTTTGAATTTTCTAACCCCGCGATATTTTATTAACCGCAAACGCGGAGCCCTCAACTGCAATTTATGGCACGGTCCACTGCACATCAGATTTCCACCTTCAATTATTCTCATTTTAATTTACAGATTTCTGGGCTGATATCATCAAAATGGTATATCGTAACTATGAAGGTAAAGCCTGTCAATCTTTTTTTATAATGTAGTTTCCGCCAACATTACCCATATTTCTGACGTTATACAAAATTGATCAAAGAATATTTAAAATCATACCCTCAATTTATCCTCCGTGTCTCCCCGATTCAAAGCGTACACGTAATAGTTAATGTCTCAAACCCCAACAACTGATAGGCGCTACATTACGTGCTTCGCAATAGGGTATTTGTTTTCTGGAAATAGTTTTAAACTATTAATTACGTCATATTATGCCCCGAACATGTTTTTTTACCTCGTGAATTTCAGTATATAAAAAAATAAAGACTAAAAAAAAACTAAACGAAATTCAAATCATTTGAAAGCCCGCTAAAAAGCTACATTCGAGTCACGTGATGCCTGTGACGTCAGAAACCACGCGCCTCCTGCTGCTCTCCTAACAACGAGAGGACGCCTACACGATATCGCCGCTTTCGTCCAAATTTGTGGTACATGTAGGGCCTAGTGAGATATGAACTACGTGAGAACTCCATATGGCTAAGCCTTTAGGAAATAAAAGGAAGTTTGCACCTTAACAACTACCCCTGAGAGGGTCTGTTTATAAAGCGGTGTCTGGCTCCCTACAAACGTTTAGTGAACAAAGTGAAAGCATATGGTCTATTAGACCAATTGTGTGTTTGGATTGAGGTTCCTAGATAACAGAAAGCAGCAGGTCATTTTCAATGGAGAGAAGTCTTCCGAAGTGGGAGTAATGTCAGGTGTGCCACAGGGGAGTATCGTGGGTCCGTTGCTGTTCACGATATATATAAATGACCTTGCGGATAACATCGGAAGTTCACTGAGGCTTTTTGCGGGTGATGCTATAGTATATAGAGAGGTTGTAACAATGGAAAATTGTATAGAGATACAGGAGGATCTGCATCGAATTGACGCATGGTGCAGAGAATGGCAATTGAAGCTCAATGTAGACAAGTGTAATGTGCTGCGAATACACAGAAAGATCCTTTATCATTTAGCTACACTATAGCAGGTCAGCAACTGGAAGCAGTTAATTCCATAAATTATCTGGGAATAGGCATTAGGAGTGATTTAAAATGAAACGACCATGTCAAAACAATCGTCGGTAAAGCAGATGCCAGACTTAGATTCATTGGGGGAATTCTAAGGAAATGCAGTCCGAAAACAAAGGAAGTAGGTTACAGTACACTTGTTCGCCCACAGCTTGAATACTGCTCACCGGTGTGGGATCCGTACCAGGTGGGATTGATAGAGGAAGTGGAGAAGATCCAACGGAGAGCAGCGCGCTTCTTTACAGGATCATTTGGTAATCGTGAAAGCATTACGGAGATGATCGATAAACTCCAGTGGAAGACTCTGCAGGTTGAAGCTCTGTCGCTCGGTACGGGCTTTTGTCGAAGTTTCGAGAACTTACCTTTACTGTGGAGTCTAGCAGTATATTGCTCCCTCCTACGTACATCTCGCGAAGAGATCGTGAGGATAAAATCAGATAGATTAGAGGCCACACAGAGGCATACCGACAATCCTTCTATCCGTGAACAATATGTGACTGGAATAAGAGGGAAAATCGATAGTGGTACTCAAGGTACCCTCCGCCACACACCGTCGGGTGGCTTGCGGAGTATGGTTGTAGATGTAGATGTACAAGAGATCGGGGTCTTTATTGCAAGGTTCACTCAATTGCAAAAGAATGGAAGTATCCATTTACATACACGATGTCCCCAAGGACGCGTTAACTCCAGTCCCTTTTCAAATGTTTGTAGTCCCGAATCTCATCCAATGCCTTTTTTTTTTTTTTTTTTTTTTTTTTTTTTTTTTTTTTTTTTTTTTTTTTTTTGGCTTATATAACTTAATAAAAATAAAAAAACCTATAAGATGTTTCGGTTAATTGTGACGTCAGTCAGTCTACATCTACATCAGCACTCTGCAAACCACTGTGAAGTGCATAGCTGTACCAGTGATTAGGGTTTGTTCCCATTCCATTCAAGTATTGAGCGTGGGATGAATGATTGTTTAAATGCCTCTGAGCGTGCTGTAATTTATCTAATCTTGTCCTCGAGATCCCTACGGGAACAACAAGTAGTTGTACGCATTGCCAAAGAGCAGAAAAAAATTTGCCGCTGGTTGGAGTTTAACCCGCGACGTTCTCAATACGATCTTTTACCACTTTTGGCCCACTTTAGGTTACGGTAGTAACACTAAAAGTGGGCCATTGCGATCGCCTTTTGACAGCTCGAAATTTAATTGAAAATAACGGCTTAACCGTTCATCCGACCCAAAAGTTGAATACAAGAATTTATAGAGGAGTAAATTCTCTACAACTTTGCTCTATTATGTTTTTTTCGTAACTCGCGCCGTTTCAGAGATATTTGCAAAATATCGGCAATTTACGGTGTCTGTCTGTCTGTCCGTAACGTGTTCCCACTTTTTAAGTCGAACCGTTCAACCGGTCAGCACCAAATTTTAGAGACGTAATTGTTGGCCGCCAGCAACCAGAACCTCCCTTTTTCAAAATTTTCGAACAAAAAATACGTTAGTAACACTAAAAATAGCCATTCGTAATGTAATTGCAAACTAACCGTTCATCTGACACGATAACTGAATAATCGAATTTATAGAGGAGAAAATTCTCTAAAACTTTCCTCTCTTAGGTTTTTTTCGTAACTCGCACCGTTACGTTAGGAAACGTCACATGACATTCCCCGCCCAGAACTCTCTCTGCCATACGCCATCATGCATCCTGTATTTTATGATTTTGATAGTATAACTTACGCGTTGTTATTTCCGAGCAATGGCGCACTAAACCAACAAACACCTAGACGGAAGGCCTGTGCGCTGAGCAGCGCCCCTGCCAAGAGTAGTCATAATAAGTCTGCTCCACCCAAGAGCGGTTTCTACTGGAAAGCATTCCTACAAACGCCTTATTCTGACTGAACAATGTACTTCTATTGGAGTACAGAACGGTTTTTAAATAAATCCACTCTTTTTCGATTTATTTTATATGCTGATACCCTGAACCTACCTGTTTTGATAGAAAATGAAAACATTAGGGTCATTCCTATGAGAAATCAAATAAATACTTTAATTCGAGCCATAAGCTTTAGAAATTTTCCTTTTGTGTTGCACCTTCGCAATAGCGAAAATCTAAAACTTGCACTTTTCAAAGTGACCAAAATTGTGCAATTTGTCGTGTTTTGAAACTTATTAAAAAAACAAAGAAACAAAAAAACGCAAAATTTCGAAAACTGTGTGACTTACTTATTTAATTTTTTATCAGGTTTAATAAAGCTGCTTAACTATATTCATAAAAAATGCTCCTTTTTTGAAAAGTATATATGATTCTGTGTGCAAAATTTCATGATGCTATTCCAAAGTGAAATATCACAACTATTCAGGCTAGTTAATAAACAAATAAAGTGGGCCAAAAGTTGAAACTAAATTGTGTACCGTACTAATTAAGCAAACTTCTGCATATTATTTTTTTAAATGTAGTAAACAAGGCAAGACAAAAAACTAAATAACTAAATATGTAAGTTGCATTTCATGCTGAATAAATATAATTTAGGCCTAGTGTCTTATTTTCAAAGGCAAATTTCATATTAAAAAGTTCTAGTATTGATTTCCCTATCCACAGGTTTGCTGGGTACTTATATATAAAAACTGTATATATCTGTACTGTATCTTTTATGAACATGCATTGACTTGCCATCATGTTGTTTTAATGAAGATGTACCTAACAAAAAGGATTACATCTTCATTTAAAAAAAGAAAAACATCATGGCAAGTCAATGCATGTTCATAAAAGATTTTAGGAAATCTAATAAAACTGTACAGACAGACCAAATCGAACTATGCACAGATCCAAAACTGGAATCATAAAATTAACTGTAACAAGGCAAAAAGGCATTACAATCTGTGGTAGTGGAACACACTCACTTAGGCCTATGCATTTGTACCACTCATCATAATGTGGAATAAACTATAGGTAGTGCAAACCAAACATAACGTCCAAAAATTTTAAAAATATAAGAAGCTGAGAACCACAACATTGATTGATTTCTCATAGACTTACCCATTAATAATTCTTTTTTAAGTAATATATTTATTAATCATAACAATTGTGTAGAGTACACAGTAACGAATAACAATATTTTTAAAACTTATGTACAGTAAGTATGGCAGGGACAATTCGCCACACTGTTATATTACAAGCTTCACTTACTGGTGGTGAATATGTTTTTCTTTCGGGCAAGGCTCTGATTTTTCTTTTTGGAGTAATTATTCAGAAAATCATTGGCAGAAATCCATATCACTTTTTTGCATATATATTCTGCACTGTGACTACCACATTCTTCTTCCCACAGCAATTCATTCATTAAAACTGAATTCCAAGTTAAGTTCGAAACCAGTTCTCTTTGGCTTGGTACTTTGAGGAATTCAGTTTCAAAGTTACCACACAATTTATCAACTACCAAGTATGTAGTGACAACCACATTTATAATTTGAGAGGATAGAAGGAGAAGTTTTCCTCTACTTACATTGTCTATAAGGGAATACATTGCCTGATCATCTAAAATCTCATCTAGCACTAAAGTCTCTTTACAAAATTCACACTTTATGTGTTTTAAAACAGAATAGCAACAATAACCTGCTATATATGTAAGCACAGGCAAATCTTCATTGGCATTTTCTGTCAATTCTGATGGATTAACTGCTATTCCATCAAACAGGGGAGGAATCTCAGTAACTACATTTTATTCATAAAAAGACTGCATGTTGATTTCACCAAAAACAGTTGATTTTAAATGTAGCCTGATTACAGACTGAAGGCGAAGCTTCTTTTCGACTTCATACACCTGCCTAATACTGATGTTGTACTGACCACATAACTGTCTGTACTTCCCAAATCTGTCTGAAACTTTCCAGGTAAAAAGTAGGAAAACTTCAATTCATTTATGCAATATTCAGAGAGTTTTATAAAAGCTTGGGTTGTCTGCATTAATGCCGTAATGGTCTCTTTCGTCAGTGAGCCCTCCGGATATCGGCTGTTCATTTTTTCCCATCTACTTAGCCAGTCCGACATTTCTTTAAGAAAAAAGATACTTGGGATCAGCTACAGTGCATTGTTTTAAAGGGCTCATGAAGTCATCATTTAATCTATTACATTTAAATGGTGTTTTCACGTTTGCTACTTTCCACCATTTGACAAACAAACTAATGTAAGTAGCTGTTTCTTCATAGTAGGATAAGCAGTGTTTTGGGCCTAATGTTTGGAGGGCATTGACTGTCACATCACTGAAAACTTGGAGTGCAAACTTAGCATTTTGTTTCTCGAAATTGTTAGGTCTCATTGATTTTAAAGTGACACCATAACAATATTTTGCAAGCTTTTCATGTTCAAGGTCATACAACTTTATTAAAGTATCAAAACAGGCATAATGCATGCAGGAATCACTGTCCTGAAATGTTGGAAAAATCATAGAGCACTTATTTTTGTTTTGTTTAAACCAATTATGCCAAATGCACTTCATAATGTGTACAGAGTCAATTACAAAAAACAAAGGCCTTGTTGAATCTTTGGGGTGGTTATACACATATGAAACTGTTGGAGGGTGTGAAAATGAAGACATTGCCTTTCTGTTGATAGAATTATTGTCTGAAATTACTGACAAGACTTTAAATCCAATATCTTCAAGGCCCAATATTATTGCATAAATCCACTGATACAAATTATCCCCTGTTAATAAACATGAACAACATCTTTAAAATTGCTCATTAGACTGCTAACCATGAAAACATATGCTGAATTTGCTGTCGTATATCCATCATTAACCATACCGACAACACTTCCTCCTTTGTAATCAAAATATTCTTTCAGGTGTATTTCATCTATCATAAGATTGACATTGTATTCATGTGGTGAGAGTAGTTTAAATTTTCCTCTTATGTATGCCAAAAAAATATTTGCTAATTGCTCTATCTGAGGGCCCAAGTTTATACCAGAACACACTCTCTGAATAGTTGAGGGATGAGGGCCTACAATAAAACCATAATCTCTGTTAAACTTATAAGCCACTGGAGAGATACTGTAGGACAGACAAGAAAATATCATGAAAGATGGAGAATATGAAAGTCTCTTTGAGGATATTAATTTCAACTGTTCAATGATGAACTGTATGTTTTTGTGCTTTTCATAATCAGATGAGTCAAGTGCCTGTAGGACATCAAGAACAAAACTTAAAATTTGATCACTATTGTTTTGTTGATTAATTTGGAGATCAGCTTTTTGCAAACAGTCTAACAAGTGACACAATTCAGTAATACTGGACAGCTTTGTTATAAACTTTTCCCCATTTAGGCCTGTCTTCTTTATTTGCTTGTTCAAAACAAACACTGTATGTCAAGGGTTTCGCCAACAAGAACATAATATTTTATTACAGGAGCAGGCGCTGTTTGTATGTTAGCAAACAACACAGATAGATTTAACATGGACAGTTTTTTCTTCAATTCATATATTGATGCAATGGACCTTGCTTCTAGATATATTTCCCTTTCTTTTAGACTCTCCTGAACAGCTGCCTGAATATTTTACTCTTCAAGTTTCTGTCTCTTTGCTGCAGGATCAACCCTGAAGCTTGCAGGTTTGCTCAAATAGTGAGGGCAATTTGGAAAGACAGATGGAACCGCTGTTGAAAGTAGACTTGGTCTACTGAGATAACGAGGTACTTTTCCATTTCTTCGGTTGTCTTGGGATGTTCTGACAATCTCATGGGGGTGAAAATGCTGTTCACACACCTACAGGCAAGAATGATATGACAATTTGGAGGACTTATTACAATTATCTTAATATTGCAAAAGTAATAAGAGTGAGTAACTAATCTAAAACATGCTTCGTAGTATATTTCATAAGTATAAATGCGGAATATCACATTTTATAACTATTTATCATAGGAAGACCTGTTTATGAAGTTAGTTTTCTCAAAAATCAAAGTGTTCAGCCATTCATATTACATTTGTTATTGTTTACCAAGTAATTATTCAAAAGACAGGTTTGCTATTTATATCACTTTCTTGCAAATATTATATGCACTGTCGCTGTAACTATTAAAAACCAAAATACTAGGACCACTGTAAACATAGTAATCCTCCCTCCCCCCTTTCACAAAAATCAAAAATGTTCTAATTTTGTTACATATAATCGTGCAGTCCAAAAGAAATGAAACTATTGAACTCCTGCAATGACTGGTTGAATTGTGTGTAGCAGTATCTGTGGGAAATATTTCACCACTTATTATCCAGTTTTAAACACACAACAACCCTAATTAGACATTTAAATTTGCTGAAAAAAATTCTTTCTTAAGTTACTACGAACAGCTCACTTGAGATAGTAATAACACCCTCATGGGTAGTGCTGTTAATCATTAATAAAACGATCTCTCTAAGAAAGTTGCGTTTAGTTCTGTTATTCCTTAGAAGACTTCAGAGTAAAAGTTTATGACGCTTCTCGCCGGGCTCCAGTGCTTATGTTGGCAACAGATGAACAATGAAGTGTAGAATTTTTTACGAGCTACAGAGTAAATGTTATTGCTGCTCGTTTCACTCGCAGCAAAATTAATACTGTACCTGATCTATGGTTGGCAGGTTCTTGTATGTACCCTTGTCCGTTCAGACAAAAATTTTTGTTTTAATTGAAATTTAATATTCATAGAATATATGACTTCAACTGCTATTGGGCAAAGCTGAAAATGTGTACCCAGCCGGGATTCGAACCCGGGTCTCCTGCTTTCTAGGCAGTTGCGCTGACCCCTACACCACTGGGGACACAGTGATCACCGCACCTGCAAGGACTACCCATGCACGCCTCCCGTCAGATACAAATTCCCAGCTTCGCCCTGCCCATAGTACTCAAACTCGTAGTTTAACTAATTCCCGTAAGAGTAAGGGCTTCAAACTTGCCCACCCCTCCCCACTAACGATAGGATCATTGCACGTCATCGGCATATTATATATATATACATGTGGCGTCTGTTCGGAGAGAACAGACGTCACATTCTGATCCAGCAGCTGTTATTATTTAATATTCATAGAATATATGACTTCAACTGCTATTGGGCAAAGCTGAAAATGTGTACCCAGCCGGGATTCGAACCCGGGTCTCCTGCTTTCTAGGCAGTTGCGCTGACCCCTACACCACTGGGGACACAGTGATCACCGCACCTGCAAGGACTACCCATGCACGCCTCCCGTCAGATACAAATTCCCAGCTTCGCCCTGCCCATAGTACTCAAACTCGTAGTTTAACTAATTCCCGTAAGAGTAAGGGCTTCAAACTTGCCCACCCCTCCCCACTAACGATAGGATCATTGCCCGTCACCGGCATATTATATATATATATACATGTGGCGTCTGTTCGGAAAGAACAGACGTCACATTCTGATCCAGCAGCTGTTATTATTTAATATTCATAGAATATATGACTTCAACTGCTATTGGGCAAAGCTGAAAATGTGTACCCAGCCGGGATTCGAACCCGGGTCTCCTGCTTTCTAGGCAGTTGCGCTGACCCCTACACCACTGGGGACACAGTGATCACCGCACCTGCAAGGACTACCCATGCACGCCTCCCGTCAGATACAAATTCCCAGCTTCGCCCTGCCCATAGTACTCAAACTCGTAGTTTAACTAATTCCCGTAAGAGTAAGGGCTTCAAACTTGCCCACCCCTCCCCACTAACGATAGGATCATTGCCCGTCACCGGCATATTATATATATATACATGTGGCGTCTGTTCGGAAAGAACAGACGTCACATTCTGATCCAGCAGCTGTTATTATTTAATATTCATAGAATATATGACTTCAACTGCTATTGGGCAAAGCTGAAAATGTGTACCCAGCCGGGATTCGAACCCGGGTCTCCTGCTTTCTAGGCAGTTGCGCTGACCCCTACACCACTGGGGACACAGTGATCACCGCACCTGCAAGGACTACCCATGCACGCCTCCCGTCAGATACAAATTCCCAGCTTCGCCCTGCCCATAGTACTCAAACTCGTAGTTTAACTAATTCCCGTAAGAGTAAGGGCTTCAAACTTGCCCACCCCTCCCCACTAACGATAGGATCATTGCCCGTCACCGGCATATTATATATATATACATGTGGCGTCTGTTCGGAAAGAACAGACGTCACATTCTGATCCAGCAGCTGTTATTATTTAATATTCATAGAATATATGACTTCAACTGCTATTGGGCAAAGCTGAAAATGTGTACCCAGCCGGGATTCGAACCCGGGCCTCCTGCTTTCTAGGCAGTTGCGCTGACCCCTACACCACTGGGGACACAGTGATCACCGCACCTGCAAGGACTACCCATGCACGCCTCCCGTCAGATACAAATTCCCAGCTTCGCCCTGCCCATAGTACTCAAACTCGTAGTTTAACTAATTCCCGTAAGAGTAAGGGCTTCAAACTTGCCCACCCCTCCCCACTAACGATAGGATCATTGCCCGTCACCGGCATATTATATATATATACATGTGGCGTCTGTTCGGAAAGAACAGACGTCACATTCTGATCCAGCAGCTGTTATTATTTAATATTCATAGAATATATGACTTCAACTGCTATTGGGCAAAGCTGAAAATGTGTACCCAGCCGGGATTCGAACCCGGGCCTCCTGCTTTCTAGGCAGTTGCGCTGACCCCTACACCACTGGGGACACAGTGATCACCGCACCTGCAAGGACTACCCATGCACGCCTCCCGTCAGATACAAATTCCCAGCTTCGCCCTGCCCATAGTACTCAAACTCGTAGTTTAACTAATTCCCGTAAGAGTAAGGGCTTCAAACTTGCCCACCCCTCCCCACTAACGATAGGATCATTGCCCGTCACCGGCATATTATATATATATATACATGTGGCGTCTGTTCGGAAAGAACAGACGTCACATTCTGATCCAGCAGCTGTTATTATTTAATATTCATAGAATATATGACTTCAGCTGCTATTGGGCAAAGCTGAAAATGTGTACCCAGCCGGGATTCGAACCCGGGTCTCCTGCTTTCTAGGCAGTTGCGCTGACCCCTACACCACTGGGGACACAGTGATCACCGCACCAGCAAGGACTACCCATGCACGCCTCCCGTCAGATACAAATTCCCAGCTTCGCCCTGCCCATAGTACACATTTTCAGCTTTGCCCAATAGCAGTTGAAGTCATATATTCTATGAATATTAAATAATAACAGCTGCTGGATCAGAATGTGACGTCTGTTCTTTCCGAACAGACGCCACATGTATATATATATAATATGCCGGTGACGGGCAATGATCCTATCGTTAGTGGGGAGAGGTGGGCAAGTTTGAAGCCCTTACTCTTACGGGAATTAGTTAAACTACGAGTTTGAGTACTATGGGCAGGGCGAAGCTGGGAATTTGTATCTGACGGGAGGCGTGCATGGGTAGTCCTTGCAGGTGCGGTGATCACTGTGTCCCCAGTGGTGTAGGGGTCAGCGCAACTGCCTAGAAAGCAGGAGACCCGGGTTCGAATCCCGGCTGGGTACACATATTCAGCTTTGCCCAATAGCAGTTGAAGTCATATACTCTATGAATATTAAATAATAACAGCTGCTGGATCAGAATGTGACGTCTGTTCTTTCCGAACAGACACCACATGTATATATATTAATTGAAATTGTCAAGACAAAACATTTATTGGTCATCTGAGTTGCCGCCATTAACCATTGGTGCCAACATAACCACTGGAGCCCGGCGAGAAGCGTCGTACAATTTAACCGACTTCAATTTCATGGCAAGCAAATAACTATGAGCAGGTAGAAATAATATGCAGTAAATAAAAAGTCGCGGGCACAGAGTCGAGCAATAAATGGTCGTTTAATGTTCCGAAACGTCCGTGAACTCGGCCACAAACACAGTCGTTAAAAATAACAAAACTGCAAAGAGGAGTGTTGATTAAATTGTACGACGCTTCTCGCCGGGCTCCAGTGGTTATGTTGGCACCAATGGTTAATGGCGGCAACTCAGATGACCAATAAATGTTTTGTTTTCACAATTTCATTTAAAACGAATTTTTTTCTGAACGTACAAGGGTACATACAAGAACCTGCCAACCATAGATCAGGTACAGTATTAATTTTGCTGCGAGTGAAACGAGCAGCAATAACATTTACTATGTAGCTCGTAAAAAATTCTACACTTCATTGTTCATCTGTTGACAACACAAGCACTGGAGCCCGGCGAGAAGGGTCGTAAACTTTTACCCTAGTGTTCACACTTCATTCATCGTGTTTAGTTTCAGTCTCCCATTACAAAATTTAAGATACGTTAGTGACGGTAATAAGATTAGATTAATACTTGTTCCATAGATCATATATACGACATTTCGTAATGATGTGGAAGTGTCAGTCTAATAAATGTTGTCTACACTTGACGATCAATATTTTAAGGATTTTTTATTACAGTTTTTGTTGTTTTTAATTTTATTTTTTAAGTTTTATCTAAAAATTCATCTACATTATAGCAGGAGTTGTCATTCAGAAATTCCTTTAATTTCGAATACTGCCAAAATATCACATGCTAGTTTATGTTCCACGTTTTTAAACTTAATACTACTATGTAGCTGTAAAAGATAGTTGACTGACTTACTTTTGTTGTTTTGTTGATGATCAAGTTTTCTCGTGGGATAGCTCGTCTCCATTTTTCTAACAATTCTTCTTCTTTTTGAAAAGAAAAAACTTGCACTTTTGGCCCTGTCTGATAGTTTCCTTTACAGCCGGTCACACAACATCTGTAGGGCATTTTGTCTGCTACTAACATGCTATGCGTATAACACCCAACAAGCCACAAAAATAACGTTATAAAGGTAGAAAACAGTCACAATGTGTAACATTCGCGTCTTTTCAAACTAGTCACACGCTACACAACACAACTCGCTTCCTCTTGTTATGACTACTCTTGGTATACCCAGCATGCCTTTCGAAGGCAGCGCACAGGCCTTCCGTCTAGGTGGCGTTGACTAAACACGCCGTTCTTCCTACGATATATGATAATCATACATCTTATAAAATAGGCTGTATGTGAGTATGTATGTATGTTCCACATCTCCTCCTGTACTACCGGACCGATTTCAACCAAACTTGGTACACATTATCCTTAATATCAGGCAACAATAGCTGTTGGGGTAAGAATCACCTACAACACATACGTAAGGAGATATGACGTCATAAACAATGAGATGCACGGAAAACGACTGCGTCAAACGACCGATTTCAACCAGATTTAGTACACATATTACTTACGTGAGATAACAATTGCTGTACGAGTACGAACCACATACGAGACATGGTTCAGGAGATATAACGTCATGAACAATAGGAATCGCAAAAAAAAAACTGCAACATAATGCGACGAGACTTCATAAATACACTATATGAGAATAACAGTACTTGGCGACTTGCAACAAACTTTAAACATAATTTCAAACCTTTATTAAACTTTTTCTCGCAGACAACCACAACAAAATAATGAAAGGAAAAAAGTTTACTACTTTTCCGTTGTTCTTGGAGCAAAACTATGGCATTCGGTATAACGTTACAATTTATATACTACCAATTGTACTTGCAGGAAATTTTGCAGACAGAATACACACGTAAAGCTGAATGTACGTTCGAAATTGTATCACAGTACGACACGTAGTTCATGAGACATGAGGACGTAAAGAGTAACGTTCATGGAAACCGCCCCATCAATCATCACGTTTAAATCTATTACTTCTTTACTACTAACCATATTCGCAACAGATTTTACCGACATACAGCACTTATACAAATCAATATATTCCTGCAAAATTTTACAATTGTGCAACATATCTACACTAATAATAAATCTGTAAATATAGGCCTGTCGCTGTTCGCTTCAATCTTGAAAACTACTGGACGAATTTTCATGCGGTTTTCACAGGAAACATGAGCGAAGATTGCTTCAGGATCTAGGCATGATTTCATCAAAATAGAATTACAAAGTGTTTTCATAGACCGTCGTGTCTGTCTGTTCATCTGTTAGAAACCACTTCTCCAAAACTACTTCACGAATTCGCATGGGGTAACTTCAGCGTACCATGGGACAACATATAGACTTAGTTTCATAAAAATTGGATCACGGAAAGAACAACATCACAATTTAACGTTTTTCATCGACATTCATCATGTGGATCTTTTTCTTTCATCTCCAAAACTAATAGACGAATTTTCAGGGGGTTTTCGCAGGAAACGTGAGGGTATCTTGCGGTTATAGAAACGCTTCATTTCACAAAATCGGATCAGAAAAAGTAAGATATCACAATTTAAACATTTCTCTGAAAGCAATCGCATGTGTCTATTTGTAGAGAGTAGTCTCCAAAAGTACTAAATGAACATCCATGGGGTCTCACAAATAAAAAGAGGATATTCTGGGGCAACATATAGGCTTCATTTTATCAAAATCAGATCAGGAAAGTAAAAGATATCGTAAATTGAAGTTTTAGGTGTATTTGATGCTTGGAAAGAACTGCGTAATGCAGCAAAGTTGAAGTTCGGGGCAGCAATCGGATTATTACCCTTAAAAAATATTTTATTTAGTCTTTGACTTTTCAAATTTACCATATTTTTTAAAATCGTTATCTTGGTTGCTATGTTCTACGAAATATGATTCAACGCAATACTTATAAAACTGATACAGTCCTCGCTATGTTTAATCCATGTATTTACATACTGATATCACAATCTGACGTTGGCCTATATGTACAACTGCTATGGAAGTTTAAGTCTCAAGGTTATAGCGACAATAGCGCATCTAAGGGAAAGAGAGCCAATCGTAAGAATAATAATTGTTTTCCGTGATATTTCTATTTCATTAAGGAAATACTTATCATATTTCAGCTTTCCATGCCTCAGCCCATTGCCCAGAGATATGAATGATCGTAAAATGTTTTAAATGGCGAATCTAACTGATGTATGATGTTAGCTACATCATATTTATGAAGATATGCCTATTTCTAACACGTTTCGCAAACGTATTAAAAAAAGAATACTACTGACACATTTTCATGCAGTTTTCACAGGACATTTGAGCTAAGATTGGGGCAACATATAGGCATGATTTCATCAAAATCAGATCACGGAAAAAAGATACATCGCAATCTTAAGTGTTTTCAGTAATTGTCTGTTCATCTATTAGAATTACCTAATCTCTTATACTACTCCACGAATTTGCATGGAGCAACTTAGTTTCATAAAAGTGGAATCAGGCAAATTTTTTTTAGATGTAGGTAACGCTTGAAGTATGGATTGCGTAATACTGTACAGCAAACAAGCGATAGAGGCGCTGTGGTGTACCAAAGAACTAATAAACACCGCTGCTGCATAATAAGTATGGGGTAGTACAACAAGGAAGCGAACGCCTGTGTCAGAATTAAGCAATCTTATGTCTACGAATACCAACAAACATTGAACATAGTGTTACTGATTTGGCTTTGTGTATTAAATACTTAACGACATTTCTTTGCTTATTTTGGCACGTTTCACTTTTTGTATCAAATCGTTTTGAAGATCCATTGTCTCAGACAATGACTTTTACTTACATTTGACTTCTTTATGAAGATACATCGTTTCGGACAATGACTTTTACTTACATTTGCCATTTTGGCTAGGACAACTGAGTTTATTGGCAGAGCGATCCAACAAGGGTTCTATTTTTTCTGAATGAAGTCCAGAACCTTAAAAAGCCATGATACACACAGGACCTCCTTCAACAACATGTAGATAATGTCGTGGGTAAGGCGAACCAAAGACTGCGTTTTATTGGCAGAACCCTTAAAGTGTGGGATCCTTATCAGGTGGGTTTGACGGAGAACATTGAAAGAGTCCAAAGAAGAGCAGCTCGTTTCGTATTGTCACGAATCAGGGGAGACGGCGTTACGGAAATGATACAGGATCTGGGATGGGAATCATTACAACAAGGGCGCATATCGCTGCGGCGTGTGCTACTTACGAAACTCCGATCGCCAAAATTCTCTTCAGAATGCGAAAATATATTGTTGACTCCCACTTACATAGGTAGAAATGATCATCAGAATAAAA
Source organism: Locusta migratoria (assembly GCA_026315105.1). Taxonomy (NCBI): domain Eukaryota; kingdom Metazoa; phylum Arthropoda; class Insecta; order Orthoptera; family Acrididae; genus Locusta; species Locusta migratoria. The sequence goes on along the minus strand of CM048745.1, from coordinate 271,057,251 downwards.
TACGAGAAATCAGAGCTCGAATGGAGAGATTCAGGTGTTCTTTCTACACGCGTGCTAAGCGAGAATGGAATTGGAGATGAATAGTAACAAGGTGGTTCGATGAACCCTCTGCCAGGCACTTAAATGTGATTTGCAGAGTATCCCGTGTAGACGTAGATGTAGAAAGGTGAATCAGAGACTGCGTTTTATTGGCAGAACCCTTAAAGTGTGGGATCCTTATCAGGTGGGTTTGACGGAGAACATTGAAAGAGTCCAAAGAAGAGCAGCTCGTTTCGTATTGTCACGAATCAGGGGAGACAGCGTTACGGAAATGATACAGGATCTGGGATGGGAATCATTACAACAAGGACGCTTATCGCTGCGGCGTGGTCTACTTACGAAACTCCAATCGCCAATATTCTCCACAGAATGCGAAAATATATTGTTGACTCCCACTTACATAGATAGAAATGATCATCAAAATAAAATACGAGTAATCAGAGCTCGAATGGAGAGATTCAGGTGTTCTTTCTACACGCGTGCTAAGCGAGAATGGAATTGGAGATGAATAGTAACAAGGTGGTTCGATGAACCCTCTGCCAGGCACTTAAATGTGATTTGCAGAGTATCCCGTGTAGATGGAGATGTAGAAAGGTGAATCAGAGACAGTGTTTTATTGGTAGAACCCTTAAAAATGCAACAGAACTACTAAAGAGGCTGCTGCGGTTGTCCGTCTTCATTTGGAGTATTACTGCTCAGTGAGGGATCCTTACCAGGTGGGTTTGACGGAGGACATCGAAAGAGTCCAAAGAAGGGCAGCTCGTTTTGCATTGTCACGATACAGGGGAGACAGCGTTACGGATATGATACAGGATCCGGGATGGCAATCATTACAACAAGGGCGCTTATCATTGCGGCGTGGTCTGCTTACGATACTCCAATCGTCAACATTCTCCTCAGAATGCGAAAATATTTTGTTGACTCCCACTTACATAGGTAGAAAAGATCATCAAAATAAAATACTAGAAATCAGAGTTCGAATGGAGAGATTCAGGTGTTCTTTCTACCCGCGCGCTATTCGAGAATGGAATGGGAGATGAATAATAACAAGGTGGCTCGATGAACCCTCTGCCAGGCACTTAAATATGGTTTGCTGTGTGTCCCGTGTAGATGTAGATGTAGAAGATTCCATGCTGCTTACAGATACTGGCAAAGTGGATCTGTTGTAGCAAATAGTGGGATATCCCGGGCCAATCGATCCGCAACCACCAACCGGACGTTTTCGATATGTCGGGACAACAGGGAAGGCAAGGTATCAAGGTAGGATCCTGGCCACTCGGGGATCAATGGCAACGAACGTGCCGATAGATTAGCCAGGATGGGGACAGAGACTCCATTTATTGGACCGGAACCTGTCCTGGCAATCACCAAGGCAATGATCAAATTGGAGCTATGTAACTGGCTTAGAAGACAGCACGTAGAATATTGGACCAAAGTCTATCAACAAAAACATGGCAAGGTAATGATGCCAAAGCCATGTTTTAAAAGAAGCTCTGCAATACTGGGCCTGAACAGGAGAGAGATTAGACTCACGGTTGGATTGCTGACAGGCCATGGGAATTTCAAAAAACACCTACATACAATGGGAATAACAGAAGAAGACCCTAAATGTAGGATCTGTGATGACAGTGATGAAACTGCATCACATCTAATCTTCGAATGCTTTGCATTGGAGAGTAAAAGGCACAGAACATTTGGGACAACCAGACCCGAAGAAATTGTGTCTAATAAAAAACTGGTAAAGGGACTCCTTGCACTGTTCAAGGGCATTGGTTGGCTTTACTAGATATACAGGGAGCGATACCGCACAATAAACTTAGTTTCGGTGCGGGCAGTGGCGGGTTGGACCAAGACTGTTTTGGCTTCCCTGAAAAAATCAAATCAAATCAAGGTAGGATGGGCGAGAAACTGGTGTTGAATATTGCGTGGCATGTATGGCTGCGCATTGTTCAGCTGCAGTGTGCCCGGCGGGATGATCCCGAGGTGTAGGGGGACAACAGGCTCCATCACTTGACACATGTACCGCTGCCTGCTTAGGATAACAGCAATGTATATGGTACGGGTGGATGGAATCCAATATTGTTGTGGCGACGCTTTTCGCCACAACGCCGGCGGTCTAAGCAAGTCACCGCGCAACTTGAATAAGAGGCGTTAAGTCGCTCCACAGTACTGCGGCCGCCGGGGGCGATTGCAGTCTCGTTACCTCCCTGCCTGCCTCGTGGGCTGGCCAGCAGGAAGAAGAGAGCTCTGCTAGATATTGTCGGCGCATCACAGCCACGACACTCAGTACACGAGTGCCAACTGCGATGTACTAGGCAAGCTACAGAGCTAAATGTTTACTGCTTCATCACCCAAATAACAAATTAAGCAAATTATTGTATTAGAACCTCAACTGTTAAATGCCAGTTTGTGATATCAGAGTATGTGTAATATATGGAACATGATTTATAGATAAAGTAATGGTTAAGAGAAGATACATACATTGCTAGGAAAACAAAAAAATAATACTTCATCATAAAATAGGAAAATAAACAAGAGCACATGGCCATGAAACTAAAACCTGCTAATATGCATTTATGTTTTTCTAAAAGTGAAATAGTATGCTTAGAGTATATTCTATTGTATATTTGAGTAGGAACTGACCATGAAAACAAAAATATAATAAATGTTTCCTATATAAACTTGCCAGCTTGGGCAGCATTGTAGATTAACTAAGCCTACATGAAATATTCCCGTGTTCTTGTATACAGCAAAACAACTAATACTTTATTTCATTATTCTGTACATGGTACGAACATTTGACTTCACTATTTTTCAAGATATTAGAGGAAAAGGTGGTATTATGGGCTACCATTTTATTTTTGAACCATAAATTCCAAAATTGCTGAAAACCTCAAAAATAATCTTTATGATGTTATAAAAAAGCCAAACATATATGTTTTAGTTTAAATCATTATGCAACTTTAATATGGAAACATGTTTACAAAATTGACATATTGTGTAAAAATGTAAACGTGGTGGTAATATGGGCTACTTTATAAATACACAAAAAAGTCAATATTATTTTCTGTAGATTTTTAGAGTAATTGGAAAATAGCAAGCCCTTTATACTGGAACATGTTTATCATAAGTTGTTCATTTAGGGTTGGCAGAAATCACAAATATAATGGTCCGTTTCATAGCCAGCACACTCGTTGTGCGCCCACAACTCGCACGTTAGGCACTGGATCCATAGCTCTCCTTTAGTGTCTTGGGAATATAACTCCTCACAAAAAAGGCAGGTAGCATCGTCATCTCCGCTAACACTGGGCTCTAGAACTGACTCCCCAGAATCTATCAATCCCTCCTCTGAACTCTCAGATGATGATTGTGGGTCGATGGTCAATTTTCGCTTCACTGATGGAGTTTTGCTTTTTATTCCTTGTTTCTTTCTTTTGTCAACACCTGGCTCACATCTCACATTCTTCGTATTCCCTGTTACATCGTCACTTTCGATCTTCCTTTTTTGTCCACTTCTTTTTTCCCCCTTTCTTTTTATTTTCCTTTTTTTATCAGCTTCCTTTTCTTCGTACTTTGCTGCCTTTCCTGGCTTAGGTCCTTTGTTTGTTGTCTTTTTCTTATTTTTTGGCACAGGCAAAATGTCCTTTGGTGAAGTCTTAATGTTTCCTATTGGAACGTGGGACGCACTGCTTGGGCCATCTGCTAGGTCTTTGGCACATGGTGTGGACCAGTAGAGGACTTGGGCAAGCCTTCTGTGTTATCAGGCTGAAACAGAAAACCACACAGTCTTTGTAGGGGTTGTAATATGGGCTACTGTAGTGGGTAGCCCATATAACCACCACAGCAATTGTCCATATTACCACCCTAGCACTCTTGGAAAGTAAAACGTCGCTATCCGTTATAAACAAACTTTAATAAACTAACTTCATGACATTAGAGAGCTAAATATTTGTATAATATGTAGATAAGAAGTTAACAGCTAACTACGCATTGGCAGTACGTCTAATATAACTGTAATTTCTTACCTTTCAAAGTTTTGAAATGTGAAAAATCACGAAACAGCTCAACACTAACATTCCACGTAACTGACTGCGGCAACGCATTCTGTGGCGTTTGTACGAACTAGCTACTACTATATACTGAGGGTTTCGCTAGTATGCGCGGGCTTAATAGTCAGATATTAAGCTAGCCCATATTGCAACCACTGGCCATAATACCACCTTCGCCTCTAGTATAAACCTCTAATATCTTTTCAAGATATTAGTATAAACCCACCCCCATGATCCACAGACATTGCCGAGATGGGGTGGCTTGCGTGCCTCAACGATACAGATAGCCTTACCGTAGGTGCAACCACAGCAGAGGGGCATCTGTGGAGAGGCCAGACAAACGTGTGGTTCCTGAAGAGGGGCAGCAGCCTTTTCAGTAGTCACAGGGGCAACAGTCTAGACGATTGACTGAGCTGGCCTTGTAACATCAGCTAACGTGGCTTTGCCATGCAGTTACAGCGAACGGCTGAAAGCAAGGGGAAACTACAGTCGTTACTTTTCCCGAGGACGTGCAGCTCTACTGTATGAATATATGATGGCGTCTTCTTGGGTAAAATATTCCGGAGGTAAAATAGTCCCCCATTCGGATCTTCGGGTGGAGAATACTCAGGAGGATGTCGTCATCAAGAAAAACAAAACAGACATTCTACGGGTTGGAGCGTGGAATGTTCTAACCCTTAATCGCTTAGGCAAGTTAGAAAATTTGAAAAGAGAAATAGGTAGGTTAAAGTTAGATATGGTAGGGATTAGTGAAGTTCGGTACCAGGATGAACAGGATTTCTGGTCAGGTGAGGTGGTAACGCAGGACTAGGTCTAATAATGAATTAGAAAATAGGAATGCGGGTAAGTCACTATGAATAGCACAGTGAACGCATTATCGTAGTAAAGGTGGACACGAAGCCAAAACCGACCACAGTAGTGCAATTTTATATGCCAGCTAGCACGGCCGATGATGAGGATATCGAGAAAATGTATGAGGAGATAAAAGAAATCATTCAGAAAGTTAAGGGAGACGAAAACTTGATTGTGATGGGGGACTGGAACTCGGTAGTAGGAAAGGGAAGAGAAGGAAATGTAGTACGTGAATATGGACTGTGAAAAAGGAATGAAAGAAGAGATCGTTTGGTGGAATTTTGCGCAGAGCACAATTTAATGATCACCAACACTTGGTTCAAACATCATAAATGAAGGCTGTATACGGGGAAGAGACCAGGAGATACTGGAAGGTACCAGATTTACTTTATAATGGTAAGGAACAGATTTAGAAACAGGTTTTAAACTGTAAGACATATCCAGGGGCAGATATAGACTCTGACCATAACTTGTTGGTTATGAACTGCAGATTAAAACTTAAGAGACTGCAGAAAGGAAGAAAAGTTAGGAGATGGAACCTGCACAAATTGAAGGAACCAGAGGTGGTTGATTGTTTTAGAGGGATCATTAGGCAAGGATTGGCTGAAACGGGGGAAAGTAATACAGTAGAAGAAGAATGGGTAGCTCTGAAAGATAGGGTAGTAAAGGTAGCTGAGGATCATAGAGGTAGAAGGACAAGGCCTAATAGAAATCCCTGGATAATAAGGATACACTGAACTTACTTGATGAGAGGAGAAAATATAAAAATTCACAAGTGAAGCAGGAAAAGGGAAGTACAGACGTCTGAAATATGAGATTGACAGGAAGTGCAGACTGGCTAAGCAGGAGTGGCTACAGGACAAATGCAGAACCGTAGAAGAATGCGTAACTAGGGGAAAGATAGATACCGCCTACAGGAAAATAAAAGAGATATTTGGAGACAAGAGAAGCAGTTGTATGAATATCAAGAACTCCGCCGGAAACTAGTACTAAGCAAAGAGGGGAAAGCTGAACTGTGGAAGGAATATATAGAGGGCCTATACAAAGGAAATAAACTTGAAGGCAGTATTATAGAAAGGGAAGACGAAGTGGAGGAAGATGAGTTAGGAGATATGATACTGCGAGAAGAATTTGACAGAACGCTGAAGGACTTGAGTCGAAACAAGGCCCCTGGAGTATATGATATTCCGTCTGAACTGCCGATTTCGTTAGGATAGCCAGTCAAGAAAAAAATTTTTCAATCTGGTATGCAAGACGTATGACACAGGGGAGATACCCTCAGACTTAAAGAAGAATATCGTAATTCAAATTGCAGAGAAAGCAAGTACAGGCAATCAGTTTAATAAGTCATGGCTGCAAAATACTAACACGAATTATTTACAGACGAATGGAAAAACTTGTGGAATCTGACCTTGGGGAAGATCAGTTTGAGAAATGTAGGAACACGGGAGGCAATACTCACATTACGACTTATCTTAGAAGATAGGCTAAGGAAGGGCAACCCTACGTTTTTGGCGTTTGTAGATTTGAAGAAAGCTTTTGTCAATGTCGACTGGAATACACTCTTCCAAATTCTGAAGGTAGCAGGGGTAAAATATAGGGAGCGAAGAGTTATATTCAACCTATACAAAAACCAGACAGCGGTTATTGGAGTCGAGGGGCAAGAAAGGAACGCAGAGGTTTGGAAGGGATTAAGGCAGGGTTGTAGCCTTTCCCTAATGTTGTTCAATCTGTACATTGAGCAAACAGTGAAGGAATGGAAAGAGAAATTTGGAGAGGGAATTGAAGTTCAGGGAGAAGAAATAAAAACACTGCGATTTGCCGATGACATAGTAATTCTGTCAGAGAGCGCAAAGGATCTGAAAGAGCAATTGAATGGAATGGACGGTGTCTGGAAAGGAGTATATAAGATGAACATTAACAAGAGTAAAACGAAGGTAATTGAATGTAATATCAGAAAATCAGGCGATGCTGGAGGCAGGATTAAGTAATGAGACAATAAAAGTAGTAGATGAGTTCTGTTATTTGGGTAGCAAGATAACTTCTGATGGATGAAGTAAAGAAGATATAAAATGCAGAATGGCTATTGGGAGAAAAGCATTTCTAAAGAAGCGAAACTTGTTAACATCCAATATTAATTTAAATGTTAGCAAGTCCTTTCTGAAAGCATTTGTCTGGAGTGTAGCATTGTATGGCAGTGAAACGTGGACGATAAGGAATTGAGACAAAAAGATTATAGAAGCTTTTGAAATGTGGTGCTACAGACGAATAATTAAGATTAGATGGGTAGATCACGTGACTAATGAGAAGGTGTTTAACCGAATTGGGGAGAAAAGGAGTTTGTGGCATATTTTAAGAGAAGGGATAGATTGGTAGGCATCAAAGGAATTGTCAACTTAGCATTAGAAGGAAGTGTGTGGATTAAAAATCGTAGAGGGAGACCGAGGGACGAATACAGTAAGCAGATTCAAAAGGATGTAGGTTGCTGAACATATTCTCAGATGAAGAGACTTGCACAGGACAGAGTAGCGTGGAGGGCTGCATCAAACCAGTCTGCGGACTGTAGACCATAACAACAACAATAGTATAAACAAACAATGTATTGTTGTATTTTATAGTTAAGCATATTTCAAATCCGCAACCCAATATATGAAAACAGGATTATTATGAATCGATGTAAATTGATAATTACCTTAATTTTGAATGTAAAGCTGCCATTATCTTGCATAACATGGCCAAAGTAATTATTTTTCATGTTTTTAGTAGTTGTAACAGTGTATGGTATTGTAGGCCAGACTACAAAAGGAGGCCACGCAAAGATCGGAAAAGGCAGTCTTGTAACAGCTTTCCAAGTCGCCACTATGCCAGTTTGGGCACCGATGTACAAATTGTTGTAATGCATTGTAGGGTAAAAGTGACGAAATTAAACCGCTTTTCAGATACCTGGTGTTTGCTTTGAGTTCTTGCCTTAATTTTGACGCACACACAAAATAGAGAACATTTCTCTAGCTGCACGTATTCTGAATGAATTCTAGGGATTCCTGTAAGCAGGTTATGCAGATGCTGTGTTTTAAGAAGATTCTACATCCACGAGATATCAAGGTAACTGTCCTGAACTTCGATGCTGTGGAGATTTATTAAGACGTGAAGACCACAATCACTGAGTCGGTGAAGAAAACACTGTAAGGTTTTGCAGTCAGATCTGTACGAGGCAGCCCCAGGAATGCTGCAGTTCCAGACGTTCATCGTAGAAGAGCCAGCAGCTTTCTGTCTATGCACCAGCCAGAATAGATTTCAATAACGTAGCAGAACTGTTTAATACTTCGGAAGAATTTGTACCACCAGAAAATCAAAGTTGAGTATTTATGTCATTTTATTAATACATCCTTTGTGGACTAATGACTTGTTTAGTAACAGACCTTGTCCACATTCTTGCTAGCTACGGTCCACCACCTTTCGAACCTACACAAGAATCCATCTTAGGGCCATTGCTTTTTCTTGTGTACATTAATGACCTCTCATCAGTTACACTACCAAAAGCAGAGTTAGTTTTGTTTGCAGATGATACAAGTATTCAGTGGCGGCTCGTACAAAATTTAACCAGTGTGCTACAATATTACAAAAATAAACAGGAAACAAAATACACTAAAACTAAAAGTCAACCTTTGTATGATTGCCTTTAATTAAATATCAATTAATATTGTATTGACAGACCTTCAGGGGAATCTATAACAGTGCTGCCAACTGCATGTATTCAATGCAGGTAGTAAATATAACGTTTAAAAAAATATTAATTTTATTTACAGAAATTAAAAATTTAGACTCAGAGGTATTTGAATACGAGCCTCACACAGGTAGGTTTGAGAGGCAACGCACAAGACGCCTGAGCCAGCGCGCTATTTGACTCTGTATGCCGCAATATTCGTCATATACTATTCTTCCGCAGCCGTTACACGCAGCGCGAAGAGAAATATTGATCTGGTGCTGCAGTCGGTCTCAGCACACGTGAGTCGCTAGGCCTGACGTCACGTCTGCGCATGCGCACTAGCCAACAGACGACTGCGCCGCCTCTCTGCGCACGTACCAGCGCGGCTGAATCCCACTTCAGCACACGGAGCTGGCTTCCAGCTATCGCGGCGAGAACGCTCCAAAATGCGTTTTCATCCTTATTACTAGCATTCTAATACGCATTGGAAGGGAATTGGCATAATTTTATTGTAATATCTGGCTCGCATTCCAAGAGAAAGGATGTAATTTTACAGCGATTTCTCGCTTGCATTCGAAGAGAAATGGCATAATTTTAGTAATATATTTACAGTGTGCTGCAGCACATTAGCACATTATCACCAGCCGCCACTGCAAGTATTGCAATAAAAAGTACGTCAAGCATAGTTATAGAAAGGTCTGCTAATGATATTTTCATGAATATTAATAAATGGTTTAAAGCCAACTCATTTTCATTAAACTTTGAAAAGACTCACTACATGCAGTTCAGAACATGTAAGAGATTTCCTGACATCATATGCATTAAGTATGAAGAAGAGCAGATAGAAGAGGTTGACAGTATTAAATTCCTGGGATTACAGCTTGATAATAAATTTAGTTCGGAGGAGCACACTACAGAACTGCAGAAACGACTCAACAAATCTGTATTTTCAATACGAGTGTTATCAGACATAGGAGACATAAAAATAACAAAGCTTGCGTACTTTGCTTACTTTCATTCCCTGTCATAGGGTATAATATTTTGGGGTAACTCTTCAAGTCAGTCAAAAGTCTTCAGATTCCAAAAACGAGTAATACGTATTATTTGTGGAATGCCTCTTCAAAGAACTGTGTATATTAAATACTGCCTGTCAGTATATTTATTCCTTAATGAAATTTTTCATAAATAATATATCCCTCTTCCCAACAAACAGCTCAGTTCATACATACAATACTAGGAATAAAAATGATCTACACAAGGACTTAAAAGCACTTACTTTAGTTCAAAAAGGGGTCCACTACTCAGGTACACACATTTTCAATAATTTACCATCAAGTATAAAAATTTTAGCTACAAATAAAGATCAGTTTTAGAGGAACCTAAAAGACTTTCTAGTGGCCAACTCCTTCTACTCCATTAGTGAATTTCTAAATTGTACCAAATGATGCATGTACTCATTACTATATTAGTATTATTATATTATCAGCTATTAAACTTAAAATGTATGTATCTGTATTTATATTATCAGTATTATCTATTATTCAGCTTGTAAATTTTGTTCCTTGACATGTTCCACATCCACGAGGATCTCCTCAACATGGATCTACGGAACGAAAAACTAATCTAATCTAATCTATCTAAGCATCTCAAGGTCACAAGTATCACCCAAAACCACAACACAAGGTGCCGGACAAATATGAAGAAGCATAAGGCAACATATCAAGTCTCTCACCACGCTATTTTCAGACTCTAATCTGGCCATCGTGGTGGTCCGCGCTGCATCGTGATTTGTGGATAAAAGCAACGTCGTTCCATTCGTTTGTCCATGTCTGCCGTACATCATACCATAGCCGGCACAACCACCTGTGGTCTTATCTCAGAGGTGAACGCAGCAGATCTTTTTCACATAATGCGCAAAAATCAGCTAACTGAGGATCTATCAAACATGGAGTCCCATAGGGATCGGTATTGCGTCCTTTGCTTTGCTTATATACTCTGGTCAGGGGATCAGTTGAGATGTCTAGCTTCTGGAATATTGTCGGCAGAATGAACTAAAATGGTTCGACGACTTTCTGTCCGTTCTACGGAGTGGTGACAACAATAATACGGCAACCGAGATAGTGGTAATAACAAAAAGTTGCTGCAGAGGAGTTTGGTGTTGACTTGTGTTTATTATATCTGGGGGGTGCGATACAGCTCACGTTCATTCAGCCTCCTGTATCGACGGTCTGTGTTGCAAGGAAGGTTTGCTACTGTTCAGAAAGAATCCGCAAGACTTTTAGCGTCGTTTCGTCACTGTGGATACATTACTCGTGGGACCAAAGAACAATCTAAACAATGGGACAATGGGATACCAAGGGAGAATCTGCACCGAAAAAGTCGAAGATTGGGCCTTCGATTGAAAAGGTTATGGCGACAGTCTTTTGGGATTCGCAAGGGATAATCCTCATCGACTATCTGGAACAGGGTAAAACTATTACAGGTTATTAGACGTTTGAAAACCGAGCTAAAAAAATAATTTTAAAAAATACGCCGGCGATTGGCTCACAAAAATGTCCTTCCCCATCACGACAATGCACCAACACACACCTCAGCAGTTGTGGTCGCAAAATTATTGGAAATAGAATTCAAACTCATTTCACATCCCCCCCCCCCCTATTCTCCAGACTTGGCTCCCTTGGACTACTATTTGTTCCCCAATTGGAAGAAATGGGTAGCGGGACGAAGATTTCATTCAAATGAAGAGGTGGTTGCAGAAACGAATAGCTATTTTGTCATCTTGGACAATTCCTATTATTCGGAAGGGATCAACAAATTAGAACAGCGCTGGACGAAGTGTATAAGTCTAAAAGAATACTATGTAGAAAAATAAATATAGTTTTTCCCAAACACGTCGGTAGTTTTTATTTTGGTACGGAAAATTCATACGCCCCTCGTATACACCTTATATACGAGGGTATGTCAATTATTATCCGAAATTTAGTTATATTTTTGTTTCCGTTGGTAGTACTGCCATTTTACGTTGGTGAGGCATGCTTTATTTTTTGTTATATCTTTGCAATTTTCAAGCTGCTACGTTAGTTTCCTTGTCGCTGCCGTGCTGTTAATTATGGCTAATCCGCTGTCAATTTGCACCAAAGAAGAGCAACGTTCAGTGAAACGTTTTTTTGTGGACGGAAGGTGTATCAGGGGTCGAAATTCATAGAAGACTTTCAGTACAGTACGGGAGCAGTGTTTTGCCACAACTACGGAGTGGATTGAAAAATTCCGAAATGGTCGCACGAATGTTAAGCACGATGAAGGAGCCGGACGACCGTTTACCGCCACAAATGAAGAAACCATTGAGCGATCACGTGAAATGATTCTCTTAGACAGACGATTAACTATTGCTGAAGTCGCTCATCGTCTTCATGGTTCTGCCTACGAAATTATTCACAACAGACTTGGGTTTCGTAAAGTTTGTGCAAGATGGGTCCCAAAACAACTCACACAGTTGCATAAGCAAACGCGACTCGACATCTGCAAAAAAAAAAAAAAAAAAAAAAAAAAAAAAAAAAAAAAAAAAAAAAAAAAAAAAAAAAAAAAAAACAACAACAACATTTGAATGGCTATGGTAACGAAGGGGACAACTTCTTAGACAGAATCATTACTGGTGACGAAACATGGATCCATCATTACGAGCCGGAGAGTAAACAGCAGAGTATGGAATGGAAACATCCGAATTCGCCGTACAAGAAAAAGTTCAAGACCCAACGGTCCGTAGGAAAACTGATGCTTATGGTTTTTTGGGATACACGAGGTCCTGTACTGGAACATTATGGTGAAAGGGGCACAACAATAAACAGTGTACGTTACAGTGAGATGCTTACTGACAGGGTAAAGCCTGCAATTCGAATCAAATGCCGAGGATTGCTGTCAGAAGGTGTTGTGTTGTTGCACGTCAATGCCCGTCCGCATACTGCTGTCCACACTGCTGAAACGCTCCAGAAACTCAAATTCGAAGTTTTGGATCATCCTCCATATAATCCCGATCTTGACCCTTCTGACTATCACTTGTTTGGTCCACTCAAACAGGCATTAAAGGGGCCATCGATTTGATTTGGACGAAGCAGTGAAGGAAGCGGTGCAATCCTGGCTCGCAGCTCAAACCTTCTTTTCTGAGGGCACAGGGAAGCTTGTTGAGCGATGGACGAAGTGCATTGAAAAGCAAGGAGACTGTATCGAAAAATGATGTTCTTGTAAGTTTCGTATTTTATTACAATAAAATTTTATAACTACTTAGCGGATAATAATTGACTTACCCTCGTACTAGAAAATGAGTCCTGTACAGCAGTGCGGCGAAATAACTAAGGCAATAGAGAAAGACATGGTTTGCAGTCCGCTAGCGTCCAACCGATATGGTGACGAGTGTAGGAGAGACGACGGAGGCGACGTGTAGTCAGTTGCCATGACCCACTAACTCTAAACTGCGTCGCTTTCTCGTAACGGACATGACCTACATTTAAAGAGTGTCTCAAAATAACGCCGGACTTGAAAAGCCCGTTATTTTTTATTGTTGGCAACATAGTTTGTGCTAGTTTTGTTATAGCTGATCATTGAGGTTGTGTTTTGATAGTGTGATTTTGATTTCCAGGTTAATTGTTGTGGTGTATATGGAAAGACACAGTACAGTACAGTACTAAGAGAAGAATTTGACACAGCCCTGAAAGACCTAAGTCGAAACAAGGCCCCTGGAGTAGATGATATTCCCTCAGAGCTACTGAAGTCTCTGGGAGAACCAGCCATGACAAAACTGTTTCGCCGGCCGCGGTGGCCGAGGTGACTGAGGCGCTCCAGTCACGGTCAGCACGGCCACTACGGTCGGGGGTTCGAATACCCCCTCGGGCATGAATATTTGTGCCGTCCAAGTTCGTAAGTAGTTCATAAGTAGTTTGTAAGTTTAGGGACTGATGACCCCGTAGTTAAGTCCCATAAGCTTTACAAACATTTGAACATTTGAAAACTGTTTCACCTGGTGTGTAAGATGTATGAGACAGGCGAAGTACCCTCAGACTTTAAGAAAAATGTTATAATCCCCATTCCAAAGAAAGCAGTTGCAGACAGGTGTGAAAACTACAGAACCATTACTTTAATACGTCATGGTTGCAAAATATTAACACGAATTATATACAGAAGGATGGAAAAGCTGGTAGAAGCCAACCTCGGGGAAGATCAGTTTGGGTTCAGGAAAAATGTAGGAACACGGGAGGCAATACTCATTTTACGGCTTATCCTAGAAGATAGATTAAGATAAGGCAAACCTACATTTCTAGCTTTTGTAGATTTGGAGAAGGCTTTTGACAATGTTGATTGGAATAAACTCTTTCAAGTTCTGAAGCAAGCAGGAGTAAAATATGGGGAGCGTAAGGATATTAAAACTTGTACAAAAAGCAGACAGCGGTTGTCAGAGTTGAAGGGCATGAAAGGGATGCAGTGGTTGGAAAGAGAGTAAGACAGGGTTGTAGTCTTTCTCCATTGTTATTCAATTTGTACATTGAGCAAGCTATAAAGGAAAGCAAGGAGAAATTTGGAGAAGGAATTAAATTTCAGGGTGAAGAATTAAAAACATTGCGTTTTGCCGATGACATAGTAATTCTGTCAGATACAGCAAAGGACCTGGAAGAGCAATTGAACGGAATGGACAATGTGCTGAAAGGTGCATATAAGATGAACTTTAACAAGAGCAAAACTAGGGTAATAGAGTGCAGTGTAAGAAAATCAGGTGTTGCTGAAGGAATTAGATTAAGCCACGAAGCAATAAAGGAGGTAGATGAGTTTTGTTACTTGGGCAGTAAAATAACAAATGATGGTCGCAGTACAGAGGATATAAAATGCAGAATGGCAATGGGTAGAAAAACGTTCTTGAAAAAGAGAAATTTGTTAACATCGAATATCGATTTAAGCCTAAGGAAGTCCTTTCTGAAGGCATTTATATGGAGTGTTGCCTTGTATGGGAGTGAAACATGGACGATAAACAGTGCGGACAGGAAGAGGATAGAGGCTTTTGAAATATGGTGATACAGAAGAATGCTGAAGATTAGGGGGATCGCGTAACTAATGAGGAGGTACTAAACAGAATTGGGGAGAAAAGAAATTTCTGGCATACCTTGACTAAAAGAAGGGATAGATTGGTAGGGCACATTCTTAGACATGGAGGAATTGTGAATTTAGCTTGGAGGGAAGTGTGTGGGGTAAAAACCGCAGAGGAAGACAAAGAGATGAATACAGTAAGCAGATTATACAGATGTAGGTTGCCGTTCTTATGTGGAGATGAAGAGGCTTGCTCAGGATAGGGTGTTGTGGAGAGCTGCATCAAACCAGTCTCCGGACTGAAGACCACAACAACAACACAGTACGCTACAGCGAGTGTTGATTGTGGTAACTCACCATAAAAATGGTGAATGTTTCGAAGAAACATTTCGGAAACTCCGTGCGGTTATGAGACAAGAATGCACCAAATGATCCACTGTTTGTAGGTTGGTCAAGAAATTTGTAAAAAGCAGGTCAACAGAAGACATCAAAAGGTCGGGACGACCTCGAAGTGGCCGGAGTAAATAAACGTTGCTGTTGTGCTTGATTCGGTCACTCTGAGTCCGAGAAAATCATGTCGCCGTCGTGCTCAAGAAATGAACGTTTGTCCAGCAACAAAGCATAGAATGTTATGGAAGATCTTCATTTACACCCGTACCAAGTTCATTTAACACAGGGACTTTATTTACTTTTTTTTTTTTTTTTTTTTTGTCGTGCAGAACATCGTGTGACGACAAACCGAAACAACCTCGGGCTCGCACAAGCCGGTCTGACGACATGATCGAGAAAGTGGAGAGAATTGTTTTGGGGGATCTCCGAATGACTGTTGAACAGATCGCCTCCAGAGTTGGCATTTCTGTGAGTTCTGTGCACACAATCCTGCATGACTACCTGAAAATGCGAAAAGTGTCATCCAGGTGGGTGCCACGAATGCTGACGGACGACCACAAGGCTGCCCGTGTGGCATGTTGCCGAGCAATATTGACGCGCAACGACAGCATGAATGGGACTTTCTTTTCGTCGGTTGTGACAATGGAATAGACGTGGATGCCATTTTTCAATCCAGAAACAAAACGCCAGTCAGCTCAATGGCAGCACACAGATTCACCGCCACCAAAAAAAATTCGGGTAACCGCCAGTGCTGAAAAAATGATGGTGTCCATGTTCTGGGACAGCGAGGGCTGTAATCCTTACCAATTGCGTTCCAAAGGGCACTACGGTAACAGGTGCATCCTACGAAAATGTTTTGAAGAACAAATTCCTTCCTGCACTGCAACAAAAACGTCCTGGAAGGGCTGTGTGTGTGTGCTGTTTCACCGAGACAACGCACCCGCACATCGAGCTAACGTTACGCAACAGTTTCTTCGTGATAACGACTTTGAAGTGATTCCTCGTGCTCCCTACTCACCTGACCTGGCTCCAAATGACTTTTGGCTTTTTCCATCAATGAAAGACACTCTCCGTGGCCGCACATTCACCAGCCGTGCTGCTATTGCCTCAGCGATTTTCCAGTGGTCAAAACAGACTCCTAAAGAAGCCTTCGCCGCTGCCATGGAATCATGGCGTCAGTGTTGTTGTGATAAATGTGTACGTCTGCAGGGCGATTACGTCCAGAAGTAACGCAAGTTTCATCGATTTTGGGTGAGTCGTAAATTAGAAAAAAAAAAAAATCGGAGGCCTTAGAACTTGAATGCACCTCGTATTGTAGAGCCGGGTGCCCCCTGCTCACCTCGTGCAGTGGCTCCAAGAAGCTCTCGGCGGCATCTCGTATCGACCTCCGACGCGTCGGCGACGGACCACGCCCTATCGATTTGCTCGTCGTGACGGTGCGGCCACTCCCAGCAGAACAATAAAATTAATTAGCCGCCCCCGCAGCCGCCCCCCTGTCCACCGTGACTGCGGGCACCAGCGATTGACAGCGTCCGTCCAGCCAGACACCCACCTCTCAAAAGCACTTGTCTCTGGGTGGGCGCCGCGGTCATACCTCTTTCCGGGAAGCTCAGCGGACAAAACAGCAGTCACGCCCTTAAGAAACCTTATCACTCTGCAGCGCTGTTGATCTACACTCCTGGTCATTAAAACTGCTGCACCACGAACGTGACGTGCTACAGACGCGAAATTTAATCGACATGACTGATTTGATTTTCTCAGGGAATCCGAAACAGTCTTGGTCCAACCCGCCACTGCCCGCACCGAAACTAAGTTAATTGTGCAGTATATCTAGTAAAGCCAACCAATGCCCTTGAACAGTGCAAGGAGTCCCTTTACCAGTTCTTTATTAGACACAATTTCTTCGGGTCTGGTTGTCCCAAATGTTCTGTGCCTTTTACTCTCCAATGCAATACATTCGAAGATTAGATGTGATGCAGTTTCATCACCGTCATCACAGATCCTACATTTAGGGTCTTCTTCCGTTATTCCCATTGTATGTAGGTGTTTTTTGAAATTCCCATGGCTTGTCAGCAATCCAACCATGAGTCTAATCTCTCTCCTGTTCAGGCCCAGGATTGCAGAGGTTCTTTTAAAACATGGCTTTGGCATCATTACCTTGCCATGTTTTTGTTGATAGACTTTGGTCCAATATTCTACGACCAGTCTTCTGAGCCAGTTACGTAGCTCCAATCTGATCATTGCCTTGGTGATTGTCAGGACAGGTTCCGGTCCAATAAATGAAGTCTCTGCCCCATCCTGTCTAATCTGTCGGCATGCTTGTTGCCACTGATCCCCTAGTGGTCAGGGACCCACAATAGGTTTACTCTATTGCTTTCCCCCTAGCTCCACCAGAACCCTGTGACATTCTGCAACAAATTTAGACCTTGTTGCAGGAGCTGCCAGTGATCTCAGGGCTGCCTGGCTCTCTCAATAGATATAAATGTTACGGTCTTTGTAGCGCCTACGCAAATTCTTCTCCACACACGCCCTGATGGCAGTGATTTCGGCCTGGTATACTGAGGCCAGTTTCCCTAGAGAGATGACGCCCTCCAGTCTTGGCTGCACCCCGTATACCCCAACCCCAACGCTTTGTTCTGATTTTGACCCGTCAGTGAACCAGACAATATCCCCCGTACGGTGTCGAACTATTTTCTCCCACTGCTCCCTACTTCCAATTGTTATATTGAAAGGCTTGTTTAAGCAGTATGGGTCTATAATATAGTCGGCTGGCATTTCCCCAACGTTTCCTATATTTACCTCACTCACTATTTTAGTGTGTAATTCTGGATATCCCAAAGAGTTCCAGTTTTTGCCAGTTTTGAGTCTGTATGCACCAGCCGCTGCCTCCATCTTGACCCAAAGGTGTAATGGCGGCATATCCAACATGGTTTCCATCCCAGCTGTTGGTGTGCTGTTAATTCCGCCGGTTATGGCTAAGCAGGCTAATCTCTTCACCTAACCGACAGGAAGAAGATGCTGTGTTATGCAAATGATTAGCTTTTCGGGGCAATTCACAGAAGGTTGGCGCCGGTGCCGACACCTAAAACGTGCTGACATGAGGCAAGTTTCCAACCTATTTCTCATATTCAAACAGCAGTTTATTCCGCGTTGCCTAGTGAAACGTTGTTGTGATGCCTCGTGTAAGGGAGAGAAATGCGTACCATCACGTTTTCGACTTTGATAAAGGTCGGATCGCAATTGAGGTTTATCGTATCGCGACATTGCTGCTCGCGTTGGTTGCGATCCAATGACTGTTAGCAGAATATGGAACTGGTGCTGAATCCCAATGGCCTCGTATCACTAGCAGTCGAGATGACAGGCATCTTATCCGCATGGCTGTTTGCAAGACAACAAACATCTGCACGAACAGTTCGACGACGTTTGCAGCGCGGACTATCAGCTCGGAAACAACGGCTGCGGTTACCCTTGACGCTGCATCACAGACAGAAACGCCTGTGATGATGTTCGCATATTGGAAGCGTGTATTAGTCATTGCCATACCGGCGTATCACCCGGCGTGATGGTATGGGGTGCCATTGGTTACACGTCTCGGTCACCTCTTGTTCGCATCGACGGCACTTTGAACAGTGGCCATTACATTTCAGATGTGTTACGGCCTGTGCTTCTACTCTTCATTCGATCCCTGCGAAATCCTACATTTCAGCAGGATCTACATCTACATCTACATACATACTTCGCAATTCACCGTAAGGTGCGTGGCGGAGGGTACACTGTACCACCACTAGGCATTTCCTTTCCTATTCCACTCCCAAATTGATCGAGGAAAAAAAGAATGCCTATATGCCTCCGTACGAGCCCTAATTTCTCTTATCTTGTCTTTGTGATCTTTACGCGAAATGTAAGTAGGCGGCAGCAAGATCGTACTACACTCAGTTTCAAATTCCGGCCCTCTAAATTTACTTAACAGAAATTCACGAAAAGAACGTCGTCTTTCTTCCAGCGATCCCCAATTGAGTTGCCGGAGCATTTCCGTGACACTCGCGCATTGGTCGAACCTACCAGTAACAAATCTAGCTGATCGTCTCTGAACCGCTTCTATGTATTCCTTCAAACCGATCTGCTGCGGGTCCCAAATACTTGAGCAATACTCAAGACGTGGTCGTACAAGCGTTTTATACGCGGTCTCCTTTACAGGTGAAGTACATCTTCCCAAAATTCTCCCAATAAACCGAAGTCGGCTGTCTGCCTTACTCACAACTGTCCTTACATGCTCGTTCCATTTCATATCGCTCTGCAATGTTACGCCTAGATATTTGAACGAAGCGACCGCATCAAGAAGCTCACTACTGATGCTGTATTCGAACATTATAGGATTGTTTTTTCTACTCATGCGCATCACCTTACATTTTTCTACATTGAGAGCTAGCTGCCATTCTTCGCACCAACAAGAAATTTTGTCTAAGTCAACCTGTATGCTATTACAGTCAGTTACAGACGACACCCTCCCATACACCACAGCATCATCAGCAAACAGCCGCAAATTACAACTTACTCTGTCCATCAGATCATTTATATAGATAGGATGATGCACGATCGTATGTTGCAGGTCCTATACGGGCCTTTCAGGATATGGAAAATGTTCGACTGCTGCCCTGGCCTGCACATTCTCCAACGGCGTCGTATCTCGAGCAGTCGAGATGGCAGGCATCTTATCCGCATGGCTGTAACGGATCGTGTAGCCACGTCTCGATCCCTGAGTCAACAGATGGGGACGTTTGCAAGACAACAACCACCAGCACGAACAGTTCGACGACGTTTGCAGCAGCATGGACTATCAGCTCGGAGACCACAGATGCGGTTACCCTTGACGCTGCATCACAGACCGAAGCACTTGTAACGATGTACGCACATTGGAAGCGTGTATTCGTCATCGCCATACTGGCGTATCACCTGGCTTGATGGTAAGGGGTGCCATTGGTTACACGTCTCGGTCACCTCTTGTTCACATCGACGGCACTTTGAACAGTGGCCGTTAATTTCAGATGTGTTACGACCCGTCGCTCTACCCTTCATTCGATCCCTGCTTAAACCTACATTTCAGCAGGATAATGCACGACCGCATGTTGCAGGTGCTGTACGTGTCTTTCTGGATACGGAAAACGTTAGACTGCTGCCCTGGCGAGCACAGTCTCCAGATCTGTCACCAACTGAAAACGTCTGGTCAATGGTGGCCGAACAACTGGATCGTCACAATACATTAGTCACTACTCGTGATGAACTGTGGTATCGTGTTGAAGCTGTATGGGCATCTGTACCTGTACACGCCATCCAAGCTCTGACTCAATGCCCAGGCATATCAAGGCCGTTATTACGGCCAGAGGTGGTTGTTCAGGATCTATGCACCTAAATTGCGTGAAAATGTAATCACATGTCAGTTCTAGTATAATATATTTGTCCAATAAATATCCTTTTATCATCTGCATTTCTTCTTGGTGTAGCAATTTTAATGGCCAGTAGTGGACATCCGTATGTCGCAAGCCATCTTTCGGGCCGCAGTGGAATTACCGTGCACTCTAAGGCGTCTTGCTGCGGTGCGCGAGATTGCTCCCCGTCGAAGGTTCGTGTCCTCTCTCGGGCATCTGTGTGCCTGTGTGTGTGTGTGTGTGTGTGTGTGTGTGTGTGTGCGTGCGTGTTGTCCTTAGGTTAGTTTAAAAATAAGCCTAGGGACTGGTAACCGCTTTAATAAAGTCCCATATATTTACAAACATTTGAGCGATTTTTCGGTGGGTGGCGGAGGATACTTTGTGTAACAGTCTCACTCATTCCTTTTCTTGTTTTAGCTGCGTATGGATCGCGGGAAAAAAACTGGCGGGAAGCCTCGATAAGGACGTCCAATTTTTTCCTTAAGGTCATTTCTAGAGATATATACAACAACAACAAACAAACAAAAATCCGGCGAAGCCCTGCAGAGCACACGCTGCTTCCGCGCTCTGCCTCCATTCCCTCCTGTTTTGTGCCCGGCTCTTCCAGTTGTCTTCAGTCCCCAGGGCTGCCAGGTCCTTCGCCAGGTCGTCCATCCAGCGCTGCCTTGGTTGTCCGTTTGCTGTCTGGTTCGCCTTCAAGAGCCATCTTCGCCTGTCTTCCTTCTGGCATACGGGCTACATGGCACACCCACTGTATTCTCTTGCTCTTTATCTTCTGTAAAATATTTGGCTGTCGCATCAGAAGGTAGATTTCCTCATTCGTCCTCCTCCTCCATTCTCCGCTGTGAAAAAATCTGTACTTCTCGAGAGTCGATTTTGATCAGATGATCTACCCCTTCATAGGTACTCTGCAAGTCACAATGAAGTGCATGACAGACGGTTCATCGAACCACTTTTATGATATTTCTCTACAGTTCCTCGCTCTAGTAGCTCGCGAGAAAAACGAACATCAAAATCTTTCAGTTCTGGATCTGATTTCTTTTACTTTATTCTGATGATCATGTCTCTCTGTGTAGGTGGGTGCTAACGAAATATGTTCGCATTCGGAAGAGAAAGTTGGTGAAAGAAATGTAACAACGAATCACGCCTTACTCTTAATGATTTCCATCCTAACTCGTTCATCATTCCACACTCTTTTCCCCATATCACGATAATGCAAAACGAGCTGCAATTCTATGAATTTTCTCTAAATCGTCCGTCAGTTTTACCCGATGTGGATCCTACAATGCGCAGCAATACTCCAAAATAGCACGCACAAGAGTGGTGTAGGTAGTTTCTTTAGTAGAACTGTTGCATCTTCTAAGTGTTCTGCCAACGAAACGTAGCCTTCGGTTCGCCTTCCCTACAATATTTTCTATGTGTTCTTTCCAGTTTAAGTTGTTCGTAATTGTTACTCCTAGGTATGTAGTTGAATTTACAGCCTGATGCTTTGACTGATTTCTCGTGTAAATGAAATTTAACTGATTTCTTTTAGTGGTTTTGTGGATGACTTCATACATCATTATTTGGGTCAATTGCCAGTTTTTGCATAATACTGATATCTAAATCATTTTGCAGTTGCTTTTGATTTTCTGGTGATCTTGTTGTTGTTTTGTTGTGGTCTTCAGTCCGGAGACTGGTTTGATGCAGCTCTCCACAATACCCTATCCTGAGCAAGCCTCTTCATCTCCACATAAGAACGGCAACCTAAATCTGTCTAAATCTGCTTACTGTATCCATCACTTGGTCTTCCTCTGCGATTTTTACCCCACACACTTCTCTCCAACGCTAAATTCACCATTCCTTGATGTCTGAGAATGTGTCCTACCAATCTATCCCTTCTTTTAGTCAAGGTATGCCAGAAATTTCTTTTCTCCCCAGTTCTGTTCAGTACCTCTTCATTAGTTACGCGATTCACCCATCATACATCTTACACACCAGGTGAAACAATTTTGTCATGGCTGGATGGAAAACCAGTTCTCAGCAAAGAAGGGAAAGCTGAAAGGTGGAAAGAGTATATAGAGGGGCTCTACGAAGGAAATGAACTTCGAGACAATATGAAGATGAAATAGGAGATACTGTACTGGGAGAAGAATTTGACAGAGCCCTGAAAGACCTAAGTCGTAACAAGGGCCCTGGTGATCTTACTAACAGATAAATGACAGCATCATCCGCGGACAGTCTAAGGCAGTTACTCAGATAGTCTCCTAAATCGTTCATAAAAATAAGGAACAGTAGGGGCCCTATAACGCTTCCTTGGGGAACGCCAGATATCACTTCTGATCCATAACTTTCCGTCAGTTACAGCGTACTGTGTCCTTTCTGACATGAAATCATGAAGCCAATCGCAGACTGTGGCGATATTCCATAAGCACGCAGTTTGATTAGAAGACGCTTGTAAGGTACAATGTCGAAAGCCTTCCGAAAATCTAGAAATACAGAATTTATTTGACATCCCTTGTTGATAGCACTCATTACATCATGTGAGTAAAGAGCTAGCTGTGTTTTCAAGAATGATACTTTCTGAATCCGTATTGTCTTTGGGGTCAAAAGGTCATTCTCTTCGAGGTACTTCATAATATTTGAGGAAAATATACGTATGTTCTGAAATCCTGCTGCAAACCGACGTCAATGATATAGGCCTGTAATATTGCTGATCACTCCTATTGCCTTTCTTGAATATTGCCACAACTTGTGCAACTTTCCGGTCTTTGGGTACGGAACGTTCGCTTCAGGACATTGTGTATCAATTCCAATATAAGAAAAAGACTATACATAAAGTAGTAGGTTATAAATTGTGGATACAACTCCGTGCAGTGGAGAATGAACTGGTGTAAATGAATTGTACTAAATCACGATGCAATACCTCAAACACAAATAGGATATTTGTAGCTCACGACTGTTTCTCTACGACAATATAAGTACAATCTGTTACTTTGTATTGATTTTCTCGGAGGCAATAGTATCTAAAATACATCATTCAGTGGCGTTACAAACGCATACAAGTCTTCCATTAACTGAGTGACACACCCAGGTGGTACAGGCTATTGATCACAACTTTAAAAATAATTATCTTTGTCACTGTTGTTGTTGTGGTCTTCAGTCCGGAGACTGGTTTGATGCAGCTCTCCACAATACCCTATACTGAGCAAGCCTCTTCAACTCCACATAAGAACGGCAACCTACGTCTGTCTGAATCTGCTTACTGTATTCATCTCTTGGTCTTCCTCTGCGGTTTTTACCTGACACACTTCCCTCCAACGCTAAATTCACAATTCCTCCATGTCTAAGAATGTGCCCTACCAATCTATCCCTTCTTTTAGTCAAGGTATGCCAGAAATTTCTTTTCTCCCCAGTTCTGTTCAGTACCTCTTCATTAGTTACGCGATTCACCCACCTAATCTTCAGCATTCTTCTGTAGCACCACATTTCAAAAGCCTCTATCCTCTTCCTGTCCACACTGTTTATCGTCCATGTCTCACTCCCATACAAGGCAACACTCCATACAAATGCCTTCAGAAAGGACTTCCTTAGGCTTAAATCAATATTCGATGTTAACAAATTTCTCTTTTTCAGGAACGCTTTTCTACCCATTGCCATTCTGCATTTTATATCCTCTATACTGCGACCATCATTTGTTATTTTACTGCCCAAGTAACAAAACTCATCTACCTCCTTTATTGATTCGTTGCTTAATCTAATTCCTTCAGCATCACCTGATTTTCTTACACTGCACTCCATTACCCTAGTTTTTCTCTTGTTAATGTTCATATTATATGCTCCTTTCAGCACACTGTCCATTCCGTTCAATTGCTCTTCCAGGTCCTTTGCTGTATCTGACAGAATTACTATGTCGTCGGCAAAGCGCAATGTTTTTAATTCTTCCCCCTGAACTTTAATTCCTTCACAAAATTTCTTCTTGCTTTCCTTTATGGCTTGCTCAATGTACAAATTGAACAACAATGGAGAAAGACTACAACCCTGTCTTACTCCCTTTCCAACCACTGCATCCCTTTCATGCCCTTCAACTCTGACAACCGCTGTCTGGTTTTTGTACAAGTTGTAAATAACCTTACGCTCCCTATATTTTACTCCTGCTTGCTTAAGAACTTGAAAGAGTTTATTCCAATCAACATTGTCAAAAGCTTTCTCCAAATCTACAAAAGCTAGAAATGTAGGTTTGCCTTTTCTTAATCTATCTTCTAGGATAAGCCGTAAAGTGAGTATTGCCTCCCGTGTTCCTACATTTCTCCTGAACCCAAACTGATCTTCCCCGGGGTCGGCTTCTACCAGCTTTTCCATCCTTCTGATCTTTGTCACTACCAGTTTGATAACCAGAGTCCAGTAACCTCCGTACAGTGAAACACCGTCATGATACGCAATGTGACTAATACATAACGCTCATTTACTATCATAATTGTAAAGTATTATCTTGCAACACATACTGCTCGTTTCAAAATTAGTTTCTTACGGAATTACACTCTATCTGCAGTTTACAGTATTGACGTATGTCCGGGAGAGTCATCCACTGCCTCTAAGAGCACTTCTTTGAGACTGTGAAACAATTCTCTTTCCATATTTTTGGGAAGGTAGTATGGACTGGAAGAAATACAGCTATTAAACATGGCCTTAAGCACGTCTTCATCTCCGATACTGTCAGCACGTCTCTTGTACTGCTCCAGTGCTCATAGATCTGAAGGAAGGCATTATAGCCTAATTTTAGTACAATTTTTCTTGTTTTTGTACATATTGTCTCCTCCCAAAAAAAAAAAAAAATAGAAATTAAAAAGCTTGCAGTGGAAGTCGTTTGTCTCACAGTGTCAAAGGTAAAAAAAAAAAACCTCGCTCATATTGCGTCAATAGATGGCACTTCCTTATCAAAGTATTATCTACTCACTCCCATTTACAAGTCCTTGAAATATTTGCCTGAATTTTACTTCACTGACAATTAGCTCACAGCGAACTTTTAAAACACGTTCATAATATTTGAACAATAGCCTTTGTTAAAATCAATACATTTTTAATTTTGCAAGAAAGTACAATTCACTGATGATGGTACATCGTAAATGAGAGATGTTACAATACATGTAACCATTGAAGTCGTGAACAACAAAGAGATAGACAGAAAGAATTGTGTATTTTGTCCATCTCAGTAACTGTAAATTAGGTTAAATGAGACATGAACCTGTTTTTTATCACAATCAGTCGTCTGTAATCTGTATCACAGATAAAATTCGTCAGCATTAAAACTACTGGTTGCGTTTGTCTAAATACACATCAAAAATGGCTCATTCGACAAGTGCTGTAACAGGTGATAAAATTCCAGCACACGTCTCAACCTCAGCATCGCAAACGTGTTACAATTGCATTTACTTGATTGATGACAGTTGTCGTTGTTACTGCGTCTCAGATTTTCACGAAAAGCGACTGTCGAACACTCACACTTAAGAAACTTCCTGGCAGATTCAAATTGTGTGCCGGAAGCGGGACTCGAACCTCGGACCTTTGCCTTTCGCCGGCAAGCGCTCTACCGACTGAGCTATCCCGGCACGCTCCACGGCCCGTCGTCACAAATTTACTTGCCTGGATAGCTCAGTCGGTAGAGCGCTTGCCGGCGAAAGGCAAAGGTCCCAGGTTCGAGTCCCGCTTCCAGCACACAATTTTAATCTGCCCGGAACTTTCCTATCAGCGCACACTTCGCTGCAGAGAGTGCTCTTTCTTTTGTTATGACAGCCTTTTTCATAATGAGCAGTGTTGGCTAAGCGTGTGCAATAACCCATATTTTTGGGCAATTAAACATGAAATAGGCAAATAAACCAGTTATTTACACAAATGGATAATATAATGGTATTCAGAGTACTAGTATTTTATTTTAAAATGGATTTATTTAATTGATCATTGAAGAATCATTGTTGTTCTTCCGGAGACTGGTTTGATGCAGCTCTACACCCTACTCTATCCTGAGCAAGCCTCTTGATCTCCTCATAAGAACGGCAACCCACTTCCATTGGAATCTGCTTACTATATTCATTATTTATCTCTTGGTTTCCCTCTGAGATTTTTACCTCACACACATCCCTCCAAAGCTAAATTCACAATTTCTTGATGTCTGAGAATGTGTCCTATCAATCGATCCCTTCTTTTAGTCAAGGTATGCCAGAAATTCCTTTTCTCGCCAGTTCTGTTCAGTACCTCCTCATTAGTAATGCGATCTACCCACCTAATCTTCAGCATTCTTCTGTAGCAGCACATTTCAAAAGCCCCTATCCTCACGCTGTCCGCGTTATTTATCGTCCATGTTTCACTCCCATACAAGGCAACACTCCACACAAATGCCTTCAGAAACGACTTCCTTATGCTTAAATTAATATTCGATCCCTGTTTTTCAAAAACACATTTCTTTCCATTGCCATCCTGCATTTTATATCCCCTGTACTGCGATCATCATATATTATTTTACTGTCCAAGTAACAAAACTCTTTTAAGCACCTGTATTGATTCGTTTTCCTGATGACCACATCCTCCTGAGGAGTCCCCGCCTGGAGATCCGAATGGGCGACTATTTTACCTCCGAAATATTTTACTCGAGAGGATGACATCATTATATATTCATACAGTAGAGCTGCATGTCTTCGGAAAAAGTAACGGCTGTAGTTTCCCCTTGCTTTCAACCGTTCGCAGCAGCTGTGTGGCAAAGCCACATTAGCTGATGTTACAAGGCCAGCTCAGTCAATCATCCAGACTGTTGCCCCTATAACTACTGAAAAGGCTGCTGCCCCTCTTCAGGAACCACACGTTCGTCTAGCCCCTCACAGATACCCCTCCGTTCTGGTTGTACCAACGGTACGGCTATTTATGTCGTTGAGGCACGCAATACACCCCACCTCGGCAGTGTCTGTGGTTCATGGAGGTGGGAAGAATCATTACCTACAAAATATGCTAAATGCGTTTATTTTGGTGAATTTCAAATACCTTTTTTTATATAAATGACTCAGCTCGAAATGACGGTAACTGGCGGAAGGGAATCACGTGAATCTGCGCGACCTCGTGTCGTCTCGCTGTTCCCTGTCAGTCTTCGGAAAAGGAGCGGACGGACTAAGAGCCGAGGGTCTGGGAATTAGTTCTTGTAGTTGGCCTGTGGGAGCGCTCTTTCGAACTACTTCGTTCGCTGTAGCAATACATTAATAATTTTTTATTGAAAATTATATCTGCGACGCTTGTCGCAAGCATCCGTTCTCTCTGCCAATAAATCTCTGATTATCCTTGCAGTGGCGTAGCTGTATCACCAAGGGCCCCGGGGCAAAAATGACATTGGGGCCCTCTTTAAACTAAAACTATACAGATACAAAACTACTTCATCATCAGCTTCTTACCGCCCACTGGAAGACATAATAAGGCAAACCTAAATACTACTAAGTAAAGTATTACGTGCGATGCACTAGATAATTTTTAATCATACGCTCTAATATAACTGTGTAAGTTTGTTTGTTATGGTTTCAAGTAAAAATTAATGGATGGATTTGGATGAAATTTTGGAGAGGAATAGAGTTCGACCTGGGTAGGACACACAGATAAAACAATCCCATGAGATAGTTTTGGAAGTTGCTCCAAAGTAGGCGAATGAAGTTGCAGGCAGAAGCTTCACTGATGACGCGCCGATCAGTAACACAGCCCACCTATCCACTATCCATATTTTCTCTTCTTCTTGCACAAATTTCAGAGTGCAATTGGTTACAACACTTATTGGGATTCATGAATAAGGAGCACTCCCTTGGGGGCATTCACTACACAAAGAGGAGTTAGTATAACAATACTGTTCTGTAATAATACACTATACAGACTTCATATTGAACTGTGGTCACACCGTGTATTGTCACACTGCTCGTAATTCAGCGCCAATGACTTATTTCGTAACTCCGACTTCAACCGACAACACGCTAATAGTGACACGGTACACGTCTTAGCGGACTAGCAATAGACCTTGTTATGGTTATATACTGAGGTGGGAATAATTCTGGATTTCACTTCCTGCTTTTGTTGTTTGCTGGTCTAGGGTAAAGTCGAAAATCCTTCATTCAACTTAAATATAATATAGAGTAGAACGTCGATTATACAAAGTATTTGGGAGACATGGATGTTCGAAAAAACGGTTTATACAGATAATAGTACTGTACACTTCTATTTAGCAATAAGAAGTTTATGCAGTATTTGGAGGCGCGCGATCCTTCACACTGCGCCGAGCGTCACGCCGCAAGACGTGGAGGGCGCAGCTGTTGCTGTGGGCAGCTTTGATGCTGCCGCTACTTCTGCTGCCACGCAGACTGAAGTGCGCCGATTGTTGGTCACAGCGAGTGGCGGCTTGGCCGGTCAGATGCGCTTCCGAATGGCGTCATGTGAAGTGAAGGCCCCAATAGCAAGCTTCGCTCCGCCACGCGGTGGCCCAATGCGGTTACTATTGGAAACTTGGCGGGGGGGGGGGGGGGGAGAGGTGATGGACGTTAGGACGG
The DNA here is from genome assembly GCA_026315105.1 of Locusta migratoria. Taxonomy (NCBI): domain Eukaryota; kingdom Metazoa; phylum Arthropoda; class Insecta; order Orthoptera; family Acrididae; genus Locusta; species Locusta migratoria. The sequence goes on along the minus strand of CM048745.1, from coordinate 271,028,174 downwards.
GAGAGTAAAGAAAAAAATTAAAAAATTCCACGGTCTATTGTAACTTATTCCGGAGGCAGGTCACGCAGGCCGAGGGGCAGTGGCGGCGCTAGGCGTCGGCGACGTCGGCCACCGCCGACGGCCTCGCGTCTGTGGGGGCCTCGCAAAACATTGTTAAAATTTCAGTTTTGTGTTTCTTTTTTATATTTGATGTTTAACGGCGCTTTCCAACTACTAGGTTATGTAGCGACGACCTACATCTAATTTACAGTAGCTTAAGCAATGGACGAACACAACATCCGTACCCAAGAGTGGGATTCGACCCCCGACGAGAGCGATCTCGCTCACCCAGGTATGACGCCTTAGTGCTCTCGGCCACGTCCGCCCGGCAACTATTTAGTTATCCATATTTACTTCCGTGTGAGTGCAGCAGTGATGCAAGTTTTAGTTAAATAAAAAAAAAATGTTCAAATGTTTGTAAATCTATCGGACCAAACTGCGTGGTCATCAGTCCGTAACTTACAAACTACTTAAACCTAAGTAAACTAACCTAAGAACAAACACACACACCCATGCCCCAGGGAGGACTCGAACCTTCATGGCGAATAGCCGCACGCTCCGCAGCGAGACGCTTTAGTTACATACTTGCAAAACAATTTCTTCGGTACATTTTAGAAAACGATTTAGAAAACGATATATCCAAATGTTTATATAACAAATAGAATCATGCTCAGTTCCAGTCAGTACAGCTTCGGCTGAGAGAAGCTCCACAAAGTTAACATTGATTAAGACTAACTTGAAAAGCACAATGAGCCAAGAAAGACTATCTGCGTTGTCAGTACTACCAACTGAAGCCGAAATAGCGGCTAGTATTACGATGTGATCTTAAAAAAATTCTGTGAGATGAAAAGCTGAAAAGTTTCTCTAATTTGTGTTTGTTTATTGTAATTTTAGTCATTGCAATAATACTCGTATATTATACTAATATAATTTTAGGATAATGATTATTGATGTATAATTCAGCTCATTTAACATTTTCTTCATTAATGAAAAAATGAAAGGGGCCTCGCAAAGACGAGTTGGCCGACGGCCAGTTTTCGTGTGGCGCCGCCACTGCCGAGGGGCCCCTTAAGATCGTTGGCCCCGGGGCACTGCCCCGCCCAGCCCTGTCATAGCTACGCCACTATATCCTTGTTTCAATTCATACCTTCAACTATTGCAAACGATCTGGAGAGAAAACGGAATCGCTTGTCGTCTTTCGTTTTTCTACCTTTATACTGAGCGGACGTATTTTACTCGACCTCCATAATCATGTAAGTGTGAGCTCTGGTTAGTACCCTTTACGTAATAAACTTTAACTTTCATTTGGAATTCCTATTTTATTTAAATAATGACTATTTCTCTCCATCTTTCATTTAATTGATGACTTATTTTCAGCAATATTAGTAAATTGATGCTTGGTCATCGTTGCCTATTGTCTCATGATGACAAAAGAACATTCTCGATGCAAAATTTATTTACTCTCATTTTATAATTAAACATTGAATTCAATGCCTGCAGGAAATCTTCATTCTGTTAAAAGCGAAGTCCGATAATTTCTTTAACTTTCGATAACAATAGTGATCAAAATTACACACGGTCTTAAAACTTTAATAATTAATAGTCATGAAACCAAGCATCAGTTTACGAGAGCGAAGATATTAATCAATTCATACAGGTTCAACTGCAGTGTCACGGCTTCCACCAATGAATGCATACCAGGTGACTGATTCCGCTATTTTCTTATGTAATGGTGCTTTCTGGTGTTGTCGTAATTTTTAACTTACATTGCTACTGAGAACTGACGGCGGAATCTTTTGTAGTCCTTTCAGCGTATAAACCATTTCAAAAATTAATATTCATTGCTGATTTTACGGTTAGTTAAATTTCAATTCCGGTTTTCAACTTTGATCTTGTGACAACACCAGCGATATAAAAAAAGTAACATTACATCGCGAACCGCTAACCCTACTGCACGACGTCCACAAAATAGAAGAAGCCGTTTTCCAGTTGGTATGGTGTCTGGGAGCACCTGGAGCACTTGTGTGCCGCTTCTAGTAGCGAGCAACAGGTGCGACACTTGTGTGGCACCTGCTCCACTAGTCGAACCGGAAACTCAATCACGGCGACATCCACTGCCCCTTCCACCAGTAAATTGCTGCCTTGTTACGCGCCGAGAGTTTGTACACTAAAAAATCGCACTGACGTGTTTTACGGCCCACTTTAGATTTGTAGTATTATAAGTTTTTGCAAACATTTTGGACCAAAATAATAATCTAAATAATAAAAAATTAATTAATAACAGTGTCTAAAACCCTTTTAGGAAAAAAAATTAGGTAGTGACGGGTTCCGAACTACCGACCTTAGGCATCGTGGTCTAACGCCTTGCCCCCCCCCCCCCCTTTTTTTTTCGTTCTATGGTTAGTCCTCTTTCTTGCGGACGCTGATCGTTTTTGTTCGTTCTTGTTCGGTGTGTTATTGGCTCCGTTTTTTTTATTACAGAGAGCGTTGAGCCCTCTGACCGGGCGCGCTGAGCCACGGCGCCCGGGTCCACTAAGCTACGGCTATCAATCAAAAGATGAGTCCTATAATTTCATACTATTGATGGCCGTTGTTAACTGATGCTAATATGGCATTTGTAGACACTAGATTATCATTTATCGTACGAAGAACGACGTGTTTTTGTTAATTCTTAACTGCGCCATTGCTTTGAAATGCCAAACGTGTAAGTTACAATAAGGAAATCATCAAATACGCAACGCAAGATGGCGTATGCCACAGAGAGTTCTGGGCGAGGAATGTCACATGACATCTGCGAACGGCTGGTTTTCGTTAATTCAATGGAAGGTGTCAAAACTCCGTTATTTCTGCAAATATCTCTAAAACGATACGAAATATGAAAAAAACGTAAGAGAGCAAAGTTGTAGAGAATGGTCTCCTCTACACATTCGGTTATTCAGTTTTCGTGTCAGTTGAATGGTTAAGCTGTTATTTTCATTTAAATTTCGAGCTGTCAGAAAACGATCGCAAAGGCCCACTTTTAGTGTTACTACCATAACCTGAAGTGGGCCAAAAAAGGGGAGGGTCTCGTAATCTTGAAGCAATAGAGATTTGAAGGCACTCAAGATTTTTGGAGCGTCCCCAGCAACAGGCCATTTTAATCAATTCTAAACAGTGCCAAGATGCGTCCATTAAATACAAGGCACTCTACAATTCAGGCACCATACGTTTCAAAAAATATAAACGTACGTACCCACTTTAACTGTTGTCACCCCGTAGCAATTACTTATGAGTAAGTTCAGAATTTTTGTAAAACGTCGCACGAAACTTAAATAATGTAAAATAAGTATTAAATTTCGCTAGACGCAATTATACTACATGAAACATTTTTATGCCTATGCTATGCAATCACGAGTACATTAAGTACAGTAGCCGGCCGCGGTGGCCGAGGTGACTGAGGCGCTCCAGTCACGGTCAGCACGGCCACTACGGTCGGGGATTCGAATCCCCCCTCGGGCATGGATATTTGTGCCGTCCTAGTTCGTAAGTAGTTCATAAGTAGTTTGTAAGTTTAGGGACTGATGACCCCGTAGTTAAGTCCCATAAGCTTAACAAACATTTGAACATTTTTAAGTACAGTACAAAAATACGCACATAATTATAGTGAGCTTACCAACAACTTATTAATAATAAGCATTATAATTATAATTTCAACACTGTATTATCACTGTTCGTTATAATTACACTAATAAGCTTATTTCGACTTAAAAGTCATCTTCAGTGTTACGTCTGTAATACATAAGTTTTCATAACATTTTATAGCTTTTATTTAAAAATTAAACGAAATTATGTTATGTTAGGTTTATTCGTTTTTGATAATTTTGTTGGCATATTTTTATCTCAGATCAATTAATTAATTTCAAATAAAAGATTTCCCTCAAATGCACAGAATCGACATCACACTCACAAAACGATCATATAATCTATCTCTTAACACTCATAGATATATATTCTCTGTAAACATACTACATCTCTGGAGAGCTGTCAAATGAATGTCAAAATCCATAACTTCATGAACATCTCGTATGACAACATAATATTATAATTTACGTGATTTTAATATTATATAAATAAAGAAATCACGTCACAACAAGACCGAAATGTACAGCTTAACAGAAGGTGGTATGTATCATTTCTTTTCCCTCTGTATAAAACAAGTATGCAGCATAGCGGGTCAAGTCTAGTCTCTGATACCATCCGTCGTCTTTGACCAAGGACGTCACTTATTACGTCATTATTTCCATTACGCTTCTATTTATATTGTCGCTGATGAATCTGTTCCACAGATAATACTTACATGAGAATGTACGTGTATGTCACTATTTCGTGAATTGTTTATAATAAAAGCCCCTTTTTAATATATGATTTCTTACAAGTTTAAAATATGTAATTAATGATTATTAAACGCATGGAATGTATTAAATTTTGTCTTTTGTTAAATGAGCGTAAATTGTTTTATGGCTATGTTACGTGCATTTTGATATTTTTTATATGTGGTGTTACTCATTTTTGATGATCATATTTGCTAAAATATCGATTTATACCTTTTTTTCGTTTAGTCCTTGTATAATAATTTCATTTCCGTTAGAAAAATTGAACTTTTCTTTTTAATTCCAATTACGATATGTCCGTTTGTATACTGTGAGTTTGATTTTTGTAAACAATACATTTATTTAGACATCATTGTTGTTATCATAAAATGCGCATCTGTACTCGTAAAATCACGATTTCCTAACAAAATATTTCAATTGTGTGCGATTGTCTAATGGCGAAGTCACATGATTGCCAACATAAACAACTTTCGTTGCCACGTCTGTAAGTAAAATTTAACTGATCTGGGCATCATTGTGAGCGGCATATATAAGTGAAACAAAAGTGCGAGAATTTGGTACTGGCAACTAGACCTAATTTTATAGGGCACATGTAGATATCGACACCTACTAAATGCGTACATACGGATACTTTAGTTCCCGATACCAACTGTCCTAATTTTTTCAGATATATACCAATACAGGTCAAGTCTAGACACCGCTATTTACGATCTATATTTGAAAAAAAAAAAAAAAGACTTTACTTATACAGGTGAAGATTAGATAGTGTTATCTAATAAATACTGGTGAACTAAAAAATATTAAGGGCTGCTATCGGTACCTGGACTTGACCTATATAGCTCAGTTCCAGATACCGATACCTAATAAGTATTGGTGAAGCACAAAATATGAAGGGCTGGTATCGGTAACTAGACTTTACCTATATAGGTCAAGTCTAGGTAGCGATACCTACCCTTCATATTTTTCTTTCACATATAGATATTGCTTATAGGTGGATATATGACCTATATCGGTCAAGTCTAGTTACCGATACCAGTTCTTTATACTTTTGGTGAATAAGAAAATACGAATAGCTGGTATCGGTATCTGGTCTTGACCTATATAGGTGAAGTCCAGATACCGATACCTAATAAATTTTGGTGAACCATAAAAAATGAAGGGATGGTATCGGTAACTAGACTTATATAGGTCAAATCTAGATAGCGATACCAGCCCTTCATATTTTTCTTTCACATACATATATTGTGTATCCAATTACGATATGTTCGTTTGTATACTGTTTGTACATGACAAAAATACGAAGATCTGGTATCGCAATCTAGGCTTGACCTATATACGTAAAGTCTTGTTACTGATACCAGTTCGTCATATTTTCTGGTTCACAATAAAATATAAAGGACTGATATCGGTAACTGGACTTGACCTATATAGCTCAAGTCTAGATAGCGATACCAAGTAATTTTTTTGCGTTTCATTTTGTTCCAATTTAATATGTTCCCACTCTAAACCCTCAATTTCCCGCTGTAGTACCGTTGTTTATGAATATTAATATTAATTACAACGTGTTGTAAGTATGGGACTATTTTTTGAACATTTTTATGTGTTCCAATTTAGCATTTTTCCGGCCAAAACCTCCAATTTTCTCGCGGTAGTCTCATTATGTTACTTAAATACTTTTTATACCGCTCAGATAGTTATTCTCTTCTCACATTTCTATAATTGCGCTGCATATGTTATGTAATTTGTTATCTAATATTCGTTGTCGTTCTTTAACATTTATAATGTTACGTAATCTCATTTTCACTTAATTCGAGTCGTATACACAGATGTATACTTCAACCACAGACATACCTTATGTCTGTGACTTAACGAAAAACGGTAATTAATACATTCAATTGCTTATTCTAATGCAATCCTTGTATCAAAAGTATCGTGACTGTAACGTCTCTGGACAAAGTATGACGTCATTGTTCAAAGCCGACGACTGATATCGGACACCCGACTTTATCCAGCACAGCTACAAAATGCTATGAAAACATATATTGCAGGCGTTAACACCTAAAGATGACTTTTAAGTCGAAATAAGCTTGTAGTGTAACTATAACGAACAGTGAATATACAGTGTTGAAATATATAGTTATATAATTCTTATTATTAAAAGGTCGCTATACGATGTCACTAACACTGTGGGCCCTGCAGATGAGATTTATTAATATTTTAACTACAGAACAACGTTCTAAAACTTACTTTCTCGAAGTATATACATTATGACATCTAATATATGAAAATCATGTTTGTTTGTCTTTTTGTTCGTATTTTATGCACGGTTATACCGTACATCCAATTGGTATAAAATTTTGTCAACGTATTTCTTGCACTTTCTTGTAGGTTATAGGCACAATTATGTCGCTGTACGACGTGTAGTTCAGGAGATATGACGTCATGAACAATGACGTGCTCAAAAACGCGCTCATGAAGGATCGAAATATACCTGCATGTATGTAGTTTTAATTAGACACAACTTCTGAAAATTTAATCATAAAGTCTGACACAGTACATAGAACAGTTTATTTACAAATTACCTTGGTCGTCCAAAAAATAAGTTCCGTTTCTATTTCTATCTACGGCAGCGCTCCGCGCTACTATCGCGATTCCGTGCTTGCACGACAGTTACTCTCAGTCGAGGCGAAGGTATGTACGCCATTTCAAAATCGCTGCCGCAATTGAAAATGCCGCCACGTGTCAAATCCGATCTGTGATTCGTTTCCTAAATGCAAAGGAAGTAAAACCAAAGGAAATTCATCGGCAAATCTGCGAGGTTTACGGACAAAATGCTGTGAGTGGTACATTGGTTAGAAGATGGGTCAGCCTATCAAGTGAAGGAAGAAGTGCACCATGAAGAACGAAGTGGACGCCCGTCTGTGGTTACTGATGAACTGGTTCACGCAATTGATGAGAAGATTAAGCACGACCGTAAGTTTACACTTCCTGCTCTTGTTATGGAAGTTCCACAAATCTCACGATCACTAATTCATGAAATTGTTACCGCAAAACTGAAATTTCTAAAACTATGCTCACGTTGGGTACCCCAAATTCCTACTGAACAACACAAAAAACAGAGAATGGGCAGTGCACTTCAGTTTTTGACACGCTACAATGAAGAAGGATATGGTTTTCTTCCTCAGATAGTCACGGGGAACGAAACTTGGGTCTCGTACGACACCCCTGAAACTAAACGACAATCAATTGAATAAAGGCACACTTCATCCACAACGAAGATTAATCCTAAGCACATTTTAAAACCTCGAAAAGTCATGTGCGCCATTTTTCGGGACGGAAAGGTATTTTGCTGATCGATTTCTTACAACGAGGCCAAACAATCAATGAACTTGGTTTCTGCGAGACCATTATAAAATTGCGCCGTGCAATGCAGAACAAGCGTCGAGGATTACTGTCAAAAGGTTTTTCACACTATAATGCCCGACCTCACAAGGCGAATGTGACCAAACTCTTATGGGAATTTTACTGGGACAGTCCGAATCTCGCCCCCTAGCTACTTTCATCTCTTCTTACACCTAAAATCTGTCCTTGGTGGTCAACACTTAAACGATGATGACGAGTTCAAAGAACATGTTACCACATGGTTGAATACACAGGCGCAACCTTATATGAAGAAGACATACAAAAACTTGTGCCAAACTATGACAAGTACCTACAATATTTCGGAAACTATATAGAAAGTAGTTTATAGAGTTTTGTATAATAAATATTTTCATGTAACTGTACACATTTGTTTTATATAACCAAACGAACTTACTTTGTGGACATACCTCGTATTTCGTCCTGTGGAGGGTAAAAGAGAACATCGTTTACAAACCAGGAGAATTCTTCTTTCGTGTATCAGTCTGTGAGGCAGTTTCTTGTCACTGATCATAGATGTCTCAATGTACACGGAAATGTAGTGATACGTCCCGCCCTTTGACATCGGAAAATAGTCGACTTCATGCTGAAACCGAATGGCTTTGCAGTGCAGTTTCAAAAGTGTGACTTAAAACAGTACTTGTAGTGGGACAAGATAGTCGTACTAAATTTTCCTATGTCAGCTCTGTTTTGAAGTTGTAAATAAGAAAAACAAAACTTTTTATTTAAAATGTATACATATTTGATGTTCATGTAGATATTGTTATTTATAATATGATTCTTAAAATGTTTTATTTTCTGTATGTTCTACATCTACATCTACATCTACATAGATACTCTGCAAATCACATTAAAGTGCCTGGCAGAGGGTTCATTAACCACTTTCATGACTTTTCTCTACCGTTCCATTCTCTAATACCGCGCGGGAAGAAAGAACACCTAAATCGTTCCTTTTTCGATCTGATTTCTCTTATTTTATTGGGATGGTCATGCCTCCCTAAGTAGGTGGGTGCTAGCAAAATATTTTCACATTCAGAACTAAAAGTCGGTGATCGAAACTTCGCAAACAGATCACACCGCAATGAATAACGTCTTTCTTTTAATGATTTCCACCCCAATTCGTGCAACATTTCCGTGACGCTTTCCCCCCGTAACATGATAAAACGAGCTGCCCTTTTCTGAACCTTCTCAATGTCTTCCGTCAGTCCCACCTGGTTAGGGTCCCACAAGGGGCAACAGTACTCCAGGAGAGGACGCACAAGTGTGATGTAGGCAGTCTCTTTGGTGGAGCTGGTGCATCTTCGAAGCGTTCTGCCGATGGAACGTAACCTTTGGTTCGCCTTCCAAACAATATTTTCTGTGTGTTCTTTCCACTCAAAGTTTGTTCGTAATTGTAACTCCAAGGTATTTGGCAGAATCTACGACCTTAAGGTTTGACTGATTTATCCCGTAATTGAAGTTCAGCGGATTTATTTTAGTGGTTATGTGTATTACTTCACACTTTTCTTTATTTAGTGTCAATTGCCAATTTTCGCACCATGCAGAAATTTTGTCTAAATCGCTTTGCAGTTGCTTTTGATCCTCAATTGACTTCACTAACCGATAAACGACAGCATCATCCGCGAACAGTCTAAGGGAGCTATTCAGATTGTCTCCTAAATCGTTTATAAACACGAGGAAGAGTAATGGACCTATAACGCTTCCCTGTGGAACGCCAGATATCACTTCTGTTTTACTCGATGACTTACCGTCAATTACAACGAACTGTGTTCTTTCTGATAGGAAATCGTGAATCCAATCGCACAATTGGGTAGATATTCCATAAGCACGCAATTTCATAAGAAGCCGCTTGTGGGGTACAGTTTCAAAAGCCTTCCTGAAATCCAGAAATATGGAATCGATTTGAGATCCCTTGTCGATGGCACTTAACACTTCATGTGAATAAAGGGCAAGCTGTCTTTCGCAAGAGTGATACTTTCTGTATCCGTGTTGACTACTGGTTAATAGGTCGTTCTCTTCGAGGTATTTCATAATATTCGAACAACGTATATGTTCCAAAATCCTACTGTAAATAGACGTCAAAGAGATAGGCCTGTAATTTTGGCGGGTCACTCCTACTGCCTTTCTTGAATATTGCAGTAACTTGGGTAACTTTCCAGTCTTTGGGTATGGATATTTCGCTGAGTGATCGGTTGTAAATTATAGCTAAGTACGGAGCTATTGCATCAGAATACTCTGAGAGGAATCTAGTTGGTATACAATCTGGCCCGGAAGATTTATTTTTGTTTAGTGACTTAAGTTGTTTTACTACTCCAGGAACATCTAAGTTTCGCATGCTGGCAGCTGTTGTTGGACTGAATACTGGAGTGTTCACTTCGTCTTCTTTGGTGAAAGAATTTCGGAAAGCTGTGTTTAGTAATTCTGCCTCAGCAGTACATGTACATGGAATGGACAGTGTCTTGAAAGGAAGATATAAGATGAACATTAACAAGAGTAAAACGAAGGTAATGGAATGCAGTGTCAGAAAATCAGGCGATGCTGAAGGAATTAGATTAGGTTATGAAACAATAAAAGTAGTAGATGAATTTTGTTTTTTGGGTAGCAAAATAACTTCCGATGGGCGAAGTAAAGAAGATATAAAATGCAGAATGGCTACGAGAAGAAAAGCATTTCTAAAGAAGCGAAACATTGTTAACATCAAATATTAATTTAAATGTTAGGAAGTCCTTTCTGAAAGCTTCTGTCTGGAGTGTAGCATTGTATGGGAGTGAAACATGGACGATAAGGAGTTCAGATAAAAAGATGATAGAAGCTTTTGAAATGTGGTGCTACAGACGAATGATAAAAATTAGATAGGTAGATCACGTAACTAATGAGGAGGTGCTTAACCGAATCGGGGAAAAAAGGAGTTTCTGGCATATCCTGACTAAGAGAAGGGATAGATTGGTTGGACACATTCTGAAACATCAAGGAATTGTCAGCTTAGCATTAGAAGGAAGCGTGAGGGGTAAAAATCGTAGAGGGAGACTGAGGGACGAATACAGTAAGCAGATTCAAAAGGATTTAGGTTGCCGAACGTATTCTCATATGAAGAGACTCGCACAGGACAGGGTAGCGTGGAGAGCTGCATCAAACCAGTCTGCGGACTGAAGACCACAACAACAACAAACATGTACGATCGAGGCGCCGCAATCAACAAGGGCAGCGTCGTCGCCGCCGCAGCCAACCTTGAAGTATGTGACCGCTAGCAGAATTTAACCGACGGCTACGGGGCTACGAATGCAGCTGCGCCTTCTTTATTGCCGCGCGTCAAACGTTTCAAAGAAGAAAAGAACAATAAATGATTACTTATTACTGTTTGAGATTCAGTCCAAGCTGGTTGTACAGGTTCAGGTCTCTTGCTAAACTGACTTTGTATTAGTATGAAAAAGAATAAATATTTTTTTAATATTGAAAAGTGTGTTGAAGAAAGCGTATAAAATGAACATTAACAAGAGCAAAACAAAAATAATGGAATGCGGCCCTAGAAAATCAGGCGACGCTGAAGGAATTAGATTAGGTAACGAAACAATGAAGGTGGTAGATGAGTTTTGTTACTTGGGTAGTAAAATAACATGCGATGGTCGCAGTACAGAGGATATAAAATGCAGAATGGCAATGGGAAGAAAAGCATTTTTGGAAAAGAGAAATTTGCTAACATCGAATATTAATTTAAGTGTAAGGAAGTCTTTTCTGAAGACATTTGTGTGGAGTGTACGGGAGTGAAACATGGACGATAAGCAGTGCGGACAGGAAGAGAGTAGAGGCTTTTGAAATGTGGTGTTACAGAAGAATGCTGAAGATTAGGTGGATAGATCGCATAACCAATGAAGAAGTACTGAACAGAATTGGTGAGAAAAGGAATTTTTGGCATACCCTGGCTAAAAGAAGGGATCGCTTGGTAGGACGCATTGTTAGACATCGGGCAATCGTAAATTTAGCATTGGAGGGAAGTGTGTGGGGTAAAAATCGCACAGGGAGACCAAGAGACACATATAGTAAGCAGATTCAAGTGGATGTGGGTTGCCGTTCTTATGAGGAGATGAAAAGGCTTGCTCAGGATAGAATAGGGTGGAGAACTGCATCAAACCAGTCTCCGGACTGAAGACCATAACAACATTGAAAAGTATCTTGCATTTATGAAGTGTTATTTATAATCACGAATATATTATGGCAAGAGTAATTTGATTTTTGTGAAGAACTTCTACTTATTTCAGAAAACAATTTAAATACTGATTGAATTTATTACTGACTGGTTTTGAATATGATATTACTTTGGTATCGAGTGTGAATGAGGAAAAACAGTGTTTAGCAGGCGGCGGAATATTAATTTTTTCAGTACAAGTTAGCGACAGCCAACGAGCTTAAATTTCATAGAGTGGCTAACACTAACACACGAGCTACAGCGCTCAACCTGTGTAAACTCGGGCGCCATGGTTTGGTGGTCAACACACTTGAGTGGAGAATGTCTATCGTATGATGTTGTTGAGCTTGAACCGCTGTATTTAGTGTATACTGTATGTAGGGTGTACTGTCTGTACAATTTTTCCTACTGAAATATGCCTAAAGAGTGTTCAGCATTTAAATGCCCAAATCGAAGTGATAAAACGACAAGTAATTCATGCAAGAACACCAGATTTTTTGCCTTGTTCGATCTGAGTCTGTCTATACTCAAAATTCCTGACTAATGGCAGGGCCGGACCTAGGGGGGGGGGGGGGGGGGACAAAGGGGGCAGTTGCCCCGGGCGGCAGAATTTAGAGGGCGGCAAATTTTCACCGACTCTCTCTCTCTCTCTCTCTATTTTTTTTTATTATTTTTTTTTTTTTTTTTTTATTTTTTTTTTTTTACAGAATGTTTCTTTCTGGTATAATTTAATAAAATTAACTGACACAGAATTATTAAAAGTAAAATGACTGCAAGAAATACCGAACGAAATCATTTAATAAAACTAAAATTCCTTGTTGCTGACTTCAGTGTTGCCCTGTCACAGGTACTGCAGCTAATCAAACTTTAAAAAATCTACTAGATATTAGCCAGAATGAGGGAGATGTTTGCGTTATTGCTTAAGTAAAGGCGCAATGTTTATTAATTTGCATAGATTTCCTTTTTTAGATAAATGAATATTCATATTTCATATGATTCTTATACCTCTGAAGCTATTTCTGAGGGCAAAGTGCTAGCAGAAGATGATGAGGTATCAACGGTATTCTCCCAAAAAAGGATTCGAAGAACGAAGAAAATGGCCGATGAGATTTGTGAGGATGAAGTATCCAACATTCACAGAAAAAAATAAGGAATAATTGACAGAGCTTAGTACCAGGTTTACCGCACTTGAGAAAATTGGTGCAAAAATTAGTTTTCTGTGTGATGTGCAAATTCGAGAAATGGAAGTGGAGGACTTGAAGGCCAAAGCAGCGGAACTAGCATAAGATCTTATCGAGGAAGAACTTGAAGTTGAAAGCTTCAGACAACATGCGCTGGCAGTAGACAGAGCCTTACAAGATTCCACTGCATCATCAACATCAAGTTTAATTTATAAAAATAAATTGGATAAATTGGCTTACTACAGCGTTAAAATATATCTTACCATTCTAGTTTCTGTTTCGTCTGGAGAAAGAATTTTCAGCAAGCTGAAACTAATTAAATACACTTGAGGAGCCCGACTGCTTAATAAATCTGAGTATAATATCCATAAAGCACAAAGAGCTGCTTCTCTAAACTATGATGATATCAAAAACAGGTTTGCAGCAAAAAAAGCTCGAAAAGCGAAATTTTGAACTGATTTTTGTACGATGAGTAATCTTGTAACATTTTTATATGTATTAAAATTGTTCTGTTTTCCTTTGATCTTAATTCAGTCAATAAAATAAGTTCATGTTGTGAGATTGTGACACTTATTTAGAAATATGTAACGCAATTAGCGTCAAAAAGTCGATTCTTACGGGAGGGGGGGGTGTAGAAAGGAGACGGCAAATTTAAGCCTCCCCCCCTTGGCAAATGTCCTAGATCCGGCCCTGTTTATGGGACTTAGCCGCCCCAAGAGTGAAGCTTCAGATGACCTCTCCTGAAATTCCTTTGAAGTAAACATCATTTAAATATGCTCAGTTTTCTACCTAGTGCTGGTGTTTTTTTTTTTTTTTTTTTTTTTTTTTTTTTTTTTTTTTTTTTTTTTTTTTTTTTAGATATTTCTTCTTCTGTCGCTCCTGTGCTTCATGAAACCACACTTTTGTGTGCCTACGCCTTCTTTAAAAATATTTTCACCTGTTGTTGACAACACTTAATCGAGAATGGTTGCCATGCAACCAGTGCAAAGTGTGGGAGCAGTAGTCACAACCAGAATTAAAAAAAAAAAAAAGGTTCAAATGTTTGTATAGTCTATGAGACTTAACTACGGGGTCATCAGTCCCTAAACTTACAAACTACTTTCGAACTAGGACGGCACAAATATCTATGCCCGAGGGGGGATTCGAACCCCCAACCGTAGTGGCCGTGCAGACCGTGACTGGAGCGCCTCAGTCCTCTCGGTCACCGCGGCCGGCGGAATTTTTTCACTTGTATATGTCTGTGTTCTTTGGAACAAATATGTACTTATTTCAGCATGGAAACAACGAAAGTAAATATTGAGACGTTATTTCGGTGTGGAATGCTTTCGTGGCAGCTGACCGAGGCACATTTTTATTGCAATTTTCTGTTATCATTTTCGTCTTTGTACTCAAATTTCACGTACCAAACGTTACTTGTTTTAGCATGACAACAAGGGAAGTTATTAACGACACCTTATTTCAACGTAGACTGCTTTTGTGGCAGATGACCTAGGCGCATTTCCAACTGCAGTATTTTGTTGGCACTTTCGCCTTCGTAGTCAAATATCGTCCACCGGAGTTCACAACCAAACCCTTTAACAGCAATTTTAGAAGTTTGTAGACGTAATAGGTTTAGTAAACACAAGGCAAGTGTATACTACACTTTATGAAAGCAGGTGTTACTACACATTAACAGATGATACAAATCTATGGTCTCGATTGTCATAGCAATTACTGTTCACTGTATATTTCATAGCTCATTTAGACCACACACTTGCATTGAAATCAACACAAATACTTTCGCAGCGGCACTTTCGTTGTTATTGGAAACCTCAGCAAACTGTTATACTTAGAAAATGTTCAAATGTTTGTAAATCTATCGCACCAAACTGCGTGGTCATCAGTCCGTAGCGTACAAACTACTTAAACCAAGGTAAACTAACCAACGGACAAACACACATACCCAGCCCCAGGGAGGACTCGAACCTCCACGGCGAGCAACCGCGCGCTCCGCAGCGAGTCGCTTTAGACCGCTCGGCTACTCCACCGCGGCTGTTAAACTTCGAATTGGAACTGTATTCCTGACAGGTTCGCGATAATTTACTACCGCATTTTTAGGAAATTTACTACCAGGCTCGTCAATTCGCAGCTTCGAAAAAGTCTGACGGAACTTGATACACATCCGTATACAACAGTCAATCTTTATTTAAGAGGTGAACTGTAAATAGGTAAAATTCTCTAGTCGGTGTGGCATACCAGCTGTCTGCCGATACCCCAAGTAACATGGCAGACGCCAGTTCAATTTGCCTCAAACGTGGCGGACCTATCGCCACTCTATGAAATTTAAGCTCGTTGGCGACAGCAAACAGTAGTGCCTGTGTTTGACTTTGATAAAATTTTAGAAACGGCCACAGACTAGTTTCCTTGCCCCGCTCATACAAGAACCTAACTTCTTTTTTTAACTATTTAAAGGAGTTATTCCTTTATTTTCTGATTTATATTGTGGTGCGGGAAACTTCGGGCAGTTGTGATAGTTGGTGTTGCCAGGGTACGGTCAGGGGGGCGCAGTAAGCGATGCGCAGTAGGAAACGCGTTTTCGCCGTTCTGCGCATGACGTCACTGTGGGACACCTGGCAGTGTTTGATGCTAACTCGTGTACGTGTGTTTTACCGTTTCTGCTTTATTTGCTTAGCCCTTTCATTCCCACTGTTGTTCTTCGACAGCAATGTATTAAACGCTGATTTATTTTGTGTATCGGTCCTTAAAGTCGCATTGTTGTTGATGAATAACATGCTTCTAGTACGACATTTTGCCATTTGGTACGGCGTCTAGCCACTTCTGAGGCAATAATCCATCCGTCTTGGAGGTTGTGTTACGTTGTCTTCTTTATGTTGCTGTGAGTGTGGTTCGTGTTATTTTATTTCGGCAGTGAATTCTCTTGACTTTGGTGCTGTGGCGAATAATATGCTAGCATTATGATCCGGCAGTGTTGATTATCAACAGAATTACGTCCTAAGTAATAAAATACTTCGATACAAACGTCTGTGTTGTGCATAAAATATACAACAAAAATAATAGTTTCATAAAAAATTTTAAAACACATATTTCGATGTTTATTGCGCTGTATTAATACAGACAACACAGACTTCTTATTTTTCCAAAACTGAATTCATAATACGGAAATGAAAGGGTAGTTAAATAGTTTGTTTCGCTTCATAGTTTGGAAGTAAAAAGTTTACAGTGGAAAGTATATTGATTTCCCGAGTGCTTGTCGCACATGCTTTTGCTTCTGCTGTAATTCTTTGAAATTCAGACTGTTATTACGGGTTCTAATTCCCACACTCCGAACACAAAGGGAACTGAAATAGTTTTATATTTTTCCTCGAGCTGAAACGACGAAAGTGTGACTCTCCAGATGCTACAAGAAGGACACTGTAAACTTTGCACATTGTCGAATATGCTCCTGGGATTTCAAAGACACTGATTATGTAAGGGATGTACAGTTGCCACGGAAAAGAGTATCAAGATTCCTGTTCTTTTTCAGTTTGCAGTTCATATCATAGACGTCGATATGTTTGCATCTGATATGTTACTGATATGTAATGCGTAAATCTGCAATAGAACATGACACAGCAGTGTGAACTGCAATATTTTAGAGCAGAATAGCACTTTGTATTTAAGGTAGAAACAATATCTTGCGTCAAAAACTTGATATAAATGCACATCCTGTGCCAAAGCGGAGTAAGCCTGTGCAGGGCGCTTGGTAGCGCGCAGTCCCACAGTGACGTCACAGCGCCAGCCAATGGCAGAGCAGAGCGCTTACTGCCCAACCTTATATTTATTAGCCTTGGGGTACTGTAAATAACTAATCAACAACGTCTTAGCAACTGACAAAACCTTTCTAGGATCAATATACTTTCAAGATTAGTGACTAAAGATGAACATGAGTCACTGTATTAACCATCGCAGTTATGCCGTCCCCGTTCCACCACATACTCGGTGTGGACAACAGGTCTTTCTCCGATATAATATAATCGCTCCTAAACCTTCTGCAATAATAATACCGGAACACATGGAAATTGAGGAAAAATGTTTCTTAACTGATATCGTAGCAGCCAGTTGACCCCTGCCAGCCAGTATAACCAGAGTGTAACATAAAGAGTCACGAAACTGCCGGTAGTTTTCTGCAACCTGGCGACTGCAGCGCTGCCAAGCGGCCGGGTCGTAAGAACAAACCGAGAGGCGAGAAACCAGTGTGGATTAGGTATGGAGTCGAACGACACGTTTAAAATGGGACAGCATTTCGAAGGTTATTGCGGCGCGATAAATTGCAGTTAGAGGAAAACTAAAAAAAAAAAAAAAAAAAAAAAAAAAAAAAATGTACATTTTCTCAAATATGAAAAGCTCTTACATTGTATGATAGAATAAAGTGTGTTAAATTTTAATGGTGTAAGGAATCTGTAACACAGAGAGGTAACTAACTCAGTATTTTTCTTCAAAGCTATTTTTGATAGTCTACTGATAGGTTTGTGGAAGTCAAAACAAATTTTTGCACAGTAGTCTACTATTGGTGATGCAGCAATGATAGTCGACAGTTAAATGTTCAAATGTTTGTAAATCTTATGGGACTTAACTACGGGATCATCAGTCCCTAAACTTACAAACTACTTACGTACTAGGACGGCACAAATATCCATGCCCGAGGGGGGGATTCGAACCCCCGACCGTAGTGGCCGTGCAGGCCGTGACTGAAGCGCCTCAGTCCCCTTGGCCACCGCGGCCGGCAGTCGACAGTTAATAGGGATTTGTTTGTACAAAATAAAATGTAACTAACTGTAGTTTAACGTGTACAGGCAAACTGACAATTTACAGTACCTTTACATTTCTGGTGAATAGGTACGATGAAAACATGACAGGAACGGCACATGCAAGCCATCTGAGCAAGAATAAAGCGAAAGGGCTTCTATAAGACGTAAAACTTAGTCTCTAAGAATGTAAATATCGTGTATTAAGATGTTCAAAATATACAGAAAAAAGTAGAACGTGAAACTAAGTACCAGTACATTATATAACTATAAATCAGTTGCTTTTGAACTTAAAAACACCAGGTTACAATTCGATTTTTGTCTTAAACCGTTTTTTGGATGGTATGATTACGACCGTGCGAGTGTGAGCCACATGTATTACAATGCACTGGCATGTTATTATGACAAACTGACATCAACAGGAAACGGGATTTTCGTTAAATAATGTTTTCGTATTTGTGTCACGAAATACAATACCGCGTTTAATGCCTAGGAAATATATAAACAACAGCAATAATAAATAATAATTTCTTCGTTTCGGTAGTGCCATTTTCTGCTACTGAGCTACCCATCCGCTTGGAGCGCTAGTATCGCTTCAGCTGTCAAATTGTTGCATTTTTTCACTACTGAGTTTCGCGACTGTCTGTTTTAGACTGTGACCACAGTCTAACACTGTGACTGTGAGTGTGTTGTGTTAAATCTCCTACATTTTCTTAGTTTTCCTCCAACTGCAATATATCGCGCCGCAATAAGCTTCGAAATACAGTCCCATTTTAAACATGTCGTTCGACTCCATATCTAATCCACAATGGTTTCTCGCCCCTCGGTATGTTCTTACGAATCGGCCGCTTGGCAGCGCTGCAGTCGCCAGGTTGCAGAAAAACTACCGGGAGTTTCTTGACTATTTATGTTAGACTCTGCTTGAAGCAGGCGAGTCAAGAAATGCGTACCGTTTGAACGCTTCTTTATAGTTCTACGGTCTATCGCAAGGGGCGCTGCAGCTGAAAACGACTTCTTTGTGCGTGTTGCACGTCTCGTATACCAGGGGGGCGCAGTAAGCGATGCGCTGTAGAAAACGCGTTTTCGCCGTTCTGCGCATGACGTCACTGTGAGAAACCTGGGAGCAAAACAATATACAGAGTTGGTTGGTATCTCGTGTTAGGGATGGCGGTTATTGCTGAAACAACCAGTTTTCGGGTATACCGGTTCTTTTCATCTCCAGTTTAAACGCACTGTAAAAATTGCTCGAGATAACCGGTTTTTTAAATAACCGGTTTTCGGTTTTTTATTACTAGTATTTCCAGTAGCGTTCGACCGACACATATCTTGCGGCCGAAACAGAAACCGTAATCGAATTTTAGGTCCTTGTAGTTTCGGCCGAAACAGAATCTTACGAAATTTACTTAAAATTTAGGTAAATTTACGTTATACGACTAATCACAAGTCTTTCCATATTTTGCAAGATCCCTCCCAATACTATAAAGTTAGTGAATAAATGAACTTCAATCAGTGCTGCAGAAGTATTTCGAAAAATAAAGTCACAGTTCCGACTAACAGTATGATTGTTGTCAGTGTAAATTTACGCAAATTGAACTAGGAAAGCTGTGTACCACATGATCAAAGAATGTTCAAATGGGAATGAGTTCTTATGAGACCTAACTGCTTAGGTCATCGGTCCATAGACTAAAACTACTTAATCGAACTTAAACTAACTTACGCTAAGGACAACATACACACCCATGACCGAGGGAGGACGGAGGACTCGAACCTCCGACTGGAGCAGCCGTGACCTGGAGCCTCAGAACGCACGACTACCTCGCGAGGCACCACATGATCAATGTTACGTAAACCCATATTGGTTATTAAAAAAGCCCCTCGCTTGCAAGGAATCACATTAATAAGACTTGTTAGCATAATATGATAATACATTAAAAGTTATTCTGCCAAGCTTATAGTACATCACTTGTTGTTGTTGTTGTTATGGTCTTCAGTCCGGAGACTGGTTTGATGCAGCTCTCCACCCTACTCTATCCTGAGCAAGCCTTTTCATCTCCTCATAAGAACGGCAACCCACATCCACTTGAATCTGCTTACTATACGCGTCTCTTGGTCTCCCTCTGCGATTTTTACCCCACACACTTCCCTCCAATGCTAAATTTACGATTCCTCGATGTCTAAGAATGTGTCCTACCAAGCGATCCCTTCTTTTAGTCAGGGTGTGCCAAAAATTCCTTTTCTCACCAATTCTGTTAAGTTCCTGTTCATTAGTTATGCGATCTACCCACCTAATCTTCAGCATTCTTCTGAGGCACCACATTTCAAAAGCCTCTATCCTCTTCCTGTCCGCACTGCTTATTGTCCATGTTTCACTCCCATACAAGGCAACACTCCACACAAATGCCTTCAGAAAAGACTTCCTTACACTTAAATCAATATTCGATGTTAGCAAATTTCTCTTTTTCAAAAATGCTTTTCTTCCCATTGCCATTCTGCATTTTATATCCTCTGTACTGCGACCATCGCATGTTATTTTACTACCCAAGTAACAAAACTCATCTACCACCTTCATTGTTTCGTTACCTAATCTAATTCCTTCAGCATCACCTGATTTTCTAAGACCGCATTCCATTATTTTTGTTTTGTTCTTGTTAATGTTCATTTTATACGCTCTCTTCAACACACTGTCCATGCCATTCAACTGCTCTTCCAGGTCCTTTGCTGTCTCTGACAAAATTACAATGTCATCAGCAAAACGCAATGGTTTTATTTCTTCGCCCTGAACTTTAATCCCTATTCCAAATATTTCCTTGCTTTCCTTCACTGCCTGCTCGATGTACAAATTAAATAGCATCGGAGAAAGGCTACAACCCTGTCTTACTCCCTTGCCAACTGATGCTTCCCTTTCATGCCCTTCGAGTCTAATAACTGCGGTCTGGCTTTTGTACAAGTTATAAATAACTCTCCTTTCCCTGTATTTTACCCCTGCTGATTTCAGAATTTGAAAGAGTCTATTCCAGTCAACATTGTCAAAAGCTTTCTCTAAATCTACAAAAGCTAAAAATGTAGGTTTGCCTTTCCTTAATCTATCTTCTAAGATAAGACGTAAAGTGAGTATTGCCTCCCGGGTTCCTACATTTCTTCTGAACCCAAACTGATCTTCTCCGAGGTCAGCTTCTACCAGCTTTTCCATTCTCCTGTAGATAATGCGTGTTAAAATTTTGCAACTATGACTTATCAAACTGATGGTTCTGTAATTTTCACACCTGTCTGCGCCTGATCTCTTTGGAATGTGGATTATTACATTTTTCTTAAAGTCTGAGGGTATTTCGCCTGTCTCATAGATCCTACACACCAGTTCAAATAGTTTTCTCATGGCTGGCTCTCCCAGAGACTTTAGTAGCTCTGAGGGTATGTCATCTACTCCTGGGGCCTTGCTCCGACCTAGGTCTTTCAGGGCTCTGTCAAATTCATCTCTCAGTATAGTATCTCCTATTTCATCTTGATCTACTTCCTCTTCCCTTCCTACAACATCGTCTCTAAGTTCATTTCCTTTGTAGAGCTGCTCTATGTACTCTTTCCACCTTTCAGCTTTTCCTTCTTTGCTGAGAACTGGTTTTCCATCAGAGTCCTTGATATTCATTGAGCTGTTTGTCTTATCTCCAAATGTTTCTTTTATTTTCCTGTAGGCTGTATCTATTTTTCCCCTAATTATACATTCTTCTACAGATCTGCATTTTGCTTCTAGCCATTCCTGCTTAGCCATTTTGCACTTCCTGTCAATCTCATTTCTTAGTCGTCTATACTCCATTTTGCCTGTTTCATTAACTGCATTTTTATATTTTCTCCTCTCATCAATTAAATTTAGTATTTCCTCTGATATCCAAAGTACATCACTTACATAATAGGTATAGGAATCGAATTTACCTTCTCTTCCAAGAATCATTTTGGATGCTTTTTCATTAAATGACACAGCATCTTTGTAGTACCTGCACCCGTTTTCAACTTTTTAAAGCAAATGGAGCATTGTACTTCGTGAAGTACTTCCACACTCGGCATGGTGTCATTTAAGACACAACGATGCAGTGGCGTAGGTACGTCACCAAGGGCCCCGGGGCAAAAATGACAATGGGGCCCTCTTTAAACTAAAACCATGCAAAACTACTTCATCATAAGTTCCTTACCGCCTACTGGAAGACATAATAAGGCAAACCTAAATACTATTAAGTAAATAATTATGTGTCACGCAGCAGAGAATATTTAATTGTACTCTCAAATATAATTATAACTGTGAAAGTTGGTTTGTTTGTTATGCTTTCACGCAAAAGTTACTGGGCGGATTTGAATGAAATTTTGCAGAGGGATAGATTAGGACCTGGGTAGGACATAAAGATAAACGACCTCTTGGGATAGTTTCCGAAATTGCTCCATACTGGGTGAATGTTGTCGCAGGCATAAGCTACTAAGAAATAAACAATGAATAAGTATTACTTAACTATGAAAACATGGCCCCCTGCCGCGAAGCAAACCGGGAACAATTAAGTCTGCGGTGACAGCAGGCGGACTGTTGTCAGTGCCGACATCTCACTGTCGCTAAACTACTGCGCTGTTAGGTCACTACTCCGTACCGATCAGGCTAATTTCGTTGATAGCCCAATCAAAGGAAGGAAAGGGGAAATATTCGTGTAGGATGGTTTCAGAAAAGAAAGTTGCCGGATTTTGTTTGATGGAATACTTTGGTTTGAGCCGTGCCCCTTCCAGGCTTTATGAAGTGTATATTAATGTCTGGCCAGGAAAAAGTAATAAGTAAAATAACTAAGTTGACATCTTCGCTTATTATAGTGGCAGTGGGGTTCAGGGTAGTGCCTGGAATGCAAAATACTATTGTGGAAAAGTAACCATATTTTCTCTTCTTCTTGCACAAATTTCAGAGTGCAGTTGCTTACAGCACTTGGGATCTATGATTATGGAGCACACCCTTGAGGAATTCATTACACAAACAGTTGAGTTACCATAATAATACCGTTATGTAATAATACATTGTAGAGACGTCATATTCAAATGTAGTCACACTGTCTACTGTCACACTGTGCTTTAATTCAGCAGCATTCACTGTTATTTCGCAAAGATTGGCAGGCACGGCAACTCCGACTTCAACCGACAATACGTTGACGATGGCAGAGTCCACGTCTTAGCAGACAAGCTAAGGACCTTGTTATGTTTATATTCTGGGGTGCGAATGATTTTAGGATTTCACTTCGTGCATTTCAGGTTTGTTGGTCAGGGTTCAAAAAGTTCAAAGTCGGAAAACCTTCATTCAACTTCAGTTGAACTTCGATTATCCGATGTAATTGGCGGACATGAAAGTGTTCAAGGATCAACGGTAACTTTTTTGGAACGTCGCTCATGTAGGCTAAGGGGCCCCTTGAGCTCAGGGGCCCCGGGGCACTGCCCCGCCTAGCCCTATGATAGCTACGCCACTGAACCGATGTCTGGCGACGACAGCAAGGAACTGCCGCATGAACAGACGGAGGCACGTCTCGTACACTGCCGGTGCACGCGCGTCGTCTAATAGGCCACGCCACACGGCAACAGCTGCATCGATGCCTCAATATCTGCACCACTTCTTAAGTTCTTATGCCACGCGTTTGTTGCGCGTTTCTGACTGCCGGGATTGTTATTAAATAATCACTGATCGTTTTTCTTAGTTACTGCAATGACCTAATATTTCACAGCAGTGGAAATTTTAGGAATAGCCCTAAATATTAGGGTGTACTAGTTTTAATTTTTTTAAATTATTTACAAAAAACACTTTTTAAACCACTACTACAGGAAGTAGTCATACCGATTTTTTACCCGGTTCTTGGAAATAACTAAAAAAAAAAAAAAAAAAAAAAAAAATCCGGTTACAACCGACACCAAATAAATACCGCAAAAAACTGGTTATTCAAAACTAAAATACCGGTATCGGTTTTAACCGGTCGGTTTTTCCCATCCCTATCTCGTGCGCGTGTGTGTGTTACCATTTCTGTTGTATTTGCTTAACCCCATCATTCCCACGTTATGAATTCAACTTCGGAAAAATTAAAATTCGGTGTTTTCTGTTTTAATACAGCGCACTAAACATCAAAATATGTGTTTTAAAAGTTTTGGTCGCAGTATTGATTTTTTGTGTCATGTACATCATGAACAACACAGACGTTTGTATCGAGGTATTTTATTACTTGGGGCGTTATTTTGTTGATGCTTAACACTGTCAGATCAATAATGCTAGCATAATCTTCGCCACAGCACCAAAGACAATTCACTGCTCAAATAAAATAACATGAACCACACTGGCGTTCACACTCTTAGCCACGAACAGACGACTACATAACACAAACTATAAGACGGGCAGATTAATGCCTCATAAGTGGCTACAAAACGTACCAAGCGGCAAAAATGTCGTACTTGCAGCAGGGCCGGCGCAAGTCCAAGTGCCGCCACGTGCGAGCTGCTAAATTGCCGCCCCCCTCCCCCCCCCCCAGGCCGTTTTTTTTTCAGATCGTTTGTGAAATTTTATTTCACGTTGAAAGTTACGTTTAGCATGACAGTATAGATGTAAACATAACTCAAAGCACTGAGAATCTATTAAGATACGGAAAATAGCCGGCCGCGGTGTCGAGCTGCCTGCGGCGCTTCAGTCACGGTCTGCACGGCCACTACGATCGGGGGTTCGAATCCCCCCTCGGGCATGGATATTTGTGCCGTCCTTAGTGTTAGCTAGTTGATAAGTAGTTTGTAAGTTTAGGGACTGATGACCCCGTAGTTAAGTCCCATAAGCTCTACAAACATTATATATTCATGAAAAATAAAAATAGTTGAAATGGCCAAAGAGTGGGGCGGAAGACAATGGAGAGAGGAAGAATGAGATGGAGTAACATAATAATGCAATAATACATACCCGGGAATCGACGGGTACTGATGCTAGTAGAAATATATTAACTTACTGCACTGCGGTTATTCATTTCAAAGAACTGACTCTTGCCATCTGTCGTAATTTGTATGTGTCGGTTCTGTCGTGTCTGATTCTGGAATAAGGGGTTACAAATTACTCATCGCCGTATCACGTCACTTTTCTGCGCTTTATTTTCATTCTAGCCAGTGGGGTGACGCGTGCTTATTTGCCGAGTTGCCAATTTTTTAAGTAACAGATCATAAGAAAAATAAATTTTCCTTTTCTGCTTTCTTGAAGGAGAGAAATTCTAACTTATGAGTAACGTGCATGCGCAATACCAATTTTAGGTTATATGAAAAGCACTTACCTATTACATCCCAAGTTGCAAGAAATTCGGACGCACCAATTCTTCTGTTCTTGTGAAACGCAACGAAAGTGCTTCTGACCAATCTTGACTCTCTCGGCCAACTATCGAAACGATTTCTGTAGTTTTCGTTCTAGAGAACGCAACAATACCTACTGTCTGGAAAGGCGAAGTGGTGACGCGGCAGTGCCAGGAACTACGTCACGTGACGAGGTACATAAAGGTTACGATTAAACCAGCGCCCAAGAAGATAAAGCAAGAAGCTCACAATAAGTATGTGACCGATGATATGGATAAATATATTAACAGGCAGTAATTTTTATAGCATTACGAACAACAAGAAAAAATACGAACTTTGCGAAAACTGCACAACTTTTGTCAAACAGAAATGAGCTTCAAAGCTAGCAAGGAGACCCTTGGAAGCATTGTTCTGTCTAGGTATTTTCGTGTTATAAGGTGTCAAAATAAACGTTTTGTTTCGTTTGGACGAGAAGGCATTGCTGCTAAAAGACCATACTTTCTCAGGTTTTCATCAGATTCAAAGTGACCAGTAGTTCACTTAGACGAAACATGGATTCACACGCATTATACAGTAAATAAATGTTGGCAAAGTGATAATGTGTGAGTAGTACTGTCACACAAACGTGTTGGTCAGAGTTTGTGTTCTTGCAGGCGGAGACTGGTGTTTCAGGACTCAAAAACCAAACGTCCGACTATCACTCAGAAACGGACAGCACAAATTTTCAAAAATACGCCGAAACCCAACTTATGCCAGGCTTACTACCAATATCTTTATCCCTTGTAATTACTCACAGCGTATTTACCCATTCGGAATACTTCTAGCCTTCGTAGGTGTTGAACATGTCCGACTGTAGTAATGTTCAACATTTTTTTTTTTTTTTTTTCCATAGCGCGGGAAGAATAAAACACTCGACTCCCATTGAAGTGCTTAGCAAAATTGCT
Source organism: Locusta migratoria (assembly GCA_026315105.1). NCBI lineage: Eukaryota > Metazoa > Arthropoda > Insecta > Orthoptera > Acrididae > Locusta > Locusta migratoria. The sequence continues at coordinate 271,001,936 of CM048745.1, read as the reverse complement.
TCAGGCTTAACATGTAACCGCAATATCGAACATTGCATTCGAATTTCCAAATTAGATTTAGTCTCCTGCAAAATTGGTTGTGAGTAAACGCACGGCGCGTAACAGGCTGGCAGCGCTCCACTCATAAGAATACTGGCGTGTGCGCCAGGCTGCTTCCCTTCCGAACACGTCGGCGCTACCACAGTGGCGAGCAAGAAATCAGTCCTCCTCCCTCCCCTTGTTCAACAGGGGCGGCCGGCAGGTAGTCGAGGCGCCATGCCACAGTTCCCGAAGCCGCTCCCTCCGAGGTTTGGTTTCGAATCCCCTCTTGGGAATGAATGTTGAGTTTGTACTACAGAAAAAAAGGGGGGCGGCAGATTTGCCGCCCCTCCCCCCCAGAAAGTGCCGCCCCGTGCGGCCGCGCGTTTCGCAGGTGCCTTGCGCCGGCCCTGACTTGCAGCATGTTATTCATAAACAACAATGCGACTTTAAGGACTGATGCACAAAATACGGTATAAATCAGCTTTTAATACCTTGTTGTCGAGGTACAACACTGGGAGTGAAAGGGGTAAATAGTTCGTTTCACTTCATAGTTTGGAAGTAAAAAAGTTTATAGTGGAAACTATATTGATTTCCCGAGTTTTTGTAATTCTTTGAAATACTTCTGTTATTATTTATACCATTTCTGGCTGTGCTATTAGGGGTTATAATTCTCACAGCGGGAACACAAAGAGAACTGAAATAAAGTTTCATTTTTTCCTCGAGATGAAACGTTAAAGAAAGTGTGGCTCTCCAAGTGCTACAGGAAGGACAATGTAAACGTTGCACGTTCTCGAATACGCTCCCGGCATTTCAATGAAACCGATTACTTAAGAAATTTACAGTCGGAGTTGCTTAATTTGCCACGGAAAAAGTGTATGAAACATTCCTATTCTTTTAAAGTCAGCAGTTCATATTAAAGAAATTATCGATATGTTGGTGATCTGATACGTTTCTGATACGTATCGCGCAAAACTACGATAGAATATGACCCAGCACTCTTAACTGCAATATTTTACAGCAGAATAGCACTTTGTATTTAAGGCAGAAACAATTTCTTTAGTCAAAAACTTATTATAAATGCACATTCAGTGCCATATCGGATTAAGCTTGTGCAGGCGGTTTGGGAGCGTGCAGTCCCACTAAAGCTCTAGATATACCGAGCTGAACAATCCGCCATTTTGAATCCCAATCCGACAACAGTGTTGTTTGCTTTGTGTGGTGAAGCGAAGTGAATCAGCGAATATTTTCTGATTTTATTGTTTCACAGTGTGAAATGGTGGGTTGTGCAGCTTCAAACTGCTCAAATAATAGCAGACATGGTTGCTATAAGTTTTATCGGTTTCCTTCAAATGTAGATAGGCGTAAAAGGTAGCTTGTAAATTCCAGAGCCGCATTGAGGCGCTATGCTACGATGAGCGAGGCCGTTTCCCGTCGGGGGTTCGAATCCTCCCTCGGGCATGGATGATTGTGCTGTCTTTAGTATATGGTACTTCATAAGTAGTTTGTTAGTTTAGGGACTGATAACGACGCAGTTAAGTCCCATAAGCTTTACAAACATTTGAACATTTTTTTAAAGTCCAGACGCCAAGTATGGACGCTAAAATCGATTAACTATCTGTGTAAAGTTAAGAACTAAAATTATTTTATTTGTGCTACAGTTATGCTCACAGAGAGGTAGTAATGGAAATATTGGCCTATACTTGTGAGCAGTGCGCCTCGGTTGCACAGTGGTAGAGTGCCAGACTACAAATCTAAAGGTCCCGGGTTCGATCCCCGCCAGCTCCTCGGATTTTTATCTGTCACTTTCCACTTCTTTCACCTCTGGCAGTATTGCTCATGTGAAAAATAACGATCCCCACCAGCTCCTCGGATTTTTATCTGTCACTTTCCACTTCTTTCACCTCTGGCAGTATTGCTCATGTGAAAAATACCGAGTAGCACTGTGGTTCGGAACCCACGTTAAACTGTGGGTAAGTCAGTTCGTAGGTCGGAGGAAGGCAACGGCATACCACCTCCAAACAGGACCATGCCTAGTAAAGCACTGTGGTGTTCAAACCAATCTTCGGTTTGTTGACTGCATTTTTTTTACTTGTAAGCAATGGTTTGTTTTAATTTTGCTTCAGATTCTTATCACGACATTCAGTGTGTTGAAAATAAGCTATATTTCTTGATTTTATTTATACCAACTAAGGAGCTGTTAATTGTATTTTAAGTGATGCAAGAGTGCAGTTGGCTTTGCCCAGCAAGTGGTTTTGTAATTATATTATTTCGCATTAGTTCAGGGTTTAAATATCACTCTCAACACTGGAATATGTAGGTGTAAGCCAAGCTGTGAACAGGAGGTCTGAAATAATAATAAATTGAACTTCGCAGGATAGAGAATAGGAGAGAAGTCGTAAATGAAAGGCGTTGATTTCTAATCTTAGCATGCAACATTGACTTTATTTCGAAGTGCATGTTACAAGAGATACTTTATTTAGTAGTTCTCTAACGAAACCAAACGTTCGAAGTTATTAATTTTTTATGTAAAATCTTCCGAATTATGGTGTGTGTAAAACATGCGGGACATTAAGGCGAAAACACGGGAAGTACAGTATCGCAATTTAACATTATTATTAACTGTTTTCGAATGCAACTCTTAGTTGCCGTAAACGTATGAGGATGTACCACATATAAACCAGAAAATACGATAATTTTAATTGTATTTGGTCAATATTTAGAACGGCAACATTTGCCTTAATGCGGAATGTAAGAGAATGTTTCATATCTCTAAATATCCATCTGATGACGAACTTTAAGTTACTTACCTCTTACAGTCATAAAATTTACTATGTTGTAATATTTTCTGCGTTAGGAAAATATGTTTAATGGCCTTAGGAATATATTAAAAAGCGTAATTGTTCCGTAGTCTTTAAATGGGCGCCTTTAGAGCGGGATTCAAAATGGCGAATTGTTCTGTACTATACAGTGCTCTAAGTCCCACAGTGACGTCACTGCGCTAGCCAATGGCAGAGCAGAGCGCTTACTGCCCAACCTTATATTTATTAACCTTGTCTCGTATAGAAAGGGCTTAAGAGTCCAATCTATTAGAGCCTAATTTGTCATCTCACATTCACCAGGGAGAGTACAGAGTAGAGTTGTGGCGATTCGTCAATGAGTCGTTCATTTGAACGAATACATATAAAGAATCGTAAGAATCGAATCGTGATTCCGACGAATCGTCGTTCAAAAGAATCGTCTGTCTCGTGACGATTCGTAAGTTCCAACGATTCACGATTCAAAGGCGACTGCCGAATCTTGCCGAATCGTGCCGAATGCCGGAGAGAAGAGGGGGGAACGAATCGTCGTTCAGTAGAATCGCCTGTCTAACGATTCGTGATTCGAAAACAAGTGGCGAATCGTGCCGAATAATTACGAAAGACAGAAACCGTGCGAACAAAGGAAGCACAGAACGATGATCGTGAGCTGTTAATTATTAGCCTATTCACGAATTACACATGACAGAAACAAAACGCAGCGAAATACACAGCTGCCAATACATACGAAAATACGTCTTTTATAAAGTTTACATATTATGTATTTAAACGAGCAATCCTTACACATTTATATTTCACGTATCCCGGAAATGGCTGTAACGATTTAGATTGTATTATGTGTTTAGAGAGGTATAAGCTTTTCGAGTTCATCTACGTAGTTATAGTCTTTGTAAAAAATCAGTTTTACAAAAATATTCTTTTTATATACAAACGCGATTTTAAATGTTTTTAAAGCCATCTGAAAAATCTTTTTTGTTTTTACGTTAACAGCTTTCCTGAAAGAAACAGATTTTTACAAAAAAGAAACATTTTAATAAATGTGAATTTCTTGCATCTCGAAAGAAATTTAATATCTAGAAACGGGTTTTTATTTTTAATGTTTATTTCGTGTTTCCTTCAACTAATTGACTTCACATAAGTATTTTATAATGATTAGATACCTATTAATTACCATAGATTTAATTATATTTATATTTAAATTGCCGAAGTATTCAAACAGAACGAAAAAAAATTGTAAGGTTACTGCAGGATTCGAAATAAGTGACCTACGTTCACTAAACCTGCAACACTACTAAATGAGCTATCGCTAAACTTCAGACTATTTTCTCGAGAATTTTTGAGAGCTGAATCGAATGGCTTTGCCTCATTATTATTTTAAGTCTGAACTTTACGCACCATAAATATTAAAAAATCCTATACCCATATTGTCACCTTTCCGGCATTTTGTAAGAATCATGTCGTTGCAGACCAGAAACAATCGTGAACGAATCGTAGGAACAGATGCATAAGGTTAAGTTTCCAACATCCATAACACAGACATGTATTGCCATCTATGAGCAAGATGTAGAAGTAAGAATCGCGCCAAGGCAGACTAAAGAATCGCGAAAGAATCGTGAACGAATCGTAGGAATCGATTCACAATGTGGGATTGAATCGCAAGAATCGATTCATAAAAAAGAATCGTGTTGCCCAACTCTAGTACAGAGAGAGTTAGAGAGGCGCGGGGGAGAGAGAGATTGAGGGAGAGGGGGAAGAGGGAGGGAGGGAGGGAGAGAGCGGATGGATCGACTTTGGCGAGCTCCCGGGAGCCGAGTCGCAAGGGGAAGACGGCTTAATTTGGAAGCAGGAATAGCCTCATCAGTGAGCAATTTAACGCAGGAGGAGCAGGGGGCGGCACGGCGAGGACAGGAATAGCCAGGCGAGTCCTGCTCCGCTGAAGATGACGCCCCATACACCCGGCGACTCGACAGTATAATGTGAATCGAGTGATTCGGCAGTGACGTCCCCAAGAGGGCTGAATTATCCAGATGGGGCTTGAACCTGCAACCTCCCAACCTCTCAACACAGTAGCTGATAGTCTTGTGTAGTTCGCGAACGAACTAGGGATGGGAAAAACCGACCGGTTAAAACCGAAACCGGTATTTTAGTTTTGAATAACCGGTTTTTTTCGGTATTTATTTGGTGTCGGTTGTAACCGGATTTTTTTTTTATTTTTTTTTTTATTTTTTATTTTTTTTTTTCCAAGAACCGGGTAAAAAATCGGTATGACTACTTCCTGTAGTAGTGGTTTAAAAAGTGTTTTTTGTAAATAATTTAAAAAAATTAAAACTAGTAGACCCTAATATTTAGTGCTATTCCTAAAATTTCCACTGCTGTGAAATATTGGGTCATCGCAGTAACTATGAAAAGCTATCAGTGATAATTTAAGAACAATCCCGGCAGTCAGAAACGCGCGCAACAAAGCGTGGCATCAGAACTTAAGAACTGGTGCAGCTACTGAGGCATCGATGCACCTGTTGCCGTTTTTTTTTTTTTTTTTTTTTTTTTTTTTTTTTGCACTTTTCATTCTCCATCCTGAGGGGATGGAGCGGGCTGCTTGAGGGCTTGCGAGTACCCTTTTCAGCCTTCTTGGGGATGTTACATTTTATTTACAATTTATTTATTCCTTTTGCTTGGTGCTAAGTTTTCCTTTTTAACACAGATTTTACAATAGTGAATTTACTATATTAAGTTACATTATTTTCATTTTTGATATTTTGGTAAATGAAAAGTTGATATTTACAAGATAAAGGTGAGGGAATTTAGGATACATAAGTAAGAAAATATAATACATAAATAAGAAAAAAACATATATATATATTTTTATTTTTTTAAAACATGTATATTTGTAAGTCATATACATGTGTGTGTTGCAGAGGGGAAGTGTTTGGTGGTGGGGTTGGTGTGGTGATGGTGTGTGTAAGTTCAGATTGGGTTGTTGCGTTGTTATGTGTGTTTGTGGTGCTTTTATATGTTTTCTCTTCTCTTTAGATGCGGCGGTGTTGGGATGTTTGATAAGGGTGCCATGGTTGGGGCTAACTCCGGGAACTCTGTTGAGGTGTTGTCCGCCACTGTACGCGCTGGTAGTGTGTATTTAAATCTCGGTCGTCTTGTTGTGCGGGGTCTTGTCGTTAGGATGTCCTCCATGTCCGTCCTTTTGGTCAGTATGTGACGTCCATAGTTTGCTCTTAGTCGTGTTAGTCGGGTTTGTAGGGGTTCAATCCCCGTGATTTCGTAGACAAGGTTGCTTGTCGTTGTCCTTGGTAGTCTCGTTATGCTTCGTAGAAGTCGTCGTTCTGTCGAGTATAGTCGTTCGGCAACTGTTGCGTGTATTCCACCTAGGGGGGCCGCAGCGTACTCTAATACAGGTCGGATGTAAGTCTTGTATGTGTGTATGGCCGTCTGGTCGTCACATCCGTATAGTTGTCCTTGTACTCGTCTTATGAGGTTTTGTCTTTTCCTAGTTTTGTTGAGAAGGTATGTGAGGTGTCTCTTCCAGTTTAGGTATTTGTCCAGATATACGCCTAGGTAACGGGCTTCGTCAGCTAGTCTGAGTGGCATATTCCATAGTGTAAGTTGTATGTCGTCGTTTTGTTGTTGTCGCTTCTTGAAGAGGTGTCTGTGTCTAAATAGTATTGTTTGCGTCTTTGTGGGGTTGGGTCGGATTCTCCATTTGGTCATCCACCGTTCCAGACGTTGCAGATATGCCGTGGTTTTTCGTTGTAGGGTGGTAGTCCTAAGTTCTGTGCACCAGTATGCTGTGTCGTCTGCATAAAGTCCTATTGTCTCTGTTGCGGTATTCGTAGAGGGTATGTCTGCAGTATATAGCGCGTACAGTAGCGGAGAAAGAATACCTCCTTGTGGGACTCCTGCCTGTGGGGTTAGTTCGTGGGACACCGCACCGGCTACATGTACTCTACATATCCTGTCTAACCTGTTGCCTTGTGGAGTGGCCTGTTATACCCCGGCCGCACTTGACATTTCGCGTTACGGCGAGTTAAGTTGGCTACACTGCTTTAGCGACGTTGCAACATTAGCCTCTATACACAGCAGACGAAAAGGTTTTCAGTTGCATCTCGTAAACTTAAGCTATTGAGCAATAAAATTGCATATAATAATTCGTTCTTGAGCAGCACTTAATTAACGGCATATTAATGAAGGCCAGAGCACAACAATGCACACGCTTTCAATAACGGAGCAAAGCAATGTAGAAAATAAGCATTGGATCACGACAAATACGAAATAAACAACAATGAACATAGTAACTTCTCTCTCTACGTTTTATAATCACAATGCTTTTCACTCACCAATTTACGGCGATAATGGTACAATTACATCCAGCTCCCCATCTTCACTGTTGTCGTCACTGCCAAAATCGTCGTCATCACCAAGACAAATCATTAACTGTTCATGATTACTGATGATTCCTTCCATTGTTTGCGCTGCACGAATCAGTTTTTCAACGTGCTCGACCCTTTTGTTTTCAAGATGCATCATCCACATTGACAACAGTCTCATGCAACACCTTTTCCACCTCTGTTATTGTGAAAGATTTATTGTTCCTTAAGTAATTCTTCATGTCGCTCCATACCAATTTTATAGGGTTAAAACGGCAGTGAAATGGGGCAGATTTATTTCATTGTGACGCTGCTCCTTTGTGATTTCTGCTGCATATGTGGGTGTAATAGGGTTATTTTGTTTCACGGGCGATTATAAAAGAAGTTTTGACATTGACATATCTGCAGCAATATTTCTTTCTTGTAATCACTGCACCATAACTTTTTCCCGTTCGTTTGAAGCGAGGATGAACTTCCTGCTCAGAGCATAAGGTTCGAAGTTTTTATTCATACGAAATTGAGAACGTACTCAGAAAACGTCACTAGACAACGTCTTTTCGGTGACATTATCCAATTAGTTGAACTCGGAAAGTCAAGTTAAACCACTCACAGTAAAAGAAATCGAAGTGAAAAAAGCACACGCAACATAAACACGCGATAAACACGATACACAACGTTGTTTACAGTAGCACTGAACAAAGCCGGCAACGCGGGGACATTGACGTCACGGCACGTGATCACTGGAAGTGTTTATCGCGCTGTGATTGGATCGTTCCTAGCGACTAGCGCCTCACACGTCTTGCTCTTCACTTGTTATTTGTAAACGTCAAGTGCAAAGTTTCAGCGTCCCGGATATAGACGACGCGCGTGCACCGGCAGTGGACAAGACTTGCCTCCGTCTGGTCATGCGGCAGTTCCTTGCTGTCGTCGCCAGACATTGGTTGTGTCTTAAATGGCACCATCCCGAGTGTGGAAGTACTTAAAGAAGTACGTCAGCAGTGAGGTACAATGCTCGATTTGCTTTAAAAAGCTGAAAACGAGTGGAGGTACTACAAAGATGCTGTGTGATTTAAGGAGAAAGCATCCAAAATGTTTCTTGGAAGAGAAGGTAAATTCGATTCATATACGTATTATGTAAGTGATGTACTATAAGCTTGGAATAATAACTTTTAATGTATTTTCATATTGTTATGCTAACAAGTTTTATTAATGTGATTACTTGAAAGCGAGGGGCTTTTTTAATAACCAATATGGGTTTAGGTAACACTGATCATGTGGTGCCTCGCGAGGTAGCCGTGCGGTCTGAGGCTCCATGTTACGGACTGCGCGGCTGCTCCAGTCGGAGGTTCGAGTCCTCCCTCCTTCTTCGGTCATGGGTGTGTATGTTGCCCTTAGTGTAAGTTAGTTTATGTTTAAGTAGTTTTTAAGTCTAGGGACCGATGACCTAAGCAGTTACGTCTCATAAGAACTCACACCCATTTGAACATTCTTTGATCATGTGGTACACAGCTTTCCTAGTTCAATTTGCGTAACAACATTTGACAACAATCATACTGTTAGTCGGAACTGTGACTTTATTTTTCGAAATACTTCTGCAGCACTCATTGAAGTTCATTTGCTGACTGTAACTTATGTATAACGAGATATTCGAATGCCCTGGCTCACAAGTCCAACTTACGGAATGGTTGGCTCAATATTCGCAACTGCCGGATGGAAATACTAGGCCAGTAAATCTGTATGCTTCGTATATCGTCTTCTACGGACTTCTGGCTAGTCTTACACACACTCAAGCAGGCGTAGTATTGGGAGGGTATCTTGCGAAATATGGAAAGACTAGTGATTTGTCGTGTAACGTAAATTTACCTAAATTTTAACTAAACTTCGTAAGTTTCGGTTTCGGCCGAAACTAGAAGAATCGAAAATTTGATTACGTTTTCTGTTTCGGCCGCAAAATATGTTTCTGTCGAAATGTACTGGAAATAATAGCAATAAAAAACCGAAAACCGGTTATCTTGAGCAATTTTTACAGTGCGGTTAAACTGGAGATGAAAACCGGTATAACCGAAAACCGGTTGTTTCAGCAATAACCGCCATCCCCAGAACGAACTACTTCGGAAGAGCGCTCCCACAGGCGAACAACGCGAACTAGTTCGCAGATTTCTCGCCACTTAGTTCGTCCGCTCCTTTTTCGAAAACTGACGGGGGAACAGCGAGAGGACGCGAGAGCGAGCAGCATCGCGTGATTTGTAGGTAATGTTCCTTCAATGACCTGTTAAATAAATAAATAAATCCATTTTACAAAATACTACGAGTACTCTGTATGCACAGTAGTTGAATATCATTGTATCACCCATTCGTGTAAATAACTGGTTTATTTGCTTAAGTATTTGATGTCTAAAATACGGGCAATTGCAGACGCTTGTGCAACACTGATCATTATATGAAAAAGCTGTCATAACAAAAGAAAGAGCTCTTTTAGTAGCGGTAGCAAAAGCAAAAAAAAAAAAAAAAAAAACGGACGAACTAAAAAGAGCGACCTACTTTGCGGCCGAGCTGCGAACTACAAGGAGAGCCACTGTGCGCGAACTAAGATATGCGCGATCGGTCACGAACTAAAATATGCGCGATCGGTCGCGATCTAATGTATGCGCGATTGGTCGCGAACTAAAATATGTGTAATCGGCCGCGAACTAAAATATGTGTAATCGGCCGCGAACTAAAACATGCATTACCGGTCGCGAACTATTATGCCAAACGTATCTCGTTTCTTAATTTGTTGGATTCTTTTCCGAAGATTGACGGGCAATAGCGAGAGGGCGCACAGCAGAATTAAAAATCACGTGTTTGCCTTCTGCTGATGAGAGCCATTTCGAGGTGAGCGTCTGCCTGATAGATTACATAGTTCAGTGATAAAAAATTTCTGCTTGAAGTATTCTGCACTCTACAATATCTGACTAATAAATTCCATAAAGCCAAGATATAGAGATAACTCTAAACTTAAACGCGAGAAACTATCCACAAACTGTTTTTTTTTGGTTTGCGTGATATCGTTAGCCGCTCACGCAGCAAGCGCATGAAGCGGGTGGGGGAACTTCTCCCCCCCCTGCATGCGCAGACCACGCCGCTCAGCCGTCACAGGGAGCGGACGGACTAAAAGAACGAACTAGTTCGCGGCAGAGCCGCGAACTAAAGTGAGCGCTCCCGATCGCGAACTATTATGCGCAAGTCTAGTAGCTGACAGACAAAATTAAACCGCTTGTATGGGGTCGTTATAATTGGCTAGGGTATCTCACGTCATACGCCGTGGCTGCTTTAGTGGCATCGTGTCAGCACTCGCCAAGCATCAGCAACATGTCAACGTACTCGTTGTTCGTGTATGCCATCGTCATCCGATGTCAGTAACTGTGGTATATTGAGCCCCGGTTGTTTGTGTGGCTCCAACTGTCGGGTATACGGCCGTGCGCGGCGACAGTCGGCAGTCTAATAGCGCATCGAGGAAGCTTCTCGCTCCGTGACACCGGCGACGTTACAACTCGGCCGCACCACATTTAGAAGTCGCATTGCATTATGCGCAGCGTTCGTGGTGTCTGCCCCTGAAACTTTGAAGGGTGGTAGCTCCGAAACTAACAGTGATAGGAATGTAGTTTAAATTGATTTTGACGCAGCTGGCTTCAACGAATCCAATGCACGACAGAAAAAACTATTGTTCCATTAAAAAAAATTATATCTTTGTGTTGTAACTCTTTGGAAAATGATACAATAAACTATGTTCATAGCTCCGCAGAAAGTGTAACATTTCTTTTGTTGACCTACTATTATTTTATAAGTTACAGAGGCAAACACACTTAGTGAAACACCCTGTATATAAAAATGAATTGCTGTTCGTTAGTCCCACTAAAAATCAAGAACGGCTGAACCGATTTAGCTAATTTTAGTCTTGAAATATTCGTGTAAGTCCAGGGAAGGTTTAAACGGCGATAAAATATGGAAACGTTGTCTGGTAAAAGAGGAAAATTGGGAAAATTCAAAATGTTCAAATGTTTGTTAAGCTTATGGGACTTAACTACGGGGTCATCAGTCCCTAAGCTTACAAACTACTTACGAACTAGCTAAGACTAAGGACGGCAGTAGTGGCCGTGCTGACCGTGACTGGAGCGCCTGTCACCTCGGCCACCGCGGCCGGCAATTGGGAAAACTGAAACCGCTTTTTCCAGTGAGCTATCAATACCGTTCGTCCAACTGCTATAAAATTCTGGACATCTCATATTGAAAGCAAGAGGAAAGTACGCATCAAATCAAAATTTGGAAAAGTCGCCCGGAAAGTAGGAAAATTTAGGAAAACCCGAAAGCATTTTTTTTTTCTATGAATGAAAATCAATTGCCACATAGTTGTAAGAGCATCACGTGAAAAAAAAAAAAAAAAAAAATGTTCAAATGTTTGTTAAGCTTATGGGACTTAACTACGGGGTCATCAGTCCCTAAACTTACAAACTACTTATGAACTACTTACGAACTAGGACGGCACAAATATCCATGCCCGAGGGGGGGATTCGAACCCCCGACCGTAGATCACGTGAGAGTTCAAGGATTGTATGAAATAAATTTTTTGGGAAATCTATAGGAAGATTAGAAAATTTGAGAAAAACGAAAGTGCGTTTTTGATTGAATTCAGCACTATAACTGACTATTCGCATGGCGGAGAGGGGTAGTTCTTTTTTTGTTTTGTTCATTATGGTCTTTGAAAAGCTTTCAGAAAAAAAATTTGTACATTTAAAAGGAAAGTCGCAACATTCGAACCAAGTTCCTTTTTCAATGTGTTTCTAAATGTACTCAACACTATAAGTTGAGAACCGTTCATCCGATTGCGATAAAATTTCTTGTGTTGACCTACCGCATAAAATTTCCCGTCACCTATTATTTTATAAGTTACAGAGGCAAACACACTTAGTGAAACACCCTGCATTATATATATATATATATATATATATATATATATATATATATATATATATGTGTGTGTGTGTGTGTGTGTGTGTGTGTGTGTGTGTGTGTTTCAAAATTAGTCTCACAAAGCCCTTAAGAACAGGTTCACACTCCTCAGGCTTGTGCCCCCCCCCCCTCCCGGAAAAAAAATCGACATCCGAGACTGTAATTATCGTATGTGTACGAAAACTAGGGAACATTAATGTCATGGACATGGGGAAGAGAAATAATGCAGAATCCATTTAACTGATACACCGTTAACGCAACTTCATACAATAACATAGCGATACCATGACTGCTACAAAAGGAGCTCAATACGGCACCCATCAGTGTCCAGAAAAGTCTGAAAGCACAGGATTGCAGTCTGCACAGTAGAACGAAGCATGTCCACAGGTATGCTGACTACCTTTGATAAACCCTGTACCTCAGGAAGCCCCATAACTAGAAATCACAGGTAATGAGATCTTGTGATCGTGCCGGCCAAGCATTTCGAAACGATCGGCTGATATTTCGATCGATTTCAAATTTGTTTCTGAGAAGCTGTTGAACTTCACAGGCGATGAGCGATGGGGTCCAATCTTGCACGACTCCAATGTGCCTTTCACCTGCATTCCGGATATTACATGCAGGCGAAGCATATCGTAGTAACCAGGGATACTGGAATAGACAGCAGGGGTCACGTGGTGGTGGGGAAGGGGGGGGGGGGTCAGCCCGTGCGGCTGTGACGTCACCAGGTGACCACAGCCGACACTAAAGCACTAGATATATCGAGCTGAACAATCCGCCATTTTGAATCCCAATCCGAAGACAGTGTCATATGCTTTGTGTGGTGTAGCGAAGTGAATCAGCGAATGTTTCGTGATGTTATTGTTTCACAGTGTGAAATGGTTGGTTGTGCTGCTCCGAACTGCTGAAAGAATAGCATACATGGTCACTATAAGATTTATCGGTTTCCTTGAAACATAGAGCGGCATAAAAGATGGCTTTTCAATACCAGACGCCAAGTATGGACGCCAAAATCGAGCAACTGTCTGCGTAACGTTAAAAACGAAAACATTTTCTTTATTTGTATTAGAAATAGTTATGCTCTCAGAGAGGTAATAATGAAAATATAGGCCTATACATATAAAAATGCAGTAAATGAAACAGGCAAAATGGAGTACAGACGACTAAGAAATGAGATTGACACGAAGTGCAAAATGGCTAAGCAGGAATGGCTAGAAGGCAAATGCAAGGATGTAGAAGAATGTATAAATAGGGGAAAAATAGATACAGCTTACCGGAAAATAAAAGAAACATTAGGAGAGAAGAACAGCAGCTCTATGAATATCCTAGACACTGATGCAAAACTATTTCTCAGCAAAGAAGAGAAAGCTGAAAGGTGGAAAGAGTATATAGAGAGGCTCTACGAAGGAAATGAACTTGCGGCAATATTGTAGAAAGGGACTGACGAAGTAGATGAGGATGAAATAGGAGATACTGTACTGAGAGAAGAATTTGACAGAGCCCTGAAAGACGTAAGTCGAAACAAGGCCCCTGGAGTAGATGATATTCCCTCAGAGCTACTGAAGTCTCTGGGAGAACAAGCCATGACAAAATTGTTTCACATTGTGTGTAAGATGTATGAGACAGGTGAAGTACCCTCAGACTTTAAGAAAAATGTTATAATCCCCATTCCAAAGAAAGTGGGTGCAGACAGGTGTGAAAACTACAGAACCATCAGTTTAATAAGTCATGGTTGCAAAATATTAACACGAATTATACACAGAAGAATGGAAAAGCTGGTAGAAGCCGACCTCGGGGAAGATCAGTTTGGGTTCAGGAGAAATGTAGGAACACGGGAGGCAATACTCACTTTACGGCTTATCCTAGAAGATAGGTTAAGAAAAGGCAAACCAACATTTCTAGCTTTTGTAGATTTGGAGAAGGCTTTTGACAATGTTGATTGGAATAAACTCTTTCAAGTTCTGAAGCAAGCAGGAGTAAAATATAGGTTGTATAAAAACCAGACAGCGGTTGTCAGAGTTGAAGGGCATGAAAGGGATGCAGTGGTTGGAAAGGGAGTAAGACAGGGTTGTAGCATTTCCCCAATGTTGTTCAATTTGTACATTGAGCAAGCTATAAAGGAAATCAAGGAGAAATTTGGAGAAGGAATTAAAGTTCAGGGTGAAGAATTAAAGACATTGTGTTTTGCCGACGACATAGTAATTCTGTCAGATACAGCAAATGACCTGGAAGAGCAATTGAACGGAATGGACAGTGTGCTGAAAGGCGCATATAAGATGAACATTAACAAGAGCAAAACTAGGGTAATGGAGTGCAGTGTAAGAAAATCAGGTGATGCTGAAGGAATTAGATTGGGAAACGAAGCAATAAAGGAGGTAGATGAGTTTTGTTACTTGGGCAGTAAAATAACAAATGATGGTCGCAGTACAGATGATATAAAATGCAGAATGGCAATGGGTAGAAAGGCGTTTTTGAAAAAGAGAAATTTGTTAACATCGAATATTGATTTAAGCCTAAGGAAGTCCTTTCTGAAGGCATTTGTATGGAGTGTTGCCTTGTATGGGAGTGAAACAGGAACAATAAGCAGTGTGGACAGAAAGAGGATAGAGGCTTTTGAAATATGGTGCTACAGAAGAATGTTGAAGATTAGGTGGGTGGATCGCGTAACTAATGAGGAGGTACTGAACAGAATTGGGGAGAAAAGAAATTTCTGGCATACCTTGACTAAAAGAAGGGATCGATTGGTAGGACACATTCTTAGACATCAAGGAATTGTGAATTTAGCGTTGGAGGGAAGTGTGTGGGGTAAAAATCGCAGAGGGAGACCAAGAGACGCGTATAGTAAGCAGATTCAAGTGGATGTGGGTTGTCGTTCTTATGAGGAGATGAAAAGGCTTGCTCAGGATAGAGTAGGTTGGAGAGCTGCATCAAACCAGTCTCTGGACTGAAGACCACAAGAACACAACATGTAAGCAATGGTTTAATTTTGCTACAGTTTAACATAAAACGACATAATGTTTGTTTAAATAAGCTACTTTTCTTGATTTTATGTAGACGAACTAAGGGGCTATTCTGTGGGCTGTTAATTGTATTTTAAGTGATGCATGAGTGCAGCTGGCTTTACCCGGCTAGTAGTTATTAAATTATATTATATTATTTCGCATTTGTTCGGTATTTAATTTAAATGTGACTCTCAGCTCTGTAATATGTAGGCCTAAGCGAAGCTGTGAAGGACGTCTGAAAAAATAAATAAAAATTTTAAAAAATTTTAACTTCGCAAAAACTACGAACAAGACAGAAGTCGTACATAAAGACATTAAATTCAAAACTTTCTCTTTATTTCAAAGTGCATGCTACCAGAGAGACTTTATTTAGTCGTTATCTAACGAAACCAGACATTCAAAGTTATTAAACCCATTTTTGACGTAAACTCTTCTCTGAAATATAGCGTGTGTAAAATATGCGAGGCATTAGAGGGGGGAATACGTGAAGTACAATATCGCAATTTTAAGATTATTCCGTAACTGTTTTCGAATGCAACCCTTACGTACCGTAAACGTATGTGGAATTACCATTTACAATCCAGAAGATACGATAATTTTATTTTAACTGTACGTGGAAAACATTTAGAATCGCACCATATGTCTTACTTTAGAATATAAGTGAATGTATCATCTCTCTAAATATCCATCTAATCACTAACTTCAAATTGCTTGCCTCTTACAGTCAAATATAAGCAAATAAATTTACTACGCTGTAATATTTTCTGCTTTAGGAAAGTACATCAGGGCCGGATCTAGGACATTTACCAAGGGGGGGGGGGGCAAGTTTAAATTTGCCACCCCTCCCCCACTGTAACAATCGACTTTTTGACGCTAATTGGGTTACATATTTATAAATAAAAGTCACAATCTCACAACATGAACCTATTTTATTGACTGAATGAAGATCAAAGGAAAAAAGAACATTTTTAATACATACAAAAATATTATGAGATTAAGGTAAGGTGGTACAAATTCTATATAGGTACAATTCTGATCAACATAAATTTTCGCGCCATTTGTCAATCTCGTAGTGTCTCGTTGTGCGCCATTGTAGTGTGGCAGGTCTCTACAGCTCCTCCTGTCTTTTCCAAGAATACACCGATTTATGCTTAGGAGAGATAAATTTTTCCCCGTTTGGAGGTAAGTGAGGCTACTTAGTCTAACGCGCTCTTATAAATTTTATATTTAAGGGTGACTAGATTCTCTACCAAAAATGCGATGTTTGGTACAACGAATATGCGTTGGTGCCTCACGGAAAAAGTGCTTTTTATGTGGAAGATGCCCTTAGTCAAAATTCTACTAGGAAGTGGTCACAGTTGTACCTAGTGTGGTACATTTTCGATCGATTTTTCTCAATTCTGTAACTTTGTGTCTATAACGACATTTGTAACTGTCTAATATTTGTGTTACATATTAGTTAAACATCCAAGAACAAGTGCTATAATTAAAATTACATCTTTTCTCAATATATTTCCAGTTACAATAACATTTGTCCGGAATGATGGAAATTGTACCACCTTACCCTATTCATCGTACAAAAATCAATTCAAAATTTCGCTTTTCGAGCCTTTTTTTTTTTTTTTTTTTTTTTTTTTTGCCTGCAAAACTGTTTTTGATATCATCATAGTTTAGAGAAGCAGATGTTTGTGCTCTATGGATATTATACTCAGATTTGTTAAGCAGCCGTGCTTCTCAAGTGCATTTAATTAGTTTTAGAGTTTGTAGAGGTAAAAACGCATTGCGTAGACTTTGCGTATTATTCATTTTAGGTCATAATTATGTTGCTGCGTATAACTGTTGTGAATATGTTGCTGTTTAATTTGAAGCAGAGAGCAGAGCGATATCTCTCTTAGTTATCGAGATATCGATTGTTATACTTACGGGAGGGTCGTACCCATTGCACCCACCACTTCTGGCCGTGCGCAAGTGTCAAAATATGTGACATAAATGGCTTGTGGGGATCGATACTAAACAACACGAATGGTCTTTGCTGTAAGGAAGCGGAAACACCAGTTCCCGCCTGACTATTGTACGGTGTAAACGAGTAACAATAAAGTCAGTGTATAAAGTTGGAGCGTCTAGTGTCTTATCCGACCCGATCCTATAGGCTGTATCTGGATTACATTAGCTTAGAAGCTTTAAATTCTTACACTGCTAAGCTACCGTAACCCCTAGGAAGTGACATAAATTTCAACTCGATACCTCTACCCATTCCTGAGGAAATGGGGCTTAAGAGACAGAGACAGATTGTTTTTAACAATAACATTTGTACTTCTTTTCGGTTGTTCCGTCTTTCTTCTCTGACTTCACGGCATTCAGGAGAACCTGTCTTGACTACGTTGCAGTTAGGCAGCTACAAAGTAGGGACCGCATCTGCCTTTAATATATGTTCCAATGGAAGGTTTACAAGTTCATTTTTCAAGTCTCGAACATAATCAGACTCTTTAAAATATTCTGAACATACACGACCAGTATCAGGGTTGAGAGCATCTAATCGCTTATACGCATTTATCCACTTTAACCTCACCTCTTTATCTCTCGGAAATCTGCGAAATATCGCATTCTTCAGTCTACCGTGGTTCGTACAGCATGCAACAGCACAACACACTATCGTCACTAATAAGCCATCACTTACAACTACTTAATGCATACACCAACTATAAAGAGCCAGTGAGAAACCATTTCTGTGGAGATACACTCATAATAGCAACATTATGGTCGCGCGGGAAAACTATGCTGGTCTCTTGGTGACGTCAGCGGCGCATCCGGCGGTTGACTCCTACCGTCCATTCTAGAATCCACGGGTAACGCTAGCTAGTCACACTTCTCATCTTTGCACCTTGAGCGCCAACCTCTTCAGGAAAGAATGAGCCAATGATGAACTTAGGCCTGAAGCCACATCATACGGTGTCACAGACAGAGGAAGTTCATGCACATCCACTGGAGGTGAGGATCCCCACATGGCAGTTCCGTGTGTTCACCTCACCTGTTAGAGAGATCTGAGCTCCGTCTGTCCATTGGATGGTCCAGCAACATATGTCGTCTACTACCATCGTTGCAAGAAAGTGGAGAGTGAAGTCAACACGTTGTTGTTCCCTCCCTGTGATACAAGGTGCTGTTGGATGTGCTTCTTGTCCGGATACCATTTGAAAATGGTTCGAAGTACGAGGTGCATTCAAGATCTAAGGCCTCCGATTTTTTTTCTAATTAACTACTCACCCGAAATCGATGAAACTGGCGTTACTTCTCGACGTAATCGCCCTGCAGACGTACACTTTTTTCACAACGCTGACGCCATGATTCCATGACAGCGGTGAAGGCTTCTTTAGGAGTCTGTTTTGACCACTGGAAAATCGCTGAAGCAATAGCAGCACAGCTGCTGAATGTGCAGCCATGGAGAGTGTCTTTAATTGATGGAAAAGCCAAGTCACTAGGAGCCAGGTCAGGTGAGTAGGGAGAATGAGGAATCACTTCAAAGTTGTTATCATGAAGAAACTGTTGTGTAACATTAGCTCGATGTGCGGGTGCATTGTCTCGGTGAAACAGCACAAGTGCAGCCCTTCCCGGACGTTTTTGTTGCATTTCTTAGGATGCACCTGTTACCGTAGTGCCCTTTGGAATGCAATGGGTAAGGATTACGCCCTCGCTGTCCTAGAACATGGACACCATCACGTTTTCAGCACTGGCGGTTACCCGAAATATTTTTGGTGGCTGGTGTGCTTCCATTGAGCTGACTGGTGCTTTGTTTCTGGGTTGAAAAACGGCATCCACGTCTCATCCATTGTCACAACCCATGAAAAGTAAGTCCTATTCATGCTGTCGTTGCGCGTCAACATTGCTCGGCAACATGCCGCACGGCCAGCCTTGTGGTCGTCCGTCAGCATTCTGGCACCCATCTGGATGACACTTTTCGCATTTTCAGGTCGTCAGACCGGCTTGTGCGAGCCCGAGGTTGTTTCAGTTTGTTGTCACACGATGTTCTGCCTTCATTAAACTGTCGCACCCACAAACGCACTTTTGAAACATTCATAACTCCATCACCACATGTCTCCTTCAACTGTCGATGAATTTCAATTGGTGTCACACCACGCAAATTCAGAAAACGAATGATTGCACGCTGTTCAAGTAAGGAAAACGTCGCCATTTTAAGTATCTAAAACAGTTCTCATTCTCGCCGGTGGCGGTAAAATTCCATCTGCAGTGTGGTGCTGCCATCTCTAGGACGTATTGACAATGAGCGCGGTCTCATTTTAAAACAATGCGCATGTTTCTATATCTTTCCAGTCTGGAGAAAAAAAAATCGGAGACCTTAGAACTTGAATGCACCTCGTACCTCCTTACTGTGGACAACTTTGCATTCAACAACCGTGACACAGGACGCGCAATGCTTCACGATGGGGAATTGCTCGCAGCGTTTTCTGCCATAGCAATAGCGATTTCGTCAACCATCTGAGGTGCAGGCAGTTGACGGAGCGACGCCCAGTTCTCCAGTTGATTCGAAATTCATCATGATCCTCATACCAGGTGCAGAAAGAAAACCTTTCGGTAGTCCTGTCAGCCAGTGATATTCTAGAAGTGCGGCTGTTATTTTGATAACAGAGCTTCACCAATAATGCCCTGCTCATTTTGGCACGTCAATAACTGCATTGCGACTGTTGTAGCCCTTAGGTTGTCTGGTGGGAATGTTAGATTCTATGTAAATGGCTGCTTGCTACTTGCTCCCCCTGGAGAAGTGGCGATGAATACCTCACCTGAACTTCCGCCGCTGCCTGACCGTGACTGGCATCGAACTCCGTCTCTTCTAGCAGGGTTACAGTGCTATTCATATAAGTAATAGGACAGCAGTGGAGGAGTTTCAGACCAAGTAAGAAACATGGGCAGACGAATTACAGCGTTCAAATGAATGAAATAAATCGCATTTTGCGATGTTATGGCTTCACTGTATTCGGTTTAGATGGAATACCAAACTGTGGCGAATGAAAATTTGTGCCCGGCCGGGATCCGAACCCGGGATCTCCTGCTTACCAGGCAGACGCGTTGACCACTCCACCACCGAGGACCCAGTACCAGCCCGACTGCACAGGACTCTTCCCTGCACGTCTCCCGCCACACACAAATCTCCATTCGCCCCTGACGACAATTAATTGTGTCTCGATACCTCATGGTCTGTTCTCCCTGATGCGGGAATACAGTATTGTTGCTGCGAGCATTATAGAATAAATAAGGTTGTGGTATAGGAAAGAGACAGCGTGGCGAATGGAGATTTGGGTGTGGCGGGAGACGTGCAGGGAAGAGTCCTCTGCAGTCGGGCTGGTCACTGTGTCTTCGGTGGCGGAGTGGTCAACGTGTCTGCCTAGTAAGCAGGAGATCCTGGGTTCGATTCCCGGCCGGGCACAAATTTTCATTCGCCACAGTTTGGTATTCCATCTAAACAGAATACAATGAAGCCATAACATCGCAAAATGCGATTTATTTCATAATTGTCTCTATTGTCACTTTAAGCAAGAGCAATGTGAGGTAGCCTGTTACACATTAAAGACGGTTATTTCTGTAATCAAATATAGAAATAATAACTAGTCTCACTGCAGGACCAAGAAAATATGAAAGTCAATTCAGTAAAAATCATTCAAACTGAAATAACTCAATCCCTAGCAGAGAGAGTGCGCTGAGAAACATTACTGCTATTGAGAGTTAACGGAACAGCCCAGGCAGGGGCAACGGCTAAAGTCCTATCGGTAACATTCCGAACATTCCGTAGACTTTTGCCCGTTGATTGACAAATGAGTTTTCTTGTTCCGGCGGAAACATAACCGATAAATAGCGGACGACTGCTGGCTCAACTAGCATTGGCGTAGAACTGCACACGACTGGGGCGTCGTAGCATAGCGCCTCAATGCGCTAGTTTTTATGTACATATTTCGCAGAACAGCGTCTTATTTTAGTCGTCGTCTTCTTAAAATACCAAGCCACGGTCAATATTAGAAACGCTTTAACTGGCTATGCAGCCGTTTCCACTAGTGTCAAAGTACAGGGTGCGCTGTCAGGACTGCTGGGAAGCAAATGTGTGCGAGTAGTATCTCTGGGCATTGTTTCCTAACCTTTTTTAATACGAGACCTCTCTAACTAAAAATATTTTGCTCACCCGCCCACTCCCTTCCAGACCCATAACAAAACTGTGTGTATCATTTCAAAGGCGACGAATTTAATTTTATTTGTCGATACAGCTTTCTTATACAGTATTGTACATTATAGGATAAATTTTAGTCCATTCTTCTGAATGGAACACATCCTATTATTACATTAATTCTGGCAGATAAAAATTTACGTTCATAACGAAGTTTCGCATTACACGTAAAGCTCAGAAGCGAATTATTCCGTTGAGCTATGTACCACTGTATAGTCAATTTGTAAACAATCGAATTTCTCAAAATTACTTATTGTGTCTTGAAAATTTAGCTGTCGCCTGGCACCTGAAAACAGATTTCAGGCCGTTCATTTGTTCAATGTTATACGACTCATTTATTATAAAACAATCTTTGTTTAGTTCGACTAAAAATTGATGATCAACAAGGAATCGCGTAATTTTAATATAAAATACATTTCAGTTTTCTTAGGCATAGGATTTTGCATTATGGACACGTTAGTATTCAGACATGCTCCTGGCTGGTTCGTGTGTGGTGCAAGTACTTCCTCCTGTGACACCGATCCCCGAACAAGATTTTTGGACCCCCTTGGGAGGGGGGGGGGGGGACTTGTTAATGTGGACATGGCTGTATGCCACAAATATTATTGTTTGAATTTTCTCGTAAAACTGCCAGAATTAAAGGAAAGAAAGATCAGCAAGTTCGAGCTACGAATCACTTTAGCGAAAGTACGTACTGGCGAAGGGACTGCGCCAAGTTTCTATGTAGAAAAAATGTCAGAGGTCAGTTTCCAGTACAGGGGGTCTCCGTGGCCTCTCACCCCGAGCATTACACTGGTGAGATTTCATTCACAAAGCACTTCCATATTTATTGCGATGACATGTTGACCAAAGATAATGATTGAAAATACCGCCCCGAGTGAAATGTGGAAGATACTGAAATGAGTATTATTTGTTGGCAACATTTGTAGTTATAACCTCTGCTGCAAGCCTCAGAATAGAATCAAAAAGGCTCCGGATGTGTTTTTGGGAAGTACATTATGTAAACAAAAGTATCCGGACATCCCCAAAAAACATACGTTTTTCACATTAGGTCCATTGTGCTGCCCCCCCCCCCCCCCCCCCAACTGCCATGTGCTTCATATCAGTGACCTCAGTAGTCATTAAACATCTACAACCATACTCCGCAAGCCACCCGACGGGGTGTGGCGGAGGGTACCTTGAGTACCACAATCGGTCCTCCCTACTATTCCAGTCACGTACTGTTCGCGGAAAGAAAGGTTTTCGGTATGCCTCTGTGTGGGCTCTAATCTCTCTGATTTTATCCTCACGATCTCTTCGCGAGATATACGTAGGAGGGAGCAATATACTACTAGACTCCTCGGTAAAGATATGTTCTCGAAACTTCGACAAAAGCCCGTACCGAGCGACAGAGCTTCTCTCCTGAAGAGTCTTCCACTGGAGTTTATCGATCATCTCCGTAACGCTTTCACGATTACCAAATGACCCTATAACGAAGCGCGCTGCTCTCCGTTGGATCTTCTCCACTTCCTCTATCAACCCCACCTGGTACGGATCCCGCACCGGTGAGCAGTATTCAAGCTGTGGGAGAACAAGTGTACTGTAACCTACTTCCTTTGTTTTCGGACTGCATTTCCTTAGGATACTTCCAATGAATGTTAAATCTGGCATCTGCTTTACCGACGATTGATTTGACATTGTCGTTCCATTTTAAATCACTCCTAATGCCTATTCCCAGATAATTTATGGAATTAACTACTTCCAGTTGCTGACCTGCTATACTGTAGCTACATGATACAGAATCTATCTTTATATGTATTCACAGCACATTTCACTTGTCTACATTGAGCTTCAATTGCCATTCCCTGCACCATGCGTCAATTCGATGCAGATCCTCCTGAATCTCAATACAATTTTCCGTTGTTACAAACTCTCTATATACTACAGCATCATCCGCAAAAAGCCTCAGTGACCTTCCGATGTTATCTGCAACGTCACTTGTATATATCGTGAACAGAAACGGACCCACGACACTCCCCTGTGGCACCCCTGACATCACTCTTACTTCGGAAGACTTCTGTCCATTGAGAATGACATGCTGCATTCTGTTATCTAGGAACTCCCCAATCCAATCACACAATTGGTCTGATAGACCATAAGCACTATTTTTTTAGTTAAACGTATGTGGGGAACTGTATCAAACGCCTTTCAGAAGTCAAGAAACACAGCATCTAACTGAGAACCCGAGTCAATGGCCCTCTGAGTCTCGTGGACGAATAGTGCAAGCTGGGTTTCACAGTATCGCCCCTTTCGAAACCCATGCTGATTCCTAAAGAGCAGATTTCTGGTGTCCAGAAATGTCATTATACTCTAACATAATACATGTTCCAAAATTCCACAACTGACCGACATTAGAGATACAGGCCTATAGTTCTGCACATCTGTTCGACGTCCCTTCTTGAAAACGGGGATGACCTGCGCCATTTTCCGATAGTTTGGAACGCTACGCTCTTCTAGAGACCTACGGTACACCACTGCAAGTAGGGGGCAAGTTCCTTCGCCTACTCTGTGCAAAAACAAACTGGTATCCCATAGGTCCTGCGGCCTTTCCTGTTTTGAGTGATTTTAATTGTTTTTCTATCCCTCTGGCGTCGAAGGGTCTCAGGTTAAACACGAGTGTTTGGAAGTCTGCGACAAGTTCAAATGTTCAAAATGTTTGTTATCTTATGGGACTTAACTACGGGGTCATCAGTCCCTAAACTTACAAACTACTTATGAACTACCTTATACTAAAGACGGCACAAATATCCATGCCCGAGGGGGGGATTCGAACCCCCGATCGTAGTGGCCGAGCAGACGGTGATTGAAGCGCCTCAGTCTCCTCGGCCACCGCGGCCGGCTCTGCGACAAGTCCAGTCGAATAAGAGGCTGAGGAATACACCATGGTGGCGTACGCGACTGGAATTTGATCAGAGATGGCAGAGGAAGAGACTCCAGGTCACTCAGGAGAGCGGACATGGGCACTAACCGCCAAACCCGACCTTGGCCACCGTTCGGAAAAAGGAGATGGTAGTTGGCGTGAGTGGGCATACCATAAACATGGGCTGCGTAATTCGCCAGCAGATGTTGCCGCCTGATTCGCAGAGGAGGCACCCCAGCTTCCACAAGGAGACTGTCCACAGGGCTGGTTCAGAAAGCCCCCGTCATGAGCCTAACTCCACAGTGGTGGATAGGATCCAACATCTGCAGCGCTCAGGGCAATGCGGAACCATATACTACACTTCCATAGTCCAAACTCGACAGAATAAGGGCTTTGTAACAATGCAGCAGGGTAGTACGATCTGCACCCGAAATGGTACTGCTAAGGCAGTGGAGGATGTTGAAGTGACGCCAGCACTTCTGTTTAAGCTGGCGAATATGTGGTTGCCATGTGAGCCGGTTGTCAAATACCAGTCCTAGAAATCGAATCGTTTGGGCGTCAAGATACAACTATGGATGTGGGTGGACTGACCATCGACGACAGAAGTGCATAGTGCACGTTTTGGCAGCAGAAAATTGGAACCCATGAGAGCGAACCGATGTCTTTGCCTTACGTATGGCTCCCTGCAGAAGTCGCCAGCATACAATGAAGGGGATACTGATGACCCAACTGCTGCCGCTAAGCCGTTAATGGCCATTAAAAACAATGGAAAGCTTAAAACAGAGCCCTGAGGCACCACATTCTCCTGGACACGCAGGGTGCTAGAGGACGCACCTACTTGAACATGAAAGGTACGGATAACTAAAAATTTTTGGATAAAAACTGTGGTTAAAATGTGGTGTCGCCGGGTCATATCATACGCCTTCGACAAGTCAAAAATCACGGTTACCGGATGTTGACGTCGAGAGAACGCTGTCCAGATGGCAGACTCAGAATGGACCTTGGATACAAGGTCGAGCGCCCCTTGCGGAAACCACCTAGGCATGGAGCCAGCAGGCCCCGAGATTCAAGGAGCCAATACAACTGCCGGCTCACCATGCGTTCTAGCAGTTTGCATAGAACGTTCATAAGGCCGATAGCTTTCTACATCTAGCAGGTCTTTACCCAGCTTGAGCCCTGGGACGATGGTGCTTGCATGCAACTATGATGGAAAGACACCGTCACTCCAGACGTGGTTAAACAGTGCAAGAACTTGGCGCTTGGAGTCATCAGACAGATGATTTAACATCTGATTGTGCAGTCTGTCCAGCCCAGGGGCAGTGGGCAAGCGCACTGAGGAGCTCCCACTCGCTAAACGGAGCGTTATATACCTCAGGGTGGCGTGAGGTGAAAGAGATTTTTGCGTTCCATTCTCTGTTTTAATGTGCGGAAGGCAGGTTGATAATTTCCGGATGTAGCGGCATTAGCTCAGCAAAATCCTCGGCAATAGTGCCTTGATCTGTACATACAGCCCCTTGGATAGAGATCCCAGGTATTGCTTTCTGGGACTGGTAGCCATACAGGCGTCGGATCTTTTTCCAGACTTGTGAAGGAGAGGTACGTGACCCTATGGTGGACACATAACGTTCCCAACATTCCTGTTTTTGCCTCTGTATTATCCGGCGAGCACGATCACAGAGTTATTTAAAAGCAAAAAAATTCTCGAGCGATGGGTGTCACTTATAGCGCTGAAGAGCACGCCGACGACCACCAAGGCACTGTCTTTCGCTGGCAGCATCCCGATGAAAGGGGAATTGCGTGCTCTGCAGCAGGTAAAATGTTCTGGTGACAGTCGCAACCACCGCTTCAATAGAGTCATCCGGGAGAGGTGCAAGAGCGGCAGCAAGAACGAATTGAACCCAATTAGCCCCGTTTAAAGCCCACCTGGAAAGGCGTCCAGGGCAATGACAATGGGATAGTGATATGAAGATAGGAAAGTGATCACACGAATCGTCATGCGTCCTCCAATGGACAGATGGCAAGAGGCCAGGGCTGCAAACTAAGAGGTCAGTAGCCGAAAAAGAGCCATGTGCCACACTGAAATGCGTGGGGACTCCAGTGTTTAGAAGACAGAAGTCGAGCTGGGCTATCAAGTTCTCGGCCTCTCTGCCGCGGCCACTGACTATTGCATCAACCCACAAGGTATTATGGACGTTAAAATCAGCCAGAAGCAGAAAAGGTGGCGGGAGCTGCGAGATCAGTGTAACCAATGTGTGTGGTGGTACATCATTATCTGGTGGAAGATACAGGCTGCAGATTGTTATGTCTTGTGGTATCGTTACCCTTACATACACAGCTTCTAATGGCGTCTGAAGGGGAACATGTTCACTATACACAGAGTTAAGGATAAACACACAGACGCCACCTGAGACACTGTTATACACACGCCGATTACAATAATATCCCCTGTACCCACGAAGGGCAGGGGTCCACATTGTTGGAAACCAGGTCTCCTGGAGAGCAATGCAGCGAGCAGGTGTTATGCTAAAAAATTGACACAGCCCAGCCAAGTGGGAAAAAAAAACTCTGCAGTTCCAATGGAGAATGACAGTGTATTTAAGCTGATGGGCCGTGATAAAAATATAGAGCAGGTCATTCCATGGGAACATCTGCTGCCAACTGTTCTGTCTCTGCTGAAACCAGAATCATAGAATCTGGTGCATCAGTCGTGCGAGATCCTCAGGTGATCTGAGGATCTCTAACTCATCTTCTGAAGTAGAAGATGAGGGAAGCTGTGGCTTTGCAGCCACGGCAGATTCCTTCTTTCTATGTGGCTTTCGCTTCTTCTCGCTGCCCTTTTGGTTTGATGGGCTGGGAGAGCTTCTCGGTGGCTTCAGGGATGAAGAGCGAGAAGCCCTTCGACTGGCAGTTTGGGGATTCTTGAGCCTCCAGCCAGGATCCTCTGAAGCACTGTGAGAAGTCTCAGAAGGGGCTGTCCTGAGGGACCCCTTCCGAGCAGAAGATGCCAGAGGAGGCTGTTCTTTCTCCGGCTGGGAGGTGGGGACCGGAGTCCCCGATGGTTGTGGGGGAGTTGCCCCCACAGCAGGCGGTACAGGAGTGGATGGAGGAGCGCCCCCACGCATCAATTGAACAGCAGCAGATTGATGGCCCCTAGGGCCCGTAGAAGGAGGTGGTGCTTTGGAAGTCATACTCGATGGAAGTGGAGAAGATGCAATGGTGGCAAAAGATGTAGTTAGGCACACTGGATGGAGCTGCTCATACTTTCTCCTCGCTTCAGCATATGTAAGTCAGTCCAGAGTCTTGATCTCCACGATCTTCCATTCCTTATGCAGGATAGTACAGTCAGGCGAGCAAGGTGGGTGGCATTGCCCACAGTTCACACATACGGGAGGTGGGGTGCATGGAGCGCCCAGATGTGATGGACATCCACATTCTCTGCATGTAGGGCTGGAAGAACATTGGCAGGACATATGCCCGAACTTCCAGCACCTGAAGCACCTCACAGGGGGCGGACCGTACGGCTTGACGTCGCACTGACAGACCCTTACCTTAAACTTCTCAGGCAGTGTATCGCCTTCGAAGGCCAGGATGCATGCAACGATAGCAACCCTATGATCTTTTGGTCCCCTATAAATGTGCCTTACAAAGTGAACACCTTTCCGTTCCAAGTTTGTGCACAGCTCATTATCTGACTGTGACAGGAGATCTCGGTGATAAATGAGACCCTGGACCATCTTGAGTGTATTGTGGGGCATGACAGAGATGGGAATATCACCCAGCTTGTCACAGGCAAGTAATGCCTTTGACCGGGCTGGGGATGCTGTCTGTATCAAGACAGCCCCACTCCTCATTTTGGAGAAAGACGCCACCTCACCATACTTGTCTTCGAGCTGGTCGACGAAGAACTGTAGCTTGGTGCACGAGAAAGATTCACCATTGGTACGGTAGCAAATGAAATATTGCGGCGAGTGTTGATCTGATCTGTTTAAGGCCCTGCGTTCCTCCCATGGTGTAGCCAGGAAAGGAAGCAACTTAGGGTCATACGCTGTCTGACTTCCCATGCTTAGAGATGCCGGTTGTACATACGGCAACGTTTTGTGATCGCTTCATGGTGGTCCCACAAGCAGCTAGGGCAGCCAGGCATAGCCCCGTTGCCTGGGTAAGCCTTATACAACTGAGGTGCGGCAGGTTCCTCAGGGGTTGCTCGCTGGTGACTGTTCAACCTCAACAGCCATGCATCTCCTCGGCACGTAGCACACCTTGAGATTAATGTGTGGGGTTTTTTTTTTTTTTTTTTTTTAAGCCAAGATCCCCGGGCTCCGAAACGTACAACATTCCACCGTCGTGACGAACGATGGTCGTTGAAGCACGCACAGAGCTTACAGTGTAGCGGATTGTTGGCGTAACACAGCCCACAGCTCAGGACCCCGGTTTTGCCAAGCCCGTACTCAGCAAATTAATGCTGAGCCCCTGAGGGGGGCACCAGTAGCATCCGAGGGAGTACAGAGTTGTAGAGCTGAGAGAGTAAGGAAAAAAAACTTTTATCCGTATGTATTCATTACAAAAAGAAAAAGTACTTATTACAAATGTATCGTTACTCGTTATTCTTGTTACCAGCGCCACCTACTGCAACCTATTTACTCGCCCACTACACCAAACTGACACTGAACAAATTATCACTCAAACTAGCTTTTAATGTAATAGTAAATCTTTGGTGAGCAATAAGGCGAGATATTTTAATAATGTGAAAGGCTGCTTCTACAAAGTAGAACCCCACTTTTACACTTTTAAAGGGACTTAATGAAAACTGTGTAAAATGCGGGAAAATGTAAAATGTAGGAATTAATGATTTAAATGGTAAAATATGCTTACTGGATCACTCTTGCATTTTTGTGATTTATTTCTGGTATATGTACATAATAGACATCAAAATACTCGCAAGGAAGTTTATTTATTATGTAATAAAGGTTATTGAAATTCTGTACTATTTTAAGTGTCAGGTGGAACTAGTAACTTTATAGTAGAAATTTTTAATGTAATTTCATTTAAGCGGCAATCATTATTTATGTAGTGACACTGCACAAGTTCCATCCTTTTTGTATTTTTAAAGTTTTGCACGTTATTTACGTATTTATTCGCGTTCTCAGGTGAAAATATATGTGTAAGTATTTTTGTGATATTTGCACAGGGTCAGCATCTCACAATATAATCACGTTTTTGAGGTTATAATATACCATGCCCTTCAATGAGAAGAAAAATATACACAAGCAAACCATCAATATCCATTTACAAAACTTCACAAAAAATACTTGGATAAATATTTGCATTTCACAACAAGAATAATTTCTCGAAACGCTTGACACAAAGTAAGAAAAACTACCAGTTGTGTAAACAAAGATAAGCTGACAATCGGTGGGGTGTCTGATGGGATACTCCATCTCCTGAGTCAACTAGGCTCGTACTGCAAACAACGAAATGTGAAATATATATATAAATAAACGCAAAGTGTCAACAAACTTGACTGTGCATTGTTTATAAACATTATACTTAAAGGCAAAAGCCATGCCATTGTCAATTTATGTCAATTATGTCATTTTTTCCTTCGTGAATGTGGTTACAAAAAGTGTAAAACGGAGGAAAAGTGGACATATGTTAACGCAAAAATAGGGGTGAATTAACATTGTGAACATAGGAAATTTGATGAAACCAACATAAAATGGTGTAAATGGTGGGAAAACAAAATCCAGGAACATAAAAGTGGGGTTTTACTGTATTTGTCACAAAATTTGATCCAAATTGGCGAGACTCATCCCACAACCTCAATTTTAAGTACTATTGCTGCACTCTACATAGAGGCTTGGCTCTTTGTTCACTCGTGGGATGTCAGAATCAATTGGAATATTTCGTGACAAATGTCAATGTGAGCGATCATCAGGGGTGCCGACTTTGTGGGTGCTCTGGTGATCATCCATCCCCACCTGAAATAGTTTGTGGTGCTCAGCAACAACACAAAATGAGGAACGAAAATAAAATAGATAAAACACAAACAGTAAACCCGATGAAAAATCAAAGCTGTCAATTATGCACATTTTGCCAGTGCAGTCTCACAAGCACAACCTAGCCTGTAGGCTGCTCCAAGCTCCAACAGCGCTCCACGGGGCGGACATGTATAATTCAACCCCAAGATAACATTGAGCAAAACTTCTACGCGTGCTTTAATCTTTGCTGTGATAAATGCGGTGCAGGAAATTGTGTGAAGTCGCGGTAACAAAGAATATAATAGCACAAGAAATGGATATAAGAGTGGACCAAAGTGATGGAGAGGAGCATTGAGGGTAGTAACAAGGTGCTCAATGAAATGGTTAAAGGCTAAGAAGAGAGGCACACCTGAAAATGTCAAGATGGTTAATAAAGAAGAAATGGAAGTGGAGAGCTTACAGGCACTCAAGAACATGTGGAGAGAAAATTTTGTGGAGCTCTTGAATCCCAATTGAAAT
This sequence comes from Locusta migratoria, assembly GCA_026315105.1. NCBI lineage: Eukaryota > Metazoa > Arthropoda > Insecta > Orthoptera > Acrididae > Locusta > Locusta migratoria. The sequence continues at coordinate 270,971,110 of CM048745.1, read as the reverse complement.
GCAGAGGAGGAGAATGTTGAGAGTTATGTGAACAAGAACAGATGAAAGGAGGGAGAGAAAGACCTAATGTGGGCAGAAGTGAAAGCCATGAAAGGACGAAAAGCACCAGGATTGGATGAAGTCAGCGAGAAAATGGTGAGGGCAGCTGGCATTGTGGGCATGCAATGGCTCTACCGGGTTATGAGAGCAATATGGAAGGAAAAGAAAACATTGGCAGACTGGAAAAGAGGAATAATTGTGCCAATTTTTAAAAAAGGATGCAAGAAGTTATTTAAAAATTATAGAGGGGTGACTTTGATGTGCCATGTGGTCACGGTATATGAGAAGATATTGGAAAGGGGAGTAAGGAAGAGAAGTGGAAAAAGGGTTGAGAGAAGAGCAGTATGGGTTCAACCTGGGGAGGTCAACAGTAGACCTAATTTTTAGTGGAAGGCAGCTTCAAGAGAAACATTATGAGTTTGGTAGAGATTTGGTAAAGACCTTCCTCGACATGGAAAAAGCATATGAGAGTTTGGAAAGAATCAACGTATGGGTAGCACTGGAGAAAAGGGGAGTCAGAGAAACTGCTTGGAGAATAAGGGAAATGTACCAAGGAAGTGTGAGGTGTGTAAAAGTACGCCAGAGGATGGACTGGTTTGAGCAGAAGAATGGACTGAAGTAAGGGAGTGCTCTTTCTCCTCAAGTAGTCGTAATTGTAATGGATGAAATAATGTCAGGGGTTGCAACACGGATAAGAATATTTGAAAGCGATGGTGTTTGCAGATGACTTAAGGTGTGAGGTAATGGAAAAGGAGAAGTACAAGAGAGACAAAGTGCATCGGAAGAGTGTGAAATTATGGTGACAACAAGGAATAAAGAAAGAATAGCAGCAGATGTAAAGATTGGAGGGGAAATAGTGATGAGTTTTGAGTATCTGAGAAAGTGGGAGGAATGATATGGAGATCAGTAAAAGAGGAAAGCAAGCCCGCAGATTACTGTAAAGTGTGCAAAGTCTGGTGTGGAGTAAAGAGTAAGCAGGTGATATACCAACAGTATTATGCTCCAATACCCACGCATGCACTCTGAAATGTCTCTACAAGAGACAAAGAGTAGTCAACAATAAGATGGCATGGACATGTCAAGAGAATGGAAGATGTCAGGATTCCAAAGCAGACCCATGAGATGGAAATAAGAGGCAGGAGACTAAGAGGAAGAGCAAGAGGTAGGGGGATCATGGGAATCAAGGAAGGAGAGCAGAAGAGAGAAGAATGGGACAACAAAGTGCAAGAGGGGAAGTGGTGGGAGAAAGGGAGCAATGGAGAGGCCTATGTTCCAAGCAGACCCGGCCAAAGGCTGAAAATGCTATTGAATGATGATGATGATGATGTACATTGGCATTGTTCTTTAAATTACTGATGTACTTTCTGTGAGTCAGAACAAAGATTATTAATACTCAATTTTATCTGCAACCTTAAACATGTTTTTATTAAAGTGGTATTGTTTATGTTACAGATTGCAACTGAATGTCTTATATACAGGTGATAAGTGGTATTAGTGGCGCCTCTTGGATTTCTTCTTCCGATACTTCTTCTTCTTTTTCTCTTGCAACATTCTGGCTTTTAAAATCTGTTCAGGTTTCCTGAGTTCCGATCGTCTGATTTTTTCTTGTACCTTCATATTGTGACGACCCCAGTGAGTATTTGGAATAGCTTTCAGGCCTGGAATGGGGGGGAAAAAAGAATGATCATTCAAACACAAAACAAGTGTAAATCAAAATATACAATTTACATAAATAAATCCAGAAAAAAAAACAATAGTAAGGGTCATTCCACCCACCTTTATTAGACTTGCTTTTGGAATCTTCATCTGTCTCATCATCTTGATCATCTTGCTGAGATATTTTGCTTCTCTCTTTCCATTGCGAGTACCTGTTGCTTTTATATGTTGCAGGTATCCAAGCTCCAGACTCAGTGCGTATCTTTCCAACTTTTGAGCCCTGATTATAAAAAATAATCGTTATATATTGTAAAAGAAAGCGTACAATGGGCATGCCGCAAAAACTGAAAAACCAATTAAGGTAATATCAAGATTATTTTTGTTTTTACCTACATGGCATGCTGAATGTACCTTTGGAAATATAATTTTATGATAAACCATCAGACAACATCAATGCATACTTAAAAATATTTCAACTAAAAAAGAGATTAACTATAGAAATATGGAGCAGTGGTAGCACATTGCTCAGACATACTTTTACAAATAGGTGACGGTACACATTCTACTGACCAGATGACTGGCCTCACTGATTCAATAGTCATTTCTGCAATATAACCACTACTGAAAACATCTCGTCAAGCAAACTTATCCTGATATTGTTCATAACTGCACCAGTTCATAGTGGCTATTGGAGAGGGCAATTAAAAATAATATTGATAATGATATCAATTTTAACGTTCAAAAGAAAATTCCTGGTGAAGAGAGTATATACATCAATTGATATGATGGTAGATGTAATAGAAAAAGAACAATTGTCAAAAAGCTGTGACATCACATCATCGAAGCTGAGCTGATGACTGGAAAGGAAAAAGGACACTTATAATATTCATCCCTAAGATACCAACGAACTATACTGAACTGTCAACCCAATTTAAAATATTGCAACTCCAATGAAATTAGCTTATAGTTTTACTATAAATTAAGTGCAAGGACCATCTTTAATAAAATATTGTGGCATCAATTTTAAAGATTCGGGCTTCTCTTACAGTCAACTGTAAGTCACTTGCTCTAGAATATGAATCAAAAAAATTGGTATATGTATATTCTCCTGATAATAAAATAACAGTTCCAAAAACTAAAATTGTAGCATGCCATATTTTTATTTGTGTTTATTGACAGAACTAATATTTCATCTCCTGAAGTCAAGTACTGGCTGGTAGTTTTGACACGAGTGAATTTTCCTCAAGTTTCATCTGTGGAGGACAAACCTTTTGTCCTTACTGGGATATCCAAATTGCCACCCAATCCAATTCCCCACTTTTTTCAATTACTCTCACTTACTGATCTCCCCTCCCCCCCCCCCATTTTCCCTTCTATGTCAGACAACCTAGCTCCTGGGAACCTCCCACTTATTCCTATCTCCTCATTCTGCCTCTAAACATTCCTGATACCTCCCTCCATTCTTCCTCTCTTTGTACCCCTCAGTGTAGTCATTTTGAGCTACACCCTGTGCCATTTCTCCGCACCATTGCATCAATCCCTCCAATCTGCTTCTCCCACTTCTTCCAAAATTGCTGCTCACTCTACTATGAGACAGCAGCGCAGAAGGTGTGTGTGTGGGGGGGCGGGGGGGGGGGGGGGGGGAGGGGGGGGGGTGGTTGGGGAAGGGGAGGGGGTAGTGATATTGTGATAATGATAATGTTAGAGGCATTGGTGATCATGGAGCTGCTGCTCATAATGAAAAGCACACACATTACCACTTTTTCACTTCATTCATAGCTCTATATTTACTCAATTTGATACAAAGTAAGTATTATCATTTCAACCATATTCCAATTTCTTTTTATGGCATAATAGAAAGAACTGAAAATTTGTAATATACTATTTCTTACTTGATCAACTCCAACCATTTTCTTCTTCTTTCGATCCCAACGCATCAGTTTTTTTTGCAATTTCAAGGAATCTTCATTGTCTGCTGTCAAATCCAGTTGAAATTTTGATGCTTCTGACTGGAAATTATTTACTGAAAGGCTGCAACAAAAGCAAACAAACAAATTTTAGATAATTTATTCTTCTTTTTATTAAAAATTAAATGTTTCTATCTAGGTTGAGTGTGTATCCAACAAGTGGTGCTGTTCTTCAACTTTAATTCCGGGCTAGCGGCAAAGTGTTGGGTTGGAGAGCAAAAGGACATGGGTTAAGAAACACTGGGTTCATAGATTTTTTTTTTTTTTTTGGCTTTCATTGTTGTGTGGAGTCATCAGAATTGATAAGTGGTTCAGATGGAATGTTAAACTGAAGGTCCCTTTTTGCCAGTTTAGCTGGAGTAGGTTAGGGACATGTTAAGCACCAAAGTGGTGTCAAATTGAGACTTGCACGAGGTCATTGAGCCACACTAAATTATTATTATATTCGATTTAGGACATTTCCTCGATGCTACAATCTATTTGACATTACACATATTTTCCGAATTTAAACAAGGCTTAACTCTGGACGTCAGAGGTAACCTATTGTACGTGCAAAAATGACGATTTTGAGTTTTTTATCGTATGTGGCTAGTTTAAGTCATACCTTCTTAGGGGTAGAATACTGTCTGCATTTATATTTACATAAAAGAAATTCAGCAAAGCGATACTATCGTATTTGCAATCTGAAACCAGTGGTAAACAATGGTAAGTGACTATACGACAATTGACCTGAATATATACCGCCATGCTCTTTATCGTATTGGCTGTTACGATGGTTTACCTCTAAATGTTACATTACTTCCATATTGTTATACACATTGTTAATCACGTGCGAATAGCAGTGTGCTGTAGTTTGTGATGTTTGGAGGGAGCATTTTATTCAGATTCAAAGAACTCATTGAAGTATATGACATGCAAATGGCAGATTTCAAAGTCTTTTCAAAGGAGCATCACCACCTTTAGTTAAATGGACAACCAAAAGTTTATCGTCTGGAAAATTTTTGGTTAGCCAAGTTGTGCATCTACAAGTACGAGCAGAGAATTCAGGTTCTGTGTTCTATAAAACAGCATTTGATAGTGAATTTCAAGAAATTGATGTGCAACGGTGAACAAGAGGGGCAGTATGGCTGGAAGAGCTTCCTGCTATACGAAATACTCTCAGACCGATTGCTACAGAGAAGTATAAAGATTTACAAAAGCTGCTTAGGTGGGTGCCTGAATCTTTTCACTATTTCTACCAAAATATACCACAGATTATGTCAACACAAACTGAAAAGGACTCAGAAGGATATGAACATGATGACATTGTTATCAATTAATTGTACAAGGAATTCTTTTGCTACATTTCGAATTTTGACCTCAATTTGAGAATGAATATATGCTGAATTTGGACAGAAATGTTTGTCATTGTCTCAGTTTTTAAAGTGGTTTATCCTTTGTTACCTTAATAAATCTACTGGTATTCAATAAGTATGAATGCCTTTATTTCTTAATTTCAGTACCAATAATTCTCATATTCCTATTTTTATTTCGTAGAATAATCCCGTGTAATAAAGATAAAGATTTATAAACATAAAAAGGAACCATTATAAACATAAAAAGGCATGCAAATGAACAGCAAATCTAATGTAATAAGCACCTTGACAATATCGTATGTGCAAATAAAGACGGCTTCACAAATATATTTATGTGAGGTAAAATATCATAAGTGCTGTTTCTCCCATAACATTTCATATAATATTTCTAAAAACAAAGTACATGTAGAGACTAACTAGAAAAGATATAAAAATTAGAGCTCTTCATGATTGGGTATTTGACTTATTCTACAGGTAGCAAAATCCGAGTCGCAGCAGCTTCTTTTTGCTCTCCTGTAAAGTCGGTGAAATGTTACTTACGATAGGTTACCTCTGGCGTCCAGAACTGTACTTTTAAAATTTGTCATGTATTTAATTTTAATATCATTTTTCTGTACAGTATCGATATTGCTGTGCATTAGTCTCACTACAACTCAGAAATAGCTTCACCAAGTTGAATAATACTTCTGTTTTGTTCATTTTACTAGGGATAAAAAAACCGAAATTGGTAATTTTGTAAGGGGGGGGGGAGCATCACCACTTCAGATTCAGATTGATATTTTATGTGTTGCCATACTTTCAACAAACTGTGATAAAATTTTGCATACTTGAACTTCAAAATGAGAAGAAGTTCACTGCCTATGTAAGATTTCATATGGTTAGGGACAGGAAAAATTCGTTTTAACGATAATGTGCTGAATAACGCAAATTCGGCAGTTTTCAAGGTATTAACGCGAATTCGTTTTATTATTATTATTATTATCATCAACGCGAAATCGGCGATCTTCTACGAAATTATGCTGTACCTGGATAAGAAATGTCGTAAATTTAATTATGTCAGTGATATATTTAATGTAGAAATGATCCAAATCCAAATGTAGTGGCTATTTTTTTTTATTCTGTAATGCATACTGTAATAAGACAGCACCACACATTGTTAGACCCGCATATTCACAGTAGTATGCTTTCTGATCGATAATTGTTGGCAAGCTTATTTCTCTCTCTCAGCTAAGTTATGAAGATATTACAGTCATTAATATTGATATGATTTTTTCCACATTTCAATGGTTTTCTTCGCTGTAATGTTTCTAGCATTTTGAAACAGTTTGAGATTATTTTCTGTGATCGAACGCTGACCTGGCAGTTTGTAAATTCGGCGTATTGCGCATGCGCAGCTTTGGTTAGCGTAACCAAGGAGGTTATAATAAAGGGAGATGGCATTATCTATGCCGAGCACATAAGTCAGTTGAAGCCTGTCCACCATCTTGGTCAGTTTTGGAATGCTATTTCTCTGTTAATACTACACGTTAATTCAACCCTCTTAATGTTACTGCAGACAGTCACTGCAAAGTAAGTACTTTCAAACAATAAACTTTCTTGAATAAATAGTAATAAATACTCATCTTAATATATGTGAAAACTTAATTTTTAATGGCTAATTTTCACGCCTTTAATACGTTGTACATCATGGCAAAACAGTCGGATGTTTTATTCCTGTTTTAAGTGACATAAAACATTAGCTCTACAATACGAACACTTCTCAAAAACTTAGTAATATGGCGGAAGCAGGCTTCACTTTTGCAGCGTATAGGCATCTCCCTGTATTCTAACCTCCTTGAGCGTAACTGCAACTTAACAAGGTCTTTGAACAGTGTCAAAGTTAAACAGTTTGTCGTTACATTCTTTGACTGCGCTGTTATTGTTAGCCTTGATTGTTATCGTTACTGTTTCACGACAACATGGATTACTATTTTCGGACTTTATGTTGAATTTCTTTCAGGCTTATAATCACTGCAACTGGATTTAAACAAACACTTTCTTTTGTTGATGCTCATTTTATCATCTTCAGGACTTTGTCCATTTTAACCTAATCGGTAAACTTTTATTTATGAAATTGCCAGTGTAATAAGCTGACGTTTGCAACAATCCTTGCATGCTCTTCGAAAAGTCAGTCACACAGAATGAGGGGAATAATATTTAGTGTGTTGACCCAAAATAAATAATCCTGTTTGTGCTGTATTTTCGACAGGTTTTTTGTCCTATCAGTCAATTATCCTCTAAAAAGAACATTTTGTTGCCAACATTGCGGCAACGCTGCCGCTGCCATACATACATTTTATTTGTTTGTTGATGGATTTGTGTTTTGTTTTTACGCCACTTGTCCAGATATTTGTAAAAATGGCATTTATTTAGGGAGGTGGGCGCAACAAAAGGACACCGAGCAAGAGGGGGGCGGGGAGGACAAAGAGTGTGTCCCGGAGTCAAAGATCCGGCACTGAAGCACACCTGAAAGTGCAGAGCATAAATGAGCCTTACTACTTATAAAAAAATAGAATTTTAAAACAATATTTTTGTATTAAAAGTCTGTATTACTGATGGGAAACAAAATTTAAAACTTGAAGTTATACCAAAATGTATATTATAATCTTAGTTTCAAAGCCATATGTGACTAAACATTAGTTTCAAAGCCATATGTGACTAAACATTAAAAAATATCCTGAAAATTCCTTTTTGTTGCATTTTAACCTAGAGTTAAATATATTTTTACATATTTAAAAAATTTTGTTCCTGAGAAATACTTTGAAAATATGTGACCCTTCAAGTTTTTTTTATATAAAAATTTCTTTTGTAGCAAAGACTTTTTATTTATTTACAATACTGATGCAAAGGCAAAGACTTTACTTTAGCCTACATTAAAATGTATTATTCTATTTTTCAGTATTGGTATTCTCTACGAAATTGCGACAATATAAAACAAATATTTAAGTCGGCAAAAAAAGTCCTTGTGTCAAAAACAGTTTGTTGACCTGAAAAAAGGGATAACCTGCTGCATACAATCATAGACAATTTTTTTCACAGTATTTAAAATACTTTGTATGTAAAAAAGAATTTTTAGACACATATTTGCATCAATATTTTTTCTTAAAATAATTTTTTCAACATCTATATCAAATTTGATCCACCGTATCTTATGAATAGTGTAATTTTCAACATACCATTGAAAAATTATTAAATGTGACAAAAACATAGCACTGAAAAAGGAAAAAGAGTACCAGAAAACAACACCAATAAATAACACCGACAAGTGCAAAAAAATAACACTGATTTTGGCCATAAAATAACACAGATTTTTTTCCTATCCCTGCATATGGTGCATGATGGAGGGTACCTGACTCCAAATGGACACCTATTGACAGGATCTGCACTTTTTCATATACAGGGGAACAAGGGGAAGAACAGAAAGAGGAGGCAGGAGAATATCAGTAGAGAGTAGTGTACAGTAATGATAGAGGTAGAGACAGCTGGATTTGAGTAAAAGGTTTTTGGTTGTGTGCAGAACTTTAAATCTCATCATTACTTTCATATCATGTGTGTTTTTCAGCAGTTCAAACACATGGTAATCTAAAGGACTAAGATCAGGGTTGTATGGAGGATGTAGTAATTCCAGAATGATGGTAAGACTTGCAATGGTGTGGCTGCGCACATTGTCTTGAAGGATAAGAGCGTCACTAGGCAGAAGCCCTCTATGATGGCTCGGCATTCTCCAACATGGTGTTGTAATTGGCACTGTTTACTGTTTCACCCCCTGTTGATACTGCTTTAAAATCAGCTCATTCATAACACAGATGGTGGTGAAAAGGACCTTTCTGGCATAGGGTTGAGACTTTAATTTCTTCTTGGCTGGAGAAGATGAGTGTTGTCATCCTGCTTCACAGGTAAGCACCCAGGTTTCGTCTCCAGTGATATGTGTCTGAAATATGTGTTCTTCAACAATATAGGCTGCTAGTTACCACAGATGCTTGATAAGCCGCAGATAGCCACACACAACAGAAAAACAATAAATAAAAAATATATCTTTCGGTTGTTAAGCCTTCGTCTGCCAGAGAACTCTCTCTCTCTCTCTCTCTCTCCCCCCCCCCCCCCCCCCACACACACACACAAACACACACACAAACAAAACCATCGTCTCTGGCTGTTTTGGCCAGAGATGCCGATGATAGCGGTTGGGTTTGTGTGTGTGTGTGTGTGTGTGTGTGTGTGTGTGTGTGTGTGTGTGTGTGTGTGTGCGCTCTGGCAGACCAAGGCTTAGCAGCCGAAATCTATATTTTTTATTTATTGTTTTTCTGTTATGTATGCCTATCTGAAGCTCGTCAGGTGTCTGTGGTGAGCAGCGGTGTATCCTTCCCAAAATAATGTTCTTCAAGGTATTTCCATTGTTTGATACATGTTCTTCACACCAAAAACCATGTGGCAGTCTGAACACACAGTATCTTGTGTTCACCAGTGAACATTCTGGGTACTGATCATGCTCTGTGCCTAAAGTGTCTACGGAAGTATGTCAGTTCTAATGAATCATAGTATTAGCAGGTACCACACTCTTCTGAGTAACAACCATTCTGGGACGACCAGAGCATTGCTCATCTGTGACTGACAAACATCCACTCATACAGTCTTTTCCCGCTAATACAGCTATCTCCACAACTTTTCAGTGTCATTGTATGGATTTCTTAACTCATACTCCATACAACTATTTTGTCTCTCCATGTGAAGCTCTATGATTATAAAGCTGCACAATTTCTCTATTTCCTCTACTAGTCTTGTTACATAAACAGAAAAAAAATTCTACTTATGTAGTGTTTTACAGACTCTAAAGTTTGTTTTAATGCAACTTATAGGCTGCAACATTATATGAAATTTTTTAAACCTATTCATCATTGACACTAATCCATTGTATCAAGCAGGAAGGTGTGGCAGGATACTAGAAAATTGGATAGAACAAGACATCTATATCAAGTTTTGATGCAGTGTAGAGTATTAACATATAACATAGGTTAGAATCAAAATACGTGTCTCTAAATGAAGAACTCTGGAAAATTTTGCATATCTTATGCAAACCTGTAGCAATCTTACCCCTTTTCAGTGTGTTGATCTGGTGCAGAATAAGGAATGTAGTGTTCTTTATCAATTTCCACTTTTCTTTTCTTTTTCTTGGGTTCATACAATGCTTGTAAGGAAAATTTCCTTGGTCCTATGACATCATGAAAGGTATCTTTGATATCTTCTGCATTGCTAGATGGCAATGAGGCTACCTTAGATACATTTTCTGGAAAATGGTGAAAGAACAATGTAGTAACATGCAACAACAAGCGTAAAATAACAGATATGATAAAACTGTTCAGCTACTTTATGGGAATAAAGCCAGGTAACGTCTTTGACAAACACCGGTATTTCGACAGGAGCAGTCTTTGTCAATTTTAATGCACACACACAGAAACAACACTATACTGGTAAATATAAAACCATAGTTTGCACAGCAATTCTGGAAAGGCGCACACACACGCGCGCGCGCACACACACACACACACACACACACACACACACACACACACAAAATGGGATATTCCTTAATTTTGTAACAGGTGGTATAGCAATACTTCTGTCCTATTTCTTGATTAAGGAGGGAGCATAATTATAAGCAGGAACTAGCATCCCACTTGCTAATCTGATTTCAACTGCCTTCTTGATAAAAATCCCAATAGCTGAAGATGCGTGCCAGAATCTCAAATGTTCAAATGTTTGTAAACCTATTGGACCAAACTGCTGTGGTCATCAGTCCCTAGACTTACACTAAGAACAACACATGTGCTCATCCATGCCCGAGGGAGGTCTCAAATGGCAAGCAACCGCGCACTCTGCAGCAAGGCGCCTTAGAGCGCTCGGCCACTACACCGTGGTCCAGAACCTTAATACTGTTATATTCCTTAAGATGACAGGTATCAAGACCATATTCTGCAATAGCAGATTTGGTCATCTGTTGTAAGCGCGTGTGTTGCTAATACTCAATACACCATTACTTCACAGTTTTGAAAGTCTGACCAATTCATGACATGCCACAATTCCAAGAAATAAAATAGACTCCCACTTCATGCAAAACCATGATCTTCCTATATGTATACTAAAGGAGCTTAATCTAAAATGTAGTACAAAACACACATCAGATTTTTGTAAAATATAACCAATCCTTTTGAAAATACTCCCTGTATAAGGCAAAAAGGAGATGCCATTTGAGTATCGCCACCACTACCACCACCCACCCACCCTGTACATGGTTGGTTGATTGTGCAACAAACATGTGATCAGCCTTTCACTAAACCATTCTGATGAAAGGTGACCTCAAGATGGGCTAAGTAAGTTGACAAGGTCTCATGGTCTAAAATAATGTGAACTTGTGTACAAAGTACTCCTCCATGCCGAGTCAGATGGTGACGACTGTCATGTTCAGATACAAGTCACAGTGAGTAGGCTTCTTATAAATGGCATGTACCAAAGTACCATCAACGTTCCTTCTGAAAAACACACCAAGAAAGGGAAGGCAACCTCCTTTTTCACTCCATTGTGAAAATTGGGTAAACTGAATTCAAATGGTCTACTAAACCTTTCACATTCTCACAATCATGAGACCAAACAACAAAATATAGTCTATATACACTATGTGATCAAAAGTATGTTTTAGACATACTGAGAGAAAAAATGGCATGCTCCGCAGAACTCATAGACTTCGAATGTGGTCAGGTGATTGGGCGTCACTTTTGTCAGAAATCTGTAGGCGAGATTTCGACACTCCTAAACATCTTTAGGTCCACTGTTTCTGATATGATTGTGAGGGACACTTTTAGCACAAAAGCATTCAGACCGACCTTATCTGTTGACTGACAGAGACCACCGACAGTTGAAGAGGGTCATACAGTGTAATAGGCAGGCATCTATCCAGACCATCAAACAGAAATTCCAAACTGCATCGGGATCCACTCCAAGTGGGAAGTGAGAAAACTAGGATTTCATTGTTGTGCAGCTGCCCATAAGCTATATGTAACATAGGTCAGTGAAAAATGACTCTTCACTTGGTGTAAGGAGCGTATGTCATCAAGACTAAGGGTTTCAATGCCACCAAGTTGAAGGCATATTTATTAAAATCTTCCATAACATAATTTGCTTCCTATTGCAATTCCTCTTTCTGCTTACTGTACTGGTCACTAAATAAAAAGTAAGTGGAAATCAACCACGTGTGCCCAATACGGAGGCGGCAGAGGACAACCGCCTCTCGGCGGATCTGCCGCAGTGAAGACTTCCACAGGGCTGTGGACGTCTTCACTGCCCGAAGCTTGTTTGGCACATTCGCCATAGCCCACTCGGCGCTCCATGCCTCGCGCACCTTCCGGTGCAACACCAATTTTAGATCAGGCTCCATGATGCCAATATTTAGGGGTGGTTCCATAGTGGCCTGCTTGGCTAAGCGATCTACTTGTTCATTCCCTGGGATGCCGACGTGGCCCGGGGGTCCACACAAAGACCACAGAACGGCCAGATCGGCTTAGAGAGTGAACAGTATCTTGGATCGCCCGTACCAATGGTTGGCGAGAAAAACACTGGTCGATCACGTGTAAGCCACTCAGGGAGTCAGAACAGATGACAAATGACCCCCTGGGGCACGCTTTTAGGTGATGCAGAGCCCTTAGAATGGCGACCAGTTCGGCAGAAAAAATGGAACTCTCACCTGGCAGAGAATGCTGTTCCACATGGTGGTCATGAAGAAACGCATACCCAGCATGGCCATCTACTACGGAACCATCTGTGTAGACGGGTTTTGCGGCATGGGACGAGTCTAGGAGTTGCAGAAACTCGTGGCGGAGATGTCTAGTGGAGACCGAGTCCTTTGATGTACAGGACAGATCCAGACGGAGCTGCAATCGAGGAATAGACCAAGGAGGGTTTCGAAAGGAATAGTGGAACATGGTAGGGAGTGGAGAGGATGCGAGGGACGAAAGAAGGGAACGAGCACGGACTGAGATCGGGTAACCCAACCTAGGCCGTCGTGGAGGAATAGGGACCACAGTGTCTGGAAAAATGAGTCGGCGATTTGGATGGAGGGGTGAGGCCTGAACATGGGCAACATATGAAGCCAGCAGGTGTTGCCTGCGGAACCGCAGCGGGAGGACTCCAGCTTCGACTAGGAGGCTTGTCACAGGGCTAGTGTGAAAAGCCCCTGTCGCCAAACGAACACCACAGTGGAGGATTGGGTCTATTGCCTGCAGCGCTGACGGCGCAGCCGAATCGTAGACTATGCTGCCATAGTCTAGGCGCGACTGAATGAGGGCCTTGTAAAGTTGTAAGAGCGTGGGGCGGGAGGCTCCCCAAACAGTGTGGCTGAGACAGCGCAGGATGTTGAGGTGTCGCCAGCACTTTTGTTTTAACTGGCGTAGGTGCGGCACTCAGGTTAGACGGTCATCGAACACCATACCTAAGAATCTGTGCGTCTCTTCGACTTGTAGCAGGTCGCCAGCTAAGTAAAGTTTGGGTTCCAGGTGTACTGCCCGACGTCGACAGAAATGCATCACACGGGTTTTGGATGCAGAAAATTGAAAACCGTGGGCAAACGCCCACGACTGTGCCTTTCGAATTGCGATCTGCAACCGCCGTTCAGCTACGCCAATGCTGGAGGAGCTGTAATACATGCAGAAGTCATCGGCATACAAGGAAGTAGAAACCGATGACCCCGCAGCCACAGCAAGACCGTTTATGGCGATTAAGAATAAAGGAACACTAAGAACGGAACCTTGTGGGACTCCGTTCTCTTGACAATGAGGTGAGCTGAAACAAGAACCAACACGAACACGAAAAGAACGCAACGCCAGGAAGTTCTTAATGAATGTAGGAAGTGGACCCCGTAAGCCCCAATTGTACAGCGTAGACAGAATATGATAGCGCCAGGTGGTGTCATACGCTTTCCGCAGGTCAAAAAAGACGGCAATCAGGTGTTCACGGCGAGAAAATGCTGTACGAATGGCTGACTCTAGGGACACGAGATTGTCGATTGCGGAGCGGCCTTGACGGAACCCACCCTGTTGATGCGCCAACAGTCCTCGGTCCTCGAGGATCCACATGAGCCTCCGACTCGTTCGAGAAGCTTGCATGGAACGTTGGTGAGGCTGTTCGGGCGGTAACTGTCAGCCACCTGCGGATCCGCCCCAGGCTTAACCACCGGAATGATAATGCTTTCCCGCCGCGAGGATGGAAAAACACCCTCAAGCCATACGCGATTAAACAGGGCGAGAAGTTGGCTTTTGGCATCCGCTGATAGGTGTCGGAGGAACTGGCTGTGAATGCGATCGGGTCCAGGGGAGGTATCCGGGCATGCAGCAAGGGCACTTTCCAACTCCCACTAAGTAAATGGGACGTTATATGGTTCACGACGTCGTGTTCGAAATGAAATTTGCTGGCTCTCTGCTCTCTCTTTAATGGCACGAAAATCTGCACTATTGGCAGCAGTCCCCGACGTACGTGCAAAATGATCTGCCAGGTGCTCAGCGATGGCGACAGGGTCAGTACACAGCATACCCTGGACTCTGAGGCTTGGAATTCCCGCCGGTGGGCGGTGCCCGAAGAGGCGTCGAACTTGCGACCATACCTTGGAAGGAGAAGCGCGAGAACCAATGGACGCGACCTACTTCTCCCACGAGGCTCTCTTACTATCTTGTATCAGTCGCCGGGCCCGTGCCCGGAGGCGCTTGAAGGCTACAAGATGTTCGACAGAAGGGTGACGTCGGTGGCGCTGTAGTGCTCGCCGACGTTCCCGGATGGCCTCAGCAATCTCTGGTGTCCACCAGGGCACCGAAGGACGATGGAGCGAACCGGATGTTGTGGGAACAGAGTTTTCGGCTGCAGAAACGATGCCCTCTGTGACCTGCTGAACGGCGGCATCAACATCTGCTGGAAGCGGAGAGGAAATCACAACAGCTGAAGAGTAAGCTGGCCAGTCAGCCCTACGGAGGGACCAGCGAGGTGGATGGTCAGCAGGCGAACACTGTGGGAGCGACAGGAAGATCGGGAAATGGTCGCTGCCACACAGGTTGTCATAGACCCTCCAGGTGAGACGTGGAAGGAGGCTAGGGCTGCAGACGGACAGGTCTATGGCAGAATACGTACCATGTGCTGTGCTAAAGTGGGTAGGAGCACCGGTGTTAAGAAGGCAGAGGTTCTGCTCTGACAGGAGGGACTCAACATCCCTACCCCGGGCCGAGGTCTGCGTGCCACCCCACAGAGGGTGGTGGGCGTTGAAGTCTCCCAAAAGAAGAAAGGGTGGGGGAAGTTGGGCGACCAAGGCTGCGAGGTCTGCGGGAGAGATGGCCTCATCAGGCGAAAGGTAAACAGAGCAGACGGTAAACTCTTGCACTACCCGGAGTCGAACAGCGACTGCCTCTAGAGATGTTTGAAGAGGCACAGCAGCACTGGGGACAGAGGCGTGGACATAAACACCCACGCCGCCAGACACCCTGTCGTAGATGGCTCGGTTTTTAAAATAGCCCCGAAAGCCTCGGAGGGCTGGGGTCCTGTCGACGGGGAACCATGTCTCCTGCACCGCTAGACAGATCGCAGGGAAGCGGCAGAGTAATTGTCGCAGCTCTGCCAGATGGCGGAAAAATCCGCCGCAATTCCACTGCAAGATTTCGTTTGCAGTCTGCTGAATAGCCATAATGGAAGAGATGAAATGGTCATTCAGCAGGGGCACCTGCTGCCAATTCCACAGAATCTGTAGGATCGAGAACCATGGGTTCTGGCGATCCTAGGAAGGCGAGATCCTCGGGGGACGCAAGGATCTCCACCTCGTCTTCAGTGGCCGAAGATGTGAGCGAGCGCTCCTTTCGAGCCATTTAAGGGTCCTTAATCTTTTATTTCTTCTTTTTGGTCTTCTTTGTTTTCTCCCGCTGGCCCTTTGGTGGTAAGGGCTGGAAGGACTTTCCAGAAGCGACATCAGGGACTGCCGAAGAGCTGGAAGCCCTTCGGCCATCGGTTGTTGGATCCTTTAGCCTAAGGCTAGGATCCCCTGGCGCACTCTGAGAAACCTCGGAAGGGAGCATCCCGAGGGACCCCTTCCGAGCAAGAGGGGCCGGGGAAGACTGTTTCTTCTCCGGCTGGGGAGTGGGGACAGATGTCCCCGATGGTGGGGGAGAAGTTGCTCCCACAGGTGTCGAGGGAGCGAGAGATGGAGACGGGCCCCCACCCGTCACGGAAGATTGACGGCCCTTAGGGCCCACAGAAGGAGACAACACCGGTGGTTTCACTGGTCTCAAGGAAGCTGCTGTAACTGTGGCAAAAGACGTTTCCATACGGACAGGGTGTAGCCGCTCGTATTTCTTACGTGCCTCATAGAAGGTCAGCCGGTCCAAGGTCTTGATTTCCATAATTTTCCGTTCCCGATGTAAAACAGAGCAGTTCGGCGAGCATGGCGAGTGATGTTGCCCACAGCTCACACACAGCGGAGGTGGGGTGCATGGGGCGTCCGGGTGAGGTGGCCGCCCACATTCCCTGCATGTTGGGCTGGAAGTACATCGGGACGACATGTGCCCGAACTTCCAGCACCGGAAACACCGCATAGGAGGGGGGACATAGGGTTTGACTTCACACCGGTAGACCATTACCTTAACCTTCTCAGGCAGTGTATCGCCTTCGAAGGCCAAGATAAAAGCACCGGTGGCAACCCTACTTTCTTTAGGACCCCTGTACACCTGCCGGACGAAGTGGACACCTCGTTGCTGCAGGTATGCTCGCAGCTCGTCATCGGTCTGGGATAAAAGATCTCGATGATAGATAAGACCTTGGACCATATTTAATGATTTGTGGGGCATGACACGCACCGGGATATCACCCAGCCTGTCGCAGGCAAGTAGTGCCCGCGACTGGGCCGAGGACGCCGCCTGTAACAGAACGGCCCCACTCCTCATCTTCGAAAATGATGCTACTTCACCAAACTTGTCTTCAATTGTGTCAACAAAAAACTGAGGCTTAGTAGAAGTGAAGGATTCGCCATCAGTACGCTCACAGAACAGATATTGAGGTGAGTATGGCTCAGATCTATTTAGTGCCCTTCTTTCCTCCCATGGTGTGGCAAGGGACGGAAACGTCTTAGGATCATAAGTAGAGGCGTTAAACTCTGTCTTGCCACGCTTAGAGATGCTTAGAGACGCCGTTTTCGCGACAGGCCATGCTTTTATTTGCTCGTTTCATGTTCGTCCCACGAGCAGCTAGGGAACTAAAGGTCCACCCAGGCAGAGCCCCGCTTGCCTGGGCAAGCCTTATACAACTGAGGTGCGGCAGGTTCCTCAGAGGTTGCTCGCTAGCGGCTGTTCAACTTCAACAGCTATGCATCTCCTCGGCACGTAGCACACCTTGAGATTGAGGTTTTTTTTATAGCGGTTTGTACCGTCCTCGCGACCCGGGCGATTAAGCCAAGATCCCCAAGCTCTGAAACGTACAACGTTCCACCGTCGCGCCGAACGATGGTCGTTGAAGCACGCACAGAGCTTACGGTGTAGCGGACTGTTGGCGCGACACAGCCCACAGCTCAGGACCCCGGGTTCGCCAAGCCCGTACTCAGCAAATTAATGCTGAGCCCCTGAGGGGGGGGGGGGGGAGAGAGAGAGAGAGAGAGAGAGAGAGAGAG
Source organism: Locusta migratoria (assembly GCA_026315105.1). NCBI lineage: Eukaryota > Metazoa > Arthropoda > Insecta > Orthoptera > Acrididae > Locusta > Locusta migratoria. The sequence continues at coordinate 270,953,375 of CM048745.1, read as the reverse complement.
AGAGAGAGAGAGAGAGAGAGAGAGAGAGAGAGAGAGAGAGAGAGAGAGACTACATTAAAATTTTGTAAAATATCTGAATTCTTTAAATGAATTCCCTCTCATCAATATAAGAAATCTATTGAGTTGTTAACATTATGTTTACAACAACCTACTAGTGGGCTCAACAGAGTAGTAAGGTGTTTTGTTATATAATGTGCTGGAGCATCAATGGGCTTCATACAAATGCCTTCTTTGTGGATCTTCAGGAAAGACCATATAATCTAAGAGAGACACTGCAAAAGTTTCCTGCAACGAGGAACGTTTCTTCAGGATACTGTTAGTCTTTCTTTCAGCACTCTTTGTAGAGCCACCATTGATACTGTGATATGCTCAATCAGATAATAAATAATGTATTTTTGAACATAATCCTGTATATTCAAGACAACTGTTTTATCATCCTTGTTCATGGGTAAAATAACAACATTGGATCAACTCTTAAAAGTATGTAAAGCAGCCCTTTCAGCTGCTGGTATATGTTACTCCTGGGTGGATATGTCTTAGTCAACACAAGAAATTCTCCATCAAAACTACTCTGTAGCATCTGGAGATAGTTTATAAATGTCTGCTAAACAGAACTAACAAAATCAAAGACTGGCAGATGCTTGAGCATCAATACAAAATTTAAATTCTTCCCTAGCATAGATAATGTTGTTAAAAGTGTACAGCATGAGATTTACCACACAACATAAAGACACAGCATTAGGCTCCTGGCCAAGGAAACCCTTAAACTTCACCAAATCCATTTCCTGTTATTTTAACCATGGATAAGAGCAATTCTACAGTCGGTTTCAATAAACAGGATTACACTCAAAAGATGGAGTGTTTACTAACTGATCCGTTGCATTGCAGAATCACTCCTAAGCTTAAAAAGAAGTTTGAAAGATTAATAGTCTCCTGAAGAAAGGTGCATTATTGTAGGAACTATCAATTGTATTAACTCCTTTTCTTTAATTTTTTTATACAATGAAATGAGAGATATTTTGGATACTGATCTAACTGAACACTCTCCTCTCAAAAAAGAGAAAACTCAACCTTTTACAAAAGAATAATTTATCTACACCCCTGGCTATTGAACAGTCGTGCACTGGGTGAGTGAAGACAATACCGAGGTCGCACCCAATTATGCTGCTTCTTTGTCTTGTGCAAGGAGCATTTCCATAGCTGCCAACCTTTAGATTTGGCTGTCAGTAATGATGCGCAATACCGAAGAGGACGTGGGCTGTGTCCCAAGAATATTTTAAAAATTTAAGCCTCACACTGTATTCATAAATATCTGCCACAACCGTATAAAAACTATTCTGTTTGAAAAGACTGAGATTAGGTTCAAATGTTTATAGAGCTTATGGGACTGAACTACGGGGTCATCAGTCCCTAAACTTACAAACTACTTATGAACTAGCTAATACTAAGGACGGCACAAATATTCATGCCCAAGGGGGGATTCGAACCCCCGACCGTAGTGGCTGTGCAGAACGTGACCGACTCGCCGCAGAACGCTCGGCCACTGCGGCCGGCACTGAGGTTAGGTGGAAAAACCTAAAACATTTGTGTAAATACCGTGAGTGGCTTAGAAATATTCCTGTAAGTTTCAAATAACTGTCTTTATGTATAGTTAACATTTGCCGAAGGAGCAGAAAAGGGTGGAATTCCTTGCATTTTTACATAAAAAATCCTTAGCAGCTAAGGATACTCAAAATGGTTTTGGATTTTAAGCGACAAATAAAACCACTGAACAGAAGTGTAACAAATGGCTCATCACTCATTTATTTCTAGCTGCACAACACTGCTATGAAAATAGGTATACACGAGAAAAGCCAGTAAAAGGTTCTCTCTTCGGAAACGAACTGGCTAACTTCCGCCACCCGGTAAAACACGAGGGCTGTTAAGCTTGAATCAAAGACATTATACTCATTACAGACCACAGAATTCACATAGATCTTGGATGTGTGAGCGTGCGTTTGGTAGATGTGTAGGAGATTATAGGCGGGATTTGATCCAGATTTATTCCAACGGAAATGTTATCTTCAACATTTCCTTAAGCTTTCCTATGAATTCAGGAATGAAATAAATTATTTATATAAAACTTTTATCGGCTATTACCGAAATGTAGACAGTACCTACTCCGAGTTTCTTGAAACACATCACATCGTAAAATGTCTAGTTTCCGTAATTTTCACGAACTTCCCGTAACTCCGTAAATATGACGATAAATCCGTAACAATTACGGACAATCCGTAATAGTTGGCAGCTATGCATTTCCAACATGATTTGTTGTACTTTGTGAAGGTAAGACGTGAAATACGTTTTTTCAACCACTATCAAAAATTAGGGTTTTCTTCCATAAAGGATGGTTTCCATAATGTGGTTTCTATCAAGTTACATATTGGTCAGACCATCAGGATTGAGAAGGACTGGTGTACTGAGTCTCAATGTTACACATGCATCTAACAACCTAACAAATCCACTGTTGCAGAACGTTGTCTGGACATCAAACAGAATGTGGAAAGTAACAACACCAAGATTCAGACAAGCACCTCCGGCTATTTGGACAGTTATTACTATCTCACCCATTGGTTATTAATATGCACTACTGATTACTTCTGATTTTGATGACTTTTTATTGTGCGATGGTGCTAGTGTGTATGTAGCGGGGGTTGGGAGCAGTGGAGCAGAGTGTGCGCGGACTCATACAATTGATATGCAAATTGAAGTTTTACAATGACTTGTACAGCACCATCTTGCTGCTTTTTTGCTTGAAAATAACAGTAGTTTTCCTGTCAAAATATGGGTGGTTATCGAAGATGTTACCTAGCTGAATTCCTCTAAGTTATGTGAACATTGTATATTCAAGATTAAAACTTCTCAGATTATCAGACTGAGAGGCATCATATCATCACCTCCAAGCAGGTTGCAATGAGTTTCCTTATCATCTTCACATCACCTGCAACTCATTGAAATGTTGCTTAAGATGCCTCAGCCAGTCAGCTAATAACCTGAGAACATGTTAGCAGTAAAATTATCTTAGAAGATCAAATTTTCATGTAACAAAGGGTATGTAGACCACTACTTTTGTCACAAAGAATTATAATTTTATAACACATTTAAGTGTAACACACTAATTTGCTTCTTGTGAACAACTACCACAATGTAATGATAAGCATCCCCATTTTTTTTTCAAAGTTATAAAGTGACACACAATATTTTGAATGCACAAAATTAATCTACAATTTGGTTAGATTTAATGAAGATTTCTCTACCTGAATTCTCCTGTTCTATTTCTGAATGTTTCCTTTTGTAGTTTTCTATTGCTTCGTGATGCTTCTTGCGTGCTGTTTTCATCACTTGATAAACAGTGGAAGTTGAATTGTGTCCTATCTCAAACACAGTCTGTAAATGTGAAGGAAAAAACTCATTAAATGGCTGGAAATAGGCTTCTAAGGAAACACTGAAATGTAAGTACGTATTAATTATAAAAAGAATGGCTAACAATAGTGACAAACATACAAATAATTTCCAAGTAATATGTCTGACTTGTTCTTTTATTTAAACATCAGTATCTTGTCAGCATTGGTGCAGCAATTTGAGATGATATGCTGCAGAAGTCTGCGGAACTAATTTTTAACACACAAACTCAACTCAGCCAGTTTAATGTTTCATATGTGTTTAACAATTGAAAGGAATTGAATTACTGTTCATCTCTCAACTAATGCCATCTTGTACCTAGACGTCTCCAACAGCTCTGGAGATTATGGAAACAAGTGTACAGACAACCAAGGGAGTTCAGGGACATTAAGACATGGCAGGAACAAGGTAGACTAGTGGTAAGCAGTGGGTAATAAGGACCAGGGAATAGTCGTGAGGCATTAGAGCAGACTGCCTGTGCAGGGAGAAAGTATGTAAATACTACTTTTATGCAAAGTGCAGAACTGATTGATGTGACATTTTATTTAGGCACACTAGGGAAAGATTGTGGTAAAGTCATCTAGATGTTATTGGAGACACCAGAAATATTTTACACTCTAAAAAATGCTCAAATGTTTGTAATTCTATGGGACCAAACTACGTTGGTCATCAGTCCCTAGTCTTACAAACCGCTTAAACTAAGTTAAACTAACCTAAGGACAACACACACACATCCACACCCGAGGGAGGATTCCAACCTCCGACGGAGGAGGCAGCGTTCTATTTTAGACTCTAAATTGGGCAATTTAAAATGACATCAGACACAATGTTTAGAATGCTCCTCACCCCAATGGCAAGATTGTGTTGGCTCTTTGTATAATATGACAAGTCTGGAATGAAGGCCTTCATTCAAACATGTAAATGCAATGTGTCACGAGTCACTCAAAAGAGTGTGCCAACGTGCAAAACTGTGACTGATGGCTACCTCTTGTACATATGCACAATGAATGGCACTTTCTACATCTCTTACTCATTGCTCTCAGATTGCTATACTCCAGTAGGTAATAGACTAGATAGTGGTCCTGACAGGGCATAGGTAACCAATGGGAAATGTTTAAAGTTGATTAAGCAATAAGAGATAGTAGTAGGCCTAATTGTGCAGATTTCATTCTTGATTTCATCTCGGGAGATTCTGGTCCCAGGCTCAGAGTGTTAGTGGTCTCCAGCATTGCTTTGCTTCCCCACCGTAACAGTCAACAAGAATAGGAGATAACGTAACAGTGACTGATGATTTATTTCTAAATCCAACTGGCTTTCATAAATAAATGTGGTTTATTTAACAAATCTAGTCAAATGGTAGTATTGAAGCATCATCAATAATCAAGTTTTTTTATGAAGAAAGACATACAAAGAATCAGCATTAAACCAACCACATATTATGCACTGAAAATTGCAAATATTATAAACAAAGTTAAGGCAATTAGGAGCATTATTACACATTATGTATGGAACATTTGACAAAAACATCAGCTGAATACTAGAAGAGGAGAGGTAATGGATTTTCCAAAACAGTTGTTTTTCTCTTAATACAAAGGTAAACATAATGCAAGTATAACAAGGTATGCTACTTCCAATGTTTTTTTATTCTCAACTATGACCTCAGTTTTGCCATACTGCTACCATCATACTGTCTGCAACTGAGTGTATAAATTAATTGTGCATTCACTTTACATTATGTAAGTTACATGGCATAAAATGATAAAATACTCAATTACAGATACGCTGACAATTGCTGTATAGCCAAAGTGAGACTACAGTTGGAAAAAAAAAAAAAAGGAGAGAGAGAGAGAAGAAGATGCAGCATACCTGGTTATACTTGCATTATGTTGCTGGAGAACATTTACTTTGATGCAGGTTCAAAAAGTTACAAATAAACAAGAAACATAAATTTCCAAATTTAATGATATGAACAAATCAACACAAGTCTCAAATTGTTGCTAGTATAGTTTACAGATGTAACCTGCAGTGCCTATTTCTGTCTGTAAATCTACAACATGCTTGGAGCTTGTGGTCTATTGGTAGGTGTTGCTGCCTCTACATACAGTAACATTATTTCATGTTTGCTTTTCTGCCAGGAAATGAAGGGAAGTAGATGAACATGAGATAGCAGACACTAAGAGCTTTAGACAAAGCACTGAAAGATGTAAGTCGAAACAAGGCCTCTGGAGTAGACAACATTCCATCAGAGCAACCATATTTACTCAAACCTAAGGTGCACCCGAAAAATGAGACTTGAATTTCAAAGGAAAATAAGTACTCAAATCTAAGCTAAGCCGTATCAAAAAAATAGGACTCAAAATTTAGGAAGACCGGGGAGGGGGGGGGGGGGAGGGGGCGGAGGGTCACAGAGCATATTTCAAAATCAAAACATGAGACACAAATTAGGAATAATGGATGACGACACAATTACAGTAGTTGGATTTGAGTCATAAGATTATCAGTCGAGCTTTTGTTAGGTGTCTGTAATAGTTGTGGGTAATACCACTATGAAACACGGGAAGTATGCACGGCCAATCATGTGTCATTGCCGAGAGCTATTGAGTCTTTCCAAATGTAAACAAATGTTCATTTCCATCTTAATTTAGCTATGCTACTACGTTCAACCTGACCACAAACTCTAAAATCATGAAATATTAATAGAAACATATTAATATATTACTGCCAAGCAGGAGTGTGAATGCGTAGCTATCTTACACTTGGAATGAGGCAAGAGATAAATGCCATGTTCTGAAGAATAATGTGATGAAATAATAAATTTTGATGATGCAGGAGAAAAATGTATCTTCAGCAAAATGCTCTGCCAAGCAGTCTTAATGTCTAATAAGCGATGTTTCTAATGATTAGCGTTTTGTAATTAAATCATGGGTGGATCATCAGTGGATCATTTTGTATTGTCACCATAATCACAAGGGATTATGACAATCGCTAATTTGCACCATCAAAAACACCAAACAATTGCTTCAGTTTCAGCTATAAATTTACTCCATCTTTTCTCGGCCCCTCATTAGTTACTTGAAATATGTATAAACATATGCGAATATTTCTTAGTTACAAAACTGTGTATTTTAACACATTCAAGTCTGGTGTAAATCTTGTTGTTATTCCTTGTACATATGATTCTTACAGATAATGACCCTTTTGAATCCGAATTGTCTATTTTTCTCTTCCAGGACATTGAAAAATTGCTCTCATGTAAATTCGCATATCGACAATATGCACAGTGCAAGCAATGCAGGTAGCACACAAAAATCAGTGCAGCACTCAACAGAGTGTGAGAAATACAAAGCCCCTTTGTAGCGTACAAATAGTTAAAACTCAATTCACTATGTGGCAGCACAATGCAGAGGACCTTTTTACTTCATTTTATGTAGTTACCAACAGAGGGCAGGTTGCAAAATGGCCGCCATAAATTTTTAGCATTGCACGAGTCAGACTTGGGCGCCGTCCACCAGACTACTGCTGAACGAGCCTGGCTCGGGTGCCGTCCACAATATGTTAATGCTGTGCTACTAGACTCATGCATAACCATATATTCGAAAATGATGATATATTCACAACTATCAGCTCGTACAAAAATCCTAAAGCCTTGTTTAGAATATATCTGTTATCTTTCCACGAATTATTTTTGTAGGACAAGCCATATTTCGCTCATAACTCATATTATTTCAGATTTTATTACCCGTAAATGTTTCAATAGAATTTGTTTCAAAACTCGCATTAACTGAAGTTTTAGAAGATGCAGCAGGAACCAGTGATAGTTACTCATTATGGTATAAAAATTCTTTTCACAAACAACCTGTTAGTGTGCTGATACTGCTTTTAAAATAGAAAATAGAAACTTTCTTTACTGCTCCACTGAACGAACCATAGCATGTCTTTCATGTACTTTTACACACAAAATTCCACTGGCACTGATGTCAAAGATACGTTTCCACAAAGAGATGTAAATATAAGACAAAGTCAGTAGAATTAAAGGTACAACTGTTCCTGGGCAGAGCCACAGTGAATATATTTCCACTAAGTGCATACATGTAGCTTTGTGTTGGTGAGGTCACACTTGCAAATTCCTCCTCCTCTGCATGAATAAGGGTTCCAAACTGAAGCAGCAGAGGCGTCCTAATATGACTAGCTCAAGTCGACATGCAAGTCCTTTACAGATAATGAAGGCTATTTAACAGTTTTCATGTACAACTTGTGTTGTTAGATGGACAGGTGTTACAATATTTATGTTGATGCCACTGACTTGTTACTCTCCTTTAGGTCATCCTCTGACTGACTGCAACACAATAGTCACAACCACTCATTCAGTTTCATAACTTCCACAACCAGCAGCACACCCGGTTGTTTAATAATATTTTAGAGTGGGAAGTAAGATAAAATACTCAGAACTTACCCCATTTGGCCTGTACTTTTTCATTTCAGTTAGGAAAGATATTTTCTCAGTCTCAACTTTGTCTCCAAATGAAAATGAAGGATGATAGTGAAATGTGTCCCAATTAATTTCCTTCACTCTCTTCATACTCTCTGTTGATGCACCAGGGCGTGAACGAAGATACTGTTTGTATGCATTACTGCACACCCGCTTCATGTTAGACTGGAAAAAAGTAATATCTCATTTAGTGCATCAGAAGGTAAAATACAGAGATTTATAAATAAACAGAGAAATTTGTGGTACTTCAAATGGGTAGATAGCTATGTCATTACATCTATTTCTTAAAAGGAAAATTCACACGAGTACACTTTTAAATTACAGACACACAGAATGAATAGTAAATACTTACCTTGTAGAAATAAAATTCAAATAAGACATGGAAATCACACATAAAAGTGTAAGAAATTAACCTAGTTTTAAGAGCTATTAGTTTCTTCTCCAGGAAATAACGAAGGTTGGGTTGGGATCCACATGTTGCGAGTATGAGGGAAAATAAATATGAAGACAGAAGTATCAGACAACACTGTCGAGTTCTGAGGATTGAAACAGATATATTAAAGTCATGTGCTGTGCTAAGACTTTTGGACACATTCTCCGAAATCTGTCTTGAGCAGTTAAACCGGCAACCCACGCGCAATGGAAATATTCTAGACGTTATAGCCACAAACAGGCCTGACCTTATTAACGATGTCTGTGTAGAGACAGGAATTAGTGATCATGACATCGTCATAGCGTCGATGGTGACCAAAGTTCATAAACCAGTCAAGAAGGCTAGGAGCGTGTTTTTGTTGGGAAAAGCCGACAAGCAAATGTTACGATCACACTTAGAAAATGAATGGGCATCGTTTAATTCTGGGACTATGGATGTAGAGGAATTGTGGACTAAATTTAAATGCATTGTTAATGAAGGGTTAGAGAAATATGTGCCAGTAAAGACGATTAAGGATGGAAAAGATCCACCGTGGTATAATAATAATGTTAGAAAGCTGCTGAGAAAGCAAAGGCTGTTGCACTCTCGATTCAAAAAAGAACACGCAAATGGTGACAGGCAAAAGTTAGTAGAGATTCGTGCGTCTATAAAAAGATCGATGCGTGAAGCATACAATAATTATCACAGCCATACCTTAGCAAAAGATCTTTCCGAGAACCCGAAAAAATTCTGGTCCTATGTAAAATCGATAAGCGGGTCAAAGCCCACTGTCCAGTCACTAGTTGATCATTCCGGGGCAGTAATAGAAGAAAGCAAATGGAAAGCTGAAGTTCTAAATTTAACCTTTAAGAAATCTTTCACGCAGGAGGACCGCACAAATATACCATCATTTGATCAACGTACTAATTCCGAAATGGGGGACATAGCAATAGGTATTTCCGGTGTAGAGAAGCAGCTGAGAGAGCTAAATACGAAAAAGTCTGCTGGTCCGGATGGAATACCAGTTCGGTTTTACAAAGACTATTCTGCGACATTGGCCACTTAGCTTGCATTTACAGCGAATCTTTAATTCAGCGCAAAGTTCCTAGTGATTGGAAAAAAGCGCAGGTGACTCCCGTGTATAAGAAAGGAAAGAGAACTGACCCATACAATTACAGGCCAATATCGTTGACATCGGTTTCATGTAGAATTTTGGAGCATATTCTCAGTTCGAATATAGTAAATTTCCTTGAAACAGAAAAGCTTCTTTCCATGAATCAGCATGGGTTTAGGAAACATCGTTCATGTGAAACTCAGCTTGCCCTTTTCTCACATGACATCTTGCGAGCCATGGACGAAGGGCAACAGGCGGATTGTGTTTTTCTCGACTTCAAAAAGGCGTTCGACACGGTGCCACACTGCAGACTGCTAACGAAAATGCGAGCTTATGGAATAGGTTCTCAGATTTGTGACTGGCTGGAAGACTTCCTAAGTAATAGAACGCAGTACGTTGTTCTCGACGGCGAGTGTTCATCAGAGACGAGTGTATCGTCAGGCGTGCCCCAGGGGAGTGTGATAGGACCGCTATTATTTTCTATCTATATAAATGATCTGATGGACAGAGTAAGTTGTAATTTGCGCCTGTTTGCTGATGATGCTGTGGTGTATGGGAGGGTGTCGTCTGTAACTGACTGTAATAGCATACAGGTTGACTTAGACAAAATTTCTAGTTGGTGCGAAGAATGGCAGCTAGCTCTCAATGTAGAAAAATGTAAGGTGATGCGCATGAGTAGAAAAAACAGTCCTATAATTTTCGAATACAGCATCAGTAGTGAGCTTCTTGATGCGGTCGCGTCGTTCAAATATCTAGGCGTAACATTGCAGAGCGATATGAAATGGAACGAGCATGTAAGGACAGTTGTGAGTAAGGCAGACAGCCGACTTCGGTTTATTGGGAGAATTTTGGGAAGATGTACTTCACCTGTAAATGAGACCGCGTATAAAACGCTTGTACGACCACGTCTTGAGTATTGCTCAAGTATTTGGGACCCGCAGCAGATCGGTTTGAAAGAAGACATAGAGGCGGTTCAGAGGCGAGCAGCTAGATTTGTTACCGGTAGGTTCGACCAATGCGCGAGTGTCACGGAAATGCTCCGGCAACTCAATTGGGGATCGCTGGAAGAAAGACGACGTTCTTTTCGTGAATTTCTGTTAAGTAAATTTAGAGGGCCGGAATTTGAAGCTGAGTGTAGTACGATCTTGCTGCCGCCTACTTACATTTCGCGTAAAGATCACAAAGACAAGATAAGAGAAATTAGGGCTCGTACGGAGGCATATAGGCATTCTTTTTTTCCTCGTTCAATTTGGGAGTGGAATAGGAAAGGAAATGCCTAGTAGTGGTACAGTGTACCCTCCGCCACGCACCTTACGGTGAATTGCGGAGTATGTATGTAGATGTAGATGTAGAAGATAATTTCCTCAATTGCATTTAGTAACCTTACTCCACTTGCCACCACTACGGCCCTGTGCGACACTGTGGTAAACATGATGTGTGTCCACTTTAAATTATGCACACACAACTTCCTTGGTGTCTGCCATCACCACCTTGCATATACATCTATAACACAGCAGCCTCTGATGGGATTATTATCTTTACAAGAACCTTCTGGGCCATCAGTAGCTGTTCATGTGTTTATTGTGCTCTAATGGTTTGCTTTGGATCTATTTGTACGTCATTCTAAGACCAAATAAAGTGATTGTATTTTACTGTCATGTTCTATCTTGTGTGCATAGTTAGAACACAAATGGAAATGAATGAGGTTTGAACAATTATTCATTTTGCATTCAATATCTTCTCTACTAGCACATTTCTCATTTTCTGATTATTTCTTCTGTTTGTGCTTTACTTCACCCTTTATGAAGCAGCAACAGTTCTTTGTGCAGCAGCACCAGTGACATATGACTGTGTTGTAAAAGTCGTTGGCTTCATTGCCAGTTCAGGCTCGGCCAATAGTTGTTTCACCATCAGTTGTTGAGCCATTGCCATTATCTCCCTGTGATGAATCTGAAGAATACTGACAGGACATGAAAATTTAAATACTGATTGTTAATATTAATTATACAAGGAGGTCAATGAAATCTATAAAATATGAAAGGTGCTTTGCTGTAGACGTGCAAAAACAAAAATCATGTTTGTATGCAGTTGTTCAGAGCAGTTAAAGTAAAAGTTACTTTGTAAGCACAACTGATCAAATTGCGACCAAAGGCTATATTAATATTAGTAATTCATCACACATGTGGATAAAAACTGACATCCGCAAGTTATATCAAATTTCTAATCGTGCACATAAACATACAGAACTTTCATAAATTTGAGTTCTACAGAAATAAAGTCTAAGGCAATTACAGAAAATAACTTCAGACATGGATCAAACTGTAAATCATCTTCAAGACATTTTCAATTATTATGTAATGTGTTATTAGTTGAGATACACAAATTAGTTGAACAAGTCATTTAATCGTCTTACCAGATCAACTGAATTTTCATGCCAGCTGAGTAAATTGGTTTGCTCTTCCTCCAAAAGATCTTGTGGAATTCGTCCAATGTGAACATCTTCCTGAAGTGGCTTCCCAAGAAATAAATGAAGGTCCATCAGATATGCATATTCATCTGCTGCAACCAAGGAGTAAGCTGTTCCACTTCGACCAGCTCTAGCACAGCGACCTGTCAGTACATATTATTATTAATAACTGTATTAACTGTAATTAAATATCCATGAGGACATTCAACTATACTACCATGTGAGACAAATCATCGTTTAACATTGTTACCAATTTTCCTGTTAGACTGGGGGGGAGGGGGGTAAGAATTATGCTGTACTGCAAAAATGTAGTTTCATATTGTTCTCACAGTCATTTTAAGTATGACAGCAGAACATTCAAGCCATTAAACAAACTACTTCTAGCAATATAGAAGCATTTTCCTTATACATAACAACAGAAAGTCCAGAAAGAATTAACAACAATATTTTGAAAAGGGGAGAAAATCCCTGTCTCCAGTGGCTGGAGATGTTGTTGGCATAAAAGTGTCTCCATAAACAATCTTATCCGTTGAGCCGAAAACAAGATTTTCCTTTTCGCTGCAAATTAATCTGATTTCCTCGACACATTTGAAATTCCCTGATTTCTAGAACTTGTGGCGATCCTGGATTAGAACATCTATTAAATTTGCACACATATTTAACAATTACTGTATGAAGAGCAGCACCCCACTCCCCAGAGAGATCCTGCTAGTATATTAACTATAGTCCATCTGAAACATATTTTGTGGTGGAATTAACAATATAGTAATAGGTCAGTTTACAACTCACTGCAAAGACACAGCGACAATCTGCAACAGGTACATACAAAAGACACCCACATACAACCTTTCAGCTATCAGCCATGGCCTTCTTCAGAAATAGGAACATTCATGCAATCACACAGGCACACAACACCGTCACACAACCGTCATCTCCGGCTGCCGCACTTTGAATCACATTCTGCAGTGTGGAAAGAGGGGAGGGGAGGGGAGGGGGGGGATAGGAAGGTTGTGTCACAGTGGTGGGGATGGATACAGCAAGGCCTTCCAGAGTATGTACATATTAGATGGGAGGAACGAGATGCAGCTTAGGGATGGAGTGGGGAGGAAGGTGAGTGGAGAATAATAAAATGAAAACACACACACACACACACACACACACACACACACACACACACACCATTCAACATGAGAGAGGTTTAGGATGGAGAGGTGGGGACCGTAGAGTGTGAAAAAAAAAAAAAAAATAAATAAATAAAAAAAAATAAAAAAATAAAAAAAAGGGAAGTTATCGTAGGTTGAGGCCTGGATAATTTCAGGATTGGAGAATGTACTGTAGGGATAACTCCCATCTGTGCAGTTCAGGAAAGCTGGTGGTGGGTGGGAGGATCTAGATGGCCAAGGTTGTGAAGCAGCCACAGAAGTCAAGCATATGCTCCTCTGCATGTTGTGCCACAGGGTAGTCCATCTTGTTTATGGCCACAGTTTGGCAGTGGCCAATCATTCTAATGGACAGCTGGTTAGTCGTCATGCCAATATAGAAAGCTGGGAAGCAGTTGCAGCACAGCTGGTAAATTACATGGCTGCTCTCATAGGTGACCCAGCCTCTGATAGTGTAGGATAAGCCTGTGACAGGAATCCAATAGGAAGTGCTGGGTGGGTGGACTGGGCATGTCTTGCAATGGGGTGGGCTGGTTTTCGGGGTGGCATAGTGTGGACTAGAATGTTATGGAGGTTGGTAGGGCAACAGAACACCACTTTAGGAGGGGTGAGAAGAATCCAGGGCAGGATGTCTGTCATTTCTCGGCTTGAAGACAGAAAATCAAAACCTTGGTGAAGGATGGAATTTAGTTGTTTGGGTCCAGGGTAGTACTGGATGACAAGGAGAGTGCTCTTTTGTGGATGGTTACTGATGGTAGATGGTGGATTTGGGATGTGTGGAGATACGGCATGGGTGATTTGTCTGTGGACTAGGTCAGTGGGGTAATTTCTGTCTACGAAGACCTTTGTGAGACCCTCAGCATACTGAGGTATCACTGCAGATATGCTGTCCATGGGTGGTCAGGCTGTAAGGGAGGGATTTTTTTATGTGGAAGGAATGCCAACTGTGTAAGTGTAAGTACTGTTTGTTGGTGGTTGGTAGGTTTAATATGGACAGAAGTGTGGATGGAGCCATCATTGAGGTGGAGGTTGACATCCAGGAAAGTGGCATTGTGGGTTCAGGAAGACCAGGAGAAGTGGATGGGGGAGAAGGAGTTGAGGTTTTTGAAGGAAGGAGGATAGGGGGTCCTGGCTCCAAGTCCAGATCATGAAAATATCATCAATTAACCTGAACCAGGACTAAGGTTTGGGGTTCTTGGATGTTAGGAATGATTCCTCCAGATGGCCCATAAACAGTTTGGCATAGGAGGGTGTCCATGGTAAACTTTCCTATCAAAGGAAAAGTAGTTGTTTGTTAGGATAAAGTTGGTGAGGGTTACGAGGAACAAGGTATTGGGCTTGAATTTAGAGGGACATTGGGAGAGAAAGTGAGAGAGCGGCAAGGCCAGGGTCATGTGGGATGTTGGTGTAAAGGGAAGTGGCATCCACAGTGACAAGAAGGGACCCAGGAGGTAAAGGGGTGGGGATCGCAGAGAGTCGGTGAAGGAATTGGTTGGTGTCCTTAATAAGAGAGGATAGATTTTGGACAATTGGTTGAAGGTTTTGGTCAACAAGGGCTGAAATTCTTTTGGTAGGAGCACAGTAACTGGCCACAATTTGGCGTCCAGGATTGTTTGGTTTGTGGATTTAGGGGAGCATGTAGAAGGTGGATGTACGGAGTGCTGTTGGGGTGAGGGGGGACATGGATTCAGGGGAGAGCTTCTGGGAGGGATCATAGGATTTTAACCGGGACTGGAGATCTTGTTGGACCTTGGAGATGGGGGCCATTCCAACATAACTTGCAGGTGGAAGAGTCAGTGTGTTGGCGGAGCCCTTCTGTGATCCATACTTTGTGGTGGAAACTGTAACCGAATATTCGTCTTCTCTTCCAATTTCGACGGAAACTTAATTACATAAGTTAAAGTTTTGGTAACTTTATGTTACACTACAAATCACTAGTTTTCCCACATTTTTCAAGATACCCTCCCTGTACTAAACCTTCCAGAATGTACGTACGCCTAACCAGAAGTCCATAGAAAATGACGTAGGAGGCATCCAGATTTAGACAAATTCACGGTACTTTAACTAAAATGCTTCCAAGTTGGATTCTTTTCACCTCTTTGTGACATGTTATACCTAAAAAATGGGCTTTTTTTTAACACAAATATTGATAGTTGAAGGTGGTCCCAGCACCATTCACCTTGCATTCACAAGACTCTATTGTATGGGTGTCACAAAAAATTCCATGGTCCTGCATATCTTATTGTAGGAAGATACTCTTCAGGTACACAACAAACATGCCAAGTAGATACTGCAAAACGCTAAAGCCTGGACATGACTACCACAATATAAAATATGCAGAAAGTAATAATTTGTTTGCTTCCATAAACAGTCTTTACAGTTTTTGTCTTGCGAATGCTAGCTTTATAATGTCATTTTCACTTCTGTTTTTGCAATCGACAAACAAATTAACATATTTTCTGTTTCGAATTCCTAAACACACACTGCATATATGTTACAGACACTAAATCAGCTTCAGTCAGTACAGCAAAAAGTACTTCGAAAAATAGTGTCACATTTCTGACTAAAAGTATGATTGCTGTCAGTATAAATTTTAGCAAACTGTACAATAAAAGCTGTGAATCACATTATCAATGTTTCCTAAACCCATATTAGTTATTTAAAAAAACTACCCACTTTCAAGGAAACAATAAAACTTTTCTGCATAACAATATGGGCACCCGGTCCATTGCATACAATACTGAATAAGTTAAATTGTTACTAACACAGCTTAAGAATATCACTGTAAGTTATGATTGTGTTATATTGTGATTAACAACTAAATACAATTTTTACCCAAGCTGAAAGACTGCTAGTAGTTAAACAGCAAACCATCAATTGGGGTAAAGCATTATTGTTGACTGAATCCATCCCAAACGTCACCCAACTTCATCTGTAAGTTAACAAAAGCTAGTTTTGGCCAAGCCAAAGATTCGGCTGATTTTTGACCGAAAAAAACTGCAGCTTAAGCCAATATTTTGGCCACAACCGAATAATCGGGCAGTTCTTAATTGTAACATTGCCTCTAGCCCTGACAATTGCCCCAATTTAGTGAGGAAGTGTGTCCCAAATTTCTTCATTGTACCACATGCAACTAAAACCATTCACCGATGATTAGGTTTGGTACATCTACCATTGCTATGTTCTAACCACAGTTCCAAATAATCCCAAACATTAGAGTAATGCAATATACTGGGCTAACTGTGGTTTGATAGAAAGCTCAAATTTTCATCAAACCAGGAATGTATGCCTAGGGTTATGTGAAGAAAACTCCTGTTGTCATCTTGGAAGATGGAAATGTTCACAAAGTACTCATCATGAAGATGTAGAAGAAAAGTCAACACTTCGTCACTAAGGATGTTGGAGGAAAAATCCTGGTTCATATCTCAGATATCCTGAATAGTGGGCTCAAGACACGGAATTGCCTCCAAAAACCAGAGAATCGCCTGCAACCTGAACTTCACTTTCCACACACTGCAGATTAAATGCCTCATTAATTCAAAACAAAATGAACAACCATTACACTTGTGCATTTACACCAAGCTCAAACATCATTACAGTAGAGAAGGTGTGCATATTTCAACAGGCAATGAAACATTAATTGCGAGTTCAGATTCTCCAAGCATAAAACATGCAGTGGAAATATACTGTATTACTTATCCATAAGACCTTGAAAATGCAAGCATTGGCTGGAAAAATCATGGTGGCCATTTTTAAAAGTGCCCAGGTTCAATTTATTTATTTATTAATTATAATTTGTCATAAAGCTCCCAAAGTGGAAGATGCTAAGTAAATATGGTTCATTTTGGGGGCTTCTCGTTCTTTTTATCTGCCCACCAGCTTGTCATTATTTGCGAGAATTTAGCTCAAGGCTTTTGTCTGTGGTTTAACCTCCAATTCTTCAACTTCTAAAACTGTTTCTTGTGTCTATTTCTTCTTTGGTAATGTTGGCTAATTCCAAGTCTTTTGTAACATTTTGGATCCATTCTCCTCTATTAACAAGCAATCTTGTGCATTTTTACTATTATTTTTACGTATAAAAAATAGAGATCATTTAACTTACCCAAAGTACATGCTCGTAGACAGATACAAAAACACAAATAAAAACACACACATACACAAAGCTTCAAGCTTTTGCAACCGTTTGTCACTTCATTGGGAAAAGAGGAAGGAAGGAGGGGGGAAAAGGAAAGGATGCAAGTTTTAAGGGAGTGGATGAGGAGTCCACTCCCTTAAAACCCACATCCTTTGCTTCCCCCCCCCCCCCCTATTTCCTTCCTCTTTTCCTAATGAAGTGACCAACAGTTGCGAAATATTGAACCTTTGTGTATGTGTGTGTTTTTATTTGTGTTTTTGTATCTGTCAATGAGCCTTTGCTTTGGGTATGTCAAAAATCTCTCTTTTTTATACATATTTTTCCCATCAGGAAAGTTTCCTTCTATAATATTACTATTCTGTTTGTCAGTCTGTAATTGGGAAGCCTCATTATGTAGTCATAGAAGTAATCTCTGTTAAATATTCCTCAATTTTTTATTATTTCTGTAATGGATATCCTTTTTCAGTCCACCTTGGTCACAGAATTTTCCTAATTATTTTTCTTTCTTCCTTTTTTTAATTCTTATTTTTTCATTTTTTTAAATTTTCCATATTTATCTTCCTATTTGGTGCCAAGGTTTCACATGCATATAAAATTGTTGGTTTAATTACTGTTTCATCAAGTCTAATTTTGGTATTTAGCTGTAAATATATTTTATTATAAAGGTTTGCAGCAATCGAAAGCCTCTAAGAGCTTTTTGTATTCTTACTTGTTGTGAATATTTTTCAGAGATTTTTTCTCCTTGATACTTAAAGTATAATAACCTTTTAATTTCTCCATATTTAGTTTGTAATTTGGAAATATCTAGATTTGTTGTTGTAAACATAGTCTTTTAAAAGGATAATTGCAAGCCCGTGTTTTCAGCACTTTTTTTCAAAGATTCTATCTGTTTCAGTGCCATTTCACTAGAATCTACTATTATTGTAAGGTCATCTGCAAAGGCTAGGCAGGGATTTTGTAGGTTATTTTTCTTTTTTTCCCCAGAGAAATAGGTTTCAGTACTTTTTTTCTTTGAGTTTCTTCTTCCACGACTCTATCCAAAATTATGTTGAATAGCAAAGGTGAAAAAACCTTCACCTTTTCAAACCCCGGTTTTTATCTCAAATAATTTTAAAAGTATTCCCATAAAATTAACTTTGGATTTTGTGTTTGTTATTGTCTGTTCTATGGTTTTCTGTGTCTTCCCATCCAGGCCGTTTTCTTCAAGAATTTTAAATAGTGTGGGACTATGGATTGAGTCATAGGCCTTTTTGAAGCCGACAAAGACATACTGTATGCTTTGCTGACATTTTTCTCATCCTTGTAATTAATCTTGAGTTTAAAATTTGCTCTGGGCACGTTCTGTTTGGTCTGAAGCCAGTTTGGAATTCTGAGATTTTGGATTCAAGCAGTTTCTGTGTTCTTTTAAGGATACGGGCTGATAATATCTTATATGGGAAAGAAAGTAGGGACATTCCTCTGTAATTATTCGCATCAGATAGAATAGGCTATTACAGTGCATAATGCATCATAATTGTTAAACATGAGTGCAAAATAATAATAAAAACAATAATAATCATTATTATTAGTCACCACTACACTGAGAGGCGATGTCCGTAAGACGTATGATTAGGGTTTAATGTACCATCAACATTGTGGTCATTAAAGATGCAAGCTCAGATTTGTTTTGTCAATGATGTAGAAGGAAAATGATCATGTTCTTTGAAAGGAACCATCCCAGAAATTGCCTGGAGTGATATTGGGAAATCACAGAAAACATAACTCTTGATGGCTAGAGGCAGATTTGAACTACCGTCCTCCTAGATGAAAGTTCATTGTGCTCACCACAGTGCCACCTTGTTCGGCAGAAAATATCTACGACAGTGGGAGAAAGGGCTGCTGCTTCTTCAAGACGATTCCTGACCTCATATGCCTCAAGTGACAATGAGAGCTATTGGCAAATTTGGTTCGTAGCTCCTACTTCATTCTTATTACAAACCTGATGTTGACCTTTTTGCATTTATATCAGTTGAGTACAATGAAAAAACTTTGAGTGGCATCAAGTTTAATGACAACAAAGAGGTAAAGAAAGAAGCAAGAAACTGGATTCAAGATTAAGATAAGGATAAGAAGACTCAAGATGATGAACCAAGCACATATTAGTCGGTAGGGATTATGTGGGAACATAACACTAAATGGTATTCATTTAATAAGTCATTTTTACTTACAGTTTAATAGCTGAATGACCCTTTTAGAAACAAGTGAAAGTTAAAATTTTGGACAAAAGGATCAACAGTATTGAACTATTACCAACAATAATGACTGTTGCACTTTCTGAATTCTCTCAAGCTACAATAACAATCCTGCATTCATTTACATTCGAAAACTCATTCTGGATGGCCTTACATTGTTGATGTTGCCCTTCAGCAAAACCAATGTGAATCACATCAAGCTAACAATATCATCTAAATCCCACCACAGTTAGAAATTACTCTTCTGTAACCAATACATTTGCCACACATGATGCAAATTGGACTCATACATCTGGTGGGTAGGTCTTACCTTACAGTAAGCAAGCCTATACCACAGAAAAACTTTAGTTCAAAAGCTTTGCACACTATGTCTAACTTCTAAAAAATGAATGTGTAGATCCAGTGCTTGATATTTGCACTAAACATTGAGGGGGTTATCTTTTTTGTTCCACTGTTTGATTTATCTGTGCAGATTATTAATTCAAAAGATATCTCTTAATATCACAGGATTAATTATTGACACAAAGTTGATAAAGACACCAAGAAAAAATTGCAATATCTAAAAGAATGACAAAATAAAGTACCTTACCTACTCTGTGGATGAATAATTTTGATTTTGCTGGGAAGTTGTAATTGATTACATTGTCCAACTGTGGTATGTCAATACCTCTTGCAGCTACATCAGTCACAACAAGGACTGATACTTTACCACACTGAAATTTGGCTGCATTTATCTTCCGAGCAGACGGATCAAGATTGGAATAAATATAAGTATTTGATATTCCTGCTTTGTCAAGTAACTGTAAAAATTAATAACTCAGCATCACTTCAGACAGTTTTTCAATATGGCAACAAATTCAAAAATGAGCATGCTTATTTGCAAAATTTATTTTCAGCTGATCTTAATGTAACATATCTTACCATATGTAAATATTCCACATGGTGTTTTGTTGCAGCAAACAGTACAGTCTGTGATTCTGATTTAATTACATGCTTCAGCAGGCAAAGCAAAGCTGCAGATTTGTCATCTGAACGACAACAAATAAATTCAAGTGTCAGACTATCTGGTAACTTAGATTCAACATCTAATCTGTTATACAAGGGAAATACAGAATTAATACCAGACAACATTATACATTTACATCAAATTAAACGCTGCAAATAAATACAATACTACTTAGAATTGTCCAACCTATGAAAACTGTACTTTTTTGAAATATATATTCTAATTAGAACTGAATTAAAAGACATCAAATTAAAAATATATGTTATCAGAGATACTCTTTATTGGACATACCGTAGAAGAACTGGATCAGAAAGACCAGCTTTAGCAAATTCAACTAGCACTTTTGGAAGTGTTGCTGAGAATAGAAGGGTCTGCCGAGACTCTGGAAGGCGATTCACAATTTCTCTGAGCTGCTCACCAAATCCCATTTCGAATAATCTTCAATTAAACAAACAAGAATTATTGGTTTTACAGGTGTAACAGAGCTGTAAGAAGTGCTAAGTTATGAGGAAAGCCATCATAAATTCTTCTTAAATACTGAATTTTGCTATCACAACTACATTAAAAAATCTACTTCCATGAAGAACTGATTCAGCTCTCAGATTAACAACATTCTTTTTAATTTATGCAATTCTTTGTGACACTAACACCAGAAGCAACATTCTGCTGTAGGTAGCTAAACAATAAATACACACTGCAAAAACTCCCGTACGACCTCTGTTTGACATTAGCCTTTGGGTAGTGGGAGCATGCACAGAAAATGTCAATTCAAACCTTGCAAAAGAAGTATTCACCAACACTGGTGAACTGGATGCAATTCCTCTGGCAATAACTGATGGACTTTAGAAATGAGAGACTCAAGTAACTAAACATGATTGTAGAATTATGAATAAACTAAAGAAATGTTCAAATGCCTGTGAATCTAAGGGACCAAACCGGTGGGGGTCATTGGCCTCTTACGCTAAGGACAACACAAACACCCATGCCCATGGAAGGGCTCAAACCTCTGGTGGAAGCAGTCTTAGAAGACATGGCCATTCCCATGTGGCTCAGATAAAGACATCACAACTTCCACATCTATACTTTTCAAATATAACTGGCTCTCACTTTGTGCATCTATATTTTGTACATGAGGGACCTTAAATAATTAAGAGATATTAATGTAAGGAAAAAATGGTTTGTAGCAGCAGGTTTGTCATTTCATTTAGGACAATATGTTTGTTTATATTAATGATGGCACATCTGCTTGAAGTTGAACAATATTCAGTGACCAATTTCCTGCTTTCTGAAAGTAGAAAGCCAGCTCAAATCTTTTCTCAAATGATTTCACAGTGTGGTGAAAGTTGTGTGAACCGTGTAAGTTTTAATATTAGGACAGAAAAGTTAAAAACAATCGGATCTAAACGTCAAATGACAAGCAATGCCCTGGCCAGCCAGTTGAAGTGTCAACTCCTTCACTTGAAACCCACACAGATGACACTATTTGTGAACATCTACATGACATGGTTGAATAAGTGACTTTTGTAATAAGTGTTAACAAAGCTCGTATCATCACCAGTGACAAACTCAAGTACAGTAAAACAAGTTCAAAGTGGGGCACAAAAAAGTTCATGCAATAAGTAATATTACTAGGTTTTAATAAATGTTATTACCTTAGTTAATATGTGCAAAATGCATTTACATAATTTCTTTAAAATTCCTAAACCCATAAATGCAGTTTTATCAGTGATATGCAGATTTGGTGCTATAGATTATCGAGACAGGTGTACACGCTGTGGAACGGGAAAAGATTATCTGCTGACTGCTACAGGATAACATAATGTGATAAAGTAGGTATGCAATTCTCTTAATAAACAATTACCACAGGTTACATGTCGGACTGTGTTGTCTATACAAATGTTGAAATGTGGTAATTTGATCAGAAAAGGACACAGGTCAGAGTAAGACAGCTTATTAGTTTCTGAAGGTCTGCTACTGCTAAATCTAGACAACAAATGAGAGTAGCTATATCACTTCAATTGTTGACGTTAATGCTCACACTCGTGGGTGCCACCTGAAGGCCAGTATGCATATCACACACATATTGACCAATGAGTACAACTTAAAGAGACGATACAAATTCCATAAAGAAATATAACTCCAAGTTCGCACAAACTTGACAGACAATTATAAAAGGAAAGGTGACCCTTTCCTAAACAAGATTTTAATGAGTGAAGAAACTTGGCTTCGCCATTTTGAACCAGAGATAAAAGACAAAAATTTTAAAAAACATTGACAATCTTTTGGGATGGACAAGGGTCCTTTTTTTTATTGTATTGAAGGTCAGTGTAGAATAAACAAAACGGCCTACTCAGGTAAGCTGATGAACAAAGTAAAGCCAACACTGGGAGAAAAACAATGTATGTAGATCTCAACAACTAAATGAGTGATATTGCTACAAGACCATGCTTGCCCAGAGCCAAGGGAGGAAAATAAAAATAAAAGTAAATAAAATAAGATTAAAAAAGTTTCCAGATTTGCCTTCCTCGGATTTTAATTTGTTTGGTCCACTCAAGGAGACATTATGTGAAAATAAAATTCAACAACAACATGGAGGTCAAAGGATTTGTAGGAAAGTGGCTCAAAACAAAAAGTCACAGTCTTCTTGTGTTATACATAAATAATTATACATTGTAGGGACAGGTGTATTCATACTAGTGAGGAATGTGATGAGAAGTAGAAAAAGTCTTGTGTGAAGGCATTTGTGTGGAGTGTTGCCTTGTACGGGAGTGAAACATGGATGATAAGCAGTGCGGACAGGAAGAGAATAGAGGCTTTTGAAATGTGGTGCTACAGAAGAATGCTGAAGATTAGGTGGGTAGATCGCATAACTAATGAAGAGGTACTGAACAGAATTGTCGAGAAAAGGAATTTTTGGCATACCCTGACTAAAAGAAGGGATCGCTTGGTAGGACACATTCTTAGACATCGGGGAATCGTAAATTTAGCATTGGAGGGAAGTGTGTGGGGTAAAAATCGCAGAGGGAGACCAAGAGATGCGTATAGTAAGCAGATTCAAATAGATGTGGGTTGTCGTTCTTATGAGGAGATGAAAAGGCTTGCTCAGTATAGAGTAGGGTGGAGAGCTGCATCAAACCAGTCTCCGGACTGAAGACCATAACAACAGCAAACAAAATAAATTTAGAAATGAATAATTTTGTCACAGTTTTTCAAAGTGGCTTGCTTCAAAGATAGAGAACTTGAGGTGTTTTGTACTGTGAGGAGGCAGAAAAAATGGAACACTATGGTTGAATGTTACTAGAGATGGGACCCATGCTTAAAGAGAGTAAGGATGAGGAAAGAAACGACACACATGCTTTTCATGTTATAGAATCACTATCAACCTAAATCAATAAATATAAAAAATAGAAAACGGATGACTTACCCAAAGGACAGGCTGGTCGACAGACACAAATAAAATCACACACAAACACACATACAAGCTTTCGCAACCGTTGATCACTTCATCAGGAAAAGAGGAAGAAAGGAGAGGAGAAAGGGAAGGATATGGGTTTTAAGGAACTGGAAAAGGAGTCGTTCCAATCCAAGGAGTGGAAGGACTTACCTTAGCGGATTGGAACAACTCCTTTCCCACTTCCTTAAAACCCATATCCTTCCCTTTCTCCACTCCTTTCTTCCTCTTTTCCTGACGAAGCGACCAATGGTTGCGAAAGCTTGTGTGTGTGTGTGTGTGTGTGTGTGTGTGTGTGTGTGTGTGTGATTTTATTTGTGTCTGTCGACCAGCCTGTCCTTTGGGTAAGTCATCCACTTTCTATTTTTTATATTTGTTTATCCCACCAGGAAGGTTTTCTTCTATAATTTTCATTAAA
The DNA here is from genome assembly GCA_026315105.1 of Locusta migratoria. Classification (NCBI taxonomy): domain Eukaryota; kingdom Metazoa; phylum Arthropoda; class Insecta; order Orthoptera; family Acrididae; genus Locusta; species Locusta migratoria. The sequence continues at coordinate 270,929,051 of CM048745.1, read as the reverse complement.
TCAATAAATACGAATATTATAGACAAAAAATTCCTAGCAGGAAAAATATATATATATAAAAAATAGATGAAGATTAGTCACCATGTTAAGGAGCACAGGCTAATGTGCTCCTTTGCCTGGTGAGTAATCTTCATCTATTTTTTTTATATATATAAATCAATAAATAAAGATGTCTGGATGGGGATTGAAAACTGCTAATCCCAAATGCGAGTCCAGTGCTCTGGACTATTTAATCTGGTGCTCAGTATGTGTGCGTGTGGGGTGGGGGAGAGGAGGCAGGGGGGGGGGAAGGAGGTGGAGAGGAGGAGGGTGCGGATGCAATTTTGTCAAATGAAGACTTGGCTGGAGACTGTGCCTATTAGAAGAAATAACTTGATGAAGAACAGGAATGAGCCACAATTGGTTTTACTGGGCTTTATGTGATTTCCAAACAATACTTTTGAAAAAAGTAACTTAAAACCAATTGTGGGTGGTTGTTGCTCTTCATCCAAAAGTTACAGGTTATATTAAGACTAAAAAGTTTTTGTTTTCTAGCCTAGTTACATATTATTCCACAGCAGGAGATCTAAATAATGCAATAATTGACACGGAATGAACAGTGGGTAATTATTAATAAATTCACTTACCTGTCAGCTTCATCAAACACAACATATTCTACACTGTTTAACTTCAGCTCCATTTCAACACAAATATGCAGCAGTCGTCCTGGAGTGGCAACTATTATATCAGGGTTGCCATGAATTGCACTAAACTGGCTTTCCATTGAATCACCTCCTAAAATAACAGCTGCTTGCAGACCAGTGAAACGGCCAAGTTCTTTTATGAATTTCAGGGTCTGAAAGCAATGTTAGCAAATAAGAGAAAGAGTTTCAACTAAATTATTGTCAAAATCATGGTCTAGATTTTCAAGGTAAAACAACAATCTCTAAATCAAAATACCATACACAATTATCACATTCCTATAACAAGATCAAGAACTATTAACAGTTTCTTTTAACTGCCTTATGATTCACCATAACAACTGTAGTTACAAACTCTACATGTTACAGCTATTTCTCTAGTGTGATGCCATACAATCTGACACTGTCTGGTCACATGAAGACCATACAGATAACCAAATTACATCATTTTACAGAAGTCTCTTGACTGCACCACAAGGAAAGGGAGAAAAATGTGAATACAATACCTTTCAGTGAGCAACTGCACTGTGCTACAAAAGCATCAAATTCATCATCCAGTATTCAGTGATGGACTAAGGCTGTCGGAGGCCCGGGGTGGCGGTAGAACAAAATGAGGCCCCCTACCCACTTACAAATACATATACTACTATACAAAAGTAACTTTTGAGATCTGGAGGCCCCCTCCAGAACGAGAGGAACAGGACAATCTAAGAAGAATAGTTTCTGCGATTTGGAGGCCCCATAACAAGAGACCAGGACGCAAAAAAATAAAATAAAATAAATAAATAACACACCTCCTTTCGAGGTATTTGGAGGCCCCCCCCATATGAGAGGCCCAGGGCAGACCGCCCCCTCTGCCCCCCCCCCCCCCCTTTTAGTCCGCCACTGCCTGTATTGATATCATCTGTGCTCAAATCCATAAAGAACACTATTCTGACCTCAACCGATACTTGCAACATACTGGGGACACTGAACAGGTGCCATTCATGGTCAGATACAACAACTGAACCCTTACACTTGGTAACCACCTGCAGTTATTTTCAAACATACATTACTTACACAGCATTTCCAGTCTTCTGTTCAACCCCTGTATTGTTGAAGGTTTTGATATTTTGATAATAAATATCTTCAGTAATGCTTTTAGTGCCTTAGGCAGGTCAATAATCTTCTAAGACATTAATGACAGACTGTCAACTGATGAAATAATACACCTTTCAGAAGTTAACAACCAAACAAAAGAGTGGATTTATAGGTGGAAGGAAGTACCAGCAACTGTATAGAAATTATTTATTCAATTTCACGTGACCGGCTTTGGTGCTTCAATTAGGCTACACCATCTTCATAAAGATGTCGTGCAACTGTCATTAATGGCACATTTAAATAGGGTAGCTATTGATACCGGTAGCCGTAAATTTCTTAGTCTATTCATGTCACAATCTCAAAATCAGTCGTCGTTGAGACTGAGACATGAATAGACTAAGAAATTTACGGCTAGTGGTATTAACAGCTACCCTGTTCAAATGTGCCATTAATTGCAGTTACACAATGGGGGCCTGAAGATGGTGAAATCTAAGCACCGAAACCGGTCGCACGAAATTGAATAAATAATTTCTATACAGCTGCTGATACTTCCTTTCACGTACAAATTATATCAGCTCTGTCTCAGTCCATCAATTATGGAGATAATTAAATGAGCTTACAGTTGCCTTATATTTATTGTCTCCACATTTAAAATTTGCTCTGAACAGGATCGCCCTGGTAAAAAGTCTGCTTGTTATTGCCTAATCTTGTGTTCGAGCTGTGCTCGAGTGATCTGATGAAAGATATGCTGAGAAAATATCATAAGTGACATAAACTAGGGATAACCCACTGTAATCCTCCACACTGAATTTATGCGGACTCTTCTATGTTGGGTGGATAAGTGCACGTTTCCAGCCTTCAAGAAAGAACTCCATTTGCCACATACATTTGTGGATTTCTGTGGGTTTCTCAAGTGGGCCCAGGTTCTTCAAGTGTTCCAAGACCTTTTTGATGGAGTACAATTCCTCTTTCTTGTTTCTCCTCTTTGGTTGCCTGATTAGTTTTGTGACTTGTTTCTGATCTCAAAAATATGATGAGAAATCTGCCTTTTTTCCTGTAATGGCTCTTTTTAATCCATTTATCGCTTCTTCACATACAGAACTCTACCAAAGATGTTTCATATTTTTCTTGCCAGATTTGTGACTATGTAATTGTGAATACTGCATAAATTGCGAACAAGATTATATTTTAGAATAAACATATTTGAGCTACCTTAACAGGGGTCCTAAAGATCCCCTAAACCAGCCTTGCTTGTAGGGGAACTGTGGCTCAAGTGTAAAAGACCATGTACTAGTTAGACTTGCAGCTAATAGAGTAGTCCAAGGTGGCCAGGACCCTCCAAAGTATAACATCACTGTAAAGAAACTAAAAAAAGAAAAAGAAATAACTGCAAAGTTGGTGTAAAGCAGAATGTAGGACTATAGATAGTGAGATACTGGAGAAACTTGTTTTGGTGTACAGAGTGCAATGTATGACACCTCCAACAAATATCGCAACAGTTACAGAAGGAGCACTACCTAAACCCAAAGAAGTCAGGGCCAAGTGTAACAGCTGTTAACAGCACTGGAGTTAGTATCCAGAGATTCAGCAATGAGGTGGGAGCTGAATCTGAGAGTATCAAAGCAAAAGCAGAAATGCTGACGACTGTTCCTCTGTAAAGGAAAATACAGGTGTATTTTCGTAATTTAATTCTCATTCTCTGAGAAGATGAGTGCAATACATATCAATCTCACTGGCCTTGAGAAACAGCTGAAGTTTAACAATGGAATCCCTATCTGCTATTGACGTGGTTCTCAGCCAGTCACTTGCCAGTGACATTTCATCCGTACAATTTTTCTCTAAAACAATAAACAATGCACCAAGAAAGTATTAGGCCTTTGACCGTGAACTGTTGGCCATTTACGAGGTGATCAAACACTTTCCTTCTGATATCGAGGGACGTCCTTTTTATGTACTCACAGATCACAAACCTCTCACGGCAGCAATTCAGAACCCCCCCCCCCCCCTCTGACCCTCCTCCACGCCACTTTTACTACCTTGACTTCGTCTCACAATTCACAACTGACATCTGGTACATCAAGGGTGAGGACAATATTGTAGCTGACTTTCCATTTCGGGTCGATGCCGCATCCTCGCCGATTGACCTTTCCAACCTCGCCACCTTACAAGCAGCTGACGATGACTTCGTGGAACACGTTTCTGACCTCACTTCCTCTCTTCACCCTATCCGCAAGTCCTTCCCAGGTATTGTAGGCAAAACTTGGTGTGATGATTCAATGGGCAAAGTTCGCCCACTAATTCCTTACCCGCTCCAATGCCAGATCTTTCAAAAACTACACAACCTGGCACATCCTGGCATTCATGCCTCCACCAAACTGGTGACTGAACGTTTTGTCAGGCAGAACATAAAACGTGACTGCTAAGCATAGACAAACACCTGCCTACCCTGCCAACACAACAAAATCTCAACACATACTTTCCCTCATTTGGGTCCCTTCCTTGTTCCTGCAGGCAAATTTCATTCACATCGACCTAGTCGGTCCTCTACTCCCTGCCGACGGGTTCTGTTACATTCTCTATGCCATCAACAGCACCACCCACTGGGTGGAAGCCACCGCACCCCCCCCCCCTCCCCCACCCGTGCCACCGTGCCAATATCACAGCCAAAAGAGTTGCGAGGGCTTTTATTCAGTCACGGATTGCCCACTTTGACTGCCCCTCGGTCATAACCAAAGACCGTGGCCGGTAGTTTGAATCGGCCCTCTCTAAGACCTTTGCCACCTCTGTGGCATCAAGCATATACACACCGCTGCCTACCATCCCCAGAGCAACAGACTGGTAGAGCAGTGGCACAGGACACTTAAAACCACCCTTCAAAGCCGTGACACTCTTTGGTCAGCGGCTCTTTCCTTGGTCCTCCTCAGCCTTTGTGCCACCAACAAGGAGGACCTCAGTGATTCTGTCACAGAGTTTGTCTACAGACAGCCTCTGGTCTTACCGGAACATCTTATTAAACTCTCCCGCCTCCAAACCCAATTGAAATTCCCACCCTAGTCGACAGTGTTCGACTACACTGTGCCAGGATAAATCCTCCAGCTCCATCCAGTCACTCTCCTCCTCCTGTTCACATCTCGCAAGAGCTGGACTCTGCGTTTTCATAATGCTACGAGATGACACAGTTCGTGCCCCTCTCAGCCCCCCGCCCCCTATTCTGGCCAACATCAGGTTCTTAAAAAGTCTCCAAACACCATAATTTTGATCTATGGCAAACCCACTTCCATCTAAATAAATCGGGTTAAACCAGCTCATGTCGAGCCCACTTCCCTACCTCAGGACGAGGTAACCCTCCCTCGGCTCACATCGCATGAGGTTACCCCATCTGCTACTCCTGCTTCCGCCTCGAGCAATTCACCCTCTCCCTCCTCCCCTCTGTTCGAGGGATCACCGACATCTCCGTCTTCCCCCTTCCCAGATTTCCATCACATTCTCCTCCCCTCTACTCCTGTGGTCGAGTGCAAATGCCCCCCACCCCCACCCCAATTGCGACTGACATCTCTCTATTTTTGCTGGAGATCTCACTATATGTAGTATGCCTGGCCACGAGCAGTTCCCTCCCTCCCGAACAGGGCAAATGCAAACTGCATGTGTGTTTCAACCCCCCCCCCCCCCCGCTCCTTCAGTGGACGTGGACGCTATGTGTGCCTTTCTGGTTCCCTCAAGTGTGGTATGAGTCGTCATTCCCCTCCAACCCTCTGCCTGTCCAGTCACATGTCAACTCAATTGACATATCTAAAACACCTGGTCGATTTTACCGTCGTCGGCCCCACTGCTCACCGTCTCCAGCGACACGGTGGAACTCACCATCATACGGTCTCCAGGTTCTTCAAAGCCAACTGCTGTCATCACCCCGCCCCCATGCCAAGCTCAAAAGGAGTACTCCGTACTGTGGGTGGAGGAGGGGGCCATGTGGCGGCGATAGCACATCAACTATCGACCACCTCCATTAACGTCTGTTTGAACATTTTTGTGCGAGCCGCCGTGCTTATTTTGTCTCAGTCTGTGTATGTTCTTGTGTGAAGTAAGAATAAAGTCTAGTCAATTAGTAGTTGGTGGTTTCACTGGGCCACAACCCCTCTAAATCCCATAAATTTATGAATATACTACAATTCTCCAAATATCTCTTCCATAGCAATCATTAAAACAAGATTATATTAATGACAGGATACACACATATGTTTAAGAACCATTCTTCCCATGCTCCATAAATGAGTGGAACAGTAGAAGCTCTACTAACTAGTAGCTTCTGCCACACACTTCACAGTGTATTGCAGAGTAAGGATGTAGGTGTAAGGTTTTAAAATTTATTAAATTATTATTTAATGTAAAAAGAAGCAGCTTAAGGCAACAAGTGTCGAAAAAACCTATACATACCTGCAGAGCCAATTCTCGTGTTGGAGACAGTATTAAGGCTCTTGCACCAGCCTTTGCAGTTCTCATCTTTAGTTTCTCAAACAATGGTATCAGGAAACAAGCTGTTTTACCACTGCCAGTTCTGGCCATTGCAACAACATCCCTGCCTTCCAGCACCAATGGTATTGTCTGCAAGTGGAAAATTTGTATGTGACAATGTAGTAATAAATGAAAACATTATAACACAAACAAAGATTTGTCTGAACTCCAGAGGAAAATTTAAATTTTACAATGAACAAATTTGGTGTATGATAGGGCATAAAGGTGCTGTACTGCTTGTTATATATAAGCAACTTATACAAAGGTCTTGATAAACAAAACAAACAAAATTATATATGTTTAACTCAACATCCAAATTGCCTACCAATGACAGCATCAAAACCCAACAAATAAATTCTCGATTTGCCATTTCTATTATTGTCATCTTTTGGAGGTTTCCCTTGTATACTAGATACAACTGCTATTCCTGTATAAGCTCTCCGTTCCTTCTGGATCTCTCCTTGTAATGTACAAAATTAGACAGCATGTCAGATTAAAGTAACCAGCACTACAGAAGAAAACCTTATTCATGTCTGGACCAGGGCCTGCATTAGTCATGACAATGTTTCTCTACTGCTCATAGGTAGGTAGTATGTCAAGTTTCACATAGTCAGCGAGATCATAGTTGCAGGTTATAAATATAATTTCAACTCCAAAAATTTAACATTCAAGAAATAGAAATTAAAATAGAAACATCACCAATATGATTATATGAAGCAGTTAATATTCCAGCATTATAAGTCTTTACATTCTGATAATAAATAACTAAACAATAAGAAACTAAACCTAATAAAATTCTAATCAAATTTGGACTAATAATTAAAAAAGCCATTGAAAAAATAAATATTAAAACAATTAAAATAAAATGATTAATATTTTTTTCATTATGTATATAATCATTTCTATAATAAATAACTAAAGAAGAAATATATATAACAAAAGATATAAAAATCAAAGACATTCAATCAAAAATAAAAGTTGTCACTACCACAGAAATATTTAAACTAAATAATAATGAAATTGTTTTGCCAAAACTGTTGTCACAAATATTTAACTGATTATTCTGTATATATCAAGATTGATGAGAATGTGGTTAGGTTGGGGTCCAACAAAATATTTTATTCTACTGTGAAAAAAAAGGAGGGTAAAAATAGTTATTAAATTTAATATCTTGGGTATCACAAATACATTTCATAAAGAAGAAAAGACACCAAGCAGGGGTTTGCAAACTGATTACAAAACCATACAGGTCTCAACAAACATGCAATATTATCAACTTTGATAGATGAATGTGTGGTGCTGGAGCGCAATTTCGCCTCGCAACTGCCACAGATAGTAAACAGCGGACATGTTAATAACAGTATACAAAGTCTTAGTGAATTTCCATTTAGTGTGCTCAGTTGGACAGTAACTATGCCTCTCCGTTAGGCACATGAACAATATATGCAGACATCAGCACATAAAAGAGGACACGTAGTTTGCTGAAAGAAGTGGCTGGAGTAATCGCCAAATTGCTCAAAATTTGTACAGGGGCAATATGTTTGATGATATTGGCAAGAATGGATTAACCATGCCCGAAAATACCATCACGAAACATGAGGACTGAGCAATCATCAGAAAGGTACTCAGATCCTCAATTTCATCATCATCCCATCAGGGTGAAGCTGGGAATTTGTATCTGACGGGAGGTGTACTTAGGTAGTCCTTGCAGGTGCAGTGATCAGTGTCCCCAGTGGGATAGGGGTCAGTGGAACTGCCTAGAAAGCAGGAGACCCGGGTTTGAATTCCGGCTGGGTACACATTTTCAGCTTTGCCCATTCGCAATTGATGTTATATTCTGTGAATACAGTATTATTTATTTCACGGTGGACGCTAAGAGATGGAAAAAGTAGTTCCTTTTACAGAACTGTTCATTTTGGAGTAGTTCTTTTTACTAGTTCTAGTTCAAATGAACTACATAGTTCACTTTAAGTAGTTAAGTGAACTACATATTACATGTGTAACGTTAAAGTACCAATAAATAGCAGCATTTAGAAAAACCCTTAGGCTAATAAATTAGCCACCAAAATATTACTGCATAATTTTGTGTGTGTTCCTCTCCTTCCTATTCATTTTCCTTATCTAATAGGTCACAAAAATTAGCTCTTACAAAGGGAAAGAACTATTTAGATAGAGGGTAAATACCATATTTACTAGACGTAGCTATAAAAATGCTTAAGAACTGCTTTAATTATTTATTTTCAGGGAAGGAGGAGGGGGAAAAAAGGAAAACACCCATTATTTCACCCCCTTACAGGTTGAATTTCCAAAATCTTTGACATACATATTTAATGTCCGATTGAAAAACCACCCATCAATTTTCTTAGTTCTGGACACAAAATTGTATTAACAGCAATACTTCTCACCCCCCATTTATAGATATGAAGGTTAATAAAAATATCCAACTCCTTGTAGGTAAACTAACGGAACTGTATTAGCCTTCTGCTCCGACATAGTTCAGAACTGTTCAACTGAACTAAGAGAACTATTTACATCTTTGAATCTCGTGCAGTTTACAGAATTTTAAGTTAAGAGTTCTGAAATACATACTTTTAGGTCCTGGGGGTGGGGTGTACTCAGAACCAATGTAAGGGATATTTGAGCATGAGCCTTCTAATTTTAAGTAGATTGGGAAATCAAGGAGTGAAAGAACTAAACTTCAAAGTGAACCAAAATGAACTAAAGTTCATTTCACATAATAATTACCGTATATTTCCACAGATAAGACGACCTTCAGATAAGATGAGGTACAAATTTTCATCAAAATTTTATAGTTTAAGCATATATCTGGCCTATAAGATGATCCCCAAGTTATCGTATTTACCCGAATGCATGGCACAGTTTTTTTCCCAGTTTTTTGGGATCTAAAAATACACCTGCAAAGCTTTAGGAAGTTCCAAAAAATGCCATTAGAAGCTGCCATAAGTAGTTTTTGTGATTGGTACACCAGGATTTCACCCTTTGTTGCAGTGTTTGTGGACTGCTTTTAAACTCTCGTGTGTGTAGTGCTACATTGTATCCGATTGTGAAGGAGCATATTTTTTTACATAGCAAAGTTTTTAAAAAAATAATTTTTTTCACCTAGATGACACTTAATCACGCACAATTATGTGGGTGAAAACACACGAATTTACCCAAGAACAGAAGATAAAGGATTTCAAGGAAGCCGCAATTGTTGCGTATAGCTCCAAAATATTTTAACCCTTTTACTGCTCCATAGATAAATATACTCTAATTGTTTCAGTGCGACTCTAGATATATTGAGAAATTATTTTTGACAAGAGACATTGTAAAATAAAGCTGCATTGTAAATAATTAATTCTATTCCTGCTGCTCTATGACATATAAGTTATTGTATGTACCCTTGTCCACCAGGTAAATTAATAAAGCTGAAAAGCTAATTTTTTTTTAATGCACAAAACATTGTCTTCATAAATCTTTCCTCCACGAGGTAAATTTCATCAGGGTAATATCGCAGATGTGCTGCATAGCACGGCTTCAACCTCAAAAAGATATATATCGATCCGATATGTATGCAATAAGCAAAAACGTAAAGAGCGTAGCGTCCGAATCTACGTTTCAGAAACACTAAATCGATTTACAATTGTACATTTGACATATCATTGCAGGCCAAGCTACTTCGAGTGTTAGCTTTATTGTAAATTACCCAGAAAGCTGTACTCTTATGTTCTGGGCTAACAACATCCTTTAAAATCACGACATATTCATAAAAATCATAACATTATCCTGTTCAATATATCGTTTCAATATTTAACTGCTTCGATATATATTGTTTGGTGGTTGAAGCCACGCTATGCAGTACATCTGCGAAATTACCAATTTCGGACTAAATTTCGATCCAATTTTTCTTGTATCGTTGTATAAGACGACCTCAGATTTTGGGGTCCTTTTTATGATTCAGCCATTATCTTATCTGCGGAAATATATGGTAAATAGAAATAGAATAATGGAAAGTCCAGGTTGGAATAAATAATATAGTGAGGACAGTTACTACTCACCGCGAAGACGTGGCGACGAGCTGCGACAGGCACATACAAAAGACACACACATACAACACATTCAGCTATCGGCCATGGCCTTCTTCAGAAATAGAGCACTCACGCAATCACACAGGCACACAACACAGTCATACAACCATCACCTCCGACTGCCACACTTCGAATCACGCTCTGCAGCGAATCGGGGACGGGAGGGGAGGGGAGGGGGAGGGGATAGAAAGGTTACGTCACGGTGGTGGGGATGGGTTAGATGGGAATAACGAGATGCAGCTTAGGAATGGAGTGGGGAGGCGGGTGAGGGGAGAAAATAAAATAAAATAAAATAAAGTAAAATAATTCATGTACACTGCAAGTGCGAAGGACCACACACACACACACACACACACACACACACACACACACACACACATATACACACACACGATCACACATTCACACACCACTCAAATCAGGCGAGGTTTGGGATCAGAGGTAGGAACTGTAAGGTATGGAAGGGGGAAAAAAAAAAAATAATAATAATAATGAAGTTATCGTAGGTTGAGGCCTGGTTGATTTCGGGATCGGAGAATGTATTGTAGGGATAACTCCCATCTGTGCAGTTCAGAAAAGCTGGTGGTGGATGGGAGGATCCAGATGGCCCGGGTTGTGAAGCAGCCATTGAAATCAAGCATGTGCTCCGCTGCATGCTGTGCCACAGGGTGGTCCACCTTGTTTTTGGCCACAGTTTGGCGGTGGCCATTCATCCTAATGGACAGCTGGTTGGTGGTCATGCCAATATAGAAAGCTGTACAGTGCTTGCAGCACAGTTGGTAAATTAAGTGGCTGCTTTCACAAATGGCCCGGCCTCTGATAGGGTAGGATAAGCCTGTGACAGGACTGGAGTAGGAAGTGCTGGGTGGGTGGATTGGACAGGTCTTGCAGCGGGGTCTTCCACAAGGATATGATCCCTGTGGCAGTGAGCTGGGTTTCGGGGTGGCATAAGGATGAACTAGGATGTTGTGAAGGTTGGGAGGGCGACGGAACACCACTTTAGGAGGGGTGGGAAGGATCTTGGGCAGGATGTCTCTCATTTCAGGGCATGAGGATAGAAAATCAAAACCTTGGCGAAGGATGGAATTTAGTTGTTCGTTATTGCGGTCAGAGGGATTGGTGGCAAAGTAGTGTTTCCATCGTAGGGATCGGGAAAAGGAGAGTAGGTCTTTGACAAGAGCAACATGATTAAACTGGGGTGTAGGACTAAAGGTGAGACCTTTGGATAGAACGGAAACTTCAGTGGGGTTTAGGTTTTTTGTGGATAGGTTGACCACAGTGTTCTGGGGTTGTTTTGGTATTGGATGTTGTGGAGTGGTGGTAGGGAGTACTTTATTTTATTTTATTTTCTCCCCTCACCCGCCTCCCCACTCCATTCCTAAGCTGCATCTCGTTATTCCCATCTAACCCATCCCCACCACCGTGACGTAACCTTTCTATCCCCTCCCCCTCCCCTCCCGTCCCCGATTCGCTGCAGAGCGTGATTCGAAGTGTGGCAGTCGGAGGTGATGGTTGTATGACTGTGTTGTGTGCCTGTGTGATTGCGTGAGTGCTCTATTTCTGAAGAAGGCCATGGCCGATAGCTGAATGTGTTGTATGTGTGTGTCTTTTGTATGTGCCTGTCGCAGCTCGTCGCCACGTCTTTGCGGTGAGTAGTAACTGTCCTCACTATATTATGTAAATAGAAATAGTTCATTCATGAACTAAACATCCCTAGTAGACACACAAGATTATTTCCCTCATTTTCTGTCAATGGTTTTTGAAAGAGCATGCACCTGTAATGCTGTTTCTGCTCTATGGTTTACAGATTGTTGATGTACCCTTGTCTGGTGGGTAAATTAACTATCATCTTAACTATGGTACTACATGTCAATGGTCGGTTTTTTGGTATGTCACTCCAATACACTCTCACATTCCATAAATATTGTAAAAACCAACAAAAACACACGATTAGTATGGATTATAAATGAAATATCAATTACATCGCAAAAAACACTACACACAGATGCCTGAACAAATTTTAAAACTGTCACCAAAGTTACTAGAATCGAACTTTGAACCTTACTGGCCACCTGAACACAACTCGTCATTGGCTGACTGCACCTCCACCATTCATCGCACTGTTGCCAAAGTCTAAATGTGAACTACCAGTCAGGTACGTAGAAACTGAACTTGAACCAAATGCTGAGTCCTCCAAAGAGTCCTTTACTCGTGTAGACTATTAAATTTTACTACAGGACCTACAATAATGTGGAATGAATGGTATCCCTCTAGAACGGATGGATAATAATACTGTTGTTGTTGTTGTTATTTAAAGGAGACTAAACTGTGAGGTCCCCTGTTCCAAACAAAGGCAGTGCAGTATAGGTTATATGAAGATAAAACTATCATTTAACACCTACACAGGTAACCCACAAAGTGGAGAGAGTGACAGTAACCGCTACATTGATAGAAGAAGCATAAAACAATAAAGTTATAAAGGCCCAGGCGTAAATATTGACAGTACAGCAGGATACTGTGGCTGGCTGATCACAAGGATAATAATGGAGGAGCCAGCCACTCCGTACTTACTAAAACTGTCAGTCAAAGAGAGGACTGACACTACAAAAGTAACAGCACATTAAAACTGTTTGACTGGTGGGTGCCGGAAAGATCAGGCTTAGGTACCCTCCATTGAATCATACGATAAAAACCAGCTGCGCAAATAAAACATCGTAGCATCATCATCTCCTAGCATAAAAGAAAGTGCATCTGGCAGGTTAAAAGACTGTCACAAGGAAACTAAAAGTGGGACAGTCCAACAGAATGTGGACCACTGTCAAGGAAGCGCCACACCGACACTGTGGCGGTTTCTCTCGACGAAGAAGGTGGCCGTGTGTCATCCACATGTGATCAATTCACAGGCAACAAAGAACAACTGACTCCCTATGACATGTCCTCAGGGAGGACTTCCATGTGACCATAGAGAGCTTCACTGCACAGAGCTCATTTGGTCCAGTCAAGTAAGCCCACTCAGAATTCCAAAGGCCACGTATCTTCCGCTGTAGCTCCAGTTGGAAATCCCTCTCCAGAAGACCAATTTCCGAGGCACTTGAGGTAGTAGCCTGCTTAGCAAGCTGATCAACGCGTTTGTTTCCAAAAACACCAATGTGGAGCAGGGTCCAAACGAAGACCAGAGCGACCAGGATGAGCAAGACTGGAAACAGACTCCTCAATTGACCACACAAAAAGGTGTTTTGGAAAGTACTGATCAAAGGCTTGCAAGCCACTCAGGGAGTCAGTACCGATAACTATAGACTCTCCAGGGCAGACTCTGAGATGTTCAAGTGCCTGACAAATACTAATAAATTCCGCAGTAAACATGCCGTACTCCCACAGGGCAACAAATGCTGTTCAACATGCTCACCATCGGCATAGATATACCCAGCACAGCCATAAACTAGGGAACCATCTGTGTACACAAATTTTGCACTGTGGAAGAAATCAAGGACTGCCTGAAATCACAAGGGAGATTCAACAGCGCAACAGAGGCTTTTGAGTCATGGTACAAGTCCAGCCAAATCTTCAGACGTGGAAGGTTCCAAGGAACAGTACAGGAAGAAGAGTGAAAAGAGGTAGGGATGGGAAAGGACTCAAGCGATGACAGGAAGGAACGAACATGAACCACAATCGGGAGATCCGATCTCAGCCATCGTCGTGCAGAGGGGAGTGCAAGCAGCTGAGAAAAGAAGCCTGTGATTCAGGTAGTGAGGTGAGTCATAAATATGGGCAGCATAGGACAAGAAGTGCTGCCGGCAAAATCACAGGGGGAGGGCCCAAGCTTCAGCAAGGAGGCTTGCCAATGGACTTGGGTGAAAGTCCCCTGTTCCAATGGACACCACTGTGGAGGCTTGGGTACAAGACCGCAATGCAGATGGGGCTGCCGAATAGCACATAAACTCCCATAGTCTAGCAATGATTGAATGAAGGCCTTACAGAGCTGCCAGAATGTGTAGGTACTGTGCCAGCATTTTTGCTTGAGCTGACGAAGGTGTGGCATCCGAGTGAGCCAGCTGTCGAGGAGCGTGCCAAGAAACCCAAGAAACCGGTGAGTCTCTTCGACAGGATGCAGTCTGTCAGTCAAGGAAAGTTCTGGGTCCAAGTGAACAGCTCGACAGTGGCAGAACTGCATAACCCTTTCCACCCGAATCTACACAATTGTGCGAGTTCTGATTTTTCCTTTTCATTAGACATCAGTCTTCTGATACAATTCCATCCGACATGCAATGATCGTGTAGGCGAAGAGCAGAGCCTGAACTATTATTGCAAGTTGGTTGGAACCATACCAGAAGATTGACGTCGGGGTAAGAAAGTAAAATCCGAACCCGCGCGATCGTGAGGTTCAGGTGGAAAGGGTTATTCCAGGTTTTTGACGGAGAGAACTGGAAACCATGGGTTGAGGCCCACGACTGCAGATATTGAATGGCTCCCTACAGATGCCTTTCAGCTCCACCAATGCTACCAGAGCTGAAGTATAAGCAAAGTCATCAGTGAACAAACAGGAAGAAACCGATGACCCCACTGCCTCAGCAAGACCATTCACTGCAATTAAAAAGAGAGGGGACACTAAGGAGGGAGCACTGTGGGACACCGTTCTCCTGGACTTGGGGTGAGCTGAGAGAGGAAGCGACCCGAACCCTAAAAGAACAGAAGGAAATAAAGTTGTGAATAAAAAGTGGAAGCGGACCCCACAAGCCCCAACCGTGCAGTGTAGATAGAATATGGTGGCATCAGGTGGTATCACATGCCTTCCGGAGATAAAAAAAAGACAGCAGCAAGGTGCTTATGCCTAATAAATGCCATACAAATGGCAGACTCCAGGGTCAGTAGGTTGTCAACAGTGGAGCAGCCTTGAGTCCGATGTTCAAGTATCCACATGGGCCGCCAACTCACGATACGTTCGAAGAACTTGCAGAGAATGTTGGTGAGGCTGATCGAGTGGTAACTATCAGCCACCTGTGAATCAGCACCTGGTTTCATCACCGGGATAATGATGCTTTCCTGCCATTGTGATGGCAAAGCCCCCTCTGCCCACAGATGGTTCAACAGGGCAAGAAGCTGGTGTTGGAACTCTGCTGAAAGGTAACGGATGTGAATCAGATCTGATCCTGGAGAAGTATTGGGGCACATGGCGAGGGCAGTTTGGAATTCCTACTCTTTGAATGGGGCATTGTATGTTTCTTTGTGGTGAAAATGAAAGGACAGCTGTCACTGTTTGACCCGTTCTTTGACGGTGTAAAAGCTTGCACCATAAGCTACAGATGCAGAATTGCGAGCATAATGGTCTGCCTGTGCCCAGCGATAGCAGTTGGGTCAGAGCACATATGTGTAAGCTTGGGATCACTGCCGGTGGACGGTACCCAAAAAGGCGCCTAATCTGGGACTATGCCCGAGACGGGGAAGTACAAGAGCCAATGCTGACAACATACTTTGCCACGAGCTATTTAAAGGCAATCGGGTTTTCTACAGTGGGGTGGCGCCGATGGCGCTGGAGCACCCACCGATGATCCCGGATGGCCTCAGTGATCCCTGGCGTCCATTTGGGCATGGACTTACGCCATGTGCAGCCACAAGTGGTGGAAATGATGGCAGCAGTGACTTGAGGAACACCATGTCCACGTCAGTTGGCAGTGATACAAGTACCATGGTAGCTGAGGTGTAATCCTGCCAATCAGCTCTACAGAGAGACCATCGAAATGGGTGGCGTGCAGGTTGGAAATGCAGGAGCGACAAAAGGATTGGAAAAAGGTCATCATAGGCCCTCAAATGGAAATGTGGAAGCAGGCTCGGACTACAAACAGAAAGGTCGATTTCCGAACACGTGCCTCACACCACGCAAAAATTTGTGGGAGCAACAGTGTTTAATAGGCAGATATTGTGCTGTGACAAAAGCGTCTCTATGTTCCTACCACGGCCTATGGTCTGCGTTACACCCCATAATGGGTGGTGGACATTACAATCCCACAAAAGGAGAAATGGTGGGGGTACTTGTACGATCAATAAAGCGATGTCAGTGAGTGAGACAGCCTCATCTGACCCGAATTCGAATAGCAACTGCTTCTATGGTCGTGTGGAGAGGCACAGCATCATTGGGGACAGTTGCAAGGATGCAGACAGACACCTCCTGAAGCTCTATCTATGTAGTCCGGTTTCTGTAGTAACACTGATAGCTGTGAGCAGGGGGAGAGAGGTACAGCAGCAGTTAACACACACCGAAGGAAGGGTACAAGGCATGTTTGGATGTGACGAATGTCCACACTCCTGACAGGCTTTTTTGTTATAATGGATTCCCCATCCATCCTATCGAGGGGCATACACCTCACTTGATCTCTCGCACTATGTTCTTGCCATGGAATGGCCATGAAAGGGAATGATTAGGGATCAGCATGAAAGGCTCCTCTACCTCACTTAGAGGTGGTGGTTATACGTCTGCCAATGTTTTGTGATCTGTTCATGGTGTTCCCACGAGCAGCTAGGGCAATTAGTGTGGCAGATTCCCCAGAGGTTGCATGCTAGCAACTGTTCAACGTCAACAGCCATGCATCACCTTGGCATGTATCACACCATGTGATTGATTTTTTTAATAGAGGTTTGTACCGTCCTCGTGACTCAGGCGATTAAGCCAAGATCCCCGGGCTCTGAAAGATACAACATTTCAATGTCGTGGTCTCTGAAGCACGCACAGAGCTTATGGTGTGGAGGACTGTTGGCATGACATAGTACACAGCTTGGGACCCCAGGATCACCAAACCCATACTCAGCAAATTAATGCTGAGCCCCTGAGGACAGGATGGGGGTGGGAGGGGGGAGGGAGGAGAGACTAGTACAGAAAAGTGTCTCATCCTGGAAAACTGCATTACAGGGGAAAAAATGTCTGATCACAGAATGGGAAATGCCAGAATACATTATCCTTTAGGATTTTATACAATTTCATATTTTTTGTAAAAAACTACAAACTGATCTTTCCAAAAACTATAATTTTATCTGCTGTTAAGGATACTAATCAGGAGTTGATACTCAAAGAAACCAGTCACAGTACAGATGGTATCTGAACACAGAATACAGTTTAGGGCTTAATCTCAAAGGCACATATTACACTGTTTTAAACAAGAAAAATGACTTGACCCCTTCAAGCCCTACTACTTTTAACTATCTTTGAATGCAAGAAACACGTTTTAGGCATAAGTGCCACTCAGAGCATCAACAATTGATTCTCAGAAGTAAAAACAATATGCACATATTGGGGATATCACTCGTCAGCTTTGAATCTTGACGTTGGTGTGTTATTGTGTGTCACGTCATCACCACTCAGTCGTTTTGAGGTGTGTATTGACAGGTGGCGCGAGTAATTACATGGTGGTGCTCTCTTGTGGTGGAATTTCAATGATTTGTTATCGTAAGCAGTCATACAGTTAGTATGATATCTGGTACTGGCACTGCTGCATCTTGTGTTCTATTATCTTGCGTTTCATTGCAAGTTATGTGTTTGTTCTTGGATTGGTTGTACTGCTTTCCTAGTTTCTTTGTTCATTGCTGATTGTTAATTCTGGAGTGGTATTCAGACAGCCAACAACACAGCTTGTTTCAAGTCTACATGAAATGGGCGAGCATCGTAACAAGCTAGTGTTGTGCTTACTGATACATAGGTATTAATTTAAAGATACTGATCAATATTTCAAATGCATGTTTCTGCGGTTAATTACACTAACTTTTCATTGTTACTGGTGGTCAGGTGATGGTTACCTGAATCTTTTTTTATTTATTTTTAATTAAAAAATTTATTGTGGTGATGGCATAGGCCTAGCGGTAAAAAGCAGCTCATCCATGTGAAAATCATGCCAATTTTGACATTCATTTTGAGATTTGAGCAATGGTATCATATCTTAGAAACTTGTCATTGCTCTCTCAATACAAACTAATACATTTATATTCATGCATTCATCTACAGACACCTATGTTTCAATTGAAAAATGCTATTCATTTTAAACATTCATCAATTGCCATGGAAATTACAGTATTGTGAAAATTTAATATGTAATTTACGACAATAGTCACAACGCCACTTTGTTAAAAAAATGCATACAATGAAAACTCATTTCTTCTTGGCTGCTGTGTGGTATCCTGAGTTTCATTTGAGGTGTAATATAGGTCAAATTAGTCCTATAACATTCTCCTTGTAATTTTGGGGATCATTTGGTATCCCAAGTGTCATTTAAGGTGAAATATAGGTCAACTGGAGTGTATGATATCATTTTAAATGGTGTTTTGTTTTATGGAGCCTGTTTTTTCCCCAATATGTTTTTGTTGTTTTTTTCCTCCCTTACAATTTTCCAGCCCAAAACTCCTACATTCCTGTGCTTGTCTCGTTAGTATCATTTCTTTGGTTTTATGTTAAATTTAGGATGTTTATACATGCCTTTTTTCAGTGTTTTTCAGTATTGTTTTTATCGGCATATTGGCTATGAGTATATATGTCATGGCCACCATGTTGATGGTGCCATGGGTCAAAGTTGACGAGTAGTACCTATACTTTCAACCCTTACAATGTGCTTTTAGCACATAAGGATACTTAAAAGTAGTTTGGCATAATTATGTGCCGGTATGTTGAGTTGGAAGGGTTTAATAATTTGAAATAGAGCCTAAAACTTTGCTTACTGGATATAAAACTTTTATCTTGCTCCTGAAAATGAACACATTTCGTGAATTCAATATGCTTTACAACACTAAATTTAGTTCAACTGGATTAGAGCAGCACATCTAAACTAGTTACTGAGAAGATTTTCACACTTTGACTGCAGATATTAATTTTGTGTCACAGATAAGTAATATTTACTATTGAAAAATTGGATTTTTGAAAAAAATGAAGGAAAACAAACAAAGGAACTTCTTCAAGAAACTAAGAAATTTGAAGCAGAAGTAAGCAATAATAGCTAGCCCAACTTCATACAGTGTCTACTTAGATTAAGACTACTAGTGGTGATATTAATCTTATGTCAAATGTGTATAATTAAGTGCAAGGAAACCTTTCTCTGAATTGGTGTTGGAATCTTGTATCCTCGCTTTTTTATTCCTTTTAAAACGGTGTAAGACAATCCCATGGACTGGAAGCCTCCTGACTTTTTAGAGCCTCCTCCCTTTTTTTTAAATGTTGCTTCATTTTCATCGTCAGTATTGTTAGCTGCTTCAGGATCAACAAATCCCAGAACATCAGTAGCCATAATGCTGTTTGTATACCTGCAAAATAAAACAGAGTATAATAATAGCAAACTTGACATTTTAATAATATTACACAATTTGAAATAGATAACTGATACGGACACTGTCTGAACAACAGATAGCAGCACTCAGAAATCAGCAAAGTGGATTTCAGATCTGATGTCTAAAACATATATTTTGAAAAGCTGTCCAGATGATATGGTAATTAAAGCTCACAATGTAGTTTCATTATAGTCACTGGAGCGCATGTCGTTGATTTATGATTTTACTGGTGCTGCTACAACCGGGTAAGCTCAACACTTCATTTGTCTCTGATCACAATCAATGTTAAGTTGGCTCAAGATCCTACGTGTATACTGATCACTGTTAAAGGTAATAGTGAGAGCACTGTAGGAAACAGCAGGCGCTGCTTTCTCTTTAATGCTTGTCACTGCTGGAACAGTTGCAATGTGGGGAAAAGACCATTCCCAACAGGCACCACCAGGTTGTAAACTTATGATGGATAAGCAAGACTTACAGAAACTCTATTTAACAATACAATTGTTACTCTTCAAACAATACTGCAACATAAGTCACCATTAAATGTAGCATCAACAGCACAAAAGAAATTTGCTGATTTTGCAGGTAAAATGTAGGTGCTCAGGTAAAATGTAGGTGCCTGAGAATCCCATGTTTTCCAGAGAAATCGTCACCCTTACTATCAATGGAGACCAATTAATTTATACCATTCAGAACATACTTTGCCATAGAGCAGCAGAAAATAAAAATTGTGTGTATGTATCTGTTAATAGTACCATACTAAAGAAAAGTAGATGATTTCGTATCTTTAACACACAATACAATCTCCAATAACATGTGAACATCAACAACTGAAGTGCTATTAATTTCTGACCTTCGTTCTGATAAAATGTTGCAGCAGAAATGTTACAAGTAACAACAAATTTTGTAAGCACATTATTGGAAGCTTCATGATTAAATTATCCATTTGCAGTAACACACACATACCAGACAACTACAATGGCATAACTGCTAAATGGATGCTACTGTCAGAAATTAACATTTCAGTCATGGTTATAGTGGTGGGCCACTTCTGGGTCTACTGATGTTTGTTCACAGGTGTCATGAGTGAAATCAGAGAAGCCATATTGACTGTCTAGTTGAAATACATATTTCCAGTGTCTTGATGACATCATGGACAACGCAAATGAGTATAATCACAACATTCTGTACCAAATATAACACCACAAGTGACCGTCGGCAATGCACAATGAAACCAGTGGGGAAATATTTCCAGTTTAATAAATAACAACAATTTAACAGTGGACAAAGTCAATAAGAGTTAATTGGTATTATACAGTGCCACCAGGTAAAAATGTCAGGAGTGCAGGAGAAACAGAAAAGCATTTCCAGATGATTTTTGTCTGTGCTTATCAACTCGGTAAGTGAGATTAGTGGTACTACCTGTGTGTGGTTAATGTCCGAGGCTAGTTTTATCTGAAAACATTTCTGTTTGAGTCAACTAGTGAAAACAATTTCATTACCAAGATTGCAATATAATAACAGTTAGCAATAAATAAAGTTTTTGTAAGAAGACTTAAAAGTGTTGGAGGGCAATGGATTGTCGCTGAGCATAAGAATGTCGCGACGTGAGCACCTATTGACCATTGCAACTATGTATTCTCTTTCCTGCTGAGTTTCTTTTGGGCAGCTTCTTTGCACCCCTCGCCAGCCACATTGTATTTTCTGTCTTGTTCTGTAACTCACAAAGATGAAAATAAAAGTTAATACGCTTGACTACTGTCCAATTCCATACTCGTGATTCCGAGTTCATTGGTTCTTGTTATTTCCGCCTGTGCAGTGAAATTCAGCCCTCCCGTGTCAGTTTATTCGCAAAAATATTTGGTCTTTGTTCTACGCCTGCTCGCCACAATGACCTCGCCGGTTCGACCACTGCCTGGATTTCAAGCTGCATGTTTTCTCAATGCAAGGACCTGCTCTTCCTATTTCTTCGAGCATTTCATCCTCTTATTCGCAATGCGAACGTTCTCAGGAGATGTTCACCACGAAGAGAACTTTATGTGCTGTGAGGAACTGTACCAATTCTGGTTTTGTGACACCAAGTGTTCTTCCTGGTGTTTCCCCTGTTTTTAGTTCTAACATGTTACCGAATCACCTTCTGTGTGTTACCAATGTACAAAATGTGCCTTTCCGGACCTTCCAAATTTGAATGAGAGACATGCAACCATCCCGCTGCACGTGTTACTGTATTCTTGCACCGACCATGTGTTTGGTCAGCAAGGCACACTTTCTTACCCTATTTGAAATTATTTGGTGCTTCAGGATAAATTGTTATCCCCGGGTCACCCCAGTTCTATCTCTTATCATTAGGACAGTTTGCCCATGAATCAAGCACACCTTTTTTCATCTGTGCAACAGACTGTGACAACAACAGTGCTGCAGCTGAAAGATTATTGGAACCGTCATCTTCACCGATGGACTGTTAGCCCCTGGCTGTCATTTCAGTTGTGACACAAATGTTACTCATGCGGCAAGTGTCAACGTTACCCACGTACAATAGTCTTCCGCATCACACGAAGCGTCGCGAGTGCAACAGTCGCTCCCGCTCTGTTACACGGCTGACATACAAGGTCTACTGTAGCCGTTCTCAGTTGCATAGTCATCCGTCTTCGCAGCACTCACCGGTGCATCAACCACACTGGACTTCCGCGCCGTTGCAACACATACTTCTACCACTCATCCACTCGCCGTTAGGGTACTGTCGGGACATTGGCTGTGGCGCGTTCCACTCCTGCGCTGCCTCAGCAAATGTGCAACAATCCTACTGCTGGTGGAGGCCTGCCTGACACTCTGGATCCACCTCTGTCTCTGACCCCTGGACGACCGCCCACACTGCCGCATTTCTCTTTTGAGGTTATCACAACTTTCTTTGCAATTGTCGAGCAAATCTTCAATCACTATTTGCTCGACGATGATGCTCATACTTGTGTCTGATCACTCACCTTCGTGAACATGTTGACCTAATATGTGATATTGTAACCTCTCCCCCAACTATGCCGCCACTGAGGAGACCGTCCTGAAAGTCACCTGTTAACCCTAGAATGGTCGGGCTGGGTCTGTGAGACCAAGTAGTTTTTGTTTCACTGATTTTATATTCTTATAATTGCTGATTTGAATCTAGCGGTCCTCTAGCTTCCTGAAACACCCGAGAAAGCGTTGAGGTTTTTAATTGTTTAGTCATTGTTTGGCAGTCTTTCAAAAAGCGCGCGGGACTGCCAGACCCAGACCGACTGTCTACGTAACTAATTTCTGCCAGTGCGATCCCGCTTATATTTTGTTGTATTGTTGAGTTGCCAGTTACTTTGCGGACTATTTGTGATATCCTAACACTAAGTTATCAGTCAATAGTTTATACTATAAAATTGGCATGAGAAAGTCTCTCGTACAGTGAAATATACAAAAATTTTATATGACAGTTGACAATTAGTTTACTTCTTACCCAATCTCAAGAGGCTGTCACATGAGAAGAATATAAGTGTTGTTGGTACGTAAAAAAAAAGCGCCTGAAATTCCGTTTGAGTTTTTACCCAAAAAATCTAAAGAAATGTACTCAAGTATGTTTGAATTTCAGGAATACATCACATTGCTTTCACATGTTCCAAAACAGAACAAATCAGTATTGCTTTTGTCATCAATGCATAATGATGATGAAATTGACAGTGACAGCGGCGGAAAGAAAAAGCCGAGTATAATAAAGTACTTCAACAAAACCAAGGGTGGCGTAGACATTGTTGATGCTATGTGTGGTGAATACACAATTGCCAGAGGAACAAGACGCTGGCCTCTCTCTCTTTTTTTTTTTCAGATGTTGAACATTGCAGCTCTGAATGACTACATTGTGTTCAAAGACAACGGAAATGTTTCATTTAGAAGAGAGTACCTGAGAACCTAGGGAAGTCTCTCGTAACACCATATTTAAAAATGTGCGCAACCCAGGCAAACCTTCCCGCGCCAAATTCACAGGCTTGCTTCTAACCTCTCCGGCACCCAAGAACAAGGCATAGTTGAAGATCCACAACCAGGAAGAAGGGGAAGATGCTACGAATGCAAAGACAGCAAAACAAAACACTTTTGCAAAGTTTGTAAGGTGTGGTTACGCTTGGCACATGCAGAAATAGTTTGCGGTGAATGTTTTGAAAAGTGACGATTTTAGAGGCCTATACCTCACAAACTATTCATATGTTCACAATTTCCAATTATGTAGTGATAATTCAACATTTTTGCTTCTTAGTTATTGTACTTATTCTCATTTATATTCATATTTCAATGAAATTTTCTTGTAAATTCTGTTTACTAACATTTGGTACTACAAAGTTGTATGTTTTTCAGTTTTATTTTATTATAATTATTGTACAATTCAGACAGGTAAAATAATGTCACTGTATCATTTAGTACATTCTGAATAAAATAAACAAATAGTCATTTTATGAAAATATACATTTCGTCACTTATTAAAAGTGTTTTATATATTGGGTCTCTCAGACCCAGCCCGACCATTCACGAAACTTTTTTTGCCCAACCGTTCCAGGGTTAAGACGTTCAGACACATTATTCATGAAGAACATTTAGGAGACAAGAAGCCTTCACGACTGTGGTGCCACCTTCGAATGCTAGTCAATGAACATTACATGCCTAACTCCATCCTCACAGCTGTCTGGTCGAGCAAACTCCTACTCGCTGTGCAGACAGCCCTCACCTACAACATTCTTTAGCCTCCGAGCAAATGCACCCACATCGCCGACGAGGCCTATCTGCTCGAGGTGCATCGGCCCCAATTCACCTCCTGGTCTCAGTCATTGCAGCACCTCCCTGCAGCTCGGAGTGGCCACCCGCGTACTACGAAAGTCACCCACAAGCAGCCAGGCACGGATCATCACTTTCATGCCTGGCAGGCCTGAGCTTCGCCTTCTCTGCCTCGACAGCTCATTCGACTCCGATGAGGGGCCTCCCCTGCTCATCTGCTTCCCACAGGAACAGGCTCTGGCTCCTCATTACACGCACTGTTATTATTATCGTTGGTTTGGTTTTTTTTTTTTTTGTTTTTTTTTTAGGTTTTAGGGCGCACAACTTCTACGGTCATTAGCACCCAGACAAAAACATAGATTCGCTAGATCTCAAAAAAAAAAAAAAAATATATATATATAAATATAAAAATAAATAAATAAATAAATTGGTGACTGTCAGAACATCAAGAAGAGGCTAAAACGAAAGATAAAAGACAATTAAAAGGGTTAAATAACCTTCGATAAGTTGGCCAAGTTGATAAAACGCAAAACTCGAGCAGCTGCTCGTGTGTCATCAGCTAAAATTTCCTCCAGAGTAGACGGAAAGTGAAGGGCTACACAGAGATGATTAAAATTTACACAAGACAGTAAAACATGTCGCACTGTCAGCAGTTCACAGCAGGAGCACAGCGGTGCAGGGTTGGCGGATAGCAAGTGACGGTGGCTTAAACAGCAGTGCCGATCCGCAACCGGGCCAGAATGACCTCCTCCCGCCGAGAGGGGCGTGAGGAGGTCCTCCAAGCGGTCGGGGTCGGTTTTACAGTTCTCAATTTATTATTGTACAGTGAAAACCACGCACTGTGCCAGGACGACACGATACTCCGGCGAAAAGCCCGTTGAACATCGTCCGATGGGACGCAAAAGGTAACCATGCTAGGCAAAAGAGCTGCGGACTTGGCTGCTATGTCGGCGGCCTCATTCCCGGGCACATCCATGTGGCCAGGGACCCACAGGAAAGAAACGTGACAGCTGTCATCTGCTAGCAACTGGAGGGAGCTTTGGATCCGATACACGAGAGGAAGGTTCGAGAAAGGGTCCTTAAGACTCTGCAGGGCACTAAGGGAGTCCGAACATATGGCATAGAAAGGTTGGCGGTGGCGGCAAGTGTACAAAACGGCCTGGTGGAGGGCAAAAAGCTCAGCCGTGAAATTCGAGCAACGGTCAGGGAGCTTGTATTGGAAACGGTTGTCCCCGACGACGAAGGCAGATCCGACACCGGCAGTGCTCTTGGAACCATCAGTGTAAATAAATATGGCATTATCGAACCGCGAACGGAGTTTGACAAGCCTCTAGCAGTATACCAAATCCGGAGTGCTCTCCTTGGGGAGCGAACTAAGTTCAAGGTGAGTGTGAACCTGGGCCTGATGCCACGGTGGCAATGGGCTTTCGCTCAACCGAAAGGTGGAAGGAAGGGTAAAATCGAGCCGCTGCAGTAGCCTGCGAAACCGAACTCCAGGTGGAAGCAAGGCAATCGCAGACAACTGATATTGGCGATCGAGTGAGTCGTGAAAAAATAATCGGTAAGATGGATGGTTGGGCATCGACCGCAGGTGGCATGCGTACCGACACAAGAGTATGTCACACCGAGTGGTCAAGGGTAATACAGCAGCCTCGGCATACAGACTTTCAACAGGGCTGGTATAAAATGCACTGGTCGCCAGACGTAATCCCCGATGGCGGATAGAGTTGAGACGACGGAGAATCGACGGCCATGCAGAAGAGTATACAAGGCTTCCGTAGTCGAGCTTCGACTGAACAATGGCCTGGTAAAGGTGAAGCAGGACGGTACGATCCGCTCCCCATGACGTGCCACTGAGGACACGAAGAACATTAAGGGATCGGGCACAACGGGCAGCCAGGTAGGACACGTGTGTGGACCAGCAAAGTTTACGATCTAACATGAGTCCCAAGAATTTCGTACTCTCCACAAAAGGGAGAGCAACAGGGCCGAGATGTAGAGAAGGTGGAAGAAATTCCTTATATCTCCAGAAATTTATACACACCGTTTTCTTAGTAGAGAATCGGAAGCTGTTTGCGATGCTCCAGGAATATAGACGGTCAAGACAGTGTTGAAGAGAACGTTCCAAGAGACACGTCCGCTGGGCGCTGCAATAAATTGCGAAATCGTCAACAAAAAGGGACCCGGAAACGTCGGCTGAAATACAATATACGATCAGATTGATTGCAATGGCAAAGAGAGCCACACTCATGACGGAGCCCCATTCTCCTGGCAAAAGGTATCTGACAAAACAGAGCCCACCCGTACCTGGAACTTGCGATCCGCCAAAAACGCTTGAATGAAAAGAGGGAGGCAGCCCCGAAGGCCCCATGTGTGCAACGTGTGGAGAATGCCTGCTCTCCAACAGGTATTGTATGCCTTCTCCAAGTCGAAGAACACTGCTACTGTTTGACGCTTCTTTAGAAAGTTATTCATAATGAAGGTCGACAATGTAATGAGGTGATCAGCAGCAGAGCGGTGTCGATGAAAACCGCATTGGATATTAGTCAGGAGGCGACGAGATTCGAGGAGCCAGACCAACCGAGCGTTAACCATGCGTTCCATCACCTTACAGACGCAGCTCGTCAGAGAAATGGGGCGACAACTGGAAGGAAGATGTTTGTCCTTCCCTGGTTTGGGGATGGGGAAAACAATGGCTTTACGCCAACTTGTGGGAACATGACCTTCAGTCCATATGCGATTGTAAGTACTAAGAAGAAAACACTTGCCCGCAGGAGAGAGGTTCTTCAGCATCACAATATGAATGGAATCGGGACCGGAGCAGAAGATCGGGACAGGGCGAGAGCACGGTCTAGCTCCTTCATGGTGAAGGCGACATTATAATTTTCACAATTAAAAGAGTGGAAAGAAGGCGGCCGTGCCTCCTCTACCTGTTTGCGAGGGAGAAAGGCAGGGTGGTAATGGGCAGAG
Source organism: Locusta migratoria (assembly GCA_026315105.1). NCBI lineage: Eukaryota > Metazoa > Arthropoda > Insecta > Orthoptera > Acrididae > Locusta > Locusta migratoria. The sequence goes on along the minus strand of CM048745.1, from coordinate 270,901,648 downwards.
CTCGAAACCTCCGCAAAGAAACGGCCCAATGCGTTGGAAACATCAGCGGGGTCCACGAGGACTGCGTTCTCCACGGTCAGGCCAGGAATTGGGGAGGGGACCTTGATGCTGGATAAATGGCGTAGGCCACCCCAAACAACCGTGGAGGGAGTAAAACGGTTAAAAGAACTAGTAAAAGCAGTCCAGCAAGCTTTTTTGCTGTTGTTTATGATACGACGACATTGCGCTCTCATTCGTTTATAATTTATGCAATTCTCCAAAGTTGGGTGGCGGCAGAAGGTGCGTAACGCACGGCGCTGGGCTCTAAGCGCGCCGCGGCAGGCTGCAGTCCACCAAGGGACCGGCACACGACGTGGAGAAGATGATATACGAGGTATGGAATGATCGGCAGCAGTGAGAATAACCTCTGTTAGGTATTCGACCTGACTGTCACAGCTGGGAAAATTCTGATCGTGAAAAAACAGCCATGGAAGAATAAAGCCCCCAGTCGGCTTTAGAAATGTTCCAACTGGGGGGACGAGGAGATGGGGAATGATGCAGGAAGTGGATGATACAAGGGAAATGTTCACTCGAGTACTTGTCAGAAAGTGCATGTTTTACCACTCAAACCGACCGGCAAGCTGAGGAGTGTATATCGCAAGGTCTATGTGGGAGTAAGTATGAGTTGCGTCAGAAAGGAAGGTCGGTGCACCTGTGTTGAGGCAAACAAGATTGAGGTGTTGGAGAAGGTCCACCAAAAGGGAACCTCTCGGACAAGGCGCCGGAGAGCCCCATAGGGGGTGGTGGGCATTGAAGTCGCCTACCAACATGAAAGGTGAAGGGAGCTGGTCGACGAGGTGTAGCACATCTGCCCCAGTAAGGGCAGATGACGATGGCGAATAGATATTACAAAGGGAAAAGGTAAATGTGGATAGAGTTATGCGGACGGCAACTGCCTGTAGGTGAGTATTCATTGTAATGGGATGGCAATAGACGTCATCTCGAATGAACATCAGAACCCCTTCATGGGCTGGGGTACCTTCCACAGGTGGCAGGTCGAAACGCATAGAGGTGTAGTGGGGAAAGTCTGCACGATCACTTGGACGCAACTTAGTTTCTTGGAGACAGACTAGAAGTGGGCAGTGCAATCTAAGGAGTCCCGATTGGAACGAATGCCGCGAATATTCCTTTGAAGGAGCGCCATGAGGATAAAAGCGAAAAAGCAAGCAGGGTCACCTCGACAGCCGTTGAGGTCCGGATTTCGAGGGAGCACTGCTATCGCTGTCTAGGGGCAAAGGGTCATGGTCCATAGGTTCGACCGACACGCCTGCCACTTCCTTGAGTTGATCAGGAGGGGCAGTTTCCACCACCGGTAAAGGGCACGGGTGCCCGGCAGACGGAGCGTCCCGGTGAAACAGAAGACGGCCGAGGCCGGCAACTGTTGGGCGGCGTGACGGATGGGTCACGCCTCGGCGGGGAAGGTGAGGAACTCTTTTTCTTGTTGGCTCTTCTGGAAGATTGACGGTGAGAAGAGGCAGTTGACGGTTGGGAAGCCCGAGAATGCAGGCAAGTGCAAATATTGTCCACGAGTGCATTAAAACTATTGACCAGTTTGAAGGTCTACTGTCAAAGTGGTTGACTGAATACGAACAAGTGCTTTGCATGCGGTGTGAGAGAAAAGACACTGTCCTCCACTTACTGACACTCGACTAGCCTCCATTAACCGAGACATTGCAACTCTTCGAGCACCTCTAAAGGGCACTCGCTCCAAAGTCAGTACTTGCGTTTCCTCCACGAGTGCTATCAATGACGTCGTGCCTGCGCACGAGGTTACCAGTGTTTGTGACAGGTCCGTGTCTCCACGCCATTCCTATGTAGATATTTGTAAACAAAACTTTGATGCCATGCCAATGCCACACAGACACTTTGGCCCACTCTAGCAGCTGCCTCCTTTACTGCTGCTCCCCTACCCACATGGCAATCTTCTTCTGTTTCACACTCACCTGTTCCATTGTCCGCATCCAGAACTTTAACTTCTTCGACTCGCACTCCGTCACCTGTGTGTGGTCTCCCTAGGAACTACTCTAACAGACTTCATGCGTCGCCATCTTGTGATAGCATTACAGTGTCTCCCTTGCGTGCACCTGCGGCCAGTGCAGCTACTACTTTGGCATCACGGCTGTCACAAACTCTTCTGTGCCACCTCCCACTATCACGGCTCCTTTGGCCCTGTCCCACCTCGGGTCTCGCTCAGTGTCACGCTCCCCAAAGACACGAGTGATCCCGTACAGCTTTTGAATGCTGGCATCATTGAACCCTGGTCCAGTAACAGTTCGTCACCTATTCATTTAGTGGACAAGAAGGATGGTACACAGTACTTGGCGCATGTGTGGCAACTATTGTAGACTCGACCCCTGGATTATAATGGACAACTATCCCATTCCCAAAATTGCTGATTTCATGCAAACTGTGGCAGGTGCGAAAGTGTTTTCTGTAGTGGACTACAAGCTTGCATATCATCAAATTCCAATGGATAGCAAGGGCTTTGAAAAAAATGTAATCACAACCCCCATTGTCTAGTGCCATTATTGTTTTATGCCGTTTGGCTTGAAAAATGCAACAGACATGGTAACATTTTATCAATGAGACCCTTTTCCCACTGTACTTCTGTATTGTTTACCTCAATGACATTAGTGTTCAGCAATTCTGTCAAGGAGAACAAGAAACACGTGCAGATCCTTCTCAACACACTCGCCTCAGCCAGCACAGAACTTAACAACAACAACAAGAAATGGTTTCACTGATTCTCCTTTCCATGCCCCCCAGAGAAGGTTGACCACATTAGGAACTTGTTTCATCCCTCAACCTTCAAAGAAATACGACATTTTCTCAGGACAATTAACTATTACTGACGTCACTTACCCGGTGCTGCCGAGCTCCAAGGCCCCCTCCCCCCCCCCCTCACTGATGCCCTATCAGGTAAACATACCTTCAGCAATCGCCCCATTTCCTAGAAAGATGCCATGACTTCTGTTTTCTCTCTTAGCAAAGGCTGTTACTATTGCACACCCTCATCCAGATGCTGATATTTTCATCACGATTAACACATGACACCGCCATTGGTGCAGTTCTCAGCCAGACCACTAACGCCGACACTTCTCACCTGCAATTCTTCTCAAATAAACTCCGTAACGCTCAAAACAAGTATTCCACTTTTGACAGAGAGCTCATGGCAGTAAACAAGGCTATCAAACATTTAAACACTGCTACTGACAGTCACTCTTTCTAAGTCCTCACCAACCTCAAACCATCTGCAGCTGCCATTCTCAATCCTCCAGTGGATCCTCCTCTCAGCCCACCCACTATTTTGATTTTATTTCACAATTCACTACTGATATATGTAACATCAAGGGTGCCGACAATGTCATTGCTGATTTCTTGTCCTGCATTGATGCAGTCTCTCAGATGAGACACGATGCAACTAATACATGATAGCAGCTCTTCTCTTACACCTATCCGCACCACCTTCCCAGCATCTCATGTGAGGTTTGGTGTGACGAATCGACTGGCAAGCTACGCTCCTCCATCACTCGCTGCCTACGGTGCGTGATCTTCAAGGAACTTCACAGTCTACCTCACCCTGTTATTAAAGCTTCTACCAGATTATTTGCCAACCTTTTTGTCAGGCAGTACATGAAAAGAGACTGCCAGGACAGTCACGTGCCTGCATTTTCTGCCAGTGGAGTAGGGTCACAACACACACCACCCCCTCCACGGGCTCTTTTACGGCTCCTGCAGGATGTTTTCAGCAAGTTCACATTGACCTGGTCGGTCCCCTTACTCCTGTTGTCAGCTTTCGCTATATCTTAACTGCTATCGACCACACCACTTGTTAGGCCACTGAACTGTAGCTCGTACTTTAATGCACACATGGATTGCTCGTTTTGACTGCCCCTACATACGCCACAGCCAACTAGGGTAGGCAATTTGAGTCTTCTCTTTCCAAAGCCCTATTCAATCTCTTCAGAATCCGCCACATTCACACCACTGCCTATCACCCACATCGCACATTGAAAGTCATGACATGCCATGGACCGAGGCTCTGCCAATGGTTTTGCTTGGTCTTCATACCACTTATAAAGAGGATCTGCAGGACACAGTGTCCGAGTTTGTTTATGGTCAGAGACTAACATTTCCAGGTGAGCTCGTGTGTCTGTCACCCCCAAGTCCGCCCACCAAATTACCATCCTTTGTTGACCGTATCAGGATTAATCACTCCAAGATTCGTTCCCCCCCCCCCCCCCCTCTCCAGCCACTCTTCCCCCACTTTCACAGGGAGATTGTCCTTTCGTTTTCCTCAGAGACAATTCTGCCCCCCCCCCCCTCACTCCGGACCGCACCACGCCCTGAATTGGGGTAACAACACTTTCATCATCTCCATCAACAATTTCCCGGTGACGGTCTCAGTAAATATGGTTAAACGAGCTTATATCGAGTTTCCCTCCATGCCAACTGACAGTACACTGCCCACGAATGGCAGCTTAGGCAGTCCTGTGCATTTCTTTGTTCCCTTATCCCCGCCCCCTCCACCTCAGCCATCATCATCCAGAGACCCCTCTGTCCCCTCCTTCCCTCCTCTGTAATGTCCCTACCATCCCCTTATTTGCCCTTTCAGGGTTTCACATGTTGCCCACTTCCTCCCTCTCCAAAGCCTTAAGTTCATCTCCCTCCCCTATGTGCTAACCTCTCCATTATCTTGAGGGATCAGTACCTTTTTGTGTAATGCTTATCTATTCCTGCCTCACCCCCTTGTACTCCCATTGAGTGGCATTTCCTGAAACACATCAGCCTCCCGTGAGAGGTGCGCCTCCCGGAGATGTGTGCTTTCATTCTTTTGATGTCAGAGGTTCTTATCTACACTCTTCTACCCCCCTCATTGTCATGACCTCCATGAGCAGATCTGTTGCTCACCAGCCTCTAAACAGACAAGAAGCCTTCACAACTGTGGAGCTGCCTTCAGTTGCTAGTCAATGAACATGACACGCCTGACTCCACCCTCATGGCTTGTCGACGCCGCTGCCCGAAGATACCGCCAAGCTGTCTGTCACTCTAATGCTTCATCATGCTCTGCCTGATGCTGAGGTCGCCTCCTCCGCCACCTCATCAGTGTGTGGGGGGGGGGGGGGGGATGTGTGGCGACGCGACCACCTATTGACTATTGTAACTATGTAATCTCTATGCAGATGAGATTCTTTGGGGCAGCTTCTCTGCACCTTACCAACCATGTTGTATATCCAGTCTTGTTCTGTAACTTGTGGAGTCGAGAATAAAAGTTATTGTACTCGACTAATGTGGTTTTTTGTGGAGCCCAAAACCCATCTAATTCCATAAGATTTTAAAATGGCTCAGACCACATGCTTAAAAAAAGATAGTAACAATGATATGCTTTCTAATGTTCCAAGGTATTATTGAATACACAGCTGAACAAGGCACAATGACCTTGAGTGATCCTTGTGAGGTGTTGATCGACACATGAAGAGCCACCAGGTGGTATGACCACCATGAGGCAATGCTAGCAGTTGTATATTATGTTAAATGGTTTTTTTGTGGGAAAGACTGACACAAAATTTGCAAGAACAGGAATATTGATCTATTAGTGACAATCCCGGTTAAAGTCTAGAATAGGATCAGTGTCAGTGGCATTTTCACATTGTTCATAGGTTGGCAACACATGACTATGTGTAGCCAATGAGAGGTGAAAAAAAGATGGAACAGAATTGATTTTATAAAAGGTTTGTCATTTTGATGTGGGAGCAATTTGATTTAAAGACTCATTACACCACAAACCAACAGCCAAGCTAGAGGCAGCCAATCAAGATCCGGTTAGACAGCTATCACCTTTCAACACTTGTTTCTCACAACTTCATCTGAAGGCATGAGTGACAATCCCAGAGGCCGTCATCCTCATCTGCCTACCTGGAGCATGTGCTTTCCAGCATCAGCAACCTACTGGTCATTAACATCAATTATATCACACACCAAAAGATACAAACCGCTGCACAATTAGTGCATAGCACAAACTTTGACAAAATGCTCAACTTAATGATAATATAGTGAGGACAGTTTACAACTCACCGCAAAGATGTGGCGACGAGCTGCGACAGGCACATACAAAAGACACACACATACAACACATTCAGCTTTCGGCCATGGCCTCCTTCAGAAAATAGAGCACTCATGCAATCACACAGGCACACAACACAGTCATACAACCATCACCTCCGACTGCCGCACTTCGAAGTGCGGCAGTCGGAGGTGATGGTTGTATGACTGTGTGATTGCTCTATTTCCTGAAGAAGGCCATGGCCGATAGCTGAATGTGTTGTATGTGTGTGTCTTTTGTATGTGCCTGTCGCAGCTCGTCGCCACATCTTTGCGGTGAGTTGTAAACTGTCCTCACTATATTATTAATTCCAACCTGGACTTTCCATTATCAACTTAATGATAGTGTTTTCATAAGCTACCAACAGCCTGATCTCCGCAATGTAGGCTAGTGTCGAGTTTTCAGATTTTGGCAGCAGTGGGAGCAAACAATCATATAGAGTGATGGGATTACTTTTTCGTTCCGACCATGAAACAAATAATTAATGCTGTTCCTACTCTATGGTTGACAGGTTCTCGATGTTGCCTTGACCACTCAATAAATTAACTGTAATATGCACCAGAAAAATTAATAACAAAACATTCACTAAAAGAACATGGCTGCTGTACTTCACTTGCAGCGACCGTACCCTACATGTGAACACACAACACCACCCTGCGACACAGACTGTATAATTAAGCCCAAAATTGAACTAAGAGAAAAAGAAAGTTGAAAGACATTGGTGTGGCTAGTAGCCGTTTAGGTATCCAAACTTTTCAGAAACAGAAATTTGTGCAGATAGAGACCAGAAAAGCTAGAATCTAGATCAGGCTGCATCAGCATACTGCTCTCGTTTGTGGCATAATGCAAAACTTAGCACCACCTCTGCTTGTAGTTGTACGTACGTTGGGAGGCAACATTTAGTCTGTAAGGTGGTGAAAGCCAAGGAATGTGAATGCAGAAAAACTAGTTGAGGTGCGAGTGTGATAAGGTGCATATCCCAAAGTCTAAGTTTAGGTCTATCTAGACATTTGAATTCCCGAAGCATTTCAGTAACATTTGTGCCCTGATCGCATCTACCAGTTACAAACCTATCCGCACACCTCTGAACTTCTTCTATATCTTCCTTTAAACTGATCTGATGGGGATCCCAAGCACTTGACCAATACTCAAGAAGGGGTCTTCCAAGCGTTTTATATGCTGTCTCCTTTAACAGACGAAGCATGCCTTCCCAAACCTCTCCCAATAAACCATAGTCAAACATTTGCCTTCCCCATGACATCTTTATAGGCTCATTCAATTTCATATCGCTGTGCAGCCTTACATCTAGATATTTAATTGATGCGACTGTCAAGCAGCACACTACAAATGCTGTATTCGAACATTATGGGATTGATTCTCCTACTCATCTAGATCACCTTACATTTTGCTACATTTAGCGCTAGTTGCCATACCGCACACCATCTAGAAACTTGGTCCAAGACATCCTGCTACAGTGTTTCAATGTTGACACCCTCTTGTAGACCTTAGCATCATCAGCAAAGAGCCACAGATTCCAACTCACTCTGTCTGTCAGATCATTTATATAGACAGAAAATAATAGTGGTCCTATCAGACTTTCCTGGGCATTTGTAAGTTCATTTACAACTCAATATGTAGTGGTATATTGGTACTGTAAGTGTCAACTGACAATAGCATTACCGGTACACACAATTAGAAAATTCTACAAGGCCAGAAAGTCTATAGTTTCAAATGTAGACGTTGATAAATTTCTGAACCCCAAGAAGAGCATCTCGTATTACAATGGACAACTTGCCTAATACTAGTGAATACTGTACGAGTAAAACCAAACATGTAGACACAAGACAGCAGTTTATATGAGCAATATGTCAGCGTAAATCAGTCTGGAGTACACACATTCTGACGGAATACCAGCAGACTGTCGTCATCGTCTGCTGTTGCACGCTTTTTGACTGAACAATAAAAAACTTATCACGTAGCCTTCACAGCCTGGCCGTAAAATTAAGTGTTTTTTTACCTGCTAGTTAACACAAACACTGGTAAACAAAAAAATACATTTAACCACAAGGAACACAGTTCTATGACGTCCGCATTAGCAGCCTATACAGCAAAATGTACTCCACGCCCGTTTCAGTGTATAATGAATGACACACTCAAAGCTTACACGTACAAGTTAATAGAACACTATAACTTACTTCACAAATCCAAGAATTTTATTTCATTCGTTTACACTTCTTCACTACAAAAATACACATCTAGTCCACATTGCACATGTGTTTATTGTTTTGTATACTCTACAAATCAAAGAAGTTCGTATAGCACGCATAGCCTTCTTTCACACAAAGTCAGGCGAAGGAATCGTAATGAAGCTATATCGATTGTATGTCGATCTATTAAGTTTGTATCGTTTTAATCAGTGAGCTCCAAAGACGTGCCTTTCACTTACGTTTAAATGGAACACGTCTTCCGGAAGACGAAAACCGATTTTCGTAATCCGTTTTTCGCTGTCGTGTTTACATGGCATAGCCTGAATCAGATTTCGTAGCTCACTTAAAATGGCGGCTGGAAAACCGCTGATTCAGTTCCTTATTTAGTCTGCACAATCGCTATTTTTCTTTATTTAAATACGCAGATTTATGTTCACTCACATATTTATACCTTTATTTCACATTAGAAAATATCACTGTTTCCATATGTGCCGAATATTCTTAACAAGAAAACACAATCTGACAAGCCAAGAACGCTTCAAAAACGGTTGCGTTTACATGGGCACGAAAATCGATTGTGGAACTGGAAAACCGCTTTAGAGAAGCGGATTTCCAGAATCGATTTTGGAGTGTTTACATGACCAACCAAAAGCGGAATTGGGAAATCGGTTTACGAAATCCGGTTTTGGGAGCCCATGTAAACGGGGTGTTTATTCGTAAAACCGTTTTCGAGTGGTACTTACATGGAGGTAAAAGGTTACCTCCATGTTCCCAGCAGTACATAGTTCCGTAGTAGCAGAACTCTGAGGCAACATAACCGTTAATAATTGCGATTTTCACCGTAGTACATAAGTTACAGGGTACCAGTAGTAACAGATATATTTCGTACATAGACAAAACTACAGCACAAGCAAAGCAGCTAGCTAGCTTGAGAAGATGCTTGCACAAGAATTCTTGTTCAAACTTGCATGAGTGTGTTATGAAAAATTCACGCAAACATCAAGGTTGTACTGGTAGCTTTTTCGATTATGACGCAACTGCAAGGATTCAAGCGCGTGAATTCGTAGGTAAATGTACCAATATTAAATAGTTTTGTGCAAATATACACGAAGACTTGATTTTATCCTGTCAATTAAGTTGATAAAAATTGTAATGTATTACGAGTCAAATAAACGCCAATTCACAGTGTCCATCACGTCATGTCACCGTCCGTCAGAACATTCCAAATATATTTGTAATGGCGGCATTCACACTGTCCGTCATCGGACCGTCACGTCACGTCAAGCTATCTCGAGAGGAATGTTTATTTTTTCGTGTGAAAATAGATGTCGATGTTTTGAAATGTTGTTTCAATTCCCAGCACTTTACACACTAAGTTGGCCAAAAGCATACATTGTAAAGTTTTCTTTGTTCGTCAATAACATTTAGCGTTGTTGTTCTCTCAATTCCAGTATTAAACTATGACTTTCTACATGACAGATCGCCACTCATAACTTCACTTTCAACATTGCGTATTTGGGATAGGCGAACTGACGTGATGGGCAATGACGGACAGTGTGAATACAACTTGGCATGACGGACTTGTGTCTGGGGGTAGCAAAACTTGGGGCCGTTTGGGTGAGCTGAACGGGTATGCTCGGCTAACTTCGGATCTACAGTTCATACAGTGCCATCTGGAGACAAACTGCAAAAGCTTTTCGCGCGCTAATTTTCGTGTCTGTTTGTAGTACTTTTGCGGCTTGGTTTGCACATATATTTCGGATGTCAAACTGTGTCGTCGTGGAGAAGTATAATTGCAATTTGTGGCCTGCAACCTACGTCAATAACAAAGGCTTGTATCACCATATCTTATGCAAGCATCTAGTTGGTGACGTCGAAATACTTACGTGTGTTGTGTGTGGTTATTCCACTCTGAGAGCAATCTTTTTCAAGCAACATGTTTCTCATATGTCTATGCACGAAAATCTGCATTCATTCAAATGTTATAGATTTCACATTTGAATATATGACAGGAAACTGCACAGTTGCTATTAAAGAGCCTCTTTATTACAACGTGTTAATTCAAAGGCAGAAACTCCATAACGAAAACCATCAGAACCCGTACTTGTAACTCACTGAACAGAAATTGGAGGGTAGATGCGTTATCACAGAAATTAAATACATACAAAACGTAAGCAAGAACTTTGTCATTTCCTTCTTTATTCATGAAAAACTTGTACGCATATGTTATCATTGGCCAAACATGAAGAGCGTTAACACATGAGAGAAAAAAATTATGCAAACCTTATCATACAGCTTCTCTTAAAATCTACAGGTGTGTGGAATATACCTGTAGATATTTTCATGATTCCTCAGATTATTACAGTTTTATTTTGGTGACGATATGGTTAGGAAAGACATTCTACTTTGTGCAAAACATGCTAATACAAGATAAATATGTGGAAAATTTATATCGTTTTATGTGCAAATAAAAAATGTCATTTCTGACAATTCATAAGTGTACAAACAGTAGGGCCTGTCAAAGGAACACTGCCATACATTATATCATGATTCTCACCATAACAGATTGTCTTTTGACAGTTTTACTTGTTCATCTTAGCCTCTACTGTTATTAGTAAAAATTTTCACTCGCTTCTTATTTAGTACGAAAGTCAAGGGGCAATCACATAGCACAGGAGTGGCGCAGGCATCTGTGTGCCGTAATCATAATAATTAGAAATATTCCCGAACTAGCAACATAAGTTTAAACCACAGGGAATGTCTTGATCTGAACATCTCTTAAAATATTTCACACACTAACAGAAACCAATTAATAATGGTCTTGTGTATTTATTGCTCTAATAATACACTGTAATTGGAATAAGGCTGTTCAAGATAGCACAATCTCAGCTGCTTAAAAATCAAATTAGCTCTAGGTTATTAAAAGAAATTGGTGCCCATGAAGTTTCAGTGTATATTCGCAATAAGCTCCAGATTCTGTTCATTTTATTTGCGTTGTCTTCTGCAGTCAGAATCGAACAGAAATGTTTTGTTAGCACTACAAGAACTGAAAAATTTGTATCATGACATTACTTTGCAAAAATATGAAGTTACCTATATTTTTATTTCAGGGATTTATTTTCGAAGACTTTTTAAAGTCCTTAATTACCATACACTGTAGATCCTACAGACACACAATGTAAACAAGATTACAGATGACATAAAAGTTTTCTGGGTATGGTACTGCATCATGATGTAAGGCTATTACTTAAATAACCGACGTTTTGGCCAACGTTATCCAGATGAAGGCCACTGTAACGTTGGCCGAAACGTCAGTTATTTAAGTAATAGCCTTACATCATGACGCGGTATCATACCCAGAAAACTTTTATGTCATCTGACTCTGGCCGCGGAAGCCTACGTAATTATAAGATACAGACTGAAGTAATACACGTGAAAATTTAACAGCTGCGTGTTGATTTTTCACAAGTATTGTGTTGTGTAGTAAGCTTTTACTCCCTGCCACCAGGAAGCGTTACAAGCTTCAAATCCGAAGTTTGCTGAGCGTAGCCGATCGGCTCACCCGAACAGCCCCAAGTTTTACTATCCCCAGACACAAGTGACATGACAGTACCGTGACATGACGTTGATGCAAAAATATATTGTTGACTCTCACTTACATAGGTAGAAATGACCATCAGAATAAAATATGAGAAATCAGAGCTAGAGCTCGAACGTAGAGATTCAGGACTTCTTTCTTCCCGCGCGCTATTCGAGAAGGGAATGGGAGATGGACTCGTAAATAGTACGACGGCTATCCACAAAGTACATTACGTTTTCGTTTGTGTCCCTTAGGGGCGGCACTAGCGCGGCCATCTTGGTGTCATGGCATTCCGCCGCTCAGTCGACATCCTGCCGTGCTAGTGAGGGTTCATGCTGTACTCCATTGAGTTACTGTGACAGTTTGAAATGTCAGCATTAATTGAAAATGCCACGAAGTGTGGAGTGCGTGCTGTAATACGGTTTCTGACTGCAAAAAACTGTACACCGATAGAAATCTATTGGCAGCTTTGTGATGTGTATGGGGACAACATAATCACTGAAGGTGGAGTGCGTCAATGGGTCATAAAATTTAAAAATGGCCGAACTAACGTTCACGACGAAGAGCAAAGTGGAAGACCCAGCATAGTGGGTGCCAAAGTTGTCGAAAAAGTCTATGCCGCGGTCCATGAAAACTGTAATTTCATAATAACGGAACTCTCTATGAGTGTTCCACAAATTTCACGAAGTTTGTTGCACGAAATCATTACCGAAAAGCTTGGTTACCACAAGTTTTGTGCAAGATGGATACCAAAAATCGTGACAGAGATTCACAAAAATCAGCGAATGGCTGCAGCGTTAACGTTTTTGGACAATTACGAGAATTATGGCGACTCATTACTCGATTGCATCGTTACTGGTGACGAAACATGGGTTAAGCATGTGAACTGCGAGACAAAATTGCAGTCAATGTAGTGGGGGCACACAAATTCCCCCCAAAAACCCAAGAAATACATGCAGATAATGTCGGCAAGGAAGGTGATGGCGATTGTCTTTTGGGACAGAAAAGGTGTGATTTTTGTGGATTTCCTAGAAAGAGGCACAACAATAAACTCTCGAAGGTATTGCCAAACTCTGCACAGCCTCAGAAGAGCAATAGAAAACAAGTGCAGGGGAAAGTTGGGCTCAAAGATCTTGCTGATTCACGACAACGCTCAGGCCCACATGGCAAATGCCACTCGTGAAGTTGTCGAATCTTTTAAGTGGGAGTTGTTTCCTCATCCGCCGTACAGTCCCGACCTGGCACCGAGCGACTTCCACTTATTCCCAGCAATGTAGAAGTGGTTTGCTATGCAGCGTTTTGATGACGACGCACAGCTTCAAGAACAGGTAACCACGTGGTTGAAGGCGCAGGCGGCCGAATTTTACGACGAAGGAATTTCCAAGCTCGTCCATCGCTACGATAAGTGCCTTAATTTAAATGGCAATTATGTAGAAAAGTAGTATTTAAGTGTGGCTTTCATCTGTATATAATAAAAAATTTCCAATACTTTATTTATTTTTAATTCCAAAACGTAATGTACTTTGTGGATAGCCTTGGTATAATGTTGGTTCGATGAACCCTCCACCAGGCACTTCAATGTAATTTGCAGAGTATCCCATGTAGATGTAGATGATGGACAGAGTGAATAGGCCTTTACTGTATTTCTTCATTTCATATTCCTTACTGTATTTCTTAATTTCATAATCCTTAAGGCCAATTCTCACTGTACATCACATCATCGTCATGTCAGAACAATGTCACATCAAATTGTATTCACCCTGTCTGTCACTGTCCGTCGCGTCAATTTGCCTATCCCATATGCGATGTTGAAAGTGAGGTTCTGAGTTGCAATCTGTTGTGTAGAAAGGCATGGTTTAGTACCGGCACTGGAATTGAGTGGACAACAATGATAAATGTTATTGATGGCCAAAGAAAACCTTCAATGTATGTTTTTGGCCAATTTAGTGGGGTAAAGTGCTGGGAACTGAAACAACATTTCAAAACATCGACATCTATTTTCAAACGAAAAAAGAAATATATGAACACATGAGACAGTATTTATAAGAGCATAAATAGAGCCTGTTTACTTTATCCATTACCATTTGCCTGATTGTTAATACCATCGTAAACAACTGAATTTTTGTCTTTCATCAGCACTGACTTTTTCATTTAAAATGTTATTTAATGGCAAGTGCATCATCAAATTACAATCTCATTCAAATAAACAGTTTGCATCAGTCTTTTCTGTTGCAATGTTACGAAACACAAATCATTTTTCGCTTTCAGATATCTGACCTCGCTTTTAAGACACTAAATTGAGAAAAATATTTAATTGGTCATGAAACATTTCGAATTTAGCGCTATAGCGAAGTATAACAATAAAATAGATCCAAAAGTCAACACAGTTTCAGCCGACCAGTTGCATAAAATGGTTTACATCTATAAACCTTTACCCAGGTTTCGGCAAAATTAGTTTTGCCTTCTTCAGAAGGATACAATAAAGCTCATATTAAAAGAAAGTTGTTAAAATGTGGCTGACTCCATGTCAATAGATTAAAAATTAAAATTTAAAAATAATGTCACATTATAATTTTTCGACCTGTGTGTGGACGTGTTCCAAAATTTTATAATTTGCCATTGTTTTTAAATTTTAATTTTTAATCTATTGACATGGAGTCAGCCACATTTTAACAACTTTTTTTTAATGTGAGCTTTATTGTATCCTTGTGAAGAAGGCAAAATTAATTTTGCCGAAACCTGGGTAAAGGTTTATAGATGTAAACCATTTTATGCAACTGGTCGGCTGAAACTGTGTTGACTTTTGGATCGTGTTCCACCATTGCTGAATTGCAGCCATGTTTAAAATAAAATAGAGTTTAATAAAACACATTTGCATATAAAGCGTGTAATCGTTGACCATAACATGAAAATCGCGTGACGGCAATAGGTTAACTCCTGATGTTAGCAGTCAACCGTTCCGTCAAAACATTCTTCTCGAGACAGCTTGACCTGATGACATGACTTGACGATCTGGTGATGGAAAGTGTAAATGCCACCATTAGAAATACATTGTGGAATGTTCTGATGGACAGTGATGTGACATGACATGATGGATAGTGTGAATTGCCCTTAATAGCCCACTACAAGTCAGTTTCTATACTGTATCTAAAATGAGAAATATTTACGTTTCTTTAACAACTCCTTACACCAAATATCATATTTTCTCTTTGCTATTTATTTTTAAAAATTTCTTCATACTTAACACAAAGAAAAAAGCTGCCAAAGCAGCGGATCTTCACTTAGATCGACGTATTCTGGTAAACAAACTGATACTTGTATAAACAAACTTAAATCTTACTAAACTGTGCTTAAGCTATAGCTACGAATTTGTGCATAATTTCACAATTACAGTTGTGTATACATGCTTCCCACATACCTCATGCAGTTATTTACACATTTATAGTCACTGTGAAGGGCCTTATAGATTACCAACGCATTTTGAAGATTTTAATATGCTTGCCAAATATCTGACCGAGTAGGTACAGTGCTGTTTGGCACAAAAATAGAATGTGTTTGACAGAAATATGATTGACAGTTAATTTGACAAGATGACGAAAGTTGCTTGTGTTTCAATTTCTCCACACATGTTTAGCGAACAATGGCGTTATTACAATTTATATCATTGTACATTTACTGTGTCACAACTATGGAAACTACGTTAAGGATAAAAACAAAATAGCTCTGGAAATCATAAAAATGGAAGAGGTGTTGCATATACACTGACTTAGCAAATATTTAGGCACAGATGTCGCAGGTGTGTTGCTCACAAGAGATGGCGCTACTATCCAAAGCTTATCTGCCGATTGAAGCCAGTCTGCCATCTTACAGAGCCTAGGAAATAAGTTTATAGACTCAAGTACTGTGTGGTTCCTGCCCTGTTAATGCTGATGCTAGCCCCCCCCCCCCCCCCCCCCGAATATACCGCTGGAAACGAGATCTTTGGAGCAGAAAGTTATTCATTTCATTCTAGTTATATTCCGTGAAGAAAGGTTCTGTTGTTGTTCTCACGTGTATCAAACTTTTTTGTCGTTTCATATTTCTTCAAGAAATGAGTAATTCGACATGTTATCAATGGTTCGTTTGTGACAAGAATTTGCTAAACACACAAATGACAAGTCAGGAATTAAAGTAAAATACTCAACATATTCACATTTAGTAAATGACACACAGATAACAACATATCACTTTATTTTGAGATTACATTATCATGTGTAAGAGAATTGTTAAAAAAAGGGTACTTTTGTTGTGTTAGAGAATGGTTCAAGGATTCTTACACTGAAAAGTACCAGTACCGTACCTTACCATACTAATACCATGCAAGCAAACTCATTTCGAGCATACGTCTGCAGTAATATGGGATAAAGAGCGAGTGTAGGGGAAAGGATGGTAAAATGAAGACAGTAAGCTTTCGAATTTTTTCATCCCCTTTTTTAGACCTGACGGCTAGATGAATACTTTAGAGAAACCATTAGAGTTTTGTTTCCAACTACAGATTTCGTAGTTTTTTTTAAATGTAGGCCTAACATTTAAAGTGGTTACTTTGACTTTTTTCAAATGATGTCAAACTCGTCATGTTACCCTTGTTTGCGAGTAAGATGACGGACGTAGCTGTGTAATTTGATAAAGAAAACGTAATTCGATAAACAAAACAAAAAAATCAATTTATTTTAAGCACAGAAGTGGCATAGATTTGCTTTGCGTTTCGTATTTACTGCAGTGAGCTAGCAACAGTAGCCCATTTACCACAGCATGGACAATCATATAAAGTCGCTAATTTACCATAGTCATTGCTGATTTCACAAAGTTCTCTAAGAAAATCATGACATCGTCGTCTTTATTGTAACTGACTGCTTTCGGAGTGCCTCATCACATTTGTTTTGTTTATTCTTCTCCCCTTTCCTTTCCTAGTTGTCATTCAATTTTTCTTCTTTTGTCTTTTATATTTCTTTTTCTTCAGTTTCTCTTCTGTTTGTGATTGCAATGAGGGAAACTTTTTCCTCTGTGTTCTCTTCGAAGTACTGCACATCATTCTGTACCTCCTGCACAATGGTCATTGATTACTGTGGCCATTTCAGTCTGTTGGTCCTTCCTTTATACTTGTTACTCATGCTCAGTACTGCAATCATTAATATGATGTACGAAATGTTTGAATAAGATGATAGTCCGTCATCTTGTCCGCCCAATAAATTCGTCATCTTACCCGGAACGGCCATTTACGAGTTTAATATATAGGATGAAACGGCGTAGTTTATAGTTTACAAAAAACTGGAACCAGGTTGGTAAAATTTACTACACGTGTTCCAGTAGCTATTTCAGTGCACTAACCAACGTGTGTAAACACAAATGATAGCGTGTCAATGCTAAATGATGGAGGTTGGCTTTAGTACATATTGTAGCACATGTGAAGTGCTAATCGCTAGTGAGGCAAGACCTTAATTTGCTGCTCGGTCTCGTCAATTGCATTAAACTAATGATTCCTTGTCTAAGACTCCGTGTCATCTTACCCTGCCTTTCCCTATTAATTTCATGTCACTTGTGATGGTTTGATTTTTAGAAATTCTATTTCTGTATTTTTCAATTTGTCATAAAATAAGTCTTGTGTTTACCAGCATTTCTCTAACTTCATGTTTCTTTGTCGCAAATCAGATGAAAAAAAAAAATGAAAGAAAAATTACACTCAACATCCAGCTTAGAGTATTAAACTGCACCACCTCCTCAAAATAATGTGTTTGAAGTGAGACTGAAACGCTTAAAATGAAATCTAAAACTGGTCTATTTTACGTTTGCCTAATTTGTACACAACCTGTGATTACATTGTTGTAAGGAGAATAACTATTGCGACACTGAAGGAACGTATGTATAAAATGAAATTATTTTACAGGCAAGGTATACAGTTTCGTAGATCCTCCGTTTGTTTTCGTTTAACAGCTGTTAGCTGTACTGCAGATCCCGTGTCAAAATGTATCTGAGGAGTGACATCTATTGGCATCGCCAGATACTTCTCATTTTTTATCTCTGGATCTTTCCGGCGGTATATTCGGGGGGCTAGACGCATGTCCCTGTTAACTCTCATACATTTAAACAACTGTCATTTCTGAGTACATATTTGATATAGTGTACTTTTGTGGACAATTGCATACCTTATGTATAGGTGAACTCTGATTTATTAACGTAAAAACACACTTGTGAAGTATGACTTTCATATCAGGATAGAAACCCAAATACTTTAAAAGAACTGAAATTGTCAGTTGTACTAGTTTACTGGAACTGCAGAAGAAGATATTTCCAATAACGATTTTTGTAAGATCAGAACTTTAGAGGCGATTTTTATGTTGAATACATACGAATATCCTTTCCATACGTTACATTTCATCAAATATTCATATATTCTGTAGCGCCAGTTCTTTGAAATTACAAGGGAACCTGTTATTGGCAAAAATGAAAATTAGAAGTTATTCAGGGAAAATCACAGGAAAAAATGAAAATGAAGATGAAGGCAGATGCCAAAATGGTTCCTTTTAAAGGGCATGGCCAGTTTCCTTCCCTATCTCTGACAAAAACTGTCTGGGTATGTTTTTAGTCTCTAGTGACCACTTCATTAATGGGACATTAAACCATAATCTCCCTTCCTTCTTCATAAATGGTTCCAAGAACATGCAGGGGAGGTCAAAAGAATAAGATGGCCACCAAGAGCACAGATTTGAGCCCCATTGAGAATATCTGGGATGTCATGGATGACACACTACATGCCACAGATTATGCACCCATCAAAAGACCAGAACTGGTTCCGCTCTGGAAACAATTTGGTATCAGCTGCTCCCAGAGGAATGCCAGAGACTTATAAATTCATTTCCATAGCATTCCACTGCAGTCTGCAGGATGAGAGGAAGTCCTGACACACACGCTGTTATTCGCCTGTTCCATGATACTTGCTAAGTCACTGTAGGCTACTACATAAAAATAAGAACACCCACAACATTCAAACGAGATTGCAATGCAAAAAGAAGATCGAAATATTCCGATTCTTACACAAACGATGTGGACTACATATTCCTACATTGTGATAGACTCTGCATAAAACTATTAAATAAATAAACTGCAGTTAATTTATTCAAAACCTCTTCATGGTTGAGGCAACTGATCATTCTGAATTTTCACTTACTAATAAAAGTTGGCTACAGTACGAAATAAAAGCTCAGTTCTGGGAGGAGGCGTCGAGATAAGAATTTACTGTTATATATATATATATATATATATATATATATATATATATATATATATATATATATATATATAAGCTTAATTTTAGCAGTAAAATTAGCAAGAGATCCATATTAGCAACCGACTACTCCCTGCTGCAAAACCTTGTACCGTGGCCCAAATTGAGAACTGACTTGGTCCAAATTACTCTAACAACAGGAAGTTATCGATACAGTGGCCAATATTCGTAGCAGCTCACACAAAGTTACACACAGGCATTAATAAACAAACCATCACATTTACAGTTCTTCCATAAAGGTGGCTAAATATGGCGCAATGGAGTTTAAACATAAAAAAATGCATCTGAGCTTGTTCTCAGCACTGGTGAAAAACAATATTAAATAAAAAGGGGGAAGGTGCTCGAAAACTACCATTTATAGGCAAGTCAAAATTATACTGAACTTATTTATTCAGGTCGAACGCAAGCAAAATGGGAAAACAATTTTGTTAATACAATAAAAATGCATCCCACTGAAATGATGTACTTAGGTTAACCTCTCTTACACAGACGATGTCCAGCATTGAATTTAACATAAATTACACAGAACTTAATGCAACTGGGGGGAAGATTTACAAACAACACTCACAATGCAACAGCGAAACTCACTAAAATCAGCGTGCTGAAATGAAGCAGAAGCAGGTGCCGCTATCATAGGCGAAATTATGCAAAATTACCAAGATGGCTCTGGTCTGTCGTGCCTGATTGAGATGGTGCGCACGTGTAGCAAAGTTCAGTTACATTTAGATTAGACCACGAGCAAACACGCTACATTACATGATCACACTCCACTGAAGGTGTTAAAAATCGAATTCATTACACAAAATCATGGCAGACTCTTAAGTTGCAATGTGAGAGTAAATTATCTAGGCACTGTTTTTATGAGAAGTGGCGCGAATTAAAGTGACTAGCTGCAACCCTTGAAGTCGGAGTTCAGACACAAGTGGTTCTGAAAAACGATATAATGTATAAATTCAATTTCCGAAAGATAAGTAAAATTAACTGTGGCATGAAACCCTTAGAAATGTTTAGAATTACACAGGAAGCAAATGAAATACAGCTTCATGTGATAGGGACGATTACAGAGACAGATGAAGTCTAGTCTTAAAAAAAACCAGAAAAGTGAAATAATTACAAAGAAGGAAAATGAGAATAAAAATATGGCATGCAACCATTAGAAATACATAGAATTTCATGAGCAAGCTAAAGAAGCAGGTTGTACAAGGCTCGGAGAGAATTACTGATAAAGATTAACTGCATACTACAACTCTGGAGAAGAAACAGCAAAATTAGAAAACACAGGGAGAGAAGATCACGAAATTTTAGTGGGAATCAGAAGGGTACACACATAGTAACTTGCCTGATGAGCATGGAACACACAATATTTGAAGCTGAAGGCTTTGTTCTAAGAACCAACCATGTGGAACACTTTTACATGTACTGTACAAAAATGAACATATCGTCTGTTAGAAATTGAGCCCCACAAATTTAGAGAGAATTTACACAGAGTTCGTAGAGTGCCACATAATCACAAAAGGTTTGAATATACCAGGCCATTATCACTGCAACTAGTAACACATACACTGCGTTTATCTGTTGAAAATCACTGGACTGAAAAACTAGAACACATTTCCGTGCACAATCGGAAGGAATATTCTGCAAAACGAATCTAAGGTCAAGAGTCTAAGTTAAACATGCTAGACAACCAATCACTACCACCTCTGCGGGCACAAGAGAAGAATCATCCTTACCTCACTATGATCCCAGCATAAAGTGACCACCGAGCGGCCAGGAGCCACGGGAAAGCTATCGGAAACTGCAAAATCCAAGCAAACAGCAGTGGTGGGGGAGAGAAGCTCTCATGACTTGCGCTGGAGAATGCTCTTCGACTGGCTTGTAACCAAAGGGTGTAGAAACCTCTTTGGGCGCATCAGCAGCAGGGGTTGGTAATGACTAATTATCAACTCTGAGCCAGAGAGAACCATGCCAAGTGAGCTATTACCGCCCAAATTCAGACAGCCATTAGATCCTCGCACATCCACTTAAAAGTAAAACAAATAAAACATTCTCACAGGGACAGTGGCATAGCAGACAACCCATACTTATTGCCACATTCATAACCACAATAATAAATTAATAAAATAACAAAATCCTTGCAATATTAACTAACATTTCAGAAACGACTATGTGAAAACATGAAATAAAAAATGCTATTTTTAATTCCTTGAAAAGATTGGGGTTCTAGTTTTAACAAAATGCTAATCTAGCATAGATTACGATTTTTTTTAAAAAATATATCGAAGACGACAGACGGTTGTCTTTCACGATATACACAGCAAAGTCTTGGTCACAGTTATTTTTATTGCATATTACACTTTTGGTGTCCCATGTTCAGATAAGAAATTCAGTTCAGGTAAAAAGCCCAACAGACAAGGCAAAAGACAATAAATTACAATTATTAGATACATACATTTAGGTAGATGTTACTACATCTACATCTATACATATACTCTTCATATAACATTTAAGTGCCTGGCAGAAGGTTATTAACCAATTTCATAACCTTTCTCTACTGTTCCATTCTGTAATAGTGCACAGGACGAAAGAACATCTAAATCGTTCCGTTTTCGAACTGATTTCTCTTATTTTATTGGGATGGTCACGTTTTCTTGTGTAGTTGGGTGCTAGCAAAATATTTTCACATTCAGAAGTAAAAGTCAGTGATTGAAATTTTGCAAGTAGATCCCGCTGCAAGGATTAACGTCCTTTTTATGATTTCCACCTCAAATCGTGCAACATAACTGTGACGCTTTCCTCCCGGAAACGTGATAAAACGAGCTGCCCTTCTCTGAACCTTCTCAATGTCTTCCATCAGTCCCATCTGGTGAGGGCCCCACACTGGGCAACAGTAGTCCAGGAGAGGGTGCACAAGTGTGATGTAGGCAGTGTCTTTTGTGGAGCTGGTTCACCTTCCCCTCAATATTTTCTATGTGTTCTTTCCAGTATAAGTTGTTCATAATTGCAACTCCTAGGTATTTGGTAGAATTTACGACCTTAAGATTTAACTGATTTATCGTGTAATTGAAGTTCAGCGGATTTCTTTTTGTGGTCATGTGTATTACAACACACTTTTCATTATTTAGTATTAATTGCCAATTTTCACACCAAGTAGAAATTTTGTCTACAGGTTACATGTACCAGACGCAATACATATACATTCAAAATGAAACCAAGCAGGTACCAACCATAGACCATAAAGTCTAACAACCAGGAAAATTTGTGTGGTACTTCCTAATTAATTTGAAAAACTATTAGACTGTCCAGTGCTAGCAAATAAATTCCAACCACAGCAAACTAATAACAGCAACCCTAACTCCAAACAAATCTGATGAAATCAAAATAACTAAACAATTTAAGAGACTTAAAAACAATAAAGCATCCAGAAAAGATAATTGCAGAACTACTACAATCAGATTGGCCGCAGTGATCGCTGCACAATCTGGATGTATAACTATATCTCTGAGCGTATAACTGCAACGTGGTAGCACATTCATGTTTTGCTCATGATTTCACGTTATCCGCCATGTCTGAATATGGCAAACGAATGTTCATTACTTTGTACATGAGAATAATTGCTTTCTTACCTCTTATTCTGAACTTAATGTCAGTACACAATGGAATAGGCTGATATGCAGTGGAATTTACGCATATTTTAATTTCTTATTCTAGTAACATTAAGTAGCAGCCATATTTGAATTTGGCAAGAAACTAAATATGAACATCTATGACTGGCATGCTCAGACAACTGAATTTCAACATCCAGATAGTATAGAGATCAATGGTTGTTCCCAACACTACAAAAGAGATAACTAATAGGACATAATCTGGCAAACTGAGAAAATACCCAAGGACTGGAAAACTCCCCTAATTCATACAATGCATAAAAAAGGGGATCGAATCAACCTTAATAATAACTGAGGAATCTCTCTTCTTCTGGTCACACACAAAATTCTCTCGCAATGTTTACTTCATGAGGCCCATGAACAGTTGGAACCTAAACTTGCTAAATACCAAGCAGGCTATGGACAAAACAGATCTTTTCTAAAACACACTCTTCATTTAAAACTAATCCTTAAGCTGGGTTCAGAAAGGCAACTAATGGCGTGCAACAGCTAATTGCATACTGAAGTTGTAGTTCAGTAAAGTGTGAACTTTTAGTTTTTAGTAGCGCCATTAAGAGACTCTACTTTTTCCATGCAACAAAAACTTCAACTTCGGTTTACTTTGTTTTGCCACTTTAGTCGCCCATCATCAAATATCGACATACCTCATGGGGAATTTCTAACGATTTTACTTCATATGTGTGTGTTTGCATTCGAGCTTTAAGTTTTGGCATCTTTGTTTGCATCTAAAATGTCGAATAAATGAAGAAAACACTTTGTGTGCTTGTGGAACAAGTGCAACAGTCGTTTGGTCGTGAATGAAATATGCCGTGCAAATCGTGATGAGCTGAGACTGAGTACGTCATACTGCAAACTCTACAACTAAGTAGTATTTGTGAAGTTCTGTGTGAACGGCAGCTCACAGTGCAACTGCAGAAAGACACGCTTTGTTGTCTCAATTTAGTTGCTTCTGTGAACCTGGCTTTAGGCACCAAATGATTTCTAGTACATTTGCAGATTTTTTAAAAATGTGTACAACTTAGCTTATCATGTATCTCTTTGGCAAATTTTAAAGGAACAAGGGCTAGATCATGAAATTGTAACACTGATTCAGAAAACATTAGTCGATACTAGCTTTAAAGTTGAATTAATGAGGGAAATTTCTGAAATATTTTATAGAAAGATTGGTTTATACATAGAGGTGGACTCTCCCCATTACTGTTTAACTGTGTTTTCAAAGTTGAGTCAAAATATGGATCAATCAATCAAGATGGGTAGAAGTAATGTTAGAACAGTTTGTTTTGCCTTTGCAGAAGATCTTTTATAATTTAAACTAGGGATGTTACGACAACTCAAAAATAAATTGAAATTCATAAATAAGCTACAGAAAAAGTTGGACAAATATATTATTCGAAAAAACTAATTATATGTCTTGCAACAAACAAAGACCAAAGTTTTTGAACACAAAATAGAATAAAATAAAAAAGTTTTTCTCAATTTAAATACTTCAGGAAATCATATCACAAAAGGGTCTGGAAAAATCTGCAAACGAAATTCACTGGCAAAGAATGGAAACTGCATTCAGATTACGGGTAACACAAAATATTTATTATATAAAATCGCTTTATAAATTCAGTACACTTACCATTACAGCACTATAATGAAAACTAATAATTTTTTTTTAATGGAGCAGAAACTATAATTTGAAATAGAAAGAGATACATTGAAGAAATTGAAAAGAAAGATTATAAGGAAAATATTAGGCCCAAATTACTGACGGAGGAACTTATAGGATGAGAAGTAATAAGGATATATAAGAACACATAGTGGCATGAGGAAATGAAGACTTAAGTTTTATGGTCACATTAAAAGAATGGTACCCACTAGATTGATAATTATACAAAAACAGAGGTAAGGCTAAAACTGAACCAATTAAATGGATCGTTGCGATTAAAAAGAAGCTGAAAGTAGACCTACAGTAGCCATTATAACTCAGGCAAATGTTAGAGATACAAAAAGATACAGACAAAATATATTTGATAGGACATTTGGACAGAGGGAATTTATAAAATGGACTGGAACACTGTGGTCTGATGAAAGAAAGAAATTACATTCTGGAAGGAAGACACAAATGTACACACAAAGGGAGCCCAGCCATCAAAACTGACATTGATTGATTGTAAATTGTGTGGTGCTATTGGGCCCATAATGGAATAATCTATGTTCTATATTGTTATAAGTAAGTCTTCCCACCATGTCTGTCTGTCTGTCAGCAATATACTAAAAAACTACTGAATGGATTTTCACACAGTTTTCAGTGAAGTATAGTATAATGAATGAGGAGGGTTTAGAGTATAATTAATTGAAGTGTGTGGGAGTGGGTGAGTGTAGCGAGCAAAACTCCACGAAGTATGGAACATAAATTTTCTTAGTAATAGCTAAATATTCTATGACTTAGAAACATTACTGTAATGTGACAGTGTGGTTACTGTTTCATAATGTGCATACATCGACAGTTGGCCTAAAAGTTCCTACAATCCTGCAAGAGGCCATGCACCACAAACTCAATCCAATACATGAAATCTGATTGACTGAAGCATTAATAGACATCATATACAGTCTGTTGGCAAACAGTGCACCTTGTTCATAGAATCACATCGTGCTCTTGAGGTACGTGCTTTGAGTTGGCAGTGCTACAATACAGCGGACAGATTTCTTTGAATTACGACAATGTGCCACAGTACGCAGAACAGTCCCTCAAAACTTAACTCTGTATTTGATACTTACAAGTTGTTGTGGACAGCAATGAAACTTTTGAATTTTGATTAATGAAACCTGGACTTTATCAGTCATTATTATACTTATACAAATATTAAGTTGAGAATATATTTAATTGTAATAAATTTTTCATATCTTATTAGAGTTGTGTGATGTTTGTTAACCCTTTTATGGCTGAGAGAGGCGAGCGGCTGCCTCCCTAGCTGCCTGAGGGGAGGAGCGCACAGCATGTCTGCCCGTCGGCCGGCTGAGCTGCAGGCTACAACCGCTACAGGCTGGTTGCACGTTCCAACAAGCGTTCAGTCACTCTAGACCAACACTCTATCATCATGTATGTCACAGCGCTTCCACTTCCTGATAAACGCAAGAGAGAGCTACAAGACAAACTCATGTTTTGTGTTAAATGCTTGTTGTGGGTTTGGAAAAAAGGGACTTTAGTACACTGATGAAAATTTGTTACTTTCTGATTAGAAAAATTGTAGAACATGCGTTTAGCTCTACCAATACATGTGTCTGTAACGTGATAAATTTTCATTAAGACTGGACGAATTCGTTTAAAGATATTTAAAGTGAGCAGTTGTTAGCGAAGATGCTCAAACCTACAACAAATCTCTTTAAAATCATAAATAAGAATTACTGAATTCGAAAACCGACGAGTGCCATTTAGCCTGACGCAAAGTCAAACAGGAAAAATGACAGTCTAGTTAGTTTTCTGACTGGTATATTGGTTCGTTTGTAATTTAACCCTAAATTCGGTTATCCACAGTACAAACACCGGCAGCAATTGTTTAAATGTTTGCAGTTTGCTGCTTCTTTGACTTCTTCAGTATGATCTGATATATATATATATATATATATATATATATATATATATATATATATATATATATATATATATATATATCCTCATTTTTGATGCAGGCTTTGGACTGCCGCTGGCAGAGTTAAAAACCTTTTTTTTTCTTTTCTCTTCTTTTTTTAAATTTTTTATTCTTTTATATCTTTTTATTTCGTTTTCTTAAAACATACACTTTTACTTAGATTACCTAATATTTTGTGTGTGGTAACTTTCAAAGCATGGGACCATGCAAAGAGCAACATCACACTTTTTGCACTTTATGCGTGACATTTTTCACCGCGAGTTAGAAACAAAAACTACACAGCATCTCTGGGGAATATCCTTTTTCTCTGTTGCGCGCAGGAATCCTGGAAAATATCCTTATTTATTCTGCAGCCGAAGTAGAGTTTCTTGTTTTGGTGTCCGTGGCATCTCTTTCTTATTGTTTTGTCCATGAAATTTCTCAGCCAACTGCCGGATTAGTTCCAATCGCAATCTGGTTAGTGGCACTTCTGTTGCTTTCTTATTTCAAAAAGTGTTTTTGAATTTAGCACACCCAGATCAGTCAAATGAAAGAACACTTTTTTGTAGCACGTCATTGTCTTACGAATGCATCGTACTGAACTTAGCATCATGTCTGCCTTATCAACGGCACCCATGGACTTGTAGCTGACTACAAAACTGGATTTCAATTTATTTTTGCCCGTTTTATGTTCTTTCTTCTCTGTCTCCACAAAATCCGGTCCGTTTATGGTGGAAAGAATCCGGACTTCTTTGTTGTCCATCCACTTTAATGCCAACAGTGTTCCAAAGGACTTCAACTGTATTTCACCTTTTCTCAATTTATCAGACCATGGTGGTAAATGTTTCCTGTTTCTGCACACTGTTCTGACAGCATTGGTACTTTTGTCATGGAGCCATAGGAATAATTCTGGGCTCGAGTACCAATTGTCTAAGTAGATGGTATGATCTTTGTTTAGATATGGCAGTAACAAGCTCACAACCACGTCGCCTGACTTTCCCAGTCAGAATTTCTGGATTCTATCTCCATAATGGCACCAGTGTAAACAATGTAATCCAAAATAAAATTGCTTTCTATGTCACAAAGGACAAAAATTTTAATACCAAAACGGCTTCGTTTACTTGGTATGTACTGACTGAATCGGAGTCTTCCTTTGAAAAGAAGCAGACCTTCATCTATCACTAAGTTTTCAAACGGAACTATGATCTGTCGAAACTCTTGTGTGATTCACAATGAGTCGTATTTTCACAGGAATATTCTGAGACACAGCCGAATTGTCAGTAAAGTGCAATAAACATAGAATAAGTTTGTATCGATCCCTGGCCTTTATTTGAGAAAATACTGGTGTTTGTAGCAGAGAATCTGTAGACCAATATTCATTTAGTTCTAATTTCTTAGCTCTTGGCATAAGTAAGGAACACGCCATAAAACAGTAAAATTCTGCAGGTTCTACAGGCTTCCATCGCACCAATCTGCTGGGTAGTATGCATAATAATTATTAATTTCTGTCAAATGGCAGACACAAATTCGAGAGACATGAAGTACAGAAAGAAATCCAAATGGCTCGCCGAATCTTCGAAGTCTATCTTTACAATGCTAGATGTTGAAACTGGCCTGCTGTACTTTTGACTGTTAACTAGCCGTGTTTGTGACGTTAACAATTGACTGCTTGCCCACAAAATCTAATTACGGCGATATTCACACAGCGGCGGAAGTATACAGTTCCCTGAAGCAAAACTCTGATTCTATAAGTTAAGCAAACAGTTTACCTTTACTGCAATCCTTAGAGGAAACTGCACACAATTAAATAATGATCCGCAGTCATGAATCTAAGTCAAAAACCATTAATGTTTCCAACAGAAAAACAAATAATACTCCATAACGGAGCAGAATCACAAGATACATGAATAAATTACCCCACATTAATTGAAAATAAATGGTGAGAAGAGAATTTAAATTAGCACAAAAAGATTATAATTTAACAAGCTAATTTATTATTCAAAACAATGGGGGAAGATCATTTTTTTCAATACAATAAAAAACACAAAATATTCAAAATATCCACAATTACATGGCCCTAAAATTGCCCACCTGCAAAGTTGAGTACAGGCTAATTACGATCACGTTTCATAGGGGGGGAACGCAGGAATTGCAGCACATTCACACACAGATTCATACACCAAGCCATGCAGGTACTTACCAAGCACCCAACTCCAATACACCAAGACGACAGCAAAGCAAAGTGGAGAATGCAGATCGAAGGTTCACTCGCGCACAATGAAATAGTACTTCGCTTCCATAACGTGTCAAGCTAGTGGCTTAGGCTCATGATAAACAATCAGAAACAAACGCACTTTGTTTAAGACAACAAAGTGCGGTGTACAGATGGAAGTTAAAGTTTCCCTAGAACTTCTAACTATACATTAAATCAAGATTTCATTCAATAATATCTAAAAACGGTCGCTCTGGCGTTCGTTTAGCACAGGGAGAAGATAACTACAGAAGGCTAAAGTTGTTAGATCAATACAGCACCCTACTAAGTCGGAACACAAAATATGCAGAAAGTTAACCAAATCACTTTCGAAGAGAATAAGATCGCGAAATATATCGTGTAACCATGCTTTCTGATCAGAGGAATGATATCTATTAGATAATCAAGGTTACAGATTGCTACAGCACAATAGAGAGTTCGGTTACAACAATTCAGATAAGTGAAATAATTCTATTTCATGAAAATTAAAAACACGATAGACGACGTGCAACGGTTCTTTCTACACAGAGGAAAAAGATCTATTTAAAATTGATTTCACCCACTCCCACAGAAAGGCATAGTTACTATAAAGGAAATTGGTCTCTGCTTCCTCTAAATCCATCAGTGAACCAACTTTACAGGTATCACAGATAGGACAGCACATTAAACAGAGAACAGAATATGTTCCTCTGGACCGACCAGTGGCTGCTGAAGTAACGAAAGAGCTACCTGAATTGGACAAACATCTACAACCCTACCCACATTACTCAAAACCCTTCACAGAAAATGAAATAACAGAAGCCATTAGGAGCCTCAGATTAAGGAAAGCCGCCGCTGGCTTAGATGGGATCTTTCCAGAATTCATCAAACAGCTTGATATTTTGGAGTAACGTGGCTAAAACCGTCCTTACAGCGGACGTGATGTTGCAACATGGCACATGCCAGACGTGCTTATTGTCTAGCTACATGCTCTGAAACGATCTTCTACGTCTCACGTAACATGCTGCTCATCATTATTTGCGACTGCGGCTCTCACCAGCTTCCGTTGCAGACTGGTGAATAGATGAGTGTGTTTACAAGGATGGATATTCACAGGATTACACGGTATCTCTGCTAGCACTCGCCGGAAAAATAAAACAACCTGAAGCTGTAGTTTGTAATAATGGAAAGTCCAGGTTGGAATTAATAATACAGTAAGAACAGCTTACAACTCACTGCAAAGACGTGGCAACGAGCTGCGACAGGCACATACAAATGACACAAACATACAACACTTTCAGCTATCGGCCATGGCCTTCTTCAGAAAATAGAACACTCACGCAATCACACAGGCACACAACACAGTCATACAACCATCACCTCCGGCAGCCGCACTTCGAATCACGCTCAGCGGCGAATCGGGGATGGGTTAGATGAGAATAACGAGATGCAGCTTAGGAATGGAGTGGGAAGGCGGCTGAGGGGAGCAAATAAAATAAAATAAAATAAAATGAAGTAAAATAAATATATATACCTAATGCGTGCACACTGCAAGTACACAAGACCGCATACACGCACAAACACAAAACAACACACAAAAAACACACACAAAAACACAAACAGCACAGAAAATAGACAAGGTTTCGGGTAGAGACGTAGGAACTGTAAGGTATGGAGGGGAAAAAAGAGAATATAAAGAAGTTATTGTAGGTTGAGGCCTGGTTGATTACGGGATCGGAGAATGTATTGTAGGGATAACTCCCATCTTTGCAGTTCAGAAAAGCTGGTGGTGGATGGGAGGATCCAGATGGTCCGGGTTGTCAAGTAGCCATTTAAATCAAGCATGTACTCCGCTGCGTGCTGTGCCACAGGGGCCACCTTGTTTTTGGCCACAGTTTGGCGGTGGCTATTCATCCTAATGGATAGCTGGTTGGTGGTCATGCCAATATAGAAAGCTGTACAGTGTTTGCAGCAGTTCCTACCTCTCTATCCCAAACCTCGCCTATTTTGAGCGCTGTGTGAATGTGCGGTTATGTGTGTGTATGTTTGTGTTTTTGTGCACGTGCACGCGCATGTGTGTATGCGGTCTTGTGTACTTGCAGTGTTCACCCATTTTGTATATATATTTATTTTATTTTGTTTATTTTATTTTATTGCCGGCCGCAGTGGCCGAGGGGACTGAGGCGCTCCAGTCATGGTCTGCACAGCCACTACGGTCGGGGGTTCGAATCCGCCCTCGGGCATGGATATTTGTGCCGTCCTTAGTCTTAGCTAGTTCATAAGTAGTTTGTAAGCTTAGGGACTGATGACCCCATAGTTAAGTCCCATAAGTTCTACAAACATTTGAACTTTTTTTTATTTTATTTTCTCCCCTCACGTGCCTCCCCACTCCATTCCTAAGCTGCATCTCGTTATTCCCATCTAACCCATCCCCACCACCGTAACATAACCTTCTTATCCTCTCTGTCCTCCCCTCCCCTCCCCTCCCCTCCGTCCCCAATTCGCCGCTGAGCGTGTTTCGAAGTGCGGCAGCCGGAGGTGATGGTTGTATGACTGTGTTGTGTGCCTGTGTGATTGCATTAGTGTTCCATTTTCTGAAGAAGGCCATGGCCTATAGCTTAAAGTGTTGTATGTGTGTGTCTTTTGTATGTGCCTGTCGCAGCTCGTCGCCACGTCTTTGCAGTGAGTTGTAACCTGTCCTCAATATATTATGAAACTGTAGTTTCTTATACTTGCACATGGCATGCAATACTCTTCCAGTAATAGTAATTTTTTCTCAAAAAACAAAGATCATACATTTATCTTAAAGCAGTTGACAATGATAATAAAATGTATGGCCAAACAACCTTTGGGAAAAAATCAAAAATATTGACAATGGTGAAATACATCATCTGCAGCAGTTCTAACTGTCTTGCTTTCTTATTTTTCCATTTTCCAGGCTGTACATATTCTGCACATTCAAATGTTTACTTTAGCATTCCTTCAGAGATAATAGATTCTGCCTGAAACATTTCTTGTTCATACATGTGAGACAACCCCTCAGATTGACAATGTTCATTATAATAATTTTTGCTTTTATTAGTTTCCGTAAACGCTATTCCTCCTTTCCTTAATCACACGCTAGCCATGTTCTCTTTGCACTGCGAAACTTAACTATTACAACACTGTACTGAACTGCAACAAAATTGAAACACCATGGCCGAGGGGACTGAGGCGCTCCAGTCACGGTCTGCACGGCCACTACGGTCGGGGGTTCAAATCCCCCCCTCGGGCATGAATATTTGTGCCCTCCTTAGTCTTAGCTAGTTCATAAGTAGTTTGTAAGCTTAGGGACTGATGACCCCATAGTTACGTCCCATAAGTTCTACAAACATTTGAACATTTTGAAACACAATGGGGGAAACCGAGTGATGTAGGGTACTGTCTTCAAATGTATTGGTTCATGTGCCCTAGCATGAAAAACTCAACAAATTCTCTTATGGACAGACTTTGTTCTTGTTTCTAATAAATAAAGTTAAAAGCGGCTTGTTAATTTCAAATAACTGATCCTGGCAGGAAACTGCCAGATAAAAGACGTTTGTTATATTTCAAATAACGAATCCTGACTGGAAACCGCCAGATAAAAGAGCTGCAGTTATTTAAAACTAACAAGTCCTAGCAAAAGGGATCCAAGATAAGAGATTTGCGTAACGGAATACATGAGGTTTCCTCCGGGAAGCAGAGGCAAACCATAATAATCAAACGGATCTGAGTCAATAAATCAATAAGTTTTTAAATTGAAAATGGAATCTAACAAGTGCAAAGCCTCTATGACTTCAAAGAAGGGTGAGCAAACATTGAAATAAATGAAAAGAGGTAGAGAGCCGACTTTCAACGTCGAATACCAGATATTATAATTGCATTAAATTAACATGTAAGTTACATAAACCATAATTAAACCTAATCATTAAAAATACCTAGAACGGTGTAGTTAATTACTCCTTATGAGCCATGTAACCTTTCCAACATCACATGGTACTTTTGTGCCAAGAAAGTGATCTAATAAAAAAAAAAAAAATAAAATAAAAAAATTCGGAAGTATGCAGACGTGAACACTGCCTGCTTGTAATCTCCATACCGCAACTTGCAACGTTACCAACTATACTATTTGTGCACCGTTACCACCTTACCCGATTTTAAGTACACTATGCGTCTAAAAGAAGTTATAATATGTTATTTATCTATGAGATGCTCCTTTGATAGAATGGTGTTATACCATAGCATAGGAACAATATTCTTTCACGGTATACAAATTGTGACACTGACATATGTCAAATCTGATAAACTTCAAAGCTATGAAAATGTAGTTTCTGGAAATATATTGTAACAAATCATATCAAAAATGATGCGTTTTCAAAAGGTCTTCAATTTTCTGACTCAGACATTGTACACTACACTGAAAGAAGACACAAAAATTGAGTTTGCAATAGGGCGGCTCAAAAGTTCTGCTTGTCATATGAAAAATCAGTTCCACTACATCCAGCAAAAATCTAACATGCCACATCCTTCATTCCACACTTCACAGTAGTGGAATGTGGAATTCCACACTGTGACATCACCACTTCCTTCTCCATGTGTGTTTCTACATTCCGTGAAAGTATGGCATAAGAGACTTCTACAATGACATACTCATCATCAGTAAGCAGTTCAAAACAGCTCACACCATAGAAATATTCAAACCAGGTAAAAAAAGACTCATCTAGTTATCGTCCAATTACTGAGCATAAGCTTCAAATTGCTGGAACTATTCATATACAGTTGTATCTACAAGGCTATTGATGAAGTGATACCATCATTTGAGGCAGGCTTGCTCAATAATCAAAGCTGGTGGTGGCTTTGACATCATACAGAGAAGTCGGCTTTCAAAGGGAAGTAAAAGCATCAGTGTCCTTTTTGGACTTATCAGCTACATATGATACTGTATGGCTGGATGGAATCATTCAGAAACTGAAGACAGTGATCCCATGATTTCAACTCACAACTCTCCTGAAGAACATGCTAATCAGTCAATTTTAAAGTAGCAAGTTGAATGGACATAAGTAAATCCCTTAATATCAAGAATGGATTGCCTCAAGGCTCAGTTCTTGCACCATTACCATTCCACTTCTTTACTAGCTATTTGCCTTATACAGTGAGCAAAAAATTCACATAATCTGATGATGTGTCCATAGCAGTGCAAAGCAAATCAGCTGAACAAGGTGCAGATGATCTAGAATTCCTTAACAAATACTACAGAAGATAGTGTTTGTGGCCATATCCCTCTAAAATTGAAGTTCGCACTTTCCACCTCAACAATAATACCGCCAGTAAAGAACTGACTGGGTTATTTAACCAACAGAGAGTGAAACACAACTTCCATTTTAAGTATCTATATGTGACCCTTATCCTATAAAAACATCTTTAAAAAAAAGGTGGCCAGAAGCTAAACATGAAATAACATTATTAGAAAATTGGCGGAAAGATCTTGGGGTGCAGATGCATCCACACTGTGAACAGCCGCAATACCAATAGTCTACACCACTGCAGAATATTGTGCTACGTTCTCGCAGAGGAGCTAACATTTTAACAAGTTAGACGTGCAGCTCCACAAAGCTAACATAGTTCCACCAAAAATAAGAAGACAAAAAACATATATTGAAGACTGGGAAAACAGTTCAAAAAGAAAATGTTTATCTATACAGGACATCATAAAAAATTGTCAAATAACCACTTGAAACCACGAATACCGATATGGAATAACTGCTATATAAGAGGAGAGGTCACCTTCAACCTAAAAGACAACTGGAAAAATGCGTGGGAAAATTCATTCAGTAATCATCACAACATAAATAATTCCTCAAAACCACTAAAACGGTTCAACTCTTCAATAAAACACTGGACAAATCTCAATCACATCCAAAGTGGCCACACAAGCTGCACACCATGCTTTATAAGGGGGTACTCATGGACAGCCTAAGTTATGATTGTGGAGCATCTGTGCAGACTCTGGACCAAATGATAAGTGTGTGCTCTAAAAGAAAATATGGTGGATCTACTGAGGATTTTATAGAAGCCACACCTCAGGCTATAAAGTGGATTCAAGACCTGGACATTGATGTACAGCTAACAGCTTGTTTCTTACGATACATGTCCTAATTCTATATGTTTTGTCATACATATTACATTGTTCACTAGACACTGACATATATGGAAAATGCGCCCTTGTACGATATTTTACTTATACTTGTATATATATTTTGTTCTTTGCCTAATTATAGTTGTATACGTCAAAAAATAAATAAATAATACACTGAATGGCTTGATTATTGAGCCCTGTGAACAGAATGCTGGTGTCATCTACAAACAGAGTTTTCTGTTTTGCATGAATAATGCCACTAACGTCATCTACATATTATAAGAGAAAGAGTACTGGACGTTCGGTGGATGTTTTTATTTTAATTGTGTTCCCAGTGACCATGCCTTGCCTAAGTACAATATGTTGTTGCCGATTTGTAAGTATGATCTCAAATCTGTAAATCTATCGGACCAAACTGTGTGGTCATCAGTCCGTAGCTTACACTTAAACCTAGGTAAACTAACCTAAGGACAACACACACACCCATGCCCCAGGGAGAACTCGAGGGTATGATCTAATCCATGTATTTAGTATAACTCTGATTCCCATTCTTTCTAACTTATTGAGGAGTATATTAAGGTCTATTACATCAAATGCTTTCGACAGGTCTAAGAATATTCTGGTAGCTACTCTTTTTTTTCCATATATGGTCTTTAGTATTTCGTGGAGGTTCTCACACATAGCTTTGGGTCTGTATTCTCTCATTAATTGATAGTGGTGAGTGTTTGTTTATGAATTCTAACAGTGTATTGCAGAACAGCAATTCAAAGATTTACCAGAAACCGCTAAACTGGCTACAACTCTGTAGTTGTCTGTTGCCCCCTTTTTGTGCAGATCTGTGACCTTTGCTATCTTTAGAAGATCAAGGACAGAACCTGTAGAAAAGGAGTAAGTAATTATATATTTTAGAGGTTCAAGGATGTAACAGCTTGTACATTTTAAGACATAATCTAGAACTTCATCAAACCTGGATGAAAAATTTGTTGTCACAGTGGAGTAGCCAAGCAGTCTAAGGCGCCTCGCTGGAGAGCGCGCGGTTGCTCGCCATCGGCGATTTGAGTCCCTCCTGGGGCATGGATGTGTGTGTTGTTAATTTAACTTAGTTTAACTAGTTTGTAAGCTACAGACTGATGACCCTGTAGTTCGATCCGATACATTTACAAACATTTGAACATTTTTTGAAAATTTGTTAAGCGAGTTCAGTGCCAGTATAAAACAAGGAAATCATAGATATATTCATGAACAGTAGTGACGAAGATGACAATGCATCTTCGGACCTTTCTTCAGATGAAGACCTGGATAAGTCTGAAGCTTCTTCACCATTACAAGATTCTTCTACTAAAGAAGGAAAAGAAGAACTGGGATGTACAACTGTGTCCAGAAAAAGGGTGTATGATTGGTCGGAAGATTATCCTGTGATGAAACGTTACAATTTCGTCAACACATTGAAACATGTCCACATAACGTGTTCCATTTAATTGACTCCCTATGAAAAAATGTTGATGAACTTCAGACATTTTTTTTTTTTTGTTTTTTTTTTTTTTTTTGAGTGTAGCAAGACACTCCACTCGTAATATGCGAGATACCAGGCATTATATATTAATTTAGTTTTATCTGTATGTAAAATTCTGTCTATGTTGTACATGAGGCCCCAAATATGTATTAGTGTGTATTGGCCCTGGCTTCCACAGAATGAATGAAACTTTGTATGTAAGAAAGTTTAGGAAGTGCTAGGCACGCCTCGTCTGTTTTGTGTCGTTGTTGCTTTCAAACTCTGGGCGTTGAATGTCTCTGGGCGAGAAGTAGGTTTGCCAACTGCTGGGCAGAACCCAGTCTTAGAATAGATTCCTAATGTAGCTTGCTCTTAACGTCCTTGGCTGGGGATTGGTCAGGTTACCTGTCTGACGAACAGTGACGCTCTATGGGCTCCCCTCCACGATCTCTCTCTCGGTAACGGCTAAGCAGTGGTGAAGCGAGCTATTCATTTACTTCTTGGTTCCTGGTAGGGTAAGTACCTCTGGGTTTGGTTCTGCTGTGGCCTCGTGGCTCGACTTAGTTCAGGCTCCATAGGCGTACTTATGCCTTTTCGCGAGTTTAATTCCAGGAGTAGCAGCTACACTATGTGTAGTAGTGAGATTTTGCTCAATTTCCTACAGGATTGCTAATTTTATGTCGATTTTTGCTGGAATCTGATTCCAAGGCTCTGATGGTGTTTCGTTAGCA
The DNA here is from genome assembly GCA_026315105.1 of Locusta migratoria. Classification (NCBI taxonomy): domain Eukaryota; kingdom Metazoa; phylum Arthropoda; class Insecta; order Orthoptera; family Acrididae; genus Locusta; species Locusta migratoria. The sequence goes on along the minus strand of CM048745.1, from coordinate 270,864,512 downwards.
TAGTTCTTGCACTTTATAACTTTTAAATCACTTCTTCGCCTGTTTAAATATGTTCAGTGTCTTCGCGTTCTTATCGTAGTTGAATTGTAATATTTTCAGGGACTCGCGATGCCTATACTGTTCGTACTTTGTCGACAGAACACATGGACAATATCACACTAAGCCGTCAGCTTTTCCATCATTCAGTGCACATGAGTGGTTAATAATTATTGTATAGCTAATTTGCTAAGGTGTTTAGTAGTGCGTGTAGCGTGATAATTTTCCCCGAAAATTGACCATTCTAACTTGTAATCTGTGTACTAGTCAGCCCACGTGTGTGCCGATTAGCGTGTTCCCTGTCGTGGTTGGGGAAATGCCAGCCGACTATATTATAACCCCATACTGCTTCAACACGCCTTTCAATGTAACAATTGGAAGTAGGGAGCAGGGGGAGAAAATAGTTCGACACCATACGGGGAATATTGTCCGGTTCACTGACGGGTCAAAATCAGACCAAGGCGTTGGCGCCAGGGTATACGTGGTGCAGCCAAGACTGGAGGGCGTCATTTCTCTAGGGAACTGGCCACAGTATTCCAGGCCGAAATCACTGCCATGAGGGCGTGTGAGGAGGAGAATTTGCGTAGGTGCAACAAAGATCGTAGATCTATTCAGACAGCCAGGCAGCCCTGAGATCACTGGCAGCTCCTGCAACAAGGCCTAAAATTGTTGCAGAATGTCAGAGGGTTCTGGCGGAGCTAGGGGAAAGCAATAGAGTAAACCTATTGTTGGTCCCTCGGCACACGGGGATCAATGGCAACGAACATGCCGACAGATTAGCCAGGATGGGGGCAGAGACTCCATTTATTGGACCAGAACCTGTCTTGACAATCACCAAGGCAATGATCAAATTGGAGCTACGTAACTGGCTCAGAAGACAGCATGTAGAATATTGGACCAAAGTCCATCAACAAAAACATGGCAAGGTAATGATGCCAAAGCCATGTTTTAAAAGAAGCTCTGCAATCCTGGGTCTGAACAGGAGAGAGATTAGACTCATGGTTGGATTGCTGACAGGCCATGGCAATTTCAAAAACACCTACATACAATGGGAATAACAGAAGAGGATCCTAAATGTAGGATCTGTGATGACGGTGATAAAACTGCATCACATCTAATCTTCGAATGCATTGCATTGTAGAGTAAAAGGCACAGAACATATGGGACACCCAGACCCGAAGAAATTGTGTCTAATAAAGAACTGATAAAGCGACTCCTTGCACTGTCCAAGGGCATTGGTTGGCTTTACTAGATATATAGGGAGCGATACCGCACAATAAACTTAGTTTCGGTGCGGGCAGTGGCGGGTTGGACCAAGACTATTTTGGCTTCCCTGAGGAAAACAAATCAAATCAAATCAGTCTGATTAACAAAGACAAAGGCTACCTTCTTAGTAAATCTTGGAACCCTGTGTTATCAGATGTTAAAAACAACGGTTGGTACTTCATCAATCTGAATAATAATGTTCTTCATCATCGATTATCGATTTCGTCGGATTCTACTGGTGCGCCAGAGGGCAGTTACTGTCACTTCTTGCGCACGCGCTATGGGTCTTCCTCGATGTATAAAGGAGCCGCCGATTGCACTGGGAACTCAGTTCCGGCGAGATTGCGTACCAGCACGCTCACCTGAGGATGGCGGGCAGTTGTGCCGCTGAAATATTGTGTCAAGTTGACTTTAGTATTCTGCTGCAAACCCGAGAAGATTACGTACAAATATTACATTTTGTTACATTTCATCACATCTCCACAGTTCATTATTTACCTTTTAAGTGACAGAAGTTCTTTGGTTACAGATTGTGCAGTGTGACAAAACTTGGACCTTTCAGTACCAATTTTTCTCCTGCTTCAGTGAAACACGCCAATGAAAACAACCATTTTGTACCATATATATTTTTTTATTAATTTCTCTAGCGTGCCATAACTGAGTCTCCTATTTTTCTGTTACGTTTTCCGTTCAGTAAATGAGGCTGCAACCGAGCAAAGGCGATCATGCAGAATGCGAAGTCGGGCCATGGAGCTGGTCGTTAAACTGTGAGTCTGCGACTTCAGCCAGCTGTGGAAATGGAAGGACAGATTTGTATTCAAAGTCACTTGTTTGGATGCTTATATCGTAATTAGACGTCGTACCATTGATACTTGAGATTTCAGGATATTGATATTGCAACTATAGTTAAACCTTGGTCCAGTAAAAATAATAATATGGATAATAAAAGCCGTGGTGGAATGGCCAAGCGCTCTAAGGCGCCTTGGTGAGGAGCGCGTGCTTGCTCCCCGTCGTAGGTTCGAGTCCTACCTCGGACATGGGCATGTGTGTGTTGTCCATAGGTTTGTTTAAGTAGTTTGTAAGCCTGGGGACTGATAACCTCATTAGTTAAGTCCCACAGAATTGCAAACATTTTATAATAAAGACAGATACATAGATAAGAGAGAGAGAGAGAGAGAGAGAATTAAGGAAAAGCGTATCTGTTTTGAGATAGTCAATAGAAAGCCTTTGAAAGAGAAATATTGTAGTGCAACATCTATAGGAAAACGCAACTGCAATGGTTTAATACCACCTTTTTATCGCTGTTGATATCAAAATGAACTCAACAAGTGGCAGTTTTTAATTAATTCATTGAAGATATGTTGCAGATCACACACCTAAAGCAGCTTCTTAATGTTATTCAGCATTACACTTTCCGAATAATGGCACGGAAATGCGTTGAACATCACTTGTTATACGGCTTCAAGAACTGAGACGCTGATACCGGGGTAATTCTAAAATTAATATACTGGATCAAACCGCATATGACAGTGAACAAATACGAAAAAAAAGTAAATTTTATCATTTTGCAGTGAACATGGCGCGATGAAGGGCAAGTATCAATCACATTGACTGTTACTTTCGAGTTTTTACCGAAAGACTTCAACAGATAAAATAATAATAAATAAATAAAAATACTAGTATGAGAATTCAGATCTGGAGTCACATAGGTGACTTGATCTCCTGTGTCACGCAGTGTAGATATTTGTATAGCACTATGTGGCATACTTCCAGAACTTCCGTTGTCAAATGCAGAGGATCTGAATGTAAAGGAAACTCTTGAACTTCTTAACAATTTTTGTTTTCATGTAAAACTCAGTCATCCGGTAAGTAATCCTCAGTCTGTCTAACAATGTACAAGAACTCTCGGCAACTTGGTTTTGAAGAGAAGGCCTGTCTGACGCCGAAGGACAAAAATTCCAGTTACGATTCATCTCACTAGAGGACTAGGTATTCTTGCATACTTCAGTAAGGATTATGAAACCGCAGTATTAACCCTGAGATACTTATCAACCAGAGGACTTGATGCTGCCGTAGTCCATTACCTCCAAACTGCATCGAAATGTGCTCACTGATACGTTCTTCGTGTGTTCCACGTTGGTTTCCAAGTTTTTTTCATGCAGTGTTGCTTTGTGTGTTATTAAGTTCTGGCTGTTGTGAACAGCGCTGCCCGTAGTGAGATGTAATGGTTGAAATTTGGTGTTCTCGGCTTACACTCGACCTTGAGGAACTTGGAAAATTGAACTTCGAACGATTTTCGGAATGGGTATGCGTGTAGCTCCAACTAGCATTCCACGTTCAAAGTTTGTTAATTACGTGGGGAAGACATTGACAGGGGTTACCTGACCACAGATGCCAACTCTGCGTCTCTCGCCCTTTTATAACTTGTGTATGCGATCCTACCGCTATCTGTAACTGTCAATATCGCAATCCCATGACTTTTTCCACTCCTGCAACTACAGGGTTTCCTACTACATGAAAAACACCATAGCTCAGTGCATCTTTAATAGCAAAGACAAGACTCCTTTACTAAACGACAGTGGTGTATATAAAATTACTTGTAAAGATTGCAATAAGTTTTATATTGGTCAGTCAGGCAGAAGCATAGCAACTAGACTAGCTGAACATCAACGCAGCTGGAGACTACAGAATCAGGAGTCCACATTTGCTGAGCATGTACTGAGCGAGGGCCATAGCTACCAGCCACTGTTTCAAGTCCTTCACTTAGCAAACAAGGGCCAAAAACTTAACTTATTGGAAGCTCTTGAAATCAATAAACACCTGGCCCATAGCCTTGATCTTGTATTAAATGATCAAACACAACTAAACAGTTCACCCCTATTAGCTTTCACTTAATTCATCCCTGAGTCACATTACCTCCTATCCTGTCAGTTCCAGTCTCTTCATACATTTCCTGATAGTACAGTCAATTACCTAAGTTTTCCATCAACTCCCACACTGGCTGTCCCATTCCTACATTACAAAAAACAAAACAAAAAACAAAAAAAAACCTTAAATGTAGACCTAGCATTTTATTTATGTTATTAAAAAAACTGGATTCCTTGTTTACCCCCACAGTTTCAAACTCCTGTGTATTTATTTATTATGATTTATTTTTAAGTTTTGAAAATTTGGTCCCAGTGTAGGTTACAACATAACACTCATTTTCATCTACCTGAATGTTTAGAATATTAATTTCATTAGATAGATTTGTTTAGTTTAATCTAATGAAGTAACTATTCATTTTAAGTTCTGGATTCCACTCCAAACCTGGCGTTACAACTATAATAATAGTGCAGAATTATTAACAAGGCACTTATATATATTTATTTATCAGCATTATCAGTTTGTTTGTAATAGCAGGTAGTTTCAGTTGCCTGGTTATATTCAAATTTATTCCTTGTTTTATCCTCCACACATTGTGTATTCTTGTACTACAGTTTAGTTTTTAAGTTGATAACTGTAATAACACAATGTCAAAGAAGTGTTATACTATGTATGTCGATCTAAGTGTAGTCATTTGTCATCTTTTCTAGTGATGGGAACAATCGAATGAAAACAATCGATTCATTCGGTTGTTGGGAAAAAAATCGATCATTCGGTTGTAGTTTCTCGTATCGGTTGAATTATTCATTCATTCTTCTGACTGAAACCAGTCGGTGGGACCAACCGAATGAAACAACTGATTCAGTCGGTTGGACTATTCATTCGTTCTTTTGAGTGAAACCAGTCGGTGGGATCAACCGAATGAAAAAATCGACGCAGTCGGTTGAACTACTCATTCATTCTTTTGAGTGAAATTAGTCGGTTGGAGCAACCGAATAAAAAAATCGACACAGTCGGTTGGACCACTCATTCCTTTTCTTTCGAGTTAAATTAGTCGATGGGGCCAACCGAATGAAAAAATTGACACAGAACGTTGGCCTCTTCATTAGTTCTTTTGAGTGAAACCAGTCAGTGGGAGCAACCGAATGAGTCAGTCGGTCGTAGTTTTACGTGTATGTTGGAATAATATTCGTTTATTTTTTTCGAATGAAAGTAGTCTTTGGGAACAACCGAATGAAAACATGCGACACATTAGCAGTTATGTACATTGACTGAATTACTCATTCTTTCTTTTCAAGTGAAAAGAGGGAGTAAGTTTTTCTGTCGGTTGAACCATGTAATCATTATCCCAACTGAAACGACACATTAGTGTTTTAGCTTACAGAGCTAACCATTTATTTCTATGAATGAAACTGACATGCACATCAGATAACTACAGCAGTGCTACATTATACCGCAATGTAAAAGGGGTATGCCAAAGTTAAAATGCGTATTACAATGTTCATTTAATTATGTACTGAATGAAGTAACTTTTCGTTTTATAATACACAGTAACAGTGATTCATATTTTGTTGTAGATTAAATTGTTCGAGGTGCCATCAACGAGTAACCAATTAGATGTCATATCGCTGGAGCAGGCCTGCGATCACTTTCATTGCCCACCACAGACCTCAAAAACGCCGATCATCTGGGCCCGATCAGATTACTTTCGCAGACACCCACAATCTGTAGAAGATAAGTGGCCAGTGACCACGAAGTACCGCGGGGAGCGGGGACACGAGAGGGGGTGCTGCCTCGCTTGCGTTTTCACTGCTGACAGCGCCAGCAGGCGCGCGCAAAACTCCACACAACACTGTCTGGCGGCGGCGCGGTGCGTGCCATCGCCGATTGTTGTCGGTTTCTTACTGTCTCAATAAAGAAGCGTGGAAACTACAGGGTGTTCCAAAATGATCACTACAAGTTTAATCTCGCATACTGTATCTCCGAAGTGGGAGCAGGTACAAACGTGCGATTTGCGGCTTATTGTTCATACATATCTAAGGTACTAGTAGAACAGAGTTAAGTATTTTAACTTTGAGCATATTTGCTAGATCCAAATTCGAAGATCACTAAAACATTAGATATTGTAAAAAAAAAAGCTTATTAAAGTATTTTGTATAAAAATTTCTTATAAAAATATTTTTGTTAATTCCACCTAATTTGAAGAAGTACGAGAAGACATACAACATTTATTAGTGCTGTAAATTTGCTTCAGCGCATCTGTATTCGTCAACAGTGTATGAAAACATTCATCTCAAGTTTCATAATTATTCACTCTTGTTACATATTTCTGTGGTTATCGGTGAAACGGTGTGGAGGTCTATTCCATCCCTCCGCCATGTACCATACAAAATCTTAGATTCTTGTTTTGAAAGTCAAGTGTGCAAAATTTCATCAAGATCGGAATAAAACTCTATACTTGCGGCGAAGTCTGTAATACCTTCTCTCATGCATCAAACTAAAGTAGATGTAGACGGTGACCATTCTCTTTCTTTGAAGGTGAAGAATGAAATATATCATTAAAATTCGAATACAAACGGAATTTGTCGAAGTTAGTAGGTAAAGTACCCTCCACCACGCACCTACGAAATTTATTGTACACAGTTACCTTCGCGTTGTTTTAAAGGTCAAGTGTGCAAAATTTCATCACGATCGCAGCCAAATTGTGGTTTTTGTCGAAGTTAGTATGTAAAGTACCCTCCGCCATGCACCGAATGAAATTGGATGTAAACAGTGACGTTCCTCTTGCTTTGAAGGTCAAGTGTGCAAAATTTCATAAAGGTTGGAACAAAACTGTAGATTTGCATGCAATAGAAACACACACACGGACACACTACTATATTTTTAAGATTTGTCTCTAAGAATGTTTCATGCTGAATCACGGTTCATTTATACCCGAAAAGGCTGAAGGAGTATGCAAATAAAGTCACACAAAGTCGATGAATTAATATCCATATAACTGCAGAAACCGAGAAAGACTTTTTCCAGTCGGTTGTATCGCATCAAGTGAAACCACTCAGTGCCGAGAACATTCATATAAAGGACAGAGACTTGTTTCATTCGGGGCTCCCGCATCGACTGAAACCACTCAAACCCACTGAATGAGTGAAAATATTCATATAGCGGCTGCAACCGACAGAGACTGGTTTCATTCGATTGTTTCGCATAGACTGAAACCACTCAAACGCCGCCAGTGAGTGAAAACATTCATACAGCCACAGAGACTATTTTCATTCGGTTGTTTCATTCGACTGAAAAAACCGACTGAACGAAAAAACAACCGATTGACCAATCGGTTGTTAAAAACAGTCGGTTGTCCCATCACTAATCTCTTCCCATACTGTATCTAAACTATGTAACCTCTTTGCCACAGCAGTAAATACTCTGAAGATGGCCTAATAAGCCGAAAACCGGTTAAGTAAGCAAAAATAAACTTGTAGAACACACACAAAATTGTGTTTTTAATTTATTTTCCACTCCTATTTATATTAAGATTGTTAACAAAACCGTGTGAGATATACGAAAAAAGTCAAGATGGTTCAGGAGATACTTCGTTTGTATCAGTACCAGTTGCCGATAGTTATAAATTTTGTAGCTAGGAGACTCAAGACAAAAATAAAAAATTTAAAAAATCAATATTCGGAAATGCGTCATGCTACTGACAGCTTGCCTGTCATGTAGAATTCAAAACGACAATAAAGGAAAACAAAATTGCGCCATTTCTAATGCAAAGGGCGTTGAACGATGAATAAATAACACATAGAAAGTAATGTAGTGAAACGTGGACGATAAGGAGTTCAGACAAAAAGATGACAAGCTTTCGAAATGTGGTGTTACAGACGAATGATGAAGATTAGATAGGTAGATCACATAACTAATGAGGAGGTGATAACAGAATTGGAGAGAAAGGAGTTTGTGGCATTTCCAGACTAAGAGAAAGGATAGATTGGAGCGACACATACTGAGACATCAAGGAAGCGTCACCTTAGCATTTGAAGGAAGTGTTTGGGGTATAATCGTAGAGGGAGACCGAGGGACGAATACAGTAAGCAGATTCAAAAGGATGTAGGTTGCAGTTCGTATTCTCAGGTTAAGAAGCTTGCACAGGACAGGGTAGCGTGGAGAACTGCATCAAACCAGTCTGCGGACTGAAGGCACAACAACAACAACAGAAGGTGATGTCTCATCTCGCTTGATGTCTTGTGTGATGTTATGACACTTATTATCAGAGAATATCCCTATGAAATAAAATGCATGTACATACGTTAACACCGAGTGATCGAGAAAAATGGCACATTACCCAGTGACAGACTACACGTTTCGCAAGTACACCTACAAGCTGTTCATCCAAGGTGTGGCCGAGCGAGGTGGCGCAGTGGTAACACACTGGACTCGCATTCAGGAGGATGGTGGTTCAAATCCACCTCCAGCCATCCAGATTAAGGTTTTCCGTGATTTCCCTAAATCACTCCAAGCAAATGTCGGGATGGTTCCTTTGAAAGGGCACGGCCAATTTCCTTCTCGATCCTTATCCCCAAAACCAAGCGTGAGTTCCGAATCTAATGACCACGCTGTTGATGGGACGTTAAACCTTAAGCTTCCTTCCTTCCATTCAAGGTGAAAATGGACCAAACGGTGCATCAACGCAATGTATGTATTACGAATAGTTATCAGAGATTGGAAAAAAACCCTTCGGGAAGGCTATTAGATCCGATTGTACTCGTGACTGGACACGCTGCAAAGTTGGTGTGAAACAGGAAGTGCTGCAATTGGTCGAAAAGAACCAGTAGACGAGTTCGTGGAACATTGCAGGTGGCATGGATACACTGATCAGCCACAACTTCGTGACCACCTACATAACAGTATGTCCACCCAAGACTCAGATAACAGTTGCGGCGTGTCTTGGCCTTGGTAGGTCACTGGAGGGAGGTGCACCACATCTGTCCACACAAGTCACCTAATACCCACAAATTCTGGGAAGGCAGGCGATCAACTCCGACGCCACGTCGGGTCACTTCCCAGATGTGTTCAGTTGGGTTCAGATCTGGCAAGATTGGGAGAGTGGGAAGGCACATCAGTTACAACGCGCCACTGTGTTCTCCATACCACTCCCTCGCACTACTGGTCTTATGGCAAGGCACATTATCTTGTTGAAAAATACCACTGCCGTTGGAAAACATGATTGTCTTGAAGGGGTGTATGTGGTCTGCATGACCGTCATGGTGCCTTGCACGAACTCCACTCGGCCAATAGATGCCCACGTGAATGTTGCCAAGAGCACAGTTGAGCTGTCACTAGCTTGTCTCCGTCCTGCATGCAGTGGCGTCGCTATTCGTCACAACGCCGTCGGTCTTCACAATCGCCACACAACTTCAAAAAGAGGCGATAAGTTGCTTCAGAGTATTTCGGTTGCTGGGGGCGTCTGCAGTGTCGTTACCTCTCCCTTCTTCGCGCGCCGGCCAATAGGAAGAAGGGGGCTCCATGCCGGCGCACCATAGCAACGAGAGTAAATATAGAATTATGGAGGAGTATGGCAGTTCCAGTCAGTACCAGGAAGTCCAAAGAGTTAACAAAAGTGTGCCATCCACGCGATCCAGCAGTATTAATACAAGCCGCAACATGTGCTATTGAAAGGACTCTGAGTGAAGCTGTAGTGGAACAAACCGCTACATAGGCCTAAATCGCCTTGAGATAATCCAACATTTCCTATTCTACCATTTTTGGACAATTTCTGACCACACTTGAATTGTTACTGCCACCAGAATGTCTGTGTGTTGCAGCTTCTGGTAGTATGAAGTGCAGCAAAGTGGTCAGAGTGTCTATTTAATATTCATAGAATATATGAAATCAACTGCGATTGGGAAAAGCTGAAAATGTGTACCCAGCCGGGATTCGAACCCGGGTCTCCTGCTTTTTAGGCAGTTGCGCTGACCCCTACACCACTGGAGACACAGTGATCACCGCACCTGCAAGGACTACCTAGGCAAGCATTCCGTTAGATACAAATTCCCAGTTTCGCCCTGCCCACAGTACTCAAACTCGTGGTTATGAACTAATTCCCGTAAGAGTAAGGACTTCAAATTTGCCCACCCCTCCCCACTAACGATAGGATCATTGCCCGTCACCGGCATATTATATATATACATGTGGCGTCTGTTCCGAAAGAACAGACGTCACTTCTGATCCTGCAGTTGTTATTATTTAATATTCAAAGAATATATGACATCAACTGCGATTGGGCAAAGCTGAAAATTTGTACCCAGTGTCTATTTAATTGGTCTGCAGCAGCATGGAATGCCAGAAGCTATGGATGGGACTATAGAACATGTATATCCATTATCAAACAAATGACATTCTGTTTATTCCAAGAGTAACTCATTGTACTTTCAATAGATTTTTGTAAAAAGTTGCTCAAGAGTGTGATTGTGATTGTGAAAACCTTATTGTTCAGTTATTTAAAGTTAAATATGAATAAATATGCTTCTTCAGTGTAAATGGACGAGAATGCTCATTCAAGTAGTTTGGGAAGTATAACTATTTGAGTCAAACATATAAAGAAGAAGACCAACTGTTTTATGGTGGTTTTATTATGCTAGACTACATACACATCATTTATGACGAGAGTGAACCACCTCAAAGGATAGCAGAACTGACTATTAGAAAGGAGTTTGTACCAACAAGCACACCAAAGTTGAGTATTTACATCACCGTATTAATAAATCCTTTGTGGACTAGTCACTTCTTTAGTTTCAGACCTTGTCCACATCCTTGCTAACCACAGCCCACCACCTTTCAAATTTGCAGCATCCTGAGGATACAACACTGCACAACAGGTCTCAAGGAGGTGTCCCCTGGAAAATGACGGATTCGCACCCTTCCATAGGCATGATAAAGAAGTTATTGGGATTCATCAGACATGCAAGGCCCTAATGGTCACTTACCCAATTCACTCTCAGTCTCTGATGTCATGATCATAACCGTCTCTAATGACCACACTGTCGACGGGACGTTAAACAGCTTCCTTCCTTCCTTCCATGATCATAAGATTGGCAAATGCATGGGTCGTTGGCTGGGGAGGTAAATTATTAGAATTATTCGGTGCAATACGTATTCAGACACACTTATACCCATCCCAGCATTACAGTCTGATGTTACTTATGTCACAATTCACCGCCAGTCCTGTTTTACCAGTCTGCCCAGGCTACGACGTTGCCATCCCTATCCCCTCAACGCGACGTTTGGATGTGATTTCGGATTGCTTTCGCCATTTGCTGAAGACACTCGCCACAGAATTCCTCGAACACTGGTAAGAAATGCAGCTGAACCTTCGGGCCACGACAGTCTGCCCTCGGTGAAACTGAGCTAGCATGCGGCTCTTCCCTGTTAGGCTCAATTCACACCATGGTACTCGAGTATCCGCGCGACTGAAATACTGTGCGACCAAGGGACGCGCCATATGTAGTTACATGGATTTATTCACACGGGGAGACTTCAGTTGCGACATCGCAGAATCCCCGCGACTCCGATACCTTGTGACTCCACATGCTGGTCGCAGAGTCTCTCAGTGTCTTGGTTGAATCCGTACCATTTGCTTGCACAATGTGCGAAAAAATGTTTAATTTCAAATTTGAGGTAAAAAAATGATGTTTACTAGCTTCCCGATGAGTTATGTAAGACTTGTAACATTCAATATACTGTACCTCAGGACATGAAGAAACTTTATTATCTGGTGTGTTTCGGGGGAGTACTTTTAGTACCACTGCTATTGGTCTTTCCCTGTTCCTTCAAAATGTTCAAATGTTTAAGCTTATGGGACTAAACTGCGGGGGAGGGGGGCATCAGTCCCTGAACTTACAAACTACTTATAAACTAACTCATACTACAGACAGCACAAACATTCATGCACGAGGGAGGATTCGAACCCCCGACGGCGAACGGCCTCGCACACCGGAGCATAGCATCTCAATGCCCTCTCCTTATTCCTCTCACGAATGTTTCGCGGTAAGAACGATTGATGGTACAGTACATGTAAAGTCGAATCTCTCTAGTTCTTACCTTCATGGTCTTCTCACAAGATATAGGGGAGAGCGGGGCAAGATGGGGTACTTAAGCACTTAACATTTTTTTGTAGGCTTACAAAATGCTCTAGTAAAATACCAGATATTCCACCTTAAACTTCAGTATTTCTAGAGTATATAAAAAAAGTAAGACCAAAATATATATTTTCCAGGGGTTACCAAGTACCCCATCTTGTCCTACAGTGAGGGCAAGATGGGGTACACAGGTGGGGCAATATGGGTTACCTCAATACTGATAAGGCAAAGGTAATTAAATTATTCCATGAACACTGGTTTACAAATTTATAAAAGAATTATTGTAATGTTGTTGTTGTGCTCTTCAGTCCGGAGACTGGTTTGATGCAGCTCTCCACAATACCCTATCCTGAGCAAGCCTCTTCATCTCCACATAAGAACGGCAACCTACATCTGATGAATCTGCTTACTGTATCCATCTCTTGGTCTTCCTCTGCGATTTTTACCCCACACACTTCCCTCCAAAGCTAAATTCACAATTCCTTGATGTCTAAGAATGTGTCCTACCAATCTATCCCTTCTTTTAGTCAAGGTATGCCAGAAATTTCTTTTCTCCCCAATTTTTTTCAGTACCTCCTCATTAGTTACGCGATCCACACACCTAATCTTCAGCATTCTTCTGTGGCACCATATTTCAAAAGCCTCAATCCTCTTCCTGTCCGCACTGTTTATCGTCCATGTCTCACTCCCATACAAGGCAACACTCCATACAAGTGCCTTCAGAAAGGACTTCCTTAGGCTTAAATCAATATTCGATGTTAACAAATTTCTCTTCTTCAAGAACGCTTTTCTACCCATTGCCATTGTGCATTTTATATTCTCTGTACTACGACCATCATTTGTTATTTTACTTCCCAAGTAACAAAACTCATCTACCTCCTTTATTGCTTCGTTTCCCAATCTAATTCCTGATTTTCTTACACTGCAGGCCATTACCCTAGTTTTGCTCTTGTTAATGTTCATTTTATATGCACCTTTCAGCACACTATCCATTCCGTTCAATTGCTCTTCCAGGTCCTTTGCTGTATCTGACAGAATTACTATGTCATCGGCAAAACGCAATGTTTTTAATTCTTCACCCTGAATTTTAATTCCTTCACCAAATTTCTCCTTGCTTTTCGTTATAGCGTGCTCAATGTACAAATTGAACAACAATGCAGAAAGACTACTACCCTGTCTTACTCCCTTTCCAACCACTGCATCCCTTTCATGACCTTCATCTCTGACAACCGCTGTCTGGTTTTTGTACAAGTTATAAATAACTTTACGCTCCCTATATTTTACTCCTGCTTGCTTCATAACTTGAAAGAGTTTATTCCAATCAACATTGTCAAAAGCCTTCTCCAAATCTACAAAAGCTAGATATGTAGGTTTGCCTTTTCTTAATCTATCTTCTAGGATAAGCCGTAAAGTGAGTATTGTCTCCCGTGTTGCTACATTTCTCCTGAACCCAAACTGATCATCCCCGAGGTCTGCTTCTACCAGCTTTTCCATTCTTCTGTATATAATTCGTGTTAATATTTTGCAATCATGACTCATTAAATTGATGGTTCTGTAGTTTTCGCACCTGTCTGCACCTGCTTTCTTCGGAATGGGGATTATAACTTTTTCTTAAAGTCTGAGGGTACTTCGCCTGTCTCATACATCTTACACACCAGGTGAAACAGGTTTGTCATGGCTGGTTCTCCCAGAGACTTCAGTAGCTCTGAGGGAATATCATCTACTCCAGGGGCCTTGTTTCGACTTACGTCTTTCAGGGCTCTGTCAAATTCTTCGCTCAGTACAGTATCTCCTATTTCATCTTCATCTACATCCTCTTCCCTTCCTACAATATTGTCTCGAAATTCATTTCCTTTGTAGAGCCCCTCTATATACTCTTTCCACCTTTCAGCTTTCTCTTCTCTGCTGAGAAATGGTTTTGCATCAGTGTCCTGGATATTCATAGAGCTGCTGTTCTTATCTCCTAATGTTTCTTTTATTTTCCTGTAGGCTGTATCTATTTTTCCCCTATCTACACATTTTTCTATATCCTTGCATTTGCCTTCTAGCCACTCCTGCTTAGCCATTTTGCACTTCCTGTCAATCTCATTTCTTAGTCGTCTGTACTCCATTTTGCCTGTTTCATTTACTGCATTTTTATATTTTCTCTTTTCATCAATTAAATTTAGTATCTCCTGTGATATCCAAGGATTTTTTGTAGGTCTTGCCTTCCTACCTATTTTGTCCTCTGCTACCTTCACTATTTCATCTCTCAATTTTACCCATTCCTCCTCTACTGTTTTATTTTCCCCTGTTTCTGTTAATTGTTGCCTAAAGCTCCCTCTGAAATTCTTAAGAACCTCAAGTTCCTTCAATTTATCCAGGTCCCATCTCCTTATTTTCCTACTTTTTTGTAGTTTCTTCAGTTTCAGCCTACAGTTCATAACCAACAATTTATGGTCAGAGTCTATATCTGACCTTGGGTATGTCTTCACTGTAAAACCTGATTCCGAAATCTATGTCTTACCATTATAAAATCTATCTGGTATCTCCCGGTGTCTCCTGGTCTCTTCACATATACAACCTTCTTTTGTGATTCTTGAAGCAGGTGTTTGTTATAACTAAATTATGTTCTGTGAAAAATTCTACCAGGCGGCTTCCTCTTTCATTCCTTTTGCCCAGACCATATTCACCTACTATCTTCCCTTCCCTTCCTTGTCCTACTACCGAATTCCAGTCTCCCATAACAATTAAGTTTTCCTCTCCCTTAATTGTCTGAATAATTTCCTTTAGCTCCTCATATATTTCTTCTATTTCCTCATCATCAGCAGAGCTAGTTGGCATATAAACCTGTACTACTGTTGTCGGTGTTGGCTACGTATCTATCTTGACAATGATAATGCGATCACTGTGCTGCTCATAGTAGTTTACCCGCATTCCTATTTTTTTATTCATTATCAATCCTACTCCTGTGATACCCCCAATTGATTTTGTATTTACAATCCTGTACCGCCCTTACCAGAAATCCTGTTCATCCTGCCACCGAATTTCACTAATCCCCACTATATCTAACTTCAACCTATCCATTTCCCTTTTTAAATTTTCTAATTTTCCTACTCGATAAAGGGATCTAACATTCCACGCTCCGACCCGTAGAATGCCAGTATTGTCTTTCCTGATGATCACATCCTCCTGAGTAGTCCCCACCCAGAGATCCGAATGGGGGACTATTTTACCTCCGGAATATTTTACCCGAGAGGATGCCATCATCATATTTCCATACAGTAGAGCTGCATGTCCTCGGGAAAAGTAACGGCTGTAGTTTCCCCTTGCTTTCAGCCGTTCACAGTAGCTGTGTGGCATAGCCACATTAGCTGATGTTGCAAGGCCAGCTCAGTCAATCATCCAGACTGTTGCCCCTGTAACTACTGAAAAGGCTGCTGCCCCTCTTCAGGAACCACACGTTTGTCTGGCCTCTCCACAGATACCCCTCCGCTGTGGTTGCACCTACGGTACGGCTATCTGTATCGTTGAGGCACAAAAAGCCACCCCACCTCGGCAATGTCTGTGGTTCATGGGAGTAGATTATTCTAATATCTAATGAAAATGCATGAAGTAAACATTGTGTGATGTTAACGTTCATTTTATTGCTATTCAGTTATTATCGTCGTTTTGTAAGCAAAATTCACACACACGATGTACCTCGGCATCCTCGTCCTCTTCTCCCTCACATGAACAGTGAGCCCATTTTTTGCAAGAGACGCATCACACCCATCCTTCTGTTGACTAGCGGAGCTAGTAACAGCAACAGTTGTTCCTTTTTCGAGGACTGTTTTTCGGATGTTTTTCTTTCTGACATGAGGGATGGGGACAATCCGTTCACGTGAAATAGCAAATGACCTTAATTGATTGGTGTTGTTCTCAGAAGCCTACTTGTTTGTAGTGTGGTAATTGGGGTTATTATCATTCCAAAATGAGGCCTACTGCAAGCGCATCTTACTCTTTAGTACTGGCTTGGTTGACAGGACCATCGCTTGTCTCTAACATAAACTGCTTATGTGAGCCAACTGAAGCCTCTCCTTGTTCATTATTGACAGAAACGTTAGCGGCCTCACTTGTATTTAAAGGAGTGTCTGTAGTGACAGAAGCTTCAAACACTGAATCTGGAAAGATGTTTGGTTCGAAAGGGCAAATTCCTGTTTTTTTTTAACCATTTATGGCGGTCAACATGGTTGCAGCTCATGTTATGGTACCCCATGCCAGCCGCGGTGGCCGAGGGGACTGAGGCGCTCCAGTCACGGTCTGCACGGCCACTATGGTGGGGGGTTCGAATCCCCCCTTGGGCATGGATATTTGTGCCGTCCTTAGTCTTAGCTAGTTCATAAGTAGTTTGTAAGCTTATGGACTGATGACCCCGTAGTTAAGTCCCATAAGTTCTACAAACATCTGAACATTTAAAGAGGAGGAGAGAGGTACCCCATCTTGCCCTGCCACTAGGTACCCCGTCTTGCTCCCAGGGACCATTTTTGCCGGCCGTGGTGGCCGAGGAGACTGAGGCGCTCCAGTCACGGTCTGCACGGCCACCACGGTCGGGGGTTTGAATCCCCCCTCGGGCATGGATATTTGTGCTGTCCTAGTTCGTAAGTAGTTCATAAGTAGTTTGTAAGTTTAGGGACTAATAGCCACGTAGTTAAGTCCCATAGACTATACAAACATTTGAACATTTTTGAACAGGGACCATTTTTACGTTAGGTTAATATTATAGCACCAATGATATATTCAATTAGTTATTGCATGCATTAATTTATTGCTAAACAAGCTGTTTTTTCATTGATAATACTTAAGAGTAAGAGAAACAATTACTTCTCTTACCTTTTCACGTCTGAAAATGACGAAAAATTATATCAGCACAGACGAAAACACGTTTGGATGTATTCACTCCGAATGATTTGCTAAAAATGGCTGCCAGCACTGTCAGGCACCCGCATAGCAAGTGCCTACTACTTCAACTATTCGCCACTAGGTTGTGATACCTGTCATGGCAGAAATTACAAAAACCCCATCTTGCCCTCCACCCCATCTTGCCCCGCTCTCCCCTACATAGGAGAAGGCAATATATTTATTGACTCACGGTATAACTCTGAAATTAACTTGAAAGTTACCTCATGTCTGCTGTAATCTCATCATAATATTCGAAATAGATTTAAAAACGTCATCAAAAGCAAGAAAATAGGTATTTAATATTTTTAAAGAAATATAATATGTTTCTAAAATCAAACAAAATGTATAATATAATTTACCCTATAGTTAGTGTCATGTAAGAAGGCGCTTCCGCGCACAGGGTCGGAGCGATAGGGGAAGCGAGGAGGGGAGGAGCTACGGCAGAGCGCCAACGGTTGCGCCTGCGGGAAAAACATTGCGTAACTCGCGGCACAGACAAATATATACAGACGGGAAACCTCCGTATGGGCCCGGCCATACGCTCCGGGGTGCGGGGAGGGAGGGTTTCCAACAGTTCCGTAAGATGTCCCATGATGGCGCTGCAGTCAGAAGCAGCTCTTTAAACTGGCCAGAGCAGGCGGCAGGTAGCGGCTGTCCCCACCACCACCTCCCCTCAAACGCCAGCAAGCTGGACACAGCCGTGGCCTCGTGGCAGGCGGCACGAGCTCTCCCCTCATCCTCCCCTCCACGCTACCCTCTGACGTGCAAAGAGGCACCCTAAGCCAACGAACCGCCTGACACCTGCTAGCATCTTACGCAACTACAAGGGGAGCATAGGACAGTGGTGTAGGGTGGGCTGCTTCTCTGTATGTGTTACTCTGTGCTCGCGGCCAGCCACCAGTGAGCACAGATAACATGGAGAGGCCTTACAATGACAGGGAAATGAAGCCGGCTGAGAGCGCTACACCCAACCAACATGGCGGCCACAGCTGCGAGCACAGGCTAGTTTACTGAGTTCGCTGTCTGTTAATTTCTTTTTCATATATTTTAAGGCATTTCTTTTTGACAATCTATTTTTGCCATAAATAATTACAAATTTCGGCTAGGGACAGCAAGTCACACTATTAGGTAAAATAGAAGCACATTTTTTCCTCTGTCTGTCCCTTTAAGGCCAATTCACACTGTCCGTCACGTCAACGCCACATCACGGAACCGTCACGTCAAGTTGTATTCACACTGTCCGTCCGTGTCCGTCACGTCAATTCTTCCATCTCAATACGCGATGTTGAAAGTGAGGTTATGAGTGCCAATCTGTTATGCAGAAAGCCATAGTTTAATACTAGAAAGGGGGTACAACAACGCTAAATGATATTAACGGCCAAAGAAAACTCTACAGTGTATGCTTTTGGCCAACTTACTGGGAACTGAAACAACATTTCAAAATATCGACATCTATTCTCAAGCGAAAAAATAAACATATGAAGACATCAAACCATACTATACTTGTAAGAGCATAAATAGCGCCTGTATACTTTAACCATTACGATTTGCTCGCTGACATTAATACCGTCATAAACAACTAAATTTTTGTCTTTCATTACAACTGACATTTTCATTTAAAGTGTTATTTAATGAAAAATGCGTAATCAAATTACAATCTTATTCAAATAAACAGTTTGCTTCAGTCGTTTTTGTTACAATGTTACGTAACATTAACCATTTTTTGGTTTCAGATATCCGACCTCGATTTTAGGGGGACACTCAATTCACAAAAATATTTAAGTCGTCATGAAACACTGGAGATTTACCGCTAAACGAGGTGCAACAACAACACAAAGATGAATAAAACATATTTGCATATAAACAGTGCAATCGTCGACTGCAACATGTAATTCTCGTGACGAAAATAGGTTAACTACCGATGTTAGCAGACGGCCGTTCCGTCAAAACATTCTTCCCGAGAAAGCTTGACGGACGTTGATGTGACGTCACGGTCCGGTGACGGACAGTGTGAATGCCGCCATTAGAAATACATTGCGGAATGTTCTGACGGACGGTGACGTGACGTGACGTGACGGACAGTGTGAATTGCCCTTTAACCTTTTATAACTCGAGAAGTACCGAAGAATGCCGGACACTTGCCACGCCGGACATTTGCCACGCCGGATATTTGTCACGGCTGATCCTTCGCCAGGTAGTAGGATTAGCGGCCTGGCAAGCAAGGGACGCTCTTCCCCGTACTCCTGCTGTTTGCTTCCAAACCTCCGTCTCTGATCTTACTCGATACAGCCACTACGGAAGAGATCTTTTTCTTGGACATGTCACCCTTTCAATATCCCGAAATCGAATATTTATAACTTTTGGGAAACGGAAGCAATACTGTCGTCTATGTCAGTGTATAATTAGTTATTCCAACCACATTAATGGATCCATTCTCCCTCCGTCTGTACGGTAGCTTTCTTCCACACTTACTGATTGCGACAGAAACAGTCCATCGCCGTGGCAGGAACACGAAAGGAACGATATAAAGATAATTCGAATGTTCGTTGATCATTTGAGATTGATTACTGCATTTGTACATACATTAATTACTACAACTGCATGAAACAAATCGCACTGACGTGTTTTACGGCCCACTTTAGATTTGTAGTTTTATAAGTTTTAGCAAACATTTTGGACCAAAATAATGATGTAAACAACAAAAAATTAATTACTAAGAATGTCTGAAACCCTTTTAGGAAAACAAATTTTTTTAGGTAGTTGCGGGTTTTGCGCTACTGACCTTCAGCGTCACAGTCTAAGGGCAGTGCACAGTACACTACGTCCAACACATAACAGCCACGTCCTTTAACCTCATACTATTGATGGCTGTTATTAACTGACGCTAATATGGCATTTGTAGTCACTAGAGTATCATTTATCGTACGAAGAACAACATGTTTTTGTTAATTCTTCACTGCGCCATTAGTTTGGAATGAAAACGTATAAGTTAAAATAAGAAAATCATCAAATACGCATAGCAAGATGGCTTATGCCAGAGAGAGTTCTGGGCGAGGAATGTCACGTGACATCTGCGAACAGCTGGTTTTCGTTAATTCAGTGGAGGGCGTCAAAACTCTGTTATTTTTGCAAATATCTCTCAAACGATACGAGGTCTGAAAAAAACATAAGGGAAGAAAGCTGTAGAGAATCTTCTCCTCTACAAATTAGGTTATTCAATTTTATCGTCAGATGAACAGTTTATATGCAATTAAAATTACATTACAAACGACCTTTCTTTGATATTACTAATGTATTTCTTGTCGGAGATATTTGATAAAGCGAGGTTCTGGTCTCTGGTAGACAACATTTATGTCTGTAAAATTTGGTGCCAATCGGTTGAACGGTGCGACCCAAAAAGTGGGAACACGTTACAACCAGACATACATCCCAAAATCGCCGTTATTTTTGCAAATATTTCTGAAACGATACGAGATATGAAAAAAACGTAAGAGAGCAAAGGTGTAGAGAATTTTCTCCTCTACAAATTCGGTTATTCAATTTTTGTGTCAGGTGAATGGTTAAGCCGGTATTTTTATTTAAATTTCGAGCTGTCAAAAAACGATCGCAAAGGCCCACTTTTAGTGTTACTGCCGTAACCTAAAGTGGGCCAAAAAAAGAGGAAAGAAGGACGATACACTTCATTAATCCTCATCTCTCTTACGGCGAAACATTAGTTAATAAAGTGTATAGGGACAAAGTTCAATACAATGACAGAAAATACGTTTACAAAATAGAGATAAGAACAGGTCACCTAAAGTCGACATAAAATTTTAAAATATTTGCAATAAGGAAATGAAGAAATATAGAATGCTATGCTTGTGACGTAGACTGTTGTTCTATATTGTTTAGCTTTGATATCTACTGAGTCGCAGAGGAAGCACTCTAGTTTTTTAAGGAAAAAGCCATAATTCCTATGATCTGCACTACAAAAGAAATAAAACGCACAACTTAATGAAATCGTAATGTAATATGCGTACAAAGCTCACAAGCGAAATTGAAGACGATAGTTCCTGTGAGATGGTATGAGTAGAAGTTAAACTCGACAACCGGAATAAATTAATAAATCAAATGTTCAAATGTTTGTAGAACTTATGGGACTTAACTACGGGGTCATCAGTCCCTAAGCTTACAAACTACTTATGAACTAGCTAAGACTAAGGACGGCACAAATATCCATGCCCGAGAGGGGATTCGAACCCCCGACCGTAGTGGCCGTGCAGACCGTGACTGGAGCGCCTCAGACCCTTCGGCCACCGCGGCCGGCAATAGATTAATAACTGACTGCATTTACCGACCTCTGCACTCTCATGATGCAGCCGCTGAACAGTTCATAGAAAAATTGAGTCTCCTCACACATAGGTATACTACTCATACAATTTTAGTTGGCAGTGACTTAAATTTACCATCCGTATGCTGACAAAAATACACCTTCAAACAGCGTGGCAGATACATCTTTCGAAATTTTTCTAAATGCTTTTTTAAAAATTATTTTGAACAATTAGTTCACAAGCCCATTCAAACTGTAAAATGGTTTCGAAAACACACTTGAGCTCTTAGTCACAAATACTCCCGAGCATCACGACGGATACAGGGATAAGTGAACACAAAGTTGTAGCGGGCTCAAATCCGTAACAAAGATATTTACCAAAACTAAACGCTAAATATATCTATTAAAAAAAAAAATAAGAAAAAAAGATAAAAATTCAGTTGACATCTTCCTAGGAGACACTCTCCATTTTTTCTATATTAACTATGTAAGTGAAAACCATATGTGCCTCACATTCAAAGAAATAGTATCAACAACACTGGAGGGATTCCTACCAAATAAATTAATAACAGACTGAACTGGTCCCCCATGATACACGAAACAGAACAGAAATCTTTTGCAGAAAATTTAGACGAATGCAAAATCCCCAAGATTGCTGAAATTTTACTGAAGCTCGAAATTTAGCGCGGCCTTCAATGCGAAATTCATTTAATAGTTTTCACAACGAAACGCTTTATAGAAATGTGGCGGAAGATCCAAAGAGATTCTGGTCCTATGTTATCTACACCAGCGGAAAGACTAAGTGAATGCCTTTATTGCACGATAGCGACTGTAATGTTACTGATGACAGTGCCACTAAAGCGGAGTTATTAAATGCAGCTTTCCGAAATTCTGTCACCAAAGAAGACGAAGTAAATATTCCATAATTCGAAGTGAGAACTGCTGCAAACATAATATAGATGTAGATACCCTTGGTGAAGCAAAGCAATCACCCTATCAAATAAGTGATGTTGCATGTTGCATACGAAATGATCAAATATATTTTCAAAAAGTTTATAATGCAGAGGAAAAATACTTCTAATACATTTGTTTATGATATTCTTTTGTAACAATTATTTTTGAATAATAAGCTCCTTGCCTTGTTCCAATAGCTTTTACTGGCCTGATTAAATATAATCAACATGGCGAGAAACTTTAATATTAAGGACTACAGCTAAATTTACTTCATGAGATCTTCATGTACTGTCAAGCTATTTCTATCCTTGTCTAATTTTGGAGAAATGGGACTTATTTCAACACTATAGCTGTCGAACATATCAACCTTAGGAGCAGATTTGTTTTAGGGTGTCTCTTTTAGGTGCAATTCAAAAGCTCAAATTATTTGTAAAACCTAAAGTGTACCTTATCAGTTTAACATAAATAATATTTTTAGGAGCTAGTTCGCGGAAATAATTTTAGAGCTCACAATCTTTGACGGTATGGCCATAATATTGGAAGGTAGAAAAATTCTCTTGAAGTGTCAACTATAGGAGCTTTTACCTAAATAGGAAATCGCAAATTGAAAAGCGATAGATGTAAGTATAAATTCTGGTTGCAGGAGGATCATTTGAGTGATGTTTAATGTATTTGCTTCGTTGTCAAATTTCACTGCGTATTGATTAAACGCTAGTGAACCGAACTGGGACCAGCTAGTTACATCATTAAGTTATTTAAGGGTACTGAAATCTGATATACTCTTTTTATTTTTACAAGTAATAATAGTCCACTTTCAGTGCTTGTAAATACTTTGATTGTATGATTCGTAATATTATCAGAAAAGCTAAATTTATAAAATGGTGTTCTGTTTCAATTGCAAGTACCTTCTTGTCATTGTTAAACTGTTGCTATTTACCATGATAGCACGTTTCATAAGGTAAAAACGTTACAGCCCCTCGAAACACTCATTTATGGAGGGACATCGAATCTTATAAATGATGTAACTTCTGACTGGCTGAAGATAAGGTAGCAAATGTGCACATCAAATTGAAGGAAATTTAATGCTACACAACATTCTTTCAGATAAATTTCCTTTGAAACGATCGAGTGAGTCACTAGAAGTAAATGTTTGACAAAATTAGTGGGGTAAAGATGATATTTTCCGAAATTGTCGATTTTCAATAAAGTATATCTCGAAAACCGTTGAGAATTCGAGGTATATGTATCGAAACAATTTTATAGCAAATTCAATTATCTTTCATTTTTATTTGGAACATTTTTTTCCTAAAGCCGACCCTTTTCGAGGTATAAGCGGAAAACCAAAAAATGGTACCATTCCACCCCCCTCCCCGCCTTAGCTCACCCCCCCCCCCCCCCCCGGGGCGGGGACTTTTAGTATGTTCACCTCCTAACTATCCCTAACAAAGTCCTGAAGTCAAAAATTCTCGCATATTCCATGCACTCTACATCCCTATTTTGAGCACACAGAACGCCGGCCGCGGTGACCGAGGTGACTGAGGCTCTCCAGTCACGGTCAGCACGGCCACTACGGTCGGGGGTTCGAATCCCCCCTCGGGCATGGATATCTGTGCCGTCCTAGTTCGTAAGTAGTTCATAAGTAGTTTGTAAGTTTAGGGACTGATGACCCCGTAGTTAAGTCCCATAAGCTTAACAAACATTTGAACATTTTTTGAGCACACATTGACTGGACTATAAAGGACGCATCGTTAGGTGGTCCTCACAGATGTCCTCTACGTTCAGTACGTCTCTATTATTTGAAAGCAGCTTTCCCTTGCGATGATCCTATTTTCGGCGTAAGCACATCCACTCCTTATTATCGCGTAACCATTGTAATGGGCAAAAGGCCTGCCCTTGCCCGTTGTAATGATTTACATACTGACGGCCACACTACGAAATACAGAAGGGACCAGTGTGCATATCTCGGAAGGAAGGAAGCTTATGATTTAACGTCCCGTCGACAGCTTGGTCATTAGAGACGGAACATACACTCGGATTTTTGGGGAAGGATTAGGGGAGGAAATTCGGCCGTGCCCTTTGAAAGGAACCATCCCGGCATTTGCCTAGAGTGATTTAGGAAAATCACGGAAAACCTAAACCTGGATGGCCGGAGGTGGATTTGAACCACCGTCCTTCCGAATACGAGTCCACTGCGCCACCTCGCTCGGTGCATATCTTGGGACGGGTGGTTGTGGCGGGGAGGGGGGGGGGGAGGAGGAGGAGGGGGCCTGAGGCGCTCCAGTCACTGTCTGCACGACCACTACGGTCGGAGGTTCGAATCCCCCCTCGGGCATGGATATTTTTGCCGTCCTTAGTGTAAGGTAGTTCATAAGTAGTTTGTAAGTTTAGGGACTGATGACCCCGTAGTTAAGTCCCATAAGCTTAACAAACATTTGAACATTTTTTTTTTGGAGTAGGGGGAGGGCACCCGACCATTCCGAGCAGGTAAAAGTGTGGCAAATGTCTGGCGTGGCAAGTGTCCGGACACCGTAACGAACGTATCGTCATGCGGTTTCTTTTAATTTCTTCTTTAGAATCTTGGGATAATCTTAGGCTATATTCAAAGTCAATACGAATAAATGAAAAAAAAACTAAAATAAGAATCATAACGAAGAATCGTTTACCGCTTCTGCACTTTACTCAGCACTGCAACCTAAACTATAATAGCTAGGCCGTGTACCTAGTATAAACTTGCAGAACTTACAAATATCTACAAAAAAAAATCGCACTGACGTGTTTTACGGCCCACTTTAGATTTGTAGTCTTATAAGTCTTTCAAGTTCTGACGCAAGCAGGAGTAAAATATAGGGAGCGTAAGGTTATTTACAATTTGTACAAAAATCAGACAGCGGTTGTCAGAGTTGAAGGGCATGAAAGGGATGCAGTGGTTGGAAAGGGAGTAAGACAGGGTTGTAGTCTTTCTCCATTGTTATTCAATTTGTACATTGAGCAAGCTATAAAGGAAAGCAAGGAGAAATTTGGAGAAGGAATTAAAGTTCAGGGTGAAGAATTAAAAACATTGCGTTTTGCCGACGACATAGTAATTCTGTCAGATACAGCAAAGGACCTGGAAGAGCAATTGAACGGAATGGACAGTGTGCTGAAAGGTGCATATAAGATGAACATTAACAACAGCAAAATTAGGGTAATGGAGTGCAGTGTAAGAAAATCAGGTGATGCTGAAGGAATTATATTGGGAAGCGAAGCAATAAAGGAGGTAGATGAGTTTTGTTACTTGGGCAGTAAAATAACAAATGATGGTCGCAGTACAGAGGATATACAATGCAGAATGGCAATGGGTAGAAAAGCGTTCTTGAAAAAGAGAAATTTGTTAACAGCGAATATTGATTTAAGCCTAAGGAAGTCCTTTCTGAAGGCATTTGTATGGAGTGTTGCCTTGTATGGGAGTGAGACATGGACGATAAACAGTGCGGACAGGAAGAGGGTAGAGGCTTTTAAAATATGGTGCTACAGAAGAATGCTGAAGATTAGGTGGGTGGATCGCGTAACTAATTGAGGAGGTACTGAACAGAATTGGGGAGAAAAGAAATTTCTGGCATACCTTGACTAAAAGAAGGGATCGATTGGTAGGACACATACTTAGACATCAACGAATTGTGAATTTAGCATTAGAGGGAAGTGTGCGGGGTAAAAATCGCAGAGGAAGACCAAGAGATGGATACAGCAAGCAGATTCAGACAGATGTAGGTTGCCGTTCTTATGTGGAGATGAAGAGGCTTGCTCAGGATAGGGTATTGTGGAGAGCTGCATCAAACCAGTCTCCGCACTGAAGACCACTACAACAACAAGTTTTTGCAAACATTTTGGACCAAAATAATAAGCTAAATAATAATGAATTACTTAATAAGAGTGTCTGAAACCCTTTTAGGAAAAAAAAAATTAGGTAGTGGCGGGTTTCGAACCACCGCCCTTTCGCACCACAGTCCTTCACCTTGCCCACTATACTACGGCTATTTTTTTTTTTTTTAAGATGTACTTTATTTACAAATTGTGTTTATAAATAGTTCAAATAGTTATAATTTTGTGAAACAAATTGTCTTACAAAAATTGAATGAACGGCGAAAATTTTTCTCTTTTCCATGGATCGTTGAGGATTTCTCTTCTTGCACGGAGGATGTGTTGTCGAAAGTCGCTCATAGATCCACCTCCCGCTAGGGCGTAGTTCTTGTCTTGGACACTGGGAGAGCCTTGACATCCATGAACACCAGTTTCTTCGTGTTGATGTCGTTGACACTCAGGGACAGCAATCCTGCCGATTTAAACTCGATCCATTTCCATAGGTCCACTATTTTGGAGCAGCCTACCACACGGTGGATGGTAGTATCGACCAATCCGCAGTGCTTCCAAGACGGGTGACCGGTAAGCTTTATTCTGTGGCGACGGGCGGCAGTCGAGATTAAATCATTTATAAGCATGTAAGCTGATGAGCGCAACGTTGAACATATCGATTTATCTCCAAAATTGCAATTTAATTTCCAATTTAAGTCTTTGTGTTTCTTTTGGATTGCTGGAGGATATGGAGCGTTTACACCAATGGTCTCGAGTATTTTCTTTGTCGTATAGAACGTTACTTTGGGAGATTTCTGTAAAACACATGTTGCTGTTTTCAAAGTACGCAGTAGATTTGCCGGCAGCCTTCTGACACCTCTATTGCCTGATACGATACCCCACCCAGCCTTTAGCAAATCTGACTGACTAGCCGGTAATTTTAGTGTATGTATGAGATTTTTCACAATCAGGGCTGAACATTTTGCCTCACAATCAGTTAAAGATAAGCCTCCTTCAGCAAATGGTTGTGTCAGCTGATCCCTGGCCACCCGGAATAGTTTAGCTTTCCACACAAACCAACCTATGTACTTCTTTATTTGTGCAATACATTGTCTGTCGATAGGGATGACTTGTGCAACATACCACATTTTAGAAAGAGCCAGTGTATTTACACATTCGATCCGCTGAATGATGTTCAGTTACCTCGTACTATTTGCAATAAGAGCTCCCCGTACTTTGTCCACTATGCTTTTAGAATTATTGGTAAGGAGCTCATTTACATCCTTACGGAGCTTTAGTCCTAGCACTTCCATTTCAACACATTCAGTGAAAGTATGTGCGATGAGTTGGGCACCTTCATTGAGCCACAGGAGATGTGTTTTCCTGTGGTTAATGGTTGCCCCTGCTGCGTTTTTATAGGCGTTCAGTATTGCTGCCACTTTTACAGTATCTTGTGGTTCTGTATTTATGACGGTAACATCATCAGCATAGACATTCAAGGTAAACCGTTGGGCACCAACCTGCAACCCTGATAGGGAGGTGCTAACTGTGCGGATTAGTGGCTCCAAGGATATGACGAACAAAATCATAGCCAGAGGGCAACCCTGTCTAACGGAACGTAGGATTGGGAACTTTTCCGTAAAGTTCCCGTTGATTTGAACTTTGGCAAACATTTGGTATCTTGTCGGTAACAGTAAGTCTATCGTTGCCTGCGGAAATTGGAAATGCCGTAGAACTGTCCTTAGGTATTGGTGACTGACGTTATCAAAGGCTCTCTCGAAATCGATGTTCAGAAGCCCAACCGTTTGTTGCTAATTCTTCCATGCGTAGAATGTTGTATCCCTTAACAGACAAAGTCCATCTATAATCCTTTTCTTAGGTACGCTACACGTTTGTTCTGGTCCTGTGATCTCTGGAAGTGTGCGCTTTAGTATGGCCGCCGTGACACGAGAGATGATTTTCGAGTCTGCGCATAACAAAGTTATTGGTCGAAAATCTGTAATTCTATGTGGCACCGTTTTCTTTGGAACGAGTACAATAATTCCAGGTTCAGTTTCTCTCTCGTCACCTCCATAAACTCTTCCTTGATAACCGACCAGAAGGATTTGTAAAATTCATAGGGGATACCGTCTACTCCTGGACTTTTACGATTCGACAACCTTTTGATAACATCCTCAATTTCTCCCTCAGATATCGGATCCAACAGCACAGTGACACTTTCGTTGGTTAATTGCGACGCACAGTTTTGCAGCAGTGTGGCTGTTGTAAGAGCATCAGATGGTTGTGATCGGTACAGACTTTCGAAGTGTTCTTTAATGCCTTCCCGGTTAATACATTCAGAGCCATCTGCAGACAGTATGGAATTTACATATCTCTGTTGGCACCTTTTCCTTTCTCTTGCGAGATGATAAATACTCCACTTCTCGTCTGGCAAATGCCCGTGGTCTTTGCAGGTGATGATTTTCCCATCCAGTTCTCTTTCCTGCAGTTCTAATTTTTTTTTTTTTTTTTTTTTTTTTTTTTTTTTTTTTTTTTTTTTTTTTTCAGGTCGCTTGCTCGATCTTCCCCATTGTCGATTTTAGTTTGCAGTTCATGGGCAATAAGATGATAGTACTCCATGTTTTTCCTCCTGGTTTCGTTTATCTTGTAGGCAGCATTGGTAAATAGTTTACGAATACCGTGTTTTACAAGATTCTCCCACCACTCAATAGAATACCGGAAGAAGCGTTTACGGCGAAGCCATGATGTATAACGGGCGTTGAACTCCATCTTTACCCGTGGTTCGTGGAGCAGGTTGCAGTTTCACTTCCAGTATCCCCTGCCAAATATTTTAGGACGAGGGAAACCCTTTATTCGAAGAATCACGCCGTGATGATCGGAAAAGGTCACAGGGATAACGTCGTAATCTTGCACGGCCATACCCGTTATAATGTAGATTCTGTCAATCCGGGTCGATGCGACAGTCGAAACATAGGTGTAGTGTGGACGCGTGATGCCAAGTCACTCAACCACATTTTTCAAGTTCAGTGCGTCAATCAGGTTTTGCAGGGGACCACAAAAGGGTGTTGCTCCTGTAGAATCTATCGCCCTTAATATGCAATTGAAGTCTCCTGGCCGGCCGCGGTGGCCGAGGGGACTGAGGCGCTCCAGTCACTGTCTGTACGGCCACTACGGTCGGGGGTTCGAATCCCCCCTCGGACATGGAAATTTGTGCCGTCCTAGTTTGTAAGTAGTTCATAAGTAGTTTGTAAGTTTAGGGACTGATGACCCCGTAGTTAAGTCCCATAAGCTTTAAAAAAAAAAAAAAAAAAAAAAAAAAAAAAAAAAAAAAAAAAAAAAAAAAAAAAGGAAGTCTCCTGCCATGGTGATGTTAGCTTTCGCTTGCCGAAGAAAATATGGCACATCTTCGGTAAAAAACGTTGCCCTTGCAGCCCTATTATGCGTTCCGGAGGGAGCGTAAAGATTTAAAACGGTCACCCCATTCAGAACACCTTTGACTATACGTCCTCCAGGCTCTTTACTACATCCTGCAACTCCAGTCCGTGCCTGGTTAAAATACAGCAACCCCTCCCGGCCGAGCCAACATTGTTGTACGCGTTGTATGATGAAAAGAAACCCACCTCTTCACATACCACTTCTTGTAAAAAAGCAATACCAATATCATTAGTTCTAAGAAATATCTCCAAAATTTTAATCTTTTTAGCATTACTTATCCCACAAATATTTAGAGTAAAAAACGTGAGTACCCTTCTATTGTCCATGTGGCGGGTAATTTATTGAGACCACCTAGTCACGAGGTTTGTGCTTTGGTCCAGGATCATGTTCTGTTGTCTCAGTTTGTGGGTCGTGCGTCGTTCTGTTGTCTACGTGCTGATCTTTTACGCCTTCACTCCTCATTTTATTGCGTGCCACATTCACGTTTGGTTTAGGTTTCACACGTGTAGATTTTGTGGTACTTTGTGGTTTGAGAGATTTCTGAGTGCCGGTAATTTTTTCGGGGTCCCGAACGCTGGGAGGTCAGCGAGGGCGACACGTGATGCCGAGGCGTGTTGCACGCCACTTCCTTGTGTGAGCTCTGCATCGGCTACTTGACGCTGCGCCACGGAATAGGGAGTGTACAGAAAGGAAACTCCCGCTGCAGTCTGTCGTCCAAAATTTAGTGCGCATGCGCGGAATCGCCCATCCTGAAAAGCAGTAAACGTGTGATCACTCCCTACTCTGTGGCGTAGTAATGCGCCGTCTTTGTTTGTTAAATGTGTATTTTAACTGCCTGAATCGCATAAAAGTAAACAAGTATTTGGTACAGTGAAAAGAAAGAACTGTGTGTCAGTAGGTGGAACTGTTCCGTTTTTATTATGAGCAGCAATAAAAGAAAACGCGGCCGATGGTGTTCAGCACCTAATTGCTGCAATAATTCGAATACAAATAAGAATAAAAGTTTCTTCACCTTCCCAAAAGATGCTGAGCAGTAAGTGAACGTCGCTATATGTGTAGCGAAAGTTAAATGTTATCAGTTTCGAATGAGAGTAATGTGTGCGTAATTGTTAAAAGTAGCCTTACTTCTTCTCTTGACGATAACTCTCGTTGTTGCTGCAGCAGTTAAACAGCATCGAAATGTTGAAGTACATTTATATTTTATAAATTTAACGTTGCAGGGAATAATATAAAATGAATGACAACGAATAGTGCGTAAGTAGGCAGGTAAAATTTTACTTACGGCATTGGAGGCGTAGTGTGCTAATGTTGGCAACGAATGCTCTTCGGATGCTCAAACAAATAGAGTAAGGGGAATAATTATTTTATGCTGTTTCTGCTCTGTGGTTGACAGATTCCTCTATATGCCCTTCTCCGATCAGTAAATTAATGATACTCCTAAAGCAAATACAACTTTTATATTTGCCCAGACATTAGTTCTGTGTAATCACGTTGTATTGCTAAGTCTGACTCAATATTTGGTGCGAATTTATTCGTGTCAAATAAAACCTGGCAGTTGTAAAGTAACTTTCTTCTTTATAACTAATTTCCCAAACATAACTCCGCGTTATTTGGGATTTTTCTAGAGATAAGCACCAAATAAAACGATTATCGATTCCACCGTACATTTTCGTAGTTGTATTAAAATTTAGGCCTATTTTTTTCGTTGGATTACAATTAGTTGCAGGAAGAGGGCGCAAAATAGATGAGAGCATAATGAAAAGCCGTTTCCTTTCGTAAAAGTCGGAGAGATTAGCTGCAGTTCTTAAAAAGTGCATTTCCAGCCAAAGTACTAAGTGGCTATAGTTCCGCGTTTACTGCTTTTCAATATGACGTCGAGCGCAGCGCTTGGTAACATACACATCAAAGGCGCCGCCCCCAGCTTTCCCTTCTGTATGCTCCCTATTCTGTGGCTGCGCCGAGTTTGTGACACTTGCGGGAAGTGACACTTGCGCGGAAAGGGAATTTGTAGACAATTGCGCGGAGACCCGGACGCTGCAGGTAGTGAACAGGGTGTTCCAGAAGTAGGAATACACCACCCCTACTCCATGCCCACCAGCCGCTACCTGTGCCGTATTCAGGGAAAGGCCCACCGAGCGAGGTGGAGCTGTAGTAACGGCCCGGAGATATCACAGCCTCATTCAACAGGGAGATAACACGTCATACAAATATCAGTCGATTTACAATACAGCACCATGTGAAG
Organism: Locusta migratoria; assembly: GCA_026315105.1. Classification (NCBI taxonomy): domain Eukaryota; kingdom Metazoa; phylum Arthropoda; class Insecta; order Orthoptera; family Acrididae; genus Locusta; species Locusta migratoria. The sequence goes on along the minus strand of CM048745.1, from coordinate 270,832,525 downwards.
AGGAATGTGATGAAATCGGAATTGAGCGCAACCGTTGCTAACTACAATTTCGGATTTACTGCATTTTGAGTCAGAATTCGCATCTATATTCGCATTTATCGCAAATGCGAATTTTTCCTGTCCCTAGCAATACCTCTAAAAATAAACAGCTGATCAAGGCACTAAAAGCAAGGGCAGATCTTTGGGTGTATTACTACAAATAACTAAAACACAATTTGATCGTGGAATTATATACAATCTCATTATAAAGGTTTTTTGTAGGTGGTTTTGAGCAGCTTTTAAATATGTTAGGAATAGCATTATGAAATATAGACAGCTACACCTTATGTTTATTATGAGATATCGATTTCGGCTAATTTCAGGTCATCTTCAAGTCTCAAACAACAAGTGTTACTTATGCATTTTTCCAGTGGCACTCATAACCTTTAACTGTTGACACACGAGGTCTAACATTGTTAGTCGCGTTAGCGATGAAAACAGAACCCAGAATCTTTGCGTCTAAATGATACATATATTGGTGTGATGTCTTATTTCGAAAGAACAAACATCACACCAATACATATATAGCTCTCGTTAAAGCAGAACGGTACGATGTCGTTACGTAGCACAGCACGGCGACTGGAAACGCAGGAGAAGTGCAAACAACGTTCTCTCCTCAGAGGTATGATTCTAATTAGGTTCGACGTAGACTTCTACAACATACAGTCTACACGGCGAAGATTACACCAAAAATTTAACGTTTCGTCTACTTTGGCGATAGCAACCAAATTTTAAAATCGTCTCTACTGTGTAAAGATTTAGCAACAAAAAACGCTTCAAGTCCATAACTTCACAGGTTTTCGAGTTCTGAATTTTTAATATGTTTTTAATGTTATTATAGAAAAAACAAATTTGGGACTCACACTAAAATTTTCATATGGCAGATTTTGTAGGCACATTCACAAGACATAATTCAACGGTTGTGTGCATTCATCTTATGAGAAATATCAATCATTTGTTTTCAGTTTTTATGTCAAATTTCTACATTTAAGTTTCTTTAATTATTAGTACTTAAATGTGGTGATGAAATAAATAAATTACGTGTATATGTGTAGTCTTATGCGGCCAAACTACTTAGGTCATCGGTCGCTAGACTTACACTACTTAATCTTACTTAAAATAACGTAGGCAAAGTACAAACAAACATACCCATGTCCGAGGAAGGACTCGAACATCCGACCGGACCGGCCGCGCAATTTGTGACACAAATTACATGTTTGATAATATTAATGCATAGAAGTATGAAATCACGTCAAGACTACTTCCTGCAAAAATTTCGACAAAAAAAGTTGGGACTGAGTTTAGAGAAACAAAATTCTTGTGTATTGGATTTCAACATTTTATCAAAAAATGAATGTTACTACAAGAGATACAGCCATTCAAATTTACGGCCACCATAACGTATTCCCCTCCTGAGTAAATGAGCTGCTGCTTGTAGTTTCAACACCTTTTTCTTGAATGTTCTGAATATAAATCTTCACATAGACTTCTTGAGGAGGAGAGTGATACGGATATCTGATTGTAAACCACTGCCTATTACCTTAGACCTTTTTGACTGTACTGAACAGGAGTTCCGCGTATTCCGTAATTTATATTTATACAGTTAACGGGCAATGTAATTCATAAACAGCTATTGGCTGTCAATTTCGCTTCATTTTTCCTGGAAGTCTTGCAACTTGTTTCTCCCTGTTCTTTTATGCCAAGTTCGGAGTAAAAATGGTTCTATATGACGGTGATGGAAAATAGAATTTATCTTTAGCATTTTTCGGTGTGTGACATTCCCTTACACATCCCGTATTTCATACATTTCTTAGATGTATTTCTAATTCGAATACAGACCTATCGTTTTGGGTTCTACGAATAAACGCTTCAAGTATGTAAAATACTCATTGAGTTTTTATTAACGTTTTTTAATTGAAGGTTTAAGGTTGCGTCTCCTATTAAAAACATAGTAGCTATTTTTAAAGAGATGGAAGTTGCGTGATAGTGGGGTTAACTACATAGCGGTCAATTACATCAACGTATCTGTGCAGGATGCCTAATATGTTTATTGCTTGCGCAAGTGTCTTGATATGCTTAGTGTTGGGAATAATATGCTTTTAGGAGGTATGACTGTGGAAAGTCATCGTCTTGTAGTAGCAAAGAATGTCTTAATAACTCTCCAAACATTATCACTATTAAAATACCTTTTTGTTTTCAGGAGGAATACTCAACGAAATCAAAAATGTTCAAATGTTTGTATAGTCTATGGGACTTAACTACAGGGTCATCAGTCCCTAAACTTACAAACTACTTATGAACTACTTACGAACTAGGACGGCACAAATATCCATGCCCATGGGGGATTCGAACCCCCGACCGTAGTGGCCGTGCATACCGTGATTGGAGCGCCTTAGTCCCCTCGGCCACCGCGGCCGGCTCAACGAATTCATATGTAGTTAGAACAAGTTACTATATTGCTCTTCAGCTTTGAAAGGGTTGTGCAATTTCACTGAGTTTCGTGTCATGTTGACAGTGTGGAAACTTGACAACAGCAGTGCTAGATTTCTTGGTGTGCCTGTACCCAGGAAAAGCCATTAGCCGCCCCAAGGGTCCCGGGTTCCGCGCAAGTGTCACTCCGCGCAAGTGTCACTCCGCGCAAGTGTTCCAACCCCGGCTGCGCCGTGGCCCGCTGTGCCTCTGCCTCCGTAGCCGGCTGTTTACTTGCACAAGTGACGTCACTCAGGGGGACAGGTACATCTGCTGCCGGCGTCTGATATACCGTAGCTTCTTCATAGGCACATCTGGGGGCGGTTCCATATTAAGTGTGACAGGCATCGTGGGCACTACCGTTTCCGGTTTCTGTTTTCTCGGTGTTTGAATTGAATTATCACCGTAGTCACCTTCTTCCGAGTCCACGGTTTCCGGTTCCAGGCGTCGTTTCTTGGTTTTATGAGGCTCACTGGTAGGCAGATGAACATCCACGCTCATTTCAGCGACGGATTCTTCTCGAAGAAGTGCAGTGTCATTTACTTTTATGCCGGTTTCTTGCAATAAACTTACGGGGTTAGCGTTGGTACGACTCGCACCGTTCTCGCCACCTGTCTTTTTTTTTTTTTTTTTTTTTTTCTGTTTCATAGGACCCAATTGAGGAGCGAGACTCCATGATCATGGAACAAGTCAATACATTAATTGTTACACAAGAATGGTAATAGAAAATTCTTAAGTAGTCCTTTGCACACGACAATCTTAAGACAAAGTGAAAAGAATCAATAAAAAAATTAATTAGCTTAATTGTTTAATTTTTCTAGGAGTTCCTCGACAGAATAAAAGGAGTGAGCCATGAGGTAACTCTTCAAAAAAAATGTTCAAATGTTTGTATAGTCTATGGGACTTAACTACGGGGCCATCAGTCCCCAAACTTACAAACTACTTATGAACTACTTACGAACTAGGACGGCACAAATATCCATGCCCTAGGGGGGATTCGAACCCCCGACCGTAGAGGCCGTGCAGACCGTGACTGGAGCGCCTCAGTCTCCTCGGCCACCGCGGCCGGCGAGGTAACTCTTCACTTTAGATTTGAAAGCGTGTGGATTAGTGCTGAGATTCTTCAGTTCTTGTGGCAGCTTATTGAAAATGGATGCCGCAGAATACTGAACCCCTTTCTGCACAAGTGTTAAGGTGGTGTGATGCAAATGTAGATTCGACTTCTGTCTAGTATTCACCGAGTGAAAGCTACTAACTTGTGGGAATAAGCTGATATTATTAACAACAAACGACATTAAAGAAAGAACGTATTGTGACGCCACAATCAAAATTCCCAGACTACTGAAAAGGGGTCGACATGACGTTCGCGAACTTAAACCAGATATTGCTCTAACCGCCCGTTTTTGAGCCAGAAATATCCTTTTTGCATCATACGAGTGATGCGTTCATTTTCCCTGTCTGCAACGGAGGGAAGTCATCAAAGGTGATAAGAGGTGGTTCGGTATCTTCCTTTGCGGCAACAGTAACGGGTCCGCGTAAAGTGGCTGTGGGTGTTAAATCCTGTAACTGTAATCTGGAACGTTTTTGCAGGGTGTTCTTCGGAACAAATATCCGCTGCGGACAATTTTCGCGGAGATGTCCCGGCTCGTTACAAACATGACATGTTGCTTGCTGCCCAGACTAGATAACATGAGCCTTGTATCCCGAAACCATAATGTGGACGGGAATGTCAGATTTTACACACATCTGTACGGACCGTATGCCATTATAGCACTGTATTTTATATCTGCTGGACCATTTTTCAAAACTCGATGCGTTTCACCTGGCCATACTTAGAAAGAACCTGTTCTAAGTCAGTATTCTCAAGTTCCGGGGGAAGATTCAGAATTCTAACAGTCTTCAGTTCACAGTTGGCATTGCTAACATCGACCAAACTAACAGAATCAACGCGGTGGCGAAACTGAACCTGTCCCTTAGTTTGCAGTAAAATCTTGTCACACAAAACCGAATTATAGAACTTGACAAAAACACAATACTATTCACTGTCACGCTGAGTAAATTCAGCATTATCTTCTGAAATTCCAAATGTTTCATATAACCAGTTATGTATTTCTAAAGCATTAGGCTGGACATGACGAGTATTCTTGTCAAACGAGAATCTTAACGTGTTTTTCCTGAGAGAATCCGACATGATGAACAAGCGGAAAGCGGATGTACCGCCTCGCCACCAAAAGCAATAATAAGCGGTACTTACAAGCCCCGGCGACGTAAACGAGACTGAGACCGCCTGTTGCCGGTACTTCCTAGATTATCATGTATCGTACGAAGAAAATGTTCAAATGTTTGTACAGCTTAAGGGGACTTAACTAAGGGGTCATCAGTCCCTAAACTTACAAACTACTTATGAACTAACCAATACTAATGACGGCACAAATTTCTATGCCCGAGGGAGGATTCGAACCCCCGACCGTAGTGGTCGTGCAGACCGTGACTGGAGCGCCTCAGCCCCTCGGCCACCGCAGCGTCAGGTGAACGGTTTAATTGCAATTGAAATTACATTACAATCGGCCTTTTTTGGTATTACTAACGTATTTCTTGTCCGAAATATTTCAAAAAGCGAGGTTCTGGTCTCTGGTAGCCAAAAATTATGTCTGTACAATTTGGTGCCGATCGTTTGAACGGTTTCGACTTAAAAAGTGGGAACACGTTACAGCCAGACAGACATCGTCAAATCGCCGTTATTTTTGCAAATATCTCTGCAACGATGCAAGATATAAAAAAAAAAAAAAAAAAAAAAAAAAAAAAAAAAAAAAAAAAAAAAAAACATAATAGAGCGAAGTTGTAGAGAATTTTCCCCTCTACCAATTAGGTTATTCAATTTTCGTATCAGATGAACGGTTCGTTTGCAATTACAATTATATTACAAACGGTTTTTTTTTGGCGTTACTACCGTATTTTTTGTCCGAAAAATTTGAAAAAGGGAGGTTCTCGTTTGTGTCGGCCTACAATTATGACTGTAAAATTTGGTGTTGATCGCTTGAAGGGTTCCTCTTAAAAACTGGGAACACGTTAGGGACAGACAGACAGATGAACAGACATACATACATCCAAAAATCGCCGTTATTTTTGCAAATATCTCTGAAACGATACGAGATATGAAAAAAAGTAAAAACATAAAAGAGCAAAGTTGTTGAGAATTTTCTCCTCTACAAATTCGGTTATTCAATTTTCGTGTCAGGAGAATTGTTAAGCCGTTATTTTCATTTAAATTTCGAGCTGTCAAAAAACGATCGCAAAGGCCCACTTTTAGTCTTACTACTGTAACCTAAAGTGGGTGAAAAAGGTAGGTTGTAATGTTTATACATAAAGCAATGTTTATCAACAGGGTGGTAAGAATGTTTTTGTAACTTGGTGAGCGTAGAATGTCTTGAACTATGTTGGTGACAGGACACACAAATGGATGGAATTGTGTGGTGGTGAGAAGGGGGGGGGGAGGGGGGGCTATAGGTTCTAGGGGGCCAGTTCCAACTTTCATTAAGAGCTTCTGAGTTTTCCCAACGTCCTGAAGCTATGGTTTGGGGTTGGGGTGGGGATGGGAGAAACATGACATAGTGAACTCTACTGGAGCAAACATGAACTTTCCACAGTATAGGATTGCCACCACAGGGCTCTCAGATCGCCTTAATGCGTTTGAAATCGCAATTAAATTTATAAGTAACTAGAGCACTCACATGAATACTTCGCACCGTTAGTGGAATGACGAATAAGTTGGGATAAAATGGAAGTAAAGTTGAATGTTCACGCATCAATGCAAGTGTTTAAAAGTGCAAATGAAAGAGCTTGATCCACTGAGTGTTGTTAGGTCAAAAAGAACTGCGTACCTTAATTAGAACCGAAGATATCGTAAAACAAACCGACTAAAATATTCAGTGCAAGGACAGAGGGATCCCGCGTTCGAATAAAAATTAAGGACGGAGAGACTTAAGTTAATTATGATACTTGATGACAAATCTGCGAATGAATACCTTTCATTTAAAGCAAAAATGAAGGAAATCGGTCGGATAGAACGGCCTGGCCGACTGACTGTACAAAAAAGGTTGTAAAAAATGTAAGTAAAGTTGAAATGTTCACGCAGAGCTTTCTTCAGAATCAGTCAATCCAAGTGTTTATAAGCGCTAAAGAAAGAGCTTCATCCGCTGATTGTTGGGTCAAAAAGAACTGCGTACCTTAATTAGAACCGAAGATATCGTAAAACAAACCGACTAAAATATTCAGTGCTAGGACAGAGGGATCCCGCGTTTGAATAAAAATAAAGGATGGAGAGACATAAGTTAATTCTGATACTTGATAATTTCTAGGAATGAATACCTTACGTTTAAAGCAAAAATGAAGGAAATCGGTCTGACAGAACGAGCTGACCGACTGACTTTAGTTTACGGCAAGGACATTCCCACAATATACAGAAGGAAATCGCGTCTGAGTATAGAAAAAGGAATGCGAGAGTTATGTAAATTCTGATGCTTGATGACAAATCTGTAGATGAATACCTTTCGTTTAAAACAAAAATGAAGGAATTCGGTCGGGTAGTTTTCGTAGATTCTTTTAATATGTAAGATAGCGCAATGAGGGTATGCTGTATGAGACGTAATTTATTTAAGGTTCAATGTATTGCATTTACCTAAACTGAGTGTACTGACATGTAGTATATTGTCATGCTCAGAGAGTAGGTCACAGATGACTTTCGAAAAACGAAATGTTTTCGGACATATTTAATGCAAACATAGCTCCCCTGCAATCTAATGTCGGTTATAATGGTTTAAACAATTGACCTTGAATGTTCATAAACAATACTTAACGCTCAGCGTGGCTCTGCTGCTGCTGAAGACTACATCCTCACTCGGCTTTGCCATGGCACAGAGTGACGGAGGTTTCCGCCAAATTCATAGTGTGGGAGGGATGGAGTGTGGTGCTGCTGACATTAGAAGCTAAATGTGTGGATGGGGTAGGTCATTGCCGAAACCAAGAGAGCAAAATGCAAAAATCAAATTTCCTAGTAGGTGCCACTCTGATGACTTCAAAGGGGGAGGATTGGGTCGTGGTCCTGGGTTCTCCCAGGCGACCGAAGAGGGGGAGGACATCTGGCAATAAAGCAGTGGCTCAGAACCGGCATCACTACAATCCTCCTATTTGTTACTGATCATTTCATCTCACTTGTAGCCCCCAGCTGTGTCAGTAACATTGTAAACCTTCAGTTGGTCATCAGCTTTTTTCGGCATAGCCTGCCTATCATATTCACAGAATATATGACATCGACTGCGAATCGGCAAAGTTGAAAATGTGTACCCAGCCGGGATTCGAACCCGGGTCTCCCGCTTTCTAGGCAGTTGCGCTGACCCCTACACCACTGGGGACGCATCGATCACCGAAACAGCAAGATTCGGGCATTCACAGAGAGTGGGTTTGTTAGTAGTTGGGAGCTCTAACGTTAGGCGGGTGATGGAGCCCCTTAGGAAAATGGCTGCTAGGGAGGGGAAGAAGTCCAATGTGCACTCCGTGTGCAAAGCGGGGGGAGTCATTCCAGATGTGGAACGGGTCCTTCCAGATGCCATGAAGAGCACAGGGTGCAGCGAGCTGCAGGTGGTGGTTCATGTCGGGACCAATGATGTGTGTCGCTTTGGATCGGAAGAGATCCTCTCTGATTTTGAGCGGCTATCAGAAGTGGTAAAGACTGCCAGTCTTGCTTGCACGATGAAAGCGGAGCTCACCATCTGCAGCATTGTCGACAGGACTGACTGCGGACCTTTAGTTCAGACCCGAGCGGGGGTCTGAATCAGAGGCTCAGACGGTTCTGTGACCGTGTGGGCTGCAGATTCCTCGACTTGCGTCAAAGGGTGGTGGGTTTTCGGGTCCCGCTAAATAGTTAAGGAGTCCATTAAACTCAGGAAGCGGTTACACGGGTAGCGGGGGCTGTGTGGCGTGGACTGGGCGGTTTTTTAGGTTAGACGGCCTCGGGAATACACAAAATGGGTTTCAGTCTCAAAGGGGCAGGTCAGACACAGGAAGAAAGCAGATCTAGAAACCATTGGTATAACAGTTGTAAATTGTCGTAGCTGTATTGGGAAAGTTCCAGAGTCCAAGAGCTGATAGAGAGTACTGAAGCACAAATCGTTATAGGTTCTGAAAGCTGGCTGACGCCTGAGACAAGTTCGGCCGAAATTTTTTCAAAGGGCCAAATGATCTTCAGAAAGGATAGAATAAATAAAAAAGGGGGGTGGCGTGTTTATTGTTGTTACGAACGGTTTATCCTGCAGCGAAATTGAGGCAGATTCTTTCTGTGAGTTGGTATGGGTAGATGTTATACGTGACAACCGGAATAAATTGATAATTGGATCTTTTTATCGGCCCCCTGACTCAGACGATGCAGTTGCCGAAATGTTCAAAGAAAGCTTGAACCACATTTCAAATAGGTATCCGAAGCATACCGTTATAATCGGTGGCGACTTTAATTTACCCTCGATATGTTGGCATAATTACGTATTCAAAACCAGCGGCAAATATAAAACGTCGTCCGAACTAGTCCTGAATGCTTTTTCTGAAAACTACTTCGAACAGTTAGTTCATGAACCCACTAGAATAGTAAGTGGTTGCGAAAATACCCTTGATATTCTAGCAACAAATAATCATGAGCTAGTAAAGAGCATCGAAACAGACACAGAGATTAGCGAACATCGAGTTGTAGTAGCGAGACTGAATGTCGAAATTCCCAAATGCACCAAAAATAAACGAAAAATATATCTATTCAATAAAGCTTCACGGTTTCCTGAGTTATAGTCTCCAGTCTTTCAAAACCAAAAATGCGAGTGTAGATCAGTTGTGGCTTACTTTCAAAGACATAATATCAGTAGCAATACAGATATTTATACCAAATAAATTAATAAAAGAGGGGGCTGACCCACCGTGGTACACAAAACAGGTCAGATCACTGTTGCAGAAACAAAGAAAAACGCATGCAAAATTAAAAAAGACACAGAATCCACAAGACTGGCAATCTTTTACTGAAACTCGCAACCTATCGCGGACTTCAATGCGAGAAGCCTATAATAGTTACCACAACGAAATCCTGTCTCGTAATCTTGCAGAAAATCCAAAGAAATTCCGGCCATATGTGAAGGTACACTAACGGCAAAACACAAACAATACCTTCACTACACGATAGCAATGGTAATACTACCGATGACAGTACTGCCAAGGCAGAATTGCTAAACACAGCTTTCCGAAATTCGTTCACCAAAGAAGACGAAATGAACACTCCAGTATTTAATCCAAAAACAGCTGCCAGCATGCGAAACTTAGAAGTAGATGTTCCTGGAATAGTAAAACAACTTAAGTCATTAAACAAAAACAAATACTCCGGGCCAGATTGTATACCAACTAGATTCCTCTCAGAGTATGCTGATGCAATAGGTCCGTGCTTTGCCATAATTTACAACCGATCACTCAGCGAAAGATCCGTACCCAAACGCTGGAAAGTTGTCCAAGTTACTCCAGTGATCCCCAAAATTACAGACCAATCTCATTGACGTCGATTTGCAGTAAGATTTTGGTACATATACTTTGTTCGAATATTATGAAGTACCTCGAAGAGGACGGCCTATTAACCAATAGCCATCACGGATTCAGAAAGTATCGCTCTTGCGAAACACAGCTTGCCCTTTTTCACATGAAGTGTTAAGTGCCATCGACAAGGGATCTCAAATCGATTCCATATTTCTGGATTTCCGGAAGGCTTTTGATACTGTACCCCACAAGCGGCTTCTAATGAAATTGCGTGCTTATGGAATATCTCCCCAATTGTACGATTGGATTCCCGATTTCCTATCAGAAAGGACACAGTTCGTTGTAATTGACGATAAGTCATCGCGTAAAACAGAAGTGATATCTAGCGTTCCACAGGGAAGCGTTATAGCTCCCCTACTCTTCCTCGTGTTTACAAACGATTTAGGAGACAATCTGAATAGCTCCGTTAGCTCCGGTTAGTGAAGTCAACAGAGGATCAAAAGCAACTGCAAAGTGATTTAGACAAACTTTCTACATGGTGCGAAAATTGGCAATTTACATGAGCTCTAAAAGACATCCGCCGAACTTCAATTACGCGATAAATCAGTCAAACCTTAAGGTCGTAAATTCTACCATATACCTAGGAGTTACAATTACGAACAACTTTGACTGGAGAGAACACATAGAAAATATTGTGGGGAAGGCGAACCAAAGGTTACGTTACATCGGCAGAACGCTTCGAAGATGCACCAGCTCCACCAAAGAGACTGCCTACATCACAGTTGTGCGTCCTCTCCTGGAGTACTGTTGCCCCTTGTGGGACCCTCACCAGATGGGACTGTCGGAAGACATTGAGAAGGTTCAGATGTCAGCTCATTTTGTTTTATCACGTTACGGGGGGGAAAGTGTCACAGAAATGTTGCACGAATTGGGGTGGAAATCATTAAAAGAAAGATGTTATTCATTGCGGCGTGATCTGTTTGCAAAGTTTCAATCACCGACTTTTACTTCTGAATGTGAAAATTTTTTGCTAACATCCACGTACTTAGGGAGACATGACCATCCCAATAAAATAAGAGAAATCAGATCGAAAACGGAACGATTTTGGTGTTCTTTCTTCCCGCGCGCTATTAGAGAATGGAACGGCAGAGAAAAGTTGTGAAAATGGTTAATGAACCCTCTGCCAGGCACTTAAATGTGATTTGCAGAGTATTTATGTAGATGTAGATAGATGTAGAACTACCTAAGGACGCCTTCCGTCAGATACAAATTCCCAGCTTCGCCCTGCCCACAGTACTCAAACTCGTAGCTTCAGAAACTAATTCCCGTAAGAGTAAGGGCCACAAACTTGCCCACCCCTCCCCACTAACGAAGGGAGCATTTCCCGTCACCGGCATATTATATATATGGCGTATGTTCAGAAAGAACAGACGTCACTTCTGATGGATGGGCAGGGTGAAGCTGGGAATTTATATCTGACGGGAGACGTACTTAGGTTGTCCTAGCAGGTGCGGTGATCACTGTGTCCCCAGCGTTGTAGTGATCAGCGCAACTGTCTAGAAAGCAGGAGTCCCGGGTCGAATTCCGCCTGCGTACACATTTTTAACTTTGCCCATTCGCAGTTGATGTCATATATTCTGTGAATATGAAAGAATAACAACTGCTGGATGAGAAGTGACGTTTGTTCTTACGGAACAGACGCCACATGTATATATGGCCTATCATAGTTGGCAGACGAAAATGCGTCTTCGTACGTATAAACAGCAGCAGACGTATTTTTATGCTGTTACATACTGACGACCTTCCCAAGTTATAAACACAAAGAAATATCAGTTCTATAAAATAGATGTGGTGTCGCACAAGTACAAAGTGCGCGCCACCTACTTTCGCCGCGCGCCGCCATGCACGCACGGCGCGGCGTTCTCACGACGACAGCCACGAGTGCCCTCTGCGACAACGCCGCTCGTGGCCACGACTGAAGGACATCGGGCACTTCGGACTGAGATAGCAACCAGTTAGGACCTTCGTAATCAGATAGGCACGAGTGAAGACTTTGCTATCGTACAGGCACTAGGCAGGCCTCTAACAACTATGTATCAACATTCTGCAGTACTATGTAAAAGTTAAGTATTGTTACATTCTGTGCAATATATATCTCTTTCTAATTTACTCTAGTGTTTATAGTTTCTGGCTGCTCCCCTCCGTACCTGCACCAGCGTGCTATTTTTGTTCCTGTGTCGGTCTCATTCCACTCGGCCACTGACACCTACGACGAGGCTGGGACACAAAAGCGGCGACGAAGTTGGGACACAAAAGTGGCGACGAGGAGTGATAGAACCTTGGACCAGCCCGCTTACAGCAGCCAGACAGCAGCAGTCGGAGCACGCAAAAATTGCTCCCGCCCCTTATTATAACAATTTTGGGGAAAGATATTTTGTTACGTGTTTTGTGGACTTTTTTGTTGCAGAGTGTCCTCTTTCATATTGCATTTGTGTTTTGTTATAATTTACTTGTATGCGCGGCGCCTAATTGGTCAGCATGGCCACTACCCCGAACCCAAACTTAATGGAAATTATTCAGTTACAGATGGCGCAAATCACTCAACTACTGCAGGCCGTGTCGCAGTTGACGGCACAGGCTGCTCACCAACAACAACAGCCGTCACATCAGCAGCCCACACCTGCCGCTGTACCGCTCCCTACGTTCCGCAAGTACAACGACTGCGAGGAAGAATGGAGCGACTACTTCGCACAGTTTCAAGAACTCGTCGCGGCTCATCAAATTACAGGTCAGAGAGTGAAGAACCTTTTCTTAGCGATTGTGGGCCCCCAGACCTTCGTATTATTGCAAAAACTTTTCCCTCACGCATCTCCTCGTGATGTAGACTTTGAACAAATTGTAGATGCACTGAATGCTTATTATGAGAGAAAAGTTCTCGTAGCGGCGGTACGGTACCGATTTTTCAGACTTAAAAAATTACCGCAGCAGTCACACCAAGAGTGGATTACGGAATTGAAGGGCTTAACCCGCCAATGTAAATGCCAATTTCGCCAATTTCAGAAAAATGTTCGTAAGTCTTGCCCCCAGTGTGTGTCTCGCCACAAGCGTGCTCATTGCCCTAGTCGCAACGCAACCTGTTATCAATGTGGCAAATCGGTACATGTGCAGTCTGTGTGTATGCAAATTAAAAACTCAAAGAACGGTACCGTTAGAAACAGTGCTTCGCAGAGTGCGAGAACAGTTCGTTCTGTAAATGTTATACGGGCTGTGGATTTGAACAGTGCTTTCCTTGGATCTCAATTGCAAGAAAGTAATTCTACGCCTATGGCAAAACTATATAGTGCACCACGTAGCAAGCGCCGACGAGCGCGTAAAACAGTGCAACGGAAAAGGGTTCGGGACAAGCAAAATGACTATGAACAGTGCATTCCTGTAGTGAAAATAGTGCCTTCTGCAACTGCTCCTTGTAATAGTGCCCAGTACTGTGTAGCTAGTGACAGTAGACTTGTTGTAGATACTGAAAGTAATTTTAGTGCAGTAGCCTCGCATTGCGCGGACGCCGATCCGGCGGTAGTGCCATCTAGTGACAGTGTTGTTAATCCCCTGCGTGCCGAGTCTGAGCCGCTTCCTTCACTACGCGGCCCGCGCATACGCAGCACACAAACCGTAGCAGACGTTGCCCACATTCGCGCACCTGTCGTGCGCCAGAAGCACAAACTTTTTGTAAATATCTCCATAGAAAATAAGACTGTGCAATTTCAGCTTGATACTGGTTCCGCTGTTACATTAATTAATAAAGACACTTATGAACTTCTGGGTTCGCCAAAATTGTCGCCGTCACAGCAAGTGCTAACAGCGTACACAGGTCAAAATATTCCCGTGCTAGGAACGTGTAGCCTGCCTGCCTCTTTTCAAGGTGTTACAAAAACAGTTGCTTTTGTAGTTCTTCAGGCCAAATCGACACAGAACATTTTTGGACTAGATGCTTTTGACTTGTTTGGTTTATCAATTCAAAGAGATGTGCTTCAAATTTCGTCAATAGTGCCTCAGGATAAAATCAATGCATTGTGTGACAAATATAGTGACTTGTTTTCGCCGGAACTAGGTTGTGCAAAAGGCTTCGTGGCACATGTAACTTTAAAAGAATCTGCAGTTCCAAAATTTCGTAAAGCTAGACCAGTGCCTATCGCCTTGCGTGATACAGTTGCCGAAGAACTTAAACGTTGGCAAGATAGTGGGGTGATTTCTCCTGTTTCTGCGAGTCAGTGGGCCTCGCCTATAGTAATTATACCCAAGCCTTCAGGAAAACTTCGTCTCTGTGCGGACTTCAAATCAACAGTGAACAGTCAAACAATTGTAGACACTTACCCCCTGCCCAGACCCGAGGAACTAATGGACAAATTAGGACAGTCTCGTTTCTTTTCTAAGATTGATTTAGCAGAAGCATACTTACAGATTCCACTTGATGACGAGTCAAAAAAGTTTTTCGTCATTAATACTCACATGGGCCTTTTTCAATTTCAACGCCTACCCTTTGGCAGTTCTTCGGCCCCCGCTATTTTTCAGCGTTTTTTGGAACAGCTGACAGTTTATGTACCGTGTTGTTCGAACTATTTAGATGATATTGTGGTATCCGGACGTACAGTTGAAGAACATTTAGCAAACCTGGAGTGCCTTTTCAAAGTGTTGACTGCAGCAGGTCTACGTTGTAATAAAGCAAAGTGTTCGTTTTTTCAAACTGAAATAGAGTACCTGGGCCATATGATTAATGCCCAAGGAATTCATCCCTTACAGTCACATCTTCGAGCAATCAAAGACTTGCCTCCTCCTAAGAATGTGCATGAATTGCAAGCAGTGATGGGAAAGCTTAACTATTATTTCAGGTTTATTCCCAATGCCTCTCAGATTGCAGCTCCACTGCATCACTTACGTAGGAAGAATGTTCCTTTTGTATGGTCTAAAGATTGTCAGGTTGCCTTTGACAAACTAAAGTCTGCACTACTCAGTGATGCATGTTTGATTCCCTTTGACCCACAGAAGCCTGTAGTGTTAGCAGTTGACGCCTCGTCGTACGGTCTGGGTGCCGTTCTGTCGCATCGTATTGGATGTCACGATCGTCCTATTGCCTTTGCATCCAAGCTACTGACGCCGACGCAACAGAATTACAGTCAGATAGAAAAGGAGGCCTTAGCAATCATTTACGGCGTCACAACGTTTCATCATTATCTCTATGGCAGAAAATTCTATTTGTTGACAGACCACAAGCCTCTCACGTCGTTGTTCTCACCCACAAAGCCGTTTCCGCCACGTACGGCACAAAAGCTTCAGAGATGGTCCTTGATATTGTCTAATTATCAGTATGAGATTTTGTACCGACCTACCACTAAACATGCTAACGCGGACACACTTTCCCGACTTCCGGTTGGCCACGATGTGTCGTTTGATTCTTCAGAAATGGCATGTTGTCAGATAGACTCCAGAGATGCTTCCGCTGTCACAGACTTTCCTTTGAACTCTCGTCGGGTTGCACAGGAAACAGCTGCGGATGCAGACCTAAGTGTGGTAGCATGTTTTGTTCGCTCAGGGTGGCCTACCAGAGCCAAAGACATTGATCGGCCTCTGGTTCGACGTTATTTTGCACAACGTCATGCATTATCTTTAAGTCAGGGTGTACTGTTGTTGCATACCGACAACGACCAAGCAAGAGTGATTGTTCCTCGTTCCCTGCAACGAGAAGTGTTACGCCTCCTGCATCAAGGACATTGGGGCATTGTTAGGACAAAGCAACTGGCCAGACGTCATTGTACCTGGGTTGGTATGGACGCTCGGATAGAGAACATGACGTCACAGTGTACTGTTTGTGCGGAGCATCAGGCGGCTCCTCCGCAACGTTTCTCAGATTGGCCACGCCCCAAGGGGCCATGGCAACGTTTACATATTGACTTTGCCGGACCTTTCTGGAATACGCGCTGGTTAATTGTTGTAGACGCTTTCAGCAAGTTTCCTTTTGTGATTGCCATGAACTCAACGACAGCTTCTAGTACAATCAGTGCCTTAACATCAGTGTTTTGCATCGAAGGCTTGCCTGAAACTATCGTCAGTGACAATGGACCTCAGTTTGTTAGTGCGGAATTTCAACAGTTTTGTCGTGTGAATGGTATTCAGCATATTACCACTGCACCTTTTCACCCTCAATCCAATGGTGAAGCAGAACGTTTCGTTCGAACATTCAAGTCTCACATGGAGAAGATGAAAGGTCAGCACTCCAGGCAGCAAGCTCTTCAAATTTTCCTGTCTACGTATCGGTGCATGCCACGTGACGGCCCGTCTCCTGCCGAGCTGCTACACGGCCGCCGTCACCGCACTCTCCTTCACCTGCTGCAGCCTCCCACGCACCGAGTCGGTTCGTATGGCGCTACGCGTTTTCAGGTTTCCACGGCGGTGCTGTACAGGGTGTTTGCTGGAAACAAGAAGAAACTATGGATGCCGGGCATCATTCAGCGCGTGCTCGGTCGCAATATGTATGTTGTACGTTCTTCCACAGGGTCGGAGCTGCGGCGCCACGCAAACCAATTGCGACTGCATAGGCCGCGCGATCCTGTCTCCGGTTTCTTGATTCCAGACCCAGTTCACCGCCAGGGAGCACAACCACATCGTTCGTCAACGGGTCCAGCGTCCCCGGACTACGAGATCGTCCCGATGGTGATCGACGCGACGCCGCCGCTGTCGCCGCCGCAGATGACAGCGTCACCGAGAGGGACTCCGGGACCGTGCGTGCCGCCGCCGCCTGGGCCACGCACCTCAGAAGAAGATGACCTGCTCCCTCTGGGCGGGGGGGTGCGCCCTTCCCCAGGTTTCGGTGGGTTCCCTGGAGGATCGCAAGGCGGATGCCGGGGCGCGGACGGCGTCTCGATCCCAGCCTCAGCTACGACGCCCGTCCCACCAGTAACGCCCCCGCCCAGGCCCTCCTCCCAGTGCCGTCGCCGTGGCCCTCAGCCCTACGCCACGACGGCGTGGCGGTTTGGGGGGAGGGGTGTGGTGTCGCACAAGTCCAAAGTGCGCGCCACCTACTTTCGCCGCGCGCCGCCATGCACGCACGGCGCGGCGTTCTCACGACGACAGCCACGAGCGCCCTCTGCGACAACGCCGCTCGTGGCCACGACTGAAGGACATCGGGCACTTCGGACTGAGATAGCAACCAGTTAGGACCTTCGTAATCAGATAGGCACGAGTGAAGACTTTGCTATCGTACAGGCACTAGGCAGGCCTCTAACAACTATGTATCAACATTCTGCAGTACTATGTAAAAGTTAAGTATTGTTACATTCTGTGCAATATATATCTCTTTCTAATTTACTCTAGTGTTTATAGTTTCTGGCTGCTCCCCTCCGTACCTGCACCAGCGTGCTACTTTTGTTCCTGTGTCGGTCTCATTCCACTCGGCCACCGACACCTGCGACGAGGCTGGGACACAAAAGCGGCGACGAAGTTGGGAGACAAAAATAGATTTCTTACTTACAGTTGGAGAGATTCGGCACTGCAAGTTTAATGAAATCAGCCGCAAGGGTTACCATTACTCATAGATTACAGTACTGTTGAAGTAACACCATATAACGTCTGATGTATTTAACTTACTGCTAATCTGGCTGGCGTCCCTCCCACCATCTGAAAAAAAGTAGAAAACTGATTACATAAACAAAGAAAACTATTCACAAGAATATATCATTAAAAGGAGTATTAATAGGATAGCGTAAATGTTGCATGATTAAAAAATCAGGACGAAAGTGTGGTGTCGCACAAGTACAAAGTGCGCGCCACCTACTTTCGCCGCGCGCCGCCATGCACGCACGGCGCAGCGTTCTTACGACAGCCACGAGCGCCCTCTGCTACAACGCCGCTCGTGGCCACCACTGAACGACATCGTTCACTTGGAACTGAGATAGGAACCAGTTAAGACCTTCGGAATCTGATAGGCACCAGTGAAGACTCGGCTAGGCAGACCTTTAGCTCAACTATGTATCAGCATTCTGCAGTACTGTGCTATGTAAAAGTTAAGTATTGTATAAATTCTGTGCAATATATATCTCGTTCTAATTTACTCTAGTGTTTCTAGTTTCTGGCTGCTCCCCTCCGTACCTGCACCAGCGTGCTATCTTTATTCCTGTGTCGGTCGTCCTACTCGGCCACCGACACCTACGACGGAAACGAGACACAAAAGCGGCGACGAGGCTGGGACACAAAAGAAAGTACAAGAACACCAGCTGCAAGTACTGAACTGTCGGACTTTACTCATGACGACTTAATATTACAAGTTAGACGTTAGAACGTGTAGCGGAACAGAATATTTAAATGGTCTATTGCTGGGTTTTTCCGAGTTTCCGTTTCAACTTATTACGAAATGTTAAAGAAGAAGTAACTATTCTTTTCATTTTTTATAATATGATTTATGAATGCTTAAATGTTAGTTCAATGTACGCTACAGAAAATTAGCCTGAAAGGCGAAAGAAAAGAAAAAAGAAAGAAAGTTTTATTGATCCATTGGAATGTTGACCAACCCAAAGAAGAAGAAAAAACGCGTGAGCGAAATAAAGAATATACAGATAATGCCGAAGAAGAACTGCTGGATCAGAGAAAGCATTTATTTATATTCTTTGTACGTAGAAAGAAAATATCTCTGTTTTTCCTTTGTTGTATCGTTGTTTTAGTTATCGGTGGAACTATCTGTCAAACATAACACGCGACAGACGTAATTCTTAATAAAAGCCGCCACAAATATCGAAAATACGCTCAAGAAGGGAGTTATTGGTTCGTTAGTATATAACTACGAACTTTAGTTGAATGTGATTCCATGAAACTGAAGTATGTAAAGAAGAAATATGATTTTTCCTGTATAGGGAAAACTTGCATAAAAATACGTGTGATTGGTTTTTCGAATTTTGATTCAAAGATTTTAAAGATAAACGTAGTGGTAAATGGAACTAATAGTCTATCCTGAGGGGATTTGACTGTGCATTTGAGACAGAGCAGTCGTTGGTTGTTTTAAATATACGAGAATCCTGCTGGGAGTTCTCAAAACGACTTTGGTCGTGTGTTATTATATGATAAAGGCTGGCTCTAGTTTAATATATGCACTAATAAAATTTACTTACCACAGGTTTTTATATATTAACGTAAGAATCAACACATTTTAATGGCCATAACCAATGTTATAGTGACGGATGTTTATTACAGAATTAAATTTATTGAAATGTAGGATGATTTTTAGTTGGCATGAACCAATAGAGGTTATATGGAGATATTTTCGAGTAAACCACTATAAAAGCGAAGAGTGACTTAGGTTCTGGTGGGAAGAATTACGTTTTCCTAGGACTAAAGTAGGTAAGACGCTCACGCCTGAATAGAACCTCTAAGTTTATTACACGTTACATTTTCTAGGTACATAAGTGGCGGAGACGCTGTAGGGATTTATTTTTCAATTTTATTTACTTTTTTTTTATTTGCTACCAATTTGATTCGAAGATCAGAAAGGAGAATATTTTAATAGGAGTCACTCTTTTTCACTGGAATTGTAAATAATCTAATATCTATATGAGATCGAAAATAAATAATTAAACAAGCCTACAGGCACTACACGGAAAATTATTCTTTTTTTTTTTTTTAAAGATTCAACTATAAACGGTAGACTAAGTTCAACCTAAAATTAATATCTGTAAGTTGCTAGTGAAATTTTACTTAACAACTCTGGTCTCCGTTATGTTTTTAATTAATGGTGTTCAAATAATTGTGAACTTAGTTACAAAAGGGAATAATCAGATCTACTTTCCTATTTGAAATAGCTGTATTTTTAATAAAAAAAACAGCTTTTGACAATAAGATATAGAAGTCAATTTAATATTATAGATATTTTTATTATGATTAAAAATATACATTAATGTACTGTCGCAAGATCTAATTAATAAGACGTCAAAACAAATTGAAGGTTATTCCTTGACTTCTTATTTTCAAACCTAACAGGGCATAGGCCTATTGAACATTCATATTACAATAGAATACGTAAAGTGCACTTTGGCAACAATATTTAGAAATTGACATTTTTTTGTAATTTAAATCTCACTTGCTAATTAAGGCTTGTGACAAGGATAGGCGACCCAAATAATAATAATAATAATAATAATAAAAGAAAAAAAAACTTCCGTGTCGTGTTGCCTGGAAGTCAATACCATCCAAGTTCACAATACAATGTAACCTCGCATAGCGAGCATAATTCGTTCC
Source organism: Locusta migratoria (assembly GCA_026315105.1). Classification (NCBI taxonomy): domain Eukaryota; kingdom Metazoa; phylum Arthropoda; class Insecta; order Orthoptera; family Acrididae; genus Locusta; species Locusta migratoria. Next base: position 270,812,188 of record CM048745.1, on the reverse strand, counting down.
AGAATCTTACTCGTAGTGCGAAAAACTCGTTGAATGAAACAGTTTACCCATATAAATTAATGTTAAAGGTGAAGAAGTACTAATTCTTTTATATTATTCGCGCCATTTATTCAAAGAAAATTATGACGACAGTATTATGTACTTCATTATTTACGATACATACATTTACTAATTGTTTTTTAGCATTTATCTATAGACATTTATTTGTGCCGACGTTCAACACTTGGTCAAAATTCGTCACAGCATTATTGACAAATAAGTTTGTAGCGCACGTGCCCCTGATTTCTTGGGCTCATCGATTTCATTGTTATGCACTTACCGTCCTAAGCTCTTGCCCAAAGACACAATCCCGTTGACCACAGGCTCCACAAGTACTGACTACAGTGCCACAGAGTCATATCTGGCAAAGCACTCTAGGCAAAGCTTCTTCCAATCAGAAGCGAGAGTTTCTTGATAACCCCTTTCCACACTCTTCGATCATCTTCACGCGTTCCACGATGTTGGAGTGATATTTCCAAAAGTCTCCGAGAGTTTGATTGGTAGCTTCAGCAACTCAAAGTAATGCTCGAATAGTTATGTAGTGTAGAACGTTTTGTTGTTGTTCCTATCGTCTACAGTCCGGAGACTGGTTTGATGCAGCTCTCCACCCTACTCTATCCTGAGCAAGCCTTTTCATCTCCTCATAAGAACGGCAACCCACATCCACTTGAATCTGCTTACTATACGCGTCTCTTGGCCTCCCTCTGCGATTTTTACCACACACACTTCCCTCCAATGCTAAATTTACGATTCCTCGATGTCTAAGAATGTGTCCTACCAAGCGATCCCTTCTTTTAGTCAGGGTGTGCCAAAAATTCCTTTTCTCGCCAATTCTGTTCAGTACCTCTTCATTAGTTATGTGATCTACCCACCTAATCTTCAGCATTCTTCTGTAGCACCACATTTCAAAAGCCTCTATTCTCTTCCTGTCCGCACTGCTTATCGTCCATGTTTCACTCCCATACAAGGCAACACTCCACACAAATGCCTTCAGGAAAGACTTCCTTACACTGAAATTAATATTCGATGTTAGCAAATTTCTCTTTTTCAAAAATGCTTTTCTTCCCATTGCCATGCTGCATTTTATATCTTCTGTACTGCGACCATCGCATGTTATTTTACTACCCAAGTAACAAAACTCATCTACCACCTTCATTGTTTCGTTACCTAATCTAATTCCTTCAGCATCGCCTGATTTTCTAAGACCACATTCCATTATTTTTGTTTTGCTCTTGTTAATGTTCATTTTATACGCTCTCTTCAACACACTGTCCATTCCATTCAACTGCTCTTCCAGATCCTTTGCTGTCTCTGACAGAATTACAATGTCATCAGCAAAACGCAATGTTTTTATTTTTCCCCCTGAACTTTAATCCCTATTTCAAAATTTTCCTTGCTTTCCTTCACCGCCTGCTCAATGTACAAATTGAATAACATCGGAGAAAGGCTACAACCCTGTCTTACTCCCTTCCCAACTAATGCTTCTCTTTCATGCCCTTCGAGTCTAATAACTGCGGTCTGGCATTTGTACAAGTTGTAAATAACTCTTCTTTCCCTGTATTTTACCCCTGCTGACTTCAGAATTTGAAAGAGTGTATTCCACTCAACATTGTCAAAAGCTTTCTCTAAATCTACAAAAGCTAAAAATGTAGGTTTGCCTTTCCTTAATCTATCTTATAAGACGTAAAGTGAGTATTGCCTCCCGCATTCGTACGTTCCTCCTGAATTCAAACTGATCTTCCCCGAGGTCAGCTTCTACCAGCTTTTCCATTCTCCTGTAGATAATTCGTGTTAAAATTTTGCAACCATGACTTATCAAACTGATGGTTCTGTAATTTTCACACCTGTCGGCGCCTGATTTCTTTGGAATGGGGATTATTACATTTTTCTTAAAGTCTGAGAGTATTTTGCCCGTCTCATACATCTTACACACCAGGTGAAATAGTCTTGTCATGGCTGGTTCTCCCAGAGACTTCAGTAGCTCTGAGGGAATATCATCTACTCCCGGGGCCTTGTTCCGACCTAGGTCTTTCAGGGCTCTGTCAAATTAATCTCTCAGTATAGTATCTCCTATTTCATCTTGATATACTTCCTCTTCCCTTCCTACAACGTTCATTTCCTTTGTAGAGCTCCTCTATGTACTCTTTCCACCTTTCAGCTTTCCCTTCTTCGCTGAGAACTGGTTTTTCCATCTCAGTTCTTGGTATTCGTAGAGCTGTTTTTCTTGTCCCCAAATGTCTCTTTTATTTTTCCTGTAGGCAGTATCTACTTTTCCCGTTCTTATACATTCTTCTACAGATTTGCAAATTGGCTTCTAGCCACTCCTGCTTAGCCATTTTGCACTTCCTGTCAACCTCACTTCTTAGTCGTCTGTACTCCATTTTTCCTGTTTTAATGTTAGAAATAAGCTGTTGGTTCTTAGCCTGGAGTAAAGGACTAGTGTTGACAGGCAGACATTGGATCTTGAGAAATTTAAATTCTTCAAGGAGGTGATCTTGTAGACAAGGAGAATGGGCAGGAGTCTTATCAATAACAAGCAGGACATGTAGTACCAGATTCATCTCAAGCAAATATTTTTTAACCGAAAGACTAAACACGTCATTGATCCGACGATGAAAATGGTCACCTTTCACCCAAAAGCCTTATTGTTAGACCTCCGCATCACATTTAACTTGCACTTCTGCACTTGAGGAGAGAGTTCACCGTTTAACAATCGGGTGTCACTGTTCAATGGGCACAATATTTAGGCAAGCGAGCACATTGCCAACATAAGGTGTGCTGACGAACTGACCGCTGTGGTTTTATTATCATTATTAATACTTTTCATACCCGAGCCTGAGGGACAATGGGTGGGCGTTGTGAGAGATGTTTGGTCTATGGGAGCCATAGTATTTTTTACATTTTTATTTCTTTATTTGACACTTTTTACGGAATATAATTAAATCTTACATGCTACTTTTGCACTTCCTGTCAACCTCACTTCTTAGTCGTCTGTACTCCATTTTTCCTGTTTTAATGTTAGAAATAAGCTGTTGGTTCTTAGCCTGGAGTAAAGGACTAGTGTTGACAGGCAGACATTGGATCTTGAGAAATTTAAATTCTTCAAGGAGGTGATCTTGTAGACAAGGAGAATTGGCAGGAGTCTTATCAATAATAAGCAGGACATGTAGTACCAGATTCATCTCAAGCAAATATTTTTTAACCGAAAGACTAAACACGTCATTGATCCGACGATGAAAGTGGTCACCTTTCACCCAAAAGCCTTATTGTTAGACCTCCGCATCACATTTAACTTGCACTTCTGCACTTGAGGAGAGAGTTCACCGTTTAACAATCGGGTGTCACTGTTCAATGGGCACAATATTTAGGCAAGCGAGCACATTGCCAACATAAGGTGTGCTGACGAACTGACCGCTGTGGTTTTATTATCATTATTAATACTTTTCATACCCGAGCCTGAGGGACAATGGGTGGGCGTTGTGAGAGATGTTTGGTCTATGGGAGCCATAGTATTTTTTACATTTTTATTTCTTTATTTGACACTTTTTACGGAATATAATTAAATCTTACATGCTACTTTTGCACTTCCTGTCAACCTCACTTCTTAGTCGTCTGTACTCCATTTTTCCTGTTTTAATGTTAGAAATAAGCTGTTGGTTCTTAGCCTGGAGTAAAGGACTAGTGTTGACAGGCAGACATTGGATCTTGAGAAATTTAAATTCTTCAAGGAGGTGATCTTGTAGACAAGGAGAATTGGCAGGAGTCTTATCAATAATAAGCAGGACATGTAGTACCAGATTCATCTCAAGCAAATATTTTTTAACCGAAAGACTAAACACGTCATTGATCCGACGATGAAAGTGGTCACCTTTCACCCAAAAGCCTTATTGTTAGACCTCCGCATCACATTTAACTTGCACTTCTGCACTTGAGGAGAGAGTTCACCGTTTAACAATCGGGTGTCACTGTTCAATGGGCACAATATTTAGGCAAGCGAGCACATTGCCAACATAAGGTGTGCTGACGAACTGACCGCTGTGGTTTTATTATCATTATTAATACTTTTCATACCCGAGCCTGAGGGACAATGGGTGGGCGTTGTGAGAGATGTTTGGTCTATGGGAGCCATAGTATTTTTTACATTTTTATTTCTTTATTTGACACTTTTTACGGAATATAATTAAATCTTACATGCTACTTTTGCACTTCCTGTCAACCTCACTTCTTAGTCGTCTGTACTCCATTTTTCCTGTTTTAATGTTAGAAATAAGCTGTTGGTTCTTAGCCTGGAGTAAAGGACTAGTGTTGACAGGCAGACATTGGATCTTGAGAAATTTAAATTCTTCAAGGAGGTGATCTTGTAGACAAGGAGAATGGGCAGGAGTCTTATCAATAACAAGCAGGACATGTAGTACCAGATTCATCTCAAGCAAATATTTTTTAACCGAAAGACTAAACACGTCATTGATCCGACGATGAAAATGGTCACCTTTCACCCAAAAGCCTTATTGTTAGACCTCCGCATCACATTTAACTTGCACTTCTGCACTTGAGGAGAGAGTTCACCGTTTAACAATCGGGTGTCACTGTTCAATGGGCACAATATTTAGGCAAGCGAGCACATTGCCAACATAAGGTGTGCTGACGAACTGACCGCTGTGGTTTTATTATCATTATTAATACTTTTCATACCCGAGCCTGAGGGACAATGGGTGGGCGTTGTGAGAGATGTTTGGTCTATGGGAGCCATAGTATTTTTTACATTTTTATTTCTTTATTTGACACTTTTTACGGAATATAATTAAATCTTACATGCTACTTTTGCACTTCCTGTCAACCTCACTTCTTAGTCGTCTGTACTCCATTTTTCCTGTTTTAATGTTAGAAATAAGCTGTTGGTTCTTAGCCTGGAGTAAAGGACTAGTGTTGACAGGCAGACATTGGATCTTGAGAAATTTAAATTCTTCAAGGAGGTGATCTTGTAGACAAGGAGAATTGGCAGGAGTCTTATCAATAATAAGCAGGACATGTAGTACCAGATTCATCTCAAGCAAATATTTTTTAACCGAAAGACTAAACACGTCATTGATCCGACGATGAAAGTGGTCACCTTTCACCCAAAAGCCTTATTGTTAGACCTCCGCATCACATTTAACTTGCACTTCTGCACTTGAGGAGAGAGTTCACCGTTTAACAATCGGGTGTCACTGTTCAATGGGCACAATATTTAGGCAAGCGAGCACATTGCCAACATAAGGTGTGCTGACGAACTGACCGCTGTGGTTTTATTATCATTATTAATACTTTTCATACCCGAGCCTGAGGGACAATGGGTGGGCGTTGTGAGAGATGTTTGGACTATGGGAGCCATAGTATTTTTTACATTTTTATTTCTTTATTTGACACTTTTTACGGAATATAATTAAATCTTACATGCTACTTTTGCACTTCCTGTCAACCTCACTTCTTAGTCGTCTGTACTCCATTTTTCCTGTTTTAATGTTAGAAATAAGCTGTTGGTTCTTAGCCTGGAGTAAAGGACTAGTGTTGACAGGCAGACATTGGATCTTGAGAAATTTAAATTCTTCAAGGAGGTGATCTTGTAGACAAGGAGAATGGGCAGGAGTCTTATCAATAACAAGCAGGACATGTAGTACCAGATTCATCTCAAGCAAATATTTTTTAACCGAAAGACTAAACACGTCATTGATCCGACGATGAAAATGGTCACCTTTCACCCAAAAGCCTTATTGTTAGACCTCCGCATCACATTTAACTTGCACTTCTGCACTTGAGGAGAGAGTTCACCGTTTAACAATCGGGTGTCACTGTTCAATGGGCACAATATTTAGGCAAGCGAGCACATTGCCAACATAAGGTGTGCTGACGAACTGACCGCTGTGGTTTTATTATCATTATTAATACTTTTCATACCCGAGCCTGAGGGACAATGGGTGGGCGTTGTGAGAGATGTTTGGTCTATGGGAGCCATAGTATTTTTTACATTTTTATTTCTTTATTTGACACTTTTTACGGAATATAATTAAATCTTACATGCTACTTTTGCACTTCCTGTCAACCTCACTTCTTAGTCGTCTGTACTCCATTTTTCCTGTTTTAATGTTAGAAATAAGCTGTTGGTTCTTAGCCTGGAGTAAAGGACTAGTGTTGACAGGCAGACATTGGATCTTGAGAAATTTAAATTCTTCAAGGAGGTGATCTTGTAGACAAGGAGAATTGGCAGGAGTCTTATCAATAATAAGCAGGACATGTAGTACCAGATTCATCTCAAGCAAATATTTTTTAACCGAAAGACTAAACACGTCATTGATCCGACGATGAAAGTGGTCACCTTTCACCCAAAAGCCTTATTGTTAGACCTCCGCATCACATTTAACTTGCACTTCTGCACTTGAGGAGAGAGTTCACCGTTTAACAATCGGGTGTCACTGTTCAATGGGCACAATATTTAGGCAAGCGAGCACATTGCCAACATAAGGTGTGCTGACGAACTGACCGCTGTGGTTTTATTATCATTATTAATACTTTTCATACCCGAGCCTGAGGGACAATGGGTGGGCGTTGTGAGAGATGTTTGGTCTATGGGAGCCATAGTATTTTTTACATTTTTATTTCTTTATTTGACACTTTTTACGGAATATAATTAAATCTTACATGCTACTTTTGCACTTCCTGTCAACCTCACTTCTTAGTCGTCTGTACTCCATTTTTCCTGTTTTAATGTTAGAAATAAGCTGTTGGTTCTTAGCCTGGAGTAAAGGACTAGTGTTGACAGGCAGACATTGGATCTTGAGAAATTTAAATTCTTCAAGGAGGTGATCTTGTAGACAAGGAGAATTGGCAGGAGTCTTATCAATAATAAGCAGGACATGTTGTACCAGATTCATCTCAAGCAAATATTTTTTAACCGAAAGACTAAACACGTCATTGATCCGACGATGAAAGTGGTCACCTTTCACCCAAAAGCCTTATTGTTAGACCTCCGCATCACATTTAACTTGCACTTCTGCACTTGAGGAGAGAGTTCACCGTTTAACAATCGGGTGTCACTGTTCAATGGGCACAATATTTAGGCAAGCGAGCACATTGCCAACATAAGGTGTGCTGACGAACTGACCGCTGTGGTTTTATTATCATTATTAATACTTTTCATACCCGAGCCTGAGGGACAATGGGTGGGCGTTGTGAGAGATGTTTGGTCTATGGGAGCCATAGTATTTTTTACATTTTTATTTCTTTATTTGACACTTTTTACGGAATATAATTAAATCTTACATGCTAATATATGCTATAACTAAGTATTACATGCTAATATAAATTACAAGTATTTTATATTGTATGAAAAAATTCTTGTTGTTTGTTGGTAAAATTGGCGATTCGCCTTGAGTCTTTCCAGTGTTTTTGTGCTCCGTCTTGTAGATGGAAAATTACCAAAAAAAAAAAAACCATATCAGTTGTTATTAAAAAAACTGTGTTGGATGTACATCTGGTGTTGTGGTGAACATAGTAAGTTTTCAATATCATGGAACATGATTTTTGTTTTACCTGTCAACGATTTACATGATTGTTGTTATAATCCTGTGGTGGGTGTACATGTAATTGGTAGAAGTTACAATGCTTGATTATGTGGGGAGAGCTACAGTAACATATATACAATACTAGGTGTACCCTGCACGCATTGCTACGCTACCAACTAAATTGACAGTGGCGCCATTTGTCGAAAATTCGTCGTACCAAATCAGAAACCCACGTGGGCTCATGCACAACAGTCGCGTGTGGTTGTATGTAGCTTCCTATTTAATTAATTTCCGAAATTATTTGCACACAGCAATAGTACTGAAGAAGTAATAAAAGGAAAGTCCATGTCTGGCATGTCAGTTTTTTAAAGTATTTCAATGTTTATGACATCATATGTTTTGAAGTATGTGTCATACAGTGATATAAATTTGATGGCCCATTTAGTGATACATATCGATACTATATGCAAAATATGTTGCTCTACGACCTCATCCCATTCCCACACCTGGTCAAATTCCTGCAACACATCCGCCTCAAGTACATCCACCGCAAGATAGAGTCCCATAACCCACTGGTATCTCCTCTCCTCCTGGATCCTGGGCCCCTGCCACGCCTTTACCGCCACATCCCTCCCTCCCTTCACCTCCACACCCTCTACGTCCTCTCTGAGGGTGGCTTCCGCCACCTACCTCTCCCTGACGACGTTCTCCAAAACCGTCCCGACATCTATCCCTCCTTCCAACTTTGACCTCTCTCTGTGGATTGCCGCCGCCTCCTCCCTCCCCCTCCCCTCCCACTCCTGTCCCCCGCTTGGCTCACCCCCTCCTTTCTCCACCTCCCCAGGAGCTCCTTCCGGTTTCTCCCACTCTCCCTTCCCCCACCTCCTTCCACTTCCCCCGCGCCTTCTCCATCCTCCCCCCGCTTCCCCTGCAGGGCCAGTACAGTGCTGTGTTTTAAGTGTTCAGTGCTTCGTGTGTATAGTGTATCATCGCCCAGTGTTTTTTAACTTTGCGTACACCAGTGTTCAGTGTTTTTACCTCAATGCCGCCGTCTTTGTCTCGTCGTCTGCAGTGAGTGTTTTTTAGCCACCGTGGCATTGTCTTGTTTTAACAATCATGTATGTTTCTATCCGCAGTCATAGTTTTTAACTTTCTCCCAAATTTTTCATCTTGTTATTGTAAAAGCGCCTTTTATCACCTTTCATTTTAATTTCTATTTTGTCCGTTGTGTACGTTCGCTCGGCTGTAGAGCAGCATCATTGGCTGCTGCCAGCCTGCCTTCGGGCATTAAAATTTCAATAAAGAAAAAAAAATGTTGCGATCACAGTCAGCAGTAATCAAGTAAAACATCGCAAGATCATGCCTCACGCAACGGTTTTAAGGCAGCTACAGCGAAACTGTTGTGTGCGAGAGACTTCTTTTCGTTTCATGATTTTGTATGTCATAAACGTCCGAAATTACATGCAAACTTTGTTGCAGGTCCCTAATTACTCCCATTTTCAAATAATCTATATCTATAAATGTGAATGTCTGTTCGGTGTATGTTTATAACGTCACAAGTCATAAAGAGCTACAATTTTGTACAGTTACTAATGTCTACTCGGGGAAGGCTTTAGGCACGGTTTTATGGTGATCGGATAGCTATTTTTCTATATATATTAACGTGAATGTCTGTTTGGTGTATGCTTATCACGTCCGAACGACAAGACGCAGAGACTTGAATATTTGTACAGTCACTAATTTATACTTGAGGAAGGTTTTAGGCACGATTTTATAGCGATCTGATAGATATTTAGTAATTTGAAGAATATAACGAGAAATGCGGAACAATAAATACTCTTTGAAAACTATGTTTACTCTTTGAAAATGGTTTCATTGGTTGCATTGTTGCTTGAGGTTTGATAATGATAAAAGGGTGGGGTATATTGGGATGGAAAGTTATCGGTGTATATAAAATTCTACGTGTGTGTGTGTGTTAATATTTCGCTCTGCAGCGAAAACTACAGAATGCAGACGAATGGTATGTGTATAATTGTTGTCGGGAGTCTCCCGTTGTACACCATAGCAGTTCCATACAGATAGCTATAAGGGGGTAAAAGATACGGTGGTTGAAAGTCGTCAAATTACAAAAAAATTCGGACTGAAGGCCAGCGATGACGTTTGCGAGTCTATAGCAAGGAGGTTACATACAGCGAAACGGCATGCCAAAGACCATGCGTGCTACAATAGCTTCGTTCGAAGAGTTGTTTTCTGGCTACCGCGCATGCGCAGAAAGAAAGTTCGCGTTTGAAGAGCGCCTGGCCCTGAAGCTGGCTACTTGAAGAGGGGCGCCAGCTGTTCGAAGAGCTGCTAGCAAACAGAGCCAAGCAGCCAGATCCTACCCGAGGAAATTTTTCTGGCTGCCCGATTCGCGCATGCGCGTAGTTCTGTTTGTAGTAGGGATATACGACGCTCACTTGTTCAAAATGGAAGTTACCTCAGAAGTGGACACATTAATCTGCTCTGTCAGGGGGGCGCAGTAAGCGATGCGCAGTAGGAAACACGTTTTCGCCGTTCTGCGCATGACGTCACTGTGGGACACCTGGGAGCCAAACTATATGCAGAGTTGGTTGCTAACTCGTGTACGTGTGTGTGTTACCATTTCCATTCTCCTGTAGAGCTATAGTGTATCTTTCATTTAAGTATACATCTAAACATATTGGTTTTGTGACGAAACCCATCTCATGTAAGTTTGTAAATGATAAGTGAAGAATAAACAAATCAAATCAAGCGTGATGTAAATAACATTCGCGTCATTGCTGTTCATTCTTCTGTCTTTTCACGCTACACTAGCGAAGGTGGCGAAAAGGCTAAATAAAACGAGATTGGTGTTCGAAAAACCCAAACACCAAGCACTAACACATGACGTCACCGTTGCCGCGCATGCGGACCCAATGTCTTCAGCTCTTTCTCTGTAAGGATAAGCATACTAATAAGCAAATATAAGAATAAATAAATAAAGCAGTAAAAAAGAAATTTCTTTTAATACATCTCTTAAAAAATCGATTTGACGTTTCATGCATTACATATCATAATCAACCAACACGCGAGCGGAGCCGCAGGTTTAAGGTAGGGATGGGAAAAACCGACCGGTTAAAACCGATACCGGTATTTTAGTTTTGAATAACCGGTTTTTTCGGAATTTATTTGGTGTCGATTGTAACGGTTTCTTTTTGTTATTGCCAAGAACCGGGTAAAAAAACCGGTGCGACTACTTCCTGTAATAGTAGTTCAGAATGTGTTTTTTGTAAATAATTTTAAAAAATTAAAACTAGTAGACCCTACTATTTAGGGCTATTCCTAAAATTTCCACTGCTGTGAAATATTAGGTCATCGCAGAAACTAAGAAAAGCGATCAGTGTTAATTTAAGAACAATCCCGGCAGTCAGAAACGCGCAACAAATGTGTGGCATAAGAACGTAACAACTGGTGCAGCTACTGAGGCATCGATGCACCTGTTGCCGTGTGGCGTGGCCTATTAGACGACGCGCGTGCACCGGCAATGTACGAGACTTGCCTCCGTCTGTTCATGCGGCAGTTCCTTGCTGTCGTCGCCAGACATCGTTTGCGTCTTAAATGGCACCATCCAGAGTGTGGAAGTACTTCACGAAGTACGGAAGCAGTGAGATACAATGCTTCATTTGCTTTAAAAAGCTGAAAACGGGTGGAGGTACTACGAACATGCTATGTCATTTAAGGAGAAAGCATCCAAAATGTTCCTTGGAAGATAAGGTAAATTCGATTCATATACCTATTATGTAAGTGATGTACTTTAAGCTTGGAATACTAACTTTTAATGTATTACCGTATAGTTATGCTGACAAGTAATGTGATTCCTTGAAAACGAGGGGCTTTTTTAATAACCAATGTGGGTTTAGGTAACATTGATCATGTGGTGCTTCGCGAGGTAGCCGTGCGGTCATAGGCTCCATGTCACGGACTGCGCGGCTGCTCCAGTTGGAGGTTCGAGTCCTCCATCCTCCCTCGGTCATGGATGTTTATGTCGTCCTTAGCGTAAGTTAAAGTTAGATTAAGTAGTTTGTAAGTCTAGGGACCGATGACCTAAGCATTTCGGTCTCATAAGATCTCACACCCATTTGAACATTCTTTGATCATGTGGTACAGAGCTTTCCAAGTTCAATTTGCGTAAATTTACACTGACAACAATCGTACTGTTAGTCGGAACTGTGACTTTATTTTTCGAAATACTTCTGCAGTACTGATTGAAGTTCATTTACTAACTGTAACTTATATATATATATATATATATATATATATATATATATATATATATATATATATATTGTGTATATAACGAGATGTTCGTATGCGCTGGCTCACAAGTCCAACTTAAGGAGTAGTTGGCTCAATATTCGCAACTGCAGGATGGAAATACTAGGCCAGTAAATCTGTATGCTTCGTATATCGTCTTCTGCAGACTCCTGGCTAGGCTTACACACACTCAAGAAGGCGTAGTATTGGGAGCAGGGCCGGCGCTAGGCACGTGCGAAACGTGCGGCCGCACGGGGCGGCACTTTCGGAAGCGGGAAATCTGCCGGCCCCCTTTTTTAAAAAGAAAATTTAGTACAAACATTCATGCCCAAGAGGGTAGTCGAAACCAAACCTCGGAGGGAGCGGCTTGGAGAACTGTGGCATGGTACCTCGACTACCTAAAGGCCACCCCTGTTGAACAAGGGGAGGGAGGAGGACTAACTTCTTGCTCGCCACTGCGGCAGCGCCGTCGTGTTTACGCCAGAGGAACAGAGGAAGGGAGCTGTCTGGCGTACACGCCAGTATTCTTATGAGTGGAGCGCTTCCAGCCTGTTACGCGCCGTGCGTTTGCTCACAGCTGATTTCACAAACAACGAAATCTAATTTGGAAATTCGAATGCAATGTTCGATACTGCGATTATGTGTTAAACCTGAAGCAATTTTGCTAAGCCCTTAAATGGCAGTTTCCGAGTGTTTTATTCTTCCCGCATTATGGAAAACAATCGTTGTACATTAATACAGTCAAACATGTCCAACACCTACAATGGCTAGAAGTATTCCGAATGGGTAAATACGCTGGGGGTAATTACAAGAGATAAAGACATTGGTAGTAAGCCTGGCATAAGTTGGGTTTTGATGTATTTTTCAAATTTTTTTCTATCCGTTTCTGAGTTATTATCCGACGTTTTGATTTTGAGCCATGAAACACCTGTCTCCCCCTGCATGAACAACAATTAAACTCTGACCGGCACTTTCGTTTGACACACACTATCACTTTGCCAACATTTATTTACCGTATAATGTTTCCGTTGAATACATTTTCTGTTCACAAACATTGAAAAATGTTTATTTACGTTAACTATAAGTCCATGTCGCGCGGGATTATCGAGCGGTCTAAGGCGCTGCAGTCATGGACTGTGCGGCTGGTCCCAGCGGAGGTTCGAGTCCTCCCTCGGGCATGTATGTGTGTGTGTGTGTGTGTGTGTGTGTGTGTGTGTGTGTGTGTGTTTGTCCTTAGGATAATTTAGGTTGAGTAGTGTGCAAGCTTAGGGACTGATGACCTTAGCAGTTAAGTCCCGTAAGATTTCACACACATTTGAACATTTTTGTAAATTCGCAAGGGTTATTAGATTTAGCTAGATTTCTTCAATCAGTTTTGGCTCCATTTGTGAGCTGGTGCCCAGAGACTGTTTTGTATAAATCTGTAGAGAATGTCAACAATCAGTCGCAATTTTTTTTTATTTTCCAGATCTACATTGATTTCGGGCACAGTGCACAGTGTGGCTAAAATTCCACAAACGTTCTGTTTTTCTTTTTTCTTTTTTTAAAAAAAAAAGAAAGCAGGGGGGGGGGGAGGCCGCAATTTAGCAGCTCGCACGGGGTGGCGCTTGGGCTTGCGCCGGCCCTGATTGGGAGGAGACCTTGCAAAATATGGAAAGACTAGTGATTTGCCGTATAACGTAAATTTACTTAAATTTTAACTCAATTCCGTAAGTTTCGGTTTCGGCCGAAACTAGAAGAACCGACGATTACGGTTCTTGTTTCGGCCGCAAAATATGTTTCGTTCGAACTCTACTGGAGATAACAGCAATAAAAACCGAAAACCGGTTATTTAAAAAACCGGTTATCTTGAGCAATTTTTACGGTGCGGTTAAACTGGAAATGAAAAGAACCGGTATAACCGAAAACTGGTTGTTTCAGCGATAACCGCCATCCCTAGTTTAAGGTAGTTGACGTATAAATCTGGGTAGTCTCATCTCACGCGGTGGCCTCTCATTATTTATGACTTCATATCTCTAGAGTCGCGGACAACGGGAAATACAGGCCCCAGTCAACACCGCCTAGAAGACAAGGCCTTACGGCAGGCCGAGTCACGTCACACCGAGAGGCCGGGAACATTAGCTGAATGGCTGGCCGCTGGGACACGCACACCGACTCGTAGCGAGGCTAGCGTTCACGGCCTCTCCGTGTGACGTGGCACGGCCTATTGTAAGGCCTTGTCTTCTAGGCGGTGTTGCCCCAGCGCAGACATCATGCCACGCAAAGAGCTATATAAAAAACACAGAGAGGCTACAGGTAGAGCCCTGTGTTGGGAGAGTAGCGCCAACCTTTTATGTGTGGCTTGCCGACAACCGCCGGCTGCTGTTGGTCAGTTGAGCGCGGGTGGGGCACATCCGCCATTTTAGGCCTAAGCAATCCATCAGCGTAAATGGCATATTTCACTTATACTCGGGCCGCTGAAACTTTGCACTTGACGTTTACAAATAACAAGTGAAGAACCAGAAGCGCGAGGCGCCAGTCGCTAGGAACACTTCCAGTGGTCACGTGCCGTGACGTCAACGTTCCCGCGTTGCCGGATTTGTTCAGTTCTAATGTAAACAAAGTTGTGTATCGTGTTTATCGCGTGTTTATGTTGTGTGTGCTTTTTTCGCTGCGATTTCTTTTACTGTGAGTGGTTTAACTTGACTTTCCGAATTCGAGTAATTGGATGTCACCGAAAAGACGTTTGTCTAGTGACGATTTCTGAGCAAGTTCTCAATTTCGTATGAATAAAAACTTCGAAGCTTATCCTCTGTGCAGGAAGTTCATTCTCGCTTCAAACGATCGGAAAGAAGTTATGGTGCAGTGGTTACAAGAAAGAAATATTGCTGCAGATATGTCCATGTCAAAACTTCTTTTATAATCGCTCGTGAAACAAAATAAGCCTATTACACCCACATATGCAGTAGACGAAATCGCAAAGGAGCAGCGTCACAACGAAATAAATCTGCCCCCATTTCACTGCCGTTTTAAGCCTATAAAATTGCTATGGAGTGACGTGAAGAATTACTTAAGGAACAATAAGTCTTTCACAATGAAAGAGGTGGAAAAGCTGTTGCCAATGTGGATGCTGCATCCCCAAAAAAAAAGTTCGAGCACGTCGAAAAACGTGCAAACGGGCAGCCCAAACAACGGAAGGCACCATCAGTAATCATGAACGGTTAATGAATTGTCTTGGTGATGACGACGATTTTGACAGTGACGACAACAGTGAAGATGGGGAGCTGGATGTAATTGTACCATTGTCGCCGTAAACTGGTGAGTGAAAAGCATTCTGATTATAAAACAGAGAGAGAGAGAGAGAGAAGTTAATATCTTGATTATTCTTTATTTCGTATCTGTCGTGATTCAATGCTTCTTTTCTATATTGCTTTGCTCCGTTATTGAGAGCGTGTGCATTGTTGTGCTCTGGTCTTCATTAAAATGCCGTTAATTAATTGGTGCTCAAGAACGAATTGTTATATGCACTTTTATTGCTCAATAGCTTACATTTACGAGATGCAACTGGAAACTGTTTCGTCTGCTGTGCGTATAGAGGCTAGTGTTGCAACGTCGCTAAAGCAGTGTAGGCAACTTAACTCGCCGTAACGCGAAACGTCTAGTGCAATGTTTCAGCGGCCCGGGTGTAACTAGCTGTTATTTTAGCATTTAGAGGTGTTGGAAATATGTAGATTCATTATGTATTAAATTAAGAGCTTAACATACCATATTCCATTTTTATATGGTGAAAAATGCCGCATTGTTGGCAGTGAATTGTTATACTAAGACAGTCCCTGGTAGCAAGTTTTACGCATTCCACGGGCGAAAGAGATGCGAAAAGACGCGAATTGTTGGTACACCGCATTGGAAGAAAAAATGCATTTCCATACGAGAATGCAAAATTTTCGAAGTAAGTGAATTTGTATTGAAATATCGAGTAAACTTCTAGGTTTATCTGTTCAAGTTTCTTGCGAGCAATGTTGAACGGACAACGCATGTAAGAGAAAAGATATTTTTAAAAGATACAAATACATGAAAATCTAACATAATGTGCCCTATTAGACGAATTTCGTATTTATACTTAGCCTGCATATTACGAAAGCTTGGGTGGTAAATGAAACAGCCCATTAAATAGATCTCCAAAACTCGAATTTTAAGATAAAGTTTATTTTACTGAAGTACCCAGCAGTGCGATAACAATGTGTAAAAACTTAAACCTCCCCAAAATGTTAGCTCAGTTAATGTTATGTGATAATATCACATGTAGGTTAGCACACAACACCTATCAACATTAGGCAATAGATTAATGGAAAGCAACATGTATTAATTACATCTACTTTGATAAAAACCAATATACTAGATATAAAAAAGTCATTCCTTAGCTAATTTGATAGCAGGAACGTCACTTATTGCGAAAGCAGTGCATTTGGTACAGGGTTTAAATTTTAGCACGAAACAATTTTACAACTAGTTTGCTCAAAAATAAAGGTCTTGATCTCAGATTACCAATTTTTCCTTAATATTCGCTGTAGATGCGATGACGCGATTAAAAACTTCAGTTCATAGTTTACTTAACGTATTGTCATACCACGTCGATATACAGACCGGTTCCCTTCATCATAAACGCTAATTTAACAGATCTGCCCACAGCGCTGCTATTGCGAGATATAACAGGCCTACAATGGCGGCGCTCGCCCGGTTGGCGGTACTCTCCCAATACAGGGCTCTAGCGACAGGCAAGTTACAGCGCTGTGGGTGGCAGCACTAAGCAACACTGGCCGCCATATTTCAGAACGTCAGTCTGAAGCAGCAGCGTGAGCAGACGCTTCTGTTTGCAATCTAAACTGACGTGTAAGCGCTATTATTAGTGGTAAATCAAGCCCAGCGTATGTTCGGCGTACAATTGCAGCATCTGCAGTGATAAAACTGTTGGAACATCATACATAAAGAAAGAGATATGTATTTATATAGGTCGTTGTGTTGTTGTTGTTATGGTCTTCAGTCCGGAGACTGGTTTGATGCAGCTCTCCACCCTACTCTATCCTGAGCAAGCCTTTTCATCTCATAAGAATGACAAACAACATCCATTTGAATCTGCTTACTATATGCGTCTCTTGGTCTCCCTCTGCGATTTTTATGCCACACACTTCCCTACAATGCTAAATTTACGATTTCCCGATGTCTAAGAATGTGTCCTACCAAGCGATCCCTTCTTTTAGTCAGGGTATGCCAAAAATTCCTTTTCTCAGCAATTCTGTCCACTACTTCCTCATTAGTTATGCGATCTACCCACCAAATCTTCAGCATTCTTCTGTATCACCACATTTCAAAAGCCTCTATTCTCTTCCTGTCCGCACTGCTTATCGTCCATGTTTCACTCCCGTACAAGGCAACACTCCACACAAATGCCTTCAGAAAAGACTTCCTTACATTTAAATTAATATTCGATGTTCAAATTTCTCTTTTTCAAAAATGCTTTTCTTTCTATTGCCATTCTGCATTTTATATCCTGTGTACTGCGACCATCGCATGTTATTTTACTACCCAATTAACAAAACTCATCTACCACCTTCATTGTTTCGTTACCTAATCTAATTCCTTCAGCATCACCTGATTTTCTAAGACCACATTCCATAATTTTTGTTTTGCTCTTGTTAATGTTCATTTTATACGCTCTCTTCAACACACTGTCCATTCCATTCAACTGATCTTCCAGGTCCTTTGCTGTCTCTGACAGAATTACAATGTCATCAGCAAAACGCAATGTTTTTATTTCTTCCCCCTGAACTTTAATCCCTATTCCAAATTTTTCCTTGCTTTCCTTCACCGCCTGCTCGATGTACAAATTGAATAACATTGGAGAAAGGCTACAACCCTGTCTTACTCCCTTCCCAACTGATGCTTCCCTTTCATATCCTTCGAGTCTAATAACTGCGGTCTGGCTTTTGTACAAGTTGTAAATAACTCTCCTTTCCCTATATTTTACCCCTGCTGACTTCAGAATTTGAAAGAGTGTATTCCAGTCAACATTGTCAAATGCTTTCTCCAAATCTACAAAAGCTAAAAATGTAGGTTTGCCTTTCCTTAATCTATCTTCTAAGATAAGACGTAAAGTGAGTATTGCCTCCCGGGTACCTACGGTCCTCCTGAATCCAAACTGATCTTCCCCAAGGTCAGCTTCTACCAGCTTTTCCATTCTCCTGTAGATAATTCGTGTTAAAATTTTGCAACCATGACTTATCAAACTGATGGTATCAGCTTGTATTTGGCTATAAACATTCGTTATACTTAACTTTCGCTATTACCAAGTTTCACAATTATGTTTACTACACGACCATGAAAAATCTAGGCAGATGACGTTGTAATTGGTGTGTTTTAATGTAATGACAGTTGTTTATATAGTGTACAAAAGCGTATTAACCATTGGGTAGGTAGCCTAGGTATGTGAACTGTAATTAAACTATTCTTTATACAGAATTCCTTTGAAAAACAAGGAGTTGCTAACCCAATAGGTAACCAGTATGACGCGTGATAAGTGGCAGCCTACAAAATATAGTTGCATATGCTCTTGTCATTTTGAAGAAAAGTTATGGATGCTACCACCGATCGAAAGCGGCTATTTGCAAATGCCATTCCAACACTATTCTCGTTTCCTGAACACCTACAGAAACCAAAAGCTGTAAGGAGAGTCAAATTGTGGAGAGCTTGATAAATACGTAATGTACTTCAAATCAAGAAACATCATTTGAACCACAGGCAGAATAAAGGTAATTAAGGACTTTAAAGAAATTCGCCTGTATTTATAGGGAAGATATGTCGGCAAATACAAACGATTATTAACACAGTAACATCAAATAATGCAGCAGTTCGGCGATTGTAAACATTACATTTACGATGCAGTAGTAAATGAGAAATGCTATTCGTAGTGGGAATTACTTTCCGAATTGCGTGGCCCAGAAATTGAGGAAAAATCAAGACTGGCAATGATTATTATAAAACCCAGTAAACACCTGGCGTGACACTGACGTTCTTAAAGAAGGCGGCAAACTTTTCAATTGGCTTCAACTATGGCGGCGCTGTGGCTAGTCTATGTTGTTTATATAGGTCTTTGATGCCACGTAAACAAGGTAGTTCCCGAAGAGATAGAATATTCATAGAGGGACGGTGACGAGATCTTCAGCGCTCCCTGCGGTGCCACGCTGTACTACAAGTCGCCATAAAATCGGAAGTCAGGCAGTGGCTTTCTTAAATCGAGATCGTACGCGTGCGAACAAGTGAGGTAAGCAGTTCTTTCGAAATCATCCCCAACGTTTGTTTAACGTATTACTATACCAGCAGAAGAAAAAATACTGCGAATATTTCTTTTTCCAAACAACTGCGGTTTAAAATATCATATGTTATATGTTAATTTTTTTTTTTTTTTTCGTTTTTGAGTTAAATGTTGACAAACTTAAACACACATTATTTTATCCAAGGTTTCCGATGAAAACAAGTTGCTGACGAATATATGGGTTGCTGCAAAATTGGTTTCCGACACGAAGCACTCACATTTGTCCTCTTGAAACAAAATCTGTGTATGAAGTGCAGGAAGTAAGGCTAAATAGATTTAACGCACTTTTCATCATAAAAGCTGAAACGGCAAGGTAAATTCCGAATAAGAGCATTCGCTAATGGCACTTTCCTATATTTTGATTCAAGAGAAAGACAAGCGTAATATTGACTACTACTTCATTAAATCTACGACAATCTACAAACTTCATTGCATATTCTACTGATTGGGTGGTTTATGTATGAAGCTCTAGTCTGGGATTGTATTTCCTTGGCCCATGCAATAGTTCCTACTTCTAACATTAAATTAATTGAAATTAATGTAATCTTACTGTTAAAAGCTAGTCTATGAAACGTCTATCATTCTTAGAAAATTTTCTGTTGGAAATGGCGTACAAAAATAAACGTAGATTGGTCTTAAATTCCGAGGCCACATCGTTTAGTTGCAAATGCAGCTGATCATCTGGGGTACTGTACTTAAGCTGCTGACAGGTACGAGAAACGGTGTGTATAAAGCGTTTATGCGCTATACACGGCGGTAAAATTGTTCTGGCTAAAACTGAAAGGTGCAAACAGTTATATTTTATATTCACAGAATATATGACATCAACTACGATTGGGCAAAGCTGAAAATGTGTACCCAGTCGGGATTCGAACCCAGGTCTCCTGCTTTCTAGGCAGTTGCGCTGACCCCTACACCACTGGGGACACAGTGATCACCGCACCTGCAAGGACTACCTAAGCACGCCTCCCGTCAGGTACAAATTCCCAGCTTCGCGGCGTGCTTAGGTAAGTCCTTGCAGGTGGGCTGATCACTGTGTTCCCAGTGGTGTAGGGGTCAGCGCAACTGCCTAGAAACCAGGAGTCCCGGGTTCGAATATCGTCTGGGTACACATTTTCAGCTTTGCCCCAGCGCAGTTGATGTCATATATTCTGTGAATATTAAATAATAACAACTGCAGGATCAGAAGTGACGTCAGTTCTTTTGGAACAGACGCCACATGTTATATTTTAATAATATTCTAACCTACTGTCATGTAACATGCGCCTCTAGACTTCCGATAACATGGCGGACGGTTGTTCAGTTTGCTTCACTCTGGTCGCGGTGTTGCCTCTCTATGGTAGACTATCTCTCTGGTAGTTGCGAGCCGGAGCAATAGCTATAAAAGTCGGGCCGCTGAAAGAACGACCCTGACAGTTCTCGCACGTGGGACGCAGAGGGTGGGGGGGGGGGGACACTCGAGCACCAATCTGAGCTCTGGAATTCGTAAACGTTGCCGGGGTAACGGTGCCGCATTGCCACCCTGCCACTCGAGGTCGCGCGGGGTGGAATGCTTCAGTCGCTGCAAAGCATCTGTCGCGTGTTCATCGTTTGTCTCGTTGTGTTACCGGTTTTGTTCGTGCGGTGTTAATTGTCAATTTCTGACCTGTGTGAGATGCCTTCTTCCTCTTACCGTAAGAGAGTCGTCAGGGTCGCTACTTTAAAAGAGCTCGTGTACAATCTACGGTGCTATTTTGAGGAGGAAAGGGACAACAGAGGGCCTCTTTTGCCGTTGTCTAAAGTCATTGAGCGAGTAGCCGCAGCTCTGAAAACTGGAGCAACCACCGTGAAGAGAGTATCAAAGGAGAAGTGTGCTGCAAATCTACAGGAGCCACCTGCTGCTCTGTCGCAGCCAAAACATGGTTTATTGAAAAATTACGTTATTTTATTTCTACTTCTGTGATCAATAGACGCTGTCGAAACTGATCTGATGATATTACTCGGAACTATACTATGACAGTCAACAGCGACCGTAAACTGAGGCAAAAAAACACTCTTCTTTTTATGTAAGAATACATATTTTACTGGAAGAGGCGGTTTTACTACTTGTAAAGTGGTAGTCCTTATTTGTTTACCCTCTCGCCAGACTGCCACAATGCAGTGTCCGAGTAATAACATCAAGTCTGTGGAAAATGGTTATAAAAGATGAAATATATAAACAAAATTCTTCAACTAGCAACCTTTGGCTGAAGACTAAATGATACATTATATTTAATGGAATACTGGAATATATGAAGCTTTACTTTAACTCGACATATATATTTTAAACCTTTCTTTTTAACTGCAAAAAAGAGTGTTTTTCCATCACTTTGTGGTTGTTATCGTTCGGTCACGCTTTAGTAGTACATAGCAACGGCTCCAAAATATTCGTATGCCGGCGACCGACACGGCGTAACAACAAACAGCCGCGTATCAACATTGGCAACATAGCCGCTAGCTGTCAGAGTCGTTCTTTCGGCGGCTCGACTATAGCTCAGCGGCTGCCCGCTATGAGGCAGTGGGCAGTGCCCCAGCGGCCGGCCAATCGGCTAGCGATCGCGCCGGCTCGGGACTACCTTGCTGACGTGGTATGACGACTGCGCTGAGGCTAACGTTCCTATAAGTACGAGCTGACGCATCCGGCATTTTCATTCTCGTGGCTCGTAAGTTAAACACACTGCGGTGCTACAGGATTTGCGTCACGGCACTTTAGCAGGACATTACGGGTGCTTGTGTTGCCATAAACTGCCCAAATAATTCCAGAGGTGGCTACGGAACGTTTAGTTTCCAGAGAGATTCTAAGAGAAGAAAAAATGGATCATTAAATGTCGGCGCAAAAACTGGGAATCCGTCCGAGCCCACAGTTATTTATTGTAAGTAAATAGTTATTATTATAACTTGAAGCAATATTTAATAGTAAAAAATCGTCTGTGATATTTGAACTTCCTTTTTTGTTTAGCTCTTCTGGAAGTACTGCCTCTTAACAGAGAAGCTGCCTGTGGGGAATTAACAGCCGCAAAATATCATATTACAGTAAAGCATCCCAGAACATACTGTTTTTAGAGCACAACATGTGTGTCTTATATAGTATATTGAGAAATACACCTCATCAAAAAGTTTTGTACTGACATTACACAAATTGTTGAAGATACTTCTGTAACGTTATTGCGAGAAAGTATTACAAACACTAAAACGGAAAATATAAATATACTGGACAAAAAGTTTCGATACTGTTGTGTCAGCGTACTGAGCTGATACTGGCAATGCTGAATGCTATTTGTGGTATTTCGAAGTTTTAGCGTCATAACTTGTAGTATGCAATTTGAAAGAATGGTACGGTACCTGATGTTTCATCAAAAAATACACTCTCAATTCAATTTCTTATTAGAAAAAGCCAATATTGACATTTATCTATAAGCGATTGTGACATAACTGGCAAAGGATACTGGATAAATTTTACTTACGGCTGCAGCGGCATAGTGTGTTAATGTTGGCAACGAAATGTTGGCTTTATAAGGATTATTAAATGACTGACAAGACAAGGGTACTGTTACATACGAAAACCTGTCAACCTTAGAGAAGGAAAGGAATTATTTATTTATTTCATAGTCAACACATTCTATAAGATTAGGTTTTCAAATAGCATTCAAAGATTGCTGCCAGCATCAGCACCATGTGCCTCTACGACTGTACCTTAAGATTCTGTACACTAATATTCTTTTTAGTTTTAGTGTTTGTAATACATTCTGAAACTTTCTCAGTAACGTAATAGAAGTACTTTCAGCAATTTGAGTACAAAAATCCGATGTGGTGAATTTGTCACAGCAGACAACAAACACTTATTGCAAGACGGCAATGGATATTTGTGCCGTCCTTTGTATAAGGTAGTTCATAAGTAGTTTGTAAGTTTAGGGACTGATGACCCCGTAGTTAAGTCCCATAAGCTATACAAACATTTGAACATTTTTGACAGTCATTTTTCAAATAGAAGCCAAGATCACTGAAAATTTTTATCTAGATGACCGATTTCGGCAGCATTAAACGTAGCACGCCATTTTTTATCACAGAAATATGTTTCTTGCTCTTTTTTCCGTATTTGGACAGAAGCAGCAATAAGTAAAGAAAACGCGAGATTTTTGTGTCTAATCCACATATCGATGTAAACAAGAGCGAAACGCAAGCTCAACGTAGCACGATCTAAGGCTTTGTGCCGAGAACTTGTAAAATATTTCACTAAACTTGAATAAAACAACAATGTTTGTGCAAGCTGCGTGCTGTGTTTAGCATTCGCAGGAATGAAAATGGCGGATGTGCCAGCCTGTGTTTATAGCAGCTCTAGCTGAGGCCTGTCTTTCTCGTCGGCAACGTCCTGAGCTATGTGTCGAGCTCTTTTGTTTTTGGTTCATGAAGCTTCGTGGGCGCACGCTGAATAGTTCACCAAAGTTTCATTGCAGTCGAATGAATGGTTTATGAACACATAGAGGACATACAGACAAACATTCATTGTTATATATATAGATTTACATGTCATGATTTTTATATGTCTGACATCAGTGTAACGTGAGTTTGTCACCTTACATAGAATGAATGAGAATACATTGTTGTTGAGTTTGCAATGTCATGGTATGGGAGTACATAATACAAAAAATTCGCACTGACGTGTTTTATGGACCACTTTAGATTTGTAGTTTTATAAATTTTTGCAAACATTTCGGACCAAAATAATAATCTAAATAATAAAAATTAATTAATAAGAGTGTCTGAAAACCTTTAGGTAGTGGCGGGTTCCGAACCACCGACCTTTAGCGTCACAGTCTAACACCTTGCCCACTACGCTATATATATATGGTAGATCTACGTGGTCGTTCGTTCAGTTTGTTTGTAGTTGTTCGTGACCGGGCGCGCTGTGCTACGGCTATCAATCAAAAGA
Organism: Locusta migratoria; assembly: GCA_026315105.1. Taxonomy (NCBI): domain Eukaryota; kingdom Metazoa; phylum Arthropoda; class Insecta; order Orthoptera; family Acrididae; genus Locusta; species Locusta migratoria. The sequence continues at coordinate 270,788,004 of CM048745.1, read as the reverse complement.
TAAGTCCTATAATCTCATACTATGGTTGTTGTTAACTGATGCTAATACGGCATTTGTAGACACTAGATTATCACTTATCGTACGAAGAAACGATGGGTTTTTGTTAATTCCTCAGTGCGCTGTTGCTTTGAAATGACAACGTGTAAGAAAATCATCAAATACGCGCAAGATGGCGTATGCCACAGAGAGTTCTGCGCGAGAAATGTCACGTGACATCTCCTAACAGCTGGTTTTCGTTAATTCAATGGAGGGTGTCAAATCACCGTTATTTTCGCAAATATGTCTCAAACGATACGAGATATGAAAAAAAAAAAAAAAAAAAACCACACAAGCGGACTACAGATGAACGGTTCGTTTGCAATTACAATTATATTACAATCGGCTTTTTTTTGTATTACTGCCGTATTTTTTGTCCGAAAAATTTGAAAATGGGAGGTTCTGGTGTCTGGCGGCCTACAATCATGTCTGTAAAATGTGGTGCTGATCGATTGAACGGTTCGTCTTAAAAACAGGGAACACGTTACGGACAGAGAGACACACGGACAGACAGACATCCCAAAATCGCCGTTATTTTTGCAAATATCATTGAAACGCTACGATATATGAAAAAAAAAAAAAATAAGAGAGCAAAGTTGTAGAGAATTTCCTTCTCTACAAATTCGGTTATTCAATTTTCGTGTGAGATGAATAGTTAAGCCGTTATTTTCATTTAAATTTCGAGCTGTCAAAAGACGATCGCAAAGGCCCACTTTTAGTGTTACTACCGTAACCTAAAGTGGGTCAATAAAATAACAAGAAAATTAGGAATTTGACATAAAGTAGAAAGGGAAAATTTGAGTTAAAATGAGATGAATAAAACGCAAAATAAATAACAAAAGAATAAAGGAATAGTGGTGTTTGTGATGTTTAACAAAAAGCAAATAGGAGTAACGAAAGTGGACACTGTTAGATTTTTTATCGTATTACATTATGTTGGCAGCCTCATGCACCGTCCTTCCCCAGTGGAGCTGTATATAGATTTGAAGTGTCCTTTAGGTGTAGCTAGGAGTGATCTTGGGGAGGAGCTGTTTGTGGGAGAGGGAAGGAATACAGTTCAGATGGGGACAGGGTTAAGTGCTAAAAGGTGAGGAGGGGAGTGTTGTTCCTGTGGAATAATTAGTATTTGGTTCGTGGTTGAGTATGGTGTCTGGAAATGTCTTAAGTGTATTGCGTGGTGGGAAGGTGTATTTGAATTTTGGTTTTTTAATGGTTCTCGGTTTCTGAGTGAAAATGTGTGTCATCTTGCTCGGAGGATGCCGTGGAGCTGGTGTCGGGCTTCTGTCCCCTCTCCCCTCCCTCCTCCTGCCTTCACCCAGGCGCATGGCATCCAGCATCTCTTCTGCTGCTTGGTCGTTACACAGACAAATATATACAGACGGGAAACCTCCGTAAGGGCCCGGTCCTACGCTCAGGGGTGCGGGGAGGGAGGGTTTCCACTATCCAGCAGTTCTGTAGGATGTCCCATGATGGCGCTGAGGTCAGAAGCAGCCTTTTAAACTGGCCAGAGCAGGCGGCAGGTAGCGGCTGCCCCCACCACCACCTCCCCTCAAACGCCAGCAAGCCGGACACAGCCGTGGCCTCGTGGCAGGCGGCACGAGCTCTCCCCTCAGCCTCCCCTCCACGCTACCCTCTGACGTGCGAGAGGCACCCTAAGCCAGGGAACAGCCTGACATCTGCTAGCATCTTACGGATCTATGAGGGGAGTGTAGGGCAGTGGTTTAGGGGGGGCTTCTCCTCTGTATATGTTACTCTGTGGTCGTTACCACAGATACTAGAATAGACAGTAGGGGTCAACCGCCGGAGCCGCAATGGAGTAGCCGAGCGGTCTAAAGCATCTCGCTGCGGAGCGCGTGGTTGCTAGCTGTGGAGGTTCAAGTCCTCCCTGGGGCATGGGTGTGTGTGTGTTTGTCCTTATGTTAGTTTACCTAGGTTTAAGTAGTTTGTAAGCTACGGACTGATGACCACGCAGTTTGGTCCGATAGATTTACAAACATTTGAACATTTGATTTTTTTAATTTATATATTTATTTATTTATTTATTTATTTATTTTTTGTAGTTGCCGAGCGGTTTAAAGCGTCTCGCTGTGGAGCACGCAGTTGCTCGCCGTGGAGGTTCGAGTCCTCCCTGGGGCATGGGTGTGTGTTTGTCCTTATGTTAGTTTACCTAGGTTTAAGTAGTTTGTAAGCTACAGACTGATGACCAAGCAGTTTGGTCCGATAGATTTACAAACATTTGAACATTTTGAACAACCGCCAGATGCGCAGTTGTATGCCACACCACCTACGCCACCAGGAGACCAGCACAGTTATCCCGCGCGACCATAGCGTTGCTATTATGAGTGTATCTCCACAAAAATGGTTTCCCACTGCCTCTTTACAGTTTGTGTATGTATTAAGTAGTTGTAAGTGAGACATGATGACTTATTAGTGACGATGGTGTGTTGTGCTGTTGCGTGCTGTACGAACCACAGCAGACAGAAGAATGCGATATTTCACAGATTTCTGAGAAATAAAGACGTAAGGTTAAAGTGGATAAACGCGTGTAAGCGGTTAGATGCTCTCAACCATGTGTAGTGTAACAGCTTACACTGCATGTTTCCTGCTAGAGGCTCAAGAAATTCGAGTATAATAATTAAATAAAATCATATTCTATTTAGGAAAGGGTAGGAGAATGTATTCTGGCTCCAGTTTTTCTCTGTACAGGTTTTGGCAGCAGACAAGAATAAATGAAGAATGGGATACTGTGCCAGTGATGTGATTACTCCATGTTGAAAAGTTCTGTGTTTCGTATGTATATGTATATTCTATGGAAAATGACATTGTTATTAATTACCTTTAGTCTTGATGGGTTGAAAGAACATTCTTCTTCTGTGAGTTGAATTCCAATAAGCATGTAATTCAGTGATGTAATAAAAGGTTATTTGTGTTACCTTAAAGTCACTGTTTACTTGCATTCAAACTTATCTGACTAAAAGGTAATTGCAGATGATATTTATTATCATGATTGGGAAATGAAAGTATAATCAAGAGAAAGTCATCAGAAGCAGTTGTTATAATATTAGGAGGCACGGACTAGTCGGTCCTCCTACAGAGAACAACAGTAATTTATTTGAACAATTTTTATCAAAAGACAGTACCATCAAGAAATGGTAATGTGTTTGTTTTCGATACACGGCCGTCGGAACAACTCACCTGATCTTGTCGTGTATGTTCAGAACATTTTAGAGAGTCTGATTATGTTCGAGACTTGAAAAATGAACTTTTAAACCATCCACTGAAACGTAAATTAATGGCAGATGTGGCCCCTACTTTGAAGCTGCCTAAGTGCATCGACGTAGTCAAGAAAGGTTCTTCTGAATGCTGTGAAGTCAGAGTAGAAAGACGGAACAACCGAAAAAAGTACAAAACGACTAGGATGACAGCGTAAATTGTATAAACAATCAGTAGGTGTACTAATTCCGAAACCCCCTCAGCGAGCACTGTCGTTGACAATGATTGAATAATTCTACCTGAATTAACTAAAGAAGTTGACCATTTAAGAAGTGAAAACAATAAACGAATACATGACATAATTATTTACTTCGACATGTTCACAGCATTATACCCAGCAACGTGAATAACACGCAAAGACTACGCAATGCGTTTGTACGTCTACAAAATCATAAAATTTATTGCAACCATTTACTTCATTTATACGACACAAAAAAAGTATTCAGAATAATAAAAAGAAATTCAGTCCTGCATCGAGCAGAGATTTCAAGCCGTAAGATGTAAAAAAAATCAGATTTTTTCACCAAATAGTTTTCCTGCAATCGTTTGATAAGTTTTTCGTGGCGGCCGTTCATGTCGGCTGTGGTCACCTTAAAGCACTAGATATACCGAGCTGAAAAGTCCGCCATTTTGAATCCCAATCCGATGGTAGTGTTGTATGCTTTGTTTGTGGCGAAGTGAATCGGCGAATATTTTGTGATTTCACTGTCTCACAGTGTGAAATGGTTGGTTGTGCTGCCAACTGCTCAAATCATAGCAGACATGGTCGCTATAAGTTTTATCGCATTCCTTCAAACATAGATCGGCGTAAAAGGTGGCTTGTATATTCCAGGCGCCGAAATCGAAGATCTGCGTAACGTTAAGAACAAAACCTTTGTTTAATTGTATTAGAAATAGTTACGCTCACAGAGAGGTAGTAATGGAAATACAGGCCTATACATGTAAGCAATGGTTTATTTTAATTTTGCATCAGATTGTTAATGTAAGACGACATACAGTGTGTTTAAAATAAACTAGTTTTCTTGATTTTATTTAGACCAACTAAGGAGTTATCCTAAGGCCGTTAATTGTATTTTAAGTGATGCATGAGTGCAGTTGGCTTTACCCAGCTAGTGGTTTTATATTATTTGGCATTAGTTCAGTGTTTAAATGTGACTCTCAACACGGGAATATGTAGGCCTAACTCAGACTGTGAACAGGATGCCTGAAAAAACAAATAATAATAATAATAAATTGAACTTCATAAAGAATGCGAACAGGAAAGAAGTCCTACATGAAATTCAAAACTTAGCATGCAACATTCCTTTATTTCGATAAGCATGCTACCGGAGAGACTTTATTTAGTCGTTATCTAATGAAACCAGACGTTCATAGTTATTAAACACATTTTTGACGTAAAATCTACTCTGAAATATGGCGTATGTAAAATATGCGGGACATTAGAGGGGGAATACGGGAAGTACAGTATCGCAATTTAACAATATTCCGTAATTGTTTTCCAAAGCAACTCTTGATTAGCGTAAACGTATGTGGACGTACCATTTATAAACCAGAAAATATGATAATTGAAACGTATTTTAACTGTATGTGGTAAATATTTACAACGGCAAAATACGCCTTAATTTGCAATGTAAGTGAATATATCATATCTCTAAATATCCATGTAACCACTAACTTTAAGTTGCTTGCCTCTTACAGTCAGATGTAAGCAAACAAATTTACTATGCTGTAATATTTTTGCGTTAGGAAAGTATATTCAATCGCCTTCAAAGTCACTACGTTTACATGCTACACATCTTCCGGAAGACGAAAACCGATTTTCGTAAACCGTTTTTCGCTGTCGTGTTTACATGGCATAGCCTGAATCGGATTTCGTAGCTCACTTAAAATGGCGACTGGAAAACAGCTGATTCAGTTCCTTATTTCGTCTGCACAACCGCTATTTTACTTTATTTAAATACACAGATTTATATTCACTGTAATGTTTATACTTTTATTTCACATTAGAAAATATCACTCTTTCCATATGTGCCGAAAATTCGTAACAAGAAAACACGCTTTAGAGAAGCGGATTTCCAGAATCGATTTTGGAGTGTTTACATGACCAACCAAAAGCGGAATTGGGAAATCGGTTTACGAAATCCGGTTTTGAGAGCCCATGTAAACGGGGTGAGTGAATGTGCTCCGTATACCTGGGCCGCTAAACATTGCACTTGACGTTTCGCGTTACGGCGAGTTAAGTTGGCTACACTGCTTTAGCGACGTTGCAACACTAGCCTCTACACACAGCAGACGAAACGGTTTTCAGTTGCATTCGTAAATGTAAGCTATTGAGTAATAAAAGTGCATATAATAATTCGTTCTTGAGCAGCAATTAATTAACGGCATATTAATGGAACCAGAGCACAACAGTGCACACGCTTGCAATAACGGAGCAAAGAAATATAGAAAATAAGCACTGGATCTAGACAGATACGAAATAAACAATGATCAAGATAGTAACTTCTCTCTCTCTCTCTGTTTTATAATCAGAATGCTTTTCACTCACCAATATACGGCGACAATTGTACAATTACATTCAGCTCCCCATCTTCACTGTTGTCGTCACTGCCAATATCATCACCAAGGCAAATCATTAACTGTTCATGATCCCTTCCATTGTTTGCGCTGCCACATTGGCAACAGCTTCATGCGACAGCTTTTCCACCTCTGTTATTGTGAAAGACTTGTTCCTTAAGTAATTCTTCACGTGACACCGTACCAATTTTATAGGGTTAAAACGGCAGTGAAATCAGTGGCGTAGCTACCATAGGGCTAGGTGGGGCAGTGCCCCGGGGCCCCCGAGCTCCAGGGGCCCCTTGGCCTACGTGAGCGACGTTCGAAAAAAGTTACCGTAGATACTTGAACACTTTCATGTCCGCCAATTACTTCAGATAATCTAATTTCAACTGTATATAATAATTTAGTTGAATGAAGGTTTTCCGACTTTGAACTTTTTGAACCCTGACCAACAAACCTCAAACGCACGAAGTGAAATCCAAAAATTATTCGCACCCCAGAATATAAACATAACAAGGTCCTTTGCTTGTCCGCTAAGACGTGAACCCTGCCATCGTCAGCACATTGTCGGTTGAAGTCGAAGTTGCCGTGCCTGCCAATCTTTGCGAAATAACAGTGAATGGTGCTGAATTACTAGCACAGTGTTTGGCAGTAGACAGTGTGACCACATTTGAATATGAAGTCTCTATAATCTATTATTACGGAATGGTATTATTATGGTAAATCAACTGTTTGTGTAGTGAATTCCCCAAGGGTGTGCTCCATAATCGTAGATCCCAATGAAGTGCTGTAACAAATTGCACTCTGAAATTCGTGCAAGAAGAAGAGAAAATATGGTTACTTTGTCACAATAGTAAATTGTGCATTCAAGACACTACTCTGTACCCCACTGCTAGTATAATAAGCGAAGATGTCAACTTAGTTATTTTACTTATTACTTTTTCATAGCCAGACATTTATATACACTTCATGAAGCCTGGTAGAGGCACGGCTCAAACCAAAGTATTCCATCAAACAAAATCCGACAACTTTCTTTTCTGAAACCATCCTACACGAATATTTCCCTTATTTTCCTTCTTTCATTGGGCTATCAACGAAATCAGACTGATCGGAACGGAGCAGTGACATAACAGCGCAGTAGTTTCGCGACAGTGAGATGTCGGCACTGACAACAGTCCACCTGCTGGCACCGCGGACTGTTCCCGGTTTGCTTTGCGGCAGGGGGCCATGTTTTCATGGTTAAATAATACTTCTTCAATGTTTATTCTTTACTAGCTTATGCCTGCGACTTCATTTACCTAGTTTGGAGAAACTTCGGAAACTATCCCAAGAGATCGTTTATCTTTATGTCCTACCCAGGTCCAAATCAATCCCTGTGCAAAATTTCATTCAAATCCGCCCAATAACTTTTGCGTGAAAGCATTACGAACAAACCAACTTTCACAGTTATATTTGAGAATACAATTAAATATTATCTGCTGCGTGACACACAATAATTTACTTAACAATATTTAGGTTTGCCTTATTATGTCTTCCAGTAGGCGGTAAGGAACTGATGATGAAGTAGTTTTGCATAGTTTTAGTTTCAAGAGGGCCCCAATGTCATTTTTGCCCCGGGGCCCTTGGTGACACAGCTACGCCACTGAGTGAAATGGGGGCAGATTTATTTCATTGTGACGCTGCTCTTTTGCGATTTTGTCTACTGCATATGTCGGTGTAATAGGCTTATTTTGTTTCACGAGCGATTATAAAAGAAGTTTTGACACTGACATATCTGCAGCAATATTTCTTTCTTGTAACCACTGCACCATAATTTCTTTCCGATCGTTTGAAGCGAGAATGAACTTGCTGCTCAGAGCATTAGCTTCGAAGTTTTTATTCAAACCAAATTGAGAATTTACTCAGAAAACGTCACTAGACAAACGTCTTTTCGGTGACATTATCCAATTAGTGGAACTCGGAAAGTCAAGTTAAACCACTCACAGTAAAACCGCAGCGAAAAAAGCACACACAACATAAACACGCGGTAGACACGGTACACAATGTTGTTTACGGTAGCCCTGAACAAAGCTGGCAACGCGGGAACGTTGACGTCACGGCACGTGACCACTGGAAGTGTTTACCGCGCTGTGATTGGATCGTTCTTGGAGACTAGCGCATCGCGCTTCCTGCTCTTCACTTGTTATTTGTAGTTCCAGCTGCTGGAGAGCTGAGAGGAAGTCCGTGCTGTGGCGGGATCGAAGCAAATTGTCGTTGCGTTGTTTTCACAACGGTGCAAATTGTCGTGTCCTCCCGCACCACAGCATGGTGAAGAAATCGGCGCAGCAGAAGAAACCTGCAGTGAAGGGGCCGTCGATCACGCAACTCATCGAGTCTGCTGATCACGGAAGAAGACAGAAGAAGATCGTACACATCCCCCGCCCTTGTACATCTCGTGCAATGGCGCGTGTGCGGAGGTTACGATATTATAGTCGGCTGCTGCAAGAAAGAGGTCGGCATCGAGGCGGTCGACTCGAACACCACCGTTTCGCAACAGGCAGCAACGAAGTCGGACCACAGGGCACTCAAGAGCGCTGTGGCTGCCTTCATTGTCGACGCTCCTCCCTCGACGACGACGTCCGAAGGGAAGCGGGAGAAGTACACCCAGTGGCGTAGCTATCATAGGGCTAGGCGAGGCAGTGCCCCGGGGCCCTCGAGCTCTAGGGGCCCCTCGGCCTACGTGAGCAACGTTCGGAAAAAATTACAGTAGATCTACGATTTTTCTTTTTTTAAATTCTCCTACACTACTGCCCATCATCTCCCACTCCCCTTGAACCAACTGCACTGGGCCACCGGGTGGCGGAACATTGCTTCTAATGGGGTTTTCACTGCACACGACGCCAGTCGGTGGCGCTGCTGACCGGCCAAGCCGCCAGCAATTTAGTCTGCGTAGCAGCAGAAGTAGCGGCAGCATCAAAGCTGCTCACAGCAACGGCTGAGCCTTCCAAGTGTTGCGGCGTGTTGCTCGGCACGCACAGTGTGAAGGATCGCGAACCTCAAATACTGAATAAATATATTTACTGTACAGTACTTCTTATTGGTAAACAGAAGCGTACAGTTCGATTATCCGAATAATCAGTTTTCCGAACATCCATGTCCCCCAATTACTTCGCATAATCGACTTTCTACTGTATACAGTATTTTAGTTGAATGAAGAATTTCGACTTTTAATTTTTTGAACCCTGGCCAACAAACCTCAAATGCACGAAGTGAAATCCAAAACTTGTTCCCACCTCAGAATATAAATGTAACAAGGTCTATTGATTGCCCGCTAAGATGTGCACCCTGCCACCGTTAGTATGCTGTCGTTGAAGTCGGAGTTCCCATGGCTGCCAATCGTTGTGAAATAACAGTGAATGGGGCTGAATTACTAGCAGTGTGTTTGACAATACACAGCGAGACCACATTTGAATATGAAGTTTCTAAGTGTATTATTGCAGAACGGTATTATTATGATAACTCAACTGTTTCTGTAGTGAATTCCCCCAAGGAAGTGCTCCTTTATCATAGATCCCAATGAAGTGCTGTAACCAATTGCACCCTGAAATTCGCGCCAGAAGAGAAAATATGGTTACTTTGTCACAACAATAGTGAATTGTGGATTAAAGACGCTGCCCTCTACCCTAGGGTGCCCAGACGTCCCGTATTTTACGGGATTATCCCTTATTTAATCTTAGTGTCCCATTGTCCTGACTAAGAAAATACGGGACGTATATTGTCCCAAATTTTACCAACCGTCCCATATATTTTCAATTAATTTTTTTAAGTAATGTTAGCGTAACCATACTGATAACAAATATAGCCATTATCAAGCAATGAAAGAAATAAGCTTCAACTCAAAGGGATTGAGGCACGATTTTGGACGTAATTCTTTTATAAGTTTCTAATATTTCAATCTTTGGCGAGATTTTTTTTTTAATTTTAAATGCAAAAAAGCATAGGTTGCCCAAAATCTCTATATCAATTTTAAAGCATTTTTGGGCAACTTATGATTCTTTCATTTTTTTAAAGTAATGCTTTCACATGAGATGTGCAAGTCTTCCAACTATACATATTCAGTGATTAATGAATTCATTCCAAGAAGACAGCGTGGTGAAAGAGTCTGGTATGTGCATTAATGCTACAACTAAAGGCAAGATTTGTGTTCCATATTGTGTTCAACTTCATTCACCTAATTTTGGAGCAACTTCAGAAACTATTCCATGGGGTCGTTTTATCTGTATGTCCTACCCAGGTCCAACTCCATCCCTCTGAAACATTTCAAGCAAATCTACCAGTAATTTTTGAGTGAAGGCATAACAAACTGTCATAATTATAATTATATTAGAGAGTACGATTACCTACTTATTATCTGCTGCGTAATACACAATAATTTGCTTAGTAGTATTTAGGTTTTTTGTCTTCCAGGGGGCGGACAGGAGATGGTGATGAAGTAGTTTTGCATCTGTATAGTTTTAGTTTAAAGAGGGCCCCAATGTCATTTTGCCCCTGGGCCCTTGGTGACATAGCTACGCCACTGAGTACACCAGGGCGCTCCTGAAGGGCCTGCCATGGTGCTGCGATGAGGCAGCAGTCCGGGAAGGGCTGCGGCGAGCAGGGTTCGGTGGTGCAACTGTTAAGTTGCACAACCGGACCAACAGGACGAGGCCGCCGCTCTACGTTGTCGCCGTGCAAACGGTCGATGATGGGGGCGACGTCTTCGCACTGCGGAAGATCTCGGGCTTTCCAGTGACGGTGGAAGCTCTCCCCGCCGACATGAACCCTCTCCCCCAGTGCTTCAAGTGCCATGGGGTGGGCCATGTGGCCAAGTACTGCCGCAACGCAGCGCGGTGCGTCAAGTGCTCTGGCGAGCACGAATCACGAGACTGCGTGCGCGGCAGAGAAGAGACGCCGACTCGCGCCCGTTGCGGCGGTCCTCACGTTGCCAACTGGCGAGGCTGCCCGGCTTTTTCAAGCCGAAGCCAGACCGGAGGCGGCGCGGCGGCCGCTGCGGCGGCGAGGGGACGGCGCGGCAACCGCGCCCCCTGCCCGCGACCGGCCGGAAAACCCCGCCAACGGAGGCGCGGACCGGCCGAGAGCGGAAAGGGGCCGGCGCCATCCGCCCCAAAGAAGACGACGCGGCCCGGGGACGACCTGCACGTTGCCGCGGAAGAGGCAACGGCGGCATTCAAAGCCGCCATGGCAGCAGAGAGGGTGGCCTTCCAGGCCCAACTTGCTTCGGAGAGGGATGAAGTCTGCCGACAGATCCGGCAGCTGCACGCCGAACTGGCGCGCGACCTCTACGAAGACGACGGTGAGGACGCTACAGAGCCCGCCCCTGCGGCGCAGAGCTCTGGGGCGACCACTGCTATGACGACCGGCGCTCCTGTGGTTGTGCAACCGCGGTCGACAGCTGCCCAGCAGATCACGCCTGCCCAGGAGCGGGCGATACAAGAACTGAAGGCCAAACTGGAGGGGCAATCATTGGAGAAGGCGCTGAAGGAGTCGTGCGCCACCGCCACCGCCGAGGAGGTGGCCGGTCGAGTGTAGCAGTGCAGCCCAACGCAGCAGGTTCTGCTGCAGCACTACCAGACTGATGTCTTTATGACGACCTTAGCTCTGACAAGGTATTCGATGCATGATACCCGCTACTAACATAACCTACCCTTGCACGTACTATCGCCGTTAGCAAGGAATCCGCTACTGCCCTTACTACCCGCTCCTGACTGTCGCAGAGGTATTTTTCCCTTGGCGCTTGCCTTGGCACTTTTATCCCTCTGCCCTAAAACCGCTCTTCTTTCGAAGTTTTCGACCACTACTATCTCCCGATATGGACCGTATTAATGAGTAATCTTACCCACACGTACGGCACACATGACATTTCCCGCTCCTGTGACTCCTACTTTAACTTACTAACACATGCGGAGGTGACAGTAGAACTATTGAGTTGGTCACCATACTAGTGTGAGCGTGGAAGGGCTCTACTCAAAAAATAAATAAAATAAAAATACTTGTTATCTGTAAACGTCAAGTGCAAAGTTTCAGCGGCCCGGGTATAGTCTTCAAATGCGCGCCTTGAACCTGGGATTCAAAATGACGGATTGTTCTGCTTGTATTACACAGATACAGTGTTCTAGGTCACTTGGTGACGTCACAGCGCATGGCCTGCCCCCCCCCCCCCGCCACCCCACCCCCTACACGTGACCGCTACCGTCTATTCAAGTATCCGTGGTCGTTACAAGTCGTTCAGACCGCGGTCCGCGCCCAGTGGCGTCTCAATTGTTGCTCTGCCTGTCCTCAAACTTCTTAATCAGTATGACAGCGGGTTCCCAGTCCTTACTAAGGATGTACAAACTATCTCGATTGATCAACGGTCCCCTTACTCGAATCTCGATACATTCTTAAAAACACATTCCCTGTTGCTGGATGTCTGTGTCGGAAACTTGGTCTGATCGTAATCATTCCGTGTAATTCCGAAAGGCAATGTTCAGCGTCCGCCGACTTGTTGGGCTGCTATAGTCTAGTGTCCCGTTGATATTCTCGGCAACGATCTTCGATTATACGCACAGTCTGACCTGTGTAGAGGCAGGTTGACACCAGGGCCGGCAGATTTTTGGGGCCGGCAAATTCCTGAATTTTTATGTTGTTCTGATAGGTTAAATTAAACAGGACAATGAAGAATGGAAGTGTGGTGTCGCACAAGTCCAAAGTGCGCGCCACCTACTTTCGCCCCGCGCCGCCATGCACGCACGGCGCGGCGTTCTTACGACGTCAGCCACGAGCACCCTCTGCTACAACTCCGCTCGTGGCCAACACTGAACGACATCGTTCATTTGGGACTGAGATAGGAACCAGCTAACACTTCGGAATCAGATAGGCACCAGTGAAGACTTGGCTATCGGATAGGCACTAGGTAGGCCTCTAACTCAACTATGTATCAGCGTTCTGCAGTACTAAGCTATGTAAAAGTTAAGTATTGTATAAATTCTGTGCAATATATATCTCGTTCTAATTTACTCTAGTGTTTCTAGTTTCTGCTGTCCCACTGGCTGCTCACCTCCGTACCTGCACAAGCGTGCTTCCTTTATTCCTGTGTCGGTCTTTCTACTCGGCCACCGACACCTACGACGGAAACGAGACACAAAAGCGGCGACGAGGCTGGGACACAAAAGGAAGTGTCTAGCATAAGGGAAGAAATGTGAAAAGAAGTTGGAAATATAAATTGACCTATGAATGTTGTCATTTGTAGATATTGTTAGTCTGTGACGAAAGAATTTCCTCATTTGTAATAGTTAAAGATTAATTAAATACCTACTACATGATATAAAATGGAAGGGCTTTTAGAAAAAAAAAACACAATATTTCATTGTAAATTAGACGTAGCCGTACTCAGTAAAAATGATATCTTATTTGATTTGATGTAAAATATATTGCTGATTTCCTGTTGATGGCAGCCAAACTCCTTGACTTATATTGTATTCAGTTACTTTCGCTCAAAAACATGTTCCACACGTAGAACACCACTGGTTGTTGGCTTGCACCCATAATGGTATCGTGTAATGAGTAAAATATGATTATACTTTTTAAGTTATTTGCATAATGTAGATTTGTTGTAGAGTATGCCTACATTTGTTTTGTCTAGTGATGAAATAGGTGGACATTAATGTCATCTGCCTGGGCAAACTCATTGTTGGAAGCTTCACGTAGTACACTACCTTTTCTATTGTTCCCTGAGATATTTTACTTTCGGTTAATCGATAGTATCGGTATGGACAGTAGCAACAGTATATTATATCGCTTATTTTTATCTTTTTACGTCCCGGTCCTAGTTCAGTGCGCAGCGAACAGGCGTCCTATAGTTTCTTTGTCTAGTTATGAGCTGCGACGAGTATGTGCAGCCTGTGTAGATAATCGTGTCTGTACCAAGTGCTTTCGATGAACTTGGGATTTACACAGCAATTAGTCGGTAAAATGCTCCACCTCTACACCTCTACTCAATGAACTAGAAAAAGTGAACAGATTTTAGTTTTATGCTCAGCCGCTGACCTAAATTAATTTTGGTGAACATATTCATTTTGAAGTTATGGCTTAAAATGTAAATGGAAGACAGACGCTGCTATGATCTGAAACACTTGTTCACGACAAAGAGATGTATGAGTGTAATATTTGAAAGTAGGACGTCATATATGAGTAAAGCTGACGAAGTCGAAAACTGCCGAGGGGGGCGGCGGCGGCACTATAAATTGTTGCACGGGGCGGCAAAATCTCCGGGGCCGGCCCTGGCCACAAAAATGGCGCCACTCAACTGCTGCCACTTTTCACCTTGCCACAGAGTTAAAGTCCTTTGAACTTTGTGACGCCATTTCTCAGAATCAAGACAAACAACCAGTATCTTAATTTGAAGTATTCCCATGCTAAAGTTGTATTGGGGGTTTCGTGTATTTATTCCTACGTTTTCGAAAAAAAGTGCATTTTAATTGCCCACCAAATTAAAGATATTTCTAAAATACTTGGTTTTTAGCTATACGTGCTTTTTAAGTGATAGTGAGACATCGTAATGAGGAACAAAATTTTCATGTGCATAATATAGTTAATTTGAGTGTTTTATTATTTTCATGTTCAATGTATGCTTAAGATTTGTTTGTGGCTAAACAAGTGTTATTGAGTGATTACTGAAAGGTGATTGGTATTTACACAGCAGGATATTTAAATTCTACAAATGGTGAAAATAAATGTGGTGCTGGCAGTATATTCAGATTCTGGAATTGGCATCTTCATTGCTCTTAAACACTTGCCAAACGGATTTCAGACAGGAAGTGACAATGTTTCTGTTACAATTTTAAATTGAGTGTGTCTGTTAATTAAGGGAATGAACTATTTTACAGTAACTGCCAGGTCCAGTTCTACGAAGCATAACCTCAAAATTCGCATTAGCTTAAAATGTCGTCGTATTTAACTGTGGGTAAGTGTAGCTTTCAAATAAGCAAAAAAATGTTCAAATGTTTGTTAAGCTTATGGGACTTAACTACGGGGTCATCAGTCCCTAAACTTACAAACTACTTATCATCTACCTTATACTAAGGACGGCACAAATATCCATGCCCGAGGGGGGATTCGAACCCCCGACCGTAGTGGCCGTGCAGACCGTGACTGGATCGCCTCAGTCCCTTTCAAATAAGCCTCCAGTACATTGTTAATAGCATCTAGAACATTATATCAGAACTTGTTTTAATGAGAAGATATCAGGTTTGAAGAGATGACATAAATTGTTAGGTGTCAAATATCACAATGACACATGTAATATCACTTGAGCAAGTACTGCATAAGCATATCCTAATCGAAATTTACTTCTGTTATTCTAATTGGTTCAAGAATGGATTTTCGTTTACATATGCTATTTTATTTATACATGTTTTTATTATCCGATTTTTTTTCTACGTAGAAACCATTCCCAAAAACAATATTTACACTTTCCCCCCCCCCCCCCCCCCTCTTATTGAAGTTTTATGTCAATTCTAAAATAATAACCTACATGACAACACCAATGTCTGTTCGAAAAATCTCAGTTGATGCAATATTGGTGAATGGAAACGGCTGTGAAAGCACTACTTCCATATAAGCCGTAATGCCACATGCTGTGGTGCAGTTTTTGAGGTCAGTATAAACCTGCCTCAAGTCATGCCACATGCCACTGATTACCGAAGTACAAGATCGTCCTTGACACTACCAAGCAGTGCCTTTCTTTTAACTAGTGGGTAGAAGGCCGTCTTCACTTGATGGTTATGAAGAATTCGACCTATCTTTCCAGATAACGTGTCACAGAATGGAATAAATGTTATGGCCCTATCCTACTGAGATTCCTCTTCTGTTTCCTTAGGATATACACTCCGTGTGGGGCGCAGAGCTCTCCGAATTTGCTTCTCTTTGTAACAGTTTTTTCGGAACACCGTCTTCAGATGTGCAAGTTCTTGGTTAATGCTCTCATTGGCAAAGAGGGCGCGACCCCTGTGAACCAATGTTTTGAGCATGCCATGCGTGATGGTGATAGCTATTTATCTTTCTGCATATACATAAATACTCTGCAAGTCACACTGAAGTACATGGCAGAGGCTTAATAGAACCGCTTTTATGATGTCTCTCTAGTTCCATCCTCTATAGCTCGCGAGAAAAAGGAAGACCCAAATCTTTGTTTTCGATCTGATTTCTCTTATTTTATTATGATGATCATGTCTCCCTATGTAGGTGGGTGCTAACAAAATATGTTCTCATTCGGATGAGAAAGTTGGTAAAAGAAATTTCGCAAATAGATCTCGTCGCAACGAATAACTGCTTTCTTTGATTGATTTCCACCCCAACTCGTGCATCATTTCCGTGACACTCTCTCCCCTATATCGCGATAATACAAAACGAGCTGCCCTTCTCTGTACTTTCTCTAAATCGTCTGTCAGTCCCACTTGGTGGGGATCCCACAATGCGCATCAGTACTACAAAATATGAAGCACAAGAGTGGTGTAGGCAGTTTCTTTAGTAGAACTGTAGCATCTTCAAAGTGTTCTGCCAATGAAACGTAGTCTTTGGTTCACTTTCCCTACAATATTTTCTATGCGTTCTTTACCATTTACGTTGTATGTAAGTGTTACTCCTAGGTATTTAGTTGAATTTACGGCCTGTAGGTTTGACTGGTGCGCCTCGGTTGCACAATGGTAGAGTGCCAGACTAAAAATCCAAAGGTCGCGGGTTCGATCCCCGCCAGGTCCTAGAATTTTTATCTCTCACTTTCCACTTCTTTCCCCTCTGGCAGTATTGCTCATGTGAAAAATACCGAGTAGCACCGAGGTTCCGAACCTACGTTAAACTGTAGGTCCCCCTGTAACTGGCTGGGTAAGTCAGTTCGAAGGTCGGAGGAAGGCAACGGCATACTACCTCCAAATAGGACCATGCCTAGTAAAGCACTGTGGTGTTCAAACCAATCTTCGGATTGTTGACTGCTTTACCTTTTAGGTTTGACTGATTTATCGTGTAAATGAAGTTCAACTGGTTTCTTTTAGTGGTCATAGGGATGACTTCAAACTTCTCATTATTAAGGTTTATTGCCAATTTTTGTACCATGCTGATATCGTATCTAAATCATTTTGCAGTTGCTTTCGGTCTTCTGCTAACTTTACTAACCAATAAGTGACAGCAACATCCGCGAACAGTATAAGGGACCCACTCAGATTGTCTCCTAAATCGTTTATAACATTAAGGAACAATAGGGGCCCTGTAACACTTCCCTGGGGAACACCAGATATCACTTCTGTTCTACTCGATGACTTTACGTCATTTACAACGTACTGTGCACTTTCTGATAGGAAATCACAAATCCAGTCGCACAACTGTGGCGATTTTCCATAAGCACGTAGTTTGATTAGAGGACGCTTGTGAAGTACAGTGTCGAAAGTCTTCCGGAAATCCAGAAATACGGAATCTGTTTGATATCCCTTGTCGATAGCACTCATCACATCATGTCAGTAAAGATCTAGTTGCGTTTTACAAGATGATACTTTCTGAATCCGTGTTGACTATGGATCAATAGGTCGCTCTCTTCGAGGTAATTCATAATTGAGTTGAGGAAAGCATATAATTATAGGTCCGTTTGCGTTTTCTTACAGTACACTCTGTGACCCAATGTGCCGACTGCTCTTCTTTTAACAAGAGCATCCAAGGAAGGGGAGCACATCATTCACTTGGATTTCCATAGTAAATTTGATGTTGAAAGTAGCCTGTTATTAAAGATGGCAAAATCTCGGGCAGTTCAGATCCGCAAATGAAAGTTAAAACGCTTACTGCTGCGCTAAATTACTTTATAAGTGGTCACAGTACATGCACAACGGAAATTTCTCTAACTGCTCACTCCTGAAGGGAGCAGCCAACGTTTTAACAAACACAAAATCAATGTTATAAAAAGATGCATAGCTAATTAAACATGGAACAGGGATCATGAAATCATAAAGCAGAGGTTTGACACTTTAAAATCATTATCTATTCAGTAAAATAACAAGCAAATTAATGAGGGGAGACCATACTAATAGTTATGTGTAGTTCGCGAACGAACTAGTTCGGAAGAGTGCTCCCACAGGCGAACTACGCGAACTAGTTCGCAGATCCCTCGCCTCTTAGTTCGTCCGCTCCTTTTCCGAAGACTGACGGAGAACAGCGAGAGGACGCGAGAGCGCGCAGAATCGCGTGATTCCCTTCTACCAGTTACCGTCATTTCGAGCTGAGATACAGCTCAGCTGTAGTTTCATAGTTCACGTTTGGGCAACACTAATCATTATATAAAAAAGCTGTCATAACAAAAGAAAGACTCTTCTAGTAGCGGTAGCAAAAGCCAAAAATAGTGGACGAACTAAAAAGGGCGACCTACTTCGCGGCCGAGCTGCGAACTAAAAGGAGAGCTACCGGTCGCGAACTAAAATATGCGCGATCGGTCGCGAACTACAATATGCGCGATCGGCCGCGAACTAAAATATGCTCAATCGGTCGTGAACTAAAATATGTGCAATAGATTGCGAACTAAAACATGCGTTACTGGTTGCGAACTATTATGCCAAACGTATCTCGCTTCTTAGTTCGTTGGATTCTTTCCGAAGACGGACGGGCAATAACGAGAGGGCGAGAAGCAGAATTAAAAATCACGTATTTGCCTTCTGCTGATGAGAGCCGTTTCGAGGTGAGCGTCTGCCTGCTAGATTACATAGTTCAGTGCTACAAAATTTCTGTTTTGAAGTATTCTGCACTCTGCAATATATGACTAATAAATTCCACAATGCCAAGATAGAGAGAAACTCCAAAATTAAACGCGAGAATTATTTACAAACTGTTTCTTTTGCTTTGCGTGATATCGTTAGCGGCTCAATCAGCAAGCGCATGAAGCAGCTAGGTGGGGGAACTTCTCCCTCCATCTGCATGCGCAGACCACGCCGCTCAGCCGTCACTGCGAGTGGACGAACTAAACGATCGAACAGTTCGCAGCAGAGCCGCGAACTAAAGTGAGCGCTTACGATCGCGAACTATTATGCGCAAGTCTACAAACTAAGCACACACCTTGTACAAAAGTGAATTAAATCATATAGTTACTGCCCATTTTAAAATTGTTTCTGCCCTTTATGAATATGGAGGTAACATTTTTTTTGAGCATGCATATTATCAACGTAAACATCGCCTTCGGGAATTTGGCCACTACGCACGGAGGTCTATGGCGTGTGTCCTATTAAAACGCCGGCCACGGTGGTCGAGGGGACTGAGGCGCTCCAGTCACGGTCTGCACGGCCACTACGGTCGGGGGTTCGAATCCCCCTTCGGACATGGGTATTTCTGCCGTCCTTCGAAATTTGACTGAAAACCCAAAGAGATTTTGGCCATATGTTAAATATACTCGGGGCAAATCACAAACAATACCTTCACTACGTGATAGTAACGGCGATCCTGCCGATGACAGCGCTACTAAAGCAGAGTTACTAAACATAGCTTTTAGAAACTCATTCACCAAAGAAGACGAAACCAATATTCCAGATTTCGAATTACGAACAGATGCCGTAATGAGTAACGTAGAAGTAGATATCATCGGAATAGTGCAGCAACTAAAATCACTTAACAAAAACAAGTCTTCTGGTCCGGATTGTATACCCATTAGATTTCTATCTGATTATGCTGAAGCGATAGCTCCTTACTTAACAGTCATATACAACCGCTCTCTCATAGAAAAGATTGGAAAGTTGCCCAGGTCACACCTATATTCAAAAAAGGCAGTAGGAATAACCCACTAAACTACAGGCCTATTTCACTGACGTCAATTTGCAGCAGAGTTTTGGAACATATCATTTATTCAAATATTATGAATTATCTCGAACAGAACGATCTATTGACCCAAGGTCAACGCGGATTTAGAAAATATCGTTCATGCGAAACACAACTAGCTCTTTATTCACACGAAGTGATGGGTGCTATCGACAAAGGTTCGCAAATCGATTCCATATTTCTTGATTTCCAGAAAGCTTTTGAAACCGTACCTCACCAACGGCTTTTAATCAAATTGCGTGGTTATGGTATATCGCCCCAAATTTGCCATTGGATAGGGGATTTCTTGTCAGAAAGGACACAGTTTGTAGTAATCGATGGTAAGGCATCGACTAAAACAGAGGTGATATCGGGCGTTCCACAGGGTACTGTTATTGGTCCTCTGCTGTTCCTTATTTACATAAACGATTTAGGGGAAAATCTAAGTAGCTCTCTTAGGTTGTTTGCAGATGACGCCGTCATTTACCGTCTAGTAAAATCATCTGAAGATCAAAACCAACTGCAGAACGATCTGAATAAGATATCAGTATGGTGTAAAAATTGGCAATTGACTCTAAATAATGAGAAGTGTGAAGTCATCCACATTAGTACGAAAAGAAATCCGTTAAACTTTGTTTACAAGATAAATCAATCAAATGTGAAGGCCGTAAACTCCACAAAATACCTAGGAATTACTATTACTTCAGACTTAAATTGGAAAGAACACGTAGATAATATCGTGGGAAAGGCGAACCAGAGACTGCATTTTATTGGCAGAACCCTTAAAACATGCAACAGAACTACTAAAGAGACTGCATACACTACGCTTGTCCGTCCATTTTTGGAGTATTACAGCCCAGTGTGGGATCTTTGTTGTTGTTGTGGTCTTCAGTCCGGAGACTGGTTTGATGCAGCTCTCCACAATACCCTATCCTGAGCAAGCCTCTTCATCTCCACATAAGAACGACAACCTACATCTGTCTGAATCTGCTTACCGTATCCATCTCTTGGTCTTCCCCTGCGATTTTTTCCCCACACACTTCCCTCCAACGCTAAATTAACAATTCCTTGATGTCTAAGAATGTGTCCTACCAATCTATCCCTTCTTTTAGTCAAGGTATGCCAGAAATTCCCCTTCTCCCCAATTCTGTTCAGTACCTCCTCATTAGTTACGCGATCCACCCACCTAATCTTCAGCATTCTTCTGTAGCACCATATTTCAAAAGCCTCAATCCTCTTCCTGTCCGCACTGTTTATCGTCCATGTCTCACTCCCATACAAGGCAACACTCCATACAAATGCCCTTAGAAAGGACTTCCTTAGGCCTAAATCAATATTCGATGTTAACAAATTTCTCTTTTTCAAAAACGCTTTTCTACCCATTGCCATTCTGCATTTTATATCCTCTGTACTGCGACCATCATTTGTTATTTTACTGCCCAAGTAACAAAACTCATCTACCTCCTTTATTGCTTCGTTTCCCAATCTAATTCCTTCAGCATCACCTGATTTTCTTACACTGCACTCCATTACCCTAGTTTTGCTCTTGTTAATGTTCATCTTATATGCACCTTTCAGCACACTGTCCATTCCATTCAATTGCTCTTCCAGGTCCTTTGCTGTATCTGACAGAATTACTATGTCATCGGCAAAACGCAATGTTTTTAATTCTTCCCCCTGAACTTTTATTCCTTCACCAAATTTCTCCTTGCTTTCCTTTATAGCTTGTTCAATGTACAAATTGAATAACATTGGAGAAAGGCTACAACCCTGTCTCACTCCCTTCCCAACCACTGCATCCCTTTCATGCCCTTCAACTCTGACAACCGCTGTCTGGTTTTTGTACAAGTTGTAAATAACCTTACGCTCCCTATAATTTACTCCTGCTTTTTTCAGAACTTTAAAGAGTTTATTCCAATCAACATTGTCAAAAGCCTTCTCCAAATCTACAAAAGCTAGAAATGTAGATTTGCCTTTTCTTAATCTATCTTCTAGGATAAGCCGTAAAGTGAGTATTGCCTCCCGTGTTCCTACATTTCTCCTGAACCCAAACTGATCTTCCCCGAGGTCGGCTTCTACCAGCTTTTCCATCCTTCTGTATATAATTCGCGTTAATATTTTGCAGCCATGACTTATTAAACTGATGGTTCTGTAGTTTTCACACCTGTCTGCACCTGCTTTCTTAGGGATGGGGATTATAACATTTTTCTTAAAGTCTGAGGGTACTTCACCTGTCTCATACATCTTACACACCAGGTGAAACAATTTTGTCATGGCTGGTTCTCCCAGAGACTTCAGTAGCTCTGAGGGAATATCATCTATTCCAGGGGCCTTGTTTCGACTTAGGTCTTTCAGGGCTCTGTCAAATTCTTCTCTCAGTACAGTATCTCCTATTTCATCTTCATCTACATCATCTTCCCTTCCTACAATATTGTCTCGAAGTTCATTTCCTTTGTAGAGCCCCTCTATATATTCTTTCCACCTTTCAGCTTTCCCTTCTTTGCTGAGAACTGGTTTTCCATCAGTGTCCTTGATATTCATAGGGCTGTTTTTCTTATCTCCAAATGTTTCTTTTATTTTCCTGTAGGCTGTATCTATTTTTCCCCTATTTATACATTCTTCTACATCCTTGCATTTGCCTTCTAGCCACTCCTGCTTAGCCATTTTGCACTTCCTGACAATCTCATTTCTTAGTCGTCTGTACTCCATTTTGCCTGTTTCATTTACTGCATTTTTATATTTTCTCCTTTCATCGATTAAATTTAGTATCTCCTGTGATATCCAAGGATTTTTTGTAGGTCTTTCCTTCCTACCTATTTTGTCCTCTGCTACCTTCACTATTTCATCTCTCAATTTTACCCATTCCTCCTCTACTGTTTTATTTCCCCCCGTTTCTGTCAATTGTTGCCTAAAGCTCCCTCTGAAATTTTTAAGAACCTCAGGTTCCTTCAATTTATCCAGGTCCCATCTCCTTATTTTCCTACCTTTTTGTAGTTTCTTTAGTTTCAGCCTACAGTTCATAACCAACAAGTTATGGTCAGAGTCTATATCTGCCCCTGGGTATGTCTTACACTGTAGAACCTGATTCCGAAATCTATGTCTTACCATTATAAAATCTATCTGATATCTTCCGGTGTCTCCTGGTCTCTTCCACGTATACAACCTTCTTTTGTGATTCTTGAACCAGGTGTTTGTTATAACTAAATTATGTTCTGTGCAAAATTCTACCAGGCGGCTTCCTCTTTCATTCCTTTTGCCCAGACCATATTCACCTACTATCTTCCCTTCACTTCCTTGTCCTACTACCGAATTCCAGTCTCCCATAACAATTAAATTTTCTTCTCCCTTAATTGTCTGAATAATTTCCTTTAGCTCCTCATATATTTCTTCAATTTCCTCATCATCGGCAGAGCTAGTTGGCATATAAACCTGTACTACTGTTGTCGGTGTTGGCTTCGTATCTATCTTGACAATGATAATGCGATCACTGTGCTGGTCATAGTAGTTTACCCGCATTCCTATTTTCTTATTCATTATCAATCCTACTCCTGTGATACCCCCAACTGATTTTGTATGTATAATCCTGTACTCACCTGACCAGAAATCCTGTTCATCCTGCCACCGAACTTCACTAATCCCCACTATATCTAACTTCAACCTATCCATTTCCCTTTTTAAATTTTCTAATTTTCCTACTCGATTAAGGGATCTAACATTCCACGCTCCGACCCGTAGAATGCCAGTATTGTCTTTCCTGATGATCACATCCTCCTGAGTAGTCCCCGCCCGGAGATCCGAATGGGGGACTATTTTACCTCCGGAATATTTTACCCGAGAGGATGCCATCATCATATGTTCATACAGTAGAGCTGCATGTCCTCGGGAAAGGTAACGGCTGTAGTTTCCCCTTGCTTTCAGCCGTGGGATCTTTATCAGGTGGGTTTGACAGAGGACATCGAAAGAGTCCAAAGAAGGGCAGCTCGTTTCGTATTGTCACGATACAGGGGAGACAGCGTTACGGAAATGATACAGTATCTGGGATGGGAATCATTACAACGGCGCTTATCGCTGCGGCGTGGGCTACTTGCGAAACTCCAATCGCCAACATTCTCCTCCGAATGCAAAAATATATTGTTGACTCCCACTTACATAGGTAGAAATGATCATCGGAATAAAATACGAGAAATCAGAGCTCGAACAGAGAGATTCAGGTGTTCATTCTTCCCATTCTATTCGAGAATGGAATGGGAGATAAATAGTATAATTGTGGTTCGATGAACCCTCTGCCAGGCACTTAAATGTGACTTGCAGAGTATCCCATTTAGATGTAGATGTAGATAAGTAGTTTGTAAGTTTATGGACTGATGACCCCATAGTTAAGTCCCATAAGCTATACAAACATTTGAATATTTTCCCATTAAAACCACCACCCGTTTAGCATTCGAAGCGCAACGAATGGAATCAAAATCTCGTGTTCAGCCGGACAATCGTCATCCCTTGATCTGGAGGGAACGTGGGAACTCGGAACAATCCTACTTATGTGCATGAAACATCACCATATCGTGGTGCTAGATGAATGGTGTGGACAAGAGTCAGTATTGGCGGGCGTTTGGACCTCTAAGGCGCCGTTCACACTATGGCGATATATCGTAAGCGATATACGATACTCGACAAGCATGGACAGATACGTGAAATCTAGAGGGAGGCGATAAAAAGGGTTCACACTAGGGCGATTGCGCGATATATCGTAAGCGATATGTCGCTTTACGTACCGCTTGTCGGTCTCCTGAGCGATTAGTCGCGAGCGATATTTCGAGATGTAAACATGGCGGGAAGAAGAGAAGACAATTCTGTGCTTTCTTTTATTAATTTAGTGAAAGGTCATCCATTGGCGCTTACAGAATTTTGATTCATGTTGAGACAGCTCTCGAGAAACAACAGCCGAGCTATGGTGGACGTTGGTTACATTGTAGGTATGTACCCAGTGTCTCCTTTTTGTTCTCATTCTATGCCTCAAACAGTAAGCCACAACAACGTCTTCCTCACTTGAGCTCATATCTGTAACTGAAGCAGTGAAAACTGTGTTCCCGCCACATTTTTACCGCCCACGTCGCGCCGATTTATCGCCTGTTGTTGTGAACTTTGTTTAGGGTTACCAGACGTCCTCTTTTACCCGGACATGTCCTCTTTTTTGGGCCATAAAAATGGTCCGGCCGGGTTTTTAACAAAATGAGAAAAGTCCTCTTTTTTACGTTGTCCAACTGCTTCAACTTGAAAGTGCGTAAATTCAAACTCTCTGAAATGTCACAATCACTAGAGAAATTAACCTTTCTTGAAACAACGTGAGTTTTGAATTTTCTCGTTTCTGTGGCGCCGCTGCTCAGAGGTCAAGCTACTCTGGAACAACTGAAATAATTGGCGTGGCAATTGACGCGGAATACGAGCTTCGGGGCGGCCAATTGAATACACACGTCTGCAACAATGTGCAATACACATACAGTAGTATCATATGAAACTCTCCCCTCCCCCTTTTCTCTGGTCTGAGTGTTGTGTGACACCCAAAAGTAAGACGTTCAGCCTTCGTGCTGGGACTCGGCAGTTCTGTGTGTTGTCTGTCAACCACACTTGAGACTTTAAGATCAAAAGCTAGTGCAATGTTCGTTATATTTAATACCTTGTTCAAAACTTCATACAAATACGGTCAGATGCCACAGTCACCATTGCCCTTTCATCATTCGCCCGTTTAAGACCAAAGAGATGTAACTACATAAACAGTGTTTTTAAAACACCGATTTAAAGCTTTTTTCCTAAAAACTTAGTAGTTTTTAATAATTGCGAGTCTTTGTACGGTGAATTGAATGTTTATTTTATTCATTGCTTTTTCTTCACATAGGCCTCACATATTCCATTCACTCACTAGAATCTAGATGCTAATCATGTGTATAGTCCCGTCGGTCTGATCCGAAATGGGAGCGTAGTTATATCAAGGAACTTTTAGATAGTTTTTACAGTTACTTTATTCATGACGATTTTACAGTCACCAGTACTATGGTTTCTGTGAATAATGCATCGTAAAAAAATTGAGGTGAAAACAGGGGTGATCGGCAAAGTATCTTATAAGCATGGAAAAAATTGTTCAGCACCTAAGACGATAATTACAAGTGGTGAAGTGATGAAATATTAGGGTTTCACTGCTATGTAGTAATGTAATTCGTTCTACGGGGCCGGCCGCGGTGGCCGAGGTGACTGAGGCGCTCCAGTCACGGTCAGCACGGCCACTACGGTCGGGGGTTCGAATCCCCCCTCGGGCATGGATATTTGTGCCGTCCTAGTTCATAAGTAGTTTGTAAGTTTAGGGACTGATGACCCTGTAGTTAAGTCCCATAAGCTTAAAAAACATTTGAACACTTTTCGTTCTACGGGTCTCAACATTTAATGCTTCTTAATTTGTAAGATGCGTAAGTTGTATTACAAACAAGGCTGTGATAATACAATAGAGACATCACTAGTACTTGAGTTGTCAATACGAGAGAGAGAGAGCGCGCGAATGAAGGTTCTGTTATGAATCTAGGAATGTCCTCTTTTCTGAAGACGGACATCTGGTAACCCTAACCTTGTTAGCAACATATCGTCGCGATATATCGCTTACGATAAATCGCTAACGATATATCGCCGTAGTGTGAACGCCGCCTAAGTAGTTCAGAATGGGTCTCTGACTGCTCAGAGTAAGAGATGAGAACATTCGACCTTTTGTTCAAATGTCTTTAAATCTATCGGACCAAACTGCGTGGTCATCAGTCCGTAGCTTACAAACTACTTAAACCTAGGTAAACTAACCTACGGACAAACACACACACACACACACACACACACACACACACACACATGCCCCAGGGAGGACTCGAACCTCCACGGCGAGCAACCGCGCGCTCCGCAGCGAGGTGCTTTAGACCGCTCGGCCACTCCACCGCGGCAACCTTTTGTTGTGTCCTATGCTGGTGCCTGAGGAGATGTGTTCCTTCTGGTGGACGATAACACTCGTCCCAACAGAGCTGCACTGGTGGACAACATGCTTGAAGCTGAGGAAACTGAACGAATGGAGTGGCCAGCTCGTTCACGGGACTTAAACCCGACTGAGCATGTCTGTTGAGATTTCTGAGAACGGTTCTCAGCAAGCCTCCCACTAGCAGGTTCTCTGGTGGTATCTAGAATCGAACCCACATCTTGTGCATAGCGTAAATTGAATCGTACTACAGTTCTGCCAAATCCCCTCCAGACAGCACGTGACTGTAGCGCTTCCGAGCGGCAGACAGCAAAAGCTTCCGTCACTTTTGTTTACAGTGCGTTATTGCGTGATTTTACGTGTAGGTTAGGTTGAGTGAATTTCATTCCCAGAGCAGACTCGGCAAAGTAACATGAAAATATTATACAATAGTCTGAACACGAGATTGAATTGCTGCCTTCCTTATGTGATTGTAGTAGCCTCAAACGAAACGGAAAGCTTCAATACTTTATTCTTCTATTCGTGATGTAACTACCCGTGGGGAAAAAAAATCATTGGTTTTGTAATGAATGTCAATTGAGTGTAGAAGCACATCTCAAATCTTTCCATCGAAGAAAATGTAAAGAATGATGCTGACAACATTCTTATACCGATATCCGAATATTAGAGCCGACGTGTATAATTTATTCCAAGTTTAAAAAATAAAAAATATTTATCTTTCTCACCATTTGATATAGAATGTCTCATTTGCTGTAAGTGCGTTTTAAATACATAATTTATGAAACATTTATAATTATACGTATCAAAGACACGTGGGCTAAAGTCATCTCCCTATAATAATAATTTCGTGTGGCTCGTTGGCCAGGTGCAAGTCTTTAAATTGGACGGCAGTTCGACGACTTGCACAAAAGAATGTGTATTGTTACGTGCCTTTATTCTCTTTAAACTCGTTGCCAGTAGCGTAGGTGTGATTTTAAGTTTACTGTTTATTAGTAAAAACACCAGTGGCAGTCAGTCAGCACAGACAGATAAAGATCATAATTTTTTATTCCTGCAGTGAAGACTATGATAATTAGAATATAAATCAAATAATATATGAGATAAAATTTACGGTAACGGTAGGCCTGAGTTAATGTTTACACTTTTCCAATTCCATCATTTTTGTTTGTACCTCAGAACTGTCCCACTCCTTCAGGCTTGCAATTTATGTAGCCTATTGTAGGGATAATAGGGACAAACGTAACCTTGCTAGTACCTACTATGAAATTTCACTAAAATAGGGATATTCATTCATGAGCTACAGACGTCAAAAATATAAAAATGAACTTAGAATAAAAGACAGCGACATCTGACAGCGTTAAGCTCTTGCTTTCTGCCGCTGGGAAGCGCTACTGCAGACTAGTCACGTGCACAACATGCCCCGCCTCCTTCTGCCCTTGTGGAGGGGATGTGGCAGAACAGTAGTACGATTCAATTTACGCCTTGTGCATAGCTGCCAAACACTCTGACTATGGAACTGGAAAGTTTCCGACATGTTGTGGAAATAAATAATGTGTGACTGGTGACAATAGCTTTGTTGGGTAATTTCCAAGAATGCTTGCAATCGAAGTATCTCGGCCCGAAATGATGTATATATCGAACGTACAACTTTAAATCGATTACGCTGCTATTCACACGAGAAGTGTGAAGTATGTTTTGTTTGTAGTCATAGGAACGTATTTTAATGGTTTCTGTTGTCTTCAGTGACGGTGAAGTTTTCATATTATTATTTAAAAGACTTAATAGTCAAAGCTACGCAACGGAAAAGTAAAACTGTCGCACCAATTTAGTGACTAGGCCTTGAGTACTTATCTGAAGATACTCTGCAGCTACTTATTATGCGATAAATGTCTTATCTATAATTTTCATTTATTATTACAAATAATATTGTTGATCTTTTGTCCTCGCTCATCTCAGAAATATATACGGTATGGATACCTAACGCATATACCACATTACAATGTATATCATCAAAAACATTCAACAAATTTCTACAAAAATGTCACGTAGGTACGTACCACCACAATTTCAAATTTCGTCATTGGCAGTTGGGAACCATGACATTTACACTGAAATTCGTCAAAACAATGAACTATTTCCTGTGAATGTGTCACGATTCTGTTGTAAAAATAGCCGGCCGCGGTGGCCGAGGAGACTGAGGCGCTCCAGTCACGGTCTGCACGGAAACTACAGTCGGGGGTTCGAATCCCCCCTCGGGCATGGATATTTGTGCCGTCCTATTTCGTAAGTAGTTCATAAGTAGTTTGTAAGTTTAGGGACTGATGACCCCGTAGTTAAGTCCTATAGACTATACAAACATTTGAACATTTTTTTGTTGTAAAAATATACACGTCAATGCGACTTTACATTACCACTCGTCATAATAATTAGTATGTAAACTGTTCAGATTATAAATTAATGTATGATAATCAGTTGTTGTATGATAATCACTTCATCAATCTATCCCCATTAATATTTGAAGCCATAGACACAATGACAAATCCTTTATATTGTCAGATGCCCTGACAGTGACATTCTAAGCATCCTACTACTGTGTCAGCTGGTAGTTCTGAAATATTCCGCCTATGGCGCCACTCATCATTGTACTTCTTAGACTACTGAATTTTAATCTGCTAAGCAACTGATTTATCAGTCACCTGCTCCTCTCTTTATGTTTTCTTTTCAACTACCTTCAGTATTACTGTTTTCCTATAGCCTTTTTTCCTTATTTATCGTTACTCTTTTACTATAAGCCTCATCCATAGATACTTTGTTAGCAGCTGATTGTTATTCATTCCATAATCTCCGCACTTAACGTTGATTCTCCTACTAGTATGTTCATTCATTAAGCAACAGTACAAAACTGTAATTGTTAATTTTATCCCATTATACGAACTTATCTTTATTACAATCTATTTGGTTCGAAACTGCTTCAAATTTCTGTAACCGACTTTTGTACGTTCTATAACCTTTACTGTATACCAGTGCACTTGTTTGTCTGTACAGAGACCAGAAGAAGGGCACTCAAGCGTCCGAAACCGGTCGTTAAAGTTAAAAATAAATAACCACAAGCAACTGGTTGCTGCATTTCATTATTTTATAGTATGTAAACATTTATATTTTGCCATCTCATGTATTAATTCCCGCGTAATCGATTTAGAGTGCACGTTCGATATATATCCTTCCAAGCCGAGATACTTCGATTGCAAGCATTCTTGGAAATTACCCTTTGTTGATTCATCCGACAAGAGGTACCAATGCTGTTTAAGAAAGAAACATAGCAATATCACTTTCGAATATTGGGTGTCCTCAGTAGATATAGCTTGATATTCTGAATCATTACTTCCACTCACCTGTAAACAGCATTGAGCCCTAAACCGATGGCTGACCCGAGCGAAAAGATAAAAGCTGCATCGGCCTGCATCATGAGCAATTTGAATAGTCGCGCCATATTCTTCATCTTGGCTCGACTAACTAAATGTTTCTATGGAGACGGGACTGCTGTGAGTGGCTGACAATAATAGAAACTGCGCCCTCTAGCACACCGAGGCTGACTCGCTCAAAGGGCATGGTGTGCCCACAGATTCACTTAGGGAAATTGTGCACACAGTAATTAACATTTTCAAATGTTTGTAAATCTATCCGACTCAGCTGCTTGGTCATTAGTCCCTAGCTTACAAACTACTTAAACTAAGGTAAACTAACCCAAGGACAACACAAACACCGACGGAGATCGGCTGGAGTTTCCGACACTTTCGGGGAAAGGGAATGTGTAGACACTTGCGGGGAGACCCGGACGCTGCAGGTAGTGAACAGGGTGTTCCACAAGTAGGGATACACCACCCCTACTCCACAAATTACATGTTTGATAATATTAATGCATAGAAGTATGAAATCACGTCAAGACTACTTCCTGCAAAAATTTCGACAAAAAAAGTTGGCACTGAGTTTAGAAAAACAAAATTCTGGTATATTGGATTTTAACATTTTATCAAAAAATGAATGTTACTACAAGAGCTACAGCCATTCAAATTTACGGGCACCATAACGTTTTCCCTTCCTGAGTAAAATGAGCTGCTTCTTGTAGTTTCGACACCACAGTAGCCTTTTTCTTGAATGTTCTGAATATAAATCTTCACACAGACTTCTTGAGGAGGAGAGTGATACGGATATCTGATTGTAAACCACTGCGTATTACCTTAGACCTTTTTGACTGTACTGAACAGTAGTTCCGCGTATTCCGTGATTTATATTTATACAGTTAACAGGCAATGCAATTTATAACCAACTATTGGCTGCCAATTTCGCTTCATTTTTCCTGGAAGTCTTGCAACTTGTGTCTCCCTGTTGGTTTATGCCAAGTTCGGAGTAAAAATGGTTCTATATGATGTTGATAGTAAATGGAATTTATCTTTAGCATTTTCCGGTGTGTTACATTAGAATTTGTAATCCGAATACAGCCAAATCGTTTTGTGGTCTACGAATAAACGCTTCAAGTATGTAAGATACTCATTGACTTATTATAAACGTTTTTTAATTGAAGTTTTAAGGTTGCGTCTCCTATTAAAAAGCGTAGTAGCTATGTTTAAAGAGATGGAAGTTGCGTGATAGTGGCGTTAACTACATAGTGGTCAATTACAACAACGTATCTGTGCAGGATGCCAAATATATTTATTGCTTGCGCAGGTGTCTTGATATGCTTAGTGTTCTGAATAATATGCTTTTAGGAGGTATGACTGTGGAAAGTCATCGTCTTGTAGTAGCAGAGCATGTCTTAATAACTCTCCAAACATTATCATTATTAAAATACGTTTTTGTTTTCAGGAGGAGCACTCAACGAATTCATATGTAGTTAGAACAAGTTACTATATTGCTCTTCACCTTGCAAAGGGTTGTGCAATTTCACTGCGTTTCGTGTTATGTTGACAGTGTGGAAAGTTGACAACAGCAGTGCTGGACTTCTTGGTGTGCCTGTACCCAGGAAAAGGCATTAGCCGCCCCAAGGGCCCCGGGTTCCGCGCAAGTGTCACTCCGCGCAAGTGTCACTCCCCGCAAGTGTCACTCCGCGCAAGTGTCACTCCCCGCAAGTGGTCCAACCTCGATCGGCTGCGCGCACCGCAGCACGGCGCCCCAGCAGTGGCGGCGCTAGGCGTCGGCGACGTCGGCCACCGCCGACGGCCTCGCGCCTGTGGGGGCCTCGCAAAACATTGTCAAAATTTTTTTTATTTTTTATTTTTTTATTTCTTTTTTCTTTTTTTTAATTTGATGGCGCTTTCCAACTGCTAGGTTATATAGCGGCGACCTACATCAAATTTACACTAGCTTAACCAATGGACGAACACAACATTCGTACCCAAGGGTGGGATTCGACCCCCGGCGAGAGCGATCTCGCTCACCGTGGTATGATGCCTTAGTGCACTACGCCATTTCCGTATGAGTGCAGTAGTGATGCAATTTTTAGTTAAATATTTACATAATAATTTCTTCAGTACATTTTAGGAAACGATTTGGAAGAAGTATATCCAAATGTTTTTATAACAATCAGAATCATCCCCCGTTACAGTCATTACAGCTTCGATCGAGAGAAGCTTCACAAAAGTTAAAATTGATTAAGACTAACTTGAAAAGCAAAATGATCCAAGAAAGACTATCTGCGTTGTCAGTACTATCAAATGAAGTCGAAATAGCGGCTGGTATTAACATGCGGTCTTAAAAAATTCAGTGAGACGAAAAGGTGAAACGTTCCTCTAATTTGTATTTCTTTATTGTAATTTTTGTCATTGCAATAATATTCGTATATTATACTAATAGAATTTTAGTATAATGATTATTGGTGTGTAATTCAGCTCATTTAACATGTTCTTCATTAATGAAAAAATGAAAGGGGCCTCGGAAAGACGAGTTCGCCGACGGCCAGTTTTCGTCTAGCGCCGCCACTGCGCCCCAGCGCGCACGGCTAATCCGCCGCGGTACACGGTAATAGTGGTCTGTTAGAAACACTAGAGGCAAATACGGAGAGACGCTTCAGCAAAGAACAATCTGTAGTTCTCTCACAGTATATGACATGACACTGGCAGTTTGGACAGAGCTAACAGCCAAAACAGTAACAAATGCTAGCTGTGAGCAGCAGCATTTACAGACTTTTATTTTTTTATTTTTTTTTTTTTAATCACATTTGATAGCCAGAAAGTGTAATAACACAATGGTATTGAAGCAATGACCTTGAAACGTATAAAATGTTTAAATAAAATGTAATCAGAGACAAGGTCTCCGTGCGTGTATAAGTGCACTTTCGTGTCTCTGCATAATAAATACGGTGTAACGGTGTAAGTGACCAAAAAAAAAAACAAAAAAAACAAAAAAAAAAAAAAACAGGCGCAAACAGGTGTGAAAATTACAAAACCATCAATTTAATAAGACATGGTTGCAAAATTTGAACACGAATTATTTACGGAAGAATGGAAAGTCTGGAAGAAGCTGGCCTCGGAGAAGGTCAGTTTGGATTTAGGAAAAATGTAGAATCAAGGGAGGCATTACTCACCTTACGACTTCTTAGAAGATAGGTTAAGGAAAAGAGGAAAGGCAAACCTATATTTCTTCCTTTTGTAGATTTGAAGAAAGGTTTTGATAATGTTGAATGGAAGATCAGTTTGGATTTAGGAAAAATGTAGAATCAAGGGAGGCAATACTCACCTTACGGCTTATCTTAGAAGATAGGTTAAGGAAAGAGGAAAGGCAAACCTATATTTCTTCCTTTTGTAGATTTGGAGAAAGGTTTTGATAATGTTGAATGGAATACTCTCTTTCAAATGATGAAGACAGCAGGAGTAAAATATATGAAACGGAAGGTAATTTACAACTTGTACAAAAAACAGAGTCTGAGGGCATGAAAGGGAAGCATTGGATGGGAAGGGAGTAATACAGGGTTGTAGCCTTTCCCCAATTTTACTCAATTTCGACATTGAGTAAGCTGTGACGGAGAGCAAGGAGAAATTTGGAGGTGGAATTAAAGCCCACGGTGAAGAAATATGAACATTGCATTTTGCTGATGACACTGTAATTCTGTCAGAGACAGCCAAGGACCTGGAAGAGCAATTGAACGAAATGCACAGTGTGTTGAAAGGAACGCATAAAAGCCACATTAACAAGAGCAAAACAAAGGTAATGGAATGCAGTCTTACAAAATCAGGTGATTCTGAAGGATCTACATTAGGTAATGAAACAATAAAGGTGGTAGATGAGTTTTATTACTGGGCAGTAAAATGAATATGATGCTCGCAGTACAGAGGATATAAAATACAGAATGGGGATGGGAAGAAAAACATTTCTGAAAAAAGGAAATTTTTTAACATCGACTATTAATTTAAGCATAACGAAGTCCTTTCTAAAGGCATTTGTTTGGAATGTTGCCTTGTACGGGAGTGAAACATGGACGGTAAACAGCGCGGACAGTAATCTGGCAGAAAATCCAAAGAAATTCTGGTCATATGTGAAGTACACTAGCGGCAAAACAAAAACAATACCTTCACTATGCGATAGCAATGATAATACTACCGATGACAGTACTGCTAAAGCAGAATTGCTAAACACAGCTTTCCGAAATTTTTTCACCAAAGAAGACCAAGTGACCATTCCAGAATTCGAACCAAGAACAGCTGCCAGCATGCAAAATTTAGAAGTAGATGTTCCTGGCGTAGGAAAACAACTTAAGTCACTAACAAAAACAAATCTTCCTGGCCAGATTGTATACCAACTAGGGTTCCTCTCTGAGTATGCTGATGCAATAGCTCCATATTTAGATATCATTTACAGCCGATCACTCAGCTAAAGATCCGTACCCAAAGACTGGAAAGTTGCCCAGGTCACTCCGATATTCAAGAAAGGCAATAGGAGTGAGTGATCCCCAAAATTACAGGCCCATCTCATTGACGTCGATTTGCAGTAGGAGCTTGGAACATATACTTCGTTCGAACTAACTCGAAGAGAATGACTTATTAACCAATAGTCAACACGGATTCAGAAATATCGCTCTTCCGAAACACAGTTTGCCCTTTATTCACATGAAGTGATAAGTGCCATTGACAAGGTATCTCAAATCGATTCCATATTTCTGGATTTCTGGAAGGCTTTTGACATTGTACCTCACAAGCGGCTTCTAATGAAATTGCGTGCTTATTGAATATCGCCCCAATTGTGCTATTGGATTTGCGATTTCCTATCAGAAAGGACATAGTTCTTAGTAACTGATGGTAAGTCATCGAGTAAAACAGAAGTGATATCTGGCGTTCCCCAGGGAAACGTTGTAGGTCCCCTACTCTTCCTTGTGTTGTCGATTTAGGAGACAATCTGAATAGCTCTCTTAGACTGTTCGCGGATGATGCTGTCGTTTATCGGTTAGTGAAGTCAACAGAGGATCAAAAGCAACTGCAAAGCGGTTTAGAAAAAAATTCTACATGGTGTGAAAATTGGGAACAACAGTAAACAATGAAAAGTGTAAAGTAACACACATGACCACTAAAAGAAATCCGCCGAACTTCAATTACACGACAAATCAGTCAAACCTTAAGGTCGTAAATTCTACCAAATACCTAGGAGTTACAATTACTTTGACTGGAGAGAACACATAGATAATATTGTGGGGAAGGCGAACCAAAGGTTACGTTTCATTGGCAGAACACTTTAAAAATGCAACAGCTCCACCAAAGAGACTGTCTACATCATACTCGTGCGTCCTCTCCTGGAGTACTGTTGCCCAGTGTGGGACTCTGACCAAGTGGGACTGACGGAAGATATTTGAGAAGGTTCAGATAAGGGCAGCTCATTTTGTTTTATCGCGTTACAGGGGGGAAAGTTGCACTATTAGAGGTTGAAATCATCAAAATAACGACGTTATTCGTTGCGGCGACATGTATTTGCGAAATTTAATCACCGACTTTTACTTCTGAATGTGAAAATATTTTGCTAGCACCCACCTACACAGGGAGATATGACCATCCCAAGAAAATAGGAGAAATGAGATCGAAAACGGAACGATTTAGGTGTTCTTTCTTCCCGCCCGCTGTTAGAGCATGGAACGGTAGAGAAAGATTATGAAAGTGGTTAATGAATCCTCTGCCAGGCACTTAAATGTGATTTGCAGAATATCTACGTAGATGTAAATAGAAGCGTTTGAAATGTGGTGCTACAGAAGAATGCTGAAGATTAGGTGGGTGGATCGCGTAACTAATAAGAACGTACGGAACAGAATTGGGGAGAAAAGGAATTTCTGGCATACCTCGACTAAAAGAAGGGATCGATTGGTAGGACACATTCTTAGGCATCAAGGAATGGCGTTGGAGGGAAGAGAGTGGGGTAACAATCGCTGAAGGAGACGAAGCGATGAATACAGTACGCAGATTCAAACGAATGTTGGTTGCCGTTCTTATTAGGAGATGAAGAGGCTTACTCAGGATAGACTAGGGTGGAGAGCTATATCAAACCAGTCTCCGGACTGGAGACCACAACAACAAGTGATAATTCTAGCTGACAATCACACAGAGTGCCACGTCCATGTCACTGCTAGATAGTTTGTTTAAATGAATAAGGCTGGGTCCACACATTTGACCCAATGTTGGCCCAACATTGTTCGCCCAATGTATGGATCGTTGAAATAGAATTGGAACCAACGTTGGTTGCTTGTCGGTGTTTTGATCAAACATCAAAGGGACGTAATCTGAAAACTGTCAATCGCAATTTTGTTTCTGAAATTACTTTTAATTTAATGTAATTTAAGTATATAACCATTCTGATGCGACTATGGGCACTCAGAATACTTCTCACATTTAGCAAATTATGCCGCTATCGGAATCAAGGCAATAGTTACTAGAGATTCGTGCGTCTATAAAAAGATCGATACGCGAAGCATACAATAATTACAGCAGTCAACCTTACCAAAAGATCTTTCCGAGAACCCGAAAAAATTCTGGTCCTATGTAAAATCGATAAGCGGGTCAAAGCCCACTATCCAGTCACTCGTTGATCATTCCGGGGCAGTAATAGAAGAAAGCAAACGGAAAGCTGAAGTTCTAAATTTAACCGTTAAGAAATCTTTGACGCAGGAGGACCGCACAAATGTACCACCATTTGATCAACGTACTAACTCCGAAATGGAGGACATAGAAACAGGTATTTCCGGTGTAGAGAACGAGCTGAGAGAGCAAAATACAAAAAAAGTCTCCTGGTCCGGATGGAATACCAGTTCGGCTTTCCAAAGTGTATTCTGCGGCATTAGGCCCTTACTTAGCTTGCATTTATCGCGAATCTTTAATTCAGCGCAAAGTTCCTAGTGATTGGAAAAAAAGCGCAGGTTACTCCCGTTTATAAGAAAGGAAAGAGAACTGACCCACATAATTACAGGCCAATATCGTTGACAACAGTTCCCTGTAGAATTTTGGAGCATATTCTCAGTTCGAAATTTCCTTCGGACAGAAAAGCTTCTTTCTACGAATTAGCCCGGGTTCAGGAAACATCGTTCGTGTGAAACTCAGCTGCCCTTTTTTCGCATGACATCTTTCGAGCCATATATGACGGGCAACAGGCGGATTGTTTTTTTCTCGATTCCAAAAAGGTGTTTGACGCGGTGCCACACTGCAGATTGCTAACGGAGATACGAGCTTATGGAATAGGTTCACAGATTTGTGACTGGCTGCTAGACTTCCTAAATAATAGAAC
Source organism: Locusta migratoria (assembly GCA_026315105.1). NCBI lineage: Eukaryota > Metazoa > Arthropoda > Insecta > Orthoptera > Acrididae > Locusta > Locusta migratoria. The sequence continues at coordinate 270,750,548 of CM048745.1, read as the reverse complement.
GCAGTACGTTGTTCTCGTCGCCGAGTGTTCATTAGAGACGAGTGTCTCGTCAGGCGTGCCCAAGGGGAGTGTGATAGGACCTTTATTATTTTCTATGTATATAAATGATCTAATGGGCAGAGTAAGTTTTAATTTGCGGCTGTTTGCTGATGATGCTGTGGTGTATGGGACGGTGTCGTCTTTAACTGACTGTAATAGCATACAGGATGACTTAGACAAAATTTCTAGTTGGTGCGAAGAATGGCAGCTAGCTCTCAATGTAGAAAAAGGTAAGGTGATGCGCATGAGTAGGAAAAACAATCCCATAATGTTCGAATACAGCATTAGTAGTGAGCTTCTTGATGCTGTCACGCCGTTCAAATATCTAGGCGTAACACTGCAGAGCGATATGAAATGGAAACACGTAAGGACAGTTCTGAGACAGGCTGACAGCCAACTTCGGTTTATTGGGAGAATTTTGGGAAGATGTACTTCACCTGTAAAGGAGACCGCGTATAAAACGCTTGTACGATCAAGTCTTGAGTATTGCTCGAGTGTTTGGGATCCGCAGCAGATCAGTTTAAGGGAAGACATAGAGACAGTTCCGAGGCGAGCAGCTAGATTTGTTAACGGTAGGTTCGACCAATGCGCGAGTATCACGGAAATGCACCGGCAACGCAATTGGGGATCGCTGGAGGAAAGACGACGTTCTTATCGTGAATTTCTGTTGACGAAATTTAGAGGGCCGGAATTTGAAGCTGAGTGTAGTACGATCTTGCTGCCGCCTACTTACATTTCGCGTAAAGATAACAAAGACAAGAGAAGAGAAATTAGGGCTCGTACGGAGGCATATAGGCATTATTTTTTTCCTCGTTCTATTCGGGAGTGGAAAAGGGAAAGAAGTGCCTAGTAGTGGTACGGTGTACCCTCCGCCAAGCACCTTGCGGTGGATTGCGGAGTATGTATGTAGATGTAGATGAATCAGGTGTTATGACAATGATTTGCTCAGTGCTTTAGTTGGAAAAAGTTTCAGGCGGTACTCTGCTCGGCGGAAAAAGAAATAAATTAGGTGGTACATTTTATTAGAAAATCAAGAAAGAAAAATATTTAGACATGTGAATACACTAAGAAAATGTAGCTATAATTTACAGATTTGAAACTCATTTTGATTTTACTCGAGGGTTTAGTGTAGCTGAAGATACCACCCATCGGCTGTGGACAACGACATCTGATCGTAACTAATCAGGAGTGGCGTTCTAGAAGTCAATAAGAGGGCGTATTGCTGCCGGTAATTAGAACTAGTTAATTGTTATTGATAATAAGGTGGTGGTTAGCTGAGCACTTAAAAAATAAATAAGAACATTGTGGTGACTGTGTGGCGTCAATTTTTTTAATGTTTACGTCTCGTTTTAAAATATAATAAAGACATGATATCTCACGATGGCTACGTGAATGCAATGTCTCAAAGATGGCTGCCTGAACTTATACCACATGAAGACCATTACAAAATTCGGACAATGGAATTGCGTGGAACTTTTAAAGAAAGAACCAAGCGTTTACCACCGTAAAAGCTAAACTGGCAGCGTTGCCAACGGTTGAACGTGAACACATCCAGCAGGTTGAAGAAGCATCGGTCGAAGACATTAAAATTCGTTTCCATTTTAGTTTCTGCTAGTGCTACGACACACTATTTTCTTATCTTAAACTGACTAGATTGCGAAATAGACGGTTAAGTAAACATAATATTTACTATAAATATTTTATCTTGACAGTGAGTCGTTCTCAAAACATACGTAACTCGTGCATTGTTACACTTACGGCGACCGTCCTCATGGATTGAAGCTTACGTGTACAAAATGTCATAAACATTGGAACAAAGCTGTATAATTGTATGCAACACATACAAACGTACGGACACTCTGCTTTATATATTAGATGTTTCAGATTGAAGCACTAGGTGGTTCTTGCCCTGTTAACTTTCAAACGTTTAAATGACTGTCATTTCTGAGTACATATTTGATATAGTACAATTGACAGAAACGGGGGAAAATAAAAAAGTAGAGGAGGAATGGGTAAAATTGAGAGATGAAATAGTGAAGGCAGCAGAGGACGAAATAGGTAGGACGGCAAGACCTACAAAAAATCCTTGGATATCACAGGAGATACTAAATTTAATCAATGAAAGGAGAAAATATATAAAATGCAGTAAATGAAACAGGCAAAATGGAGTACAGACGACTAAGAAATGAGATTGACAGGAAGTGCAAAATGACTAAGCAGGAGTGGCTAGAAGGCAAATGCAAGCATGTAGAAGAATGTAGAAACAGGGGAAAAATATATACAGCCTACAGGAAAATAAAAGAGATATTTGGAGATAAGAAAAACAGCTCTATGAATATCAAGGATTCTGATGTAAAACAAGTTCTCAGCAAAGAAGGGAAAGCTGAAAGGTGGAAAGAGTATATAGAGAGGCTCTACGAAGGAAATGAACTTGCGGCAATATTGTAGAAAGGGACTGACGAAGTAGATGAGGATGAAATAAGAGATACTATACTAAGAGATGAATTTGACAGAGCTCTGAAAGACCTAAGTCGAAACAAGGCCCCTGGAGTAGATGATATTCCCTCAGAGCTACTGAAGTCTCTGGGAGAACCAGCCATGACAAAATTGTTTCACCTGGTGTGTAAGATGCATGAGACAGCTGAAGTGCCCTCAGACTTTAAGAAAAATGTTATAATCCCCATTCCAAAGAAAGCAGGTGCAGTCAGGTGTGAAAACTACAGAACCATCAGTTTAATAAGTCATGGTTGCAAAATATTAACACGAATTATTTACAGAAGGATGGAAAAGCTGGTAGAAGCCGACCTCGGGGAAGATCAATTTGGGTTCAGGAGAAATGTAGGAACTCGGGAGGCAATACTCACTTTACGGCTTATCCTAGAAGACAGATTAAGAAAAGGCAAACCTACATTTCTAGCTTTTGTAGATTTGGAGAAGGCTTTTGACAATGTTGATTGGAATAAACCCTTTCAAGTTCTGAAGCAAGCAGGAGTAAAACATAGGGAGCGTAAGGTTATTTACAGCTTGTACAAAAACCAGACAGCTGTTGTCAGTGTTGAAGGGCATGAAAGGGATGCAGTGGTTGGAAAGGGAGTAAGACAGGGATGTAGTCTTTCTCCATTGTTGTTCAATTTGTACATTGAGCAAGCTATAAAGGAAAGCAAGGAGAAATTTGGAGAAGGAATTAAAGTTCAGGGGGAAGAATTAAAAACATTACGTTTTGCCGACGACATAGTAATTCTGTCATATACAGCAAAGGACCTGGAAGAGCAATTGAACAGAATGGGCAGTTTGCTGAAAGGTGCATATAAAATGAACATTAACAAGAGGAAAACTAGGGTAATGGAGTGCAGTCTAAGAAAATCAGGTGATGCTGAAGGAATTAGATTAGGTAACGAAGCAATAAAGGAGGTAGATGAGTTTTGTTAAATCAAATGTTCAAATGTTTGTATAGTCTATGGGACTTAACTACGGGGGTCATCAGTCCCTAAACTTACAAACTACTTATGAACTAACTAAGACTAAGGACAGCACAAATATCCATGCCCGAGTGGGGATTCGAACCCCCCGACCGTAGTGGCCGTGCAGACCGTGACTGAAGCGCCTCAGTCCCCTCGGCCACCGCGGCCGACGAGTTTTGTTACTTGGGCAGTAAAATAACAAATGATGGTCGCAGTACAGAGGATATAAACTGCAGCAGAAGGCAATGGGTAGACAAGCGTTCTTGAAAAAGAGAAATTTGTTAACATCGAATATTGATTTAAGCCTAAAAAAATCATTTCTGAAGGCATTTGTATGGAGTGTTGCCTTGTATGGGAATGAAAATGGACGATAAGCAGTGCGGACAGGAAGAGGATAGAGGCCTTTGAAATGTGGTGCTACAGAAGAATGCTGAAGATTAGGTGGGTGGATCGCGTAACTAATGAGGAGGTACTGAACAGAATTGGGGAGAAAAGAAATTTCTGGCATACCTTGACTAAAAGAAGGGATAGATTGGTAGGACACATTCTTAGACATCAAGGAATTTCGAATTTGGCGTTGGAGGGAAGTGTGTGGGGTAAAAACCGCAGAGGATGACCAAGAGATGGATACAGTAAGCAGATTCAGACAGATGTAGGTTGCCGTTCTTATGTGGAGATGAAGAGGCTTGCTCTGGATAGGGTATTGTGGAGAGCTGCATGAAACCAGTCTCCGGACTGTAGACCACAACAACAAACAACATTTGATATAGTTTACTGTTGTGGACAAATACAGACCTTCCAGATAGCTGAACTGTGATTCATTAACGAAAAATATCGTCTGGTAAGTATTACTTACGTATCGGGATAATACCTAAATGTTTTGCAAGAAGTGTGTCAGCCGTAGTAGATGCAAAACAAGATTTTTCCGGTAACGACAGAACCAAGCTACAGGGTGCACCATTTATGTGTGGACAGCACGCGCGGCGCACCATACGCCGGGAGGCGGCGCTCCATTGCCCAGCGATTCAGATGCCACAGCGGCCATCTGCTGCCACCACAGTACTAAATTTAAAGTAAACTTTGTACGAGGCGTTATGCATAGCAGTTTCAACTGGCACCGGGAAACCTGACTGGTTGTTGGTAGGAGCCAATGAGATGCTGCACATTTCTTAACCGGAGATTCGGGCGCTATGCGCTCTCACGTACCAGAAAAAAAAAAAAAAAAAAAAAAAAAAATCTTCTTGTTTAACCTATACCTAACCTAACTTTCACTTTAAAGAAAGTGAGCTGTATCGTAGCCTTAAGAAGGTTAGGTATAGGTTAAACAAGAAGATTTTTTTTTCCGGTACGTGTGAGCGCATAGCGCCCGAATCTCCGGTTAAGAAATATGCAGCATCTCATTGGCTCCTACCAACAACCAATCAGGTCTCCCGGTGCCAGTTGAAACTGCTATGCATAATGTCTCGTAATTTTGTACCCCCCCCCCCCCCACGTGTCATGCAAGGAGGTGCTGGAAGTGTTTGCCATTGTTTTCGATGCATTTCTCGCATTTACTCAATAAAGCGTTCACTCTTTTCAATTCTCTATGACAAATGGAATTAATAAACTCGTGGAAATTATCCTCGAGTACCCGTAATGTATGCGGACTTTTATGTATACTTTTATCTTCTAGTGCTCCCCACACGTAGAAATCACACGGGCTTAAATCAGGCCGGCCGTTATGGAACATTATCGCATAATGTGGCTGGCAGTTGATAGCGAATTTAATTCCTTATGTCGTTTTAACTCCTGAACCATGTTTTCTGATAGTAAGGAACATGTGTACCAAGTTAGACTGATATCGTCCCCCCCCCCTCCCCCAAACACACACACACACATATTTTGTAATATGTATAGATTGTGTAGCAAAATTATGTTTTTCTTAAATAAATACTTTACGAAGAATGAGAGCTTGAAGTTGTCACCCCAATAAGCAGTAAGCTTAATTGGCTGTACCTGAAAAAAATAATTTCTGCAAACCAAATTATCTAATAATAAATTAAAATAAATTTACGTCCTTCTCTCTACTTGGGCTTTTGTGCACCCTGTGAAACTTAGTTTTTCTCTACCCGTCTAATGATATTTTCGTTTTCTTACTTCTCTTATAACAGCGCTGGGAGGGTCTGACTTCATGCGTCACTAAGGATCACGGTCTGCACGGCCACTACGGTCGGGGGTTCGAATCCCCCCTCGCGCATGGATATTTGTGCCGTCCTTAGGATTATCTAGTTAATAAGTAGTTTGTAAGTATAGGGACTGATGATCCTTTAGTTAAGTCCCATAATCTATACAAACATTTGAACATTTGATTTAAATCAGGACTTCGAGCGGGACACATATTGTTGAAATTTCTGGAGGGGGGGGGGTGAAAATTAGTACTTTTGGCCAGCCTGGGGTGGGTGGGGGGGGAGGCTTTATAAAACAATTTACAAAACGTAAAATAAAAATTAATAAACCAGTGGTTATGTACAAAATAAATTTAACTTTCGAATCCAGGACCTAATATCTCGTGTGTGTGTGGGAGGGGGGCACCTCTGCATGGAACAGTTCCGAATTGCGTGCAAAGAAACATTGGCTGTATGAACCTTGGCTGAATCTCGTGAAAAACCGCGAAGCATCGTTCTCTTTCACTAAAACCGGCTGCAAAATGTTTTGTACATATATTTCCTCGGTTGCACAGTGGTAGAGTGTCAGACTACAATCCAAAGGTCCCGGGTTCGATCCCCACCAGGATTTTTATCTGTCACTTTCCACTTCTTTCACCTCTGGCAGTATTGCTCCATGTGAAAAATACCGAGTAGCACCGTGGTTCGGAATCCACGTTAAACTGTAGGTCCCCCTATAACTGGCTGGGTAAGTCAGTTCGAAGGTCGGAGGAAGGCAACGGCATACCACCTCCAAACAGGACCATGCCTAGTAAAGCACTGTGGTGTTCAAACCAATCTTCGGATTGTGGACTGCTTTACCTTACCTTTATTTCACTGTTAATATTGTCACTAAAAAAATGGGCCTATTATTCTTTCACCACTAACTGCACACCTCACTCCTATTTTCTGGTCGTAAATGGGTCCCTCATGAAGCTGAATTGGTCTTTCGGCACTCCAGAATTAAAATACGCTTGTAAATGGAACCAGGCCTCGTCCATTTCACCGTCATGCAAGTGTTGCAAAACCCATTCTCAAAATCTAACCCTGTGTGTGGTATCACCTGGTTTAAGTTGTTGCACTACTGTTTACTTTATACGCCCTTAGGCAAAGTGACTTAGGAGCTCGTTGTACAGAGCCGCGAGAAATTTGTGTTTGCTCGGAAAGACGTTTAAGGCTGCGTTCACAGTGGCACCGACAGACCGTCGTCAGAACTAATCATCTCCTCCTTCCCAGCAAGTATCCCCCGCCGCCCCCCCTCCCCCCGGTGCAACATTGCTAGGGGGCCGGCCCCGGTGGCCGAGGGGACTGAGGCGCTCCAGTCACGGTCTGCACGGCCACTGCGGTCGGGGGTTGGAATCCCCCCTCGGGCATGGATATTTGTGCCGTCCTTAGTGTTAGCTAGTTCATAAGCAGTTTGTAAGTTTAGGGACTGATGACCCCGTAGTTAAGTCCCATAAGCTGTACCAACATTTGAATTGCTAGGAGTGGCCTTCACATGCCGCCAGTTGCTGTGGATCAACAATCGGCACACTTCAGTCGGCGTGGCAGCAGAAGTGGCGGCAGCATCAAAGCCGCTCACATCAACAGCTGCGCCTTCCATGAGTTGCCGCTTGAGGCTCCGCAAACTGGTCACCAAGAAGAGCGCCAAATACCTAATAAACTTTTGTAACCACTCTTTATAATATTTTTCCTGCAAGCATTCTTCACGGAACGAACTTAGATATCGTCTCTTTATTTCACTGTCATTACTTACTAATCTGAGTTAATGTAAGCTTGTCTGTTTACACACGATCCGAGTATTACAAAAATTGCCGGTAAACTGATAACAAACAATGAACGAACGAACACAAATAATAGACGTCGCCAGTTGACACGTTGCCGCAACAGCATTTGCTTAATAATGCGTTAGCCTATTAATACCGACGCAACAGCGAAAAGTTTTCAGAGGAAGAATAGAAAAGTAGCGTTTTGTTGCAATAAGAAATCGATATTTATATAAAGTTATTCATAATCACTAGAGAGGAGCCGGCCGGGAATGGCCGAGCGCACTGAGGCGTCTTGCCACGGTGCGCGAGGCTGCTCCCGCCAAAGGTTCGAATCCCCCACCCTAGGGCATGGATGTTGTGTTCGTCCTTAGTTTAAGTTACCTTACGTTCGATGTAGATCGTCGCTATATGAGCATAGTACTTAAAAAGCATCGAATAAAAAAAAGGTTAAGATGAAGGTTACATTGAAGCCCGGAGATGAGAGTGATTGTCCCGTAGACCCGGAGAATTCATTCCAAACCCGGGCACTCCGGGCGGCGCCCGGAGATCTGGCAACCCTAGCTGTCGCCCGAGTCTGACTACAACGGCCGATGGCGTGGTCACACTGCATCCGATATAGTTTGTCACTTGGTCGGGTTAAGGAGAAGGCAGGGCCGGCGCAAGCCCAAGTGCCGCCCCGTGCGAGTTGCAAGGCGGCTTTTTAATACCGTACAAAAACTTAAATTTAAAATTCTACTCTAACTACTAGTTAGTTCCGTTTGACTGCAACCTGTTTTTTGTAGCAGAAAAATACACGCACAGACGAATGCTGAAAAAAATATATTAACGTTCTAACAAGCTATAGTCTTACGATTTGCACTTTCGAGGCTGCACGATCAACGGAAAAGTAGTAAGTTATAAACCTTTTCCATTTCATAATATTGTTGGGATTGACAATGAGATAAAATTTGGCTAAGTGTTTACATTCGCAGTAGTGGATGAATAAATTCTTATCACACGCAGCATGATGATCGGCATTTTTTTGTGACGCTTACTGTTTCTTACTTCACGTCTCCTTACATATGTATTGTAGGTATTACGTGTAATATTACTATGTAATGGGGCATGTTAAATAAATAAATAAAATTAATATGTACTGTAGGTGGTTTTTACCGTCATAGGAATTGTGTCCTGAAGGCAAAAATTTGTACAAAATTCTGTTAAAATCGGTCCATTAGTTTACGAGCAGTTATGGAACATTATCGCACGATGTGGGTGGCAGTTTTTAGCGAATTTAATTCCTTATGTCGTCTTAACTCCTGAACCATGTGTTCTGATAGTAAGGAACATGGGTACCAAGTTAGACTGATATCGCCCCCCCCCCCAAACACACACACACACACACACACACACACACACACACACACACTCATTTTGTAATATGTATAGATTGTGTAGCAAAATTATGTTTTTCTGAATCAAATACTTTACGAAGAATGAGAGCTTGAAGTTGTCACCCCAATAAGCAGTATTCTTAATTGGCTGCACCTGAAAAAAATTAATTTCTGCAAACCAAATTATCTAATAATAAATTAAAATAAATTTACGTCCTTTTCTCTAGTTGCGCTTTTGTGTACCCTGTGAAATTTAGTTTTTCTCTACCCGTCTAATATTTTCGTTTTCTTACTTCTCTTGTAACAGAGAATGAAACATTTCAGGAAAATGCAGTGCTGGGAGGGTCTGATTTCATGCTTCAGTAAGGATCAATTTCGTAAATGTTGATAACATCCTTCTGAACGCGCTGTTTCAGAAGCAGCGCGCAGCAGAGACGAGACGATTTATATTAGCATCTACATTCTACAGAGATAACGAGAAGATTCTCATAACAGCAAGCAAGTGGGATGAAGCTCTATTCATTTTTCATAATTTTTTGCTTCTCAATTACGTAATCAAGAACGGAATAGAAAGTAAATCCGTATGTACTGTAAAATAGATGTGTGTGTGCTATCTAACAGCTTCCAAGACGAAGAAATGCTTGATTTCCAGTACTTCGCATAGTTATCGACCGATTTCTAAAAGAATAAATGCTGTCATATTCTACTCATTAAGAGGTGTAATTTTATGTAAAGCTGAAAACGGTAAGACAAGACTACATAGAAACTGTGATTTTGTCTTGAAGCCGACGGCACTCAAATAGCCGCGCCGGAGTGGCCGAGCGCATTGAGGCGCTATGCTCCGATGCACAAGGCCGTTCCGCGGCGGAGGTCGAATCCTCCCTCGGGTATGGATGTTTGTGTTGTCTTTAGTATAAGTTAGTTCATAAGTAGTTTGTAAGTTTAGGGACTGATAACCCCGCAGTTAAGTCCCATAAGCTTAACAAAGATTTGAAGTACATCGCACGCAGTTTCAAACCTTTACACAACTTATTGTCGCCGACATCCCCCACAAAATGATTAAAAGAAAAATGTTTTTCTCTTTATCACATTTTAGCTATTAATTCGATTAAACTTACGCACGTGGTACGACGTTTTAATACATTACTTTTTAACTATTAATTCTGTTTGCAACACACTTTGCACGTAGTATCTATATATAGGACACAATGAACATCCGAAATTATACCCTTGTACGGCTCTTAGTTCAAGAGATACGTCATGATAGACGCTTACAGGCGTCGAAAATTACCATCTGCTTACATTACCGTTCAGTGGAACTACAGCATCAGGCGTGACTTTTTAATTTATTACTTGTTTAAAAATTGCTAACATTGTCCACATACCTCACTGAATTTAGCTCCAAAATTATATCATGGTAGGTTTTTTTTTTTTTTTTTTTTTTTTTTTTGGGACTCAACTACGGGGTCATCAGTCCCTAAACTTACAAACTACTTACGAACTAGGACGGCACAAATATCCATGCCCGAGGGGGGATTCGAACCCCCGACCGTAGTGGCCGTGTAGACCGTGACTGAAGCGCCTCAGTCCCCTCGGCCACCGCGGCCGGCCATGGTAGTTAAGGAGATATGAAACCATAGACAACTAGGTTCTTCGGAAACCACCCCACCATGGAAGAGATTTTAATTAAGACGTCTTCACAACAAAACCTATTCGTGTCACATTTTGCGGACTGTATGAACATATAACACTGAATGTACCATCATTATATCGTAGTAAAAAACAGTTCTGGATATATGACGTCATAAACAATGCGTTGTATGAGAAACCTCACCATCACGCATCAGATTTTAATTTATTTCATCTTTACTACTAACTTTTTTTTAAAACACACTTCGCAGAAAGTTTTCTGATATTCCACTGCACGTAAACGGAAAATTATATTTCTGTAGGATACACTGTTCAGCAGATGCCGGCCGCGGTGGCCGAGGGGACTGAGGCGCTCCACTCACGGTCTGCATGGCCACTACGGTCGGGGGTTTGAATCCCCCCTCGGGCATGGATATTTGTGCCGTCCTAGTTCGTAAGTAGTTCATAAGTAGTTTGTAAGTTTAGGGACTGATGACGCCGTAGTTAAGTGCCATAAACTATACAAACATTTAAACATTTTCAGCAGATGAAGTCATTAGAACTGAGCCGCGTGAAATTGAATTTCAGGTCGAATTTCACTACAGACGTAGGTGAAACGGTCAAAGAATGGGCCGGAAGACAATGGAGAGAGGAAGAATAATGAGTTGGAGTAACATAATAATGCAATAAATACACACCCGGGCATCGACGGGTACTAATGCTAGTCGAAATATATCAGCTCACTGCACTGCGTTATTCATTGCAAACAACTGCCACTCGACATGTGTCGTAATTTCCATGTGTCAGTTCTGTCGTGTCTGATTATGGAATAATGGGTAACAAATTAGTTATCGCCTTATCACCTCACTTTTCTTCGCTTTATTTTCATTCTAGCTATTGGAGCGACGGGTGCTTATTTGCCGACTTGCCAGTTTTTGAAGTAACAGATCATAAGAAAAATAGTTCTAACTTAAGAATAACGTGCATGCGCAATACTAATTGTACGTTATATGAAAAGCACTTACCCATTACATCGCAAGTTGCAAGATATTCGTACGCACCAATTTCTCTGCTTTTACGAAACGCAATGAAAGTGCTTCTGACCAATCTTGACTACTGTACCTCGACCAACTGCCGAACGAATTCTGCCGTTTTCGTTGTAGAGAACGCAAAAACACCTATAGTCTGGAAAGGCGAAGTAGTGACGCGGCAGTGCCAGGAACTAGGTCACGCGACGAGGTACAGCGAGGCTACGTTAAACTAGCGCCCAACAAGAAGACGCAAGAAGCTCACAATAAGTATGTGACCGATGATATGGATAAATGTATTATCAGGCAGCAATTTCTATGGCATTACGAAGAATAGAAAGGAATACGAAATTTTCGAAAACTGCACAACTTTTGTCAAACAGAAACGAGATTCAAAGCTAGCAAGGAAACCCTTAGAAGCCAATCTGTCTATGAATTTTCGTTTTAGAAGGTGTCAAAATTAACGTTTTGTTTTGTGCGGACGAGAGGGCATACCGCATTGTTGCTAAAAGACCATACTTTTTCAGGTGTTCATCAGAAGAGGAGCGAACAGTAGTTTACTTAGATGAAACATGGATTCACCTGCATTAAACAGTAAATAAATGTTGGCAAAGTGATAGTACGCGAGTAGCAGTGGCGTAACTAGAACTTAGCTTTGGCGGGGGGGGGGGGGGGGGTATAGATCTGCTTGATGAGCAAAATTTTAGTCAGTTTCCAGACAGACTACCATCTACCACTCCCGTTGAAGATTAATTCACTCCCATTCAATGAAAGCTTATGATAAAACACCCCGAGTTTCCAATCTTTACATTTACCATATTGCCGTTATACAATTTATTTTTTTTATTTGTATTTTTAGGGTTCTGGGGGGTTCTATCCCCCTCATCCCCCCCCCCCCCCATAGTTATGCCACTGGCGAGTAGTACTGACAAACAAAAGTGCCGGTCAGAGTTTGATTGTTGTTCATGTAGGCGGAGATAGGTGTTTCACGGCTCAAAAACCAAAACGTCAGACTATCTCTCAGAAACGGATAGCAAAAATTTTCAAAATTACATCGAAACGCAACTTATGTCAGGCTTACTAGCAATATCTTTATCCTTTGTAATTACTCGCAGCGTATTTAGCCATTCGGAATACTTCTAGCCATTGGAGGTGTTTGACTGTAGCAATGTTCAACCATTTTTTCCATAATACGGGAAGAATAAAACACACAGAAACTGCCATTGAAGGGCTTAGCAAAAATTGCTTCAGGCTTAACATGTAACAGCAGTATCGAACATTGCATTTGAATTTCCAAATTAGATTTAGAGTTTTTCAAAATTAGTCGTGTGTAAACGCACGGCGCGTAACAGGCTGGCAGCGCTCCACTCATAAGAATATTGACGTGCAAGGTAGCTAGACAATTTGACTGCTTCCCCCACTCTGTTCCTCTGGCGTAAACACGACGGTGCTGCCACAGTGGCGAGGAAGAAATCAGTCCTCCTCCCTCCCCTGGTACAACAGGGGCGGTCGGCAGGTAGTCGAGGCGCCATGACGCAGTTTCCTAAGCGCTCCCTCCGAGGTTTGGTATCGAATCCCCTCTTGGGCATGAATGTCGAGTTTGTCCTTAAGAAAAAATAATTGGGGGCCGGCAGATTTGCCGCCCCTCTGAAAGTGCCGCCCCGTACGGCTGCACGTTTCGCACGCGCCTTGCGACGGCCCTGGCGGTAGCCGAGAAAGCAAGACTTAAAGGCAGTCGTGCACGACAGACAATTCAGTAGTGAGAGGCAGGGGAACAGGGACCGAGATAGCAGGGATCAGAAGGAGGGAGGAGACGAGAGAATCATCTGAAGGGAGAGGATGGCGAGGAGGAAGGGGAAGAGGGGTCAATGGTCGAGGGTGATGCACGGCGAAGGGGAAGGGGGAGACGTGCAGGAGGGAGCCCCCTCGAACGAGGCCAGGAAGAGGGGGTAGCCTTGACTTCGGGAGACAAAGCCGGATCGAGGTGCGCGGCTTAAGACGATTGATGGAGACTGCGGTGGGTTTGCCATTAAGGAGGATGGTGTAGGTCTTTGCCGCTGAAGGAGGACAGGATAAGGGTCAGAGTAAGGGGGCTGTAAGGGCGGACGGATGGCGTCATCATGCAAGAACACGAACTTGCACGTCTGCAGGTCCGAAAGTACCCTTACAGGGGGGGGGGGGGAAGAGTGGCTGGCGCGAGGGTGCAGGGAGGCCGCAACACAGATGTGGTGGACTCAGTTGACTAGAGAGGAGATATCATCGAGAGAGGGAGGTGGAGACGGGACGACAAGCTCGCCAGGTAAGGTGTGCTGTTGCCCATATAAGAATTCCGCAACGGTGCCACGGAGGTGGTCCTTGTAGGTTGAGCACAGGCCAAGAAGGGCCAGAGGAAGGGCGTCTTGCCAAAGAGGCCCACGGCACCGAAGGGCCACCTCGAGGGTCCGATGCCACCGCTTCACCAGTCTATTACTTTGAAGAAGATAGGTGGTGGTGTGGATCTGGCAAATGCCGCCAAGATGACGTATATTGGTTAAGAGGGCACTCTAGAATTGGTGTCCCTGGGCAGTAGTGATGTCTGAGGGGCAGCCAAAGCGAGCAGTTCAGGAAGAAATGAAAGCCCGAGTTACAGACTCGGCAGTGATATTAAGCAGAGGTGTGGCTTCCATCCATCTCGTGGTGCGGTCGATCATTGATAGGATGTGTCAGTAACCGTCGAATGGCAGGAGAGGACCAACAAGGTCCAAACGGACGTGCTGGAATCTGCCGGACGGAGGAGGGAATGAGCCAAGAGGAGGGGAGGTGTGAGACGAGACCTTGTTGCGCTGGCACACGACACAAGAGCGGCCCCACGCCTGGCAATCCCGTCTAATGTCGTGCCAAAGAAAACGTTCGCACACCAGGCGAATCGAGGCATTGACACCTGGGTGTGCGAGCTCATGTAATTTCTGGAAAATGGGACGTCTAAGGGAGCGAGGTATGGAGGGGCGGAGTTTGCCTGTCGAGTGACGCCCAAAAAAGGTGGTGCGGATGGGATGTAGGGTAGAGGAAGGGTCAGAGATGAAGTCAAGGAGGTCATCATCAGCGGATTGTAGGGCAGAAAGGTTGGAGAGATCGATGACAGTAGACACGGCTTTGATCCATGATACGAAGTTCGCCAGCAAATTATCCCTGCCCGTAATATATCGGACGTCCGTCGTTAATTGAGAAATGTAGTCCTGGTAGCGCAAGTGGAAGCGCCGAGGGGGCATGTCAGCCGGAGGATTTTTGATGGCAGCCACCAGCAGTTTATGATCGGTAAGGGGGGGGGGAGTCACTAGTGTCAGTTGCGATGAAGACTTCCGCGTCAGGATGCGAATGAGCAACCGTGATCGCTCGAGGAAGTACGTCTTTGAGTTTATTGAACGATTCTGTCATTTCATCCATGGAACTGCACGGTACCTGGTGTGTGTTTGCCAGCCAACACATCCATAAGGAGGGCCTGAACCTCAGCTGCATTACGCAGGTGCCGTCTGTAGTAGTTAATGATGCTGAGAAACCGACGAAGCTCTTTGTAAGTGTGGGAGCGCGTGATGTTTCGCACCGAGTTGACCTTATCAGTAGGGGGGACGCCATCCGACGAGACTGTATACCTGAGAAACTGCACCGAGGGGAGATGCAGTTGGCGTTTGTTCTCATTCAACTCAATTCCCGCCTCGGATAACCTGTAAAGAATAATCTGCAAGTGTCTTTGGTTTTCCTTCCCTGAGGAGCTGAAGATAAGTATGTCGTCTAAGTGT
Organism: Locusta migratoria; assembly: GCA_026315105.1. Classification (NCBI taxonomy): domain Eukaryota; kingdom Metazoa; phylum Arthropoda; class Insecta; order Orthoptera; family Acrididae; genus Locusta; species Locusta migratoria. Next base: position 270,735,290 of record CM048745.1, on the reverse strand, counting down.
ACGAAGCAAAATTTTAAGTCCTGTAAAACCTTACTAATGAACCGTTGCCAGGTCTGACTGACGTTCTTAAGCCCGAAACGCATGAAACAGGACTGGAAAAGGCCTAGCAGGGTGGTGATGGCCATTTTTTCAATGTGCTCAGGGGCCATGGGAATTTGATGGTAAGCATGCTTACAATCAACAACCGAGAAAATTTTTGACCCGGCATGTAGTTTATAAAAGTCGGTGATGTTTGGAATTGGAAAGCGATCCATGATAGTCTTAGCATTGAGCTTGCGATAGTCGCCGCACATGCGCCATGTTTCTTAACTAAGTGAATGGGTGAGGCCCAACTGCCGCAAGATCGCTAGATCACCCGCCATGTATCCCGTATTTCAGAATATACCAAATATTTACTTGAATTCTATCTTTTATTTGCCGTTCAGCCACACTTTCCTAGAGCGCCCACAAGCCTTCACCGCTCCGCCTTCCATCCTGACAACGCTTCCAACCCATTTTATTTATGCAGCACTGGGATGGGTTGTATAATTTTCCTATCATCCGTAGGATAAAGATCAAGTCCTGTACAATTTGGTGTCAGAAGTGGGATCGATAACCCACCTTTCGGCCTTTAAGGTGGCCGCAAAATTTTGGTTCACATTTTTTGTGTGTCTGGTCTGCAGCCGCTATCACGCAGAGCCACGGCACAGTCGCCGTGACATCCTAGCCGCCGCTGCATCTGCACATTCCGTGCCGCGCGCCAAGTCCAACGCCGCGCGCCTGCCTGCCGCAGCGCACGTGTGTGGTATGTGCGTGACGCGCGGCCTGCCGCAGTTGACCGCCGTGCACTACTACACGTGCGCAGCTCACCTGCGTGCACGAGGCGTAAAAAGTTCCGCTTCGCGTTCTTGCTACTGTTTCGGCCCACCGAAGGCATGTAAGTGCCGTATCCCGGTTGGCGCGGCCCACCTGCCGCTGCCGCCGCCCACATACGTCGCCTACCGGCGCCGTCCGTCCGTAAGTGCTGTGAGGATGAGACGCCGCCCCACGTATCCTGCCAAGCAGACGAAGATGGCTCCATAACGGGTCCAAACCACCGCAACCCGTAGCAGTGAGACCCACTTGCTGCCGCTCACGCCGCCCACGTCGAAGCCACGCGTGCGACCGAACATCGCCAGCCGCCCAGCTGCCGCCCCCGCCTGCTGTGCACCGTCGTACAGCACCGTGCCACACCACGTTCCGACGGATAAGTACAGACTGAGAACATGATTTGTTATTTCCTGCTGTTCCGAGTTATCTCTAAGTAATAGAATTTGAATATTAACTTTCCCTAGGCTAACTAAATCATATTGTTTCTTCTCGCGAGTGACTGGATTAGCTAATGTTGGTTTTTTGCTGCCCATTTTACAGTTATATACAGAATAATCGAAATAATGATGAGAATAATACTCTTTTTCCTTTTATTATTTAAGTTTGAGCATTGCCGGAAGTATGGGAGTTTCATTTTAATTAATTTATAGCATGTGTAATCACACAGTTATGTGTTTGACAAAGTTTTTCATTAACGCTAGTAAGATGTAGCCTGGCGTCCACAGTGACAGAATTGTGATATTTCTTCCACATAGTTTCAGTGTCACGAGCTTTCTTTCCTTGATCTTTCCTATCAATATTTTCCGTGCCGCAAATGAAAGTAAATTTCCGCTCTCGACAGACGTGTTGGGTCAAAGCAAGGCATTACCCCCTCCAAGCCGTGTCTGGCAGAAATTGAAAAATCATCGGTACAAGGAATAAGTGTGAAATTCTCAATCCTGAAGGATGTGTGCTTTTGTTTTAAGATCAAACACCGACGCAATATCAGCGTTGAGGTCTTAAAAGAAAAAACACAGACAAAAAGTTTTCAATCTTGGTTGATTCTACCAGATTTGCTGACGAGTTTAGACTGAAGACCGCAGCCGCACAAACAGTCGTATACACGACTAGCGTCTGAAACAGTCGAAACCGTTAGAACGCTGTGTTGAACCACCACATTGTAAACCCAAGAATTAAACTTTCGCCCCTCCCTCCTCTACTCTCTACATGTTCCTCTTTTTCCCCCTACGTATTTATTCTGTATGAGCTTTTCCTTCCGTAAAAGTGGTAGTTTTCGCAAACTGGTTGCCAAAGCATGTGACAACAGTGTGCTTCAGGGCACGAAATGTGAATCTTGTTGATTCGAAAATGTTTTACCGAATAGAAGCCTGGTTGAGATGTGATAAGATAGCCTTTGAGAGATACCCGAATCCCTACTGCACCTTAAGTGGCGTGCAAGAGAAAGCCTTTCAAGCTGTTACCCTCCAGAGGGCAGCTAAAGTGAGTAATGTTTTAGCCGATGTAAAGGAGCCTATATGTAGTTGCCAATGGTGAGTCAAGAGTACCTCCTGTGAGCGTAAAATCCGTAAGAGAAGTTTAAAGAAGAAAACTGTTTCACATAGCGAGAAGACCAAGAAAAACTACTTTGTCCGTATTTCTATTGCTGCCATTCTGCTTCTATATACTTACTGTTCTACCTCATACACGCCTTTTCTTTGTCCGATTCTGGAACCTCCGTAACAGGGTTCATTATTTTTCCTGTGTCAGTACCTTGGCAATAAATGTAGGTGAAACACAACGCACATCGGAATTACGAGAAGTTATTTCCAGTTGTTACGGCCAGAGACATCCTAAGTTGATGCGTAAACAATTTGTATCCAGTACTCCAAGAGAGGTACTTACATTGTGCTATGATGTGTTAATGGTAAAGAAATATTGCCCTTATTCCGTGTAGCGAGATCTAGTGCTATTTTGTAATGATGAGTAACCCAGACATTAGTAAATCCTGTTCTCTTTCAAAGCACCACATTATTAAGCATGAAGTATCAATTACAATGTGCTCCAGTCACTCATAATATAGATTTTCGTAAGATTAATTAGTGTGTAGAGTTCACTTATATTTTTAGAGTATCTTAATTATCCTTGAGAATTTTAATTATACTGTCACTAAGTGAGGAAGAGTTAACATTTTGCTACCATTAACGATTTATCCCTTCTTATTCGCCATTTTGAAGTATCACGTTTTGTTACCAAATCCATAATGTGGAGCCTTATGTTATGGATTTTATGCTGTTGCTTCCATTGTCAGCGAACCATTATTTATCATTTACATTTCCAATTGTTACATTGATTCGGACGTGGTCTGCCTTTCCTGTGTTACCTTCATTTCTTTGAGACCTTTTAGAGTCTGTCAAAGTTTAAAGTTAGTGATTATAAGGATTAAAAATTAATTGCGCGCTTTTTAATTCTTAAAATCCATCACCCCCCATTGTTTCCTACACTCTTTCTTCATAAAATTTTAATCCACATACTGTTTTCTGGCTTTAACTAGTGTCAATTCCACCGAAACTTAGGGACTGTATCGACAATGTCGTCATCCTTGAGCTACTATGTTACGATATTTTTGCAGATGACAGATTCTCAAAACGAATGGCCAACGTTTTGGAATCTTGTGCCTGCTAAAATTCAACACATAGAAGCTTTGAGACATCGCTGAAATTTTAAAATGTGTACTTTAACTGCCTGATCATTATCCATTACGTATCAAACTGAATTTAACCCCCTTTCCATTCATTTGAATGAAATTCATTTCCAAGTCTCGGATACGACATTTATTTTGTTATTGTGCTGCCGATTTATTTTAAGTGCACCTGTGCGAATTGCCGCCAGAATTCATTTCCTTGCATTGTTAAGGGGCGTGCTAATACGCCGTCACCTGACGTTAGACCACCTGCCTCCTTCAAGGCTGTTGCGATCAGCTGTAGCCGCTCCACCACACTCCCCCCTCCTCACGCCACCAGCCTATCACGTGTCCCCCGCCTCTCTCCCCTCACACCGTGCGCGTAGACGAGAATGCCTCCCCTCTCTCCCCGCATTCCGTAGGCAGCCATTATACTTTTCTGATTATCACCTCTCCTACCGCGCTACGCACCACGTGCGCGTCTGACAGTTGTATTTGTTTACAAACAGTTCCCGTGTCGCGTAAGCTGCATTTACGCGCAAAGTATCGCAACACTGGTGATTCATGAAATAATACCAATTGAGGCTCACAAGTGATACGCCTTATGAAATTCTATAAGAATTCGTTTATTTTGTGATAAGCACTATTAACTCTTCTTCTGCCTAATGATTGTAGACGTTTATTAAAAGCAGCAATGTTGAAGAAAAACGTTAATTTTTATCCAAGAAATTATTATAACTATTTTTAAGAATATCCTTTTTCCTGCACTTGTCAGCGTTTCAAGTAATTTAGTTCTTGCTGTGTTTTATACAAAGTTAAGACACCCATATTGAGTTTGGTCTTCGCAACATTTGACGTTGATTGTGTAATAATCACTTTAGATGAGGCCATAGTGAGGCCACAATACGACTTTGATCTAGTGGTAATGTTATTGTGTAGTTTTCCTACATGACCTAAATGGAAGGATTGTTCTCTTTTTAAGTAACTTCCAATATTTCAAAGTGAATAATTAAGTATTAGTTACCAATTTATATTTTTAGACCTTGTGTATTATTCTGAGAACTAAGGTAGATAAAACCTCTGTTTTATTTCCATATTTTACTCCCTTACTTCTATCCCTTTGTTGAAAACACTTTTAATCCCACACATTTCAGTTGCATTAGTGTATTTTGTCACTTTCAAATATTTTAAGTAATGAGTTATGTTACCGGTTTTAGAAAAGGTTGTTACTTAAATGTAGTTGATCAGTTAATTAAGTTGAAGCCCGTGTTACCTCTTTTTATGATTTTACAATAGATTGTAGTTCTTTTCTGCAATTACAATCCATTTTATATTTATACTGAATTATTAAGTCCATGTTAATCTATGGGAAGCATAGCCTCCGTGAGAGTATAAGAATTTTAAAATTATGTGTATTTGTCAGTTTCCATTGGATTGATCCCATTGAGTCCCTTATTTTACTCTATTTTACCCCGTGATTCAGTGAAGGAAAACTTATTTCAATTTTGTGCAGTATTCTGATTCAATATGAATGTTACCCAGATGCATTAATCCTCTTATAATTATATAATTCCTTGTGTGATTTTTTTTAGATTTGTTCCACTGTGTAACAACGAGATTAATATTTGCCAAACAACACAAACATCTACACATTTCTAGGAGCATCTGTAACCATTGCAAGACCCATGCTGATTAAGTTCGGCCAGTGTCAACACTTTGATTTCACCGAATTTAGTAATGACACGTAACATGTGAAACAAGTTTTAATTATAAATGTAACGGTACATTCAACTGTTAAATGGTTTGAAATTTCACATTATTCAATTCATTGTTCTACAAATTGCTGAAGAGTTGTGACATTTACTAATTTTGTTGTTTACCTGAAAACCAAATGCGACTACATGTAAGTCCCCTAACATTCACACTAAATGAGTTGGAATTGTAACACATTCCTCCCTTAGTTACTAGGTCCCCTTTCGGGCAACCCGTTATTCCCAGAAGTGTCTGGCGTCCACGTAAACTTTGTGAGTCACCACTTCTAGGGAAGGGGGAGGGAATGTACAGGATGACCAGCCAATCTAAAACAGGTTAGGGAAATAATTCAAAATTTTATTTCAGAACTTCGCCTAAGTTTTAAAAGTGTTCTTCCACCGCGACATACGCCTTGACAACGTGACCAAGGCTGTCCACCTTGCAGGACAGAGCCGGCTAGAACCAGTATTGAATGCTGATTCTAAAATCACGCCACCCTTCTGGCGTCCGTGCTGAAACTACTGACGTTTCCATGCTACCGTGGAGCCAATAGCAGACACCCATGTTTGATCACGTGTGCTACTGCTGTAGGACGCAGAGGTGCGAGAATCAGTTCCTTCGCTCTCTTCAGTTTGTGCTCTCACACAGAACAGACGCACTCTAGAGGTCCAGCCTCTGTGCGGGGCGAACGGCCGCATGCCGTCCGCTCCCGCCTAGCGGCTGTTCGGTATTAGCCACCAACTATGTGAACCGTAACCATTACCTTTTCCGTTTTCTAATCCGTTTAGACTGTCATTCATTCATTGCATCCGACCCCAGGGCGAGTCCCGCCATGTATCCCGTATTTCAGAATATACCAAATATTTACTTGAATTCTATCTTTTATTTGCCGTTCAGCCACACTTTCCTAGGGTGCCCACAAGCCTTCACCGCTCCGCCTTCCACCCTGACAACGCTTCCAACCCATTTTATTTATGCAGCACTGGGATGGGTTGTATAATTTTCCTATCATCCGTAGGATAAAGATCAAGTCCTGTACAGTACGAAGCAAAATTTTAAGTCCTGTAAAACCTTACTAATGAACCGTTGCCAGGTCTGACTGACGTTCTTAAGCCCGAAACGCATGAAACAGGACTGGAAAAGGCCTAGCAGGGTGGTGATGGCCATTTTTTCAATGTGCTCAGGGGCCATGGGAATTTGATGGTAAGCATGCTTACAATCAACAACCGAGAAAATTTTTGACCCGGCATGTAGTTTATAAAAGTCGGTGATGTTTGGAATTGGAAAGCGATCCATGATAGTCTTAGCATTGAGCTTGCGATAGTCGCCGCACATGCGCCATGTTTCTTAACTAAGTGAATGGGTGAGGCCCAACTGCCGCAAGATCGCTAGATCACTCAAGTCGAAAGCAGTTCAGACAATTGTGCGTCGACTGCGGCTAATTTTCCAGGACACAAGGGGCGCGGTTTGGAAAAAACAGGGATATTGTCAATGAGACGTTTGTGACGACAGCAACCTGCGAGGCAGGCGAGGGCGTAGCACTAGGACATAGCATGCAATGGCAGTTTGCACAAAGTGACAGCTGACAGTGGTGGGCGTGGCATCGGCAAGCTGTGCATGCGGCAAAAGGAGATTGGCGGCAGCGAGGAGGTAGCGGTGGTGGCTGCGGGCGGTGCGCGCATAGCCAGCCGATTTGAAGCAGGTGCTGCGGGTGCCGTGCGAGAGGATGACGGCGCTGTCGGAGCAGCAGCAGACGACACAGTAACCATAGTTGATGAGTTGGTCGCTGGGGATGCGTGCGTTGCGCCGAAGTGGCAGTGGTGGCAGCAGCCGGAGTTGACGAAGCTGCCGCAGAACAGATGAGCTACAACTCTGAGTGCTTAGAGTACAGATAATGAGGCTGCTGTTGTTGCGGGAAGCATGGAGGAGAAGGGGGCGTGCTCTCTTCTCTGGAGCTGATACCGTTTCAGCGTTGTAGAGAGAATGCAGCAGAGTATGCTAGGCGGATTCGTGATCTCCTTTGGGTAGCGGGAACAGCCTCGTGTGAAGGTAGGTGTGCGTGGCGTGAGGCTCGGCACGGTTGCCTGCCTCTCAAAGATGCGCTTCATGAACTCTAACTGCAATGCGTATGTGCTCACTAGGGGGCTCTAGTACGTTGTACATCAATGCAGTCTGCACAGTCAGTGGTAGCTTACTGGTCCAGATGACCATGAGAGAGGGATCAGGCATGACCCACGCACTAACCGAGAGCCGAAGGTGTTGCCATAGCTCGAAAGGACGTTTGTCACCAAGTTTCTCCTCCTCAATTACATGTCGAACTCTCTCTTCCACAGACCAGGTGACACACTCCAGGATTGTCTTTTTGGCATTATTGTAGCGGTCCCAACTCGGGAGAGAAGTAACCATGTCACAAATTAAATCCACGTGGTCATGCAGTGCGGTTATTAAACACATGTAGCGAGCGGAATCGTCCAAATTGTAATGTTCGAATATGCGCTCAATGAGAGCGAACCAGGTGGTTGGGGGAGTCAAATAAGAACTGAGGCAGCTTCGGCAGGTGGCACAGTGACGGAGATGGAGGCGAGCCAGAAGGTGGCAGAGTGACTGCAGCATTTGCATCGCCCAACGGCGAAGGCTCGGAAGCATCACTTGGCGCAGCAAAGGCCACAGGCGGCGCCGGGGCATGGGTCGTTAGTCCGGCAAAGTGCGGGTGTGGAAGGGTAGCACATCGCGAAGCGGGAGGCACGCTCATAGGTACAGCACAAGGTAGCACACACTGACGAGACCCCACATTCCTGGGATTCACACAGTCGACGAAACTGTGAGCGTCGTATGTCGGATCGGTGCCTTGCATGTTCACTGAATGCACAGAGTGAGGCAGCTGAACCAGCACAGCGGTAGGGGGCGAGCTGCCGCAGATTAATTCGAGCAGACATCGTTATTGTGTTGTCTAATTTCAAAAGGTGCACTTTGTGGGACAGCACTTGACAAGGCAAAAGTAAGGTCGCCACCCGAGCGTCGGATGCTGGGTACGGAGCCGGCAGATTGATACACTGGCGTGCCCGGCGGTTGCACGTTTGAATTTTGCACAAGATTTACATTGCAGCTTGCATTGTTCAAAACACGAAAATGTTGAGAGCGCTCGACCGATAGAGGACCATACACCGGAGCACTCGAAAAGTTTTGTGGCGTAACAAAGCCAGAGTCACATTGCTGAGGCACGGTATTGTTGAACTGCAACAACATGAACATGTTTTGTAGCGAAAGTCTGGACAAGAATTGCAGCCTGGCATCATGTGGTCTGCTGTCACTTGTGAAGAAGCTGTGAGCCACAGGTTGATGAGGAAGCGAGAGTCCAGGTGGCAGTTGCACGGGCGCCGACATGCTGATCTTGGGCGCAGGACCTTTGGCATACCGAGCACGAGCAAATCACACACGGAGAACCGCAAAACTGCACTGTTAGAACGCGTAGAAACAACTTTTCGTACGGGGTCACCACTGTGGTGATTACTGGAGGCAGGGAAGAAGCCAAATAACCACCCACTTTACTGTTACACAACTTTATTCACTGTTGATCATACAACGTTCAAACCGTAACTGTTTAAACATGGTGGCGGTAGCTCAGAAAGCAAGACTTAAAGACAAAGATCGTCACAAAAGATGTAACATTTCATTTGAGTTGGTGGATAGCGCCGCCACACATTAATACATGCAGAAGATGGCATGCTCCATTTCTCACCTTCTTTGTTTTCCTTAATGCTGAAATTAGAGCCTGCTTCACCTTTCTGTTGACAAAGTTTGTTCAAAAGTTCATGTTCACTTATCGACTCTTCATTCACAGAAAGTACGTGAATTTTTTTTTTTTTTTTTTTTTTTTTTTTTTTTTTTTTTTTTTTTTTTTTTTTTTGTAACAAGTGTTTGGTGTTTTCACTCCTTAGCATTTTTTGTGAGTTCACGCCACTATTTTTATACGGAATGTTCGTCCGTTCGGTAGAGTTCTTTTATGGCAGAAAACAGGGCTATTGTTTGACTGACGACTCACTCATTTTGCGTCGTAGTTTTGATATATCACTACTCATTACACTGATGATTTGCTGAAGCCTAGAAATACGCTCACTTAACTTCAAAATTTCGTCTTTACAATTCACATACACTGTATTTTTAACGTCATTGTTTTCATATTTTTGCAAGAACACTATTTACTTGTAAACACAGCGCCAGCATCTGATGCACACAGGAGAGGAGGAGCGATAAAGGAGACAGAAGGGAAAGGTTACTCTCAACCAAGGCCACTCCCATGAACCACAGACATTGACGAGGTGGGGTGGCTTGCATGCCTCAACGATACAGACAGTTGTACCATAGGTGCAACCACAGTGGAGGGGTATCTGCGGAGAGGCCAGGCAAACATGGGGTTCCTGAAGAGGGGCAGCAGCCTTTTCAGTAGTTACAGGGGCAACAGTCTGGATGATTGACTGAGCTGGCCTTGTAACATCAGCTAATGTGGCTTTGCCACAGTTACTGCGAATGGCTGAAAGCAAGGGGAAACTACAGCTGTTACTTTGCCCGAGGACATGCAGCTCTACTGTATGAAAATATGATGATGGCATCCTCTTGGGTAAAATATTCCGGAGGTAAAATAGTCCCCCATTCAGATCTCTGGGCGGGGACTACTCAGGAGGATGTGATCATCAGGAAAGACAGCACTGTCATTCTACGGTTCGGAGTGTGGAATGTTAGATCCCTTAATCGGATAGGGAAGCTAGAAAATTTAAAAAGAGAATTGGATAGGTCGAAGTTAGATATATTAGGGATTAGAGAAGTTTGGTGGAAAGAGGAACAGGATTTCTGGTCAGGTGAGCACAAAATCAGTTGGGGGTATTACAGGAGTACCGTAAGCAGGGGTGACTTTGTGACTCCTGGGGTGACATGTGAACTTTTTTTGAGGAGTTTAAATACCGCATCATTTCTGTGCTTGCCACAGGGCTATAAGCGATTCTGTCATATGCCTAACAAGTGCTGCTATGTGTTAATCATCACTTACACTTCTATGCGAACTGTCGTGACTGCTACAGTGGTTTACTCAAAACGTGTTTTTTTCTTTCCAGGAAAAAAACCTGTAAACTTTGTATTGCACAACATTCAACTCACTTACTTGTGTTCCAACAGGTAATTATATTAATAATCATACTTGTTAGAAATCATTTAATGTTTAAAGAACATAAATATATTCTTTTGGTGTAAAGTTATAGAGATATAACCAAAATTTCAAAGGTTGATGGTGTGACTATGTGACAGATACAGTTGTCACAAAGTCACTCCATTTTTTTTAAATCTATGTTGTTTTCCAATTTATTGTTAGTTCAGCCAACTATATTAACAGTCCAGCATGACGAGGACATATGTGAGGAGAACTGGAAGTCGTTCATACCGCAAGTATAATCAGGAAACTAGGAAACTCTGACAGAAGTCGTCAAACAAGTTATGGAGAAACGCCTTTCACAGAGAGAAGCTTCCTGCAGGTCAGTAACATACTCATAAATGGAAATACTATGAAAACAATGCATATTATTAATTTATGTGTTATTCTCAGGTACAACATTAATAAGAACACACTGTGCCTGAAAACAAAAGAGGCCCGAAATGTTCTAGTTGCAACACCAGTACCAGTGAGAAAACCAGGTGGTCAACGAGTTTTTACAGACAATAAGGAAATGGGATTTACAGTGCATGCGGTTTCCATGTCTGCATATGGATTTCCAATTACCAGTTTCGATGTTCGCTGCATTGACTAGCATTGAAAATTCATTTTTATGATTTTTTTACTTGTTCCTGATGTTAAAATAAAATTTTATTGGGTTACATTGTGACTGTATTATTTTCCAATTAGTTTTAGTAGAAAAACCAGACTGTCACAAAGTCACTCCACATTGTGGGGTGACATTGGAACAGTTATTTTTAACTGTAAATAGGTCATACTTTGGTATTTAGTTTGTGCTTGTCTGTTGTTATATAACGAAAGAGTATAGCTACACATGGTAGTAAATATATCTGAGATTGAATCATTTTTATCTGGTTAACATGGAAAATAATGAATTGAGTGTCCCAAAGTGACCCCCACTTACGATAGGTCTGATAATAAGAACATAGGAATGCAGGTAAACTATTATGAGCAGCGTAAAACAGTAGTAGCATATGACCACTATCTCTGCTGATGATGAGGAGATCGAAGAAATGTGTGAGGAGGTAAAGATAATTATTCACACAATTAAGGGAGAGGAAAACTTAATTGTTATGGGAGACCGGAATGTGGTAGTAGGACAAGGAAGGGAAGGGAAGATAGTAGGTGAATATGATCTGGGCAAAAGGAATGAAAGAGGAAGCCGCCTGTAGAATTTTGCATGGTACATAATTTAGGTATAACAAACACCTTGTTTAGGAGTCACAAAAGAAGGTTGTGTACATGGAAGAGACCAGGAGACACCGAGAGGTACCAGATAGATTTTAAAATGGTAAGACATAGATTTCGGAACCAGGTTTTAAACTGTAAGACATACCCAGGGGCAGATATAAAAGTCTGACCATAAGTTATTGGTCATGAATTGAGGGTTAAAAAAAAAAAAAAAAACTGCAGAAAGGTAGGAAAATAAGGAAATGGGACTTGAAGTTCTTGAGAATTACAGAGGGAGCTTTAGGCAACAATTGACAGAAACAGGGGGAAATAAAACAGTAGAGGAGGAATGGGTAGCATTGAGAGATGAAATAGTGAAGGCAGCAGAGGACAAAATAGGAAGAAACGAAAGACCTACAAAAAATCCTTGGCTATCACAGGACATACTAAATTTAATTGATGAAAGGAAAAAATATAAAAATGCAGTAAATGAAACAGGTAAAATGCAGTACAGATGACTAAGAAATGAGATTGACAGGAAGTGCAAAATGGCAGGAGTGGCTAGAAGCCAAATGCAAATATGTAGAAAATGTATCAATAGGGGAAAAATAGATACAGCCTACAGGAAAATAAGAGATATTGGGAGATAAGAAAAACAGCTCTATGAATAACAAGACAGATGGAAAACCAATTCTCAGCAAAGAAGGGAAAGCTGAAAGATGGAAAGAGTATATAGAGGGGTTCTACAAATGAAATAAACTTAGAGACAATATTGTAGGAAGTGAAGAGGAAGTAGATGAAAATGAAATAGGACAAGAATTTGACAGATCACCAAAAGACCTAAGTCTAAACAAAGCCCCTGGACTGGGGCCTGGAGTAGTCGACTGAAGTCTCTGGGAGAGCCAGCCATGACAAAACTATTTCATCTGGTGCACAAGGTGTATCAGACAGGCAATATTGTAGGAAGGGGAGAAGAAGTAGATGAGGATGATGTAGGAGATACTATGCTGAGAGATGAATTTGACAGAGCACTGAAAGACCTAAGTCGAAACAAGGCCCCTGGAATAGATTACATTCCCTCAGAGCTACTGAAGTCTCTGGGGAACCAGCCATGACAAAACTGTTTCACCTGGTGTGTAAGATGTTTGAGACAGGTGAAGTACCCTAAGACTTTAAGAAAAATGTTATAATCACCATTCCAAAGAAAGCAGGTGCAGACAAGTGTGAAAACTACAGAACCATCAGTTTAATAAGTCATGGTTGCAAAATATTAACACGAATTATTTACAAAAGGATGGAAAAGCTGGTAGAAGCCGACCTTGGGGAAGATCACTTTGGGTTCAGAAGAAATGCAGGAACATGGAAGGCAATACTCACTTTACGGCTTATCCTAGAAGAGAGATGAAGAAAAGGCAAACCTACATATCTAGCTTTTGTAGTTTTGGAGAAGGCTTTTATCAATGTTTTTGTGTCCCACCCTCGTCGCCGCTTTTGTGTCTCGTTTCCATCGTAGGTGTCGGTGGCCGAGTGGAATGAGACCGACACAGGAATAAAGATAGCACGCTGATGCAGGTACGGAGGGGAGCAGCCAGAAACTAGAAACACTAGAGTAAATTAGAACGAGATTTATATTGCACAGAATTTATACAATACTTAACTTTGACATAGTTCAGTATGGCAGAATGCTGATACATAGTTGAGCTAGAGGCCTGCCTAGTGCCTATCCGATAACCAAGTCTTCACTGGTGCCTATCTGAGTTCGAAGTCTTAACTGGTTCCTATCTCAGTCCCAAGTGAACAATGTCGTTCAGTGGTGGCCACGAGCGGAGTTGCAGCAGAGGGCGCTTATGGCTGTCGTCGTAAGAACGCCGCACCTGCTTCATAAAATGTATATGACACAGGGGAAATACCCTCGGATTTTAAGAAAAATGTAATAATCTCCATTCCAAAGAAAGCAGGTGCAGACAGGTGTGAAATTACAGAACCATGGTTGCAAAATATTAACACGAATTATTTACAGAAGGATGGAAAAGCTGGTAGAAGCTGAGCTTGGGGAAGATCAGTTTGGATTCAGGAGAAATATAGGGACACGGGAGGCAATACATTCTGTACGGCTTATCCTAGAAGATAGATTAAGAAAAGGCAAACCTATGTTTCTAGCTTTTGTAGTTTTAGAGAAGGCTTTTGGCAATTTTGATTGGAATACACTCTTTCAAGTTCTGAAGCAAGCAGGAGTAAAATATAGGGAGCGTAAGGTTCTTTACAACTTGTACAAAAACCAGACAGAGTCTAAGGGCATGAAAGGGAAGCATTGGCAGGGAAGGGAGTAAGAAGGATTTTAGCCTTTCCCGAATGTTATTCAATTTCTACATTGAGCAAGCTATAAAGGAAAGCAAGGAGGAATTTGGAGAAGGAATTAAAGTTCAGGGTGAAGAATTAAAAACATTTGGACAGTGTGCTAAAAGGTGCATATAAGATGAACATTAACAACAGCAAAACTAGGTTAATGGAGTGCAGTCTGAGAAAATTAGGTGATGCTGAAGAAATTAGACAATAAAGGAGGTAGATGACTTTTGTTACTTGGGCAGTAAAATAACAAATGATGGTCGCAGCACAGAGGATATAAAATGCAGAATGGCAGTGGGTAGAGAAGCGTTCTTGAAAAAGAGAAATTTGTTAACATCAAATATTGATTTAAGCCTAAGGAAGTCCTTTCTGAAGGCATTTGTGTGGATTGTTGCCTTATATGAGAGTGAAACATGGATGATAAACAGTGCAGACAGGAAGAGGATAGAGGCTTTTGAAATGTGGTGCTACAGAAAAATTATGAAGATTAGGTTGGTGGATTGCGTAACTAATGAGAAGGTACTGAACAGAATTGGGGAGAAAAGGAATTTGTGGCATACCTTGACTAAAAGAAGGGATCTATTGGTAGGACACATTCTTAGACATCAAGGAATCGTGAATTTAGCATTGGAGGGAATTGTTTGGGGTAAAAACTGCAGAGGAAGACGAAGAGATGGATTCAGTAAGCAGATTCGGACAATATAGGTTGATGTTCTTATGTGGAGTTGAAGAGGCTTGCTCAGGATAGGGTATTGTGGAGAGCTGCATCAAAGCAGTCTCAGGACTGAAGATCGCAACAACGACAAAACTTATTGATGATCAAAATGGTAAGAGGTTCAAGAATAATGTCTACTGTTTGTTTCAGTATGGTGTTTGAGATGCCAGAGAGCTTCCCTGCAAGAGTTTTGTAGGTTTGTGACATTCATTTAATGGTTTCTTTTTTTTTTTTACGATATTGTAATGTCTTGCACTTTTTTTTATATTTCACACCTGCCATACTGTTTACTACTTTTCGGAGAGCTTTGCATTTAGTGCTGGAATTTTCAGTGGCTCTGTGTCATCTGTTTTTCAATGCTGTGCTCAAGTTAGGTGTGAAAACCCTGTGAAAATTCGTCAAGTAGTTTAGTATATAGACATGTTCAAAGAGACAGACAGACATGACGGTCGTTGATAAAATATTTCAAATTACCATATTCTTTTTTTCTGTGATCCGATTTTTTTCAAATGAAGTCTACAAGGTGTCCAGAGTTACGCTCCAGTTATCTGTGAAAACCCCATGCAAATTCGTAGTTTTGGAGATAAGAGGTTTTTAATGGTTGAAAAAACAGACACAGCAGTTACTGAAAACACTTAAAATTATGATATCTTTTTTTCCGCAATCCGATTTTGATAAAACTATGCCTATATGTTGACCAAAACTTTTCTCATGTTTCCTGTGAAAACCGCATGAAGATTCGTCCAATAGTTTTGAAGATTGGAGCGAACAGAGACAAGCCTACATTTACTGATTTATTATTAGTAGAGATGAAATAAGACATAGTAGGAAGATAGAAGTAGGTGTTTGGTAGTTAGTGATTTTTGTATTCTTCATAAAGCGTTATAGATCCCCTACTCTTCCTCATGTTTATAAACGATTTAGGAGACAATCTGAATAGCTCCCTTAGACTGTTCGTGGATGATGCTGTCGTTTATCAGTTAGTGAAGTCAACAGAGGATCAAAAGCAACTGCAAAGCGATTTAGACAAAATTTCTACCTGGTGCAAAAATTGGCAATTGACACTAAATAAAGAGAAGTGTGATGTAATACACATGATCACTAAAAGAAATCCACTGAACTTCAATTACGCAATAAATCAGTCAAACCTTAAGGTTGTAAATTTTACCAAATACCTAGGAGTTACAATTACGAACAACTTTGACTGGAAAGAACGCATAGAAAATATTGTGGGGAAGGCGAATCAAAGGTTACGTTTCATTGGCAGAACGCTTCGAAGATGCACCAGCTCCACCAAAGAGACTGCCTACAGCACACTTGTGCGTCCTCTCCTAGAGTACTGTTGCCCCTTGTGGGACCCTCACCAGATGGGACTGACGGAAGATATTGAGAAGGTTCAGAGAAGGGCAACTCATTTTGTTTTATCACGTTACGGGGGGGGGGGGGGGGGGGAGCGTGATCTGTTTGCGAAGTTTCAATCACCGACTTTTACTTCTGAATGTGAAAATATTTTGCTAGCACCCACCTACTTAGGGAGACATGACCATCCCAATAAAATAAGAGAAATCAGATCGAAAACGGAACGATTTAGGTATTCTTTCTTCCCGTGCGCTATTAGAGAATGGAACGGTAGAGAAAAGTTATGAAAGTGGTTAATGATCCCTCTGCCAGGCACTTAAATGTGATTTGCAGAGTATCTATGTAGATGTAGAAAAGGCTACTCTAAATAGTGTGGTACACAAATGTTCAGTGTGGTTGTTCCAATTAAGCTTGGGTCCAAGTGGTTTCTGAGAAGTTTGACAGTTGGCCATTTACAATTTTTCCTGTAGTTTGTATAGGAAGAAACACATTATCTCAGTCTTACTATTATTTATGATAAGTTTGTTTTTGTGGACCTATATGTCATATGACATAAGAGTTTTCTGGGTATTGTACCATACCCAGAAAACGTTTATGTCATCTGACTCTGGCCGCGGAAGCCTACGTAATTATATCTATATGTCATACTTTTCAAGAATGCTTCTGTGTGTTCCTTCACCTCTTCCGAGCTGTTACCTAAGATTATCAGAATGTTTTTTGTCAGTTTATGTTATGGACTTGAGATAAAAATGCTGGCAAGTTATTAATGTAAACTAGAAAAATGAAAGGTCCTAGTGTAAATCCTCTCAAAATTGGTAGGGCGTTTGATTGAGTGTTCTGAGTTCTATTACTGAAGTATGATCTTATTTCTGACAGTTCATTATCCATGATAACACAGCATTCAGTATCCCATGTAACACAGTGTCAAATTTCGGGCGGGGACTATTCAGGAGGATGTGATCATCAGGAAAGACAACACTGGCATTCTACGGATTGGAGCATGGAATGTTAGATCCCTTAATAGGGTACGGAAGTTAGAAAATTTAAGAAGAGAAATGGATAGGTTGAAGTTAGATATTGTGGGGATTAGTGAAGTTTGGTGCAAAGAGGAACAGGATTTCTGGTCAGATGAGTACAGGATTATAAATACAAAATCAATAGGGGGTATTACAGGAGTAGATCTGATAATGAATAAGAAAATAGAAATGTGGGTGAACTACTATGAGCAACACAGTGATCGCATTATCATAGTCAAGATAGATACGAAGAGATAGATACAGACCACAGTAGCACAAGTTTATATGCCAACTAGCTCTGCTGATGATGAGGAGATCAAAGAAATATATGAGGATCAAAAGGATTGTTGTTGTTGTTTAGAGGGGACTAGACTGCATGGTCATCAGTTGATCAACAGGAAAGTATTCAGACAATTAAGGGAGAGGAAAACTTAATTCTTATAGGAGACTGAAATTCGGTAGTAGGACAAGGAAGGGAAGGGAAGATAGTAGGTGAATATGGTCTGGGCAAAAGGAATGACAGAGGAAGCCGCCTGGTAGAATTTTGCACGGAACATAATTTAGTTATGACAAACACCTGGTTTAAGTATCACGAAAGAAGGTTGTATATGTGGAAGAGACCAGTTAGATGTTATAATGGTGAGCCATAGATTTTGGAACCACGTATTAAACTGTATGACATACCCAGAGGCAGATATAAACTCTGACCATAATTTATTGGTCATGAATTGTACGCTGAAACTGAAAAAACTGAAGAAAGGTAGGAAAATAAGGCGATGGGACCTGGATAAACTGAAGGAACCTGATGTTCTTGTGAATTTCAGAGGGAGCTTTAGGCAACATTTGACTGAAACGGGGGAAATAAAAAAGTAGAGTAGGAAAGGGTAGCATTGCGAGATGAAATAGTGAAGGCAGCAGAGGACAAAATAGGTAGGAAGGAAAGACCTACAAAACATCCTTGGATATCACAGGACATACTAAATTTAATCCATGAAAGGATAAAATATAAAAATGCAGTAATGAAACAGGCAAAACGGAGTACGTTCCACTAAGAAGTGAGATTGACAGGAAATGCAGGAAAATAAAAAGAGACATTTGGAGATAAGAAAAAGAGCTTTCTGAATATCCAGAACACAGATGGAAAACCAGTTCTCAGCAAAGAAGGGAAAGCTGAAAGGTGGAAAGAGTATATAGAGAAGCTTTAAGAAGGAAATGAACTTAGAGGCAATATTGTAGGCAGGGGAGAAGAAGTAGATGAGGATTAAATAGGAGATACTATACTGAGAGATGTATTTGACAGAGCACTGAAAGACCTAAGTGGAAACAAGGCCCCTGGAGTAGATGATATTCCCTCAGAGCTACTGAAGTCCCTGGGAGAACCAGCCATGACAAAACTGTTTCACCTGGTGTGTAAGATGTTTGAGACAGGTGAAGTACCCTAAGACTTTAAGAAAAATGTTATAATCACCATTCCAAAGAAAGCAGGTGCAGACAAGTGTGAAAACTACAGAACCATCAGTTTAATAAGTCATGGTTGCAAAATATTAACACGAATTATTTACAAAAGGATGGAAAAGCTGGTAGAAGCCGACCTTGGGGAAGATCACTTTGGGTTCAGAAGAAATGCAGGAACATGGAAGGCAATACTCACTTTACGGCTTATCCTAGAAGAGAGATGAAGAAAAGGCAAACCTACATATCTAGCTTTTGTAGTTTTGGAGAAGGCTTTTATCAATGTTTTTGTGTCCCACCCTCGTCGCCGCTTTTGTGTCTCGTTTCCATCGTAGGTGTCGGTGGCCGAGTGGAATGAGACCGACACAGGAATAAAGATAGCACGCTGATGCAGGTACGGAGGGGAGCAGCCAGAAACTAGAAACACTAGAGTAAATTAGAACGAGATTTATATTGCACAGAATTTATACAATACTTAACTTTGACATAGTTCAGTATGGCAGAATGCTGATACATAGTTGAGCTAGAGGCCTGCCTAGTGCCTATCCGATAACCAAGTCTTCACTGGTGCCTATCTGAGTTCGAAGTCTTAACTGGTTCCTATCTCAGTCCCAAGTGAACAATGTCGTTCAGTGGTGGCCACGAGCGGAGTTGCAGCAGAGGGCGCTTATGGCTGTCGTCGTAAGAACGCCGCACCGTGCGTGCATGGCAGCACGCGGTGAAAGTTGATTGGAATACACTCTTTCAAATTCTGAAGCAAGAAGGAGTAAAATATAGGGAGCGTAAAGGTTATTTACAACTTGTACAAAAACCAGACAGAAGTTATCAGAGTTGAAGGACAGGAAAGGGTTGCAGAGGTTGGGAAGGGTGTATGACAGGGTTGTAGCCTTTCTCCAATGTTAATAAATTTGTACAATGAGCAAGCTATAAAGGAATGGACAGTTTGCTAAAAGGTTCATATAAGATGAACATTGACGACAGCAAAACTAGGGTAATGGAGTGCAGTCTGAGAAAATCAGGTGATGCTGAAGGTAACGAAACAATTAGATTAGGTAACGAAACAATAAAGGAGGTAGTAAAATAACAAATGATGGTCGCAGTACAGAGGATATAAAATGCAGAATGGCAAAGGTTAGAAACGCGTTCTTGAAAAAGAGAAATTTGTTAACATCGAATATTGATTTAAGCCTAAGGAAGTCCTTTCTGAAGGCATTTGTATGGAGTGTTGCCTTGTATGGGAATGAAACATGGACGATGAACAGTGCGGACAGGAAGAGGATAGAGGCCTTTGTAATGTGGTGCTACAGAAGAATGCTGAAGATTAGGTGTAACTAATGAGGAGGTATTGAACAGAATTGGGGACAAAAGAAATTTCTTAGTGTTGTAGGGAAGTGTGTGGGGTAAAAACCACAGAGGAAGACCAAGAGATGGATACAGTAAGCAGATTCAGACAGATGTAGGTTGCCTTTCTTATGTGGAGCTGAAGAGGCTTGCTCAGGATAAGGTATTGTGGAGAGCTGTATCAAACCAGTCTCCAGACTGAAGACCAAAATAACAACAAGTGATATGTGTATGGGCAGTGGTTTGCCTAACCGCCGAAACTACCATCTCCTTTTCTCAAAACTTGCACTCCATACCAAACTTCAGAGGCCAAAATCGGGGATTACAATTGCATTCCGTGTCCAGTCTCTTCTCGTGTATTGGAAAATCTTACCAAATGCGATCTGTGCCCTCAGTCTGTTAAACTTATAGCTTCAGATAATACATCACAGGTGAAAAGGAGCAAAACAGATATGGCAACAAATACTGGGGTGCAGAATATAGACATAGCAGGGACTGCGTCTTCATCTACACTATCATCATTGTCTTCTGGTTCTGCTCACAGTGAACAGCTTACAACAAGAGCCTTCTACATCTGGGCAAAAAGATAACTATTCAGCAGGTGATGGTAGTATTGATGAAGCAATTTCTAGGGCAATATATGCTGCTCCACTATCTACACTGAAATCGAAATACTGGTGGGAAGCATTACAGTAACTATGGACCACCTATGAGCCTCCTAGTCTCCACCTGTGCATCATATCTTTGTTTTCTACTGAATAGAAACATTTGAAGACGTTCGTCACAAAGAAGTTGGAGCACTCAAGTGCTCTTGTGTTGATTTCGGATGGATGGACTGATGTATCAGGGTACAGTGTCGTTAACTTTATCACGACACCACCTCAGCCAATGTTCTATAAAAGTATACGACCTGGCGACGAAAGGGAAACTGCACAGTATATTGCTTCACAACTAATGGAAGTCGTTTGTGAAGTAGGTGTTGAGAAGTCTGTAGCTGTGGTCACAGATAATGAGCGAAATATGCCTGCTGCGTGGAAAATAGTAGGGGAGCAATATACACACACACAACCTGCATAGGTTGCGCAGCACATGCATTCAACTTACTAATAAAGGACACAATGTCATTGAAAACCCTGGAAGAGTGCTTTAATCTAGCGAAGAAAACAGTAAAATACTTTGAAGAGCGCAATGTCCCCCATGCTTTATTGATGCAAAAACAAATAAAAAATACAATCACACATCTGTGTACCATCACCAACCCGTTGGACAAGAACAGTGGTTTGTCTGGACAGCTTACTTAAGAATAAAGAGGCTGTGTTAGAAACAATTGTTTGTCCAAACGTGCAGTATGACAAAGCAATTCAATTTTGTGTGTTAGCAGAGGAAACATGGCAGCGGTTTGAGGAGGCGTGGCGTATCTTGTGACCTATGTCAGAAGCCATACGCAAGGTTGAAACCAATAATGCTGTACTTTCGGATGTACATGATGCCTTTGATGGCTTATCTAGGGACGTAGATGCTGTACTTCTAGAGTGTAATACACTTTCTCAAGCAGAGAAACCATCGATCGAAGAAGGAGTGAGCTCAAGGCATACGTTTGCATGTAAAACTATGCATGCTGCAGCAAATATATTGGATCCACGTTTTAAGAGAGAAACCTTTAATGAAGTCCAAAAATGTTCAAATGTTTAAGCTTATGGGATCTGACTGCGGGGCCATCAGTCCCTAAACTTACAAACTACTTATACTCTAACCTATTCTAAAGACAGTACAAACATCCATGCCCGAGGGAGGATTCGAACCCCCAATGGGGAACAGCCTTGTGCATCGGAGCATAGTGCCTCAATACATTCGGCGACTCCGCTGCGGCACTGGATAATGAAAAAGATTTGTAACATATAGATGTTCACTTGTAGATAGCTATTTCTGGAATATCTGTGACAATTCTAGAGTAGGATGACCAGATTTCCAAAATCAAAATACAGATCATATTTGTACCGAAGATGGCACATTACGGATTGTGTAACCGCTAACGTCAGAGTTTCGAGCCCTCCCTCTGGCATGGGTGTGTGTATGTTAGCTTAAGTAGTTTGTGAGTCTAGGAACCAATGACCACAAAAATTTCGTCCCTTAGGATTACAAACATTTAATTTTCCCACGAAATTTGCCTATTTCTGCAGCATCGTCAACATGAATGTTATCCCCCAATGATTGTATATAATATGATGGCCTTGGTGTCACACTTTAACAGAAATAAACACATGAATTAATACTTGCACAGTACAGTAAGAAACAAAGCCATTGTTTTCTCTCTCTCTCCCAACCACAAAGCTGACACGTCTTATTTGGTGCTTCTCGTATTTACATTTGCTTCTTTCAAAATCACATCTTTTTTAGGGCTGTATTTTGTGTGCAGAAAGTGCAACTTTAGAGTATAAAAGATACCATGACAAGAAAAGTATTAAATTGATGTAAGAACATTTAACCTACATGACGGGCATAGGAATTGGAGTTTTTTGCGATGGCACCAACTGCTTAAACGGCAATCTCAATAACTTTGACATACCAAATGCTAACACAAAAATTAACCGAACATACTCGCACAACAAAAGCTAAATCAATCGCATTACTTATTAAAGAAAAAATTTATTCTTTGATAGTTATCACATGAAAACAAGTACGAAAGACAGTTATTATTACTTACGAACAGTGGCGTATTTTAAATTCTTTTTTTGTTTTGTTTTAATTTTTACAGTAGATCAAATTGACAGTTAATGTTATTGATTCATACTAATTTAATGCTCAAAATTATAAACATAAAGTGTGTCATTGGTTTACATTTGTTTCATTAGTACACTGGTGACAGAACATAAGCACAAGGGAAAAAATGAAGTAGTTTTTGCAACAGCACATAAAATTTATAGTTTTCATATACAAAACGCCCTGTGAGATACAATACAACAAGGTGGAATTGTTCCCATTGTTCTTTGTTAGGTTGATATTCCAATATATGAGAGCCTTGGCAATTTGATACGTATTTCACAGGGAACAATGAGGCAGAATTAAAGTGTGTGGCGGGAGACATGCTTGAAGACAGTCTGTGTAGTCACTTTGTCCATAAGGCTGTGTTAGCTGAGGAGTCTAAAGTGCCTGCCTCATAAGCAGAATGTCCTGGGTTCGAATTCTGGCCACAGCACAAATTTTAATTCAATGCCTCTCCTTATATTTAATACAATTGAAGCTGTTGAAAAGTTCACAATGTGTTAAGAACAATCCTGCAGTGAAGTAACGAAGGAATCAAGAAAGAGTATGAACACAGACACTTCGTAATAACCTTCATCACCACCAGTATCCTGAATTGCACAATGTAATTGATTCGTAGAAATGCATGGCTGCTTGATTTCAACTCCATTGGCTGAAGCAAATTCCTTGGCTTCTAAGAAAAGCTGGCTAAAAGTATCATCAACATTTTCTCTCATTTCCAGCAATTCCTTTTTGAGATCCCTGGCAACATTGATTAACTGTGCAAAATCTATATCTTGGTGCTGAAGTTGATGACAGATGGATTCACCCAGAGCAAACAGTTCAGAGAATATAACCAAGCAGACAAGAAGATCTCCCCTTTTGTATGAATGCATGAGCCCCTAATGCTTTTACCGACATGGATGCAGCTCCACCATAGTCCTGCACCGAACAATCCTCCCCAGGAGTTGGTTATTAATGCAACTACAGTACTAATCTGATTTTAGATTGCTGCACTAATGTATTTGTCGCATTCACCAGTTCCTTCCAAACTTGATCCTACGTTTTTGGCACCTTTTGCGCAATATTTTAGAATGGCATGAAAGTTACCCATATTCTTATCATCTTGTTTGTCAACTTCAATAGGTCCAAAGTCCCCCTGCCCCCTTAATGCAATCTCCTGGAGTCCACAGAAAATCACCACCTTCATGATAGGGACAATGCATTTTTTATTGTTTTCCACCTGCTCCAACAAGCCTTTTTCCTGGTAGTGTTTTATATCTTTCGTCTTGTTCATCATCATGTGAACAAAATTGTCACCATTGATTATAACAGGCTTATGGTAAGTATTGCTCACATGGTTGTTGAAATATTCAAGAGCATGCTTCTTAAAACTTTGAGGTTAGCAGAGCTCCAACATTTAATGACCACCTTCACCCGAACTTCTCTTAGCCAAAAGTGCACAGTACTAACAGAAGGCACCGTCCTCTTTGGGAGAGTATATTAATTAAAAAATTTCTCCATCCATCTCAGGTTGAACTTATGATATAGGCCACTTTGCAAAGTGAGGGGAAATTTGTAAGTAACGCTGGGCACAAAAAGATTTTGGAAATCTTGTAGCCTCATGTGGTCATCAACTTCTTCGTTACTCGATAGAAAACAATCACCTATGTCATACTTAAGCCTGGTGGTCAATTGTCAGAGTTTGATTTGTCAATGAAAGATGTTGATTTTGCTTCAGGACCCAACAAAGGCAATTTTAAATTAGTAATAATGGTTCTATTGTCTGAAAACAGCCAGGGCAGTAACTGTGGTGGTTCATCCATTTTCTCAGTCTGAGAGGGCAGATTTTCTTCTAGTCGTGGTGTTTTGGAGAAGTACCATCAAACAAGGTGATTTGGGACATTTTTGAGATTATTTTCACTATAACTTTTGTAGGTTTTGTGAGATTTCATTGTTTTTCCATGGAAGTGGCAGGGTATATGCATAACCAATAAAAACCTCCTAGAAACAGAATGCTTATGTTCATCTACTTTTGCCTGAGACAGACAAATAAAGTGTCTGAAATCACCCCATGGACTGGGGTGTATTTTAAATCTCTGTCCACTGTTTCAAAGTGTATGAGGTGATTTGTGACACAAATTGACATTTTTTAACTCTCTTTCTTTCTGTTTGATTTTAGTGGTTTTTAACATATTTTAAGGAATAAGGAATAAAGTCTGAGGTAAGGAATTTCATTTATTAAAGGCTTTTCTATAAATTAATTTGCTACACCAAATATCTCACCCTGATTATTTTTTAAATCTCAGGGTTATAATTACACCGATCTTGAACACATTTCTTATGCTTCTGATTTATCAATAATGTCTTTGACATTTCTTACCTTTATACATTCACAGCATTGTACAAAATCACTCCATAAAGTACACATTTTTGAAGAAATCTCTGTTACTTTGAAACTTTAAGCAAAACTCATGACAAATTGGTACAAAATGAGTCACAATGCGGCAGCCTACTGATCTCATTGGCAACTGACACTGCAATACTTTTCCTCCAGTCTGCTGCCTGTGTTTCTGAGGCTTCCATCCACGCTTGTGTGTAACACTGCCATACAATTCCCCTTGGGGAGCGAAGCTACTTCTGAAGTCGAGGTGTTGTTAACCCACGTTTTCTACCTATAGTATTATGTTATGGTGTTCAGGTGTGTAAGATAAAACACTTATTTAATTTCGCATTTTGGGGGGAGTGGGGAGGGGAGGCTTAAGCCCAGACGCCTGCCCTTAAAAACACCGCTGCTTACGAAATTTACTTATTTTGCTCTCAAATATATTTTGCACCAGTATGTACGTTATTCAGGAGTTGTAATTTCTCATAGTGTTTCATAAAAATCAACTGATGAAGTATTGTGAAAACGAGTTCTTGTTATAATTATTTCCTTTGAAAACTAAATATTTAGTTTTCACCATCCATAAAGTATTTGTGGTGAAGAACACACTTTCTGTAGCAGCAATAGTGCCAGGTACAGCTATCACAAGCCAAGCAACATTTTTTTTTTAAGATCTCTTCAGATGGAATAAGTTGTAAATGTCAATTCGCTTCGCATTTCTCAATCAATAAATTTTTTGTCACATATATTTTTATCATGGTTCAGTTCCTTTAAAAATTGAATTTCACATCTTTCATCAAAAATATTTTGACCAAATTCTGGTAAACTTTTAAGACTTTACTAGACAGACTTACAAATAAGAAGATATTTCACCTGTTTTCAGCACATGAAATGGGTTAATTCATTTTGCAATACAATCAATTAATGTCTTGTTAAATAACCATGAAATATCCAAGGAATCAGACTCTTGCAGCTTGCCAACTTCCAGGAGCAATAATGACTGAATTTTTTAATGCTGGAAGAGCTGCTATTTCATGTGAAGGCATTATGTAGAACCAAACAAAGAAATTAAAAAATAGAGTCTCATTCACTTTTGAGTTAAAGCCTATTTTCTTTACTATAATAATGGAAAGTCCAGGTTGGAATAAATAATATAGTGAGGACAGTTACAACTCACCGCAAAGACGTGGCGACGAGATGCGACAGGCACATATAAAAGACACACACATACAACACATTCAGCTATCGGCCATGGCCTTCCTCAGAAATAGAGCACTCACGCAATCACACAGGCACACAACACAGTCATACAACCATCACCTCCGACTGCCACACTTCGAAGTGTGGCAGTCGGAGGTGATGGTTGTATGACTGTGTTGTGTGCCTGTGTGATTGCGTGAGTGCTCTATTTCTGAGGAAGGCCATGGCCGATAGCTGAATGTGTTGTATGTGTGTGTCTTTTGTATGTGCCTGTCGCATCTCGTCGCCACGTCTTTGCGGTGAGTTGTAACTGTCCTCACTATATTATCTATTTTCTTTACTGTTTGATTATGACCCCATTTATTCTCCATTTGGTTAAGCTGTACGCGTTATTTCAAAACATAAGGTACATTTAGTAAGAAACAGGACAATATACGTCCCGTATTTGTTTTTTCAGGACAACAGGACACTGAGGCCAAATAAGGGATGATCCCGTAAAATACAGGACGTCTGCTCACCCTATTCTAGGATGCCTGTGGTATTATCTGGTGTTTCTATGAGGAGAGAGGCATACAGATAATTTACAAAATCTGTAATTATATTTTTTGTTCCTATTTACAAAAGCATAGTGCTGATGGCACCCTGAGACTACTTTTGTTGTCACAAAAGTTGATGGCACATCATTCATGACAACAATTAAAATTCAGTTACTGTTATTTCTTTGCATTCGCAGATCAATAAGCTGAAAACTCAACACTAAGAGATGCAGGATTATATAAGGAGAAATAGATGGTAAGTTTTATGAGGGGGCTCTAGTTGCACATAATTTGGAAATCTGCAAATATAATTTGTGTGTGATACAGAACAATATTTTGCTGTTTATACTCTTTACTTGAGGTATTTACTTAAAGTGAGACACCAGGGAGCTACCATAATAGTGAAAAAATCATTCTTGTTGCCGTTTCATATAGTGTGTGATCACCTTGGACAACCAGTACAGTAGCACACCTGTGTAGCATGGACAGTATGAGGTTATTAGTCAGCTCAGGAGTATACAAGGTGGAATGCGGGTGTGGGGAAGTATACATAGGTGAGACAGGGAGGGCAGTGGCAATGTGCAAACGCGAACATGAACGCTACATTCGATTAGGCCAACACAGTAAATCTGCAGTAGCCAAAACCAGCAAGATTGCAGCAAAAAGATAAAATTTAGTGAAGCCAGAATACTCGCCAAGCAACCAGGGATGGTTAAACGTAAGAGAAGGGAAGCCATCGAAATTGTAAAACACCCTAATAACATGAACAGAGAAGATGGACTCAGGCTTGCCCCCTCTTGGCTACCAGCCATCACAGTGAAATACGCCGCACTGACAACACGCAAGTGTCACTAGTAAGCAAGCAACTACCACCGCGCGGCCCACAGCCAGCAGGAGAGAAACGGAAGCCCTTACCCCATTCGCCGATGGACACCAATGATGTCTTGCTATGCAAGAAGCAATAGGCAATGGCTAACCCCCACTCCCTCTACCTCAGCATCCGATCATAATAAAGTTTCCATTTTTCCGCCAAAATTCCACAAATAACATCGCTGATTTTAAAAAATTATGATGTAATGTCTAATTAAAAGTAAATATAAAGTATAGTAACAACCAGCTCACGTCAATATATCCAGATGAAGGCCACTGTAATGTTGGCCAAAATGTTGGTTATTTAAGTAATAGCCTTCTTACATCATGACGCGGTACAACAACCAGAAAACTTTTATGTCATGTGACTCTGGCCGCGGAAGCCTGCATAATAACTTTAGTTTATAACAGTTGCAAAGAGAGTAATATAATACCATCATTGTTGATGTAATGAAATACATCACAGCTGTGTCCATCACCAGTTCCAGGTTTTAATCAACTTTTCTCAGTGATCAGTGTTATTGTGCATAGCAAATATTCTGAAATTCAGTAAGGTAACATCTGGATTCTGTGTTTGTTATTTGCCAGAGAAGGAATTAACACGTACTGATTATTCCAGGCAGCAAGTCTATATCATCCCAGAATGATAGAATTTCACCCCAGGGTTGTAGAATTTCGTCTACTAAAGTTAAATGGGTTTTAATGTTCACAATTATTATGTATGTTCAGCTGTACTAATTTAACTATGTGACACATACCTGAAAAATAAGGCTTTGTTACCTCATTTTTCATCTTTATTTTATGATTATTTTTTACTGGTTAGTGAACTAGCTGAATATTACAATGCCATTTGTCCATCAGTACTTTTCTGCGTGTATTTCATTTGCTTTTTAGTCTACTGTAATTAGCTGGAGATATCTCCAGTTTGTTATTATAACTTTTAGCCATTGGTTCTGCAAGAGAACTGTTTGTCTCATTTTCTACAGGACAGTACTATTATGCAATAAGTATCACATTTCAGGTGCAAGTATTTCAATTTGTTTCAACCACTATATATATAACTGTTTCACCAAGTGATCATTTAATTACACCTTAACATTTATGTCCTAAAAATGACATTTTAGTGTTTTGCTGATTTTAGGGAGAAAAGGAGTACTTTTATAACATACTGGTTAAGGAATGCATAAATAAATATAATGTTTAAATTTTTATATTTAATAAGGTACAAATATATGTTCCTCGATTCTGATAAACATTACACATATTTCTGTCACAGCATCTATCATACACAACAAAGGCACAAACGTCTTTTGGAATATAATATGCAATTCACATTTTATGTACAGCAGTACAAATATTACAAGTACTGAATAAGAGGATTTACTGCTATAATCTTTACTAAAGCTTACAATCTGCAATCAGATTTAAATCTAAAATGTATCAAAAATAAATTTAGTTCAAGCTTATAGTTACAAGGAAAGCATTAAAAATTCACATATGACATGCTGGTTCAGCAATTTCCACAGCTTGACAACTGCAACTACACAGCTAATACACTGATTTTTGCTCCACAATCTGGGCAGTTCCTTTCATGTGAAACTCCTCCGTGATGGTTTCCAATAAGCATTAGGTCTTTTGAACTGGTGACCATATGTTATTGTTGCTGTACCCACAAACCCTCTTCCAACAGCTTCATTATCAAATTTCACATTTGCAGGACAGACTTTGTTCAGTTCTTCCAAAATTTCTTTTACTTTCTGATCCTGTAATGGTGTAAATACTCCAATACACAATACTTCTTGCATGGCTTTTTTGTGTAAATCCTTAATAACTTTAGAAGTGAGAGATGATGTGAAGTCAATGGTGCTCTCTAGTCTACAGAGCTGGGATATTCTCACAAATCTGTTTATTTCTAGATTAAAATCAATAACCTGCTGACTCATATGTATATTCCTTGTTCTCAGCAAAGAAACTAACACGTCAAATTGTTTCAAAACTTTTTTTAAAGAGTTTTTGTATGACTCAGAAATAAACAGGGTGTGGTGCGTAACACGGTAATCAAAGCATTTCAGGGCTTCCAGAAGTTTTGAGACAAAGTCTATTTTAATGGATAGTGAGTCAAGGTCCATTTTCGAAAGAAATGATTTATTCTTCTTATTTTTAGGTTGCAGATTTGAGTATAGGAAACCTAATATCTTCTTCACTTCAGTGCTCCCATCTGTAAAAATATTCAAAATCAACATTACATAAAACAAAAGAAAAAACTGAATACATACCATGAACAAAACTGACAAATAATTTAATGATATTAAGAAAACAATGCAAACCAAATGTGTTTTTTGGTGCATTATTTACCTGCAGACTATGAATCCAAACATCATAGATTCGATCACTGCCAGGTCGTGGGATTTTTATCTATTACTTTCCAATTCTTTCACCCCTGGTAATGTTGCTGAAGCCAAAAATGTTGAGTAGCACAGTGTTTCAGAATCCACGGTAAACTGTATGTCCCCTTTAACTGGCTGGGTGAATCAGTTTGAAGGTGAGAGAAAGGCAACAGCATACCACCTCCAAACAGGACCATCCCTAGTAAAGCTCTGTAGTGCTATGGTGTTTTATGTTGATACAATCTAACTCATTAAATTCTTACTATTAATTTCTACTAGTTCCAGGCATTGCCAGGGTGTTTATTTATTCCTTTCTTATGACAGTCCAATTCCATCTACTCTCTCTGTCTATTGCTTTATACCCTATTCATTTCAGTTTCATTCTACTTCAATAAAATAGTTTTCCAGGTTTGTAGAGTGGAATATTAGGAAACTGTGAAATGTACTGTGAATGGAGTTGGTGGTAAAGATGTAATTAATTACAACATCATGCATATTGAGGCAGATTTTTAAGCATTTTATTGTTTCTGGTGCCATGTGCACGATGTCTACAACATAAGTTGCAAATAGAGTAGGTAATAAGGATGCACTAAGTCATAAGGTCATGCATGATAAGTTGCAAATAGAGTATGTAATAAATGAAACGTCGTGGATGATGGGGCAGTATTTGTGACCTTATTGTTTGTGACCAAATATCTCATGAACTATGTTACATACTATGATGTAATTATGGAGGTACATTCAATGATCTGTGTGTATACTGTCTGTAAAAGTCTTGGAAATACAATTAGTAATGTAGAAGTAATAAATTGTAACAGCAAAAAAGTAGTGAATGATAAAATTCTTTCCTTTCATCATTTCCCTGGGATTGTCGGTGAGAAAAAAAATATCATAAATGTTTGAAACTATGTGTAACAATATTACTAAAAAGAGATAAGAGTGGCTGGCAAGTAGTTACCTCATCTCAGTACCGCAGAATTGGTGATATTAACACAAAAAAGATGATAATAAACATAGATACAAGCTTTCAGAAATCTTTCACAAAGCCTCCAGGCAAGAGAGTAAAGGGGGGGGGGGGGGAGGGAAGAAAGGTGACAGATGCGGTAGGTTACAACCTAGACCTGGCGTGGTGCCACTGGTGATGTCTTACATGCTGCCAAATACCCTTTTGTAACCCTGCGCAAACTTTATTTGTATGGTGATCCATTCACTGTAGCTCTTCTGATTGGTACTCAGTAATTAAATTTTTGTCTAAATTTTCTCTCCTTTTTGCCCCTCCCCCCTAAACCAATGTGTAATGTAGAACTCACTTCCCCCTTTTTCTCATATCTATGTCCAATGTAACCAATTTAATCAGAATATAATTCAATCCTATAACACAGAACCTACAGTCTTTCCACAAACATGGGGCCTAGGTTCTGAATAACTTTTTCTTTTGTCCACCTTCTTCTCCCCCCCCCCCTCCCTCCAACTTAAAAAGAAAAAGGTTTCCAAAACTTAGTAGCTATGTTTATTTTCATCTTTTTTGTGTGTCTATCAGCAGTACTGAGATGAGGTAGTGTTGTCCAGAATAAGTGAGCTTGTTTTAATGAGTTGGACGATGTGTGATTGAACACTTGTTCTATAATGCAAAGACTCAAAGAGTTTGTATATGTTACTTATATGTAAATTATATCTTTGCTGTGTTGTTCTGTTATGGTTACAGTCTGGTCTTTATTATATGTTAAAAATGAAAGTTGTTCGCTTTGTAACTCCGTTTTGGTTTCACGTTCTATTTGTCCTGATAGATTGACTTACTGCGCTAAACCAACTAATCCAACAAGTTATGGGCCCAGGTCCCAAAATAACTTATTAATTTGCCAGGATAAAAGAAACATTATTCTCGTGAAGTCTGGTCTTCAAATCACGTTCAGTTACATCAACTAAGTCTTTCAGCATTCAAAAGTTTGATAGAAGTAATTTTCAACTATGGAAATACCAAATGGAAATTATTTTTCGGGCTGAAAAGGTACTAGACGTTGTTAACGGACAGAAGGTAAGACCAACTGAAGCTGAAGCCGCACAGAATGAGTGGAATGAGTCAAATGCAAAAGTAATGCTTTTCATCTCTTCAGGAATGGAATTTGATCAGTTACAAACAGCGATGTCGTGTTCTAATGCAAGCGAAATGTGGAAGCGACTTAAAATAATTCAGCGATCAGCAATAAACAAAGTAGCACTTAAGCAACAGTTCTTTAACTACAAAATGACACTTACTGATACAATTGTGCAGCACGTAAGTAAAGTAGAAGCACTAACTAGTCTCTTACAGATGTTGGTGAATCAGTGGGAGAGACAGACAATATTACCAAAGTCCTACGTGGTCTTCCAGCAAAGTATGGATCGTTTATCACAGCATGGGATTTGTATGACGAAAGTAAGCAAACCTTTGACAATCTGACAGCAAGTTTGTTGAAAGAAGAGCTGCGGTTATCTCAAATGGAGGAAGAAACTGGTACTGCATTTGCTGCTAACACTCATAACAAGGAAAATAAACCTTGTTTTGACCAGGTAATGAAAAATTCTGCTTTTATTGCCATGAAAAGGACATTATAAGACAGAATGTAGAAAAAGACTAGCAAAAGAGTCAAAATAAGGTAAGGAACAAGAGCATCAGGCTCTGAGTGCTGAAGTAAGAAATATTTTAGCCACCAATTGCGATAAGGTTTGTAACAACATGAGCCTCTGTCTACTGTAGTATATGATACCTCTCTTTACTGAAGCCCAGGACACCCTTCTTTCCTTGCAGTAAAGTTTATGATACCACCTTTCCCTGTAGTAAAGTTTACGATATCACCTTTATTATAACAACTACATAGTTTGTCACTAAGTATTTACCTAATTTTATTCCCATAAATAAAATTTGTAGTAATTACTGCTTTTATGCCCATTACTAAATTCCTATAACTTTGTAATACTTATTTTTTTATATTCCCATTATTAAACCTCAATAATTTCGTAATACTCATTTACCTTTGTTCCCATTATTAAATCCCAGTAATTTCATAGTATTTATTTTGTCTCATTTCCTTTATTAAAATTAGATTGATTTGATTTGATTCTTTCAGGGAAGCCAAAACAGTCTTGGTCTAACCCGCCACTGTCCGCACCGAAACTAAGTTTATTGTGCGGTATCGCTTCCTGTATGTCTAGTAAAGCCAACCAATGCCCTTGAACAGTGCAAGGAGCCCCTTTACCAGTTCTTTATTAGACACAATTTCTTTGGGTCTGGTTGTCCCAAATGTTCTGTGCCTTTTACTCTCCAATGCAATGCATTCGAAGATCAGATGTGATGCAGTTTCATCACCGTCATCACAGATCCTACATTTAGAGCCCTCTTCTGTTATTCCCATTGTATGTAGGTGTTTTTTGAAATTCCCATGGCCTGTCAGCAATCCAACCATTGAGTCTAATCTCTCTCCTGTTCAGACCCGGGATTGCAGAGCTTCTTTTAAAACATGGCTTTGGCATCATTACCTTGCCATGTTTTTGTTGATGGACTTTGGTCCAATATTCTACGTTCTGTCTTCTGAGCCAATTACGTAGCTCCAATTTTATCATTGCCTTGGTGATCCTGGCTAATCTGTCGACATGTTCGTTGCCACTGATCCCCGAGTGGCCAGGGACCCACAATAGGTTTACTCTATTGCTTTTCCTTAGCTCTACCAGAACCCTGTGACATTCTGCAACAATTTTAGACCTTGATGTAGGAGCTGCCAGTGATCTCAGGGCTGCCTGGCTGTCTGAATAGATATAGATGCTACGATCTTTGTAACACCTACGCAAATTCCACACATGCCCTGATGGCAGTGATTTCGGCCTGGAATACTGAGGCTGCACCCCGTATACCCCAGCCCCAATGCATTGGTCTGATTTCGACCCGTCAGTGAACCAGACAATATCCCCCGTACGGTGTCGAACTATTTTCTCCCACTGCTCCCTACTTCCAATTGTTACATTGAAAGGCTTGTTGAAGCAGTATGGGGTTATAGTATAGTCGGTTGGCATTTCCCCAACCTTTCCTATATTTACCAAAAATTAGATTAATTTCATAGTATTTTTGGCCTGACCAAATGTCAGCACAGATTGTAATTTAAAGCTGTTGCTACATCTAATTGTCACTGTATCTAACAGTCAATCATTGCAGTTCATTGTAGAGCGAATTATTTAACATCAACTTAACAATAAGAATCCTCATTAATATAATAAGACAAAACTATTTAATCATGTATTTGTTATTCTAGTTCCTTCATATTGTAAATTACAAAAACTTATTGTGTATAAAAGAATCCATTCGCATAATTACATTGTGATAATTAAGTAATACATCATATTGTCAATGATTGTTAATAACATAATAAATAGAAGTTAAGTGTGGGTTTTGTAGCTCAGTGTTAGATCAGTATCATCTCAGTGTCATCTTGATGCTACTGGAAATGAAGGTGGAACATGTCTGGAAGAAAATGTATCATTTAAAACACCCCTTTACAAATTTAGCTTAACTTTGAGTTTACTTTAACGAGAAATTTATAATTAAATGTGGCGATCACCCAGTTCAAATAGGGATTGTCATACAGTGCAGTGTCAAAATATATGACCTTTTGCAAAGAATGGTTCTCAGTACTCAAACCAGTGGGGAAGTTTGAAGTTACAGTTCAAATAGGTGATAACTCCATTGTCTATGCAGAAGGCGTTGGGTCAGTTGAATTACATGCATTAGTGAATGGTGTATGGGAATCCAGAACATTAAAGGACACTTTGTATGTGCCTGATTTAAAGAAAAATTTATTTTCAGTGGGAGCAGTAACCACAAAAGGGGTACATGTTACGTTTAATAATAATAGATTGAAGTGTTCAATAAGAAGCTAGTGGCTAGTGGTGTGTAAGCAGAAAACCAGTGTTATATTCGATGAATAACATGGAACAGGCAAACTGTACATCATCAGATTTGGCAGTTTTATGACATGAGAGGTTGGGACATGTCAATTTCGAAAGCTTGAAGAAAATGTCTGACTGTGAGCCATGTCAGTATGGAAAGATGAAAAGAAGATTGTTTGCTACAAAGTTGGATTCTAGATCTAATGTATCTGGGGAGGTTATTCATGTAGATCTTAGTGGGTGGATGAAAGACTCATCACTTGGAGGTGTACATTTGTATGCAGTGTTTAAGGATGATTGCTCTTCTTACAGATTTGTGTATTTTCTCAGAAGCAAATAGGACACTTTTTCTGTTTTTCTGGAATGTCAAAGACTGATCGAAAAAACAGACGGGAAACAAAATTAAAGTTCTTAGAAATGACAATGGGACTGAATTCACAAATAGACAATTTCAAGATTACTTCAAGAAAAATGGAATAATACACGAGAAGACAAGTCCTTACACACCTCAACAAAATGGGCAAATAGAGCGAGAAAACAGGTCTCTTGTTGAGTGTGCACTCACTATGCTATTAAGTACAGATCTGTCACTTGAATTTTGGGCTGAAGCCATAAATTGTGGAGCATATATTCTAAATCGATGTCCATGCAAAGCAAATAATGATGTAACACCATATGAAAAATGTCCATCTCTGAAGCATATGAGGAAATTTGGATCAGCAACATATGTACATGTTCCAAAACAATTTAGATCCAAATGGGATAGTAAGTCAAAGAAATAGATTATGGTTGGCTATGATAGATACAGTACAAATTACCGGCTATACAATCCTGAGTCTAAGAAGATTACAATCTCCTGCAATGTGTCATTCAATGAAGAAGAAACTCGTGGCCTAAATGTGGAACAGCAGTAAGTTGTATTTCATTTTGGAGAAGACATAGAAGAAGAATCCGATAAAGATAATAATAACAAACAAATAAATGAAACGGAGAAGATCAATCTGAGAGATCGTTCTAAACTACAAGCACCTGTTTATTTTCAAGATGAAAACATAGCTTGTTCTGCTATTATTATTGAGCCTCAGACTTACGAAGAAGCGATGGAATCAGAAGAATTGTCAAAGTGGAAGAAAGCTATGGAAGAAGAAATGGCATCCTTGAAAAAGAATGAAACTTGGGACTTGGTACGTCTACCAGATAATCATAAGACAATTGACTGCAAATGGGTCTACTGAGTAAAGCAGAATTCTGAAGGAAAAATTGATCATTTTAAAGCAAGACTATGTGCTAAAGGCTACTCACAAAGAGAAGGTATAGATTATGAAGAGACTTTTTCTCCTGTGGCCTAATATGAGTCGATCCGGATTTTATTAGCAGTTGCAGCCTTAAAAGACATGGAAATAAGACAGTTTGATGTCAAGACTGCATTCCTTAATGGAGATCTAAAGGAAGAAGTCTATATGAAACAACCAAAAGGGTTTGATGTAGAGAACTCAATTTTAGTCTGTAAATTGAAAAAGAGTCTGTATGGTCTAAAACCGTCTCCATGCTGTTGGAATCAGAAATTTGTTCAATTTATGACAAAGTAT
The DNA here is from genome assembly GCA_026315105.1 of Locusta migratoria. Classification (NCBI taxonomy): domain Eukaryota; kingdom Metazoa; phylum Arthropoda; class Insecta; order Orthoptera; family Acrididae; genus Locusta; species Locusta migratoria. The sequence goes on along the minus strand of CM048745.1, from coordinate 270,698,783 downwards.
GGATTTAAGCAACTGAATGCAGACAAGTGTGTATTTCATACTCTAGCAGATGACCTAGGTGTTTACTTAGCACTGTATGTGGATGATGGATTGCCATTTTGCAAGTCTTTAAAAATATTGGAGAACATCTTGACAGCCCTGGGCGAAACATTTGAAATTACAGTGGGCAACGGAAAATACTTTTGTGGATTGGAAATAGAATATGATCCATTCACAAAAGAAATTTATATAGGCCAACAAAGATACATCAAGAATAATCTTAAAAAGTTTAACCTGGATGAGTCGAAACCAAAGTACACACCTTTTGATTCTGGAACTGTGTTGCACAGTGGGCAATGTCCTACAAATGAATATGAGATAAACGAGATGAAGAACAAACCATATCGGCATAGTTGACAGCTTAATGTTCGCAGCAACAGTGTCGCGACCAGATATTATGTTTGCAGTGAATGTAGTAAGCAGATTTCTACACAATCCAGGACTTCAGCATTGGCATGCTGTCAAAAGTATTATGAAGTATCTGCAAGGAACCAGAGCCAATTTTACGAAACTGGTGATCTATTCTGATGCAGATTTTTCGGGTGACTATGACACTCGTCGGTCAACAACGGGCTATGTGAGTCTGTTGGCACACATGGTGCTCACGTCGGCAGAAGTGTGTGTCAAGATCGTCAACAGAGGCTGAGTACATAGCTGCTTCTGATGCAGCAACTGAAATCATATGGTTACGTGGTTTTCTAAGTGAACTGAGTTTTAAGTAAGCAAAACTGACTTCACTCTATGTCGACAATCAAAGTGCAATTTGCCTAATTAAAAATACAGAAAATCACAAACGCACTAAGCATATCGACATCAAATATCATTATATATGGGAACATGTTGAAAACAGTTTGTATGTTCAATCAGAGGAACAATTAGCAGATATATTCACAAATCCTTTGACCAGGGACAAGTTTGTAATCAATAGAAGGTCATTGTCAATTACTTCAAGAAAAGACTCACTGAAACAAGAGTGGGAGTGTTGTCCAGAATAAGTGAGCGTGATTTAATGAGTTGGGCAGTGGGTGATAGAACACTTGTTCTATAATGCAAAGACTAAAAGAGTTTGTATATGTTACTTAAATGTAAATTATATCTTTGCCATTTTGTTCTGTTATGATTACAGTCTGGTCTTTATTATACGTTAAAAATAAAAGTTGTTCGATTTGTAACTCCGTTTTGGTTTCACATTCTATTTGTCCTGATAGATTGACTTACTGTGCTAAACCAACTAATCCAACAGGTAGGTACTGACCAGCCACTCCATCTCTCTTGAAAATATTTCTGCTTCTCATTGGAGAGTTTCCGACAGTTTAATAAAAAATTATGAGTAAAGTTTGCTGAAAGTCATTAAGTACTCTTATTCTCAAGCAGTGGATGAATAAACTTACTTCCCATGTTGTGGTTTCTTATCACAAATTTAAATGTTTACGACATCATATCTCCTGGAATGTGTGGTAGGTAGCTCTGAATCTCATAGCAATTGCTGTCTGATAGTAGGTAATATTGTACCAAGTTTGGTTAAAATTGTGCATTAGTTTTGGGGAAAGATGTGGAATGTAACTACACAACATATATATACATTTTTAGAATGTGTGTTGATTAGTTATGTGTTACCCTTTCCCCCCTACTTCTCTTCAACATTGTAAGTGACATTCATCACAACAAGGTGGAATGATATAGCTAACCTGAAAATGCAAATGGTTTTGTTTATTGTGTGGTTATTGTTTTATAAATAGGACTGTGTCACTAGAGTTCATAAAAAAGAATTTTTTATGATTTACATTGCATTGAATACATATATTTCGTTTTGCATAAATCTGCACACACCAACGCAATAGGAATTCCTGTATTAACTATAACCTTACAAAATCTTAACTTGCCATATAAAAATGTGTATTCTTGCATCTGTAACGCACATGTCCGAAATGTCATAGGATGTTGTTGTTTTGAGGCAAAGACTCTCATACTGTAAAGATATGACTCACTGCCAATACTTGGGCAGATAGTAATTTTATAAAAATTTGTTTTTATTGTTGTTTATTGAAGGCTAATAACTACTTGTAAATTCATTAGAATATTATTAACGAATTTCAATGCAGTTATTAAATCATTCTGAGCAACATTTAGTGACAGAAATATTGTAATTTTCATGAAGGTTAGATGTTTGTGAGCCTGTGAAGAGTCACCTGACGTGACGTCACAGGCAGATGTTTTTCTATTTAAACTGCATGGCGTCTGCCAGCAAGGCAGAGCAGAACAGAGCAGTTTTTTTGGTACAATATGAGTAGAAGTTTGTGAGGAGAAGTTGTTGTAAAACTAAGTACTCAGTTGGTAACGTGATGTAAAGTACGGAGAACTTTTTTTATCTACAGCAAGAGCTTCATTGCGGGAATACATTAGTGTCGACCATGTATGTATAAGACTTTGAGCAACATTTGACCGACCCTTTACCCCACATGAAACCCTTCAATTATGACATAAATTTGATTTCCTGTTCCTGTTTAGTATTTTCTTGACTTTTTGAAATGTTTTCAAAGTAAGGTTTTGTACAAAAAGCCTGCAAATCTCTTGCTATTTTTCATATAACAAAGTTTCCATGATGTTATCAAATTATAAGTATTTTAATTTTATACGTTTTTTGTGTAACAACTTTTTTCCAACACTTTTATTATGTAAGTTTGTAAAAATTACTTTTCCTTTGGGATAAATAATTGATTTTTTGAAGCCAATGATAGATCTGACTCCACAGATTGATGTAATAATGCACAGACAGATAAAAATGAAAACCAACTTGGGGTGGTGTAACTGCTACTGAGTGACCACTTTGAATGCTGCAAGTACCTGAAAGTCAAAATAACCCTGACAAAAATGTGATTTAATGTTCCAGTGTGGGGTGGTATTGGGTGACAAGAAGGACACTCTTTTGTGACTGGTTATTGGGATTGGAGGGATGATTGGTGGTCTGTGGGTAATGCCATGGGAAACCTGTTTGCAGACTTGGTCAGGAGGGTAACGCTTGTGTGTGAAGACCTTTGTGAGGCCTTCGGCATATTGGGTAAGGGACTTCGCATCATTGTAAATTTGCCATCCACGGGTGGCAAGGCTGCATGGAAGGGATTTTTTCATGTGGAATAGATGGTAGTTGTCAAAGTGCAGGTACTGTTGTTAATTACTAGGTTTAATGTGGACAGAGGTTTAGATGGAGCTATCAGTGAGGAGGAGGTTAACATCCAGAAAGGTGACTTGCTGGGTTGAGAAGGACCAAGTGAAACTGATGGGGGAGAAGAGATGAGGTTGTGAAAGGATAGGGGGTCCTGGCCCTGAGTCCAAAACATGAAAAATATCATCAATGAACCTGGACCAGACAAGGCATTTGGAATTTTGAGAGGCTAAGAAGGTTTCCTCTAAATGGTTCATAAATAGGTTGGAATAGGAGATTGCCATAAGGGTATCCATGACTGTGGCACGGATTTGTTGTTTACTTTTCTTTCAAAGGAAAAGTAATTGTTTTTTAGGATGTAATTGGTTAGGATTATAAGAAATGAGATATAAGGGTTGGAGCTTCAAGGACTTGAAAAAGGTAGTGTTTGAGAGCAGCAAGACCATGGGCTGGAATAGGAAGTGCTGGTTGGGTGGATTGGGCAGGTTTTGGACTGGAGTCTTCCCTAGGGCTATGATCCCTGTGGTAAGGAGTTGGGGTTGGGAGTGTGTAGTGTAACAAATAATTTAGCTGTATACTATGACACCATTCCGCCACGAGATGTGCGGAATCACTATATATAGATAAGTAAATATAAAGGAATTTTACTGTCTGTTGTGTGCTCGTGTGTGCAGGTACGAGGGCGTGAGCAGGTGAGGCTGCCGAAGACAGTATTGTGGCTGAAGAGAAGAGGCCGTGCAGATTGTGACTGGCACGCAGTTTCAACATGATACCACAGTTCATCAAGAGTAGTCACTGGCGTATTGTAATGAGCTAGTTGCTTGGCCACCATTGACCAGACGTTTTCAATTGGTGAGAGATCTGGAGAATGTGCTAGCCAGGGCAGCAGTCGAACATTCTTCGTATTCAGAAAGGCCCGAACAGGACGTGCAAGATGCAGTCATGCATTATCCTGCTGAAATGTAGGGCTTCGCAGGGATCGAATGAAGGTTAGAGCCATGGGTCATAACACATCTGAAATGTAGCAGCAACTGTTCAAAGTGCCATAGATGCGAACAAGAGGTGACCAAGATGTGTAACCAATGGCACCCCATACCATCATGCCAGGTGGTATGCCAGTATCGTGATGACAAATACATGCTTCCAATGTGCATTCACTTTCATGTCGCCAAACACGGTTGCGATCATCATGATGCTGTAAACAGAACATCGATTCATCTGGAAAAAAAAAGAAGACATTTTGCCATTTGTGCACCCAGGTTCGTCACTGCATACACCATTGCAGGTGCTCCTGTCTGTAATGCAGCATCAAGGATAACCGCAGCCATGGTCTCCGAGCTGATAGTCCATGCTGCTGCAAAATCATCGAACTGTCAGATGGTTGTTGTCTTGCAAACGTCCCCATCTGTTGACTCAGGAATCGAGACGTGGCTGCACGATCCATCACAGCCAAGTGGACATGATGTCTGTCATCTCGACTGCTAGTAATACAAGGCCATTGGGATGCAGAACGGCATTCCATATTGCCCTCCTGAACCCACCGATTCCATATTCTGCTAACAGTCATTGGATCGCGACCAATGCAAGCAGCAATGTCGCAATACGATAAACTGCAAACACGATAGGCTACAATCCGATCTTTATCACAGTCGAAAACGTAATGGTACGGCAACGTTGGTGAACTGCTGTCTGTGTATGAGAAATTGGTTGGGAACTTTCCTCATGTCAACACGTTATAGGCTTCACCAGTGGCGCCAACCTTGTGTGAATGGACTGAAAAGCTAATCATTTGCATATCACAGCGTCTTCTGCCTGTTGCTTAAATTTCACGTCTGTAACACGTCATCTTCATGATGTAGTAACTTTAATGGCCAGAAGTGTATTAAATTTTTGCCTTCAGTAGATGTCCCTCATTTCAGGGCATGATGACAAATAATGAAAGCCCTGACAAAGGATATGATTCAGTTGTTTCAGTCCAGAGTGGTATTAAGTGACAAGAAGGACATTCCTTTGTGATTGGTTATGGGGGTTGGAGGGAGGATAGGAGATATATACCAAATTCAATCCCTTGCATTCCCGCAGTTGGAGCATTCCAGACACCACCTCCATAAAATATCCAGACTGTTGACATCTTACTGCCTCCTTGGTGCACCACTAGTCAACTCCTATCCCACCCAAAATGTTCTTCCCTATGAGCTCCCCCATAGCACCTAGATCTTGCCTCGCAGACCTTTTCCACTTGCCACAGCCCCCAAAAGTCCCCACATACAATCCACAATACCCAAAAACTAAACAATCCCAGAATACTGCTGTTAACTTTTTTGCCAAAACCTTCAACCCCACAGAAGTTTCAGTTCTATCCAAAGGCCTCACCTTCAGCCCTACACCAAAATTTAACCATGTTGGGCTTGTCAAAAACCTCCTCTCCTTCTGCTGATCCCTACAGTGGAATTACCATTTTCTACACCAATCCCTACAATCAAAGCCAATCTAACTTCAACATTGAACCCTGCCTCTCCCAATTCATACCACCATCCAACTGTGACCCTCCCTCACTCCCACAAGTCTGTTGATAAATGAAGCACTGCTTCACCTGTTGTGGCCCTGCCTTGTGTGTGTGTGGGGGGGGGGGGGTGTAAAGGGTTGATTTTGCATTGGAGTTGGTTGAAGCATTATTACTTACACATACCTTCTGAAGAAAATAAAGGAAGGAGGTAAAGGATGGAATAATAAGGGTCTGAAATCACTTACACATGAGGTCATTAGAGAGCGTACATGACCACGGACTATGGAAGGACAGGTAATAAAAATAGCCCTCAACTTTTTGAAGCAGAAATTTCAGAATTTTCTCTTACAGTTTAGGGAAACAACTGAAAATCTAAATCATACAGGAATTTCATTTCACCCTTTGGATCTCTGAATGTGAGATATTTACAACTGAGTCACCACAAGTCTTCCAAGCATCAAATGGGAAAAAGTACACAAATTTGTAGTAATGATATACAAAAAGACCCATACATATTCAAATAAATCATTGCCATCGATACTAGGATATTACTTACCTCTTACTTCACGTGGGATAAACAGTTTTTTCAATGCATTAATCAACTGAAATTTCTTTGTAATATTTTCTTTAGTATTACCAAACAGGTTTTCCTTTATATTGTTGATATCCTTATATGAAATTTTCAAATAATTTAAGAAGCGTGAGGTTCTTCTGATTGGTGTTTTGCACACAGGACATCTTTTCAAGAAAAATGCATCATCTTTCTTCTTCAACCACTCATCTAGTGCCTTGGATTCAATGGTGTGTCTGCAGTCAGCCAAATAGACAAATCTGCAACAGTGAAACATAACTGATGATACTTAAAATAATGAAAAACAAAGTAAATAATTGCAGCTATTACATCCTCAACTTTAACTTAAAGTGAATTGCAATTATATGTCAGTTGTCTTTTCTTTGGGATGAGACTGAAAGAACAGAAAACAGACACAATTATATATGGCAATTTCATCAAAAGTATACATAAGACATCCAACCCCTTGCAGGAATACAGGTACAGTAGTGAACATGAGGGAAACAGAATGCAGGTCACTACTACAGTAGTGTAGAGCAATTTGAGGATTTTGGTAGGAAAGGACGCATTTCTGGTAAGTGAAGTGGTTAAGAGGACTACTCACATAAAGTGAGAAATCTGGGTTCAAATCCAGGTCAGGCACTAATTTCAATGCTCTGGGACAGTCTGCAAGTCAAAATCTTACACTTCATAAAGTGAGACAGTTTTAATGACTTTACAAAATTCAAATGTTTGTAGAGCTTATGGGACTTAACTACAGGGTCATCAGTTCCTAAACTTACAAACTACTTATGAACTAGCTAATACTAAGGACAGCACAAACATCCATGCCCGAGGGGGGATTCAAACCCCCGACCGTAGTGGCCATGCAGTCCGTGACTGGAGCACCGCGGATTGCTTGGCCACCGCAAATGACATTACACAAAAATTAAAAATAGTCTGCACACATTCTGAAGACAGTAGATCAAAAGTGTTTAAACTATGAGTCACTCACTGACTAACAAAGAGTATTATAGATATTGGTCACCCAAGAACAACTGTTGTATTTGTACAAAATTTAAAATACATATTTCTAAACTGTTGAAATTAATGTTAAATAAATCTTCAATTGATCATTTAATGTAAAAATTTATATTGCAATGAGAGACTGGATAAAAATATTTAACTTGTTTTGTGTTAAGAGAGCATCAACATTTTCACATGAGAAAAATTTTTAGTGAGGAAGGTGGAATGGGGGCTGAGGCTGCTGGTTCTCCACTTTTCTGTCAGTCTTTTAAACAAGAACAGATTTGCCTTTTTTGTGCTTTGACAGAAGTAATTTAGCTGGTAATTTTTACACTATTCATAAGTGTACAAAAGTAGTTGCTAACCACAACTTCATACACTTGACATAATAAAACTTATTTTTTAACATAGAATTTATTAACAATATAAAACAAGCATCCTTCATCAGTAAATATCTTTCTGCATATTTTACCTCTTGTACCAGAAGGCAAAACACCTAATACATGTGTTTATGATTCTTCTGAAATGTGTGATTGTGCACATAATTCGAAGAGTGAGACAAATTATTTTCGATATCTTTCGACTTGAGGGTAGTAAATTGTGGCTCAATCATGATAGAGAACAAATTTAGACCATAATCTAATGGGCTGAGGTTGGGTAGTGGCATCTCAACCACATAGGGTGACAAATTTGGCTCATGCTCTACTGAATCAACAATTGGTAAAATTACCGAGTCAACCAATAGACAAACTATTTTATAATTTGGGCGTCAACAGCTTAAATACATTATTGTTAAGAAATTTCAGAAGGTAACACAGACAATTATGCCAGGATTCCTTTCAATCAATTTTCATAATCCCGTCTTTTATACCTTTATTAGGTAACAACCAGTTTCATACCATTGAAGGTGCATCTTCAGGTATCTGGATTAATGGAAAAACTTATTATACACATGGTTCATAATAACTGGTATTTATAAAATTAGAAAAACTTGCTATACACCAACCTTCCTTAGTACATGAGGTGGGAAGACTTATTATGACATCCCAATATTCATGTTGAGTGACTTTCATACCCACTAGGTTTAATCAACAGTGACTTCAACCCTATAGACATCCACTTAATGATGTCACATACAAACCTAATTACCTTTTGATAACTTTAAGGAAGGGACCCACTAAACTCAGCACCCAACATGAATACTGGATTGGAACATCATAATAAGTCTTCCCACCTCCTGTTCTAAGAAAGGTTGATGTATAGCAGGTTTTTCTAATTTTGTAAATATTAGTTATTATAAACCATGCATATAATATGTTTTTCCATTGGGGAAGGAAGGAAATGTCACTAACAATTATGAACAAAATTGTATACTAAGTCTAGTTGTAACATACTTTGTGACTTAATAAGGTGAACATGTGGGGGAGGAAAGGTATTGAATCACATAAGGTACATATCCTAGTGAACATGCTCAAATTTAAACATTATACGTAGTCATACAATGATAGTGGTTATATATGAACCTAACTAGTGGAATAACATATCAAGAGCCCAAAGGTACATAAATTATGTGAAAGGATAATATGTCGCTTAACATTTATGAGCTATGAAGAAGAGAAGAAGGAGTTGCATTGTAGGTAGATTATGACACTATGTATATAGTCTAAGCCTGAAAATTAATACAACCATGTGATTGAGTCATAATATATGCTTATACTTAGTTATTGCATTACGTATCACGTGATATGGATGGAGGAAGTAGGGAAGTAAGATGATGATACAGGGGATGGGCAGGCAGGAGGTGGATGAATGGATAGGCGAATGTGTGGATTCCACCCCCCCCCCCTTTCTCTTTTTTCATTTTTTGTCATATTGTTTTCTAATTTTTTACAAGAAATTATTCACAAAGATACATGTTATATCAAATAAGTGAACAAATGGATGCATGTACTCCATCAGGTAGACTGCCATGTTAAGGCATACATTTGAATATAATAATAAGGTCACACATCTTAAAACTACAGTAGTCTTACATGGACATGACCTACAACACACAAATCCATCTGTCTAAATTTATAGAATGGAACAGTGTTAAAACAGGGCTACTATGTTGAGGCAAGTATTTGAAGAATGAAACAGTAATTTCAGTCATAATTTTGAAACAAAATAATCATACATGGACATAATCTACAACAGATCATCCATAAGTTATAGAATAAAATGGAACAGTGTTAAAAAGAGGGACAAGGAAAATTCACTAGAAAATGGATAATACCTGATGGTTACAAGAAAATGTGTAAAGTACTATAGGTTACAGATTGTACCTATGGTGCAGTCATAATCTTAAAACAAACATAACCATACATGGATCTAATCTAAAACTGATCATCCACAGTCATAGAATAAAGTGGAACAGCGTTAAAAAAAAAGGACAAAGAAAATTCACTACAATAACGAAATTTGTAAGTATATGTGCATATAACATGTTTGTTCTCTTTGTGAGTATTGTGATGAAGAACTGTAAACATCCGAAATGTAATGTACTTCTATTATTTGTGCCACAGATCTGATGATGATGTTGTCAAAACAGGTAATGGTAAAATAAAGTATATTGCAACCAACACATATAAAAAAAAAATGTTATGCACTCTTATAACACTTTTCTTGTGTTATCTTGATAAACTTCACTTGGTAATACAATGATACAAAGTATCAAACAAAGACAAACGTTTATGGGTATTTTTATGAAATAAGTGCACTGAAAAGTCTATAAACTAAGGTTTGATAATGTGAGATTGGCACACTATATATCAGCTACTAAGTGCTTAATACTTTGTAAAACGACTTTTACTGCCTGTCTGTAGTAAACTCTGAGATTAAGTATATGTGAAATAATAATAAAAAAAAAAAAAAAAAAAAAAAAAAAAAAAAAAAAAAAAAAAAAAAACAATAACAACTGAAGAATCAGAATCAGAATTTTACTGTCTCATAACAGACAAGTTAAATCATTGATTTAGTGTACAGGAGACTCGTCAGTTTAAAATAATAATATATACATACAAGGTAGTTATAAAATCACAGTACATAATTGTATGTTTTTATCCTGCTCAAAACTCAAATTATCATTTAAGAATTCATTAGTTGAATACTACATTTTTGTACAAGAGTGCTGTATAATTTTCTCTTCATTGATTCAGTTTCAACATTTTGAAAATGTGTTTTTTAATTTATTACATATTTTTATTCCCATATATTATGGAGCCTGGGCATATAGATGTCTGTGTGTCTTTGTTCCTTGTTTCATGGCTGTTCTGGAAGTTATTATGAATAAAGAGTTCTGGATTATTATTTATGAAAAAAAAATTATCTCAAATAAGTACAATGAGAAAACACTCAGTATATTTAGATCTCTTAATAATGGCCAATAGGATTCTCTTGGGTTTGCACCACAAATGTTTCTAATTTTTTTCTGCAGGGTTAATATTTTTGTCATAGTGTTAGCATTTCCCCAAAATATGATACCATATCTCACAATTGACTCAAAACAGCTATAGAACACTATTTGTGTAATGCTCCTTTTCACTACTTTCCTCGTACCTCTTTTAGGTTTGCTACCTAGATCATAATGTTCATAGGTATATCTTAATATATATAAAAACTGAGGTGCCTGTGTCTATATTTTACTCTGCAGCTAAAACTACACATTGCAAATGAATAGTGTTTGTATGTGGTAGTAGGTATCAGTCTCCCATTGTGCACTGTGGTAGTAGAGGATTGATAACAATAAGGGGGTGGAAGATATGGGAGTTGAAAGTTACCAACTTTCATAAAATTCTACATATGGGGGTCAATATTTTGCTCTTCAGCAAAAACTACACAATTGAGACGATTAATCTCTCTGTGTTGTTGTAGTACAAAGTCTCCCATTGTACACCATAGCAGTTATGAGTCGATAGCTGCAAGAGGGTGGAAGATATAATGCTTGAAAGTCGTCAGTTTATATAAAATTTGGAATGAAGACCAGCGATGACTTTTGACAGTATAATAGCAAAGAGGTTATAAACAGCAAAACATGATGCTCATCTTCAGTTGTTTTTCTGCAACAAGCGTATGAATAAAGAAAAATAAGTGCATACTGCAGTTTGAAAAAGAAAGATGCCAAAGCGTAAGAAAGAATTTTCACATTCTTGCTCCATTTCTAAAAGACAGTAAACGGCACGGAAAAGTGAATCTACAGATGATAGAAACTTGAAAATTGTAGATGTTGTTTATCTTACACAGTGGGCATCAGTGATTTTCTGATATCTCTAAGGGGGTGAAATAGGGGATGAATGTTGCTATTAAGGCAATTTTGAAGCAATAAATACAAAACTTCGGATTTAGACTTTTGATTGGAATTTTAAAAACACCTGTTTTGATATTTGTGGAAATTCAACCATTAAGTGGGTGAAATAAAGGAAAATCTATGAAAATTTATATTTGGAGGAAGAAACAACCAATGTAGACCATCCAGTATACACTTGCGAAGCAGCGGGAATTAAGCTAGTGTTTTATAATACTGAGAGAACTTTCAGAATGGTACTTTGCAAGAATCTTATCGGTTGAGTGGGCTGCTCTGTTGTGTGTGATTGCAGCATTTCACAACATCTCGCAACAGATACAGCCATAGGCCTATGTTAGGTAAGTTATACCACCAAACTTGTTGCTCATTTGTAGAAGATGACATGTTGACATAATGAATTCATTGTGTATTACCTGTGCTGTAAAGTATACCCAGATAGCTGCACTCACTTAAAATTACTAAGTTCAAAATGAATGAACAATAAATATTAAAATCACTATCATGACCACCAAGCAATAACGTGGGCTCTGTTTTGTCAGATACCTTTCGCCAGGAGAATGGAGTGCCACAGGGCTCCCTCTTGAGCATGGCTCTTTTTGCCATTGCAATCAATCCAATCGTAGACTGCCTTTCAGCCGACATTTCCGGATCCCTTTTTGTAGTTGACTTCGCAATTTATTGCAGCGCCCAGCGGACGTGTCTCTTGGAGTGTTGTCTTCAACGCTGTCTTGACCACCTATATTCTTGGAGCATTGCGAATGGCTTCTGCTTCTCCACTGAGAAAACGGTGTGTATAAACTTCTGGAGATACAAGGAATTTCTTCCATCATCTCTATGTCTCGGCCCCGTAGCTCTCTCTTTCGTGGACACAACGAAATTCTTGGGACACATGCTGGATCGTAAACTTTGCTGGTCCCCACACGTGTCTTACCTGGCTGCCTGTTGTGCCCAATCCATTAATGTTCTACGTGTCCTCAGTGGCACATCATGGGGAGCGGATCGTACCGTCCTGCTTCACCTTTACCACGCCATTGTTCAGTCGAAGCTCGACTACGGAAGCCTTGTATACTCTTCTGCACGGCCGTCGATTCTCCGCCGTCTCAACTCTATTCACCATTGGGGATTACACCTGGCAACTGGTGCATTTTATACCAACCCTGTTGAAAGTCTGTATGCCGAAGCTGCTGTATTACCCTTGACCACTCGGCGTGACATACTCTTGTGTCGGTACGCATGCCGCTTGCGGTCGATGCCCAACCAACCATCTTACAGATTATTTTTTGATGACTCACTCGATCGCCAATATCAGTTGTCTGCAATAGCCTTGCTTCCACCTGGAGTCCAGTTTCGCCGCCTGCTTCAGCGGCTCGATTTTACCCTTCCTTCAACCTTTGACCGAGAGCCCATTGCCACCATGACATCAGGCCCAGGTTCACACTCACTTTGAACTTAGTTCGCTGCACAAGGAGAGCACCCCGGATTTGGTATACCGCTCGAGGTTTGTCGAACTCCATTCGCGGTTCGATAATGCCATATTTATCTACACTGATGGTTCCAAGAGCACTGACGGTGTCGGATCTGCCTTCGTCGTCGGGGACAACCGTTTCCAATACAAGCTCCCTGACCGGTGCTCGAATTTCACGGCTGAGCTTTTTGCCCTCCACCAGGCTGTTTTATATACCTCCGCCGCCGCCATCCTTTTTATGCCATCTGTTTGGACTCCCTTAGTACCCTATAGAGTCTTAAGGACCCTCTCTCGATCCATCCTCTCATGTATCGGATCCAACGCTCCCTCCAGTTGGTAGCAGACGACAGCTGTCACGTTTCTTTTCTGTGGGTCCCTGGCCATGTGGGTGTGCCCGGGAATGAGACCGCTGACATAGCAGCCAAGGCAGCAGCTCTTTTGTCTCGCATGGCTACTTTTTGCGTCCCATCGGACGATGTTCAACGGGCTCTTCGCCAGAGTATTCTGTCGTCCTGGCACAGTGCGTGGTTCTCACTCCACGACAATAAACTGAGAACTGTAAAACCGATCTCGACCGCTTGGAGAACCTCCTCACGCCCCTCTCGGCGAGAGGAGGTCATCCTGGCCCAGTTGCGGATCGGTCACTGCCGTTTCAACCACCGTCATTTGCTAACCGCCGACCCTGCACCGCTGTGCTCCTGCAGTGAATTGCTGATGGTGCGACATATTTTACTGTCTTGTCTGAATTTTATTCATCTCCATGTAGCCCTTCACTTTCCGTGTACTCTGGAGGAACTTTTAGCCGATGACACACGAGCAGCTGCTCGAGTTTTGCGTTTTATCAACATGGCCAATCTATCAAAAGATATTTAACCCTTTTAATTGCTTTTATCTTTCGTTTTTAGCCTTCTTTTGATACTCTATCTGGTAGTTACAAATTTTTTACGAGATCTAGCGAATCTCTGTTCTTCTCTGTGCGCTAATGACCTTAGCAGTTGTGCGCCCTAAAACCATGGGGGGGGGGGGGGGGGGGGAACCAAGCAATAACACAACAAATTTCTTCCATAAAAATAAAAATAAAAGGAGAAAATGCATATGCAGTTGCAACAGACGTTGCAAATGATATATAGTGGCTCCCTCACCAAAGTATTTAAAATATGCCATGTAATATTATGTAGTTGTATCAAGAAAGGTTTGCAGGATTAATTATAAATCACATAGTCACATTCAAAATGCAGTTCATTTTCAACAGGTAGTGCCATGTAGTATTATAATTAAAGTTGGCTCAGGTTTAAGTTATAAGTAAGAATGTGATAAAAGATGGAATTAATACTGACGATAAGTGTACACTGAGTATAAAAATCTAGTGAAAGGCTACACTACACACTCTGAAGAAGAAAGAAAATTTGTGTATATGGTGAAAGCCATGCCAAGGGACTTTCCCAAGAAATTTAATGTAATAGTAGTAGCTCATTATCTGTAACAAGTATGATTAAGCCAGCTGCTGTTTTCAAATAACTTACGAAAAGTATTGTGAAAAGTAATTACACAGAACAAGACAGAGTAATTATTTGTGATGGAGCTAATGATATCTACAAAAACAAAGCTACGAACATGTTTGAACAGCTGTTAAGTCTTCTGTTACTTTCAATGAATACAAATATCATACTTATGATCTGTACGCACATGACCTGCCCGAATTCTCACATGCAAACAAGGAAATTTGTAGAATACATGGTAACTCACAAATATCTGCAAAAAGCTAAGCAATGTCAAACCAGCAGATGTTAGTTAACTTGACAGAGCATGAGACATCATATGCACCAGAAAGGACAATGCATGCTAGAAAAGATAAGTGACATTTCTACGTAAGTCTGAAACGACCATCAGAGAACTACGGTGGCATGAAACATGTAGAACGTGAACCAACATCAGAAGCCACTTCATAAGACTCCAACAACAGTGTACCAGACAGTACAGAAGACACAGCCACATCAGTAGCAGCCAAAAAGAATGATAGTACTACCATTACTTCATCTACCAGAAATAGGAAAGTAAGTGAATTCAGTGAAGATTTTTGATGAACTGCCATAGTGCCACGACAATTGTAAATACAGAAACATTAAATTATTTACCCATCATTGCTTACAACAAAATTTTAATTATGTATCTTAATGTGCAATCAGTCATGGGTTGTATGTGCACTAGGACGACTGGGAGATCTGGGAAAAACCCGGGAATATTTTCATCCAGCAGAAATCCGGTAATTTTTCATTGTTTACATTAATAATTGATATTTTTATAATTTGGGCTGGTAAGAGCTTTATTGCAGCAATAAAACATAAATAAGAGAATAACAAGAAAATAAAACATTAGTTGGGAAACAAGATATGATTTACAACAACAAAACAACATGCGCATAACCTACAAGTGTCTTTCAAAAGCAGGATGAAGAGTATGCAATACTTCTAAACAAACTGCTTTTGATGAGCATAATGTTTTATCTCTTCATATTTATAACAGTTCACGGCAAAAAAATTGCAAACAGTGGAGATGCTATACTTTCTAAGTAAATGGCCTTTTACACAATATCAATTACCCCTGTTTTAAATCACAAACTGTTTAAATCCCATTCAAAACAGTGCTTTGGGGACCATTCCCTTACAAGGAGACCACATGTGTATAGGATTTTAGAATTTTTGATATTTATGGCATATGAAGTTCAAAACTCAAATAACAATCAGCAAAAGCCATTCGACACAACTCTTAAAAATTCTTGAGAAAATTGACTTTGAAGTTTTACAAGTAAGCATAAGTATCTATCATTAAATGAATTGAGCCTCTCTCAGGACAGCTCAGGTGGTTGCATTCTGGCCTTACAACCGTAGGAGCGGTGGTTCGAATCCTGCCACAACAGATTTATTAATTTTTTCGTTGCGTCTGAATACTTATAGATTTTAATATCTAATGGTAATTTTTATGAAAAGTGCACATACTTTTGGTTATTCATAATTTCCTATATTTTATAGAAGGTTGTTAGTAATGATGGTTTCAGTCAAAAATATTGGCTTGATTATTATTTGATTGTTCAGTTTGTGAAGAGCTACAACACTGGTTTTGGAAAGTCATCTCCATAGCTACTAATGGTTTTCCAAGCAGCTAACCTACCATCGTTTTAGGTGGCAACAAGGTTTTCAGCTCATCTACATACACATAAACAAAAACTGACACAGCATACGGAATTAGAGTCCCCAAAATGTTTTTTATAAATGAATTAAAAATAAATAAATAATCTGTCACAGTGGGATTCGAACCCCTGACTCTATGGCTGTGAGGCCAGAATGCTACAACATGAGCTACACCGACAAGTGCTGCAACTGTTTTGATTATTGGTACTTACATGTACTTTCCAAAACTTCAAAGTCTATTTTCTTGAGAATTTTTGAGAGTTGCATTGAATGGCTTTGGCTGACTGTTATTTAAGTTCTGAACTTCAAGTACCAAAAATATCAAGAAATTCTAAAATCGAATACCCATGTGGTCTCCTAGTTAGAGAAATTTAAGGCTCTGAATACAAGCCATTTACGACATTATTAAAAATTTTACCAGCACATTTATGTTCTGATGTATCTGAAAGAGTAACATATAGTAAAAAAGACAAAGCATCAAGGTTAGTTTACCATATTTATTTTAGTTCTTTATTATAAATAAAAAATAGAGATGGTTTACTGACCAGGCGAAAAAGCACAGGTATGTAAATAGACAAACAAATAAAAACACACACAAACACACAAATGCTGAGCTTTTGCAACTAGGTTGCTTCTTCAGAAAAAGAGAAAGGAAAAAGAGGGAAAAGGAAAGGCTGAGGATTTCAAGGGAGTGGGTGAGGAGTCATTCCAAACCCGGGAGAGGAAGGACTTACCTTAGGGGGAAAAAGGCAAGGTAAACACACACACACACACACACACACACACACACACAAAGTCACATATGTAAAAAGGTCTGCCTGTGTGTGTGTGTGTGTGTGTGTGTGTGTGTGTGTGTGGGTGGGTGGGTGTCTGCGTGGGTGCCTGTCCTTTTTCCCCCAAGGCAAGTCCTTCCTCTCCCAGGATTGGAATGACTCTTCACCCGCTCCCTTAAAACCATCATCCTTCCCTTTTCCCTCTCCTTCCTTGCTCTTTTTCTGAAGAAGCAACCTAGGGTTGCTAAAGCTCAGCATTTGTTTGTCTATCTACATATTTCCATGTATCTGCTTCACAAATCGCGAAATTTCCCGACGTCTGCTGCTCCTGTAAGATGGACAAACGATCTGCAACACATGAAAATTTGTGCCGGACCGGGAATCGAACACGGGTCTTCCACTACATACCTGCGCTTGCTTCACTGGTCAGTAAACCGTTTCTATTTTTATATATATCTAGTTCTTTATTAGATAGATTAAAATTATGCAACAATGATGGCAAAAAGTACAGTTAATGAAGGCTGTCTATCAGGAGTTCATAAATAATTGTGTAATATGACCATACTTTTGTTGTTTTAGTAGGTTCATGCACAATAATTTACTCAAAAATTATGACATAATCAAATAAAACAGCTAACTATATCTGACAATAAAGCTGTTGTATTGGGTTACAGCCTAATAACACACTTGAAAATCGTAACCTATTTGAACAAAAGTTTGAAGTATTTTACAAAACGAAGTCATCAAGAGAAAACTTCAATACATGCAAATTTCATTTACAAAACAGAAGTAAAGTACAACATTCTCATTGGCTCTTTGGAACTGAGCTGTTGATCTGTGATTGGCCTTTCTTACTTCCTATCAATTGTCATGCCACTACCAATATCTATCATCTTTGAAGTTATGGATCATTATTTCCTAAACCAAAGTTAATACCTGTATATTGCAAACCTAGATCAGATGGTACTCAGGTTATGGATCAAATGGATCCTCTAAATAAATAAGTGCTATCAAAATACAGACACCCCAAGATAATATACATGGGTGATACACTCAAGAGCAAAGAAACTGGTACTCCGCCTAATACCGTGTAAGGACCCTGTCAGAATGCAGAAGTACCACAGCACGACAAATTGATACTGCGCATCCAGCTGGGCTGTCCATAAATCTGTAAAGAATGTTGCAAAGCATTCCACATATGCTCAATAATGTTCATGTATGGGTAGTTTGATGGGCAGCAGAGGTGCGTATACTCAGAAGAGTGTTCTTGGAGCCACTCCGTAGCAATTCTGGATATGTGGGGTGATGCACTGTCCTACTGGAATTGCCCAAGTCCACTGGAATGCACAACAGACATGGATGCAGATGATCCGGCAGGATGGTATGTATATGTCACCTGTCAAGAGTCATATCTAGACATATCAGGGTTCCATTACACTCCAATTACACAAGTCTTAAATCATAACAGAGCCTCCATCTCTTGAACAGTGCCTTGCTGACTTACATGGTCAATGGATTCAAACTCATAGATTTGATACAATTGAAAAAACAGACTTGTCAGACCAGGGAAAATTTTTTCAGTCATCAACAGTCCAATGTCAAGAGTATATGGGCCCAAGTGAGGCACAAAGCTTCATGTCATGCAGTCAGGAAGGGTGCATGAGTGAGCTTTTGTTACAGTATATAACTGTGACAACAATGATAATGCATTTAACATATTTATAGAAATACTAACAAGCTTAGTTCAAAGCTATTACCCACAGCTAACCAATAAGGTGAAAATAAACAGTGCACCAAACAATAATAATAATAATAAAAAAAAAGCAGAACAACTATTCATGCTGAACTGAATAACTTAGGAAAGTCTTATTCCCCTTACATAAAGAAGTTCAAACTAGTAACAGAATTTATGAAGAAACACAAAGAAGCCCAGAAGAAGCACAGCATTGAAAAACAGATGACACAGAGCCACTGAAAATTCCAGCACTAAATGCAAAGCTCTCCGAAAAGTAGTAAACAGTATGGCAGGTGTGAAATATAAAAAAAAGTGCAAGACATTACAATATCGTAAAAAAAAAAAAAGAAACCATTAAATGAATGTCACAAACCTACAAAACTCTTGCAGGGAAGCTCTCTGGCATCTCAAACACCATACTGAAACAAACAGTAGACATTATTCTTGAACCTCTTACCATTTTGATCATCAATAAGTTTTGTCGTTGTTGCGATCTTCAGTCCTGAGACTGCTTTGATGCAGCTCTCCACAATACCCTATCCTGAGCAAGCCTCTTCAACTCCACATAAGAACATCAACCTATATTGTCCGAATCTGCTTACTGAATCCATCTCTTCGTCTTCCTCTGCAGTTTTTACCCCAAACAATTCCCTCCAATGCTAAATTCACGATTCCTTGATGTCTAAGAATGTGTCCTACCAATAGATCCCTTCTTTTAGTCAAGGTATGCCACAAATTCCTTTTCTCCCCAATTCTGTTCAGTACCTTCTCATTAGTTACGCAATCCACCAACCTAATCTTCATAATTTTTCTGTAGCACCACATTTCAAAAGCCTCTATCCTCTTCCTGTCTGCACTGTTTATCATCCATGTTTCACTCTCATATAAGGCAACAATCCACACAAATGCCTTCAGAAAGGACTTCCTTAGGCTTAAATCAATATTTGATGTTAACAAATTTCTCTTTTTCAAGAACGCTTCTCTACCCACTGCCATTCTGCATTTTATATCCTCTGTGCTGCGACCATCATTTGTTATTTTACTGCCCAAGTAACAAAAGTCATCTACCTCCTTTATTGTCTAATTTCTTCAGCATCACCTAATTTTCTCAGACTGCACTCCATTAACCTAGTTTTGCTGTTGTTAATGTTCATCTTATATGCACCTTTTAGCACACTGTCCAAATGTTTTTAATTCTTCACCCTGAACTTTAATTCCTTCTCCAAATTCCTCCTTGCTTTCCTTTATAGCTTGCTCAATGTAGAAATTGAATAACATTCGGGAAAGGCTAAAATCCTTCTTACTCCCTTCCCTGCCAATGCTTCCCTTTCATGCCCTTAGACTCTGTCTGGTTTTTGTACAAGTTGTAAAGAACCTTACGCTCCCTATATTTTACTCCTGCTTGCTTCAGAACTTGAAAGAGTGTATTCCAATCAAAATTGCCAAAAGCCTTCTCTAAAACTACAAAAGCTAGAAACATAGGTTTGCCTTTTCTTAATCTATCTTCTAGGATAAGCCGTACAGAATGTATTGCCTCCCGTGTCCCTATATTTCTCCTGAATCCAAACTGATCTTCCCCAAGCTCAGCTTCTACCAGCTTTTCCATCCTTCTGTAAATAATTCGTGTTAATATTTTGCAACCATGGTTCTGTAATTTCACACCTGTCTGCACCTGCTTTCTTTGGAATGGAGATTATTACATTTTTCTTAAAATCCGAGGGTATTTCCCCTGTGTCATATACATTTTATGAAGCAGGTGCGGCGTTCTTACGACGACAGCCATAAGCGCCCTCTGCTGCAACTCCGCTCGTGGCCACCACTGAACGACATTGTTCACTTGGGACTGAGATAGGAACCAGTTAAGACTTCGAACTCAGATAGGCACCAGTGAAGACTTGGTTATCGGATAGGCACTAGGCAGGCCTCTAGCTCAACTATGTATCAGCATTCTGCCATACTGAACTATGTCAAAGTTAAGTATTGTATAAATTCTGTGCAATATAAATCTCGTTCTAATTTACTCTAGTGTTTCTAGTTTCTGGCTGCTCCCCTCCGTACCTGCATCAGCGTGCTATCTTTATTCCTGTGTCGGTCTCATTCCACTCGGCCACCGACACCTACGATGGAAACGAGACACAAAAGCGGCGACGAGGGTGGGACACAAAAACATTGATAAAAGCCTTCTCCAAAACTACAAAAGCTAGATATGTAGGTTTGCCTTTTCTTCATCTCTCTTCTAGGATAAGCCGTAAAGTGAGTATTGCCTTCCATGTTCCTGCATTTCTTCTGAACCCAAAGTGATCTTCCCCAAGGTCGGCTTCTACCAGCTTTTCCATCCTTTTGTAAATAATTCGTGTTAATATTTTGCAACCATGACTTATTAAACTGATGGTTCTGTAGTTTTCACACTTGTCTGCACCTGCTTTCTTTGGAATGGTGATTATAACATTTTTCTTAAAGTCTTAGGGTACTTCACCTGTCTCAAACATCTTACACACCAGGTGAAACAGTTTTGTCATGGCTGGTTCTCCCAGGGACTTCAGTAGCTCTGAGGGAATATCATCTACTCCAGGGGCCTTGTTTCCACTTAGGTCTTTCAGTGCTCTGTCAAATACATCTCTCAGTATAGTATCTCCTATTTAATCCTCATCTACTTCTTCTCCCCTGCCTACAATATTGCCTCTAAGTTCATTTCCTTCTTAAAGCTTCTCTATATACTCTTTCCACCTTTCAGCTTTCCCTTCTTTGCTGAGAACTGGTTTTCCATCTGTGTTCTGGATATTCAGAAAGCTCTTTTTCTTATCTCCAAATGTCTCTTTTTATTTTCCTGCATTTCCTGTCAATCTCACTTCTTAGTGGAACGTACTCCGTTTTGCCTGTTTCATTACTGCATTTTTATATTTTATCCTTTCATGGATTAAATTTAGTATGTCCTGTGATATCCAAGGATGTTTTGTAGGTCTTTCCTTCCTACCTATTTTGTCCTCTGCTGCCTTCACTATTTCATCTCGCAATGCTACCCTTTCCTACTCTACTTTTTTATTTCCCCCGTTTCAGTCAAATGTTGCCTAAAGCTCCCTCTGAAATTCACAAGAACATCAGGTTCCTTCAGTTTATCCAGGTCCCATCGCCTTATTTTCCTACCTTTCTTCAGTTTTTTCAGTTTCAGCGTACAATTCATGACCAATAAATTATGGTCAGAGTTTATATCTGCCTCTGGGTATGTCATACAGTTTAATACGTGGTTCCAAAATCTATGGCTCACCATTATAACATCTAACTGGTCTCTTCCACATATACAACCTTCTTTCGTGATACTTAAACCAGGTGTTTGTCATAACTAAATTATGTTCCGTGCAAAATTCTACCAGGCGGCTTCCTCTGTCATTCCTTTTGCCCAGACCATATTCACCTACTATCTTCCCTTCCCTTCCTTGTCCTACTACCGAATTTCAGTCTCCTATAAGAATTAAGTTTTCCTCTCCCTTAATTGTCTGAATACTTTCCTGTTGATCAACTGATGACCATGCAGTCTAGTCCCCTCTAAACAACAACAACAATCCTTTTGATCCTCATATATTTCTTTGATCTCCTCATCATCAGCAGAGCTAGTTGGCATATAAACTTGTGCTACTGTGGTCTGTATCTATCTCTTCGTATCTATCTTGACTATGATAATGCGATCACTGTGTTGCTCATAGTAGTTCACCCACATTTCTATTTTCTTATTCATTATCAGATCTACTCCTGTAATACCCCCTATTGATTTTGTATTTATAATCCTGTACTCATCTGACCAGAAATCCTGTTCCTCTTTGCACCAAACTTCACTAATCCCCACAATATCTAACTTCAACCTATCCATTTCTCTTCTTAAATTTTCTAACTTCCGTACCCTATTAAGGGATCTAACATTCCATGCTCCAATCCGTAGAATGCCAGTGTTGTCTTTCCTGATGATCACATCCTCCTGAATAGTCCCCGCCCGAAATTTGACACTGTGTTACATGGGATACTGAATGCTGTGTTATCATGGATAATGAACTGTCAGAAATAAGATCATACTTCAGTAATAGAACTCAGAACACTCAATCAAACGCCCTACCAATTTTGAGAGGATTTACACTAGGACCTTTCATTTTTCTAGTTTACATTAATAACTTGCCAGCATTTTTATCTCAAGTCCATAACATAAACTGACAAAAAACATTCTGATAATCTTAGGTAACAGCTCGGAAGAGGTGAAGGAACACACAGAAGCATTCTTGAAAAGTATGACATATAGATATAATTACGTAGGCTTCCGCGGCCAGAGTCAGATGACATAAACGTTTTCTGGGTATGGTACAATACCCAGAAAACTCTTATGTCATATGACATATAGGTCCACAAAAACAAACTTATCATAAATAATAGTAAGACTGAGATAATGTGTTTCTTCCTATACAAACTACAGGAAAAATTGTAAATGGCCAACTGTCAAACTTCTCAGAAACCACTTGGACCCAAGCTTAATTGGAACAACCACACTGAACATTTGTGTACCACACTATTTAGAGTAGCCTTTTCTACATCTACATAGATACTCTGCAAATCACATTTAAGTGCCTGGCAGAGGGATCATTAACCACTTTCATAACTTTTCTCTACCGTTCCAATCTCTAATAGCGCACGGGAAGAAAGAATACCTAAATCGTTCCGTTTTCGATCTGATTTCTCTTATTTTATTGGGATGGTCATGTCTCCCTAAGTAGGTGGGTGCTAGCAAAATATTTTCACATTCAGAAGTAAAAGTCGGTGATTGAAACTTCGCAAACAGATCACGCTCCCCCCCCCCCCCCCCCCCCGTAACGTGATAAAACAAAATGAGTTGCCCTTCTCTGAACCTTCTCAATATCTTCCGTCAGTCCCATCTGGTGAGGGTCCCACAAGGGGCAACAGTACTCTAGGAGAGGACGCACAAGTGTGCTGTAGGCAGTCTCTTTGGTGGAGCTGGTGCATCTTCGAAGCGTTCTGCCAATGAAACGTAACCTTTGATTCGCCTTCCCCACAATATTTTCTATGCGTTCTTTCCAGTCAAAGTTGTTCGTAATTGTAACTCCTAGGTATTTGGTAAAATTTACAACCTTAAGGTTTGACTGATTTATTGCGTAATTGAAGTTCAGTGGATTTCTTTTAGTGATCATGTGTATTACATCACACTTCTCTTTATTTAGTGTCAATTGCCAATTTTTGCACCAGGTAGAAATTTTGTCTAAATCGCTTTGCAGTTGCTTTTGATCCTCTGTTGACTTCACTAACTGATAAACGACAGCATCATCCACGAACAGTCTAAGGGAGCTATTCAGATTGTCTCCTAAATCGTTTATAAACATGAGGAAGAGTAGGGGATCTATAACGCTTTATGAAGAATACAAAAATCACTAACTACCAAACACCTACTTCTATCTTCCTACTATGTCTTATTTCATCTCTACTAATAATAAATCAGTAAATGTAGGCTTGTCTCTGTTCGCTCCAATCTTCAAAACTATTGGACGAATCTTCATGCGGTTTTCACAGGAAACATGAGAAAAGTTTTGGTCAACATATAGGCATAGTTTTATCAAAATCGGATTGCGGAAAAAAAGATATCATAATTTTAAGTGTTTTCAGTAACTGCTGTGTCTGTTTTTTCAACCATTAAAAACCTCTTATCTCCAAAACTACGAATTTGCATGGGGTTTTCACAGATAACTGGAGCGTAACTCTGGACACCTTGTAGACTTCATTTGAAAAAAATCGGATCACAGAAAAAAAGAATATGGTAATTTGAAATATTTTATCAACGACCGTCATGTCTGTCTGTCTCTTTGAACATGTCTATATACTAAACTACTTGACGAATTTTCACAGGGTTTTCACACCTAACTTGAGCATATTGTGCGGTTACATAAAGACTTCAATAATTAAAATCGGATCAGAGAAAATAAAGATATCATAATTAATTCATCTGGTTAAAAGCCATTGTGTGTGTCTATTTGTTTAATGTAATCTTCAAAAGTACTACACGAATATTCATGGTTTTCCACAGGTAAAATGAGAATAGTTTGTAGAGTAACATAGGCTTAGTTTCATCAAAATCAGATTGAAGGAAGGAAAGATATCGTAATTTGAAATTTTATGTGTATTCTATGCTTATAAGTATGGTGTGAAACAGAAAATCTTCAAGAGTACTAAACGAACTTTCATAAGGTTTCATAGGTCAACTGAGAGTACCTTGTGGCAACATATAAGCTTTAATTCATCAAAATCGGATCAGGGGAAGAAAAGATTTCGCAATTTGTAGTTTCTGGTGTATGCTATGTATGAAATGGAGTGTAGTATAGCAAAGACCCGATAGTGGCACTGTTACTGACATAGTATACCAAATAACTAATAGATGGTGATGCTGCGTTGTTTATTCTCATAACTAAAGTGTAATACACTGAAACAAGGGCTATGATTTTCCTTATGGCAGCGGTGTAGTGTATTAATGTTGGTAATGGCCATTGAATCCTTTTTGAAAAATCAGTCACCTGCAATGAGGGGAATAATTCTTAGTGTTGATAATGTGGAATAAATAATTACTGTTGTTCTGATCAGTGAATTAATGACTCCCCCCATAAAGTGAATATTTCGTTGCCAACGTTAACATACCAAACTGCTGCTGCTGCTGTAAGTAAACAGATGCCCTGTTAGTTACGTAGTGCACCGAAGAAATAATAGTTGGCACTGTTGCATTTTTTATTTTTGTGCTGTTGGTTTTGTAGTGTTGCACAGAAACAATAGATCATCGTGTTGTGCTTATTCCCTCAGTAACAGTAGTATTTTGAATTAAGAGCCGCAGTGATATCTCTACAAATACAAAGAAACATTGAACAGCGAGTTGCTGATTACACTTTGTATATTCAACATCTTTGATTCTCTTGACAGGGGACATTTGAATTTAAAACATAACGACATTCCTTCCTGTCTATCGATGCTCTAATTTACATAAGAATTCTTTGCAAGAAAAATGGATTTTATGTAGTTCCTTTTCTAATTTTGGTTAACCTCATTACATTTTGAGTTCGCTCTGTTTAGGAATGCCTTGAAACCACCATTGTACAGGAAAGGACAAAGTGAGGTGACTTTAGTCACATAGTACACCAAATAACTAATTATGGCATTTCTGCTTTTTTTTCATTCTCATAACTACGGTGTAACACACCACAAGACGGCGTACAATTTTACTTATGGCGTCGTCGTTGTGCACCGATGTTGGCAACGACCATTGAATGCTGTTCCAAATATCAGTCACGTAGAATAAGGGGAATAATTCTTGATGTTCAAGATGAAATAAATAATTTATGCTGTTCTGGTCAGTAAATTAATCACCCTCCTAAAGCGAATAGTTCGTTGCCAATGATAGCAAACTAAACCGCTGCCACTGCAAGAAAAGTTTAGTACAGGTAGGACACAATTTCTTTTTCTTCCTAGCTGTATCCGATATGCTTTGTAACATCATGGAAAGAAAAGAAGTGCATCTTTTGATGGGTATAACCACTAAATTGTACATACGGTAAAAATATCTATGGAGTGAGCATTGGATTCGGTGCATCTTCTCAACATTAAGCTGGAATTACCAACTGATATTGAAACAAATTCACTCTTTTCACTCATTTATTTGCTCCTACAATTGGTTCTTACTGAACAAAAAAGGACCAAAGTAAAGTCATTGATTAGTAGATTTTTCCCAATATCAAATGATATTTCCACCTTAATGTTGAGGACAGAAAATCTGCGCATCTGAATGTTCACTCTAGAGATATTTCTGTTCTGTGTCTGCCACTAGAGATAACATACACACGTGAGCGACAAACTCATCAGAAACCTCCCTGCTTTCATAATTGTTTGGTACAATATTGTGATTAAAATTTGTAATTACTTACTTTTGGTGGAGACTACATAAAGGAAGATAAAGACGTCTTCTTTTGCAGAGACAATTGTACTTTGAGTTATAATCCGACATCTGAATACATAGTTCTATTACACAAGATCGATTTCAACTTCATGCTATACAAAGTAATCACCGCAGGACCTTGGGACATTTATTAGCTGAAAGAATGGTCGATTCTGCTAACACAGTTCAGACAATTCACTGGAAATACCATAATTAACGGAAAGTTCTATACAGATGATCAGCTGACGCCATTACTTCAACAATTACCCAGACTTACTTTATCACACATTGACACCACCATGATGTCTTATTGAAACAGACGTGAACTGTTTCAGTATTCGTTGACTTTTTGATAATATGGAGCACTGCATACAGAATAACTACATTGTTTCCAGAGCAACACTACAACATTCTAAAACTTCAGCATACTGTAGAACCAATACATGGTGCTGTTATTATTATTATTATTATTATTATTACTATTTCTCATCTTAACGATGGAAGTGTTTTCAGAAGTTTAAGCCAAACAGACAATTACACATCACAGTCTTAACTTTAGGAACACAATATTGATTTACATCGTTCTGGAGTACAGACTTAAATTACTTTCACTTTTTGTATGAAAACCTTTATGAACATTCACTGTTTTCGACAATGACTTCTACTTAAATTTGACCTCTTGGCTAGGAGAACTGAGTTTATTGGCAGAGAAAATCAACAAGGATTTTGTTTTTGCTGACCTAGGTACGGAACCCTAAAAAACCATGATATACGTAGGTCTCTGTTTAACAACCGTTGCAAAACACGGGCATATAAGCTACTCTACAATCTGTTATACATAGACGGATTTTGCAAGACTATGCAAGGTCCAACGTAGTTTCAAACGCATAGGAATGAACTTGTACAACGAACTACATCAGTATATGAAACGATTATTAAGACGAAAAATTCCTAGCAGGAAAAATAAAATATAAAAAATAGACGAAGATTACTCACCAGGCGAAGGAGCACAGGTGTGACAGCATCACAAATAAATAAATGAATACACACACACACACACACAATCGCAAGCTTTCGCAACCCAGTTGCGTCTTCAGGCAGTAGGGAAGGAGAGGGAAAAGGAAATGATGAGGGTTTTAAGGAAGGGGGTAAGGAGCCATTCCAATCCCGGGAGAGGAAAGACTTACCTTGGGGGAAAAAATGGAGGGTAAACAAATGCACACATGCCCACACATTCACACAGACACAAGTACACCTAGGCAGACATACATGTCTGCCTAGGTGTACTTGTGTCTGTGTGAATGTGTGGGCATGTGTGCATTTGTTTACCCTCCATTTTTTCCCCCAAGGTAAGTCTTTCCTCTCCCGGGATTGGAATGGCTCCTTACCCCCTTCCTTAAAACCCTCATCATTTCCTTTTCCCTCTCCTTCCCTACTGCCTGAAGACGCAACTGGGTTGCGAAAGCTTGCGATTGTGTGTGTGTGTGTGTATTCATTTATTTATTTGTGATGCTGTCACACCTGTGCTCCTTCGCCTGGTGAGTAATCTTCGTCTATTTTTTATATTTTATTTGAACTACATCAGTATATGTATAAAAAATAGAGATGGTTTAACTTACCAGAAGCACAGGCTCATTGACAGATACACAAATAAAAACACATACAAACACAAAAATTCAAAGTTTCGCAAGCGTTTGTTGCTTAATCAGGAAAAGAGGAATGAAGGAGGGGAAAAAAAGGAAGGATGTGGGTTTTAAGGGAGTGGAAGAACTTAGGGGGGGGGGGGGGGGAAGGAAAGGTAAACACACACACACGCACCCACACACATATACATGCAAACACACCAAGGCAGACATTTGTAAAAAGCAAAGAAGTTGGACAGAGATACCACTTGAGGCAGAGGCTCTGTCCACAGAACCGAGACAAAGATGTTAAAGATGGTGGGCAGGAATTTGAATTTAGCAGAGACTGAGACCAGGTGGGCAATGGGAAGAGAGAATATGCTGAAGGGCAAGTTTCCATCTTCAGAATTCTGAAAGGTTGGTGTCAGTGGGAAGTATCCAGATAACCCAGATGGTGTAACACTGTGCCAAGATGTGCATGCACCAAGACATGCTTAGCCACAGGGTGATCATCATTAGTAACAAACACTGTTTGTCTGTGTTCATTCATGCGAATGGACAGTTTGTTGCTGGTCTTTCCCACATAGAAAACTTCACAGTGCAGGCATGTCAGTTGGTAAATCACGTGGGTGCTATCACAAGTGGCTCAGCTCTTAATAGTGTACAATTTTCAGATTACGGAACTGGAGGGTGGGAGGGTGCAAAGGGCAGATTTTACACCGGGAGTGGTTATGTGGGTAGGAACCAGAGGGTAGGGAAGGTGGTTTGGGGATTCCATAGGGATGAACTAAGAGGTTACAAAGATTTGGTGAGCGGCAGAAAGGCAGTCTTGGTGGAGTGGGAAGGATGTCATGAAGGATGTATCTCATTTCAAGGCAGGATTTAAGGAAGTCGTATCCTTGCTGGATAAGTATATGTGTAAGTTGTTAATTGATTCATGTATTTATAGTGTTAAAGAGTTTTAATTTTAACGTACATTGTTTCATCCTCATTTATTGTACAGATACTAAGTTTTGAAAGAAGGAAAAATTCAAAGTGATCTAATTTCTTAAAGAGTTAAAGTGTATTCAAAATTTCACAATTGTACAATAGTGTATAGCATGTGAAGTTACTTAAGAGTCCCAAGTGCATCACAACAATTTGACAGCCAAGTAACAAACTTCTACTGATATAAAGAAAAATATCAAATCAATGATGAAAGATCATGTAAAAATGTAGCCTAATTATCTATTGCAGTATATATTGGGTAATAAAAAGTAAATGAAAAAAGTTCATAACTAGGCAAACATGAAAAACTTAATCAAGTTGCAACTAAATATTCAAAAATTTACCTGGCATCCTCTCCAAAGCCAAAGGATGTTGCTGTTAATGTTTCTTCATCACAAATTCTACATAAAGGAGGGCATGGTTCACCACAGAAACCAATACAATAATGACCACATCTACGCTTTTTCTCACAAGGTTCATAACATGGTTCACGATCGCAAATCTTGTAGCAACGTTTTGTACATTTTGAATGTTTACACTGCCATGCACAGGGCTTCTGAAATAAAATTAACAAAATTTTTAAATAGTAACTAAAATAAGCTTGAACAATTTACTTTCTCAACAACAGTATATCATTAATTGTATGCACTATGACGCACTGAAATATAAATCTAGCACAAATGAAGACAATTTGTAAAAGAAATAATATACCAGTGTGCAGAGTGGTGCCACTGTTGATTAGTCATATGCAATAGACTTTCAATAAATTATTATTGGACAGCAGACAGGAACATAAAAAAGACACTCACACAACTCAGCTTTCGGCCACAGCCTTCATCAGCACAGGACTCATATTCTCATTAGTACAATGAGACAGAGACAACTACCACACAAATGTCATCTCTGGCTTATGTGTTTGGCTTCTGTGTACTGACTAAGCAGTAGCTCAAAACACATAAGCCACAGGTGATGGTTGTGTGTTACTGAGATGTACCTTGGTGATTATATGAATGACAGTGTCTGTCCTGTACAGCTGTGGTAAAAATATTGATTTTGTGTGATTATCTTTTTATTTGCTTGTCTGTGGTGCAATGATAAACTTTGCAGTGAGTTGCAAGCTATCCTCATAATATTGTTGAATTCCAGCCTGAACATTCCATTGTTGAGACTTTCAACAAAATAGAGTGGT
This sequence comes from Locusta migratoria, assembly GCA_026315105.1. NCBI lineage: Eukaryota > Metazoa > Arthropoda > Insecta > Orthoptera > Acrididae > Locusta > Locusta migratoria. The sequence goes on along the minus strand of CM048745.1, from coordinate 270,668,235 downwards.
AGATTTGTAATGAAAAAGATATGTTGTAGATTACTTTATTCATTCCAGTTAGGACTATTTACTTGTATTTTGTTAATGTATTTACATAAGCAATGCAGTTATGAAAACAAGGAAAACCATACTTAATATAAATGTAACTTGTTATAATTCTGTTGTGGCAATGGTATCTAAAATATGTGTGTGTGTACATGGTCGTGTGTACGTGCCGCATGTGCACATTTTTATTTATTATTTTTATATTTATTGTAGTTCATCATTCTCTGCCACATCCATCATAATTAGCCCCAGCACGTGGATCATTCCTGATAAGAGTCGTAACACATCTTTCTCATTTCACTAAGTAACATAAAAGCATTATTTATTATTTACAAGGAAGTGGAATTTTACAAAATACTGTGTGACAAAAAATCAAATTACTTAACACAGGTCAAAAAGCATATTTTTTATTATTTATTTATTCTCTTGTAAATTTTAGGTGTGATTTTTATCTGATACAGTTTGCCAAGTGGAACTCTTGGACATTTTATTTTATTTATTACCAATATATCTTTGACATGTCACAATAAGGTGCCTGTTTTTAAGCTGTTTATATAATGGCAATTAGAAAAGTACATTCAGATATTTTCTTCTTCAGATCATTATATTGTGGGACTTTAATTACATACTGTAGTGAAACATATGCACATTCCACTACGTATTGATTTAGAAGAAAAGAAATGAAACAATGTCACAAATGAAATATAAAATGTCTTGTAACTATCTGGTGAGTAAAGAGGTATGTTTTAACAAAGGGACTGCCACTAAGTGCAAATGACAAAAGATTTTACTGATATATAAGACACTCTGAAGGCGCATGACATGGGGGAAAAATGATGATAAAACACATGAAGGTTGTATGTTGAATGTTGTAAGTAGTCATGGATCATGGGCGTATGTACAGAACTATTTGCTCTATGAAGAGAAATATCTTGTAAAGAACTAGTGTAAACTGTTATGTGTTATAATATATTAGAAAAAAATTAAAAAGTTAACAGTATAATAACAACAGTTTACAACACTCCCCAAGGATGTAACAGTGAGCTGTGACAAGACACACAAAACTGGCACACACATACAACACTTAAGCTATCGGCCATGGCCTTCTTCAGAATAAAGGACATTCACACAATCACGTAGGCACACTTCAAAGTCGCACAACTGTCACCTCCAGCTGCCACACTCCAAATTGTTCGGCAGCCAGAGATGAAGGTAGTGTGACTGTGAAGTGTGGCTGCATGATTGTGTGAATGTTCGTTATTCTGAAGAAGGACATAGCAGATAGCTTTAAGTGTTGTATGTGTGTGCCTCTTTTATGTGTCTGTCACAGCTCGTCGTTACATGTTAGCAGCGAGTTGTAAACTGTCCTTATTATATTGTTTAATTCCAATCTAGAGTTTCCATTATTAAATTTAAACGTTATTTAGATGTGGTGCATGCCTCCCCCCCCCCCCCCCCCCCAAAAAAAAGACAGACAATATTTTAGATTCCGTAGTTATTGTCAATCTAGACACAAAGAATTTAAGACATTAACTGCTAGCAGGAATTGTAATAATTCGGTGGAGAATGTTGAAAACTTACGTCCCAACCGGGAATCGAACCCAGGTCTTCATGGTTACTAGGCAGACGCACTGAGCACTACGCCACTAGGGACATAAAAAAAAAAAAAAAAAAAGACAGACAATATTTTTGATCCTGCAGTTATTTTCAATCTAGACACAAAGAATTTAAGACATTAACTGCTAGCAGGAATTGTAATAATTTGGTGGAGAATGTTGAAAACTTACGTTCCAGCCAGGAATCGAACCCAGGTCTTCATGGTTCCTAGGCAGACGCACTGACCACTACACCACTAGGGACATACAATTATCACAGCTACTCATGCTCTCATCCTGGCAGATGCAAATCTTCAACTTTTATCTACACACTACTGATGTAGTGGGCATAATCATTATCACTCGCTAGAAAATCTCGCAATGCTTCACAACTGCTAATACATATGGCAATCTCCTTCTTCTCGTCCTTTTTCTCTCCCTCTCCTACCTCCTCCCCTCTCTTTTTGTCAATCTCCTCCTACCCTCTACCTACCTCTGCATTGTCTCATCCTCCTCTGTCCACCCCACCCCCACTCTCCTTCTTAGCCTCCCTCTGATATAAAACAGTGGTATGTGTAATTCACAGTAACATTTCCTACATTATGTATTCCTTTGAATCTTCCATTAGTCCATCCTCCTATATCTATGTTGACCCTCTCCTCCATTCTTTCTTTGCCCATCTCCTCCTGCCCCTCTCTCTGTACATCTCCCCCCCCCTCCTCCTCCTCCCAATCTCCTCCATCCCACTCTCTGTGAAAAATTACATATACCTTCCAACATTCATGGTGAGTGATGAAATGATGTCAAAGCCTATTGCAAGTTACCTTCTGTCATGCACATCACATAATGTGGCTTTGCATGAAGTTACTGCAAAAGGCTTAAAACAAAGGGAAACACCGGTCATCGGTTTTACAGAGGGCTTGTAGCTGTAGTGTATGAATATATGATGGCAGTTTATTCTTGGTTAAACTACTCTGGAAGTAAAATACTTCCCCATTCGGATCCTCCAGATGGGGACTACTCAGGAGGATGTCGTCATCAAGACAAACAAAACAGACGTTCTACGGATCGGAGCATGAAATGCCTTAATCGGGTAGGTAAGTTAGAAAATTTAAAAAGAGAAATGAATGGGTTAAACTTAGATATGATGCGGATAAGTGAAGTTTGGTGGCAGAGTGAACAGAATTTCTGGTCAGGTGAGTACAGGTTTATTAATACAACATTAACTGGAGCGAGTGCAGGAGTAGGTCTAATAATAAATTAGAAAATAGTAATATGGATAAGTTACTACAAACAGCGTAGTGAACACATTATCACACGAACATTAGTAAAAGTTTACATGCCAACTAAATACGGTGATGATGAGGAGATTGAAGAAATGTATCAGAAGATAAAAGAAATTATTCAGATAGTTAAAAAAGAGGAAAACTTGATTGAGATTGAGGACTGGAACTTGGTAGTAAGTAAAGGAAGAGAAGGAAAAGTAGTAGGACTGCAAAAAAGGAATGAAAAGGGAGATAGCCTTGTATTATTTGGTGCAGAGTTCAATTTAATCGTCACAAACACTTGGTTTCAGCATTATGCAAGAGAAGGTTCCATACATGGAAGAGACTAGGAGACACCATAATGTAACAAACTGACTTTATAATGGTAAGATATAGATTTTAAAACCAGTTTCTAACTGTAAGATATACCCAGAGGTAGATACAGAAACTGGCCACAACTTACTGGTTATGAACTCTACACTAAGACTTGAGAAATTTAATAAACGTAGAAAAGTAAGGAGATGGAACATGCATAAATTGAAGGAACAAGAGACTGTTGGGTGTTTCAGAGGGAGCATTGGCAAGGATTGACTGAAATGGGGAAAAATATATGGTAGATGAAGAATGGGTAGCTCTGAGAGACACAAGGAGATACTGAACTTAACTTATGAAACAAGATAACATACAAATGCAGCAAGTGAAACAGGCAAAAGACATCTGAAAAATGAGGTTAGGAAATGCAGACTAGCTAAGCAGGAGTGGCTTTGGGAGAAATACAAGACCGGAGAAGAATGTAAACTAGCGGAAAGATAAATGTGTGTGAGGTCTTATGCGACCAAACTTCGTAGTCATCAGTCACTAGACGTACGCACTAATTACTTAGCTAACTTAAAATAACTTATGCTAAAGACAACACAAACACCCATGCCAGAGGGAGGATTCGAACCTCGACCTCAGTGGTTGTGCAGACCGTGACTGGAGCGCCACAGACCACTCGGCCACTGCGGCCAGCAGTGGAAAGATAGATACCACCTAAGGAAAATAAGGAGATGTTTGAAGACAAGAAAAGCAGCTGCATAAATATCAAGAGTGCAGATGGAAAACCAGTATTAAGCAAAGAAGGTAAGCTGAACTGTAGAAGGAATATATTGAAGGCCTATACAAGGAAACTGAACTTGAAGGCAGTATTGTAGAAAGAGAAAAGGAAGTAGATGAAGATGAGATACGAGATACGATACTGCAAGAAGAATTTGACAGAACACTAAAAGATTGAGTTGAAACAAGGCCCCTGGAATAGAAGAAATTCCTTCTGAACTGCTGACAATGTTGGGAGAACCAGTCATGAAGAAACTATTCCACCTTGTGTGTGAAATGTATGAAACAGGGGAAATACTCTCAGAGTTCAAGTAGATTATTTATAATTATAATAATATCAATCCAAGGAAAGATAATACAGACAAGTGTGAAAATTACAGTACTATTAGTGTAATAAGTTTGCAAAATACTAATGAATTATTTATAGACTAATGAAAAAATTGGTAGAATCTGACCTGAGAAAGATCAGTTTCAATTTAGGAGAAATGTAGGAAAACACACAGAAAATAAATGAGAACTTATCGTAGAAGACAGATTTAGTGAAGTGATTCTTTAGTTTCTCCCGGCATATTTGATAATCAAAATATCCACAGGTGTACTGCCGGTCTATAGTGTCCAACGGGCACAATATTTCGGCGATCATGCATGTTGTCATCATCAGGTGAACTGACAGACTGAGCTCCTGGAAACGCGCTGGCACGGAGATCCGTACGCTAGGGCTGCTCGAAGGGAACTGGGTTCTAGCCCGGTAGTGGGCGATTTAAATACCCTCAGCCCATAGAGCGACCCCTCCGCGGTCCGTGCCCTGGAACCGATTGCGACGGCGTCTGAGATGACGTCGGTGTGAATGCTCTGTCCGCCGTGGTCATTACTTTGTTACGTTTACTAGATTTACTCTTAATTAACCCAATCACTGGTTCCCAAGCTTTGTTAAGATTATAGCCACAGTCACAGTTTATGAGGTTGCCACTTGTGCGAATTTCAATGGCCTCTCTAACGATGCAGTCCAGGAATCTCGACATCTGTACCAGAATCCTAGTGCGTTCATACTCCATCGCATGATGACCTCATAAACCGTGTCTATGGCTATAATCTTAGCAAAGCTTGGGAACCAGTGATTGGGTTAATTAAGAGTAAATCTAGCAAATGTAACGAAGTGACGACCATGGCGGATAGAGCATTCACACCGACGTCATCTCAGACGCCGTCGCAATTGGTTCCACTGCGCGGTCTGCAGAGGGGTCGCTCCGCGGGCCGATGGTATTTAAATTGCCCCCTATCGGGCTAGAACCCAGTTCCCTCCGAGCAGCCGTAACATGCGGATCTCCGTGCCATAGACCGGCAGTACACCCGTGGATATTTAGATTCAGTGAAGGTAAATCACACCCACATAAACCACAGATATTGCTGAGGTGCAGGGCCGGCGTGCCTCAATGATACAAATAGCCAAACCGTAGGTGCAACCACAGCGGAGGTGTATCTGTGGAGAGGCCAGACAAACATGTGGTTCCTGAAGAGGGGCAGCAGCCTTTTAAGTAGTTGCAAGGGCAACAGTCTGGATGATTGACTGAATTGGCTTTGTAACTTTAGGTATTGTGGTTTTGCCACACACTTACTGTGAACAGATGAAAGCAAGGGGAAACTACAGCTGTCACTTTTCCCGAGGACTAGCAGCTCTACTGTTTGAATATATGATGGCATCCTCTCAGGTAAAATATTCCAGAGGTAAAATAGTCCCCATGAGGGTAGTAAAAAGAAGGGAAGGAAAAATAGTAGGTGAAACTGGACTGGGAAAAAAAGGAATGAAAGAGGAAGCTGTGTGATAGAATTTTGCATAGAACATAATTTAATAATAACCAACACCTGGTTTAAGAATCATGAAAGAAGGTTGTATACGTCGAAGAGAGCAGGAGACACCGGAGGGTAACATATGCATTTTATAATAGTAAGACATAGATATCGGAACCAGGTTTTAATCTGCAAGACGTACCCAGGGAGAGATATAGTCTCTGACCATATCTTACTGGTTAAGAGATGAAGGCTGAAATTGAAAAAAACTGCAGAAAGGTAAGAAAATAATGAGATGAGAAATGGATAAATTGAGGGAAACTGATGTATTTAATAATTTCAGAGGGAGCTTAAGGTAAACATTGACAGAAATGGGAGGAAATAAAACAGTAGAAGAGGAATGGGTACCATTGAGAGATGAAATAGAGAATGGAGCACAGCATCAGATAGTCGTCAGGCAAGACCTACAAAAACTCCTTGGATATCACAGGAGATACTGAACTTAATTCATGAAAGGAGAAAATATAAAGATGTGGTAAATGAAACAGGCAAAATGGAGTATAAATGACTAAGAAATGAGATTGACCGGAAGTGCAAAATGGCTAAGCAGGAGTGGCTAGAAGGCAAATGCAAGCCTGTAGAAGACTGTATAAATAGAGGAAAAATAGATACTGCCTACAGGAAAAAAAAAGAGACATTTGGAGACCAGAAAAACAGTTCTATGAATATAAAGAACTCAGATGGAAAACCAGTTCTCAGCAAAGAAGGGAAAGCTGAAATGTGGAAAGAGTATATAGAGGGGTTCTACAACCGAAATAAACTTAGAGACAATATTGTGGCAAGTGAAGAGGAAGTAGATGAAGATGAAATAGGACAAGAATTTGACAGATCACCAAAAGACCCAAGTCAAAACAAAGCCCCTGGAGTAGTCTCTGGGAGAGCCAGCCATGACAACACTATTTCATCTGGTGCACAAGGTGTATCAGACAGGTGAAATACCCTCAGACTTAAAATTATAGATACCAAAATTACCAATTTCCCACAAAGAGCATTAAAAATTGGTCGAACAAACATCCATAAAAATAATGAAGTTATTTTTAAAGGACATTAGGCAGTCTATTCTGACATGGAATCATCTTTTCTCGCCACATTTGCAGCCAAAATCCGATGCTATAGCTCCCAAATCAACAGCTGAAACACAGGTATGGCACAGAACGTATACGTCGCTCAAGCAGATTGATTGATGACAAGCTGAACATTCGTGAGCCTTCATCCTCCTAACTCTTGTTTCAGCCAAGCATGGTCGACGTTTTAGCCATTTGGGAGGTAATGTGGGAGAACTTTCCCGTTCCTTGTGGGGTAATAATTTTTTAGTCGAGTTTGCAGCCGAATCGACATTCCACATATATTAATAGCATACACAGGCTAAATTGTCCAGTTAGAAGTTGATGACACAAGGTTTTGCAATTGGTGGCGTCATTTGCAGCAATATCTTTTACACTGGATGTTGTGTAATAATGATGTGACTCTTCACACTATGAATAGTAGAAGGTATCTACTTAGACTACTTTGTCGTCTTATCGTTTCAAAAAAAAACTCCTCACATATTTTCTTCTCTTCTTCATATTCCCGAGCTGTTCCCTAAACTTCCTGTTCAGTTGCTGAGTCCTCCTTGCCTTCTCCTACCTCATCCTGAGAGTCGGTGTCACTCTCATCGACTAAATCTTCGAGTGCAGCAGTTTCGTCCTCGAGGAGGCACATTATTTCCACAAGATCATTGGCTTAGAGGCATAATATACTTTTCTGGACATTTCAGCAGAAAATATGGATGTGATAACGTAGGAAAAGAAAGGAAAACTGAAATTAGAACTCGATCAGGCGCACTCAGTCTGAAGGGCCTTTTTTTCCGAAGGTAACGGTAAAAATCACAGAGGACAGACTTATTTTGATTGAAACAAAGTAATAAAATAAAAATATCTTGAAAAATCTCACCTTAAAAACTATAACATAACCGGGCGCAGACGGCCTGTGAGGCCCAAGGAGTTCCCCGTTATCCGCGTGGAAATCGATGGCTGCCTGCGGATCGGCACTGTGTGAGGTTCCCAAAGTTACGCGAGAAAACGGAGAGGCGGGCCACCACTGTTAAGCACGGGAATCAAAAATTTGTTCTGCTGGCCTGTGAGGCCGACTGCGCCCAACAGAGGGTTAAACCTATGAAGTTTCATTGAGCTATATGGCTGAGTAATCGTAAATTCCTGGGAACTTTTGAATTTTGGGAATATTGCCAGCAATATTCCCTGGGAATATTTCCTTGATTTTAAATTCCCGGGAATTTCACAACAGTACTCAGACTACAAGAAAAATGTAATATTTCCCATTCTAAAGACAGCAGGTGCAGATAGGTGTGAAAATTACAGAAACATCAGTCATGGTTGCAAAATTGTTAAATGAATTATTTACAGAAGGCTGAAAAAGTTGTTAGAAACTGCCCTTGGGGAAAATCAATTTGGAATCAGGAGAAATTAGGAACACGGGAGCCATTCCTCACTTTACAGCTTATCTAAGAAGATAGATTAAGGAAAGGCAAACCTACATTTCTAGCTTTTGTAAAGCTGGAGAAAGCTTTTGACAATGTTGAGTAGGTTGGGAAGGGAGTAAGACAGGGATGTAGTCTATCTCCAGTGTTATTCAATTTGTACATTGAGCAAACTTTAAGGAGAAATTTAGATAAGTAATTAAAGTTCACGATGAAGAAATAAAAACATTCCTTTTGCTGATGATATTGTAATTCTGTCAGTGACAGAAAAGGACCTGGAAGAGCAGTTGAACAGAATCAATAGTGTGTTGAAAGGTGCATATAAAATGAACATTAATAGGAACAAAAAAAGCGTAATGGGGTGCAGTTTAAGAAATTTAGATAAGTAATTAAAGTTCACGATGAAGAAATAAAAACATTCCTTTTGCTGATGATATTGTAATTCTGTCAGTGACAGAAAAGGACCTGGAAGAGCAGTTGAACAGAATCAATAGTGTGTTGAAAGGTGCATATAAAATGAACATTAATAGGAACAAAAAAAGCGTAATGGGGTGCAGTTTAAGAAAATCAGGTGATGCTGAAAGAATTAGATTAGGTTATGAAACAATAAAGGTGGTGGATGAGTTTTGTTAGTTGGGCAGTACAATAACATACAATGGTTGCAGTACAGAGGATATAAAATGCAGAAGGGCAATGGGACGAAAAGAGTTTTTGAAAAAACAGGTATTTGTTAACATGAAATATTAATTTAATCATAAGAAGTCGTTTCTGAAGGTATTTGAGTGGATCATTACCATGTATGGGATGACAATCAACAGTGTGGACAGGAAGAGGATCGAGGCTTTTAAAATGTGGTGCTACAGAAGAAGATTAAGTGGGTGTACTGCGTAACTAATGAGGAGATACTAAAGAGAATTGGAAAGAAAAGGAATTTCTGGCATACCTTGGTGAAATGAAGGGATTGATTAATAGGACACAGTCTTAAAATCAAGCAATCTTGAATTTAGTTTTGGAGGGAAGTGTGTGGGGGTAAAAATCACAGAGGGTGTCCAAGTGATGAATACAGTAAGCAGATTGAAATGTATGTAAGTTGCATTCCTTGTGAGGAAATGAAGAGGATTGCGCAGGATAGAGTAGGGTGGAAAGCTGCATCAAATCAGCCTCTGGACTAAAGACCACCACCACCACCACAAGAACAACAACAAACCTATATTTCTAGTTTTGTATATCTTGAGAAAGCTTTTGACAATGTTGATTGAAATACACTCTTTCAAATTCTGAAGGTAGCATGGGTAAAATATATGGAGTGAAGAGTTTTATACAACTTGTACAAAATCCAGACAGCAGTTATTACAGTTGAAAGGCACGAAACGTAAGCACTGGTTGGGAAGGGAGTAAGACAGGGTTGTAGCCTGTATCCCGCATTATTCAATCTGTAAAATGCGCAAACTGTTAAGGAATGCAAGGTGAGTATTCAAGCTGTAAATTGCGGAATCTGTTAAGGAATGCAAGGTGAAACTTGAAGAAGGAATTAAATTTCAGGAAGAAGAAATAAAAACTTTGCAGTTTCCTGGTGGCATTGTAATTCTGAAATTCTGACAGAGACAGCAGAGCAATTGAATGGAATAGACTGTCTCATTAAAGTAGGCTAAAAGGTGATCATAAACAAGAGCAAAACAGGGGTAATGGAATGTAGTCTAAAGAAGTTGGGCAATGATGAAGGAATTAGATTAAGTAATGAGACAATAAAGTAGGTGATGACTTTTGTTATTTGGGTAGCAAAATAACTTCTGAAGGCCGAAATAAAGAAGACATAAAATGCAGATTGGCTACGGGAAGAAAAGCATTTCTGAAGTAGTAAAATTTGTTTGACATCTAAAATTAATTTAAATTTTAGAAATTCCTTCCTGACAGCATTTATCTCGACTGTAGCAATGTAAGGGAGTAGAATGTGGATGATAAGGAGTTCAGACAGAAAGATAAGCATTTGAAATGCTTTACTAAAGATTATGTGGACAGAACATGTAACTAATGAGGAAGTGCTGAAAAGAATTGGGGAGAAAAGAAATTTATGGCATATCTTGACTAAAAAAAGGGATTCAAACGGGAAGACACATTCTGAAACGTTAAGGAATCATCAATTTAGCATTAAAGGGGAGTGTGCGGGGTAAAATCGTGGAGGGAGACCAAGAGGCAAATACAGTAAGCAAGTTAAAAAGGATGTAAATTGTCACTCTTATTCAGAGATGAAGAGAGCTGCACAGGATGGTACCATGGAGAGTTTCATCTAATCAATCCCAGGATTGAAGTCCAAACCAACAGCAATGGTAAATAAATCACAGTTCAAATAAAAATGCCTTAATCATTAATTACAGGTTACAGGACTGGAGTAGGTGGTGGTGGAAGGGAACTCCGGAGATGGGAACTTGCCCTTCAGCTTATTCTCTCCTCCTGTTGCCCACCTGGTCTCAACTGCCACTAAATTCAAATTCCCGCCCACCATCTTTAGCATCTTTGCCTCAGTTCTGAGGACTTTAAGTGGAATCTCTGTCCAACCTCTTTGCCTTCTACAAATGTCTGTCTAGGTGTGTTTGCGTTTGGATATGTGTGAGTGTGTGTGTATTTGTTTACCTTCTTTTTTCTGCCCTAAGGTAAGTCCTTCCACTCCTGGGATTGGAATGACTCCTTTTCCACTTCCTTAAAATGTGTATCCTTCTCTTTCTCCTCTCCTTCCTTCCTCTTTTCCTGAAGAAGCGACCAACGGTGGCGAAAGCTTGTTTATGTGTGATTTTATTTGTGCCTGTCGACGAACCTGTCCTTTGGGTAAGTCATCCGTTTTCTATTTTTAATATAAATTTATCCCACCGGGAAAGTTTCCTTCTATAGTTTTTGTTTTATATATATCGTCAAGCAGATTCTGAGAACAGGAGCGCTGTGGTCTTATGGCTAGCGTAAGGAGCTGTAATGTGAGAAGCACTTGTTTCGAGCCTTCCCATAAGCAAAATTTTTAATTTTTTCATTTTCAGAAAATTGTTTTCTGTCCGTGAGGTAACTGTGCCATAGTATGTGTATGCTACGCCTAAACAAACATGTAAACTCACGATGTCAGACGACTACAGTACACGGCGGAGAGAGCATACCTGTAATATGATGCACATACCATCACCGTTATCGTATATAATACATCAGAGGTGTTTTCCTGTGGAGGAATCAGTTGACCTTGCAATCAAATGATTTAGGTTCCTGTTGGAGAGGCTCTTCCTTTCATCTGCTAATCGCTCGGATCTGTGATGCCGTTGCAAAACACTAAACTGATTACAGCGAACAGAGACGTCATTGAATGAACGCACAGATCATAATTTTGCAAAAATAAAAAAATTGAAATTATCATTCGAGGGAAGGCTTGAACCATGGACCTCTCTCTCCACAGCTGCTCACACTAACCACAGGACCATGCTACTCCTACACTCACCACCTGCACAACGTTGCTTATCATTCGCATGGACCGCTCAGTTTTTATAGTTTGCTTATTGATCCATAGTTTCATACAAATTCTTCCTGTTTTCTGGATTAATCTGAGTTCAGTTTTTCACAGCCTATCCACTGTGCCAACTTATAATTAAATCTGATGGGGGTGTGGTGGGGAGTTTCCCTTGTCAGTAAAGAAGGCACATTGTTTTTCAAATATTAGCACACTCCGTAGCTCTACTCACCTTGCATGGTGAACAAGGGACACCACATTTCAAACGGCACCGTGAATGACTGCATTGGTACTCACAGTCCTGGTCACATGGAGGGCAATTTTTTGCACAATCAGCATTACAACTGTAAATATAAAAGGGCTTATAAGAAAATAGTATGTTACAATAATTTTATTTTCCGTAGAATACAAATTAATATTAAAGCATTACTAGAGAAAGATATTTGTCTACAATACAGTAAAACCTCGTTTTTATGTTCCTGGATTTTACGTTTTCCGACCATTTACACCATTTTTGTCAGTCCCTTCAAATTTTCTATGTTCACAATGTTAATTCATGCCTGTTTTTGCATTAACATATTTACACTTTTGCTGCGTTTTGTGCTTTTTGAAAGCACATTCATGAAGAAAAAAATGACGTAATCGAAATAACTTGATGGCTTTCATCTTGAAGTATAGTGTTTATAAATTTCACACAGTCAAGTTTCTTGACACTTTGCATTTATTCAAATGTATATTTCACGTTTCATTGTTAGCAGTACGCGTTTAGTCAAGGAGGTTAGAATTTGCTTCTAGTTGACATATGATGCGCCAATTTGTGGCGGTGTAGTTCCTCTTTCCCCCAGCTTCTTTGCCTGAACGGCTGGCATATACTCAGACAAACAGAACCACTTGTTTTTATGACGTGAGAGCAACGAGTTGCATTGTTTTCCTGATATATCTTTCTGATTAATAAAGAACATTATCTGTTAAAGTTGGCTATTATTTGGTTAAGTATAACCATAATACTCACAATATCAAAAAAGTGATAATAGTGTGAGATGCTGCAAACATCACAAAAATACTTATGCATGTATTTGCACTCAAGAACGTGAATAAATTCTCCAATATCTTCATGTGAAACATCAAAAAAATACAAAACATACAGAACTTTTGAAGTTTTACTACGCAAATAATTAATGCCGGTAAAAGGCAGTAATTTTGAAGATGTGTTACGTAAGCCCAGCAGTGGCATCCAAATGGTATTTATCGAAGCAGTTTAGGTAATTTTGAAGATGTGTTACATAGCTCAGCAGCAGCGTGCTCCATTAAAATGAATGAAATTACATCAAAAATTTCTACTTCCTATAAAATTACCAGTTCCGCCTGGCACTTAAAATGGTAAAAAATTGGATAACCTTTATTATACAATAAACTTCCTGGTGAGTATTTTGATGCCTATTCTGTACATATATGACAAATATTTTACCATATAAAACCTGCATTTTACATTTTCCCGCATTTTACACCATTTCACTTAAGTCCCTTGAAAAGTGTAAAAATGAGGTTCTACTGTAGCTCCTGCATAGAAATAGCATAAAAATGAAAAATCCAAGCTGAGCATGGCTGATGAAATACCAGCAATTGAAATACGCAGATATTGGAGAACAGTAAAGAATAGTCTTGGACTGCATCCCTATTTGAAAACAATTTGTGTACATGAGTCGCGCAACTAACAAATGAATGTCACTTGCATCAGGGCACAAAGAGAAAGGTTGAGGTGTAGCAAATGAATTTGACGTGACGCTATACAGACACCTTTCACTTTTAAGAAAGGTGATTACTTTGTTTAATTAAAGTGGATGTTTAGCCCCCGCAATTTATGAGCAGAATTTTTTGGTTTGTAACTGAATTATAAGTGGGGGGAAGGGGAATATTTAATTTCATGACTGGTGTCTCGAGCACTGATATTTCCAGTGAGTTGCAGCACCAGCTACAGTGGACACTTTACTAAATGCTGTCAATGTTCCTGTCTAGGAGATAAACTAGGGTCCATGGCACCCAAGGGGTTTGAGGACTTTTTAGGTACAGGGTTCTAGGTATGTAAAAGTTTTACAAAGGCAGGCTTAGCACTTGTGGGTCAGTGTCTCCACGTGAAAGTAGTCAGCGAGTTACAGTCCGATCAGCATTTAACAAAGTGCAGTGACGAAAAATGTGTCACAGCTCACACACCATAAAACAACTGTGTTCATTGGTCAGCTGTTTTGAGTGCAAAATGAAATACTTTTACTGTTATTTAACTGAAATTTTGTGGAATGAATGAAGAAACCTGAAGTTGTTTTTAACAAATATGTTTGTCGATTTGGTATGGAGCATAAGAGTGGAATCAGTAGATTAAGAGTGAAAGTTTGTTGGATGGGGTGTCTGTACCAGGCAACACTCTTCAAGACAAGGTGATGTGACACTGGAGAATGGGGATGGTGTGCTCCAGTTGGGAAATGTCATAGATCCATCATTCACTGTATACACATGAAGTATGACAAAACCAATGGAAGAAATATTAACAACATTTACAGTCCAGTGGTCTTTTAAAATAAATGCAGACGTGAGAGACATTAAAACAGAACTGTGTAAGGAACTATCTATATGAACTAGGGAATTGCAGTTGAAAATAACTAGTTAATGCGATTTTCATAGGAATGAGCTAGTGAACAAATATGTGAGGTTCATAAGGATATAAATTAATTCAGAAAGGATAATTAATTTGAATTCAACACAATTCATTAATAAATCCTCAATAAGAATGGGAAATTGTACGAGATAGGACAAGCTTCTACATGGCTGTTTTCAGCAACTGTACAAAGTATTCCAATTAACAAGTAGACACCCAATCAGTTGCAGTTAATTGACTGTGTGCTTGTTAATTCTAAATTAGAACAAGTTTAGGAGGCATAATCTTTTTTCACTAACTTGATAAGAGCAGGTGAGTTCAATTAAAATTAAAATAACAAATAGGTTCAATAGTCCATATATTGCATTCTGCACCAAACATAACCAAGATGTGGGCTAAATTTGGGGAAAGGGGGTTTAAACACAGGCAGGTTGACTCAACATCTAGTATTTCTGCAGAATTGCAAGAATTACTATTGATAAGAAATTTTCGAAATGTTTTCTCAAAATGTAGACCAGAAGTAATTTCTAGATGTGTTCTCTTGACTGCTACTGAAATGCTGCGAGGACTCATGAAAAATGCATTTTGTAATAAGTTTGTTGGAAGTGAGGGTAGCTGAGTGTTTCACACAATGATCAATGAGGTAGAACAGATATCCACCTGTCAATCCTGGGTGGGAAGCACCAGGAAGGCCAACAATCAATGAGCTATCTGTCCTTTCTCATTACTGTAATGGTAGAATAGTCCCATTGGAGTTGAAGAATGAATATTAAACTGGAAACAACAGATAATGGAAGACACATCCACTCACTTGTGTAAACCCTGCATAAGAAACTAGAAAATTATACCTAAGTTGACTCCAGTGGTACTAGAACTCATGCCCCTTGTGTCCGTAAACCATTAGCCTATCCACTCAGCTAAGAAAATATACGTAAGAATTGGTCCATTGTATTAAATCTACCCATGTGGAGTTCTTATTACTCAACTGCTTCTACATGCTTGAATAAGGTTTTTCAAAATAAATGATACACAAGTTAAGCTGCTATGAATCTTGATATTTACTGTATCCTAACAGACATATACTGTATCCTAACACCAAACTGAAGCTCCAAAGACTGCACTTCGGAATTAGGGCATGCACAATGCTCTGTTCTTGGACTTTAAATTATTTGTGCTGGGTAATCTTTTTGTGCTGCATTGTACATAATAGGCATTGAAATACTCATCAGGAAGTTCATTTGTTGTGTAAGAAAAGTTACCTGAATTTTGCATTAATCTCAGTGCCAAACAAAACTGAAACTGGTAACTTTTAGGATGTGGAAATTTTTGACATAATTTCATTCATCATAATTGACAGTGTCAGCACTCCTTCTACTGGTGTTCATTGTTTAAGTAATGAAACATTTCACAGGTTCTGTAATTTTCTTTCTTTTTTTTGCATTGATGTTTCACACAATGATATTCAAGAATTTATTAACATTCTCAAGCAGAAATATAAACCTAAGTATTTTTGTGACATTTGCACAGTTTTAGCATCTCATAGTGTAATCCTCTTTTTGAGGTTACAACACACTGTGACCCCTTCAACAAGCAAACCATCATTTTCACCATTTATAAAAGTCACAGAAAATACTTACACAAATATTTGCACCTCACAATATGTATAATTCTCGAAACATGTCATGCAAACCATGAAAAACTACCAGTTGCATAAATTAAGATAATCCGACACTATGCA
Organism: Locusta migratoria; assembly: GCA_026315105.1. Classification (NCBI taxonomy): domain Eukaryota; kingdom Metazoa; phylum Arthropoda; class Insecta; order Orthoptera; family Acrididae; genus Locusta; species Locusta migratoria. The sequence goes on along the minus strand of CM048745.1, from coordinate 270,652,051 downwards.
CAGTAACTGATGGGATGCTCTCATCAGTCACCGTGTCTTGAGTCAACTTGGTGCGTACTGCAAACAACAAAACGTGAAATATATGTTTGAATAAACACAAAGTGTCAAGAAAATCAACTGCATAATGTTTATAAACACTATGCTGGAAGGCAAAAGCCATTTCAGCACCAATTTACGTCAATTACGTATTTTTCTCTCTCTAAAGGATGGTTTCATATAGTGTAAAATGTAGTAAAAATGTGTATATATTAATACAAAAATAGGGGCGAAATAACATTTGATGGGCTTAACAAGAAATGGTGTAAAATGCAGAGAAACATAGTATCCGGGATCATAGAAAATGGTTCTGCTGTAGTTATCTAATAAAATTTATAATGACCACAAAATATTTGACATCTTTATTTTGCAATAAATATAACAACTTGGCAATTCACAGCAACATGATGACATAATAATATCTAAATTTGATGAACATAATCAGATAAGAATAAAGTATACTTACATAAGAACAAAGTAGGTTATTTAAGTAGTAGATTATGTTGCCATTATCAAGGGTTGAATTTTCCTGAAAAATATACCTGGTGCCAACGTTGGGTTTTAATCGCCCTGGCAAGAGGTATCCAGCCATGTAAGTGGAGAAATAAAGGGTAATTACAATTCTGTTGTTGGGTTGAGTTGGCAAGCAAGTATTCCCCTTGTAGGTAACACGAGAAGATTAATTTTGGGACGACTTGACACTTCTGTGAAGGAAAGAAACGTAACCGTGTTTCTGGTTTGTGAGGGTTTTGAATCCTGTATGGTGGTGAGAGAGCTTCTGGTGGTGTTGTATATGTACAAGATCTGCAAGGCAGTTTGCTGGCTACAAGGGGATGTGGGTCAGATTTAGATGATCTTGTTAAAGTGGTCAATACTGGTATGTCGGAATTGCTTATTTCTTATTATTGGCAACAAACGCATGTGGTGCTTTCCTGACTGGATTTTCATCAGAGCAAAAGGAAACCTGGTCAGTCATATCAGTCAGGGGTCACAGAGTCCGCGGTTTGAGTTGTAAATGTGGTTTTGTGTGTGCAAATTGTCAGCATTCATATGCAGATTCCTTAATTCGAGATGATGATGTCCGTTCAGCTCCTGATAGGGCTGTGCATCGTAAAGCTTTGTGGTTACAGGATCCCACCCTTGACAAGGTTCTGTCTATTGCACAGGCTTTTGAGCTGTCTAAGGCGGCAGTGGATCAGTTTGAGGTGGCGGTGGTACAGTCCTCGTGCCCCCACAGGCGACATTCTTCGCCCTGCTCTTCGTCGTCTTCTTGTTCTTCATGATTACCTTCAGCCATTCCATCCTGACGACGCGACTTTCCCTCTTGTCCAGAATTTTTCCTGGGCACGATCACCCGCACTGCCCCTTCCGCCGCAAGCGGTGCGCGTCCTACCGTAAGCAAGGCCACGTGGCAGCTGTTTGTCGGACTTCTCCACGTGGTCAGCCGCCGTATTCTGACGAGTCCCAAATGGAAGTAAATTGTCTTTCTACCGCACCTGGACAGGAGCAGGCCACTCCTTGAAAGACTTATGTCACACCTCTTATTCAAAATTGGCAGTTCCATTTTCAAGTTGACACCAGTGGCTCTGTCTCTCTCATAAATTTGGATATGTATTTGGCACTTGGGAAGCTGCCTCTTGTGAAAACTTCTCATTGTTTGGTCGTCTATGGTGAACAGCCAATTCCAGTGCTCGGTCAGTTTACGATTGAGGTGGAGTACCAGCACGTAGTGCACACCGTCACGTTTTTGGCCATCACACGCGCCGCTTCAGAGATCATTTTTGGCTTGGATGCGTTCACAGCGTTTGGTTTCAGCATTCATGACGCAGTTCATCTTGTCTGACTCAATACCATTTAATGAATTGGATTTGCTTTGCCACGAGTTTGGAGCACTTTTCTCAGCGGTTTGGGAACAGCCATTGGTTACGAGGCACACATCATGATAAAACCCACACTTGAAATAGAGTATTTGGGTCACCTGGTGTCACAAGATGGCGTCCGCCCTCGGTCAGATTTAGTTACGGTGATTGATCATCTTCCTCGCCCTACCAATTTGCAGGAACTCCAGTCCTTTTAGGGCAAAGTCAGCTACTACTCCAAATTTCTTCATAACGTGGTGGAGGTCACTCAACCATTAAACGCAATGCGAAAGAAAGGTGTTCCATTTGTGTAGTCTGCTGCTTGTGAGGCAGCCTTCACCCCCGCATCAAATCAATGTTAAAGTCTTCACATTGTCTTGGCACATTTACACCAGGCCGACAGATAATTCTAGCTACAGATGCTTCTCAGCACGGGGTTGGAGCAGTGTTGGCTCACAGACTGGATAATGATTCTGAGCAGCCCGTTGCCTACACATCTAAGACGTTGTCAGATGCCCAACGTAATTATTCTCAGATTGAGAAAGAGGCTTTGTCGATTGTTTATGCTGTTTGGAAGTTTCATGTGTTCCTTTACGGCATTAAATTCCACCTTATCACGGATCACAAACCCCTGGTGACACTGTTTGGTCCACGTCCTCATCTTCCAGGCTGGACTTTGCAACATCTCTAGCATTTTGAGTGCCCATCACTATGAAATTCATTATTGGCCTTTGTCGCACCATGCCAATGCTGACGCCTTGTCCCATCTGCCCATGGGCCCCAGCCCTTCCTTTGACAAAAACAAAGTGGCAATTTTTCAGATTGACAAATGTTTGAACGACGCTGTTGAGAGACTTACAGCCAATCGAGTTGTGCAAGCCACCCATCGGGACCCTGTGCCGGCCCTTTCTGTCATTCAATGTGGTTTGTGGTGGTAGATGCGCTGTCAAATTATCCATACGTCGTGTGTATGCATTCCACTACGGCGGAAGACGTGGTCAGAGCCCTGGTTCAGATCTTCGCTATTGAAGACCTTCCCCAGACGCTCATCTCTGCTACTGGCCCTCAGTTCACGTCGTCTTATTTTCAACACTTCTGCACTAATAAAGGTATTTCCCACCTCGAATCCAATGGGGAGGCAGAGTGTATGGTGCATACTTTTAAATCACAACTTCGTAAGTGCCTGTAAAAGTCATCCGCCGAGGCGTCGCTCTCCTTATTTCTTAGTACTTATGGGACAACACCAATTTATGATCTGAGCCCAGCGGAGGTCCTCCATGGCTGCCAGTCCCAGACGATGTTGCACCTGCTGTGCCCGGAGCCCCAACCTGAGATGCCCACACACCCTTGGAGTTATGCACCAGGCACCCCTGCCTGGGCACGCACCTTTGGCTGCCGCCCAGGGTGGCTGCCAGGGGTCATACAGTGTTCGCGTGGTCGACAGATGTGCACGGTAGATGCAGACGGGGTGACGATCTCCCGCCATCTCAACCAACTATGTCCTAGGGGCCCCACTCCAACGCCTTCAGCTCTCAAGTCTGTGCCTCCCAAATACCCTTCCGTAGCTTCGGAGGTCGAGAGAAGCATCCATCTGACATCATGGTGGCACTGGCCTCCTCCTACCAATGGATCACGCACGGCGGCCTCTGCTGCTTTCTCGTCCCCTTCCCACCACCATGATGATGCCTTACCGTCAGAGGCGATGCTCAACGAGGCTCAGGGAAGGGGCGGTATGGATGGGCGTCCACAACGCCAACAGTCGGCCGCCGATGACATGTTGAAATGCTGCCTCTCTCTGCGGGTCGACGCAACGGCCGGTTCCCCTCCATCAGCCCCGCCTCCCGCCTGCTCGGGTCCTGTTATGGATGCAGCTGTGTCATCTCCAACACCAGTGGTGGTGGGAGCGACGGCAGGGGAGGCATCTTCCTCCAGTGGTGACGTCACGAAGCGACCGGCCTCTCCGCCACTGTCACCTGTGCTAGCGGGGACCCTGCCCTGATCTGGTCATCACCGGCCTGGGCACTTCTGCCCCTACGTGCCCTCAGACTGGTTGGCCACGCAGCGACGTGCTATGTCCCCTTGGATATAGGGTGCAGATGAGGCGATGAAGGCGCTCACCGTATCTGACTGGCCCCCACCACAGGGTCACGTGGGCTACTCCCGTGGCCGCCACAATCCAGCTCGCTGGCCATCATTCACCTCCACCTGCGGTGTCAGCTTTCCAGAAGAGGGGAGGGATGTTGGAATGTATCACCGCAAGCCGTGTCTCGTCCATCGAAAGACGCTCCACGGCCAAGTCCGCCATACAATGGCATCGCCTCTGAGGACTTGCAGTACCGTCACGACTGGGCGAGCATGCAGTGTGTGAGGCGTTGCCTCTGTTATGTTGTAGCTCTTGCCTGAGCCTCATGTGTAGACATTAGCTGTATTCCGTGACTTGCCACCATAGTGTACCATTCACTTAATCTCTCCTCAATTCCTTAGGCTCATCCAACAACCTCTCCCCTGACTTTACCTCTCTCTTCAACCCTACCATGTCAAGAAGTCCTATCTTATACATGCTCCCAAAAGTTTATAAAATCAATCCCACAAGACATACCAGTGTAGTTAGTTTTCAAACCCTCACTGAGAGAATCTTTGCTATTGTGGGGGCCCTTACCTTCACTGCATCCAATGCTGCATCCTACTTTCCTGCATATCAGAGCCTTTACAATCCATCATGCAACATGGAGAGACATCCTTCCCAAGTTCCTTTCCCTCCTAAAGTAGTGTTTCATCACCCACCCAACCTCTCTAACATCCTAGTCCATCCTTGTGCCACTCCCAATCACAACTCCTTACCGCTTCTCCGAGGAATATCCCGATGCAAAACCTGCGTAATCGACCTATTCAACACTTCTTATTCTAGGCCTGCTGCAGGCTTATCCCACCACAGAATAGGCCGAGCTGCCTGTGAAAGCAGCCACATGATTTAACAACTCTGCTTCAATCATTGCACAGTGTTTTACATTGGCATGGAAACAAACCAGCTGGCCATCAGGATGAATGGCCACCATCAAACTGTGGTAAAAAGCAAGATGAAGCACCCTGTCACACAACACACTTGATTTAAATGACTGCTATACAACCCGGAACATTTGGATCTTCCTGTCCACCACCAGGTTTTCTGAACTGCACAGACCCTTCAACACATTCTACAGTCCCACATCCACGATGGCCTCACCCCATGCCTAATAACACCTCCCTTCACCACCAGTTCTCCTAATTCCTTCAATTCATGTCTTTCAACCTTCTGTTGTCCTTATTTGTTCACATTTCTTTAATATTTCAATGTCACCTAATTAATTAGACACACACACACACACACACACACATACAGACACACAGTTTTAAATCTCCCACTCCCTCCCTCCCCACAGAGACCTCTACATTTCCTGCATTCCAAGCTGCATCTCACTTTCCCACTTATTAGAGTCTTTACAATCCATTATGCAACATACCCACCCTTACCCAGCATCCTTCCCCCTCCACTCCCCTCCTCCCTCACAGTCAAGATACTTAAAATGCTGGAGCAGCTGTAGATAGTGGTTGTGTGTGTGTGTGTGTGTGTGTGTGTGTGTGTGTGTGTAGTTTGAGTGATTGTGTGAATGTATGCACTTGTTTTTCTGATGAAGCCCATGGCCGAAAATTTTGTTGTGTGAATGTGAGCGTGTATTTTTCGTGACTGTCAGTGGCCCAGTGAGCGTCTTTACAGGGAGTTGTTACGTATCTTCCATTACTGGCATTCCAATCAGATCTTCCATTGTTAAACATTATAATACCAATTTCTAATAATGGAAAATCCAGGTTGGAATTAACAATATACAGTAGTAACAAGGAGAGTTTACAGCTCAACACAAATATGTGATGATGAGCTGTGACAGGCATATACAAAAGACACGCACATACAAGACTTTCAACTATCGGCAATGACCTTTTTCAGAAAATAGAACATTCACACAGGCACACAACACAGTCACACAGCCACCAGCTCCGCCTGCCACATTTTGCATTACATGTTTAGAAATAGGGGAGGGAGTATAGGAAGAATGTGTCACGGTTGTGGGGATGTATACAGCTCAGCCTTCAGAGCATGTAAATATGGGAGAAACAAGATGCAACTTAAGAATGGAATGGGCTGGAGGGCAAGGGGGAAAAAGTAAATAAAATATAAATCAAATGCACACACACACACACAAACACACACACACACACACACCTCAAAATAGGAGAGGTTTAGGATAGAGAGGTAGGAACTCTCGGATGTGGAAAGAAAGGAAGTTATCACACGTTTAAGCCTGGATAATTTTGGGATTGGAAAATGTATGTAGGCATAACCCCCAAATACACAGTTCAGAAAAGATGGTGTGGTGCGTGAGAGGATCCGGACAGCAAGCATGTGCTCCACTGTATGCTGTGCCACATGGTTCTCCACCTTGTTTTTGGCCACAGTTTGGAGGTGACCACTAATCCTAATAGACAGCTGGTTAGTGGTCGCGCCAAAATAGAAAGCTGCGCATTTGACTGCAGTACAGTTGGAAAATTCCATAGCTGCTTTCACAGGTGGCCCGGAATCTAATAGGGTAAGATAAGCCTGTGTCAGGACTGGAATAGGAACTGCTGAGTGGGTGCATTGAACAAGTCTTGTAGCATGTTCTTCTAAAGGGATATGATCTCTCTGGCAGTGGGCTGGGCTTCTGGGTGGCATAGATTTGAACTAGGATGTTACAGAGCTCCTGGAACACCACTATGGGAAGGATCTTGTGCAGGTTGTCTCTCATTTCTGGGCATGAGCACAGAAAATCAAAACCTTGGCACAGGATGCAATTTAATTGTTACAGTCCAAACTCGATGGTAAACTTTGATGGTACTGGGTGACAAGGGGAGCGATCTTTTATGAATGGTTACTGGTGGAAGTGGGAGGATTTGTGATTAGTGGGGATATGGCATGGGAGATCTGTTTGCGGACTAGGTCTGTGGGGTAGTTTCTGTCTGTGAGACAGACCATCAGCATATTGAGAAAGGGAGATATGTTGTCCATGGGTGACCTGACTGTAAGGGAGGGATTTTTTTTTATGTGGAATGGATGGCAACTGTTGACGTGTGGGTTCCGTTGGTGGTTGGTAGGTTTAATATGGTTGGATGTGAGGATGGAGCCATCAGTGACATGGAGGATGACATCCAGGAATGTGGCATGGTTGGTTGACAAAGACCAGGTGACACGGATGGAGGAGAAGGAGTTCAGGTTTTGAAGGAAGGTGGATAGGGTGTCCTGGCCCTGAGTCCAGATCATGAAAATATCATCAATAAACCTTAACCAGGCCAGAGGTTTGGGGGTTTGGGTTGCTAGGAAGGATTCCTCCAGACAGCCCATAACAGCTTGGCATAGGAGGATGGCATGCGGGTGCCCATGGCTGTGCCACAGAGATGATGGTAAACTTTTGACCTCAAAGAAAAAGTAGTTGTTAGATAGGATAAAGTTGGTGAGGGTTAGTGAAATGAGGTATCAAGCTTCAATTCAGAGGGACGATGGGAGAGGTAGTGTTTGAGAGCAGCAAGGCCATGGGCATGTGGAATATTGGTGTATGGAGAGGTGGCATCCGCTGTGACAAGTAGTGATCCAGGAGGCAAATGGGTGGGAATGGTGGAGAGTCGGCAAAGGAAGTGATTGGTGTCCTTGATATGGGAGGATAGATTTTGGACCATTGGTTGAAGGTGTCAACGAGGGCTGAATTTCTTTCAGTTAGGATGACAGTAACCAGCCATAATTGACCATACAGGATTATTTGGTTTGTGGAATTTGGGGAGCATGTACAAGGTGGGTATGCAAGGTGTTGTTGGAGTGATGAGGGAGATGGATTCAGGAGAGAGGTTCTGGGAGCGGCCATAGGATTTTAACTACTTTGCCACCAATCCCTCGGAATGTAGCAAACCTAATCCCATCACTGAACCCTGATTTTGCCAGTTCATACCACCATCCAACAGAGATCCCCCTACACTCGCACCTAACCAGCCCTTGTTACTCTCCCAGAATTTCTCACCTCCAACTTGGCCTCACCATCTTTTCCCAAGTTCCTCCTAAGAACTCAAACCTTTCAACAGAAGAAAGGAGATCCATCCACAACCTCAAAACAAATCCTGACAATCATCCTTCCTGCAGATAAAGGTTCCACCACTATAGTTATGGATCACAGTGACTACCTGGCAGAAGCGCTCCACCAACTCTCTGAATCTTCTACCTACAAGTTGTGTCAGAATGACCCCATACCCAAAGTCCAAAAAGATCTCCAATCCCTGTGAAAATCCTATGGCCCCTCCCAGAACCTCTCCCCTGAATCGATCTCCCTCCTCACTCCAACACCCCACACACCCATCTTCTACATGCTCCTCAAAATCCACAAACCAAATAATCCTGGATGCCAAATTGTAGCTGGTTACTGTGCTAATACCGAAAGAATTTCAGCCTTCATTGGCCAACACCTTCAACCAATCTTCCCATATAAAGGTCACCAACCAGTTCCTTGACCGATTATCCACCATCCCACCGCTTTACCTCCTGGATCCCTATGTGTCACAGAGGGAGCCACTTCCCTATACACCCACATCCCACGTGCCCATGGCCTTGCCGCTCTCCAACACTATTTCTCCCAACGTCCCCCTGAATTCAAGCCCGATACCTCATTCCTCATATCCATTACCAACTTTATCCTAAATAACAACTACTATTCCTTTGAGAGGAAAGTTTACCATAAAATCCGTGGCACAACTATGGGCACCTGCATGGCACCCTCCTGTCCTAATCTGTTATGGGCCATCTGGAGGAAACCTTTCTAGCATCCCAAAACCTCTGGCCTGGTTAAGGTTTATTAATGATATTTTCATGATCTGGACTCAGGACCAGGAAACACTATCCACCTTATTTCAAAACCTGAACTCCTACTCCCCCATTCACTTCACCTGGTATTTCTCAACGCACCATGCCATATTTCTGGCCTGTCAACCTCCACCTCATTGATGGCTCCTTCCACACTTCTGTCCACGTTAAACCTACCAACCACTAACAGTACCCACATTTCGACAGTTGCCATCCTCTCCACATAAAAAAATCCCTCCCTTACATCCCTGTGGATGGCATATCTGCAGTCACAACAACTTCCTTTTTCAATATGCTGAGGGTCTCACAAAGGCCTTCACAGACAGAAAATACCCCACAAACCTAGTTCACAAACAGATCTTCCATGCCATATCCCCATCCATCCCTCTACCACAACTAATAATTCACAAAGGAGTGCCCCCTTGTTGCCCAGTACCATCAAAGTTTACCATTGTGTCTGGACCCCAACAACTAAATTGCATCCATCGCCTAGGTTCTGATTTTCTGTCCATATGCCCATAAATGAGAGACTTCCTGCCCAAGATCCATTCCACCCGTCCTAAAGTGGACCTTCCCAACGTCCATAACATCCTAGTCCATCCGTATTCCATTCCACAACTCTGACTACTGCCACAGAGACCATATCCCTGTGAAAGACCCCGCTGCAAGACCTGTCCAAACCAACCATGCAGCACTTCCTATTCCAGTCTGTCACAGGCTTATCCTACCCTATCCAAGAACGAGCCACCTGTGAAAGCAACCATCTAATGTACCAACAGTGCGGCAATCACTGTGCAGCTTTCTACATTGGCATGACCACTAAGCAGCTGTCCATTAGGACGAATGGCCACCGCTAAACAAGGTGGACCACCCTATGGCAGAACATGCAGTGGACATATGCTTCATTTCAATGGCTGCTTCACAAGCCAAGCCATCTAGATCTTCTCACCCATTACCAGCTTTTCTGAACTGCACTGATGGCAGTTATCCCTACAGTACATTTTTCGATCCAAAAATTATCCAGGCCTCAACCTACAATAACTGACCTTTATTTATTTATTTATTTATTATTTATTCCTACCCCTCTATCCTAAACCTCTCCTTTGTTTTAGTGGTGTGTGTGTGTGTGTGTGTGCGCGCGCGCGCGCGTGCACACATGGGGTGTGAATGCATTTCATTTATTTAATTTGTCTTATTCTACGTTATTTATTTCACTCCATTCCTAAGCAGCATCTCGTTCCTCCCATCTAATATGTACATGATCTGTAGGGCTGTGTATCCATCCCCACCACCATGACACAACCTTCCTATCCCCCCCTCCTCTATTTCCACACAGCAAAGTGAGATTCAAAGTGTGCCAGACAGTGTGATTGTGTGAATTTTCTATTTTCTGAAGAAGGCCATGATCAATAGCTGAAAGTGTCGTATGTGTGTGGGTTTTTTATGTGCCTGTCACAGCTCGTCATCACATCTTTGTGGCGAGATGTAAACTGACCTTACTACTGTATTGACAATACCAATTTCAATCCATGGTGGTGGCTGGTCTAGCAATAGTGGTAAATGAATCAAATGCAAGAGAGATGACTGGTTATTTGATTTAGAATACCAAGCTAATAAATAAAGGAAAGTCTTTCAAGAATCTGAAGCTCAATTTCACATTCAATTTGTAGAACATGTACTTCTTAGTGAACTGTATTTAGTATGAAACATTTAAAAATACAAGTCATATAATCAACATACCTATGTCCACATATTTGTACACGGGCACACTTCTCCTTACATGGAAAATGAATGCGACCTTGAAAACATTCACTACAATTCCCAGCACAATTATGTCCACATTCCAATGTCTTCTCACATGGTGCTTTACATCTTGATAACAACTCATCACTGTATGGTGGTAGTTCTGAAATTTCATATAAGATAGTGTCAGAAAAAATAGATACAAAAAACAAAGAAACAAGAAGTGTGCTACTGACATCATAAAATACATTGAGAGTATAAACTGAAACTTTAATTTTGAATTGTTGTAGGATACCAAATTTAAGGTTAGAAATATCAATAATGATAATATTACACCTTACTGTGTTTTATCGTTCATGCGCATATTCATACTTTCTTGGTGTTTAGAATCAAAGAAAAATGAAGAACTTTCAGTATCTTTTTAAAATAAATTAAATATAAAAGTGTTTTTAAACTACCATTCTTCGTTTCATTCTTCTACCAGATCATTTTATATACACAAACAAAGTATTTTTATCGCATAAGAAATGTTTTATGTTGCAGAGATAGCACGTATATAAGATGTGCCATGGCCACATAATATAGGCAGCAGTGGTTGCAGCTTTACACTGTGCACGCTGTGCTGAGGTTCAAATTCTCTCCTGAACTCCCTGGAGGCAGATATGGGTGCTTCCGCGGCAGGGAGGGGTGAGGGGAAACGCCGATTTTAACATTGCCATTGGATCTGGTGGAGACTCCTCCTCCTGGCGGTTACACACGAATGATCCCAAAGCAAGACAATGGAGCTGCTGCACACCTCGACTAGCGCAAATCCTCCATTAAGGCAACATCTGTCCTCCATATTTGTTTTTGGCACATTGAAGATTCATGAGAAACACATAATATTTGATAAAATATATTATAACTATAAATTAAAGGCACATCAAATGTAAAAGCCTTCAGAAGATCCAATCATGAATAATAATGAAGTCACTACTCTCCATGTAGCAAGAATAGCCATGCATCATGCTGCACTGTCGATGGCAGTGTGTTAAAGACTGACTGCAAACAATTTTTTTTTTTAAACTCAATCTTCTATTTAACACACACGTGAGCAACAATGACTTTTGTATTGTTACTTGACAGATATCTTTGGGTTTTTTAGCAAATATGTTGCCATTTTTAGGGTAAATGACATTTACACTCTTCGTTGTAACAAATATTTAACTGTTTAAAAAGATGAGGGCGATTGCAGGTCATGAACAGCTCCTGCTTAGGCTGTGTTTATAGCCTGCAGTTGCTCCGTGGCGAAGGAATAGCGGTGGTTTGGCAGTGTGCTGTTTCTCATAAGGCAGCATGGGATGTGTTTAAGGGCGGTAGCAGCCCCTCCGCTCTCCTGCTGTGGCATCAAAATACCAGAGGCTGCACTTCCGAACCACCGCAACTGAGTGGGCCGCAGCAGTGTCTGCCTGCACAGTGGCTAATAGGGCAGTTCGATGAGTGTGGCACAACTGCGCACCATATGACAGTGCGTTGTCTGGCCGTCAGGTGGGAACAGAGTGCTCAGTGTTACTGCGGCTGAACCACCTGCTGAGTGAGAGATCAGCAGAGCCTCTGCGAAATCACAGCGGTTGCTCTGTCGTGGAGGAACTGCAGGCTATAAATACAGTCGTACAGGTCATGTGACCTGAAAGTAGCTTGACTCTTCATTTTGTTGCAGTCACTAACAGTGTAATCAGTTATTTACTATGTTTTAGTGTTCATGTGCATATTCATATGTTCTTGGTGTTTATTATCAAAGAAAAATGATCAACGTTCAGTATCTTTTAGAAACAAATTACTCAGCTTTAAGCTTGGAACAAAAATGTGAAATAAATAAGCTTAGTAGGCCTATGCCTCAGCTCAAGTTGAAGCAAGTACAAACAAGCTGAGGTAAGACATTCTGCAGATCTTTTAACAAAAATATATCTAAGGGGGGAGGGGGCAACCCGGGTCACTGTCCTCTCTGGTGCCAATCGCAGAGATGCACCAAATGGTCTCTTTGGCCACCAATGGGGGGTGGGGGGGGGTGTAAGATCCGGCACTGAAAGAAGTGAAACCATAGTCATCTGAAGCAACTAAACCAGGGTAGCTGCAGTGAACATGAACTGCATTGAACATCAGCCTCAAATTCTTCAAGAAATCTAAAAAGATCCAGATTCAAGGGTACTTTATAATTCTCAATTACCTGTTAGCCGATGTTTGTGTGCTGCCAGTGTGCTGTAAGGCCACCACTCGGTTACAGGTGACATTAACATGGCGGGTCATTTCACAAATACTTTTAATGCATAACACAGAGTAACATTCAAAGCGACTTCTTTGAGTTATGTTGGGAATGTGACACCAGGACGAGCATATGGAATGACGACCCAGGTGTGATTGCACTGAAGAGTTTGTAGCAAACAGAACACAGCACATCATCCACAATAGAGATGAGTTTTATGAGTAGAGAGAGAATTCTGGTGTGCACCAAGGAAGTGGTATAGCACCATTTCATTTCAAAATATATGTTAATGATCTATTACAAAATTCGGAAGCTCCATGAAGCTTTATAAACACGATATGTAGTATACAGAAAATTTGAAGTGCTTGAAACTCACAACAAAATTCCAAAGGATCTGTAGCTTTTTGGCACTTTGTGCAAGTTGTGGTAATTGACCCTCAGCATAAACAAATGTAAAATATTGTGAATATATAGAACAAAATATCCTTTACTGTATGGTTACACAATTGCAATCACTGAAAGTAGCTACATCCATGAGATATCTGGAAGTATGAATAAGGAAGGATTTGAAGAGAAATGACCACATAAAATTAATTGACCATAAGGTAGATGCCACACTGAGATTCAGTGAAAGAATCTTCACGAAAATGTTTTCCATCAATAAAGAAGGTAGCTTACTAAACCTTGTTTGACCAGAACTGAAATATTGCTCATCAGTGTGGGAATGCCTACCAGATTGATAGGTGTGTAGTGAAGATCAAAAGAAGAGCATCCACCTCATTTCAGATTTATTTAGCACTGTGCTGATGTCACAAATATGACTGGCCATTCCACCTTGCCCACTTTCTTGGATCTTCTTTCACATGGACCCCACTTTTACTGTTCCCCTGATGTACTCATTCCGTAGTCTATCCTCTCTTGTCACCCCACTCATCAACCTTAACATTCTCATTTCTGCCATTCTGTCTTTTTCTCATGGGCTTTTGAAACTGGCCAAGTTTCTGCACTATACAGCATCGCAGGCCTCACCACAGACTTTCATTCTACAGCTAACCTTCTTATCACACAGTACTCTGTTCAGTTTCCTCCAGTTCATCCATCCATTATTTAACCTGTGCTGTATTGTATTTGGGCCTCGAGTCCTATATCACTTTGCATGTAAAAGCCAAGGTATTTAAATTTCTTGACCAGCATAAGTTGTTCTTCTTGCAGGTTAATATATATATCTTTGGCATCCTTTGTACAAATATACTCAGTTTTCACCCTGCTAATTCTCATTCCTCTTTTCTCTAGAGCTTTTCTCTGTAGTTCAAGCTTGTCTTGAAGTGCCTCCTATGTGGTTCACAGATTACATCATCATTGGCTAACATTAAGCTCCAAGGTGCTTCTTTTTTCACATCTTTGACTAGTATAGCCATGAGAAGGTCAGAGATATGGGCTGAAAGCAGATCACCGATGTAGTCCTACTCTCACTGGAAATGCCTTTGTTGTACCTGCACAGCTCCTGACTTTTGTCATTGCACCGTCACACATGTCTTCTACCACCCTGATACAGTAAAACCTCGTTTTTACATTCCCGGTTTTTACGTTTTCCTGCCATTTACACCATTTTTTGTTGGTCCCGTCAAATTTCCTATGTTCACAATGTTAATTCACCCTCGTTTTTGCATCAACATATTTACACTTTTCCCCGCGTTTTACGTTTTTTGAAAACAGGTTCATCAAGAAAAATGACATAATCTACATAAATTGAAGCTAGCATGGCTCTTAAAAAATATTAAAAATATTCGCAGTCGAGTTTCTTGACACTTTGCATTTCTTCAAACGTATATTTTGCATATTGTTGCTGGCAGTATGCAGCTAGTTGACTTACGACACGCCAATTTGTGGCGATGTAGTTCCTCTTTCCAGCAGCTTCTTTGCCAGAGCGCCTGGCATGTACTCAAACAAAACAGTTCGTTGACGAGAGAATAATGCCGATTTGTGGCGTTGTAGTTCTTCTGTCCACTAGCTTCTTTGCCAGAGCGGCTGGTGTGTACCTAAACAATCAGAATCAGTTGCTTTGTTGATTTGAGAATAAAGAGTTGCATTGTTTTTGAGATACATATTTCTGATTAATAAAGAACGTTATCTGTCAAAGTTGGGTATCATAATACCCACAACCTCAAAAAAGCGATAATAATGTGAGATGCCGATCCTATGCAAATGTCACAAAAATACTTATTCATATGTTTGCACTCGAGAAAGCGAATAAATTCTCTAATATTGTCATGTGAAACATTGTAAAATACAAAAAGAATGGAACTTTAGAAGTTTTACTACGTAAATAATTAATGCTAGTAAAAGGCAGTAATTTTGAAGATTTGCTACATAGCCTGGCAACGGCATCCAAACGATATCTATCGAAGCGGTTCAGGTAATTTTGAAGATGTTTTACATAGCCCAGCAGCGGAGTCCTCAATTATAATGAATTAAATTATGTCAAAAATTTCTACTTATCATAAAATTACCAGTTCTGCCTGGCGCTTAAAATAGTGGCGTCCTCGATTATAATGAATGGAAATTACGTCAAAAATTTCTACTTCCCATAAAATTACCAGTTCTGCCCTGCGCTTAAAATACTAAAAATTTGGATAACCTTTATCGTATAATAAACTTCCTGGCGAGTATTTAGCTGCCTATTATGTACATATATCACAAATAAACTACGAAAAAGCAAGGCTGACCCAGTAAGCATATTTTAGCATTTAAAACATTATTTCCTGCATTTTACAATATCCTGCATTTAACATCATTTTACTGAAGTCCTTTGAAAAGCATAAAAACAAGGTTCTACTGTATATTTTTCTGGCACATATTTACTTCTCATACATCTCCATATCTCTTACCTTGGCACTCTCTCATATGCCTTCTCAAGACTAATAAAAGTCATATGCAGTTACGCTTGTACTTCTCTGTTCCTCTTCATCAGTTGCCTTAGTGCAAATATTGCGTTGGTTGTTCTTCTTTCTGGTATAAATCCAAGCTGTTCTTCACATACTTCTGTTTCTGGACGCAACCTCTTCACAATTATCCTTTCCCAGATCTTCATTGTGTGGGACATAAGTTTTATTGCTCTATAACTGTCACAGTTTTGGATGTATAAATTCATTTACGTATTCAATTAAATAGGTTTATCAACAATACTTTCATAATTAAAAGTATACAGAAACTAATGAGGACAAAGCTTTCCTAACATCAATTGTGAAACAATATAATACCTACTTCAATATTATGAGACAAGAATTTACTTAGTTTATCAGAAATATTAATTAGCATACTATCGGAACTGTAACAATATGCTTCTGGAATGAACTGATAATTGTTTTCTAATGAAAAACTTCTGCAACACCAAGTAATAGAAAATGACACTTACATTATAAAAAAAAGAATAACATAAGTTTTGGAAAAGAAAATTATAATAGACTAATTACATTAATATTTATTATTTTGCAACAGTGGTATCAGGAGGTTCCATAATGCAAGCAGATGGGACTAAATCCCAACTTGCTTCGTTACAGGCAGTCTAATTCTTGCCTCAAATTTGGCTCCTTCTGACACTGTGATGAAGCTAGCAGCATCTGGATACTACCTTGGATGTTTAACTCATGGTGTAACATGCACCATTGCTCGCCCTGCATATTCTCAGAGAGGAGGGATTTAGTACCGCACCAGCTAAATTATGTGGAAATGCGCTGTCGTCAAGCAGTAAATTCATGGTTTGGGTAAACGTACTGACCTAAGACTTTACCAGCAGGTGGCATGAAGCCAGCCAAGGTGGTTGCTTGTGTGAGTAGGATGTTGTGGAGATTGGATGGTCAATGGAACACCATTTTAGGAAGGGTTGAAAGGATCTTGGGTAAGACGTCTCTCATTTCAAGGCATGATGAGAGATACTCCCATTTATTTTCAACATTTACTTTCCAGCATAACGCACCAGCTTCTATTAATAAACATTCTTTATGCTCATCATACATCTGACAGCTTACTTTCAAACACAGTATAATGGCCAGTCAACAATTTGTAACAGTAGTGAGATACTTGAAAATCTAGACTTAAAGATCATTCCTGTTCATCTGCTTTTACTGTTTGCAATTTTTAAGTAGAAATTCTACCTGGCCTACTAAAATTTTTTGTCCTGTACCAATTTCTTTATCCAAGTGTAGTATTTACAACAACCTACTCAATTATTTGCTGTATACATATAATTCAATATATTCCTTCTTCTATAATTTTAGTCCTCTTTCAATCTTTGCAGCACAAGGGTGTACAAACTTGCAAATACTGTGAAACTTAAAACCCCTTATTATAATTATTCAGAGTACCATTTTCTCTGATATTTTGGTAGATACTTGCAATTTCATCTTTGAATGTGTAGCTGGAGATGGCCTATACAAATACTGCTTCTCAAATCTATCATGACATATACAGTCTCAATAGAAATTGTTTGTTTTTTCCTTTGCAAGTAAAACAATTCTTGAATTTGAATTACAAGTACTGATTTGAGAGATGGATCCCAAATTAGTTTATTGTGATGTGTATTAACAAAGACACCCAGACAGATATGCATTAACAGGAATAGTACAACACAATCACCCTAGCCCGCACAAACTGACCTGCCATGCAGCAGCACTGCTAAGTTACACTTGATCTTTTTTAAACGTATCAACAAATGACTATCACACTAGATTAAAATGGGACCACTGTAACAAATGGACACATCAAATTCTGCATTAAAAATAATTATAACAGATTTTTTTTAAATACAGCCCTCAGTTGCAAGTTACATTTAAATACAGAACCTATGTTTCAGTGCCACGAAGGACACCTTCTTCAGACAAGTAGAATATAGGGTAAAAATTATATATCAGATCTTAAAATATAATAAAATTATATTACATATCTGATGTAGTCAAATAGTCATACCTAAAATAGGAAGTGTTAATGGAAGCACAGTAAGAAATACGATAATTTCTGTAGTGTACTCACTGCATGAACTACCAAGAACACCATCAAGGCCTGGTGCCTTATTCCATGAATTCATTTTCATACGTTTAGTTCAATATTTGAGGTTCCTGTCTGTTGGTTTCAGTTTCACAACTGGGCTGATTCATTATGGCCTAAATGGAATGTTTGGATTTGTTCATTGAGAATGTGTATGACTGAATGTCCTATGAATTTCTTACACATCTTTTGTCAGGCTCTCAGTGAAGAAATAACTCTAGGTTTTGGTTTCATGCATGGCTTTTCTCTGGTTACGAGGGTGGTTGTTACGTCCTTTCCATTTGTTTCCCTACATTACCTATCTTACTAATTCATTTATTTTTCAATATGATTCTGGAGCATTAGACTGGAAATACTTTTTCAGTTTTCAAAATAGTAAATACTGATATAGTTTACAGGTAGTTCTTCAATCCTTCACTGAGTGTTACAGATTCCACCATGAAAGAGAACTGTCATGGATGTGGATAAAGTCAAGGTACGGTGAAACGGGGTAATACCAATAATTGTTGGCTTGGGTGGTGTTTTTTTTTTTTTTTTTTTTTTTTTTACTGGTATCTTCCAGAGCATTAAAATTTTATGTACATAATTTTATATTTAAAATGTGTTACTCTTTCTTGTCGTTATGATAATAATAGAAAATTGAAATGAGATAATACATCGCAAGTATGGAAAAGGAATCACGGATCAGTGTTACCCCATGGTGTGCCTTATTATCCACTGTTGCACTTTTCCAGAGGTTGCAACAATCAAAATTTTATGTTTTTTTAAAAATGTACAAACATTACTGTAGTTACCAAAAAAAAAAAAAAAAAAAAAAAAAAAAAAAAAAAAAAAAAAAAAAAAAAAAAAAAAAAAAAAAAAAGCTTACACATTTAAATATACAGTTAAACCCCATTTGTATGTTCCTGGATTTCAAGTTGTCACGCTATTTGTCGGTCCCATCAAATTTCCTATCTTCACAATGTTAATTTGCCCCCATTTTTGCGTAAACATATTTGCACCTTCCGTGTTTTACGCTTTTGGAAACCACATTTGAGAAGAAAAAAAAAATTACGTAATTGATATAAACTGACACTGGCATAGCTTTATTTGTTGACCCCATCAAATTTCCTATGTTCACAATGTTAATTTGCCCATGTTTTTGCATAAACATATTTTCACTTTCCCATGATTTACGCTTTTTGAAACCACATTCAAGAAGAAAAAAATGACGTAATTGATATAAATTGACGCTGGCATGGCTTTCGCCTTAAAGTAATGTGCTTATAAACATTGCACAGTCTAGTTTCTCGACACTTTTATTCAAACATTTATTTCGTGTCATTTGCAGTATGTGCCTTGTTGACTTATGAAGTGGAGGCTGATTGGAGTATAGTATTCCCCCCACCACACCATCTGACAAATTGTGAATGCATAGCACTGCCTGACCAATTTTCTGTCTGGTATCTGCACAGCAAACACGCGGAAACAAAAAAAGTTCGACAAACGGACAAGAGAGAGCAGTGAGGCGCTGCAATTGCTACATGCAGTTGGAACACATGTAGCCTGCTACGAATTTGGTTGATTGGCTGGTCAAACAATAAATCTCATCGCGTGTAGGGGCCTTCAGCCACCGCACCAATTGTCTGCTTTGTTTTGTTTACGCGTCTGGTAGGTTTTCATGTATTATATGATGCGTTTCGAGAATTTATTCTTGTTGTGAAATGCAAATATTTATCCAAGTATTTTTTGTGATGTTTTATAAACGATGAGACTGATGGATTGCTTGTGTATGTTTTTCTTCACATTGAAGGGGACACGGTATATTATAAACTCAAAAAAGCAATAATACTGTGAGAAAACAACCCTATGCAAACATGACAAAAATACTTTTGCCTATATTTGCACTTGAGAACACGAATAAATTCTCGAATATTGTCACGCAAAACATCAAAAAATACAAAAAGAAAGGAACTTTGCAGTTTTACTATGTAAATAATTAATGCCGGTTAAAGGCTTACTCACTAATCGATTACGAAGACTGAAATTACGTCAGAAATTTCTACTTCCCATAAAATTAGCAGTTCCCTGGCACTTTAAATGGTAAACTTTTGGATAACTTTTAATGTATAATAAACTTCCTAATGAATATTTTGATTGTATTTTGTACATGTATTACAAATAAACTACAAAAATGCAAGAGTGACAAAGAACGGTAAGCCTATTTTATTGTTCAAAACATTATTTCCCACATTTCACATTTTCCTGCATTTTACACCATTTCACTGAAGTCCCTTGAAATGTGTATACTGTATGAACAAGAGAAATCAGTGTTTCCCTAAGATTGTCAAAATATTCCGATACAATCTCCTTTGAAGCAGCTGCTGTAATTCTTTTCATGTTCTCTCCAATTCTCACAATCATTTCTTCTCCGAAATACATGAACCCACTCTAGTCATGGCAAATGTCTTTAAATTCCTTTTCCACTTTCCCTGCATGGTTAAGGTAACTCTGTACTAGGTTATGTACATCCATGTTTCTCAGTGGAGACCCCACTTGGCATACACCAATAAACCCTCAACAAGTGTTTTCTTTTCTTCCTTGTTTAACGCTGTTGGTGCTTGTGTTTATCTTTATTCTGTAAATTATCATTAAGGCTTGTGCATGGTTCAGCAAACTGTTCTGATGCTCTCCTGAACTCATTTTCCTCTAACGCACAACCTTTACAACATTTCCCTCGATTTGCACCTTTCACTGGAACCTAGCTTCTTGACATATGTTCTCAACATGATTGGTATTATTTTATACCAAGACAACTTTCCATATAAAGTCCTATAACTGCACAATAGTTTTGCTTAGCATTTTATGTAAACATTAATATGATACACAACTAAGTAACAGTTAACGATATTAAGTTACTCTATTTGTACAGCCAGTGGAGTTCTTTAACTGCAGTTCTCACTGTTCACTTGCTTTACACAAAATAGGCACTTTCGCACAACAATTACTGGTCAATTGTAGGCAACAACTGAATATTTTTTTTCCAGGCAAGGAAACAACAATGTTATCTTCAGTAATATATCGCACGTCGACACCATTGTTGACGCAGTTCCGCAGGAGAGTTCAAATTTCTTCATATAAGCTAAATAATCGCTACTGCCCACACTATATTGTTATTACCCCATTTAATGCTACCTATCATCTAAGTACATGAAATGAATCTCAGAACTGCAGTTTAGTAGAACTGCAAGAACAGTGACTGTAACGGAAGAAAAGGGGTGAACCGCTAAAAAGAGATACTCAGATATAATCAGAAAATGAGAGAAACAATACTATCCTCATCATAACCAGAACTGCCACCAGGTACTAAATACTTATTTTCTTTTTAAAAATACTGGATTAGAATCTAGTAAACTTATTAAGTATTTTCAAATTATTACTACCTAGCTATTTTCACAATCCTTGTGTTGTACTGTTGTAAATAATGGTACTAATAAATTTAACTGAAATATATATCAAACCTGATCTTGTCAAGTAACATGGAATTTGAACAGCATGTCCACAAGCAGGAGTGATGTGACTTGGAACAACTTCTTGACACTGGGAAGTGCAAGGATTGCCGCACAAAGTTCTACAACGATGTCCACATTCAAGAAGTCTTTGACAAGGCTTTCTACACATACTACGATTGGGTTCTTCACAGCAAGGTACAGTTACTTTATGACCACAGTCTGGAATAATTTTCTGCACCTGTAAGAAGAAACAAGGCTTTTGTTTTCAGCATGTCTATTGATAATTACATTTTAATAACTTACTTTTTTTAGACTTTGATTAAAATAAAAATTCTCTAATTAAATACAAAAGAGTATTAATACCAGTGATGAGTGCCTTAGCAATTAAATGCAGTGCTTGAATGGTTATGCAATATAATGGCAGTAATGACTGTGTGGTGAACCATTGACTGGTTAATCGAGTGAAACCTAAGCACTCATGAAATATCTTTATATCGAAATCTCAGCCTCCCTGAGCTTCATCTGCCATCTTTAGTTCAGTTCCTGTTTGTATGTGCTTGTGTGAAGTAATAAAGTGTTCTGTCAAGTACAGGTGGTAATTATTGGAGCTACAGCTCTACTTAATTCCATAACTGTAAATTACGTTAAAAGCAAGTTTATCAAACAGCTGACCAGCACACAGAAACAACTGAGTTTATTCACAAAGAAGGGTACATGTACAAGGTGTTACTAGGAACATAGAAAGCTGTCTAAAGTCTATACTTCCAAGAACTTCCAACCCAGATTGAAACCAACTTCTCTAAATTACAAGCTGAGACCGACAGAATAACACCATAGCCAATACAGTAACACTCATGATGCACAATCCATGGTTCACATTAACACACACAGAAGAGGGGAGAGGGTCAAACTTGCCCTGCTCAGCTCACATGCCAGTGTCAGGCATGATTCTTTAAAAGTATGTGCTGAAACATCAATACTATGTGCATTGGTGCCACAGCACTCAATCATAATGTTGTGCCAGCTACTCTTTTCCTTTGTTTTCCTCAGACCGTTCTACTACAAAAACATTTATGCTTTCTTGATACACTTTATGGAACATCACTCCTATTATATTACTGCAATATTACAATGTAAATTATTTATCTTTCCTTCTATCAAGTTAAACTTACCACACTTACACTCAATTGGCTGTGACGCATGCTCAGAATTTTATATTGGACAGACAGGCAGAGCCTTTAACGTAAGGAACAAAGAACACTTTGTAGTGTATCAAACTCTACATGCTCTCTGTGGTTATACAAGATGCCCAAATGAAGTATTTTTTTGTTTTTGTTTTTATATTTAGGGAGGCCTTTTTGGGACTGTTGCTGTCCTGGGCTTTTTTATTCCACAGGTGAAGGCCCAGACAAGAACCTTACTAAGGGCAAGGAATATGAAGGTACAATATACTGTGCACAACATAGACTCTGTGAATACTCGGAGAAGAGACTGCAAAGAAAAAAAGAACTTGTTGATTGTGTTTTATTTTATAAATAGATACGTTTTTGAGTTGACCTGAGCAGAATAACTATTGGATAAGGGTCAAATAAACCCATGTTTTAGGTGTTCATTTATAATGGATCAGTCTTCTCAATTTTATTAGTGAGAAAGTTGGAGTTTAGGTGTCTCTCTCTTCTGATCTTAATTTATATGGAAAAGAAGCCCAAACAATTTTAAAAAGTGGAAGAACTTTATTTAGAGGCACTGAGTAGAAAGACCTCTATCTACAAATATCAATGACATGGAAGAACTCATGCAAAACAACTCAATCAAAAAATCAAAAATATGTGCTGGTATTCCCAAAATAGGTGGAATTACACAGTCCCATCACAACTTGTTATAGAGAAAAGTTACTAATGTCCATAATTTAACCTTTGCAGAACATCTGTTGATAACAGAACATAATCCTGATGGTTTAAATGAAATGATGATTCTGCTTAAAGAAAAGAAAGGTTGGAAACTTGATGTCTTAGAACAATTAGAAATATTTAGGCATTTGCCTAATAAAGATATGTTGAATGAACAATTGCAATAGAAACATAAAAATTTCTTTAACGCTTTCAAGCCAGTGCTCATGTTAGCCCGATGTTTGTATTCCAGTTTTTTTCCCTCCTCCACTCCAGTAATGTCTTTTAATTGGTTGTACTTTAGTACATTATTTCTGCTGTACTGTGGTCTTGTCAGGTTATTTGCAAAACAGCATTTCATATGTGCAGTTGCTTATACCACTTCACTACTAATGTATGTCATTTGTAAGTATGTATGCTTCTGCATACATCTGATGATTTTCTGTCGTATTTTCTCCTATTTGGAGTTTTTATTTAATCTTGGAATAAAATATTGTAAAAAAATATTTGACTAATCTTTCATAAAAGTAAACTATTAATGATGTCCATAATTGTGTTATATTAGTACTGCCCACATGATTAGTGGCCCTCATGTGGTGCACCCTAGTGCACATTTATGTGACTACATGTTTGATGCCTCTTAGGGAGTTCCTTTGTGCCCTTCACACCATACTGGTGTTATTTGTATGGCCAGAATGCTAATTTTTATTGTAATCGACCTGAGTTTTGACGTCATGTGTTTCAAGTACCAGTGGTTTCACTGTTTTGCCTGTGTAAAACTTTTTCCTCATATAAGTTACTTATTCTGTTATCACTTTTAGGTAATTGTTTTTATTCTTCTGATAAAGTTGCCTCTAGTGGCAACCAAACCTAGGTCAAATACACAACCAGTTGGCTGATATACAAAATTGTTAAAAAAACTTATCATTATTTCATTTGGACTAACCATTAATCATTCCACTCCAAGCTGGCACAATAAACTCTAAATCAGAAATAAAAAGAGTCCTAGCATATTCTTAAAAAGTAGTGAAATGTGATTTATTCATTTTGTAATGTACAGTTTTCAAATCATTTGATTTGTGTACTGCAGACATGTCAAAATTTACAATTTATGACATAACACTATAATGTGGATACGTTGCAACTCACCACAAAGTCCATCATCAAGTCAAATACAGGCATCAACAAAAGACATACACACTTAAAGTTACCCATTAGCCACAGCCTTTGTTGCGCACCCACTCACACTTATACATGCACATTCATACAGTAACGTAAACAAGGAATTCAGTGAGCTGAGAAATTACTTTAATTTCTGTAAAAAGGTCTGATTCAACAATATCTTTCAAAGTACCATTCATGTTTACACTTAGCTTTCTTGAGGTTTGTACAAAGCATTTACAGTTCTTTGTGCTGTTCATCTCCATAGCTCAGAGACAGTGTCACTGACCACCAATGTAAGAGACCCAGGTTTTATTCCAGGCATGGGACTGTGTATTGAGTGTTTGTTATAATACATGCAAGTTGCCGAAGTGGTGTCAATAAAAGACTTGCATTTGGCAGCCTAAAACTGATGGGGGATATCCTGGCCTGCTGTAGTGGAGTGGTTGATTGCTCTAAGGTGCCTAGCTGCATGCTGTGGAGCGCAAGGTTGCTCACCAGTGGAGAGAAGAGTCCTCCATTCTGTGTGTGTGTGTGTGTGTGTGTTTGTTTTCTCCTAAGCATAAGTTAGTTTAAGTAGTTTGTAACCCTAGGGACAGATAACCGCAGCAGCTAACTCCCTTAGATATATAAACATTTGAAGATTTTTTTATATCCCGGGCAACAAAAGGCGTACGATTTCATTTCACATTTCCCTGAGGTTGTATCTAACTAAGTCATACCATTTGCAAGTAGGAGTTTTGGTGTTCATATGAAGGCACAGCAGACAGGTGAAAAAACTGGCCATGCCAGCTGTGGTCTTGTGCAGAGTGCCTGGTCATCCCACTTGACTGTCAAAAGCCGAGTTGAGCAGGGAGTGCTGCACAGATAAGCTGAAGCTAGAAAAGCCTGCTTTGTAAGAAACATCTGGTAACAGACAGTTGTAATGCTTGACTGTTATTCACAATGATGAATAGAAAGGGCACAGAGAGGCGCAAGAACAATGAATCATGTACCGAATAATTTAAACATTAGCAATAATTATTTGCTGATAATGGAATTACTATAGCACATCAGTATCTAACCTCATGTTCCTTTGACTCCAAAACAGGCATAATTTTCTAAATCTGAAATGGAGTCCAGTGGCCATAGTCATGCCACAATGGGTATCTACTTCAATTACATTAAGGGATGACAGTTTTCATATTACATTCTATCTTTTGCACGGGGCCCTGTGCGACTGCACCTTTTGCACATGCCTAAGGCCAGTCCTGATCAATAGATGCATCTGATGAGGACCTTAATGAGTGGCTTGACAATGATAACCTAAACTTTGTTTACAAGATAAATCAATCAAAAATGAAGGCCATAAACTCCACTAAATACCTAGGAATTACTATTACTTCAGACTTAAACTGGAATGAACACGAAGATAATGTCGTGGGAAAGGCAAACCAGAGACTGCGTTTTATTGGCAGAACCCTTAAAAGATGCAACAGAACTACAAAAGAAACTGCATACACTACGCTTGTCCGTCCATTTTTGGAGTATTGCTGCCCAGTGTGGGATCCGTACCAGGTGGGTTTGACAGAGGACATCGAAAGAGTCCAAAGAAGGGAAGCTCATTTCGTATTGTCACGATACAGGGGAGACAGCGATACAAAAATGATACAGGTTCATTACAACAACGGCGCTTATCACTGTGGCATGGACTACGAAACTCAGATCACCAACATTCTCCTACGAATGCGAAAATATATTGTTGACTCCTACTTCCATAGGTAGACCTCTCCAGGGGACACCACCTTGACAAAGCACTGTCCGTGTGGGTGGAGAGGCTTGCGTATCTGCGTGAAGCTGAGGGCTATACCGAAGGTAGAGAACCTACTGCCGGAAAGGCCTCAGCTGATGGATCAGACCAAGCGTGTCCCACAACGTCCTGTCTTTCTTATCCTCTCCCAGTCCTTTCCCAATGCCTTTCCCAACCCAAGGTGTGATGCAATCCATGCCGAGGGGTGCGTGGCACATGGGTGGATGTGTCTCGAACGGAGCCTCAGGGATACTGGGCGACCTCCCTGAGTAAGTAGCCTTGCACTGCGCGGGGTTATCATGGTGTGGACCATACAAGATGAACACGTAGAAAAAAATTATTTTAAAAGAATCCGAGGGGGCAATCTCAGATACTCAGACATCGGGATCAGGACCGATGGAATGCACACCTACTTCTCAGTCAGGGTCTAGACCTCAGCAAGAAGTGGGAACTGTAACAGAGAAGTTGGACCAGATTAGGATTAAGGCCTTGTCTGGGGCTCAGAGGAGGAAACTTATCAAGGAACAGAAGCAAAAGGAAGGAAAAGAATGGCTTCCTAAACATAAGTGGAGGGAATCAAAAGGGCTTGAGCCCAAGACCCCCAAAAAGAAACTTCCTCAGGTCAAAGGGGTACACAGACCCCCTCGACGTCAAAGACAGGTGGCAAGAGGGTTAGGGAGGAATCTAAGACTCCCTCCTCTCTGGACAGGCGTGATCCTAAAAGGCTGAGGCAGGAAATAGGGAAACAGACATATATTACTGCAGTCTCGGTCTTTAGAATGGCGATTGTCCAAGAAGGATACCCACTGGTAAGCATTACCTCGCAGCAGGAGGAGCTCATGCAGATGACCCTCTTTGAAGAGATTGGGGGGGACGCTGGTCCAGAACCCAAATTCAGGAGGGTCTATCTAGATCGCGGTGCCCTCATTTTTGTCTGCGAGGGGGAGCACTCAGCAGAATGGATTAAGTACAAGGTGCTCATGATATCCCCGTGGGAGGATGCGAAGCTTCTGGTCAAGACAGCAGCCGAACTCCTGAAGACCGCAAAAGTATCAATATGGGTACCAAAGATCCTTAAGGATGTCTCTCCAAAGACTCTGTTCGAGAAAATAAGGGTCCAGAACCCAAAAGTCTCGACAGAGGATTGGAGGGTAATTAACCAAAAGGTCGTTCTGGAAGGACGAACCCTGGTGGTGGAGGTCGGAGAAAAGTCCCTGAAGGCATTGCGAGAGCAAGGCCTGAAACTGATTTTAGGGTTCTCGCAGGTCGCTGTTAGGGTAATCAAAGATCTTAAAGGCAATAATGGCAGCAAGATGGGGACTGGAAGTGCTGCAGATAAACCTGCAGCACAGTAAAGGGGCCACTGGTGCCCTGAGCCGTCGCCTGGGGAGACAGGAGGTGGACGTGGCCCTGATACGAGAACCCAATTCATACAAAGGGGGTGTATCGGGCCTCGGTGGTACTGGAGGTAAGCTGATTTATGCCAGAAATCTAAAAAACTCCAGAACATGCATTTATGTTAGAAATGGAATACCTTTCATACCAATGATGGATTTTTGTTCCAGGGACCTGGTGACCATCAGGATGCAGCAACGTGAGGAAGGTATCACGAAGGAAATTGTTTTGGCCTCAGCATACCTTCCTTACAAAGACAGCTCTCCTCCTTCTTTGGAAGTGAGGAGAATGACAGAAGCCTGCCATCAGCAAGGGGACGAACTGTTGGTGGGATGTGATGCCAATGCCCACAATCTATCGTGGAGCAGCAAGGACACCAACAGTAGAGGTGAGCACCTTCTTGAATTTCTCCTATCTAACAACTTGGAGATCCTGAATAGGGGTGATGAACCTACATTCAGGAATAGTAGAAGGGAAGAAGTAATTGACATAACTTTTGGTTCCATGATGGTGGGAAGTTACGTCAAACCGTGGCATGTGGTCCTGGAGCCATCCTCATCAGATCACATGTATATTAAATTCAAGGTTGAAATGGGAACCAGACAGACCATGGCCTATAGGAACCCCAGGAAAACGGACTGGGAGACATATAGGAAAGTCCTTGACTTCAGCCTATGGGAAATTAAAACTTCGATAAGGAATCCAGCAGAGTTTGAGGAAGTAGCAGAGGCCGTAACCTCTGCTATAATGACCTCATACCAGGACAACTGCTCAATCACCAAGAAGTGCACAAATAGGAGTGTGCCTTCGTGGAATAATAACCTGGAAATGCAAAGGAAACAGGTATGAAGACTGTTTAACCTTGCGAGGCGCAGAGGACAATGGGCAAAGTATTGTGAGACCCTTGTCAATTACAACCTTGCCATCAGACGGGCAAAGGAGGCATCCTGGAAGGTATTCTGTGAGGAAGTGGAGGGCACGGCTGCTCAAGCGAGACTTCATAAAATCCTCACTAGGGTACCAACTAATCCAGGAGGAACATTGAGGAAGGAGGATGGGGAGTATACAAAGACAGCACATGAAACGCTGGAACTGCTCCTCAAGACTCACTTTCCTCAATATACTCTGGGGGATAACTCAGACCAGAATGCGATTCCTGAGAGACAACGGTTCTCAGGTATTCGCAAAGAGGACTGGGATTTGGCCAAGGAGTGTGTTGATCTTAGTAAGGTCCGATGGGAGGTGGGAACATTTCAACCGTTCAAGTCACCTGGCCCCGATGGAATCTTTCCAGCTCTCCTGCAACAAGCGGGAGAAAATCTTATTAGATTCCTATGCAAATTATTCAGGGTTAGCCTAGCAGCAGGAATCATTCCCAATGCCTGAATGGCAGTGAAGATTGTCTTCATTCCTAAACCAGGGAGAATTGATCATACCAAGGCCAAGGATATGAGACCAATCAGCCTGTCCTCCTTCATTATTAAGACATTGGAAAAGCTGGTTAATGTGCATGTTGGAGAAAGGAGATTAAGTAGGGCTCCTCTACATTCAAACCAACATGCATATCAGCCAGGTAAATCATGTGAGACAGCTCTCCACCAACTCGTTGGGAAGGTGGAGAAAGCACTACACTTTCAGGAAATAGCCCTCTGTATCTTCCTGGACATCAAGGGGGCTTTTAGCAACACAACCTTCGATTCCATGGTTAGGGCAGCAGAGGTGCATGACCTAGGGACCACTATATGTAGGTGGACTAGGGCCATGCTCAGTGGAAGAAAGGTAGAAGCTACCACGATGGATGAAAAAATTGTAATCAACACCACTAGGGGTTGCCCGCAAGGAGGAGTTCTTTCCCCTTTATTGTGGAATCTAGTGGTGAATGATCTCATTGGAGTATTAAACTCTAGGCAGTACTTTTGCCAAGGATACGCAGATGATCTTGTCATAGTAATACTTGGCAAATTTGCTGACACAGTAAAGAATATGGCACAAGGTGCGTTGGACATTGTGCAAGACTGGTGCAGAAAACAGGATCTGGGGGTTAGTCCTAAGAAGACTGTCATTGTACCATTCACAAAGAAGCATATACAATATTGAAGTTGGAATCTAAAGCTTTTCAATGAAGCGCTACCTGTGAAGGGGACAGTGAAATATCTAGGGGTTACCCTAGATGAGAAACTGACATGGACCCCTCACATCAGGAATATTTGCTCCAAGGCAAAAGGTATTCTTGTGAGTACCAGGAGAGATTTTGGCAAAAATTGGGGCCTGAGCCCCAAGGGTATGCACTGGATATACACCACAGTGATTAGACCCAGGATCACCTATGGGGTGGTCGTGTGGTGGAAGAAGGTAGAACAGCAGTTTGCTGCTAAGGAGCTTGGTAAGGTGCAGAGATTAGCCTGCTTAGCCATAACAGGCAGAATTAGCAGCACACCAACTGCTGGGATGGAAACCATGCTGGATATGCCCCCATTACACCTTTGGGTCGAGATGGAGGCAGCGGCTGGTGCATACCGACTCAAATCTGGCAACAACTGGAACTCTTTGGGATATCCAGAATCACACACTAAAATAGTGAGTGAGGTAAATATAGGAAAGGTTGGGTAAATGCCAGCCGACTATATTATAACCCCATACTGCTTCAACAAGCCTTTCAATATAACAATTGGAAGTAGGGAGCAATGGGAGAAAATAGTTCGACACCGTACGGGGGATATTGTCTGGTTCACTGACGGGTCAAAATCTGACCAAGGTGTTGGGGCCAGTGTATATGGGGTGCAGCCAAGCCTGGAGGGCGTCATCTCTCTAGAGAAACTGGCCTCAGTATTGCAGACCGAAATCACTGCCATCAGGGCATGCGTAGGTGCTACAAAGACCGTAGCATCTATATCTATTCAGAGAGCCAGGCAGCCCTGAGATCACTGGCAGCTCCTGCAACAAGGTCTAAAATTGTTGCAGAATGTCACAGGTTTCTGGTGGAGGTAGGGGAAAGCAATAGAGTAAACCTATTGTGGGTCCCTGGCCACTCGGGGATCAGTGGCAACGAACATGCCGACAGATTAGCCAGGATCACCAAGGCAATGATAAAATTGGAGCTACGTAATTGGCTCAGAAGACAGAACGTAGAATATTGGACCAAAGTCCATCAACAAAAACATGGCAAGGTAATGATGCCAAAGCCATGTTTTAAAAGAAGCTCTGCAATCCCGGGTCTGAACAGGAGAGAGATTAGACTCAATGGTTGGATTGCTGACAGGCCATGGGAATTTCAAAAAACACCTACATACAATGGGAATAACAGAAGAGGGCTCTAAATGTAGGATCTGTGATGACGGTGATGAAACTGTATCACTTCTAATCTTCGAATGCATTGGAGAATAAAA
The DNA here is from genome assembly GCA_026315105.1 of Locusta migratoria. Lineage (NCBI taxonomy): Eukaryota > Metazoa > Arthropoda > Insecta > Orthoptera > Acrididae > Locusta > Locusta migratoria. The sequence goes on along the minus strand of CM048745.1, from coordinate 270,621,104 downwards.
GGCACAGAATATTTGGGACAACCAGACCCAAAGAAATTGTGTCTAATAAGGAACTGCTAAAGGGACTCCTTGCACTGTTCAAGGGCATTGGTTGGCTTTATTAGATATACAGGGAGCGATACCACACAATAAACTTAGTTTTGGTGCGAGCAGTGGCGGGTTGGACCAAGACTGTTTTGGCTTCCCTGGAAAAATCAATCAATCAATCAAATCCATAGGTAGAAATTATCATCAGAATAAAATATGAGAAATCAGAGCTTGAATGGAGAGATTGAGGTGTTCTTTCTTCCCGCGCGCTATTCGAGGATGGAATGGAAGACAGTATAACGGTGGCGTTCTGTCGCCCACCCAACCTCCACAACATCCTAGTCCATCGCTATGCCACTCCAAACCCCAATCCTTTACCGCAGGTATCATATCCCTGTGGAAGACCCCGATGCAAAACCTACCCAATCCACCCACCCAGCACTTCCTACTCTAGTTCCATCACAGGCTTATCCTACACCATCAGAGATCCCAGCTTCACCCAGCATCCTTCCCCCTCCACTCCCCACCACACTCACAGTCTAGCTTGTGTTGCTGGAGTGGCCAGACATGATAGTTGTGCGTGTATAGTTGTCTTAGTGATTGCATGAATATAAGTGTTTCTTTTTCTGATGAAGGATATGGCCGAAATTTTAAGTTGTGTAAATGTTAATATCTATTTTCATGTCTGTCAGCAGCTCAGTGAGCCTCTTTATGGTGAGTTCTTACCTTTCCTCCATTATTGATATAAATATTACAGAAGACACATGTTGACAGGTGTGAATGTTGCTGAAACATTAGTTTAGAAAGTTGCAATTGCAGAATGTTGTCACAAGTTTACCTACAGAAGAACTTGTAAAAGCCATGCAAATGTCTGTGTTCTGTATTTCATGCCAAACATTAGTCAGTTTGTGCAATGTGGAAACTTAACTTCCAATGACATGACAGAACAATCATTAAAGGCAAAATATGTGTGGTTTAGATCATTTTAAGAGATTCACGATAAAATACAGTAGTCTACAAAACATGTTAATTAAAGAGACAAAATTTATTCATGGCAAAATAAATGAAGTTTTTTGAAGTATTTGAGGAGATGCCAGATAAAATACACAATTCTACAAATGGTCATTCAGAAGGCAAGTTCAGAATACATAACTTCTACAGTCCTGATTCAGAGTCCAATAATGGTTTGCTGGTTATACTCTATTCTACACTATAAAAAAACTGTAAAATGCCATGTCTACTATTATTCCGTTTTAATATATTAGTCTCCAAAACAACTCAGCAATTCACCATGGGATTAGCACAGATAACTTGAGTCCACTTTGGAGCAACATATAGGTTATGTTTCATCAAAATCAGGTAATGGAAACATTTTAGAACACTTTAATCTTCAAAACTACTACATGCAATTTTGACAAACAAGGGGCAACATGTAGGATTTATTTCCTCACAATAGCTTCAGGAAATAAACAATGTCATAATACCGAATTTCATACATACACAACTTCAGATTTTGGTCATTAGCCTTTGTTGGAAGAAAAGACACACACTGTGGTGTCGCACAACTACAAAGTGCGCGCCACCTACTTTCGCTGCGCGCCGCCATGCATGCACGGCGCGGCGTTCTTACGACGACAGCCACGAGCGCCCTCTGCTGCAACTCCGCTCGTGGCCACCGCTGAACGACATCGTTCACTTGGAACTGAGATAGGAACCAGTAAAGACTTCGGAATCCGATAGGCACCAGTGAAGACTTGGCTATCAGTTAGGCACTAGGCAGGACTCTAGCTCAACTATGTATCAACATTCTGCAGTACTATGTAAAAGTTAAGTATTGTATAAATTCTGTGCAATATATATCTCGTTCTAATTTACTCTAGTGTTTCTAGTTTCTGGCTGCTCCTCTCCGTGCTATCTTTACTATTGTGTCGGTCTCATTCCACTCGGCCACCGATACCTGGACGGAAACGAGACACAAAAGCGGCGACGAGGCTGGGACACAAAAGTGGCGACGAGGCTGGGACGCAAAAGTGGCGACGAGGAGTGATAGACGAACCGTGGACCAGCACGCTAGCAGCCAGACAGACAGCAGCAGTCGGAGCACGCAGAAATTGCTCCCGCCCACCCACCCTTATTATAAGAATTTTGGGGGAAGATATTTTGTTACGTGTTTTGTGGACTTTTTTTGTTGCAGTGCGTCCTCATTTCATATTGCATTTGTGTTTTGTTATAATTTACTTGTATGCGCGGCGCTTAATCGGTCAGCATGGCCACTACCCCGAACCCAAACTTAATGTAAATTATTCAGTTACAGACTGCGCAAATAACACAACTTCTCCAGGCAGTGGCGCAGTTGACGACAACTCAACAACAGCCATCGCATCAGCAGCCCACACCTGCCGCCGCAACGCTTCCTACATTTTGCCAGTACAACGAACGTGAGGAAGAATGGAGCGACTATTTCGCACAGTTTCAAGAACTCGTCGCGGCTCATCAACTTACAGGTCAGACTGTTAAGCATCTCTTATTGTCCGTGGTGGGCCCCAAAACCTTCGTATTACTGCAGAAACTATTCCCGCAAGCATCTCCTCGTGATGTTGACTTTGAACAAATAGTAGAGGCACTAAATGCTCATTATGAGAGAAAAGTTCTTGTAGTTGCGGCTCGGTACCGATTTTTCAGACTAAAAAAATTACCTGAGCAGTCACACCAGGAATGGATCACTGAGTTGAAGGGCTTAACCCGCCAATGTCAATTTACTTGCTCTTGTGGACTTTCTTATAGTGACTTTATGTTGAGGGATGCAATTACGCAGAATATTCAGGACCCCAGAATTCGGGCAGCAATTCTGAAACAATCTGACCGTTCATTAGACAGTGTACTGCAGCTTATAGAAGCGCATGATACTTTTGACTTAGCTGATGTAGGAATGCAAAGCCACAGTGTTAATTCAGTGCGCCGCAACGGTCGCTTTCCTAGCCGTAGTTCTCAGTGTAGCACTAGTGATTCTTACAATAGTACAGGCCGTGCTTAACAGACAGTGAACAGTAGCCAGTGTAACAGTGCGACGCAAAGGTCGCCCCGTAGTGTTAGACACAGTAATTTACATAACGGGCGCCTACGCTCATTTCAGAAAAATGTTCGTAAATCGTGCCCCCAGTGTGTATCTCACCACAAACGTGCTCAATGCCCAAGTCGCAACGCAACCTGTTATCAATGTGGCAAATCGGGACACGTACAGTCTGTGTGTATGCAAATTAAAAACTCAAAGAACAGTAACGTTAGAAACAGTGCTTTGCAAAGTGCGAGAGCAGTGCATACAGTCAATGTCATAGACGCTGTGGAATTGAACAGCGCTTTCCTTGGATCTCAATTGCAAGAAAGTAGTTCTGCGCCTATGACAAAACTATATAGTGCACCACGTAGGAAGCGCCAACGAGCGCATAAAACAGTGCAACGGAAACGGGTTCGGGACAAGCAAAATGACTATGAACAGTGCATTCCTGTAGTGAAAATAGTGCCTTCTGCAACTGCTCCTTGTAATAGTGCCCAGTACTGTGTAGCTAGTGACAGTATTGTTAATCCGCTGCGTGCTGAGTCTGCGCCGCTTACTTCACTACGCGGCCCGCGCAAGCGCAGTAAACAAACCGTAGCAGACGTTGCCCACATTCTCGCACCTGTCGAGCGCCGCAAGCAAAAACTGTTTGTGACTCTCTTCATAGAAAATAAGACGGTGCAATTTCAGCTTGATACTGGTTCTGCTGTCACATTAATAAATAACGATACTTATGAACTTCTGGGTTCGCCAAAATTGTCGCCATCACAGCAAGTGTTAACAGCTTATACAGGTCAAAATATTCCCGTGCTCGGAATGTGTAGCCTGCCCGCCTCTTTTCAAGGTGTAACAAAAACAGTTGCTTTTGTAGTTCTTCAGGCCAAATCGACACAGAACATTTTTGGACTGGATGCTTTTGACTTGTTTGGTTTATCAATTCAAAGAGATGTGCTTCAAATTTCGTCAATAGTGCCTCAGGATAAAATCAATGCATTGAGTGACAAATATAGTGACTTGTTTTCGCCGGAACTAGGTTGTGCAAAAGACTTCGTGGCACATGTAACTTTAAAAGAATCTGCGGTTCCAAAATTTCATAAAGCTAGACCAGTGCCTATCGCCTTGCGTGATACAGTTGCCGAAGAACTTAAACGTTGGCAAGATAGTGGGGTGATTTCTCCTGTTTCTGCGAGTCAGTGGGCCTCGCCTATAGTAATTATACCCAAACCGTCAGGAAAACTTCGTCTCTGTGCGGACTTCAAATCAACGGTGAACAGTCAAACAATTGTAGACACTTATCCCCTGCCCAGACCTGACGAACTAATGGACAAATTAGGACAGTCTCGTTTCTTTTCTAAGATTGATTTAGCAGAGGCGTACTTACAGATTCCACTTGATGACGATTCAATAACGTTTTTCGTCATTAATACTCACATGGGCCTTTTTCAATTTCAACGTCTACCCTTTGGCAGTTCTTCCGCCCCCGCTATTTTTCAGCGTTTTTTGGAACAGCTGACAGTTTCTGTACCGTGTTGTTCGAACTATTTAGATGATATTGTGGTATTCGGACGTACAGTTGAAGAACATTTAGCAAACCTGGAGTGCCTTTTCAAAGTTTTGACTGCAGCAGGTCTATGTTGCAATAAAGCAAAGTGTTCATTTTTTCAAACTGAAATAGAGTACCTAGGCCATGTGATTAATGCCCAAGGAATACATCCCTTACAGTCACATCTTCGAGCAATCAAAGACTTGCCTCCTCCTAATAATGTGCACGAATTGCAAGCAGTGATGGGAAAGCTGAACTATTATTTCAGGTTTATTCCTAATGCCTCTCAGATTGCAGCTCCACTGCATCACTTACGTAGGAAGAATGTTACTTTTGTATGGTCCAAAGATTGCCAGGTTGCCTTTGACAAATTAAAGTCTGCACTAATCAGTGATGCATGTTTGATTCCCTTTGACCCACAGAAGCCTGTAGTGCTAGCAGTTGATGCCTCGTCGTACGGTGTGGGTGCAGTTTTGTCACATCGTATTGGATGTCACGATCGTCCTATTGCCTTTGCATCCAAGCTACTGACGCCGACGCAACAGAATTACAGTCAGATAGAAAAGGAGGCCTTAGCAATCATTTACGGCGTCACAAAGTTTCATCATTATCTCTATGGCAGAAAATTCTATTTGTTGACAGACCACAAGCCTCTCACGTCGTTGTTCTCACCCACAAAGCCAATTCCGCCACGAACGGCACAAAAGCTTCAGAGATGGTCCTTGATATTGTCAAATTATCAGTATGAGATTTTGTACCGACCTACCACTAAACGTGCCAACGCAGACACACTTTCCCGACTTCCGGTTGGCCAGGATGTATCATTTGATTCTTCAGAAATGGCATGTTGTCAGATAGACTCCAGAGATGCTTCCGCTGTCGCAGACCTTCCTTTGAACTCTCGTCGGGTTGCACAGGAAACAGCTGCGGATGCAGACCTAAGTGTGGAAGCATGTTTTGTTCGCTCAGGGTGGCCTACCAGAGCCAAAGACATTGATCGGCCTCTGGTTCGACGTTATTTTGCACGTCATGCTTTATCTTTAAGTCAGGGTGTACTGTTGTTGCATACCGACAACGACCAAGCAAGAGTGATTGTTCCTCGTTCCCTGCAACGAGAAGTGTTACGCCTCCTGCATCAAGGACATTGGGGCATTGTTAGGACAAAGCAATTGGCCAGACGTCATTGTACCTGGGTTGGTATGGACGCTCAGCTAGAGAGCATGACATCACAGTGTACAGTTTGTGCGGAGCATCAGGCGGCTCCTCCACAGCGTTTCTCAGACTGGCCACGCCCCAAGGGATCATGGCAACGTTTACATATTGACTTTGCCGGACCTTTCTGGAATACGCGCTGGTTAATTGTTGTAGACGCTTTCAGCAAGTTTCCTTTTGTGATTGCCATGAACTCAACGATGGCTTCTAGTACAATCAGTGCCTTAACATCAGTGTTTTGCATCGAAGGCTTGCCTGAAACTATCGTCAGTGACAATGGACCTCAGTTTGTTAGTGCGGAATTTCAACAGTTTTGTCGTGTGAATGGTATTCAACATATTACCACTGCACCTTTTCACCCTCAGTCCAATGGTGAAGCAGAACGTTTCGTTCGAACATTCAAGTCTCACATGGAGAAGATGAAAGGTCAGCACTCCAGGCAGCAAGCTCTTCAAATTTTCCTGTCTACGTATCGATGCATGCCACGTGACGGCCCGTCTCCTGCCGAGCTGCTACATGGCCGCCGTCACCGCACTCTCCTTCACCTGCTGCAGCCTCCCACGCACTGAGTCGGTTCGTATGGCGCTACGCGTTTTCAGGTTTCTACACCGGTGCTGTACAGGGTATTTGCTGGTATGAAGAAGACATGGTTGCCAGGAACCATTCAGTGCGTGCTCGGTCGCAATATGTATGTTGTACGTTCTTCCACAGGGTCGGAGCTGCGGCGCCACGCAAACCAATTGCGCTTGCACAGGCCGCGCGATCCTGTCTCCAGTTTCTTGATTCCAGACCCAGTTCACCGCCAGGGAGCACAGCCACATCGTTCGTCCCCGGGCTACGAGATACTGATGGATGGCGATGCGCCTCCTACGCAGTCGGCCCCTCCGCCTCTGTCGCCGCCTCAGCTGACAGCATCACCGAGAGGGACTCTGGGACCGTGCGGGCCCCCCCAGCTTGGGCCACGCACCTCAGAAGAAGATGACCTGCTCAATCTGGGCGGAAGTGTGAGCCCTTTCCCTCGTTTTAGCGGGTTTTCCGGGGGATCGCAAGGCGGATGCCGGGGCGCGGACAGCGTCTCGATCCCAGCCTCAGCTACGATGCCCGTCCCACCAGTAACGCCCCCGCCCAGGCCCTCCTCCCAGTGCCGTCGCCGTGGCCCTCAGCCCTACGCCACGACGGCGTGGCGGTTTGGGGGGGAGAGGTGTGGTGTCGCACAAGTACAAAGTGCGCACCACCTACTTTCGCCGCGCGCCGCCATGCATGCACGGCGCGGCGTTCTTACGACGACAGCCACGAGCGCACTCTGTTGCAACTCCGCTCGTGGCCACCGCTGAACGACATCGTTCACTTGGAACTGAGATAGGAACCAGTAAAGACTTCGGAATCTGATAGGCACCAGTGAAGACTTGGCTATCAGTTAGGCACTAGGCAGGACTCTAGCTCAACTATGTATCAACATTCTGCAGTACTATGTAAAAGTTAAGTATTGTATAAATTCTGTGCAATATATATCTCGTTCTAATTTACTCTAGTGTTTCTAGTTTCTGGCTGCTCCTCTCCGTACCTGCACCAGCGTGCTATCTTTATTATTGTGTCGGTCTCATTCCACTCGGCCACCGACACATGGACGGAAACGAGACACAAAAGCGGCGACGAGGCTGGGACACAAAAGTGGCGACGAGGCTGGGACGCAAAACACACTGTAATTCATAACATCACATAGGTACACTTCACAGACACACTAAGTCATCTCTGGCTGCTGTGTTCTGTTATTCAGTCTATTATTACCAGCCACAACCTCCCATAACCATTTCTACTACAACAATTTTATAGCAGTAGTAGTAATAACCTAACAATGTCAGTTCTTATCATTATTCACAATGCACCTCATTGTTCCTCGGTCCTTAGGCATATCATGCCAGTTTCTTGGGTACTGTGGAGGGCATTGTAGTTGCTACTGCTTCTTCCATGATTAGATGGCTCCCTGGTTTTTGGGATGGTTCCCCAGTTCCAAAGGAGCACCGTTACCCTTAGTATGAGCGAAGCCACACACTCACGTCACCCAACTCCTAACTCATTAGTGTTGTTCTCTGTCATAGTTACAATGATCGTGCCTGAGGTGTCAGTTGTTCATCTGCCACAACTGTTGAAGCAGTTATCATTGCTGCATTGCTTTTTCATCTTCTAAATCCCCTTTTGGGGTATGAGGTAGGACTGACTGACAAGAAAATGTCTACATAGGCCTTCCTGTAAATAGATTCAGCAATGTTTTCAAAAATCTTCCATTCTCTTGTGGTTCCCTGTATTTCCTTGATGTTGAATCTTCTGTGTTGATTCAGCTGCTATTTATCTGTATTAGCAATGTTGGCATATGACAGACATCTCCAGATAATGTCTCCTGGTGTGTAAGTTTGGAAAACATAGTTTTCTTTTGGAAAATCAGCAAACTGGTACATGTTTTAAAAATGAGAATAACAGTCACATTAGCAAAATGTTTTTCCAATTTATTTGAAGGGAGACCAGTTTCAATCTCCTCTGAGACCGTCATCAGACCCATTCATCTTGTTCATGCTGAGGCAATGAGCATGCGGCAATTGCTCTTCTGGTGTACCTTCTTCACCACACTCAAAAGTTTCTCCTATACCAGCAACATGCTAGTTGGTAGCAAAGAGGGTGGAAACCAGAAAAGAAAAGTGTGCAAGGTGTCTTGAGGAACTCAGATATCTCTTTTCCAGTATTTGTTTCATTTCTTACAGAAAACTTTAGGTGTTTCTTGCTGTTTGAACACCATCCCGTTGTTGCTACTGTAGATTAGTGGATTGTAAATTTGGTTTTAGCACATGGCCCATATTCCTATTAAATGCATCACTTCACAATACAGTATTGTTGTTTCTTGAGCTAGTAATAGCTGATGTATCTTTCAGTCTTGAATCGCATTCCCTAGATCATAGGGATATTCAGCCACTGTGATATGCAACTAATATAAGCAACAGTTTTATTCTGATTCTGTATTTCACAATGTTTTAGACAGTAAGCTCGGTATGATGCATGTATCAGAGATAATGATTATGAATTCGTAATGTAAGATGTCACATTATCTATAGGTATCACATGTTTTTCTGAAGAAAATGGGTTTATACCCAGAAAAACTGTGGTTCAGTTTGTTAAACTACTGTTATTGCAACTGGTTGGCTGATTATTAATTTGTTAATATACAGTGCATTGTCCTAAGAATCATTAAGCAGACACACTTCTGAAAACAATTACAATAACATAACAAACACTATGATATAGTTCACTGCTGCAATACACAACACTAAAGAAATGGCACAAACTGCAACAGCTGTATTTTAGGACTAAAATTTTTGATCACTGTAGGCAATATAGTAATGGGAAATTTATCAGCTGCAGATGACTAACTGTACAACATTAGTAGCTATGATCCAAATTACAGATACTTACATGAACAACAGTAAGTGCTATTTTAGGTAAATACAACAAATTTTGATAAAATGTTGTGCATATAATACACAAATATCTAGTTCTAATTTGGGAGGGTGGAAGGGGGGGGGGAGGAGAGATGGGAGAATCAATCCTATCAATTGTGAAACTGACGTTGAAAAGAATAAAATTTTGTTTGTTAATGACAGGATCATGTTCTAAAAGATATTTATTGCAAAGCAAACACAAAAAATTCTCTTTCTTCCTTGTGAGAAGAATAATCTTCATAATACCAAGCCAACTTCTCTTAATTACCTTTTTTGGACAGCCTTCACAGGGCTGGAAACACAGACGACGACACACATGTCCACATGCCATTAAGCGTTTGCAGTCTCTACGACACTCCACTTCGGAAGGATCAGAGCTACAACGTATCTTATGGGTATGACCACAGCTTAGCTGCACTTGGATTTGAACAGTACACTCTCCACAGTCCTCATAACAATATTTGTTGCATTTGTGATTCCTTTTGCAGCTAGAATTACTTTTTTCACACTGCTTCAGACACTTGTACTGTAAAAGAAATTAATTACAGCTCGTTGAAAAAAAGAGGTACTATAAATAAATTTTGCTAATTGTTTTCTAGAAATCTATGCAATATTCTAATAGAATAAAGAGGATACAGAAGGGAAATTAGAGGACGGCTTCTTTGATCTGTACGCAGAGAAGCATTGCGCTCACTGTCATATTGAAAGCAAGTAAGTGCCAAATGATATCTGCTTACTAAAACAGTTCAAAACTGACATTTTTATTAAATGAACCTAATTTGACTGACTAAATGTAAATTTATGAAAGGAAACAGCATTCCTTGTTGCTCTTCTCCATCTTGTACTATATTCTTTAACCTGATTATTACCATCCAAATAAAAACTTATAACACAATAATTCACAAAAGGTGCCAGAAAACTAACAGCATTTTGTTTGTTACTTGTACCTACAAAAAGCCCTAGAATGCTGAAATAACAATCAGGAAAATATGTAGCAGTAATTAATGAGCAAGTGACTCATCACTTTCAGCTTCTATTTGACACAATTTCTATTTGATACAATTTCATTAACCATTGAATGATAATCCCCTTACTATTTAATTACACAGAATTAATAAAAATCTTGCAATAAATAAATTATTATGTCAAATTATGCTGACTTCAATGTATTTCTACAGCAACGGCTTTCAGATCTAATGCAGAACACTACCTTTTGTGTGAAGTATTAGCTAACTAGTAGAACACTACCACTTGTGTGAAGTATTAGCTAACTCCACCCCCATGAACCACAGACATTGCCAAGGTGGAGTGGCGTGCATGCCTCAATGATACAGATAGCCATGCCGTAGGTGCAACCACAGCGGAGGGTTATCTGTGGAGAGGTGAGAGAAACGTGTGGCTCCTGAAGAGGGGCATGAGCCTTTTCGGTAGTTACAGGGGCAACAGAGGGCCAGAGGGCAACAGAGGGCCAGCAAGGGGCCATAGTCTGGATGGGTGACTGAGATAGGAAAAGACCTTATGAGACAATACTGCAGGAATGGAAAAGGAAGTAGATAAAGATGAAATAGGAAATAATGTTGTGAGAGAAGAATTTGACATTCCTTAAAAAAAAAGAAAAAGAAAAAAATCATTCCACTGTACATGCATTCAAAATTATCATAATACAAAGAACTATGTTAGAGTAATACGGCAGGTTAGCATCTTATTAGCAATCAGCTTACAGGATTTCGTCAAATAATTTAAAGAAACCATTTAAATGAAATTCATTCTGCTTGTTTAATAAATTCTGGCGGTTTGTCTTTCTCTCTACAAAAATTTACAATTGCTCTAAAATATCTAACAAAAGGCCTTTGTTTGCTGTGTGGATAACATTCTTGCTGTCTTGAATATTACCCAAATATGTGCCCTGTTTTTCACAAATGCTCACCCAGTGCTGAATGATTCGAATTTAAATTACATTGTTCTTTATAATGTATATTAAACGTTCTTCCCATTTGGCCAATGTACGTTCTCTGACAATTTTGAAACTCTAATTTATATACTCCCAATTACTGTATAAATTTAGTGTAAATTTTCTTTGTATTTAAGTATGGGCCTAAGTGAACAATCACTTTAAAAAGTAACTTTCACCATACGTTTGGGGAAATACCTAGCAATACAATCTATAATAGGACCTTTGTAAGTCAGTGTAATATACTTCATATTTTGTTTTTGCATGTCTATACTTTTAGGAGCCTTGTGTATAATTTTTCTTTGAATAGTGGAATATGATTTCATCACATCATGTACTTTGTAACTGTTGCTTATTGCAATCTTTTTTAATTGTTTGCAATTCATTAGCTCTAATATCATCAGTCAGTGGCAGTTGTAATGTTCTGTGTATAGCGGAATAAGAATAAACTTTCTTGTGTTGGGCTGGATGATTGGAATTATTCATAATGATTATACCTGAATATGTAGATTTTCTCTAAATTTTAAAAAATATGTCTCGCTTTCTATCTATTAACTGACAAATCAAGAAAATTGATGCTATTGTAAGTTTCATGTTCAATTGTGAATATAATTTTCAGGTACACTTCATTAAGTTTGTTCTTTCCTTCGTTTAGTTCCTGCTTGATATTTGTTAAAAAATTTAACTGTCGAATCATTAAGAAAAATTTCTGATAAGATACTGGAAAACTATTACCCACAGCAAGTCTACCTACCATGTGGTAAAATTTTCCACTGAATGTAAAATATCTAAAATCAATTGCAAAAAATATCTAATATCAATTGCAAAAAATCTAACAATTCAATGATCTCACCTTTTGGCATATTTTTATGCTTTCGTTTAATTATATCTAATGTTTTATCCACTAGTACGTTTGTAAACATGTTTGTAACATCCCATGAGGCGAAAATTGCTTCTTCTGGGATGTTGATATTTATTACTATCAATAAGTTGATGACAGTATCGTATTATTTCAAGAAACAAACTGCTGAGTGAGCAAGAAACCAGAGTTCAAAAACTACCCTTAGTACAAATTTTCATTTGATACTTCACTCTGCAAAAAACACAGATATTTTAAGACAAAACACCTCAATCATACAATTTGATTTCAACAAATACTATTTGGTTGATTATTCAACTGGTGATTTTTAGTGAACACTGCCAGTTGTTCAGTGACAAATTCTATCAGATTAGACTAAATTACTAAACTATTGTAGACTGCAATGTTCACAGCTAAATAGTTGGAGACAGGCAAGAGAATCACTGCAAACGAACAATGAAAAACATATTTTTGCTTGGTTTATTTTGTTGAACTAGAACACCATCCTCCTATCTGAATTGGATGTCACTTTTATTTGGGAAAGATCCTCAATCATGTGTTTATTCCGTGTCATAAGTTTCCAAGTCCAGATGGTTTTCTTCCCCTGACACTCACGTACCAAGTATTTTTCTTTGAAGACTTGTAAACAGCAATTTATTGCTTTTACCACACTTCATGACAAGGCTGCAATATTCTGATTAACAGATAACTGTGTCTAGGACTTCTTTTCCATTCATCATTCTGGGGAGAATGTCGTTGTAGGTAATTTTATCTGTCCATGGCACATACAGCATCATCCAGTACAGCCACATCTCCAAAGCCTCAAGTCGCCTGTTCATTATCTTGGTCAAAATCCAGAACTCAGATACACAGAAAAGGATAGAAAAAATTTTGCTGTTTAGAAATCATCACCTTGTTTCATTTGACAGATGGTAGGTCTTACACATATAAGTTATTTTACAAAAAGTTAACTCTGGCTTTCTCAGTAAGTACTTTTATTTATTTCAACTTATCTCTTTGGTTGTCAAGTCAGTTTGCAGATAACAAAATAAACTGTCCATTAATGTTTAAATGACACTTCAGTTATCTCATTAATTTTTCCTTATGTTGATTTCTAGAAAAATATTCATAACCTTCATTGATTTGGAATATCAGATGTTGATAAATTAAGATGACAATTATTACAGAATCATCAGGGTAGCAGATGATGATCAGCTTCTATTCATTCTAGATGACTTTATCTTTAACTTTTCAAAGACTTCTTTGAAAATATAGTCTGAGTAAAGATTACATAGCCTATTAGTGGTGACAAAATACACCCCTATCCCGTTCCTTGGCATATTTTTAATGGACTAGATTTTCTACTCTTATTGCAACATGATATTCTTGTGGTCTTCAGTCTGCAGACTTGTTTGATGCAGTTCTCCACACTGCCCTGTCCAGTGCCAGCCTCTTCATCTGACAATACAAACATCAACCTACATCCTTTTAAATCTGCTCACTACATTTGTCCCTCCATCTCCCTCCACAATTTTTACTGCACACGCTTCCTTCTACTGCTAAGTTAACAATTCCTTGATGTCTCAGAATGAGTCCCACCAACCTATCCATTTTCTTAGTCAAGATATGCCAGAAACTTCTTTTCTCCCCAATTCTATAGAGCACCTCCTCATTAATTATATGATCTACCCAACTAAGTTTTATCACTCGTCTGTAACACCACATTTCAAAGGCTTCTATCATCTTTTTGTCTGAACTCCTTGACATCCACGTTTCACTCCCATACAATGCTACACTTGAGACAAATGCTTTCAGAAAGGACTTCTTAACATTTAAACTAATATTGGATGTCAACAAATTTTGTTTCTTCAGAAACACTTTTCTTCCCACAGCCATTCAACACTTTATATCTTTTTTACTTCGGCCATCAGAAATATCTAGCTACCCAAATCACAAAACTCAACTACTACTTTTATAATCTCATTACCTAATCTAATTCCTTCAGCATTACCTGATTTTTTGACACTACATTCCATTATGAAGTAAACACTGTTTGTCGTAAACACAATGTAGATCATTCCGCATTCACTCGCCGAATGACCCGGCCGTCACTCTTGGCCATTTGACAGTGCACCACCAGCAGATGGTGCGCAGCTCATGTCAGCTGTCTAGACGACCATGCCCCACCGTGGCTAGGCTGGGAACTATCTTGGCCGGGCCAGTGCCAGCCACAGAGCACAATACAGGCACACACGATTTGAATGGCCCGCTAGGCCATAACATCCCTCCCCCCTTGGGGTGAGGGGCCGGAATCTGGAACAGCGGTGAAGAAGTCTGACTGCTGGGACTCTTCCACCTCCATCCGATCATCTGGTGGCTCCATCCACTCCATAGCCGGAACCACCTCGTACGGACGAAACCCCTTTGCGCAATGAGGGGTTTGCCCTTGCGAGCGATGTCTTGCTGCTCCCAGCACTGGCGATGGCGGTGGGTCCTCCATTCCCCCCTCCTGTGGTACATCCATCGGCAACTCGGGGCTTCCGTCAGCTGGCTGCAAGGCGCCCCCACTGCCGGCGACCGGAGTTGTCCATTCCTTGGAGCTGGCCGCTGGGACTGCGGCAGGGAAGTGGGCCCTGGACACCGACGGTGGTGGGAAATCCCCTTGCCGACCAGCCAATGTCCGCAGAAAGGAAGTCGGTAAAGAACTGTCCCCTGATGGCGGTCTCGACAGAGGGGGGCCTTGACCTGGAAAAGGGGAAAGGGACTGTAGGTGTGGGAGAAGGATGGCGGACCCGGAGCTGATCGTGGTGGTGGGTGAGGATACCAGTAGGAGAAGGGACATCACAGAGACGACGGCCACGCCTCCGAATGACCACGCCTGGGACCCAACGAGGATGGCAGCCATAGCCTCGAGCCCACACAGCTGAACCTGGGGCAAAATGCAACAGAGGATGAAAAAGGGGCATGGGAGAGCACAGATGCAAGAGGGACAACAGCCTATGAAGGCAGCCATGAAGGGGCTCAGAGGGGCTATTCTGACCAGCCGGAGTGGACCGATAGGATGACAGGAATCAGAGGAGGGCATCCTCCAATGAAAGATGCGACACATACTTGCGCATTTGCGTCTTGAAAGTGCGGACAAATCTCTCCGCCGACCCATTTGACTGTGG
Source organism: Locusta migratoria (assembly GCA_026315105.1). Lineage (NCBI taxonomy): Eukaryota > Metazoa > Arthropoda > Insecta > Orthoptera > Acrididae > Locusta > Locusta migratoria. The sequence goes on along the minus strand of CM048745.1, from coordinate 270,605,799 downwards.
GTGGAAAGGCGGGGTCAGGATATGGTGGATCCCATGGGTAGAATAAAAAACGTGAAAGTGTTGGGAAGTAAACTGTGACTCGTTATGGTCACCAATGCGGCCAGGAGACCTTCAATAGAAAATATTTTTAACAGGGAACGTGTGGTAACTTCCGTGGATGTGCAGGCGAGGCGAACAACAAACAGGAAGTTGGGGTATGCGTCAATGACGCAAAGACAATAGCTATCTAAGAAGGGCCCTGCAAAATTGCCATGGAGTCGTTCCCAAGGTGCGGACAGAGTGGGCCACGGAGAGAGAGATGAGCGAGGAGCTGCTTGTTGGAACGCACAAGAAGAGCATCCTGCTATGAGGTGAGTGATGTCCCCATCTATGCCTGGCCAATATACATGTCGATGGGCAAGCATCTTTGTGCGGAAGACGCCCCAGTGGTCCCGATGTAGAAGATCGCTGGAACCACTACTTGGTGGGAGCCATCTTCCGTGGACAGAAGTAAAATGCCCTCGTATGTGCTAAGGCGGTGACAAATGGCATAATAGTTGTGGAGGGGGTCTGATTCCCGACCCGGAGGACACTCCGACCAGTCCTGCTGCAACCGTTGAAGGATGACCCGGAGGACAGGGTCAGCAGCCTTAGCCTCCGCAATCCGTGAGCTATTGATAGGGAAACCGGCGACTAGGTCTACTGCCAACTCATCTACTGCAAAACACAAAAGCTCTTCAGCAACAAAGACTGGGTCGGGGCCTACCGGGAGGTGCGATAGGGCGTCGGCATTGGCGTGATGAGCAATCGAGTGGTACTGTATCTCGTAATGAAAGCGTTGAAGACGATGGGCCGCCTCGTCCGGAAGAGACGCCGACGGTTGGAACAAAGGCACTAATGAGCAGTGGTCCGTGTATAGGGTGAAGTTGGACCCATAGAGAGAAACATAAAATTTCTTTAGAGCAAAAACAATGGCTAGGGCCTCCTTGTCCACCTGGGAATACCGATGCTGTGTCTCCGTAAGAGTTTTAGATGTAAACGCCAATGGGCACTCTGACGCATCGGGGAACCGATGTGCCAGCACTGCCCCCACACCGTGCTGGGAGGCGTCTGCTGCCACCACGAGCGGGTCCCCCGGAGTGTATGCAGCGAGGCATGGAGCCTCAAGGAGGGCCGCTTTAAGTGATGGAAAAGCCCGCTCGCGAGCTGGGGACCAGTGGAATGGGACGTCCTTATGCACCAATTGGTGCAGGGGGTGAGCCACTGTGGCTGCCTGCAGGAGGAAGCGGTGATAATAGGCGATGTTGCACAGGAATACTTGAAGTTCTTGAATGGAAGCAGAACAGGGAAGATCTGCGACCGCACGCACGTGATCATTCATGGGACCTACCCCCGACCGACATACCTCGTAGCCCAAGTACTCAATAGATGGTTGGAAGAAAGAAGAGGCCGGCCGCCTCCAGAACGGAAAACAAGGAACGGAGGTTGGCAATATTGTCAGCAGCTGTGGATCCCGTCACCAAGATATCATCCATGTAGTTCACGCAACAGGGAACCAGTGCTAGCAACTGCTCCAAAAAATGCTGAAAGATTGTGTTGGCACTGGCCACCCCGAATGGCAATCTCTGATATTGATATAGCCCAAAAGGTGTAGAAATTACTAGCGTCTGATTGGAGGCACCATCTAAAGGCAACTGGAGATAAGCCTCTGCCAGATCTATCTTCGAAAAATACTGGCCCCCTGACAACCGATCTATCAATTCCGCTGGGCGAGGCATGGGAAAAGAATCAATGATGGAGTGATAATTTACAGTTTTCTTAAAGTCGCTACATAAACGCAGGGCCCTAGAGTGCTTGCGTATGACAACTAGAGGGGAGGCCCATTCGCTTGCTGTGACAGGACGCAAAATACCCTCCGCCGTCAGGCAATCTAATTCGGATTTAACAGCGCCATGGAGGGTGATTGGGAGGGGCCCAGCCCAACAGAAGACAGGGTGATCCGAATTTTTAAGTGTAATAGTGGCCCGAAAATTCTTAGCACACCCAAGACACGGCGCAAACAAGGACGAGAAAGCCGCGCGGAGCTGCACGAGACTCTTGTATGGAATTTGATCAGAAACCAAGCAGACAGAATCAGTAATAGTAAAGCCAAAAGCATGGAAAGCGTCGAGGCCAAAGATATTCGTAGCCGTCGCACTGTTTACTACCACAAACGGTACCATGCGGCTAACATTCTGATATGTAGTTTCGGCGACAAACGACCCCAATACTGCAATAGGGTGGCAGCCGTAGCGAACCAACGTGCGAGGTGCTGGACAGAAAGTGGGGGAGCCTAATACTTGATGAGTAGCCAAACTTAGAAGCAATGTCGTGGCACCAGTGTCCACTTGAAGCATGACAGTTTACTGCAGAATGCGGAGGTCTATAAACAATTTCAGCGGCTGTACGCAGACAGCAACCACCTTATTAATATCCATGGGTGACGCTCCGAAATTGCGAGGGTGAGAGGTCCTTTTGCAGTACCGAGCAGAGGAGCGACACACTCGGGTGATATGTCTGAATTTACCACAACAATTACATGTGGCTCGTCTGTGCGGGCACGATTCACAAGAATGGGACACCCCGCACCAAAGACATGCAATCCGCTCGCTCTCTGAAGCAGGCGACATGCATCGCCTTTCCCCCCGCCCATACGACACAGGTGGGTGCCGCGGCGTCGGAAGGGAGGGCGACGCAACAACAACAGCCACTCAAGAAACCGGCGCCGCAGATAACTGGGCCGAATCGGCAACTGAGGATACCTCTCCCCAAGTGGAAAGTTGACACCCCACGGCCTCCGAAACTTCAAATGCGCATGCAATACGCAAAACCTCCACTAATGAGGGATCGTCCAATTGAAGACCCTGCTTGCGAAAATCCAGGTCAGGAGCAAATCAAATCAAAACATCGCGGACCATAGAGTCCGCATACTAATCACCACGCGACTCAGACTGCAACAGACGACGACGGGCCAGCCCCTGCAGTTCCGTGGCCCAAACGCGGTACAACTGACCTGGCTGTTTCCGCGAACCATAGAAAGATATGCGGGCCGACACCACGTGAGAGTGGCGGCGAAAATATGCCGCAAAAAAAGAACAGATATCCGAAAAGGCAGGGATGCCTGCGTCTGAAGTAGCGCCAAATTGCCCAGCAAACGAAAAAGACGAGGCAAGAGCCACGAAAGAAAATAAGCTTTTTGCTTACCTTCATCACATACCTGGAAGGCTACGAAGTGTTGGCATAAACGCTGTTCATAGTCGGACCAATCCTCGGCATTGTCGTCAAAGGGAGGAAATGGAGGAACGGGCACAGAAGACCGCAACCCGACCTGTTGTGTCACAGCCCTAGTCAAGGTGTCAATAGATGCCGTGAGGTAAGCACAATACGGGCGCGCGCGATATGAATGGCCAACTAGGCCATAACACATTACCCTCATTTTATTCTTTTTAATGTTCCTCTTATATCTTCCTTTCAAGACACAGTCCATTCCATTTAATTGCTCTTCCAGGTTCTTTGCTGTCTCTGACAGAATTACGATGTAATCTGAAAACCACAAGGTTTTTATTCCCTCTCCAAATTTATCCTTGCATTCTCTCATATCTTGCTCAATGTACAGATGGAACAACAATTGGGAAAGGCTACAACCCTCTTACTCTATTCCCAGCCACTGCAACCCTTTCATGCCCTTTGACTAATAATTGCTGTCTGGTTTCTGTACTAGTTGAATATAACTCTTCGCTCACTATATTTTACCCTTGCTACCTTCAGAATTTGAAAGAGTGTATTCCAGTCAACACTGTCAAAAGCTTTCTCCAGATCCACAAATGTTAAAAACATAGGTTTTCCTTCCTTAACCGTTTGACTGCTGTGTACTTCTAGACATGCGGTTCCGCACTATTCCCCTGCTGCTGTGGACGTCTATAGATGCAGCTCCACAACCTACCCCTAGTGCTGTGGAAGTCCACAGGCACACGGCTGGTATTTTCCGTCTGTGCTGTTGACGTTTTCAGATGCACAGAGTCCTCGCTTCCTGTGTGCCGTGGATGTCTCCAGATGCAAAGCTGTATTTCCACACCATTTCAGTAGCTGTTCAGAGTTTCCACCACATATTTCAACCTCATATTTCTTACTGCTGCGGTCCTTCATTGTTGATTTGTTTCGCATTTTGTGAGTGTTAGTTTAGCATTCTTCTACGAAACTTTTTCTGGCAACTTTGCCTAACCTTTTCTGGTTGAAAACGGCTCACAAAATTATTTTCTTTATTATTCTTAAGAGAACGCGTGTAGTTGTAGTAGATATAATAGCTCTCTATCTGTGAAACTTTGAGCATGAAGTCAAACCAATGTTCATATCTCATGAAGTACATGAATGCTAAACTTCACCAAAGTTCATAGAATTATATATTCTTGATGACATTACAGTGTTCATTTTAATGAAATAAATCGCAATTTGTGATGAATAATGGCTTCACTGTACTAGGTTTAGATGGAATACCAAAGCGCGGCGAATGAAAATTTGTGCCCAGCTGGGCAGGAAATAGACAGCGTGGTGAATGGAGATTTGGGTGTGGCAGGAGATGTGCAGGGAAGAGTCCTCTGCAGTCGGGCTGGTCACTGTGTCCTCAGTGGCAGAGTGGTCAACAAGTCTGCCTGGTAAGCAGGAGATCCCAAGTTCAAATCCCAGTCGGGCAGAAATTTTCATTCGCCGCACTTTGGTATTCCATTTAAACCCAGTACAGTGAAGCCATAATTGTTCACAAATTTCAATTTATTTCATTAAAGGTCATAGAGGACGTGTGCAAATTTTCATATAAAATTTCTTCTATATCCTGTATTCAAATACTATGAATTATCTCGAACAGAATGATCTATTGACCCAAGGTCAACACGGATTTCGAAAATATCATTCATGAGAAAAACAACTAACTCTTTACTCACTCAAAGTGATGAATGCTATCAACAAGGATGGTTATGGTATATCGCCCCAAATTTGCAACTGGATAGGTGATTTCCTGTCAGAGAGGACACAGTTTGTAGTAATCAATGGTAAAGCATTGACTAAAATAGAGGTGATATCGGGTGTTTCACAGACTAGTGTTATTGGTCTTCTGCTGTTCCTTATTTACATAAATGATTTGGGAGAAAATCTAAGCAGCTCTCTTAGGTTGTTTGCAGATGACGCCGTCATTTACTGTCTAGTAAAATCATCTGAAAATCAAAACCAACTGCAGAACAGGCATGAATAAGATATCAGTATGGTGTAAAAATTGGCAATTGACTGTAAATAATGAGAAGTGTGAAATTGTCCACATGAGTATGAAAAGAAATCTGTTAAACTTTGTTTACAAGATAAATCAATCAAAAGTGAAGACCGTAAACTCCACTAAATACCTAGGAATTACTATTACTTCAGACTTAAACTGGAAAGGTGAACAATAGACTGTGTTTTATTGGCAGAACCCTTAAAAGATGCAACAGAACACCACTGAAGAAACTGCATACACTTCTTAAGATAATATGTGTAGTTGTACACACTGGCCAAATTTCATTTATTTCAACAAAATATTGCCCGAGAGAGAGCAACTCAAAATCACCAGAAATTCACGATCACTCACAATCACAAATTTGCGCATGAAGTCAAACAAGTATATCTGATCCAGTATTAGTTTGACGATTCCAAAATTTTACTAATCATCATAGATGGCATGTGTAAATGTTCATGAAAAAAAAAAAAAAAAAAAAAAAAAAAAAAAAAAAAAAAAAAAAAAAAAAACAATTAAAAAAATCTTCAAAATCTGTGATGATTGAGGACAAAATATTTCAAAATCAGGCCATTTGACATGGAATTGGCAATAAGCAGTCACACTGAGCATAATGTCTGTGTAGTAATACATCTGCAGATTGAATGCCATGGAAAAAGTGTCCAAATACATCGTGTGTCTGGGATCACGCTCAGAAGGCAGGACATCCGCGACCGCCCTTGGCTGCAGGAATTTTCAGCACAGGGTCAGGTCAGCCAATCGGCTGGCTCAGCTACTGCAGCAGGTCATGGGGACACACATTAGCGCAGGTAGCAGGATTAGGCAGCCACAAGGGCACGATGACCTGACAGACCGGATGCTCGGCGGCAGCAGTTAAAGGGTTAAGATAAGTCGTAATATGAGTATTGGCTCAAGTGTTCCTACATATCTCCTAAATCCAAACTGATCTTCCCCAGGGTCAGAATCCACCAGTTTTTCCATTCGTCTTTAAATAATTCGTGTTAGTATTTTGCGACCATGACTTGTTAAACTGAAAGTTCTGTAATTTACACATTTGTCTGCACTTGCTTTCTTTGAAATTGGAATCACTATATTCTTCTTGAAGTCAGAGGGTATTTTCCCATCTCATACATCTTGCATACCAGGTGGAACAATTTCTTCATGACTGGCTCTCCTAATAATAATAGAAGTTTAGACGGAACGTGATCTACTCCAGGGGCATTGTTTCTACACAAATCTTTTAGTGCTCTGTCAAATTCTTTTCGTAGTATCCTATCTTCACCTGTCTCATACGTCTTGCATACCAGGTGCAATATTTTTGTCATGGCTGACTCTCCTAGAGATTTTGGTAGCTCTGACGGAATGTCGTCTACTCCAGGAAGTCATATTTTGGCTTAGGTCTTTCAGTGCTCTGTCAAATTCTTCTCTCAGTATAGAATCTCCTATTTCATCCTATGCTAGACTAGGACATAGCATACTGGATGTATTAGTGATATTTATTTTAAAATATAAGATGAAACAAGCAAGTTTTTTAAACTAAGCACTCTCCATAAACATAAACAAGCTTGTGTTATTTGATGTAAATGGTAGGTATATAACATTAGGAAAATAAGAATTTTTTGTAAAAATAATGTATGCAGTTGTTAAATTCTTCCTTGTATATTTGTAGAGCACCTGAAGATAACAGCAAGATTGCTTAAACTGGTTGAGCAAAAATAAAAAATTTGCAAAAAAGCGATCTTTGGCATCAATTTTCTATCATAGCACATTGGGCCTAAATATGTGCAAACTATACAGATGTGAAATACTTCTATGAACAAGGATTTCTTGCATTTCAACTGTTTCTACAAGCTCAAATAATGATTTTTGAAACAAATTAGACAATGAGTTAAAGTGCATTGAATCTTGACATATGTTGTATCATAACTATTACTTGCATCTATTTCATGATGCAAACACCAAGCTGAAGCTCCACAGACCACTAGAGTTGTCTTACCAGTAATCACAACAAGGACCAAGGACTAGGGCATAGTATGTCACTGTAGCTAAAAAAAAATTAAAAAAAAAAAATAATAATAATAATAATAATAATAATAATAATAATAATAATAATAATAAAAACTACTCTAGTGAACGAAACAGTTAAATAATCAAGCTTAAAAATAAAAAAACTGAAATATTTTCAGAAATAAGGCAAAATCCATGACAGACAACTTGACAGTATCAAAACTAGAAATAGGTTAAAATTTTTGAGTTCCTCAATTCCCAGGATTAACTATATGTACATCCATTTAATTTTTTACAGAACCCCTTTGTGAGTCCTACTCACACTTACCTGTATTATTAATTAATTGTTAGGGTTGGTTAGGGTTGCCAAAGTTCTTAAAATAACAGTTCAATTAACCTCAGTCAATACAGCCTTCCTATTCCAACACAATGAAAATCTTACTTAATCCGGTATATCTACCCCGAAACTGCCTGATGTGTATTTATTTCCATCTTTTGTCCCTATTTGTAATCTATATCTTCCTAGTCTAAAATCCACTTTCAGTTCTAAAGTTGTTTGTGACTGTCATCTTAGACAGATTCTTAATGTTTTGATGAGATATGTTATGTTTAAATTTCTATTTATTCCTTGCCAAGTTTGCTGATTTATGTTGGAAGAGTGTGTTAAACACAAGTTTTCTCTATACAACAAATTCTATTACTGCATGGCCTTTCATCATTTCTGACATCATATTCTAAGTTTCAAATAACAATCCTTTTGCAATGTTGACATCAAAATCCAATACCATCTGCAGAATCAGATTTCAAATTCTCAAATTCATCATAGAGAACCTTGTGATAACATAAGGTGATTACATTGGTGCACATGAGTTATAAATAAATAAATCTCACACACACACACCTAGCATGAAGCAGGACATACAGTTCAAATATTCTCCCAGTATTACTTTGCCAGAGCTTGATCCAAGCTCTCACCTTCCAGAACTGATGTAGTCATCTCCAATTAGAGCCACTGACCAGCAATTCTTTAGCCATTAGCTCCATTTGCTGGCATACCAACACCACTTATTAGCCAGTAGGGAATGTGAAGATCCATCACTGATGTAACCAATCCATGGTGTACAGCAATCAGTTGGAATAAATATTCCTTCAAACCGTCTTGATTTGCAATCAAAATGGTTTAAAGGAATATTCACTGATGTAGCTGTTGGAATGTTCTTCCCAAAAGAACATGACTGTTTTTTTTTTCTCTTCAGTTCCTGACATCACACAGAAAAGACAGGTTGCAGGTTGCAGTCACAGTTGATGGCTTGTGTCCTATGTTTCTAACCCTATCCATTATGACTGACAACCAGTCAAACAAGTTAGAAGTGCCATCTCTCCTATGCCCTATTCATCTATTTATGCCTGAACCCTAGACTGACAGTTGTACTTACTTCCACTCCAGGAAACCCCTCTGTACAATGTTATTTCACAATATACAAATGTTCAGTGAATTGTATTCTTTAATTTCAGGTCACCTCCTTCCTGTTGCCCTTTCTCCCATCTTGCCCTGGCTCCTATTCTTCCCACGCCTGCACAACTACTTATGTAGAATATATTTTACTCTTATTAAAATATATTCTATGACATTCCTTTAGAACATTTTTTTCTTTATGATGGAGCCTGCACCTGAATTTCCTATCTACTCTAGATATATTCTACTTTGTTTTCATTCTTCTCTTCTGCCCCTCGCCCCCATCAACTACTGATGTCAATTGCATCACAAATATTCTTGCTTAATTCCCCTTATAACTTCACTAATGTAACATTCTTGAGTTTTCTAATTTATTGTCCAAAAATAAAAAGGTAGTACAAACTATTTAGTGACACACCACTCCAGTAACTTGTAGCTGCATTAAAAAATTAAACTAACAACATTACTTTTGCAACTGTTACTGTTAAAATAAGCAATTCAGTCTGTTCCGTTCAAGAGATAAATGACCATAAAACAAACAATGTCTGCTTCTCTTTCATAGCTGCTGATATCTATGTTAGTACTTTCGTTTACAACCAACCTCCAAGTGATCAGGATCATTTCCTGCATGGCAGTTATTTGTACAGCTGTGACCACAAAGTAGTCTGTCTTCACATGGAAATGGGCAAAGCACATTTTTAACATCTTGATAGCAACATTTTTTTGTTTTGTGATTACAAGGATCCAGTATGGCTTCCACTAATTCCAGGCATTGGTACTTGGTAACATCAACATGACATGCTAAGGTCACAACATGTTGACATGGAAGCACCTTCTCCACTGATGTTTCACAGTTCCCACAATCTTCGAAACATTTCTTAAGACAATTGTGGTCTAATGGGCAATTTTCTGGAACCCTGAATAACAAATGAAAACATTTAAAAATTTTAAGTATTCAATAATAATAATAATAATAATCTACTTCATTGAAAATCTGCAGTAAAAAGATGAATATATAGTGTACTGTCACTGACAACATATTGGTAATTGTCATGGTTCACTTTATAAACAGGTGTATCCTTACACATTATTGAAACACAATAACTTAGCACATACTTGTAAAAAAATGAAAAATAATAACAACCCACACACATCTGATTGGCAATGACCAAAAGCCAGAGGGGACTGATGACATTGCAGTTTTGTCCCCCTAAAACATCCACACAACAACAACACCACAAGCCAGAAAGAATTAAGTTCTATTGAAAGTATGCAGACACCCACAGACATCTCATGAACAACATTGGTTTTCGGATGGTAGGAAGTGGTGGCAAATAATCATGAGAAACCCCATCTCCATATATGAAGCCACTGAAAGTAGCAGGGCATTGTATACAAGTAAGCCTGACCATATATGGTCAAATGGTGAGGTTCGAAAAGCCGTGCTTCTGTGCCACAGGCTACAACTTACATAATTTCAATCTAGCTTCTCCTCATGCCCATTGTAATAGATTTAGTACTAGTGAACCAATTTGTTTTGGTTAATGAAATATATGATACCATTTAAGTCTATGTATGTGCACAATAGAAGGACCACAAATGTATAGCCGTTTCTATATCTACAGGCTACATATCTGTCAGTACTTTATTTTCATTCAAAATTTGTTGCAATATTTATCAAATTAGTATTTCAAAATGTATTGCTCCAAACCAAAAATCTTTTCGACAACACACAAACATTTGCAATACAATTAATGTTATGACAGTACTTTGTCATACCTTTAAATTTACTGCCTTGACCATTCTATCAAATTACTTATGTTTACTTACAGTTTTTCAAAAATCTCATAATAATAGTGTCTTGTAACATTAAGTCATTATTCATATTACTACATGAATATACTTACTAACATTTCTTAAGGTTATCTAAAATACACTAAACAGTGTGTCATAACCTGTTTGCAACAAAACTTTTTCGCTGTTTCAGTATTTAATAATTTCACTGTTATATAAATATTTGTAAAATGAAACATGAAATGCCCTACCTCCTTCTCTCTCTCGCTCCCCTCCCCCTATTCCCATATTCACAAAAAAACTAACACAAGTAACAACACACACACACACACACACACACACACACACACACACACAGTCTACACAGACACCAACACAAACAAAAAAACAGCTGATACACTCAGAGATACAAGGAACACAAACAAGAGACAGACGAATAGCGGCAGTTGGCAACACTAAACATTGTAAACAAACATTCAAAACGAGTACATAGTGAAGTAGTGATGCAAGTGTTTTCATCAAGAACGGAAATACCGTATCCAACTGAAGGCCCCACAAACATGAATACACACATGGAATAACACAGAAAACCGTAAACAGGGTCAAAAACTGGATAATTAAATTAACTTTGCAAAAGCTAGTGCTACAGAAGTTGTTTCTAACCTAGTAGATCCGAACTTTAGAAATTATAACAAGACTGTTAACTGTCATACTGTACTACAATATTATACAAAAGTAACATGTATTACAGGCCACTGATGATGCTTCACAATAAAGAAGCATAACACATATGGCACACACAAAAAAGCCTTTCATTTAGTTGCTAAAGATGGTAATACACCTCCACCAATTTGTAAAAGTGTTTTTGGTTTATACTGAATAATCTGTCACACCAATTATTTGTGAAAACTTATGTACATTTAGCAGAAATTGAATTTAGGAATAACTTGTATCAACTTTGTTCTGTAACATTCTAGAAAGCAACATTGTCTACATATATGCATGCTAGTAGCCCATTTGATTACCGATGGGAATTCTCCACTGCAATGTTGAGATAGCCTGGCTGGTCATGGCCAGTACTTACATTAGCTCTGTGCCACCGACAGTTACACAAAAACACAAAAATGGAAATGAAAAATATGACACAAGCTTTCAGAAATATGAAGGAAAATATCACCAAAAGCTTGTGTCATATTTTTCATTTCCATTTTCGTGTTTCTGTGTGACTTTTGGTGGTACAGAAATAATGTAAGTACAGGTGAGCCAATCTATTTCTTTTCAAGAATGTTTTAATATCTCGAATAGCCTATTTATCAGTCAATGTGTGACTCAGATTGTGTATACATCAAAGTGGTTTTTGTAATGTGAACAGTCATCAGTATAATAAAAATTTATATTTAATGCAACAATTGTAGTTCCCAGGACACTCAAGAACCTTGGCTCATGTATAATTAATGAAAACAAGATGTAAGCAGGCTGGCTGATGAGATGCGATAACCTGCATATCAGGTGATATTCCATTTTGAAGTTCCTGGAGTGGTTTCTGTGTTATAAAATAGACAGAACAAGTTAAACCATACTCAGGTGTCTCTCTAGTTCACCATGAGTATATCTTCATTCAGCTATTCATTCATTTATCTGCTCAGAGGAGCATTAATGCTGTTTGTTCAAGATTTGCATTTTGTCATATTTCTGAGTTGCATAACTAAAAATATTCAGTTAGCCTCCTCCATATTAGCAACATAGCATATACAACATTTTGGGGAGAGATGTTTGGGGTATCGATTATGAATCAGCATGTGGCAGTGTTGCAAAACTGCTCTGAGAACCCCTCCTTTCATTACTTGAACTTCTAATACTTAGGCCAGTGACACAGGAGGTAGCCAATAGAAGAAGTAGCACTCTTGCTCTTGAATGAAAGAAGAGGAGGCCAAGTGAAGCCCAGCAAACAATGGTATTTGGCTAAAAGGCAGTCAACCTAAAAATGACCATGGGCAGTGCAACTTCAATAACAGCAGATGGATGGTGTCCACAGTTGCAGCAGACAACCCAGAATCGCAGCCAGGGATGGCCAACAGACAGTTGTGTGAAGTTGCAAATGATGCACAGGAGCACCAACAACAGCAGTTAGATGTTCCTATGGTGAGTGAAATAAATAGCCAAGCTGTGTAACAGGATAAATGTACCCAGTAATGTCACTGAAATGAAGAGTCACTAATCAGGCAGTGTATTAGTCTATGAGAGGTACTCAAATTGTTTGACTGCACCAAGAATACTCTAAATGGGTTTCTCAATAGTTATGATTTTTATTTTATTTTATTAAAGACAAGAGCCAAGATTGTTTTTTATTTATTTATTTTTATTAAGATTACTGGTTTCAGCAGTTTAATTGCCATCTTTGGATCTGCAAGTACACACAAAATCATACTCAAAATGCAATAATACAAAAAACCAGAGAAGCACATATTTTGAAATATCCACTTTCGAAACCCACCCCCACAATTGATTAAAAGATTTCCCCCAAACATGAAAAACCTTTATGATATTGCATTTGAGCTTATTGATCCAGAGCAGCGACCTTGCTTAATGTTTAGTCTTGGGCCATTCCATGCCAACTGAGCCTCTGAGTGATTTTTTTCAATTGTTAAAAAATTGTATGTTGTTTTGTTATATATATTGTCAAAAGTCTGAATTACACTGCCCTAAAATAAAATTTGATTTTTATCTGAAATTTATGCACTTTTTATTAAGAGTTTGTCGGTAGTTTCCATGAGATGGTAAATGTTCTTTCTCAGACTTGAGTTGGAGGCCCTGCCATTGCTATGAGACACCATTGTTGATCTTGTACTTTTGGTGGGAAATTGTGTGAACCTTTCCAAGTTCAACCATATATTACAATTCAAGATAAGACGGAATCCAGTACTAAATAATAGTATTTTGAAAACTTATTGCAGCATGTAACACCCGTTACACAAAACATACAAGAGTTTTAATTACCACTGTATGAAATATTTGGTTACAATATCCTGCTGTGAAAGTGAGTTTATAATGTTGCTTATTGAGACTATAACATATTTTAATTAATATTTCAGTTTATTTGACCAGAAATAGTGTAACGGGTGTTACAATAATAATGTGGGCCCAGTTATAAAATGTAATACTTAGGTATTTCAATAAAAAATAGTTTTTCACTCTTCAGTAGTTCAAGCTACATAGAACACAAGTTCTATATACCATGATTTAATGTGTTTCAATGCGCTTCTTTCTAGAAATGGCTCCTGTAAATGATTGCATGAAAAGATACAGGGAGAGGCTGAAGGAAGATAGAGAGAAATATCAGGCACATCTTGAAAAGGAGTGTCAGAGGGATAAACAAGGGAGACATATATTAAAAAACAATACTGCGAAAAATCCACCACTAGAAGAAGCAAATTAGAGAGTAAGGTTGCACAGGCAAAAAGTAAAACTGAAGAATTCAAACCCATCTTGCTTCCCCAATAGGAACATACAAATGCCCTCAGTCATTTGGAAAAGCAATGAACAGGGTGAAAAAGTTGCTGCCACAAAGTCCAAAAAAAAAAAAAGTCGCCGTATTAAAAAATTACTGGTTGACATAATTGGTCCAGATGTTTTACATGAAAATGTGCACCGAAAATCACCATCCACTAGTTTATCAAAGGAACATAGATCATGTATTCAAGAATTTTACTGCCGTGATGATGTTAGCCGTCAAGCCCCAGGTATTAAAGATGTAACAGTTAGGAAAAAGGATGAAACAAAAAAAATTGCAGAAAATGCACATGGTTATTACCATAGGTGAAGCATATGAAGAATTTTAAAAAATGTCACCCTGAGATAAAAGTGGGAAAATCAACTTTCTATTCTCTATGTCCTCCGCAAGTCCTTTTGGTGTCAGACACACCACATAATGTTTGTGTCTGCAAGTATCACTATGATTTTTTAAGTTTGGTTGAATCTGTTGCAAAAATGATTCCCATTTTCCCTCAAAACTACAAAGATTTGTTAGATCATTTGTGTTGTGATGTAAGAGAAGAAAATTGCAAGTTACGATATGTTGGAATATGTCAGAGCCAAGTTGACGATGAAGAGGAAATTAAGATTGTTTGAGAGTTTCTGGCCATAGCGAAAAAATAAAAATCTTCAAAGCTGATGAAAATGACGTCTGTTTCGTGAAATTTAGTCAGCTGGTCTCCATGTTACCAACACCTGATATCAGGGCACAAGGAAACAGACTGTACTATGAATCCAGTGAAAGTGTAGATGTGTTCGAAAAAGATGTTTAAAATTAATTGCACATACTGTATACTAAACATCTCTAAAAGAATATTAATTGAATTGTTCCTAATTTCATCCATTTGTTCCATTATGTTGTAGACTGTTTATGAAATGGATTGTCCCGGCAAAAGTGTATTAACAGATAATTTACAAAAATAAAGCTTTTTCAGGTAAAATGTATTGGCATTAAATAGAAATTTGGTAATATTAAAATTTAACACCCTTATGTTAATGTAAACATTTGCATACAACATAAATTTTCACACAGTGTAACACCCGTTACACATCATGTAACACCCGTTACAGTACCTTTTCTCTAAAAACGTTAAATAAATTAAGCAAAAAAGGGAAACTGAGAACACATTTAATTTTGTCAATGTTTAATAGACACCCACACAAAAACTTGTTAATTTCTGTCCATTAAACTCACAGAATTTTACAATTTCTACTACCCATGCAGAGGTCCATGTCCAAATTCTGTAACACCCGTTACACCATGTTTTGTACTAGTTACTCAATTTTGTTAAAATAAACTGAACATTGCAATATATGAAAATGATCAGAAACTTAAAGAGGAAATACTTCTGCTTCCTAAATTTTGATTTTTGTTGGAGCTACTTTGGAAATTTTACATTTTTATCTTTGCGAGTGTAACACCCGTTACAATGGAATGACCCTCTTAACAAATTTAAATAGTTAGCGCAGATGTAGCAAAATCTTAGTCAGATATTAAACACTTCTTCAAGACATGCATGCTGTATTATTAGAATACTATGAAAGAAAATGGACACTCAGTTACTATGCATGTCAGTTGTTTGCAAGTCAGCAAGAACACAGGGCAATCATAGCACAATGAGGATCAAGACTGAATACAATGCAACATTACTTCAGCAAAGCAGTCTGAGGTACAGTCTGAAAACTGGAATTACAAGATAACTTGCAATCATCTGGAAGTTAATCAGAACAAAATTTTACAGCGGATTTATGATGAGCAAATAAAGAACAGTGTGTACATGCAGTGATCAGTTAACATTGGCAGAAGCTGTAAAGATCACTCTGACATAGGAGAGTGAAAAAAGGGACATGCACTGTTTACTGTGTGGTAAGTGAAGCCACATGGCACATGATTGTTACACTGTAAGAAAGCAGTCGCCTTTGTCCTGTCTGGGAAGATATTAACTCAAATTCAATTAACAACAGCAGTCAGTCACGAAAGTTCTTATTTAATGCAGATCTATAGATTTAAACGGTTTCAGTCAACATATGTACTTGCTTACATTCATGTATTTGAAGGCAGTACCATGTAAAATATAAATCAGGCCCAGATGTATATAGTTTGTAATGCTTGAATATGTATATTAATGTAAGCAATGCTCTTGATGATTGTGTTGAACAGTTGAAACCCCTACATCTGCATTAAACAGAATTTTTATCACTAACTGCTGTCTGTCATTGAATTTAAATAATGAATTGTCGCTAAGTAAGAATGGCTCCCAAGATGTCCAATCTGATCAAGATATTAACTGTTAACTGTGACATTAAAAACTGGTACATAAAACTGTAATGCTCAGTTGTGTATTTCTGCATTTGAGAGGTATAGTATTTCATTTTGTTGCTGTAATTCAAGTAGTCATTATTCATTTGTTTGTTATTGGGTACAGCCAGCAAGCATTCAATACAGCTCAGTCAGCCACCATTTGTGTGATAATGAGGTCATCATCAGCCACCAATTGTGACAGCCCAGTGCAGTAGCAAGTTTCACATTTAGGTTTATGTCAGCTTTCATCGTTTTGTTCTTGAGTTAGTAGTGTACGTGGGACATGAAGTGGGTATGCTGTGTGCAGACAGGACATGGCCACAGTTCGCAGCTGAATGTACCTTTGCCTATAGTCATCTGTCTACCGGCTGCTGCCTCTGGGTGGAGCAATGGGACAGCATGGACCAACTCAGGTGTTCCTGGTTTCTCTCACAGGAACTGCTGCCAAGGTATTTTCCTGTGTGCTCAACATAGTGGACCCAACCTCATTGCTCTGTTGGTAACAGGTTTTAAAGTGTTTGCATCACGTGAGGTGGAGTCAACATGGAGGCTGGCCATCTAGGCTCACTCATTCATCTTGTTAGTGCACAAATGGGCAAATGGGCACTCCTTCAGCAACTTCCCAGATTGCTGGTTATTGGTAACTCTAAAATTAGGCATTGTTGTGGTTTTCAATCCAGTGACTGGTTTGATGCAGCTCTTCACCCTACTCTATCATGAACAAGCAACTTATCTCCTCAAAGAATGGCAACACACGTAACTTTGAAACTGCTTACTGTATTCATCTCTTAGTCTCCTTTTGCAATTTTTACCCCAATGCTAACTTCATGATTCCTTTCTGTCTTAGAATGTGTTCAACCAATCATTCCCTATTTTAATCAAGGTATGCCAGAAATTGCTCTTGTTCCTAATTCTGTTTAGTGCCTCCTCATTAGTTATGCAATCTACCCACCTAATTTTCAGCACTCTTCTCTAGCACCACATTTCCAAAGCTTCTATCTTCTTCTTGTCTGAACTATTTACTGTCCATGTTCCACTACCACATGAAGCAACAGTCCACACAAACACCTTCACAAAAGATTTCCTAATACTGAAATTAATATTCAATGTTAACAAATTTCTCTTTTTCAGAAACACTTTTTTTTACATTGCCATTCTGGCTTTTATATTATCTGTACTGCGACCAGTGTATGCTATTTTACTGCCCAAGGAACAAATCTCATCTACCACCTTCATTATTTTGTTACCTCATCTACTTCCTTCAGCATCACCTAATTTTCTTAGTCTACATTCCATTCCACTAGTATACAGGGCCCAAAAGAATTTTGATGTTCACTCAATATGTCTGCCAGGGGGCCTAATTAGATGTGGAGGAGGTTGTGCCTATTGCTGTTACTTGGATTCTGAGGCCATCATCAGTTGGAAATATACATGTATAATAGATTAGTTGACTATCTGGACAAATACAATATTCTTGTACCATCACAGCATGGTTTCAGAATGAGCAAATCTACAGAACCTGCCATTGCTAGCCTGACAGAATACGTTATACAGCGTTTAGGTGAAAAGAGAGTTGTGGCTGCGATGTTTCTGGACCTATCCAAAGCTTTCGATACTACTGACCATGATATACTGATAAAAAAACTGGAAAATTATGGCATTTGTGGGCTGTCAGGTGAATGGATTGAATCATACCTGTGCAACAGGAAACAATATGAATCAATAGGGAACTCATTTAGATCAGTAACCAAAACCATCAAATATGGAATGCCACAGGGTTCTGTACTTGGGCCCCTGCTGTTTAATCTTTATGTAAATTATATAGGTGGTGAAGAGAAAGAGAAAAACATATTGTATGCTGATACCATGACAGTATTGAACCACAGGCAAAATATGCAACAATTTGAGAGAAGTGCATTTATTTCAGCAAACACTACAGATCAGTGGCTTAATGAAAATGAGCTTGTTATAAACCTAAAAAAAGACTATTTTTACAGTGTTCAAAAACAAAGAGAAGTCAGTGCAAATGAATTTAAGGTCAGCGATATGTATCTGGAAGAAATAGAATCCACAAAATTTTTAGGTGTTACTGTAGACAGTGAGCTGAAATCAAAAGAACATATTAACTATGTCTGCAAAAAACTAAGCTCTGTTAGATTCATCATGAAGCAACTGTCACAATATGCAGACAAATAGCTATTGTGCACAGTATATCATGGATTCTTTGAACCATACCTGCAGTACGAAGTGGCAGTATGGGGAAACTCAAACATCCAAGAAACGAAAAATATTGTTCACTTTACAAAAGAAAGCAATCAGGATCATACTAAGAAGAAAGAATTCCGAGTCCTGCAGAAACTGCTTCAAAAGTCTAGGCATCTTAACTTTTACGTCTTTATTCACATATAAAACAATAATGTACATCACAAAAGAGATTTCAGTGTATGATACAAATGCTAGTGTGCATACCCACAACACATAGGGAGGGAACGAAATAAGAAACATACGCTACCAACTGACAATCCTTGAAAAAGGACCTCGGTACTTGGACATCAAGTTGTTAAGAAACCTGCCTACAAATGTTCATGATAATATACATGGCAATAATTTCTCGAGGAAAATGAGAGACTATCTGGTGGAAAAAAATTTTTTGCAGCACTGAAAAATATTTGATTAATTAATTTTTTACATAATGTTAATACATTCTAATGAATTTGTGAAAAGTAACATTGATTGTTATTTACATGCCTTACGCATGACATAACTTGTATTAAATTAAATATGTATATGTTTGTTCTTGCACATTATGAGATAAAAAACACGGGTGGCCCGCAGAATTGATGAAGACTGCAAGCAGAGCTCCCAATTTGCAGCATTGTTCCTAGAGCTGATGGGAGTCCTTTGGTTATCAACTATGTATGTGTGTGTGGGGGGGGGGGATTTTTTTGGGGGGGGGAGGGTGTTCTATTTTAAGGACAGCCAGTAGTTAACAGTGTTCTGCCGAATACTCGCCCATTCAACATACAGATAGCAAAATGAGGTTGCATTCAGAAAAAAGACACTTCCATTCATAAGCAAAATTAAAGTAGCAAACTTAAAAACTGCATTTACTTTGTCACAAACAGGTGATAGTAAATTAGAAACAATGTAAAGAATACAGAACAGAAATAAATGCAACATACACAATGGTAGGCAACAATGTTTTGTTCTTTCTTCCAACTTATATGAATTGCACTCAGCTGATTAATCCTTTAATGCAGAGTTTTTATTCGAAGCTATAAAAACCACCACGATGAAGGTATAGTATGTATATACTGAGAAAAATATTGAAAAAAATATTCTTAAAATTATTATGCACTACTAGCAACAAAAAGTTCATAGCTGGTCTGCTATACAGTGCTTCCATGATGAACCCAATGTAGTAAATGCAGTATTAAGCCTCTCATCTTTCCATAAAGTAACCTGTAATGCAACAGTAATATGTGATTGACTACTTTTACATGGCAAAGGAGGAATACTAATGTAAACAAATGCACATGTTACAAGTAATTAAATGCAGCTAACTGTCTAAATGATTCAGCACCACTCTGAAATTTATATTTTCTAGGATGGGCTACTAGCATATATAACACTATGTATACAAGCAGCTACAAATGAATTTGTGGAAAAATGTTTACCAGTTTAAGAAATAATGGAAAAAATAAGGTATATAGCTCATCAGCTACACTATGCATTAAAGGGTAATGTGGTGAGTGTGGGAAATGACCACCTCTGACAGCAATAAAGGCATCTACATAGAGAGAAATACCCTTTATTATATAATTATGCAACAGCAGGACAAACTCTGGAAGCAGTTACTTCCATAAAATATCTGGAAGCAGACAATGAGAAGTGTCGCCTACTTCGACAAACTCATTTTTATATTTCACATTTTCGTAGTTGGTGCTTGTAATTATGAGATGTTTCGATGTGCAGAGGTATTTAGTTAGAATCTGGTGTTGGCTTGGAAAGTGCGGTGGAAAAACCATGTCCTTGGTGGTCTACCAGAAACAGATGGTAAACGCTGTTTTAATGTAGAAGAAGGGTCTTGGCTGGCTGTGGTGTCAGTGGATGATAAATTTAGCTTAATGCCCAGACGGGGGCAATGCCGAAGTAGCAAGGCATCCTTTCTGACAATGCCAAAGGTAGCAGAATGCCGATGGTGAATGGCACTTGACATGTTAAACAGTGAAGGAGGAAGTTGTGCCAGCAGGCTAGCTATAAATGGAAACCTGGGATGCGGTTACTCTAGGTGGTCCACAGCGGAAGCATCCAGATGCCATTAGTTGAGGGTCAACAGACCAAAAAGGGAGTGCCTCTTTTTGAGGAAGGTGAGACAGCAGCCCTGTAGATGTTGAGAGAGAAAAAGAGAGTGACATCTACTAGATCTACAACCATACTCAGCAAGCCACGTGACGGCTGTGGCGGAGGGTACCTTGAGTACCACTATCGATTTTCCCTCCTATTCCAGTCACATATTGTTCGTGGAAAGAAGGATTGTCGGTATGCCTCTGTGTGGGCTCTAATCTCTCTGATTTTATCCTCATGGTCTCTTCGCACGATATATGTAGGAGAGAGCAATATACTGCTAGACTCCTCGGTAAAGGTACGTTCTCGAAACATCGACACCGAGCGACAGAGCGTCTCTCCTCTCTCCTGCAGAGTCTTCCACTGGAGTTTATCAATCATCTCCGTAACGCTTTCATGATTACCAAATGATCCTG
The DNA here is from genome assembly GCA_026315105.1 of Locusta migratoria. Classification (NCBI taxonomy): domain Eukaryota; kingdom Metazoa; phylum Arthropoda; class Insecta; order Orthoptera; family Acrididae; genus Locusta; species Locusta migratoria. The sequence continues at coordinate 270,584,668 of CM048745.1, read as the reverse complement.
TAATGAAGCATGCCGCTCTCTGTTGGATCTTTTCTACCTCTTCTATCAATCCCACCTGGTACGGATCCCACACCAGTGAGCAGTATTCAAGCTGTGGGCGAACAAGTGTACTGTAACCTACTTCCTTTGTTTTCGGACTGCATTTCCTTAGTGTTCTTCCAATGAATCTAAGTCTGGCATCTGCTTTACAGATGATTGATTTCATATGGTTGTTCCATTTTAAATCCCTCCTAATGACTACTCCCAGATACTTTATGGAATTAAGTGCTTCCAGTTGCTGACCTGCTATAGTGTAGCTAAATGTTAAAGGATCTTTCTTTCAGTGTATTCGCAGCACATTACACTTGTCTACATTGATATTTAATTGCCTTTCCCTGCACCATGCGTCAATTCTATGCAGATCCTCCTGCATCTCAATACAATTTTCCATTGTTACAACCTCTCTATATATTACAGCATGATCCGCAAAATGCCTCAGTGAACTTCCGATGTTATCCGCAAGGTCATTTATATATATATCGTGAACAGCAACGGACCCACGTCACTCCCCTGTGGCACACCTGACATAACTCCTACTTCGGAATACACCTCTCCATTGAGAATGACCTGCTGCTTTCTGTTATATAGGAATTCCTCAATCCAATCACACAATTGGTCTGATAGACCATATGCTCTTACTTTGTTCATTAAACGTTTGTGGGGAACTGTATCAAATGCATTGCGGAAGTCAAGAATACAGCACCTACCTGAGAACCCGTGTCTATGGCCATCTGAGTCTCGTGGACGAATAGCGCGAGCTGGGTTTCACACGAACGCCTTTTTCGAAACCCATGCTGATTCCTACAGAGCAGATTCCTAGTCTCGAGAAATGTCATTATATTCGAACATAGTACATGTTCCCATGTCTATGGCCATCTGAGTCTCGTGGACGAATAGCGCGCACTGGGTTTCACACGAACGCCTTTTTCAAAACCCATGCTTATTCCTACAGAACAGATTCCTAGTCTCGAGAAATGTCATTATATTTGAACATAATACATGTTCCAAAATTCTACAACTGACCAGCGTTAGAGATATAGGCCTATAGTTCTGCACATATATTCACTGACCCTTCTTGAAAATGGGAATGTTCTGAGCCATTTTCCAATCTTTCGGAACGATATGCTGTTCTAGATACCTATGATACACCACTGCGAGAAGGGGGCCAGTTTCTTCCCGTACTCTGTGTAGAAACGAACTGGTATCCCATCAGGCCCTGCGGCCTTTCCTCTTTTGAGCGATTTTAATTGTTTTTCTATCCCTATGTCAGTTATTTTGATATCTGCCATTTTGTAATCTGTGCGGCACTCTAGGGAAGGAACTACAGTGCAATCTTCCTCTGTGAAACAGCTTTGGAAAAATACATTTAGAGTGTCATCCTCTGTTTCAATGCCATTTATGTCACAGAGTGTCTGGACACTTTGTTTTGATCCACCTACCGCTTTGACATAAGACCAAAATTTCTTAGGATTTTCAGTCAAGTCAGTACAAAGAACTCTACTTTTGAATTCGTTGAACGCCTCTTGCATAACCCTCCTCATGCTACATTTCGCTTCGTGTAATTTTTGTTTGTCTACAGGGCTTTGGCTACGTTTATGTTTGCAGTGAAGTTCCCTTTGCTTCCGTAGCAGCTTTCTAATTCGGTTGTTGTACCACAGTGGCTCCTTTCCATCTCTTACGACCTTGCTAGGTAAATACTCATCTAATGCATATTGTACGATGGCTTTGAACTGAGACCACTGTTCCTCAACACCATCTGTACTTAAGATAAAACTTCTGAGCTGAGATGTCAAGTACTCTGAATCCCCTTTTTGTCAATTTTTTTGAACAGAAAAATCTTCCTACATTTTTTAATATTTCTATTTACGGCTGAAATTACCAATGCTGTAACTGCTTTATGATCACTGATTCCCCGTTCCGCATTAACTGTTCCAAATATTTCGGGTCTTTTTGTCACCAGATGGTCTAATATGTTGTCACCACGAGTTGTTTCTCTGTTTAACTGCTCAAGGTAGTTTTCAGATAATGCACTCAAAACAATTTCACTGGATTCTTTGTCCCTGCCACCTGTAATAAACGTTTGTGTGTCCAATCTATATCAGGTAAATTAAAATATCCTCCCAAAACTATAGCATGATCGGGAAATCTACTCGAAATATCTTCCAAATTATCGTTCAGGTGTTCTGCCACAATAGCTGCTGAGCCAGGAGGCCTATAGAAGCATCCGATTACCATGTTTGAACCTGCTTTAACTGTGACCTTCACCGAAAATTATTTCACACTTCGGATCTCTGTCTATTTCCTTCAATACTAATGCACTTTTTATCACTATAAACACGTCTCCCCCTTCACTGTCCAGCCTATCTCTGCGCTAAACATTCCAGTCTGAGTTTAGAATCTCATTACTGTTTATATCTGGTTTCAGCCAACTTTCCGTCCCTAGTACTATGTGAGCGTTGTGATCGTTTATTATTGAGAGCAATTCTGGGACCTTTCTATAGACGCTCCTGCAGTTAACTACTACTACATTGATCAATTCCTTCCCTGTTGTGTACTGCATACTGCTACGTCGTCGCGGCTCAGGAGGCAACTTGTTGGGCCTAGAGAGGGAATTCTCTAACCTAAAAAATTCCCATGTGCACTCCACACGTACTCCGCTACATCACACTTTACCAGTGTAGAAAGACAGTCGTACTTACATTTTTGCTGCCAGAAACATGTGGGAATCATTCTGATTTGCTGAAAGCATGTATTCATATGCAGTGTTACCATCAATCTATGCTTGCAGGATTTCATTGAGCTAAACTAGGTACCAGCTTCAGAACTGGTGAATGGAAAAGTATAGAGAGTTATTCCAGAGTACCTAGCTAGCACGGTGAAGGGAGTTCTAAGTTAAAATTAAAGTATTCCAGTCTCTACCTCTTGGAGAGAGAGACATGATGGCTTTTTTCATCTTGAGTTCAATTCTGGTGTTTCCAAAGTTTCATTTTTCCTCCAAATTGGGATCCAAGTCAGGAGTAGATAACTATGTAAGTGTAGAACATAGTATGTATCTGTTTATATTCAGAGATTAATCTTGTGTAATTGCAATGGTGATTAATATCTGTTCTTTTGCTCAACTAGTTTCAGCAGTTGAACACTCACAAGTACCTTCTGTGGAGTAAGACCCATCTGAGCAGTCGGTAGAAACTCCTTGTGTATCAAGTGAGTAACTCTGGCATTGGCAACTACATAGAGTGGCAAGCTCAGTTAATGTAAAATAGCTCTGATCAATCATCATTTAACAATCCCCACAAGGAGTGTATTCTTCATTGGGCACATTCTGATTGTGCACCGATTTTCATGGCAAGAAACTGGGCTGCAGTTTCACCACACCAAAACATTGCATCCAGCCAGCAGCTATTCGCATTAGTAATGTAAATGCAGCTTTGGTGTTAACTTGACAAACTGCCCACCATGGATGTAAACACAAGCTTTTTGTTGCTTGTTTTATGTTTGCACCTGAGGAATTCAGCACAGCTCAGTAGGCCACGTTTTTCAGTGCCTCCTCACTATTTACCATACTTACCATTTGAATATTGCTTCTTTTATTAGCAAGCCTTATGTAACAACCATTGTGAAGTGCCATCTCATAATTTTATCAGTGCAGTTAGTAATGGTAGACAGATCACACAAAAAGGGTGAGCCAGGCACTCTGCTTATGAACTAAAACCTCCAGCCTAGAAGCTTAGGCCAGAGTGCAGGTAATTCACAAAACTTTAAAACTTGGGCCATGCTCGTCTCATCATCAGCCAAAATGGAGGGCAGATCAAGACTAAGATTAACAAGTGCCCTTGCGGCATGATATGAATGGCACACAGTTAAAATGTGGTGTACTGTAAGTTGCATGCCACAGACATCGCAAAGAGTGGGTTCCTCCTGGCAAAGCAAAAATTTGTGTGTCAATCGAAAGTGACCGATTCGGGGCCACATCAGTGTCACTTCATGTGCCCCGATGACTGACAGGAGGTTTGCCATGGACAGACAGTGGGTTTCCCTGACTGCAGATTATTACCTGTCACTGACAGCCATGTTTCATCCCACAACTGAAAGGTCCTCCACCGAACAACAGAGAGCACATCCTGCAGACAAATGGCAGATTGTATGATGTGATGGTCACTGCAGGCAGCCTTTGCAGCCCAATCAGCAACTTCATTTCTCCTGACGTCCACATGACCAGGAACCTAGCAGAATGACACCTGTTTCCCCTGGTGATGGAGGGATTACAGTTCGCCCTGTATGAGCTGTGGAATCTTCTCTTGCGGATACAGGCTCTGCAATGATTGTAGTGTGCTGAGGGAATTGGATCAGATAAGAAATTGACTGTCTTGGACACACTGCAATTCCTCGAGAGCTTTCAAGATGGCATGAAGCTCTGCTGTAAAATCAGAAAAGGCTGTGGGGAGGAGAATCCTAGTAATATGATCAGGGAACACTATGGAACAGCCAAGAGAATCCCCCTGCTTGGAGCCATCGGTGTAAACAACCATGAAGTCATGATGCCTCTCTAAAATGTTGACGAACTAAGATTGGTAAATATAATCTGGAGTGCAACCTTTCTTAAAATTTGACAATTCTAAAATAATTCTGCGTCTCTGAAGGAGCCAAGGAGGAAATCTGCTCCAACTGCGATGTAATACAGTAAAATCAGGCAAATTCATTTGTGAAAGAGTCCTTCAAATGAATCCCAAAAGGTCTAGTTGCCTGCTGCCAAGTTTGAAACAGCCTTTCCATAGGAGGTTGCGGTACACTATGGTATGCTGGTGTGTATGGTGTTGACAGTGGTTTGTATCCCTGGCGCCCCATGAGCAACTGTTGCCTGATGGATAGAGGTGGTTCAGTAGCCTTAGCACAGAGGCTAGGAAAGGGGCTAGTCCTAAATGCCCCAGCCAGCCAAATCCCTTGGCTGGCTGTGGTGTCGGTGGATGATAAATTTATCTTAATGCCCAGTGGTGCACCGCGTCTAGCATCTTCAAATAAGAGAGTCTGGCAGAGCCATACACCACACGAAGGCCTGATAAAATCGAAACAGACAAGTTCTATCTGCACCCCACGAACTGTGGCTGAGACATTTTAAAATACTCAGTGCTTTGAGGCACCATTTCTTCAGGTCTTTGAGGTGAGGCAACCATGTGAGTTTCGAGTAAAAAAAGAAACCTCACTGTATCTTTAAAATGAAGAACAGTGTCCCCCATCCGCAGTTCAGGTAAGTTTAAAATAGCACGGGAATGGTTAAAAAGAACACACACAGACTTCTCAGTCGAAAATTCAAAACCACTCTTCTTCGCCCAGTCATCCAAACTTCGAAGAGTTAGTTGCAACTGACGAGTTATCATAGCAAGGCTGGAAGAGGAGCAAAAGATTGAGAAGTCATCAATGAATAGAGAACACTGGACAGGACTTTTGACAATGGACGTAAGACAGTTAATTGCTATGGCAAACAATGTAACACTTTAAATGCTACCCTAAGGGACACCGTTCCCTTGTTCAAAACTATAAGAAAGGACGTCAATGACTCAACACTTAAAATATCATGAAGAAAGAAAAAAACATAATAAAAAGGGAAAGACAAACACAGAATCCCCGTTTACGGAGCTGCCCAAGGATTAGATGCCTCCAAGTAGTCTCGTAGGCTCATTCGATGTCAGAAAAGAGACCCAACAGGCTGCCGCCTCAGGAAAGCCTGTTGTATAGCTGCTTCCAGAGAGGCCAGGTTATCAAACATGGATTGATATTTCCTGAACCCACACTGAAAACGACTCAGGAGTTGCCTGGATTCTAACATCCAGACAAGATGGCGGTTGACCATGTGTTCTAATGTCTTTCCCACACAGCTAGTAAGGGCTATGCTACGATAACTACTCAGACTTGTATGGTCCTTCCCTGGTTTTAGGATTGGAACTAAAACCGCTTCACGGCATGAGTCGGGAAAATGACCTGAAGCCCAAAAGAGATTAAAAAGTGAGAGGAGAATTTTTCTTTTCCGTTCTGTCAGGTGCTGCAACATACTGTAATGTATCCTACCTTGTCCAGGGCACGTATCAGGAGCAACAGACAATGCAGAATCTAGCCCCCACATGGAGAAAGGGCAGTTATATTCTTCTGTAGTGGTGGACCGAATGTCCAAACTGCCCTTTTCAGCACTCATTCTGTGGCGCTGGAAAGCAGGATCCTGCTGGGCAGTGGAAATAACATAGTCTGTGATATGTATCGTGCATCTGTGTGGAGAGTGCCATTTGCCACTACAGCTGATACTGGGCACCGTCCTCCTCTTCCAGATATCCTTCTTATGGTCTCCCATACTTTAGTGCTGGGTGTGGAACTATTGACGGAATTCAGGAAGTGCTGCCATGATCTCTTCTTACTCTCCCTTATAACTTGGCGACAGTTTGCCCTCGCTAATCAAAAGGCTGCAAGATTCTCTGCAGTGGGCCGGCACTTGAATTTTCGCAGAGTCGCTCGTCTCGCCCGTATTGCAGAGTGCCGTTCTGTAGTCCACCAAGGGACAGGGTGCTGTTGTAACTGACCCCTGGACTGGGGAATGGATGCTTCAGGAGTATGATAGATCACTTGGGTAATATGGTCCACCCATTCCTGGACACCGTCATGTTGCTCAAATTCAGCAAGTTGACTGAACAAGGTCCAGTCTACTTCACAAAGCACCCATCGTGGTGGGGTTCTGGAGCATACCACTGTGTCTAGCAGATGAATCCAGAGGGGGAAGTGGTCATTGCCATGTAGGTCTGTGTGTACTTCCCACTGAGCAGAATGGACAAGCGCTGGGAAGGAGAGTGAGAGATCAATAGCAGAGAATGATCCTGTTGTGGCATAGAAGTGTGTGCTCTGGCCTGTATTTAACAAATGTGCTCTGGATGACAGGAGAATCCTCTCAACTGCTCTACCCTGAGGGCAGGTTGTGGCAGAGCCCCAAATCACATTGTGTGTGTTAAAATCACCACACAGGATGAATGGTTAGCTGACTAAGAAGATCATGGTGAGAATTCTCATTGAGCGCATCATGTGGGGGCAGGTAAAGTGAGCATATTGTCAAACTGTGACACAAATGCACAGACACTACAACTGCTTGCAGGCATGTGGTGAGACAGGTGAGGAGTGGTAGGCAGCATTGATGAAAATAGCCACCCCACCTTTCGCTTGCACACCAGTGAGGTCATCCTTCCTGTGGAGTAAGTAGCCTCGTAACTCGGAGGTGTGTGATTCTTTAAAATTAGTTTCTTGGAGACAGACACACACAGGTCTATCCCGAGTCAACAGTCGTAGCTCTTCCGTATGGATCCTAAATCCCTGTAAGTTCCACCGCAATGTGGGAGCCATTAGGTCATGGATGTTTTATCTTCACTCTCTCTCTGTTTAGATCGTGGGACTGAACTCAGTGGAGGTTCAGATTTGGGGCGTGATGTTTACCCATGAGGAACATCAAGCTCCATGAGTTCTGGAGCAGAGTCGGATGAGAGGTCAGGTATAATGACCTCTTTGTGGTCTAAAGGTATATTCCCTATTTTACACCATGCTTCACTCTTCTCCAACATCTTTTTTGATTTAGTGGCCTTGGTTGTAGTGGAAGCATCAGAAGAAGGGGCAGCGCCCACCTTTGAAGTAGGCTCTGCCATGGATGGTGGGAGGATCTTACCAGCTGCCTGTGTCAGTGAGGATGTTGAGAGCTCCATAATGTCAACGTCAGTGGCTTTTTCGGAGGGGCTATGGGTACAGAAACAACTGCAGCCTCACATGTACATTGAGAAACACAGGTGTTGGTGCTGACACTATGTCCGTTTGTGCTGAAGCATCAGCTTTGGCAACTGGTTTCTGAAGAACAGCAGTGAATGAGGTGGACAATTCTGGAGGTTGCATGGCCTTAAAGACCTTCTTAGCCTCTGCATAGGAAATGTGTTTTGGTGTCTTTATTTCCTGAATTTTTAGTTCTCCTGCAAATAGAAGCTGCAGTCCCTGCTCCAAGCCGCATGTTCTCAGGAGCAGTTCGGAGGAGGTGAGCAAGGTTCTTCATCATGGTCGGCTTATCACAGTTGCCACAAGTAGTGATGTCATTACAACCCTGCATTTTATGACCGAACCGCTAGCACTTGAAGTAATGCATCAGGTTCGAGAAATACAGACTTATTCATAGGCGGAGGAAACCTGCTTTAACATGTTCAGGGAGTTTCAGGCTATTGAAGGTGAGGATGAAGGAGTCAGATTTTATTAACTCCCCACCCGCCCTTTTCATGATCTGCTGTACATCAACGATATCTTTCTGAGCCCACTCACTTCAGTTCTGCAGTTGAAATATTCACCAGATCCCTGAACATTACGACACTTTCACTGTGATTCAGGCTGCCATGCAATTCTACTTCAATGGAATATTCACCAACGCTTTTGGCTCTCTGCCGGTTTGTTACTTGACGTGAACTGGACGTTTTTACTAACAACGTTCCATAATTGAGTCGTTTAACAGATTTAAGATTTTCAGCAATTCCCTCAAGACCTTTCTGAATATAAAAGGGCGAGACATTTTCAAAGCTACCTTCTTTACGCTTTATTACCAAAACCACATTCTGATTAGCAGCCTGTGTTCTGTTACTATTCCCAAAGCTCAGCATAAAACTACCCGAATCTGGAGGACTGGCGAACCTAGACCTCTTATTACATTGGGTGTTGGTACCCCCTATTGGTACATAGACCTCTGATTCTGCTGTCACCTGCTGCCATACTGTGTCTACTGCTGAGACTGCTGAGACAGCAGTAGACACAGTATGGCAGCAGGTGACAGCAGAATCAGAGAACTGCAATGTGGTTCGAAAAACAGTGTAACCTTTCGACCTGGTTGCCAGAATAAGACTGAAGTGGAGTAACAAGTGCTGACACCCACTGATGATGCCTTGAGAGAAAGGCGAAACGCGTATGGGTGATTAAAAATATAAAAATAAAACCCTTCAGTTGCAGTAGCAAAAGGCATTTATTTTAAAACCTTACAGTGAAATACAATTCAGCTGCTGCTCAAAATGGCCACTGCAAGCAACGGAAAGATATGGGTTTTAAGGAAGTGGAAAAGGAGCCATTCCAATCCCAGGAGTGGAAGGACTTACCTTAGGGGACAAAAAGGAAGGTAAACAAATACACACACACTCAGACATATTGAAACGCAAACACACCTAGACAGACATTGTAACTAAACAAGTTAACACTTTCAAATTTCGAACATTATTTGCACAATTACTTCTTCTGCAGCAGCAACATGCCGGGTACCAGCTATAGTGTATAAGAGTGAAAGAAAATGCCAAGGTGTTGACTACCTCTCAAGAAATGCAGCTGAACATCAGCAAGAGAATGATGAATATAGTGACTAGCTTGCTGCACTCCATTAACTTTCTGATGAACAGGAGGAGGATTCCAAGCTATCACAAATTAACCGTGCCTTGAATCGATTTGAGCACATGAACAGAGGACATAAGATAATTAATGGATTATCTTTGCAAGAAAATTTCAACCCCTTTGGAAAGAGCTGTCTACCAATGATTCCTAAACATATATGCTTAGACATTTCTTCGGAATTCCATGAAATTCCATGATGCTCCTCAGGACAGTCTTCTATGTTTACAAAAACTTATGACAGCATCATCAAACGGTTTTTCTGGCTAGGGTTATTTAGGAGTTTTAAAACTGTGTGTCACACTGTTGAGAGTGCAAGAAAATCAGGGCAGTGCCTCATAAAACACCAGTATGACTCATACCAATTCTGACAGCAGAGACTCATTTCGAATGTTTCGGGATTGACCTATTCAAATAATTTCCAACTTCTACTACTGGCAGTAGATGGATTTTTATGTGTATCGATTATCTACGACAATATGCCATTACCAAAGTTGTGAATACAGCAGAGGCAACTGAAATAGCCAAATTCACCATAGGGATATTGTACTGACACATAATTCAATTATATGTATAATTACAGATTGAGATAGAACTTTTTTAATAGAGACTTGTGGAAGTCATTACATTACACACTGCACTGTGACTGCTTACCATTCTCAAACTAGCAGGCTCACTAAATAAGGCAATGCAATCAATGCACATCAACACTGAGCAAAACAACTGGGATGAGGTGTTGCCTTTCTTAATGTTCACCTAAAACACTGCCAAACAAGAGACCATCAGATTTTTGCTATTCTTCTTGGTGCATTGATACAAAACAAAAACAACAATGGACACAGTCTTTTCAGTTCAGGCTGACATCACAAGTGATGATTTCATCAGCCAATTATATTAACCAGGCTCAGAAGATGCCTGGACTTCATACAGACATCTACGTATATACTCCTCAAATCACATTTAATTGCCCGGGAGTGGGTTTATAGAACTTCCTTCATAATATTTCTCTACTGTTCTACTCTCTAATAGTGCGAGAAAAAGAGAACACCTCATCATTCCATTTTAGACCTGATTTCTCTTATTTTACTATTATTATTGTGTCTCCCTATGTAGGTGGATGCTAACAAAGTATGTTTACATTCAGAGGAGAAATTTGGCGAGAGAAATTTCTCAAACAGATCCCACCACAACCAATAACACCTTACTTTTAAAGATTTCCACCTGAACTTGTGCATAATTTCTGTAACACTCTCTCCCCAAACTGCAATAATACAGAATAACCTGCCCTTATCAGAAGCTTTTCTAGGATCCCAAACTGTGAAGCAATACTGCAAAATAGGGTGGACAAGAGTAATGTAGCAGAGTTTATTTAGTACTTCTAAGCATTCTGCCAATGAAATGTAGCCTTTGGTTTGCCTTCCCCAGGTTATTTTCTACAGGTTCAAGATAAGAATATTCAAAGATATAGCGTGATCCATTTCCCTGTATTGTTCCATTCTGGTGACCTCATCTGGATCTTCACTCCTGTGCATGCTTGGCAGTGTAAGGAGCTATTCAGGCAGTACTTTGGGCCATGTAATGTCACAAGACAGCTATTCAACATTACTTATGAAGTTGAATATTGTGACCCTGACACAAAGCTCACACCCAGATAGAGGCAGCAGCTTTAAAAAAAAAAAGCTACCAACCTCTTACTTCAAGCTCGTGTACTTGGTCACCGCCTTGGTGCCCTCATTCACAGTGTGCTTGGCCAGCTTGTCGGGCAGCAAAAGCTGATCAGCAGTCTGGATCTCACAGGATGTGATCGTCAACCACTTGTTGTAGTGCACCAGGTGCGACACCTTCGGAGCAATTTGCTCGAAAATGTCGTTCATGAAGCTGTTCATTATGCTCATCACCTTTGGCGAGATGCCAGTGTGATGGTGCACCTGCTTCAGTACCTTGTAAATGTAGATGGCTCTCCTTCCTCTTGCGCTTCTTCTTCTTGTCACCTTTCAAAATTGTCTTCTGCGACTTGCCCCCCCATCTTCGTGGCTTTTCCACTGGTCTTGGGCGGCATCTCGTCCTTTACAACAACAGCAAAACAGCAATCCCCACAGCTCAGCGTCTCGCCACAGAGTGTCCACCAGCTCCGTGGCCTTTCTGCTGGTCTTGGGCGGCATCTCGTCCTTTATAGCAACAGCAAAACAGCGATCTGCACAGCTCAGCGTCTCACCACAGAGTGGCCCCTTAGCTCAGAAGGTTAGGGTCATGCGCCACATCGTTGGAATGAAGCCATACAGAGAACCCATGGCTCAGGGTAAGTCGAAAGTCCAGTACAACTCTATAAGGGAAAGGGCAATTAAAGTGGTAATGTTAACATAAGTGGCATGAGTTCTACAGCCAAAACAAGCACCAGCTATTAGGGGCTGCAGTGTGCAGGGCCGACAGTTAGTTCCAGCAACAAAACATTAACAGTGAGATGCTATGAAGAGAGCAGTGCTATAAATGAAGGACTTCAAAGGCAGCAACAGCACAACACAAAGGCAAAGCATCCAGGAATTGAAGACTCACACTTTCTGTGCATTTTAAAGTGAAAATAAGAGTTCTAGTACCTTCTAGATGTATTAAGAAATAATGTTCCAGAATTTTATTTTAGTGTATGTATACTGTGTGCACCTCAAGGAGGAGTCAGTACATTCTGTGCTCTTGTATGTGTGGTACGAGCCCTTAAAAATCAACACTGAGTGAGTTCAAACCAGTATTAATTAATCGACTAGTTACTTCTATTGTTAACAAACAATAAGAGTTTCATACACACTTCACCTGTACCCGTTGAGTTGTGAATGATTGTGATTATACTTTAAAAGCCTTACCTTTGACAGGGAAAGGAGCATTTATAATTTTCATGGTATCTGTCCCACACATGACAAACACTCTGACACTTGTGACCACAAGGAAGTTCAGCCGCACAAGGAAGGCTGCAACCCCCCTCAGGAACAGCATCAAAGTTTGATGCTAAGGCCACATTTGTTATTTGACTAGGATGTATCTGACATCTCAGGGTCAAATGAGAGCCAATTGCATCTTGTTTCACAAGTGTTTCATTTATTTGTGGCCAAATTTTGCTGCCCTTAGTTAAACTGTCCATGTTACCTATGCAGGTACAATACAGTATTAATGTTGCTACCGAATGGAAAATTATGAGAAAAATGCAATCAAAACTAAGTATAATAAAAATTTATCAACAATAATATAACCTACTTCTTGTACTATCATTTACAGGTACTACAGAATATATCTTTCTACTAACTAGTAACACCAATTCATCAGTATATGGCAAAATGCTATTTGAGGTTAAAGAATATATATGAACAACATTTTACTGTCTTATTTATATGTCTTCTTTTTCCACAAAACTTTTTTTTTCCACATTCAATATTTCTCAGGTTTTCTTTTATCCTAAAAACATTTAAACTAGCCATTTGGTTAAAATGAGTTATTAAGATTCTTAGAGAAAGAGAGAAGAGGAGGTAGAAAAGGAGGGAGAGGGGAACAGGGAGGAAAGGGTACAGTGAAATATTTTCAGGGTTCATGAACAACATAGTAGTCCTTAAACCAAAGAAAGCACTTGCTGACAGATGTGGATACTGTTAACCATCAGTCTTGTAACTCAAACTTGCTCAATACTAACATGAATTATCTTCAGAAGAAAGTAATGACTGGGAAAAGCTGAGCCTTATAGGCATATCAGATTATACAAATATTGCAATTTAATATTCATATAATTAACATCTATAGCTGTGAACCACCACCAATTCTGTTCATTTAGAAGTATCATTGCATATCAGATTGGTTTTCTACGAAATGAAGGCATATGTCAGAAAAAGTGGTCCTTATTACTTACTTTAGAAGACACAGTTACAAATTGAAAAAAATACTTTTGACAATATTGAGAGGAATAAAATGTTTGAAATGTTAAAGTGATCAGCAATTAAAAAAAAAAAAAAAAAAAAAAAAAAAAAAAAAAAAAAAAATCAAATTATAACAATACATTTATGTAACTGAAATGCCATACGAGTTCAAAGTACAACTATAACAACATAAAAATGTAAACACTTTACACACTGATTGTACCCTTTCAGAGTTTCAGAGCAAAGTTTTAAATCAAATGTATGCATATTCAGTTACACGGTGGATTGTCACACACAGTGGTTGCAGATGAGGTGATGGAAACTATATACTGCCATTTTTGGTAATCCATGTGTCATCTTGAAGTTTTTATCTGTACATGTTCAGTCAATCAAGGACTTTGTGAAATTAACATCTGGAATTATGTCTTTCCATTTCTGCTTCTATGTTTTTAATAGTCTTTCCAAAGCCATGATAGCATGAACCTGTCTCTACATCTTCAATAAGAAAGGATTACTTCAACAGCACGTATACCAAGTCTAGGCCATGCATTTTAATATAGATTACCTTTACTCTTGCAAGTGTTGCTAGTTTCCACTGTGAGATGTGGTCAAATTATTTCTATGACATAGATCAATATTGATGAGATTTTTGACTCTGAGTAATGCCATTTATTCCTTTAGGCAGGGGCAGCTGAGTCTTTTGTTTGCATTTCTTTGTCAACTGCATATTTTTGTAACATTTTGCACGTATTTACACCCTGATGCCAAGGTATTTACAAGCTGCAAAGTGAAAATATGAAGAAAAGCATGTTTTTAAGCACAACTGAATTTTCTTGTAGGCATCAAACAAACGTTTCTTTCACGTGAAACACTACAGTTGTCGCCTTTGTTGCTTTCTTGTTACATAAGTAATCAACCTTTGTTATGGGTGGTCAAAATTATGCTGCAATACAACAAACAGAAATAAATGAATGGTTGTTCCCTGTGATGAGTGTGGTGCAAGCAAGACGATTACTTGACTATAAAATTATGAAGTCTTCCCTACTGGACATTTTTCTAGTGTTAGTAGCTTCTATCTCTTGCAAAACTCTCATTTATTGTATTTATATACATATTTTAATGTTTAGACAGAAATTTTATAGGTTGACAAGTTACTTGCATGAAAACAAGGGCAGAGTGATTTGAAACTGACTGTCAAAGAAATTGTGATAGGAGAATTCTTTGATTGGAACAATTGTTTTTGCAGAAAGTTAAATCTCTCTCTCATCATCATCATAATCTTACTTTTCTTCTTTGGATGTATTTAAACTCTCAACGAATGATGTTCTGTTGAGAAGCTGCAGCATTTTGTTGCTGATGAACTGAATGTACCTCTTCTTTAAAACGTTTCATGATTCTATTTCTTTCTTGCCCAATTCAGTAATAACAAAATCTGAAGAATATTAAAGATGACCTGCCTATTCATAGTTGTACTACTAAAGACAAAAACACACAAGGTACGTAGCACTCGCGAGTTGAATGTTTTGGTGTATAAACCAAAGAGAAAATAGCTTTTTCTCACTTTAAGGGAAGAATTTTGGTGTGTTCAACAACATTTGGTTGTACACAAAAGAATTTACGACATTAGTTAGCAGTAACCACTGAATTATATCAATGGGGAAAGTTTAAAATTTTGCTGGACCTGGATTCAAACCCCAGTTTACCAGATAGTTGCAAAGTCTGCTATGCCACCTGGGCATAATGCTCACTGCACCTGCATGGACTATCCCATAATTCCTCCTGCCAGGCCAAGTTGTCAACTTATCCCCAAATTACTGAAGTAGCCCATTATCCTATTTTTCGCAGCATTACACAGATTTCAATAAGAGTTTGAGCATGGCATGCATATGCACTGAAAGGATCATTTGCTGTCTTCACATTAATTGTATATATCCAATCTCTATAACAGGTGAGGGCACTATGTCAGTAGTGTGTGGATAAGTTGAGAATCTGAAATTAGCAAGCAGCATGTTAAGAGTAGTCCATGCATATGTAGTGACCACTATGTTCAAGTGGTGTATTGAACAATGCAACCGCCTAGTTATCAGGAGAATCAGGTTCAAATCCCAGCCTGGCAAATATATTCAACTATCCCCAATGATATAATTCACTGCCAATTAGAATGTTATTCTGCTAAATAATTTGAGAAAAATTGAATAAAAATTGGTTTGGTAAGAAAGAAAATAAAGGATATTATTCAGTTTGCTGTATTCATGTGAATGAATAAAAGTTAATGATTATTTACTGATGGTACATAAAAACAGGTATATTCATAAATACTTTCATGAAAAGTTCACGCACAGCCTTCTCTTTGTCTGTAAATTATGTTTTCTTTCTTTTAACCTCAGCTAGTAGTTCAAAATTATCCATCATTATTCAGTCATACATTTGACTTACTAATATAAGTGTCTGTATGAAGACTAGCACTAACACTAACACTAATTTTGTTATAGTGACATGTAAATCATTTATCCTCATACACACTACTGTATAAGAGACAAATTATTATTTAATACTTTTATACTAGTTCGCCTTGGTTGCACAGTGTTAGAGTGCCAGACTATGAATCCGAAGGTCATGGGTTCAATCCCTGCCAGTTCCTACAATTTTTATCTATCACTTTCCACTCCTTTTACCTCTGGGAGTATTGCTTATGTGAAAAATAATGAGTAGCACTGTGGTTCGGAACCCACGTTAAACTGTAGGTCCCCCTATTACTGGCTGGGTAAGTCAGTTCAAAGGTCGGAGAAAGGCAACGGCATACCACCTCCAAACAGGACCATGCCTAGTAAAGCACTGTGGTGTTCAAACCAATCTTTGGATTGTAGACTGCTTTACTTTTACTTTTATACTCTTATAAAGTTCTGGATTAATTTACTCCAAATTTTTACAGAATGTTTTAACGAACAGTCAGACAGACACAGGTAGTATATCTCAAATGGATGTTGGTATGTTTCTGATTAATGGACTTTGACATCTTATGGAAGTTAGAACATATATGTTTTCCCCGATGGGTCAGTTTTTTATACTCCACTATTTGCACAGGTTGCCTCAAAAGAACACTGACAAACATGGAGACAGATTACTTTCCTGTCATCCTGATACAGTCTTGTTGTTGTTTATCTAAATTACTTGAGGTGAATTATGGTACAGTTCCTCTCAATGGGCTAGAATGATTATTTTCTCCAGCATTCCCCTATCTGAACCTGTGCTTCAACCTATGAAGTTATCATCTAAACGCTTTAAGCTCACAACGTATGTACATGTTACACAAAACTTCAAAAACTCACCATTTTTATGTATGTTTACACTTTTTAAAATATGTTACTTTGACAATTTTTACTTCTATCTTCAAAATCTAATGAGTTATTTATGATTGGAATGGATACGAGGTGATATCACAACTTATATTGGATCAGAAAAACTCTATGC
The DNA here is from genome assembly GCA_026315105.1 of Locusta migratoria. Lineage (NCBI taxonomy): Eukaryota > Metazoa > Arthropoda > Insecta > Orthoptera > Acrididae > Locusta > Locusta migratoria. Next base: position 270,567,839 of record CM048745.1, on the reverse strand, counting down.
AAATTTTCATTAAAACATGTTTATTACTGTTCTTCCTCATTGAAATAATCAGTAATCATTTCAAATAACTTCATGTAAATTACATGCTGCAACAACACCAAAAGGACACAATACCGGTTCAATAAGTACACACAGAAATGAGAATTTCCAAAAAGCACTTACTGGCAGATGCAAAAGCAACTACAACGATTTTAAACAGGATACTGAATCAGGAATGTTTATAATTTGGAAAACAGAGTTATCTTGGAATAATATTTCCTAGCAAAACATTTTAACCTGAGTTATCTTGGAATAATGAGTTAGGATAACAACACTTCAGGCCTGCTCTAGGGGGTCAGATATTCTAGCCTTTTGCCAGACCAGCATATTTGAAGGGCGGCATTTTCAGTCAGTTCACTATGCTGTCAAAACTTTGGAGTCTCACAGACAGAAGCCCTCCATCAGTGTGACGAAATCTTTCGTTTCCTGGCCAGAAAGTCAATTTACTACCTGAGCTGGGAACCAATGTTTGTATTTCTGTGACCCACATACCACCTACCTCCTTACCCTACCCCTCCCTCCACCAAGATCATCCTTTCCCACTCACTCATCTCAATGACATTCACAGTAACATCAGTTCTGGCTGGAACAAACATATGAAGACGAGCCCACAATGGCCTTTGAGTGATATCTGCCAGCATTTACCAAGCTGGTCAGGGCACCAAGTCTACATGTATGTAATATGATTTCTAAACAAATAATATCTGACGTGTAAAATTATTTCAAAAATGTATTTCTTTTGTGAACAGGCATTTGTCAGAAGGGCAGACATCCAGTACAGCAAACCTTAGGAAATAAGCAATAAAAGTATATTTTTCTTTACTCCACATAACTGGTTCTCTTGTTTGATCCCAAGTTGTAGAAATCTTATAAAAATTTCTAGTGAAATTAGTGTGCCTACATTGATTTGTGTTCATCATATAAATCACTATTAACTTGTACACATCTAAGTACTTGGTATTGCTGGAATTTACCTGTAAGTGTGCTAAAATTCAGATTATTTGTGGTAGGTAGTTATCAACACTAGGTCATGGCAACCTTAAAATAGGAACCACATATTTTAGCAGATACTACAATAGTAGAAGCATAAAAAAGGCACTCAAAATCTGGGTCATCCGCGATTGAGAGGAGTTTTATACCAGTGTTTTCAAGTGTAAGCCGTCATATGATGCATAAAAGAAGAAATTTCTCCATTTTTCTAAAATCCCATTTTGATCATTTTTAGAAAGAGGATGTCTGGTAACCTAAAACGCAGGTGTATGATTTATATAAGATGACCCAGATTCTGGGTGTTTTATAAATACTCAAGCCTTGAGTGACAGAGAGGTGGCCAGAGTCGGCCTTTTTGTCCTGGATAAGCGGGTGCCCCGGCCGAGCTCACATTTGGTCTAGGTCAGGTACGAGGGTGGCACTCTCCCAGCTGTCATAACTTGCTGCATAGATCTAGAAATTACTTTAACTAATGGTGAATAAGCTGATATACATGACTCCCAATTAGTGGAAGAAATATCTGCTGTTTCTTCAGTTTTGGATGATTGCACTAAGAATATTGCTTGCCATCTTTGTATGTGTTGCAAGCCGGAAATGCAGTTTTTCTGAATTAAAACTAATAAATAACAATATCAAAACTGATGTTTTGCAGAACATCAGTAAGTTCTTCCTTTTTGATATTATTGTCGTGTTCTGTCAAGCACCAATGGAAAATTCAATTAACTTAATAAATAGCTTTTTATGCTCAACAACTATGCAAAATTGAATGATGGTTCAACAATGTTTGCGATTTAGCATGAAATAGTGGATGAAGTAAACTTAAAGGAGGTAACCAAACAGTTCAAGGAATTAAAAGTGAAGAAAAAGATTTTTATGACTTCATAGCTTGGATCATTTTGTAAGGTTAAATTGTTTTGTGTTGTGTATTATAGGGTTTAAAATCCAGAAATGAAAACTCAAAAATTATTCCAAGTTGTAGTGTGATGAGTTGCACTACATTCCTATATCCCGACATAAGATGGCCAAATACATTTATTTTGGGGATTAAAGTGAGAGAGTAAGTATTTCTTCAAGTTTTTGTCTGCCCAGGTGGACTGTCTGTGGTTCTTACAAGGAGCAAACATGAGTCAGAAGTTGGAAGTTTGGACTCATTGGAATGGTGTTAAGGAAACAAATGTTTTTTTTTTTTTTCCATGTATCTAAATTGGTGTGCCATGTGCTTCAAGAATTGTATCTAAAGATGCAATAAAATGTTAATTAATTGCTAAAATACTTTGTATCGAAGACATTATTGTGTGTGAATTGCACGTTTTCTCTTTCTCTGATCTTCGTCCTAGGAACAATCTACAGAGAGTAACAAGTTCAGATATTAGCAAGAAGATGTTCATACTGCAGGAGGAACAGACTAGCTGGTCCTCCAACTGCATTTACTACTGAAATAGGGAAGAAGTAACCTCACAATGAGAATTATACATGTTACAGAAATAGAAAGCAGGGACCTATATCACTGTTTGTGGGTTCATTGAGAAGCCATGGAAAGTTCACAAACACATTACATATAAAGGATTTGGTGACCAAATTGACAGGACACGAAAGAAGTAAAAAGGAAGATAAGATAAGGAAGATATCACCGAAGAAATGAGTGATTAAAAGTTATGGAAATCTTGATTATTTTAGATATATAGACTTGAGAAGTTACCATGGCAAAAGAGTTGGTGGTAGCATGAGCTGATTTGAGTGTTACTGTATTTTCGAGTTACATCACAAAGTGGGCTGCGTCGTTTGAGCATCACGGGTGTTCCGGACAGCCTGTTCGAGCAACGCAACTGGTCCAGACTTTTTGAGCGAGTGCCGCGGGTATTCCTGCCATCTTACCGCCAACAACCTGGCCCAGTTCTATGTGCAGAACCTGGGTGAGAGCACCCAACTGATACTATTTTTTAATTTTTTTTTCCTTCTGCTAACACGAACGTAGGTCTTGCAATGCTGATGAGCAAGTTAAAGCCATGGCTGAGGACAGTAAAAACAGGTTCAGAGCCATAGCTGAGGACAGTAAAAATAAATCCATAGCCATTGAAAACAATTTCGAAGCCATGGAAAGGAAAATGACATCAAAAGTAAGCTAGTGGCTGTGGAGAGAAGCTTTGAGGGAAGGTCAAACAGAATAGACTTGCAAGTAAAAACAGTCCTACAAGAGTGCAAGTCAGATATTAAGCAATCTAACAAGCAGTTAAAAACTATGTAAGAGCAAAACCTATTTGAGTTAAGAGACAAAGATAGATTTAAAAAAATTGAAACTATGTCCAAACAAACCGAATATAAATTAAAAGTTTTTGGGGTTCAATTGAAGAGCGTTTTCACATAACTCAACATCTACAAAATTTGCAAAAATGAGTTATATGCATATTCGTGTACTTATAAGTGAGATGCATCCACTGCAGGACACAGAATAAATCAAAATTTACAATTTACCTGTGTAATCTTGCACACAAAACTGTGAAATTCTTCTAAACTCGACATCTACAGAAACCAAGTTTTGCCAAAACTGAACATCTACCTATTGCTTGTCACAGATATTGTTTTACTGTTAGGTTTAGTGTTAAGGCTTTATTGTTGAAGTTGCTTGTTTTAATTTTACAAGTTGGCTGCAGTCTTTGAAGGTCATTATTGTCGGCTTATTGCTCAATAATGCCTACAAAAAATTAGAGGTTTTGTTTTCTTGTGATTGTTAGTTGTGCAAGGACTGGCATGTGTACGATTTTAAGACCACTAATAACAGATTAATCAAAAACAAGCTGCCATTCAAACTGTGTGAAGCCAGAGTTCTTATTTATAAGAAAACAGACAAAAACAGTCAAACAGTCAAAACAACATACTTCTCCCCTCCAATCATAGTCGAAGTGAAGAAAAGATGTAAGTATTTTCAAGGACGTTGATTTTTCAGGTTTAATAACACCTAGAAACCATGCAAGTGTCAAGAAAGCTGAAGACGTAAAGAAACTATTGAGGTTCTTTGATACATCAACAGAAGAAGCCCAAGAGTTCTATGGAAAGGCCCTAGAGTGCTGTGATCAAAATGACAATGACAATAATGAAGTGCAGTATCTAAATGAACCAATTTATTAAATTATTATTACTCCAGTAGGTTAAAAGAACTCATAATACTACTGTTGTAATGTAACTGATCTGTAGATGTTCAGCTTTGGACAAAATTCATGATTTGTAAATATTATTTATGTGCACTAGAAGGTGATAGAAAAGTTATTTCACTCTTATATTATGTATCTAGACATTAAGTTTGCAATATAATTTTGTAAGACATCAGCAATGTATACTGTTCAATTCATTCAATAAAATGTGTTTCTGGAAAATGTTGATTTTTGTGAAAACACTCCTTAATTAGAAACTCATGTCAAGGAATGTAAGGAAAAGTCCCCTGGTTTGATGAGAAATTTAGTAGTTGAAGTCAGAATTTCGTCATTATGGAACAAGTAAAAGAAGTTTCAGAAGAGGTATTCGAGGAAAACTATGGTTTATAGAAACAAGCTATTCTAGAAGTGGTTTCAGGAACATTAGCAGAGGGAGATAATTTCATCCTACAGAAAATACAATCTGATGATGGTGAACTAGTTACAAGTAAATTTAAGTTGGAAGTGTTAGCAGCTAGCTCCAAATCTGACATCAATATAGTAAACAACACCATCATGGAAACTTTGAAAGAGTTGACAATTTAGAGCAACACCAGAATAATCAAAATTTGACCTTACTAACTAGCAATTCATGTAATTAAGAACACAGGGTAGAAGAAATTTTAGATAAGAAGCTTAAGGATAAGTCTGAGGTTTCTGCATGTGGAAGATGAGAATTCATATTCAGAAATGCCAGCTAGCCAATTTGTAAAACTATGGAATGAAATAGAAAGGACAAAAGACGTTATAAGAAATAAGAACCAGGAACAGAAAGGTACCAGTAGCGCTCAAATAATAACAAGTGGCATGACCTAGTATTTTCATCTAGTATAAAAATCACTAAACAGTCTCTCAAATTTAAGCCTAACAGGGAAATATGCTTGAATCATTTCCTTGGGGTATTTTCTAGAACCTTACCAGGTAAGTGGGAAGATGCTACAAAGAAAGATTTCACTTCATGTTATTTATTGTAAACCTCAGGTAGATTAATGCTTTTTGTTAATCAGGTGGAGTAACACCCATCAGAAACAGTTATTTGTCCTAGTACTTCTTTTTTTCTTTTTCTCTAGGTCAGATTTTTCTTTTCTTTTACTATTCTTTCATCCTTCATTAAAGTATCCTTCTACTATATTATACCCAAATGTGTATAAAATATTATGGCATGTGATCTGTATAAAGTAACAGATAAGCAAGCTTTTTCAGAAATGTTATGGCCCATATGTCATTGCTAAGTTACTACTTCCAAAGTCTACTTACTTAATAAATCCAAACACTCAGGTGGAAAAGGGTTATATAATATGAATGCATTGAAACCTTATATAACTCCTCAGGGTGATTATCATCCTATGTTAATTAAGAGATTGACGACCTCTAGATAGATAGTCCTTTGCTCTGCCCCCCCCCCCCCCTTTTTGTTAACTATCTATTTGACTATATTTTGAAGTTTACTTTGTATGTAGCTATTACCAGCTATAAATTGTGGATCACATTACACATACTTTAATAGCAAACAAGATAGGCCTTTGGTAATGCCAACTGTTGCAGGTGAACCTAAAAGCATAACTAAACAACTAGAGTTATGCAACTGATATCTATGCTTTACAATATCTATTTTTTTTTTTTTTTTTTTTTTTTTTTCACGCTAACACTCACACACAGACATACACTTACACAGACCCAGACATATTACATTTACACTTTACACAATTCAACACTTACAAACAACAGTAAACCTAATCACACACATACACATAAGTATTAAGAATAGTGGGGATTTTCTTTTTGGAATGGGGTAGCATTATTATAACAAGGAGATGAAATGAAATGTTCACCAGAAAGGACTTACTAAGTGGGAAACGCCAATTTAAAAATAAATAAATAAATAAATAAAAAATAAAAAAACATAGTATTAAGATTACAATATATTTTTATCTTAATGATGTATCATTTCGTGTCTTACATAATATGTAGCTTTCAAAATCATTTCCATTTAAAAGTCTTCAGTGTTAGTTGTATGTTCACCTAACTATTGTAAATTGTGTAACTATGAGATTATGCTATACTTGTTTGTTCTAGTGATGAGTCTCTTTCTGTCTTATACATAATATAGTTTTCTAACTTATACTCATTTAAACACATGATTTTTATATAATTTGAAAGACTTAAATTTTATTTCAGTAAATGAAACATTTAAATTACCTAATTAGAAGGGGCAGGTGGGAATGGAGGTTTTTGGGATGGGAAAGGTCACCATCCAGGTTTTCAATTTTAAGAGAGTCTTAATTTGGAATAGTCATTTTGTGTGAAATGAGTGCAACAATAACAACAGAAATAATAATAATAGAGTGACAAAATCTAGAAATGTGTAAATCAGAAATTTAAATATTTTATTATAATGTGTGTGTCATGACTCCAATGCCTCCAATCCCTTCCCCCTCCCTTGGACATGTGCTTAACAAGGAGCGGCATTGTAACTTTTACATCCGGAGTGATGTTAGTGCTTGAGTGGCTGCTGCCCAATTACAATCTCCTGAACAAGTGTATGAACTAACTTTCCTTTCACATTTCATTATTAATCACTAAAGAACTTATTACAATAACAAAACTTGTTTTGTAACTATATAGTTCATACAAACTGACATAGCAATATTTTGTTTATAGATTAGAACTTACCAATAATGTAAAAGCCTTCTTTTGCTCTTGAGAGAGCTACACATACTCTATTTTCAACTTTAAGGAAACCAATCTTGGCATCCTCATTGCTCCTCACTAATGACAGTAAAATTATTTTGTTTTCTTCTCCTTGGAAGTTATCTACAACTGTTATCTGGACATTTCCAAGTGCACCAGATTCCTTTTTCAGCTGAAAATTTAATGCAGTGGCTATGAGAAAACAATGTTCAAATAAACACCAAGATTTATATTTCAATAGTCTACACTGTTAATTTTATACCATGGGTGTTTTATAAACAGTTATTCCAGTAGCCTATGGTAATAAATACACAGGAAACCCTTGTTTCAACTAATATTTTTTTTTTTTTTTTTTTTTTTTTTTTTTTTTTTTTTTTTTTTTTTTTTTTTGCAGAGCCTGTAATGTGTCATATAAATTAGCAGGTTGTGGAAATAGAAGACTTATGCTCATTTATGGACTGGATACCTTTTGTTATTTTCATTCATATGACAAGCAGTATTTCTTAAAAGTACTACCATACACACAACATTCATCACACATGACATAAAATATCTCCAGCTTTCATGGAAGGTAATGATGTTTTATGCTGTACATCTAATATATAGCTGCTTTCTGTAACTAAATATGTTGTTTCCCTATTAAAAGTGAATATATTTTAATATCTTCCCTCAATCTGCAATGTCTTGTTTACACTGATATTTCCATGACCATAAAATACATTGTGTGTTTTGCCCAACCATGGTAGTTGCTTAGGTGAAAATAATTTGCAGCTAAATTCTACCACTATCAGTGAACAGAAAGCAATTGTAAATGATATTTCTATGAACAGTGAAGACGAAATAAGTCCACAGTCACTAACAGATCACATTTTCTGTCAAATTGCTTTTGAAAGATGTATTGCATCAAATTTAGGAATTTTTCAAGTTCAGCATTGTGAAGTGAAAATATGCTCCATAATAAACAAAATTTCTCAAGTTTAAGGAATGGCCATATGCCCAAGAAATGGATAAGGGCTTAATATTGTAGGCTATCAGTAACTTTGACAAAAAAATTGACAAATGCCTCTAATAATCACATGAAATTAATAATATAGTAAGAACAGTTTACAACTCACCGGAAAGACGTGGCAACGAGCTGCGACAGGCACATACAAAAGACACACACATACAACACTTTCAGCTATTGGTCATGGCCTTCTTCAGAAAATAGAATACTCACGCAATCACACAGGCACACAACACAGTCATACAACCATCACGAAGTGCAGCAGCCGGAGGTGATGGTTGTATGACTGTGTTGTGTGCCTGTGTGATTGCGTGAGTGTGCTATTTTCTGAAGAAGGCCATGGCCGATTGCTGAAAGTGTTGTATGCGTGTGTCTTTTGTATGTGCCTGTCGCAGCTCGTCGCCACGTCTTTGTGGTGAGTTGTAAACTGTCCTTACTATATTATTAATTCCAACCCTGACTTTCCATTATTATATAATAATCACATGGCTACTTTATCAATGACACTGAACTAAAATTTAGTATATTTAATGACCTCACAGCTAGTCAGTCAAATGATCTTGAACAAAACTTTATTAATGTGACAGTCAACAAACAAAAACTATCAGCCTTACACAGTAGAAATTCAAGGCAAAATTGTATGTTAACTCAACAAGTTAACAAGCTGCACAGTAATTTACAAGTCATGCATGATAACTTGATGAAAGTCATAACAGCAGTAGAGACCCAGGTTATGGAATTAAAATCTTCTTGCAATGGTCGCCTTGAGGAAAAGCAGAAATGCACAGAATTAAAACAGATATCGGGTTATTACAGCTTGTAACGTTTCTGCTATGTTGCACGCTCCATACATAAATCAGTTGCCAACATAGAAACACGAAATATATGACACCTAAAATAAAACTTCATTACCAGACATGTAAAATATCACATTTTCGCCTTCTTTTTGAAAGTCTATTAACACTATTAGCAAAACGCTTTTAAGAAATAGTACGTTGATTTAAATATAACTTTGGCTGACCTTTTACGTAATTTTCAGTTTTTAATACTTTCGTAAATAATAGCTTCAAACACTAAAAATGCATTACACTTAGTTTCAGAAATTGCTGAACCTATATAGATACTAATTTGTATAAAAACAACAATGCTACATGTTATAAACTATTGCACAACATGATTTCATATATACCATTTGTTTAAATAAATTAGGGCAGACCATGTTTTATATATCACTGGATCCTAAATTAAATACTGATAATTTTTCATGCACTAAAATTAATAATCCATTTGGTACTAAGAAACTATCTTCGAAATTAACAAAACTACGACAACCATATACAAATCCGTATTAGTAAATAATTTGACCACAAACTGAAACACATTAAAATTCCATATCACAATAACAGTACGCCTACACAATATTGGCAAAACAAATATGTGTGCACTTCGAAAACACACATAATGTAAATAATTTGAGCACAGTAAACACTAGTCAAAAGGATGACTTTAAATTTGTGTACCACATTTAAATACAAATTTCATGAAACAAGTACACACATTGACATAAATAGTCAAAGCTTAAATGTAATGTTTTAATTTCTGTATTTTGGCATATTTAATGTAAAAGAATATTGTTTAATTGTGAATTACAAAACTTTGTCATCAATCTTATTACGTGGTTATGCAGAAAGATGTTGGAGAGAAACCATGTTTTATTCAGTATTCTAGTGGCCAGAAACCTGTAAGCAGCTCTGTTGGCTTGCTGCTGTATTTTTTGATTGTGTAATGTTTAAGTGGAAATAAAATCGTTTCCATATCAACTGACATGTTTTTAATTTATGAAAAGATCCTGTAAAATCAAATGTTTTAGTGAATGCCGAAGACAGCTCACAACGCAATGGACCTCAGCCAGCATATAAGATAAGTTCAACTTCACCTACAGTGGAATGACTTCGTTATAGACTGTGAACTAATAAAAATTTCCGTGATTCAGGAAAATGTTAGGGCTCAGTTTGAGTCATTCCGAAAAGGGGTGATGGACGTTAGAAGCTTTCTTAAAGAGTGAATCAGCTCATAAATATGGATAATAAAGAAGTTGAATGAATAGTCCAAAGTGAGTACCTTTGACAGTGACAAAACTCTAGCTGAGAAGTGTGTACATTAGCATAAGATCTATTTCGACAATTAGGGATTGTTGAGTGAGAAGGAAGGTAAAATAATTAAAGGAGTGGAGCAGAGTATTCATTCAGAACTCTGAGCTGGAAAGGACAGTTCGAATGAAACTGTAACCAAAGGCAACTTGAGAAAATTAAAGGGACAAAGTAGTGGTTAGTGCAAACTGTAACATGCCAAGGTCAGGGCCACCGTACATGGGATTTTACCTTGTGCAGAATAATACAACAGCACACATGACAAACCCAGTACACAATGTTTCATCTATTTTAAATGGAGAAGGTAAACACAACCAGTAGCATTGAAATGGGTGCTTCTAGTTTTCTTTCCATAAGATTGATCTGAACCACAAAAAATAAAACTTCTAATCAAGTTTATCTAAGATGATGCCTTTTTATGGGGCACCAGGTGGCAGAACACTGTAAAACATATTAGGAGATTAAGCAGGCATTCTTAGAAAAAATGTCAGTCACAAGGAATCCAACAAAGATTACATCAGATGTCTTTAAACCCCAGCCATTTAATGGTAAACAACAATGACAATAGCGTTACTTTGAAAACTCTTATACAGAGAGATTATTGTTTACACAGGAAGATGTTTTTATACAAAGTGGCAATATAACTAGTTCAAGACTTTCTCCTTGTAAATATTGACATTGCTGTAGAATTCTTGAACATCTTCTCAGTACTAATATAATAAATTTCCTTGAGGCTGAAAATATTCTATCTCTGCATCAGCACAACTTTAGGGAGCACTGATTGCGTAAAACCCAGCTTGATCTTTTTTCTCATGACATAATGTGTGTTACAGATTAAGAGCAACAGGTAGACTACATATTTCTCTATTTTCAAAAGGCATTCAACTCAGTGCTGCACTGCAGACTGCAAATAAAGGTACAGCCATATGGAACAGGTACTCAAATATGTGAGTTGCTCGAAGGTTATTTAAGTAATAGAACCCAGTCTGTTGTCCTTGATGGCAAGTGTTCATCAGAAACTACAGTATCATCAGGAGTGCCCCAGGGCAGTCTGATAAGACCGCTATTATTTTCTATCTATATAAAAGATCTGACAGATAGAGTGAGCTGCTATCTGCAGCTGTTTGCTGATGATGCTGTGGTGTTCAGGAAAGTGTCATCATTGAATGACTGTAGTAGGATGCAGGATGACTTTGAGCAAATTTCTATGTGGTGTAGGGAATGGCAGCTAGCTCTGAATGTAGAAAAAAGCAAGATGGTGCAGATGAGTAGGAGAAACAAACCTGTAATGTTAGAATACATCTTTAGTGGTGTGCTGTTTGACAGAGTGGCATCAATTAAATATCTAGGCGTAAAGCTGCACAGCCATATGAAATGAAACGAAATGAGCATATATAGACAGTAATGGGGAAGGTGGATGGTCGGCTTCAGTTCTTGTAATAATGATAACATAGTTGTCTGGAAGTATGATGCAATTACCAGCATTACTACAAGAATATAATTACTACTATTTCCTGAAGTAATATAATGTATCCTAAACAGTTTGACATAATCAGTTTGTAAAGAACTGTATGGCCGTTCAATTATTTGACAAATTTGAAAAGAGATAGATTGACTAGCCAGTACTTACCCTAGTTCCGTATTGCTGAGAGTCACGCAAAACATGAAATTATAAACAAAAAATATAAATGAAAAATATGACATAAGCATTTTGAAATATTTTCCTTCGTCAGGAAAGGTACAAAAGGAGGGAAGAGGAAGGGAACGGAAGGGAAAGGTTCTCATCTCCTCATACAGTATCTCTGACATCCACAAATCACCCATCATCCTCTCAGTTGTGAATAACCTTTCCCTTCCTCTTCCCTCCCTTTCCCTCTCTCATACCTGAAAAAAGGAAAATATTTCTGAAAGCTTATGTCATATTTTTCGTTTCGATTTTCTTGTTTTTGTGTTACTGTTGTCGATACAGAACTAAGGTAAATACTAGCCAGCCAAACCATCTCTTTTTGAGAATATTTTAGCACCTCAGTGGAGAATTTCCATCAGTAATCAAATAATTATTTAACAATTTCAATTATGTAAGCAAACCAACACTGCACTAATCACTTTTTGGATATATGTTTGCTATATAATTATATCTGATTTATAAACTTTTGTAAAATTGTCTACTGCATATTGTATTTGTGAAAAATGCCCAATTTAATTACAGAAATATAATTCAGGGATGTTATTGTACCAAATGAATGTGACATCACAGTCAGCTTTTAGTTTGGCTCAGTCTCAGCAGTGTACTTCCATTTACTACAAAAACCCAGGCTGTCAAATTAAGTAATTCCAGGAAAACATTGCATACTGCAAAGAAGCTGATCAATGCAGCAATTTTGTTTACATCAGTGAAGCAGGTGATGAAATTTAAAACATTATTACTATTAGCACCTGTGTTTGGCTTGTGTCAGTCCTGTTATAACTGATAGGTAGGAGCATAACAGTTTTCATAGGGTAAGGTGCTTTAAAGCCATGTTGTCAAACTATACGTATGTAGATAGTGGCTTTAGGTTTAAGATTAAGATTCAGAAGAGCAGGCTAGTAATACATTTGATCAGATGTTAGGGAAACAGAAGAAGAGCGTGTTCTGTCTTCTGTGAATGTTACATTTGGCAGAAGGGAAACAGAAAAACACTGTATGCAGATAGGAATGTGTTGCCCACACCTCCACAGAAGTGAGCAACGCTTAAGCCATAATGACATATGCGCAGAACACTTACTCTGGACACTTTGGCAACCGAGCCTGAGCATAGGTCAGGCTACAGAACTGTTTCAAAATGACCTTGACCGAGTGTAGGTCAGGCAGCTGTTGCGCACCGCTCCCAGACTATTCGCCATCCAGAAGCAGGCCGTCTACTGTGGTAGTTTTGCATGGGACAGCTGCCTATATGTCCCTTGACTGATGCTGTCCACTGTGTTCTGGTTTTAGAACTATGTGAAAAGAAATGGCCAGACACACATAGCAGCTTCTGTGACAAGCTGCACCATTGTGCACTGATGTAGCCATGAGACTCTATGTTCATGTTATATTTCTTGTTTACTGTTCTGTCAAATATGTCGCATTTTCTGAGCGGGAAAGAAATTTTATAAGCTAATTACCAGCAAATTTACACAAAACTAAGGAATGCTTTTTTTGTGAAACTGAAATCGGAAATTATATGATTGTCATCAACCGATAAAATTAAAATAAACCTTAAAGACTGTTCTTCCATGATATGTTTTCTGTTTCAAGATATGTTAAATAGGAATGTGCCAGTGACATTTCAAAGAAAGACAAAAATGGCCGGTCCACTGGACTCAGAGTGAACCTCAGCTGCCAGTCTTGAAAGTGTTAATATCTGATTTCATTGCGCACACTACATATAGAAATGACATTTGGATGTTATGAGGAGTGAATTACAATATCAATTTTAAATAAATAAGAAAGTATACAGCATTTTCTGCACAAGATGGGACAGATTTATGCACTAACAGACTGTCAGTGAATTGTATCAGTGTTTGGTTAGCATAAGAGAAACCACTGTACTGATGGTATAATACATCATAAATGTAAGGAAGGATAATGGTTAACTAATTATAAATCTGAATATGGAAGCTGCCTACAACCAAACTATTGGACTAAAGAAGATTACATAAACTAAAATTAACTACTTCTGTACAGTACTTATTATACAGACTAGCTATACTGCTCTGACTAGAACTGCTACTACATGTAGAACACCAATATGATACTAAAGTAGCTTACGAAAACAAACATATGTGAAAATAATAACAAGATATACTCTGAGGAAACACAGCAGGTGTGCTCATGCACACAGAATGCAACAAGGAATTTTACAGACATGTAAGAACAAAAATTTCAACAAATGTAAACTTTAATAGGAATGAAAACACTACTGTTAATGGAAGCCATCATATGAATGGAGGAATTGTGGATGAATGTTTAAGTGTGAGGGAGATACTATCTGACCTGGGAGCAATTATGTACTCAATAATTTATGGTGGTAACTATTTCTAGACAGGGAAGGATGCAGAAAGATCCAGTTTTCTTACCTAAATGTCGTTACATGAAAATGTATTAGGAAATGACTAATATCAACTTAGAATGATCATATACATTAGTCCTTAGTGGGGAAATGGTTACTTTACTAGTGTGTACTGTTACAAAAGCCAAAAATGAGAAGAACCATTCCAGGTACAATAATGAAGAAATTAACATCATGCAGCTAAAATCACACAGTTCTATGAAAATACTGATGAACATTTGCACAATATTTAAAACATGGTAGAGGAGAAACTTAATATTCCATTTTAGCCAGAAGAAATATATGTAAATACTTTTACTAGACAAATACTGTATCACATTTTGATGGGATATTTTGCTGCAAATACGGGTTCAATAAGAGAAAAGTTGTGTGGAGATGTAGTTCCATGTGTTGTATAATGATACTAATTTTAGTAACCTAAAGATGTCCTCTTCCATAAACACTGATGAGATTTTACTGAGTAAAGCAGAGAAGTACGAGTAAATGTGAAGCAGCATGATGTCTACTGTCTGAAAAAGGGCACGTTGTAATCAACACAGACAATAAAATGATTTTCTTTCCAAACAAAAAAAAAGGATATTGGCCAAATAAATTAAAGAAGGAGCATCTCAGGAAAGATATTGTAATTAATCTTTATTTATTTATTTATTTGTTTGCAACGTAATAATTATTTTCTATTAATCTTACAGAAACGCTCCACTGTGATGTGAAAATATTGTTCCAAAGAGGTAGAGTGGCTGGCCAGTACTTACCTTGGCTTGGTATTGCTGACAGTAACACAAGAAAAAAATATAAATGGAGACAAAACTACATGTTTACACTAGCTTTCCGAAATGAGTATTTCCTTCATCGAGTAAGGGACAACGGAAGAGAAAGGGGACAGAAGGAAAAAGTTACTAACTTTCTCTTCCCTCCTCTCCTACCAGATAAATAAAATACTCATTTCTGAAAGCTAGTGTAAATATTTAGTTTTGTCTCCATTAGCATGTGTGTTACTACCAGTGGTACCAAGTTAAGGTAAGTACTGGCCAGCCACTCTATCTGTTTTGAACAATAATTATTTTCTAAATGTAATTTGTAGGTAAACTGTATATCTGGATATCAATGTGTAACCAATGTAGTACTTATAGTAATGGAAAGTCCAGGTTGGAATTAATAATATAGTGAGGACAGTTTACAACTAACCGCAAAAACGTGGCGATGAGCTGCGACAGGCACATACAAAAGACACACACATACAACACATTCAGCTATCGGCCATGACCTTCTTCAGAAAACAGAGCACTCACGCAATCACACAGGCACACAACACAGTCATACAACCATCACCTCCGACTGCCGCACTTTGTACTGTAGTACTTATAGTACTGTAGTACTTATATGTATTAATGTAGTGTGACATATACTCTGATACTATTAAGCATTACAAAATGACAAAAATAAAAGATTGCATTGACTCTAAGGTGCTTTGATGAACTAGCATACAGGAGAGGAAAGAAGAATAAGTGCACCACATAAAAGCAGGAATGCCAAAGGGAGGAGGAAGAAAACAGAGCTGTACTTACCAATGTGATGTCTGTAAGTTTGTGAAGTTACAGCTATTAACAGGCGATCTCTTCAAACAGACAGTATTGTAGGATAAGCAGTAGGACACCCTCTGAATGGTGCTAACCATGTGAGCAGCCTGCATGTGTGAGTAAGTGAGAAGCAACCAAACAGAACTTGGCATTTGACTGTTGACAATTTGGAATTCAAGGTCATGTTGTAAAGCAAAACAATAAATTCGAAAAGGGATTAAAAGAGATTACAGAAGGAAACTAATTAAAATTGTTCACTTAACCAACCAAACTACTCATTTTGTATTAGTAAAAGAAAAAATGCTCTTGTGTATATTTTGTTACTTGTACTTTATTATGAAGGTATAATTTATGGAGAAGGTATAACTTTCATACTTAAATTTTGACAACTGAGATTTGTTCTTACATGTATAAGTTCCATATTGTCACTTGAGTGGCCGGACATAATGGTTGTGTGTGTATATAGTTGTCTGAGTGATTGTAAGAATGTATGTATTTCTTTTTCTGACAAAGTCCATGGCCGAAAATTTAAGCTGCAGGAATGTGATTATCTATTTTCGTGTCTGCCGGCAGCTCAGCGAGCCTCTTTACGGTGACTTGTTATCTATCCTCCATTTCCGCATGACTGTCTGACAAATGTGAAGGCCAAAAATAAAAATAGTTTGAGATTGAACAATTAAAATACTAGCTGACCATTAACTGTATGTTGAAGTAATGCCACTATGGTACATTGCCTTTAGGACATAGCCAGTGTACATCAGGGGGCAGATATAACAACAGTTGATGAATTATTCCTTGTAAATTATTTTGAATTTTCTTCTCTTTTAATGGATTACAGCCTAGCCAAATCAGGACAATTAGGAAAATACACAAAAATTTCTTTATAGTGGTACAGTAGAGAATCATTAAAAACAGACTGAAAATACCTATCTGTAGGGAGTGAGCATTGGGATGGTGGGATTAAAAGTTGCCTTTTTACCTGGGCTGCATGGAAGTGGATGACCACTCTTAGGCTTTCTACAATATGTCTGCCTAGGTGTGTTTGCGTGTGTGTATATGTGCAGGTGTGTGTGTATTTGTTTACCTTCCTTTTTTTCCCCCAAGGTAAGTCTTTACTCTCCCAGGATTGGAATGACTCCTTACCCACACCCTTTAAACCATCATCCTTTCCTTTTCCCTCTCCTTCCCTACTCTGCCTGAGGAAGCAATGAGATTGTGAAAGCCTGCGTTTATGTGTGTGTGTGGGGGTGGGTGGGTTTTATTTATTTATGTTGCTACCACTGCCTGTGCTCCTTCACCTGGTAGGTGGGCTTCGTCTGCTTTTTGTATATATTTTTCCTGCTGGAGAGAGAGAGAGAGAGAGAGATGAAAAATTCCTAGCAGGAAAAATATATATAGAAAGTAGATGAAATTTACTTACCAGGCGAAGGAGCACCAGTAGTTGACAGCAAACATAAATTCAGCAAACACAAACACACACAAAAGCAAGCTTTCACAACCCAGTTACTTCTTCAGGCAGAGTAGGGAAGGAGAGGGAAAAGGAAAGGATAAAGGTTTTAAGGGAGCAGGTAAGGAGTCATTCCAATCCTGCGAGAGGAAAGACTTACCTTGGGGGGAAAAAAAGGAAGGTAAACAAATACACACACACACACACACACACACACACACACACACACACATGCAAACACACCTAGGCAGACGTATAGTAGAAAGCAAAGAAGTTGGACAGAAATACCACTTACAGCAGAGAGAGAGGCAAAGACGTTAACAATGGTCGGCGGGAATTTGAATTTAGCGAAGGTTGAGACCAGGTGGGCAATGGGAGGAGAGAATAAGCTGAAGGGCAAGTTCCCATCTCCGGAGTTCTGAAGGATTTCTGTCGGTGGGAAGTATCCAGATAACCCGGACGGTGTAACACTGTGCCAAGATGTGCTGGACGTGCACCAAAGCATGTTTAGCCACAGGGTGATCCTCATTACCAACAAACACTGTCTGGCTGTGACCATTCATGCGAATGGACAGTTTGTTGCTGGTCATTCCCACATAGAATGCTTCACAGTGCAGGCATGCCAGCTGGTAAATCACATGGGTACTATTGCAAGTGGCACGGTGAATTATTATCTGCTGATAATAAAGAGATTTAACTGTGTGATTAAAAACTGTAATTAATGATGTAACTTACATTGTTTGTAAAAGCTTAAATACTGGCAGACGCACCAATGAGTTAGTTGTCAGTTGGCAGTCTGTAGGTGTGCAATTTGTAAGTTCATTGTTGTACAAATGGAATATCTGAATAAATGTATACAACTACATCTACATGAATACTCTGCAAGTCACATTGAAGTGCATGGCAGAGGGTTTATCAAACCACTTTTATGTTTCTCTACAGTTCCATTCTCTAATAGCTCATGGAAAAAAGGTTCCATGGCACTCTCTCCCCTATATCATGATAATACAAAATGAGCTGCCCTTCTCTGTACTTTCTCTGAATCGTCTGTCAGTCCCACTTTGTGCAGATCCCACAATTTACAACATTACTCCAAAATAGGATACACAAGTGTAGATCTGTTACATCCTCTATGTGTTCTTTCCAATTTAAGTTGTTTGTAATTATTACTCCTAGGTATTTATTTTAATGTACGGCCTGTAGTTTTGACTGATTTATTGTGTAAATGAAGTTTTATGAGCTTCTTTTAGTGATCCAATGGGTGACTTCACACTTCTCATTATTAAGGATCAATTGCCATTTCTTGCACCATGCAGATACCTTATCTAAATTATTTTGCAGTTCCTTTTGATCTTCTGGTGAGTTTACTAACCAATAAACGACAGCATCATCCCCAAACTGTATAACGCAGCTAACTCAGATTGTCTCCTAAATCATTTATAAAAATAAGGAACAGTAGGGGCCCTATAACACTTCCCTGGGAAACGCCAGATATCACTTCAGTTCTTTTCAATTACTTTCCATCAATTACAATGTACTATGTCCCTTCTGACGGGAAATCACGAATCCAATCACACAATTGTGGCGATATTCCACAAGCTTGCAGTTTGATAAGAAGATGCTTGTGCAGTACAGTGTGAAAAGCCTTCCGGAAATATAGAAATACAGAATCTATTTGACATTCCTTGTTGATAGCACTCATCAATTCATATTAGTAAAGGGCTATCTGTGTTTCACAAGAATAATACTTTCTGCGTGAAAATGAAATTGTTGAATACAATACCCTAGTTTATAAAATTGCCCCATCTCATTTATGGAGGAATTAAAAATAAATCTGAAAGTTGTTGCTTGATGAAAGGAAGCAGCACTGTTACGACCAACCAGTAGTGTTATAGTGTGAAAGGCAGTGACCAGAGTTTGGATGTGTAGATCAGTTAGTAACTAATATCTGTATTCTTTTTCATGTTAATGCATTAGTGCAGAATGAATGAAGTTCTGTAAGTCACAGTACAATAAAGGAATACTCTTATTTGTTTCCGACATACAACTTTCATTTGAGTAGAAGAAGTATTTATGGATTGAAATGATAATTTCTCTTCCTCTCAAGCTCTGATCAACTTTGGATACAATTGTCAGATGCATGCTACCTCAAGAAAGATACTTCTTGGTTGAGGAACAGACTAGCTGGGCCTCATAAGCCAAGGAGTAAATTAAATAACAGACTTCTAAAAACCCGACTCAACATTACCTAAAACCATTACTAGCTTACATATATTCTTGTGGTGTCTTGCAATGAACAGACAAGGATAACACGATTACACCTCAACATGAGGAAACAATGCCTAAGTCTAATGCAACAACGTGTATCCGAAGCCTTCTGGAACCACCAGCTAACCTGTTAACATGGCAAGATATAAAACACCAACACATTTGTATGACAGGGCCGATGTGATCATGACTAAACGCACAAGGAAAATATCAGCCGCTCCACAAACGCTATATATGCTAAGGTACTTGAGCTCAGAGTCAGTCGGTCAGACCAATCGATGGCTTACCCTTCATTAACACTCGATTATCTGACATGTACTAATGCCAGTACAAGTCTGTTACAGAACTCCAGTACTCTTCTACATCAGCTGACAACCGGCGGGATGCCAACTTCTGCATAACTTTGAGTCCTACACTACAACCGACTACGGACAAAGAGGAAGAATCTGGTCTGCACACTGAAACCTCAGCATTTCTAGGAGAGACACCTACCTACCGGTAGGCCAGGAGTCAGTGCACATCACAACCGTCAACATGGTCCAGTATGCAGACAAGGCAAGACAGCACTTAGGGTGTGGAATGAGAACCACCAGACGGGTGTGTGAATCTCCATTCAAACGTTCCGCCGTACTTCTGTATGGTTCACAACAAACGGCACAGCAGAAGGGCGCCTACCTCTGCCCGCTGAGCTAGGGCAGATGCAGTCGCACTGTCAACACACAGTACGTCAGAAGGCCACCAATGTCATCGACCTGGTCGCCTGGAGTATGCAGCAATGTGTACCACTTCAGAATAAATTTTTTACTGAACAATATTCTTTGATTACATTAATGGCGGCACGGCGACCACCCCTACCTCTTCCTGCAGGGCATACTGTGACGATTAGGAGTCCGGCCTCCTGACAAATAACCAGCTCTTCAACACCACCTGAGTGCACGCCCAACAAGGGGTGCACTAGCAACCGCTTAACCCCCTGCAGTAGTTTGTCATTTAGGGAAATAAATACATCAACAAAAAAAAAGCATCTGAGTTAATTATACATTCTACTCCTTCACAAACTGGATGCTTATGGTGTAAGAGGAGTCTGGAATGAGTGGATTCAGTCGCATATCTATCAAACAGATAGTAACTGACAACAGAATGTCCACATTGTTATATCAAGAATATAAAGAGGATAGGATGTAGCTCACTGTAAGAATGATTGCTAAGCTACAGTCAGGCACATAGAAAAGACAATCACACTCACATTGTTTAAATCTTTGGCTACACCCTTCTTTAGAAAAAGAGAACACACACACATACCATGCAGGCACAACACACCCACACACATGATCACCAACTACGGGCACACAGTCTTGAGACATGTCAGCATATCCGCCAACAAAGTTAACCATCATACACATGGAAATATTACCTTTCCTGTGCATACACATATTTCACACTGCCTCATTTGTAAATAAGAATCTTTATCTCTGGAAACAATTCATGATGCACATGACCATCACAATCTTGCTACTAGTAACAGTCATCTGACAAGCCCAATTTCAAGTATTTTCCATGACTGTGTGCAGCACATTGTTAACATATTTGATGTTAAATTAAAATCACAGAAACTCTGGCAGAATGTTGCCATAATCATCCAGCAAAGTTTTTATTCTGTTCCTATATTTATGTCAGTCAGTTATGTCGAATGTAATCTTGAATGTTGTGATAGTTAACTTGAAATTAAGTCTTGTATTGACATGCATACTTTGACCTTTATAGTACACTTATATTTAAGAACTACTGTAATGAAAAGACAGGCATTATCTGTCATTTATGGTGCATGCTTATTTTTCTGGTACAGTTAAATGTTCCCACGATACCTCACTGCCTGAAAATCTTTATGGACCTATCTCACATTGAAATTATTGACATTAAAAGCAATTATATCTGCCGCAAGTGGTCTCAAATGTCCATTTTCAACTTCCACTGCAAAATATCACTGATATTAGAAATAACAATCACATTTATCTTCTATTCTAAGAATGAAGATTTTTCAATGAAACACAGCATCAGAAGAGGCCTTAATGAAAAATGGACTTATGATAAAGATGTCTTGTATCTCTTCAGATGATTTTCAAGTTTCTTTTTCCCATGTGTGGTCTATGAAGTGAAAAATAAAATGCATTCCACAACACATGAAAATCTCATTGTTCATTACCACCTACTTTCCTTATTTAACACATTTATCTACTTACCTTCCTCATGTAAAACATCTGACCAGAGTAAGTTGTCAGAATAGTAATTTCAGTATCTTTGTATCCCTGAAGCAACAGATATCTGCAAAATGCTACTAAGAATTCTGCTTCAAATAAGTTTCGATGGCTAACTATTTCAGATACCTGAAACATGTAAACAAACAATTCTGTGATATTTAAACTCTTTCCTGTGGTAGGGTATTTGTAAATACATTAAACATACTAGCTGCTACATCATAAAACTACAACACATAGTTCCATTTTCTTCAGCTTTTTCTGTATGTGGCTTCTGAAAAATTTTAAGGTTACCTTCACTCTCTCCTCCTCTACAATTTTTGAAATCCTCACTTTAGGGTAGAAATTGCATTTTTTTGTGTTATAAATACATAAACAGGAGATGGAACAAGCAAGCAACAAAACACTTATGGCCACATGAAAAATGAAGTACTGAAGCAGAAATTTGCACTATATAAGAAAATCAAATGCCAATAACAACTGTTCCTGCTGCCAAGTGTGCAAAAGCCACAGTACTACAAAACAAATTCGTGCTGAATGAAATACAGTTTATGTCAAAATAGTTATAACTTATAGAACATCAAACAGGTACCATTACTACTGAGCACATTTCAGCTATTTGTGTGAAGCAAATAAAATAATAGAAACAGCACTTGAATAAAATGAAATTCATTGGTTATTATCAAAATGGTGATTATTATTATTATTATTATTTGTGGTAGGGAAGGGGGAGAGGGCAGATAATTTGTAGAAATATTGTTCATGAATCATGTGTTATGTGAGCTATGATGTAAGACCATCAGCAGGTTATAGGCAGATCCAAATCATTGGAAATACACAAGGATATGACAAGATGATTAAATCTTTGTCCTACTATACTGACATTAACAGGTACAACATACAGTGCTTCAGATGAGGAAAGCTTGGTGATTAACGTCGATGAATAGTTACTGTTGTTCTGCATGTGTTCTGTGGATTAGAACCATGACCTCTGGCCAATTAAAGTCTGGCATTGGATAAGTTCAATGCACAGAAAGATTCAAGAAAACAATGCAGTCAGATTTTCATTCATTTACACATACATAAAGACTGATCTGCAAATCCCGTCATGAAGGAGAGCCTTCATGGATAGGAACCAGTTAAGTTATACATTAACAGAGAGAAACATCCACTGCTGGCAACTGATGTAAGGTGTAATAACAACAAATTGTGACCCCACAAGTATATTCCAATAAAACTGTTATCAATCTTAAGGCTCATTTAAACACCACCGTGGTTTATTAATTGGGGATGTCAAGGAACTTTAAACATATTGCCTCACCCAGTATGTGCTTACTGACCACTTCCAGTACCTGTAGAACATTTTGATTGTTTTTCAACAACATGCATTTCTGTTACATTAATGGTAAATTAGTCGAAGAGATTTTGGACTTGCAGCCAGTCTTAACCAAGTCCACTCCATGATATTTCAACTGGACACCTGCCAGCCATCTGCAGTTGAGCCACTAAGACATTTGTTCTGTCCTATAAGGCACACTAAGAGATGCTCAGATGCCCTGCCACAGATGCCATTCACTGTAATCATAGGAGCCCTCTGGCATCTTCATCTCAAGCAAATTGTGGGATTCCATGCATTGTACAGCTGGTAGTCACTGTCACAGTTTAGCCAATTTCCTGTTATGCATATTTTCACTTGTGGCAGTGTCGACCAGCAACATGTAAACCATGAGGACTTTTATCTCTTTTTTATGTTCTTTGGCGGCATGCCGCTTCCCAGATGCCACGCCATGTTTGCAAAAACCAGTCTGTGCTGAACCTCTGTATGCACTGGAAGAGAATACACCACATTCATGTGGTGTATTATGTGGATTTACCCCAACAAATCCCACATTGGTGACCCCACACGAAAGTTTCGCACCTGCCGATGGCTGTTGTGAAGTTTGTGCATCCGCGTTGACCAATTTTCTCACCTAATTATGAGTGCCTATGCAATGACCGTTACACTCACCACGACTTTGCCACAATACATACCGATGGATTTCACTGTGTCTGCTCAACCACCGATGATAAAACAGACTTCCTACGTTCTGTCAAGCACTCCTCTGCATTCTCCTTGCCATTCAACACAACATTTCAGCCCGGAAGTGATTTCATCTCCACTCAACAACAGTGCCTTGGGACAAACAACGGACTCTGGTTTCGGCACCCCGAGTATTGCGCGTGATGTGCTCCCTACAAACATTTTTGGTGTCTCGTAATATTGTGTCGTGTGCAAACATTCACGAGCCGTGCTGTGTGCAAACTTTTCAATGAACAATGTTTTGAACTCAAGTTCGTGGCCCGCCACAACTCCGCCAATGTATCACTCCGCAACCCACGTGCCCAGTACCGGTTTGAACTTTGGCGCGCTGGAGCAGGACTACTTTTCGTCGCCTGTGTCGCGTTCCACAGAGTGGACATTTTCGCAACGTTCCGTCGAATACTGCTGTGGCTCTGGGTACTTTCTCGCAAGTTTCGTTCGGAACTACTTTCTGCAAGAACTGTTCTGCCAACCACAAGTTCTGCTTTTCAGAGTTGTGATCAACATCCCAAACAGTTTGCAAACAGTGCCTTTTTTGTCGATCGAGTGATCCGCACTATCTGAGTTTTCCACCCCTCGAAAGTGTTTTCGGTGAACATTCGCTCCCGGCGTCTGGCCACGCTGCTTCCGCGCCGTGTCCAGCATACACGGCCTCAGCCTGCACGGTCAACACGACGTCAGATGCTGTGCCGCTTCCGCCCGCCGCACCGTAGCATTTCGACATTTCTGCTGCTCCACCTGCCTACATCGTGCAGCCTGCACCCCCCACGAATCAGGCCTCGCAAGCATCGGGCCCGCCGCCGCCATCGCCATCCGGTCGTCTACCCAAGCTGCCGCCATTCATGTTCGATGCTCCCACAACTCAGTTCGCCCTGGTCAAACAAATCTTCGGCCTCCACTCGCTTGATTACTTCTCGCAGTATCTGTGCCTCATCACACATTTACACTTGTACTTAATCTGTGACTTGGCTGCAATGCCACTATCCACCAACCGGTATGAGACTGCAAAGCAAACCATTCTCGAGCATGTATCTCGCACGCCCGACGAAATCATCAGACACATCCTCCAGGAAGAGCATCTAGGCAATAAGCCTTCACAGCTGTGGAGATACCTTCGCCTGCAGGTCAGTGAGCAAGCCGTGCCTGATTCGACGCTCCAGACAGTGTGGACAAACAAGCTGCCTCTACCAGTGCAAACTGGTCTGATGTACAGCATCCCAGAGAATCCGAACAAACGGATTCGCATTGCTGACAGGGTGCCTGGCTCGCCGAGTCCTGTCCTCGCACATTCACGCCAGTCTGCTCCCACGTTGCGTCAAATGCCGCCGACCCACCTGGCATTCTACAACGCCACACCACAGAGAAACTCCGACCTACCTCGGGCTCCGATGACCGACCGCCACCTTTGCACCACTGTCCGCCCGAGCAGCCGCCACAGCACCCTTTCTGCTTCTTTCACAGCCACTTTGGTGCGACCGCTTGGAAATGTCGGGTGCCTTGCTCGCACCCAAATGCCACACGCGGGGGGTTGTAGGCGCGCCCTCCCGCTCAGCTTATGAAGTGCGCCTTCCCACCCTACATTCCGTGTGCCACACATGCCCTCAAAGTGGCCGCCTTTACCTTCGCGACTGTGTCACTGGAATCCGCTACCTTGGTGACACCAGAGCAGATGTGTCTCTTTTGCCAAATATCTAGGTGTAACAATGCAGAGTGATATGAAATGGAACGAGCATGTAAGGACAGTTGTGAATAAGGCGGGCAGCCGACTTCGGTTTATTGGGAGAATTTTGAGAAGATGTACTTCACCTGTAAAGGAGACCGCGTATAAAACACTTGTACGACCACGTCTTGAGTATTGCTCAGGTGTTTGGGACCAGCAGCAGATCAGTTTAAAGGAAGACATAGAGGCGAGCAGCTAGATTTGTTACCGGTAGATTCGACCAATGCGCGAGTGTCACGGAAATGCTCTGGCAACTCAATTGGGGATCGCTGGAAGAAAGACGATGTTCTTTTTGTGAATTTCTGTTAAGTAAATTTAGAGGGCCGGAATTTGAAGCTGAGTGTAGTACGATCTTGCTGCCGCCTACTTACATTTCGCGTAAAGATCACAAAGACAAGATAAGAGAAATTAGGGCTCGTACGGAGGCATTTAGCCATTCTTTTTTTCCTCGTTCAATTTGGGAGTGGAATTAGAAAGAAAATACCTAGTAGTGGTACGGTGTACCCTCCGCCGCACGCCTTACGGTGAATTGCGGAGTATGTATGTAGATGTAGATGTAGTAGATCAATGCACAAACACAAAACGATTTATCAAAATTTCTGTTTATCTCTTACAGATGAGACAAATACCATCTTAAACGTATAAAATGTACTACACCTGCCTGTTGTATTTCTTTCATGTACTACTGTGTGGGAGAAGGTTCAAAGAAACCAAAAAATTCTATGACGGGCACTCCAGTCGCTAGAATCACTCCGCACACTGTGTGCGTGTGAGACCGCTCAACAGGCCGAATCATGCAATAAGTACCACACACCCATCCTTTTTGCCACCAAGTTAGGTTCCTGAGATTGCACTTTATGTCTCTGATTTTCAGTGAACACTACCTTGAATGTTACATGAGTTCTGTGCTATTGTGAAATGTGAAAATTTCTTTCAGCAGACATTTATCAAAATGATAAATAATTACATAAATATGTGTAAATACTTATTTGTGACAAAATAACATTTCTAGCACCATTGTATACATCTTTATGCACCATACTTCTTATACCACTGTATTTATTTTTTGTAACTTGTTTTAATAAACAAAACTGGGATTTTGTCTTTGGCCTCTCCCAAGATAAAATGGGCAAGTGAAGTATTACAAATTGTCTTTGGCTTTATGGTAGAGATAATTATCCTTTTGCCCACCTTCTTTCTTTCTTAACAATGATTAATTGATAATTATTCCTTTGTATCATAGCATCATAGCTTGAATTTGGAATATTATGAGAAAGGAATTTTCTTTTCCCCACTAGAAATGTAGTTATGTGAGAGTGTTTGTTGATATTTGAATAAATATTTTGATTAAGTTATAAAACTGGCATTTATAATCTTTTTTTAATAATTTCAGCAGTTCCACAAGTGTAATGTGTTATAAGTGTTTGGGTGCCATTAAGAATGATCAATAATTGTGAGCAGTCTTTATGATATGTGAATGTCAAATAATTTATCTTTACCCATAATTACCATTCATAATATGCTTTTATAACAACAAAGTCAGATTTTTGCAAATTTATATTATAGAAGTGATACTCAGAATAATTTCATGCAAATATTACACACAGTCAACTGCTCAAAATTATTCATCTCTCTATACTGCATTCATGCATTAAATACAGCATTATTTTCTTCAGCATTATATTATTTTCAGTTATAAATATCTTTATGGAGAAGAGAAAACTAAACATCCAATCCAAGTAGATGAAAATAAATGCAGTATTATTGTGTTTCCTATTAATCTGCCCATATTTTAGACACAAGTGTAATCATATTTCACAGTAAGTAATTTGAATTAGATTTATTCTCTCTTTTCCTTTTCCAAATTCAAACCCTTGACCAGGCAGGAAATGCTATAACATTAAGGCTATAAGGCATTCTTTTGTTCATGATAGTATATCCTGGCAGTAAATATCCAGAACTATTGTGAAGCTGTACATGATGTGCCAATATAATTAAGGGTCACTCAAGACCCACAAGAGAGTTGAATATCAAAACATGTTTTTGTTGTTGGGATTCTGCACACATCACTCAAAATAGAAGAAAAGCCTGTGACATATATAATACAATAATTATGTACAACTAACAACGGAAAGTCCAGGTTGGAAGTCAACAAAATAATGAGGATAGTTTGCAACTTTCCACAAAGATATACTTTGAGATGTGACAGGCACGTAAAAAAAACACTCATACAAAAAAGAATGTATCCTTTGAGACATTACCCTTCATCAGAAAAAAGACACCAATCATACTATCACACAGACATGCTCACAGACACACAAATGTCATCTCTGGCCACTATATTCCGAATCCAGCTCTGCAGCCTATTGTACTGCTGGCAGGGCCCAAATCATAGGTACATCCACTGCTTATCAGCCATGCACTGCCTGCACTACATAAATGATTGACAACAGACACATACAAAGTATATGACTGACTCCTAACTAACCCTAATACTACCAAACATATTTAACAGAAACACATCTTATTCACAACATCCTTTCCTTTCATGACCTAGTACCTAGAGGTTACTTGTTTCTTGGAAAATATGTATCTTAACTCGAGCATTTCCAAGTTTCAAGATGAATTGCTCTTCACGACTGTGATTGATAAATATGACGTTTCTTCAGTGAATCAATGCACATTAAGATTTTTCATTGATGGGCAGATTTTTCTGATTTTAGAAAAAGCAATTATAACTTTTTATGTCAGATGTTAGATTTTGTGGACTAATGCAACTTTTACAGGCTGATGTTAGCAGACAGTTAATTTTCGCTTATCTCTTTCAAATGGACCTCCAGCCATTTAAAGACTAGTTTATTTCAGGAATTAAATTCCATTTTCCACTGCAGCACACCTGCTAGTGGAAATGAAGTCTGATCTGGTCATAGAATGTTAACATAATTCTAGTTTAAAACAAAAATGATAAATCTGAACTTGCATTACGCTGAAGTTTACAATAGTAAAGAAAGTTTTATGTTTAAAAACTATTGCTTATATTATTTATCTGTGAATAAGGTCATGGTCCAGGATATGATCCTCTGTCTGAAGTTTTGTTTTTTCTTCTACTGAAAACATCTTTAGAGGCTTTGTAGACATTGGTTCACACTGAAGTCTCCTCAGCAAGTAGTGTGGCCCACTGTCTGTAAAGCCTTCAAATATGTCTTCAGCATTAGGAGAAACATAAGACAGAGGATCATGCCCTGTGCCACAGCCTTAATGTAGGTATCTAATATAGGCAATAATTCATCAACCAGCCATAAGTGGCTACATTCAATGTTTAAAAGCTGGTTACTAGGTACAAGTGCCGGTGCACCAATCGACAACTCAATGCTCTACTATTTGGTAAGTTGCTGGGTTTATTCTTAAATTACTTACAATCTATCAAAGCTTTCTATTAGCTTATTTGTCTCACATACCTGTTCTTCATGAAATCTGTGGTCAATAAAAAATAAATTTTTGATGACACCCTTCACATTTTCATACTTAAAAACAGATGGAGCACTTTT
This sequence comes from Locusta migratoria, assembly GCA_026315105.1. Taxonomy (NCBI): domain Eukaryota; kingdom Metazoa; phylum Arthropoda; class Insecta; order Orthoptera; family Acrididae; genus Locusta; species Locusta migratoria. Next base: position 270,538,789 of record CM048745.1, on the reverse strand, counting down.
TAATGTTGGATAAATTGTTGGCGTTATAAGGTTAGCTATATCTGGTCTCATCCTGTGTTGAACTTCTAGACAATCATAATTCATTCCATTTTGAAGCATTCTTTCGAACAATGAAACATCAAAATTAAACTTTTTTCCTAGCTCATAGACTGCAGTTGAGGGTCGCAGCTGTTTGTGGTCCCCTGAAAAACAATATATTTTTGTGAGGATCAAGATTCCTTAGAAGTAGTCAATTATGTTCATCAATTGTTTTACTATTTCCAACAAATCTAAGAAGTTTTGTTAACAAAATTATAAGAATTCTTGTTGGTGCTTCTATCAACAAAATCAACATTTAAATAATCGTGAGCTGTGATATGCACAACAACAAGATATTCTATGCAAAAGAATCTACGTTAACTATCAGACACTATCAAAAGTACACCAGTACTCATACACACCTATGAGAATAAGATGTTCACACGCTTCTGTCAAAGAAACAACAATGTGTGACTCCAGCACTTCTGCTGCTTCCTCAACTATAACTGAAAAGGAAAGAAACTCAATCAATGAGGACACCATTAAGTTGTTCTCTATCAGAAGTTTCTCTCAATGACAGGAGGCAAACTTTCACAACTTTATTAGCAAAATGATATATCAGATCTAGACACGTAACTGAATATGTATACCATTAGTTACATTATGTAAACAAAGTTTCCAAGAAACACAGTATAGTTGTTGTTGTTATGGTTTTCAGTCCGGAGACTGGTTTGATGCAGCTCTCCACCTTACTATATCCTGAGCAAGCCTTTTCATCTCCTCATAAGAACAACAATCCACATCCACTTGAATCTGCTTACTATACGGGACTCTTGGTCTCCCTCTGCGATTTTTACCCCAAACACTTCCCTCCAATGCTAAATTTACGATTCCTCTATGTCTAAGAATGTGTCCTACCAAGCGATCCCTTCTTTTAGTCAGGGTGTGCCAAAAATTCCTTTTCTCACCAATTCTGTTAAGTAAATCTTCATTAGTTATGCGATCTACCCACCTAATCTTCAGCATTCTTCTGTAGCACCACATTTCAAAAGCCTCTATCCTCTTCCTATCCGCACAGCTTATCGTCCATGTTTCACTCCCGTACAAGGCAACACTCCACACAAATGCCTTCAGAAAAGACTTCCTTACACTTAAATTAACATTCGATGTTAGCAAATTTCTCTTTTTCAATAACGCTTTTCTACCCATTGCCATTCTGCATTTTATATCCTCTGTACTGCGACCATTGCATGTTATTTTACTACCCAAGTAACAAAACTCATCTACCACCTTCATTGTTTCGTTGCCTAATCTAATTCCTTCAGCATTACCTGATTTTATAAGACCGCATTCCATTATTTTTGTTTTGCTCTTGTTAATATTCATTTTATACGATCTCTTCAACAAACTGTCCATTCCATTCAACTGTTCTTCCAGATCCTTGGCTGTCTCTGACAGAATTACAATGTCATCAGCAAAACGCAATGTTTTTATTTCTTCCCCCTGAACTTTAATCCCTATTCCAAATTTTTCCTTGCTTTCCTTCACCGCCTGCTCGATGTACAAATTAAATAGCATCGGAGAAAGGCTACAACCCTGTCTTACTCCCTTCCCAACTGATGCTTCCCTTTCATGCCCTTCGAGTCTAATAACTGCGGTCTGGCTTTTGTACAAGTTGTAAATAACTCTCCTTTCCCTGTATTTTACCCCTGCTGATTTCAGAATTTGAAAAAGTGTATTCCAGTCAACAATGTCAAAAGCTTTCTCCAAATCTACAAAAGCTAAAAATGTAGGTTTGCCTTTCCTTAATCTATCTTCTAAGATAAGACGTAAAGTGCTGAGTATTGCCTCCCGGGTTCCTACGTTCCTCCTGAATCCAAACTGATCTTCCCCGAGGTCAGCTTCTACCAGCTTTTCCATTCTCCTGTAGATAATTCGTGTTAAAATTTTGCAACCATGACTTATCAAACTGATGGTTCTGTAATTTTCACACCTATCTGCGCCTGATTTCTTTGGAATGGGGATTATTACATTTTTCTTAAAGTCTGAGGGTATTTCGCCTGTCTCATACATCCTACACACCAGTTCAAATAGTTTTGTCATGGCTGGATCTCCCAGAGACTTTAGTAGCTCTGAGGGTATGTCATCTACTCCTGGGGCCTTGTTCCGACCTAGGTCTTTCAGGGCTCTGTCAAATTCATCTCTCAGTATAGTATCTCCTATTTCATCTTGATCTACTTCCTCTTCCCTTCCTACAACATCGTCTCTAAGTTCATTTCCTTTGTAGAGCTGCTCTGTGTACTCTTTCCACCTTTCAGCTTTCCCTTCTTTGCTGAGAACTGGTTTTCCATCGGAGTCCTTGATATTCATAGAGCTGTTTTTCTTATCTCCAAATGTTTCTTTTATTTTCCTGTAGGCTGTATCTATTTTCCCCTATTTATACATTCTTCCACAGATCTGCATTTGGCTTCTAGCCACTCCTGCTTAGCCATTTTGCACTTCCTGTCAATCTCATTTCTTAGTCGTCTGTACTCCATTTTGCCGGTTTCATTTACTGCATTTTTATATTTTCTCCTTTCATCAATTAAATTTAGTATTTCCTGTGATATCCAAGGATTTTTTGTAGGTCTTGTCTTTCTACCTATTTTGTCCTCTGCTGCCTTCACTATTTCATCTCTCAATGCTACCCATTCCTCTTCTACTGTTTTATTTCCCCCTATTTCTGTCAATTGATGCCTAAATCTCCCTCTGAATTTCTCCAGAACTTCACGTTCCTTCAATTTATCTAAGTCCCATCTCCTTATTTTCCTACCTTTCTGCAGTTTTTTCAGTTTCAACCTACAGTTCATGACTAACAAGTTATGGTCAGAGTTATATTCTGGGAAAAGATAGATAAATATAGCAATGGAGAGAAAGACTGAGAGATAATTTATATTCAGGTTAAAAAAAAATTAAAAATATTAATCTTCTTCTTTCTCTTTGCCATGTTTCCGCACATGGAGGGTCGGCTTGGTAAATTCGGATTCAGTGTGTTAATATTTATGGGGTGGGTGGATTCACTTCCTGTTGCCACCCCATGCCCCCAGGAGGAAAGGTGTACACAAATGTCTGTGTATAGTGTTACATATGTGTGAAAGTGTAGAGTGTTATGAAATGTTTGAAAATCGTGTAACTGAGGTGGAACTTGGGTACCAGCCTGGTATTCATCTAGGGGGATGTGAAAAACCACCTACAAACCATATCCAGGTTGGCCAGCACTCCAACCCCCTTCGTTAATCCGCCTGGCAGATTTGAACCAGGGTCGGTACGCCTCCCCGTCTTTGAATGTGGTGTGTTAGACCACACGGTTAACCGAGCAGGTATGAATGGCAAATTATACTAGATACTCCTCATATCTATAACTAAAGGGATAATGACAGAATAACAATACAGGGGGCTGTGTTATTCAGGAATTGTGGATGAAAAGTAAACTCATGTCACTCAATAAGATTGTAAAATGATCTACCAGTGGCAGTTCAGCGTTGGAATGGGAAAAGTAAAATGAATTGTTCAATACTGATGGTCACAAAGAAATGCAGCCAGCTTGGCATTAACTGTAAGTAGTACTAAGGTTTATGCCACAGAACAGTATTTAGTGAAAGAATAAAAAGAAAGCTCTAAAATTCTGTTTGCAGGTCAGTGTAATACAAGATATTTCTACGAGTACAGCAAGCATAATTGAGGTTCAGATAATGAGCCTCATTTAACATATTCTACTCTAGGTTTACTTCTGATACATGATAGATACATTTGTTAAGAAATACATTACACATTGTTAGATTAATGGTTAATCTGTTAGCTGAGAACCAGATGTGACACCATTCCATTGCTTTTCTGATTGTGTGTAGCACAGATGTATTTGGATCCTTTATCAATAGTCTTAGTTATAAGCATGTCTCCGGGATTGTGTTAATGTACATGTTTCTTTTTCAAGGCCAAAAACTTAAGTTGTGTGAATATGATTGGCAATATTATGTGCTTGTCTGAGGCTCAGTGATCGTCACCATCCTGAGTTGCATCTATCCTCTATTACTGACATTCCAACCTGGATTTTCCATTGTTAAGATTAGTGGTCACTTAGTAATACAGGCACATCTTGCAGGCCAACAATGCACATGGCAAACCTGCACAGTGAATGTAACACACAAAAAAAGAACAGAATGAAATTAATTTCAGCCATAGGTTCAAACCGCCAGCAAAATTACAAACTGATTCATGGCAAGCACAAAGCTGACCTTTCAATTAAGAATTATGGATTAAGTTTTAATTTTCTTCCAATAATGGACACCACTTAAGCCCCATTTCCGCCGAAGCGAACACAAGTGTACAAGCAGCAGCGAACGAGAATTCGCTCTGGTGTAAACGCTATGCGCATGCTGTTCGGTCACACTCAGCTCGCATTTGCAAGTGCTCGCTTGTGTTCCGCTGAGTGTCAGTTTCAGGGCAAATCATCAAAGAAAGTTCGCATCCTCTCTGCTTCAGCGCTAGTGTATGTGACAAAGTGCGTATGCTCGCCTTGCAGCAGTGTGCTGTTTTCTCTTCCATTCGCTCAGGTGTAAACGCTTATTCGCAAGTACAAACCAATGCGTGCGGGCTGTGACGATACTGCTGGCCCCCTCATCTCAATGTTATTGTACGATACCGTCTGCCTGATCCTCTCATCTAAATGTCATCCTACGATACCGTCTGTGTCGGATCCGGAATCCTGTGGTTCAATAGTGATATATTTTGCGTGTGAAGTTACAAATGAAATAGCTAGCCTAGGAATCAGTGTAGGACAGTGTCTCGGTGATACTGTGATTAAAACAAGTGATGATTTCATTAATTAAGAGATTTGTATAAGACGTTTCCAGACAGTTCTATAAATAATAGTTTCATCATTGTATGTTATTTAAAGACCTAAACAGACGAATTGTAAAAACTTTTGTGAAAACAAAAAGAAATGAAAATAAATAGCATTGTATATATATTAGGCTCATAAACAAGTTGTGTAGACCAGCTAATTGTGTTATTTCGACTATTACATTAATTATCAATATTGAATTCTTTGTATATATTGACTGACGTGAGATTTTGAGTATATTTTGTGAATGGCCATGAGATTTGATAGTTCAATATATGTTAGGAAATTAATTGACATTTAACATCGCACTTTGTTGTCAACAGAAAGATCGGAAATTTCATCTTAAAAATACATGCGCCATCTGAAATTATTGTATGTATAATTTTCATTTTATATTGTGATTATTTTTGTGAACATGAAATATTTTCTTTGTGTGTTTGTTAATTGTAAATCAGTATACCCAATTGTTATGAACAATGCATAATGTAAGGTCATTATTGCCGATGTTATATATTTGCCTCACTGCCTTGCGTGGGGGAGTTCGAGTTTTGTCATTTGTCGAGTGCTCTGGAAGCTATGTCAGTCTGTTGTTTTAAAAATGGAATTACTACCAGCTAAATTCTGATACGTTATGAAATGAAGTTGTAAATGTTTTGGTGGAGAAGAAGTTTGATTCAAATTAAAGAAGAAGTGAAAAATTGTACCTACGAGTTTTTATTTCTACCACGACGCCCCAGGAGAATAATGTTGCAGCGAGCAGAACCCCCATACATCGCAATGTTTAAAAGCTGAGTATCGGTAGAATAAACTGTAATAGGGCGGTAACCAGCAACTGCCAGCAGATCTGCACCAAGTTTCAACACCAGGATGATGATGCTATCCCGCCACTGGGATGGAAAACACTTTCTGCCAGAAACAATTGAACAGGGTGAGAAGCTGATGTTGAAAGTCTGCTGAGAGATGAGGGAGGCACTGACTGTAAATGCAATCTGGTGTTAGAAAGGTATAGGAGCATGCAACCAGGGCACTTTGGATCTTCCACTCACAAAATAGGGCATTGTATGTTTCAAGGCAGCGTGTGCGAAATGAGAACTGCTTATGCTCATTCTGTTCTTTGAGGTCTGGAATTCCAGACTGTAGGCTGCAGAAGCAGAACTGTGTGCATAAGGTCCTACAATTCGGTCTGTGATAGCAGTGGGTTCGTTACAAAGGCTGCCCTGAATTTGTGGCTGGTCAGTATCCGAAAATGCGCCAAACTTGCAACCACACCCAAGAAGGGGAGGCATCAGAACCGATGGTGGCAACATACCTCTCCCAAGAGTCTTGCTTACTCTGCAGCGTCATTGGCCGAACTCAGGTCTGGAGACATTTGAAAGGAATCATATTATCTGTGGAAGGGTGGCATGGAAGCAACCACAAATGTTCCTGGATGGCCACAGCAACCTCGTGTCCACCAAGATACCAACTTATGCCAGCTGAGCCAGGGAAATTCAGTTCAGTTGTCTCAGCAGTAGAAACTATCGCAGCAGTGACCTGATGAACTGCAATCAACATCAGTGTGAAGTGGATCAGTAAACACAGCAGTTGAGGTGTAAGGCGCCCAATGAGCCTTGCATTGAGACCATGGGGCCAAATGGTCTGCAGGTTGATACAAAATCATCGTTTCCACAAAGGTTGTCATGGACCCTCCAACTAAGATGCAGGAGAAGGCTTGGGCTACAGAAATAAAAGTGAATGGCAGAATATGTGCCATGCACCATGCTAAAATCCATGGGAGCACCGGGTGAAAGGTATCACAAGTTCCACACTATTTTAATGAGAATATTAATTTACTGAGTAAATTCATTTGGGGGTCCGGCACCAATGGACTACTGAAAGATGGGCAATCTGAGCTGCGGTCATCGTGGTTTGCCGCTGTCCTTGGGGGTCAACACGCTGGTTACCATACGATCTTGGGATCATGGCTTTTGGGGATGAGTCTGGCATGGTGACTGCAGGTTGCCTTGTGACTGGCCATCTAATCTTAGGATAACAGCTGCCAAATATTAATCATGCATGTGTGTTTTTTCATGCGATGGCACTAAAAGAACCAATGTGGATTGGTGTGTCTTGTTGAGGGAGGAGAGGGGGTAGGGGTGAAGCGGAGCTCACATGAGCAGAGGAGAGAGCGCCAGAGTGTGGCTGAATATTGAGGACTCTGAAGAGAGCCACCATCTAGGACGGGCACTTATTAGGTCTATACAGATTCACCGCCGTGTTTTTACAGCTTGGTTTTGCAGTCTACCACTGCCATCCCAACCAAATTCCACACCCACAGAGCTCATTTGTTAACATGACATGTGCATTTGCTAGGATGATACAGAAATCACTACAGAAGTATTTATCCATCTATTGTGGCATCATATTTCGTGGCCAGTGAAGTCTTTTGTTGTTCCCAGCAGCCCCGTGATTAATTATTGTCAGTTATCTACAAATGATTAGGATACGTTGGCTAGCCATTAATCCATTTTCTCCATGAGTTTTTAAATAATTATAATTATTATTATTTTATGTAAAGTCATTTTGATAGGGTCATTTTTGTGTATTTGTGTGAATTTGAATTTTTTAATGCCAGTTTTCCTTTATGCCTTATATGTTAGGATGTTGTCTTGTAACTTTGTTACATTAAACTGAAATTATATCTAAAACCTATGAAAAATCTTTTTCTAACCATTTTGGAGGGATTAATTTTTTAAATTAATAGACATCTGATTGCTTGAGTAAGTAATTGACATCCATTAAGATTTTGTTAAGATTATTATTATTATTATTGGTGACCCTTAATTAATCAATTTCATTTGTATTTGTGTGTGGTAAAGAACACACAACACCAAGAAGAAGTATTATTATTGCTTTTTTTTTAAGCCCATCCTTCATGGTGTTGAGGACACAAATGTTCTGCTGTGTCATGAGAGTCTCAACATCCCTACTGCAAGCCACCCCATAAAGGGTGGCAGGCACTGAAGTCCCCCAAGAGAAGAAATGGTGGGAGAAGTTGCAACCAAGGAAGCTAGGCCAGTCGGAAACACAACCTCCTCCAGGAATAAGTATACAGGACAAATGATGATATCCTGCATTGTCCCAATTCTGACGGCCACTGCCTCTAGATCTGTGTTAGAAAGACAGACCTACTGGGGACAGTGGTAAGGACATAGAAGCAGACACCACCAGATACCCTGGCATAGGCTGAACATTTTTTATAATACCCCAGATAGCCACGAAGGGCAGGAGTCCACTGGACAGGAAACAAAGTTTCCTGTAGGGCTAAACAGAGTGCAGCTAAGTGGCACAATAACTGTCTCAACTCAGCAAAGTGATAGAAATAATGGAATTCCACTACAGGATAGTGATGTGGCAGTCTTAGATGCCATGACTGGGCTAAATATATGGTCCATGACTCACATTTGCCACTGCTTGAGTGTTAGTGGTATCAATATCCAACAATTCTGAGGTTTCAGCGAGAGTGAAGTCCTCAGGCGATGCTAGGATCTTCATCCCATCCTCAGAATCGGAAGTCGCAGACATCAGTGGCTGAGATGCCACCAAAAGTGCTTTCTTCTTCTTCTTCTTTTTCTTCTTCTTCTTCTTCTTCTTATTAATTATTATTATTATTATTATTATTCCTACCACTATTCTTTTCATCATTGAGACTACTGGGAAGGGCTTCTCTGAAGTGACTTCACAAACCAATTAAGATCAGGAAGCCCTTTGACCAGCAGTTTGTGGCTCATTCGACCACCAGCTGGGATCCGCCTCTTCAGAGGTTGATTCCTCAGAATGGAGAATTCCGAGGGAACCCATCCAAACAAGAGGGGCTGGAGAAGACTGTCTCTCCAGAAAAGGGATGGGGATTGGTGTCTCCAATGGTTGGGGGAGGCTGATCCCACAGGAAGTGTTGGGGGAGCAACGGTAGACGGGGGGGGGGGGGGGGGGGGGGGTCCCACAAATCAAGTGGTCAGTTTGGAGTTTCAGGACCAATAGGCCCCACAATTGGAGATTCTTTAGATGATACTGTCCTCATTGAGACTGGAGATGTGACAGCAGCAAATGACATTACCACATTACCATATGGCCTGGATGAAGCTTGTCGTATTTCTTTTGTGCCTCAACGTAAGTCAACCTATCCAGGGTTTTTATCGCCATAATCTTCCTTTCCTTGTTTAGGATGGTACATTCACTGAACAAGATGGATGGTGTTATCCAAAATTCACACACACAAGAGGGGGTGGGTGTACAAGGAATGGCCGGATGTTATTGCCCACATTCTCTGCATGTGAGGCTGGTATTGCTTCAGGAGAAAATGTGCCCAAATTTACAATACTTGAAATACTACATAGGGGGAGGTACATATGGCTTTACATCTGCTAAATAATAACTTTGACCTTTTCAGGCAATGTGCCAACCTCAAAGGCAAGGATGAAAGCACCAGAGGCAATCCTGACGTCTTTTGGTCCCCTATAGATGCACCAGAAGTAGTAAACACCTCAGCACTGGAAGTTATACACAAATCTTCATCAGACTGTGATAGGAGATGTCAGTGGTAAGTTATATCCTGGGCCATGTTTAGTGTCTTATGGGATGTGGTACTTACATGAACATCAACCAGCTTGTAGCAGGCTAGTAATGCAAGGGGCTGCTGTTTATATCAAAACAGACCCACTTCTCATCTTGGAGAATGACACCAACGAAGAAGAGTGGCTTGACTAAAAAGAAAGATTTCCCCATCGGATCATATACCTACAAGGTATTGAGGTGAGTACGGCTCAGATCAGTTGAGAGCCCTGTGTTCCTCCCATTGTGTTACCAGGGAAGGGAATTACTTAGGGTCATAAGATGCCATGTTAAACTCAGTTCTGCCATGTTTAAAGTTGCCGGTAGCCGAACGACTACCAATGTGACCATATATTGATCTCTTCATTACAAGTTATCCACCAAGATGTCACCCACTAAAACCAGGGGCTCTGCTCATGGGTGCAATCTAGCAACAGCAAAGGTCACCTGGCTAGACGACCATTACTGAGAGTCCTGATGCCCCAGGCAGACAGGCATCTACTCCGTGGCATACATCATGATGAATTCACAGTTCAGGCATCAGCAGTGTGATCACCATTCTGTCAGGGGGGGGGGGGGGATCTTTGACCAAGAGAGTATGTGATGTGTCCCCCCCCCCCCCCCCCACAATGGACTGTCTACTGTACTGGATATCGAGTGCATTACAGACCATTATGATAGTGAGTGCATCAGCAAAATGGACATAACTAGTTCATCATGAGGCATCCCTGCCTACTCACTAAATACAGAGTGCAGTTACAAGTACATTCTGTAATGGGTGCCTAAGATCATAGTGCACAGCAAATACATGACTTGCCACGTGAAGTTTCATTCTGAAAGATTTTGAGAATAGGAAGGTCAAAACCACATAGAGACCATATCTATAAGGTTGAAAATTTAGACAACTCCTTTTAGTCACCTCTTATGACAGGCCACTCAGGGCTCCTATAATCCCCAAAGACACAGCGGGTACTGGACCAGTTCCACTCGAGGAGCAGCCTCAGGTTGCACATGATGAAAATTATGAGCTAAGTAACCAAAATGTCATGCAAGAATCACACTGATATCTGACAGAACACCTAACAACCCAATATGTCATTAGATCACCAGGAAAGCATGAAGAGTTGTTCTCAGATTTTCCTTTTAGAATAAAACTGTTTTACTATTTCTCCTTTTTGTAGGATTATGCTATTGCAATCACTGAAGTGTTCCCAAATTGCTCTTTTAGCATAACGATTTGTTTTACTCAGTATCCCCCTGCATATAGGTCTAAGTTTTGTTTTACACAGGCAATACTGCTGCAAATAAAGATTAACAAGTACTAAACATTATGATCCTGTTAGAGATGAAATCTTCAGTTTTTCTACTTACCTATTCGTGGTTTGAGTTGCTGTAACAATGGTTGCTTCCGTGCAGCACCACTTGTCGTCATACCGATGACATGTGCTTCTCTCATTAATAGGAGATCCTCTGAATCGCGTATTTCATCATATTGCAAACACAGTCCCCTGTATCTTGCTTGTAACTGCAACACTCTCTTTGTCAGATCCGACTGTAAACAGCGACACCAATGTTTGTATAAATACCAACGTTCTGTAGTGCTAAGGTCCCAGAGGTCCTGGACATGTGTCAATATCTTAACACCATGATCTACTTTTTCAACTTCTCTAAGGTGATTCTTGAAGAACCTATTTAAAGAGAGATATATACATAAGAAAAGAAAACATCAAAACATAAGGTTAAACTGAATTTTATGCATCAGAGGCTAGCGCTCACACTCACTAGGTTAGGAACGGCAGAACAGCCAATCAGGAGTCAAGTTATGCCGTCCAATAAGATTGCGTGTTTCATGACAAGTAAATGTGTCGTCAGTCTCAAATGCATGAATTTTGCAGCCTTTTTTGTATGGACATTGTGTGGAATGTTACAACATGTGATTCATTTTGAAAATAAAGTCATTGTACCTTAAGGTTAACATGTTTTTTTCACATCTTGTGAACATTGTGTGCAAATGTGGAAGTTTACATGCTGTAAACAACAGGGATCAGTTAAATTTTACTGTATGTAAATAGCACTTCTAGGTACTTTACCTCATCATATCTTGATGAGGCAACACAATAAACCCAAGTGAACCATCCACCTTCTCCACAACTGACCTTATACGTTCATTCCACTTCATATTGTTCTGCAAGGTTAAGCCTAAACATTTAATCAACATGGTGGTTAAGCAACAAGTTACTAAGGGCTGGGATACACTTGAGAGACGTTTGCTCTCAGAGAGTTTGGTACTCGCAAAACAGTTTAGACTAGATACTATTTTTTGTTATCAGTTACTATCAGTGTGTTATTTGCGAGTACTTTCTGAGGTGTCTGAGAGACTTGTGAGAGAATTCGTTTATACACAGTAGGCTGAAAGAGTCTCTGGGAGCTGACAAATCACTCTCCACAAGTTTTTCAGCCCTAAATCTGTGCATAAAGTAGAAGTTGTGACGGACACAAAGAAAAAAAACGTAAACAACTGTGATCCTGTTGGACATGAGAGTGTAAGGGAGCTTAAGGTTTAATGTCCTGTCAACAGCTTGGTCATTAGAGATGGAGCTTATGCTCGGATTTTCAGGGATGGATGTGGGAGGAAATCAGCTGTGCCCTTTGAAACAAACCATCCCAGCATATGCCTGGAGTAATTTAAGGAAGTCACGGAAAACCTAAATCTGGATGGATGAAGGTGAATTTGAACCACCAGCCACCCGAAAGCGAGTCCAGTGTCTTACCACTGCGCCACTTCGCTTGGTATATAGGAGTGTATGAAGTGGCAGGATATGAAACATTCGAGAATCTTTCAGCTTATGAAGATCCACAACAGTACTGAAATTTCATGACACTGACACTAAAAAATGGAATAAGTACTCCTAATAATTGGACCCAACATTGCAAATAAAGATACTGTTATGCATAAAGATATTATAGTTGGATTAAAATTACTTGCTAGTTGACAGTACATGAACTGGAGCTGCTTTCCTGTAATCAGAGCTCTCAACATCATGCCCAAACCATTCCCTGTAGCCCAAATGCCATGACAACTGGTCAATTCACTTCCATTTCCTTTCTGGCTCACTTTCTTGATTTGTTTTGTTCCTGATTCATAGTCTGCAATTTTTATTTTGCATTTCATAACTAAATGATAGCCATACAAAAAACAAAAGATGGACAACAGAGCTAATGAAATACATATTCATACACAGCACTATGCACACATTAGGCCTACTAGGTCCTTTAGTATAAGCTGTGTTTTAACACCACAAATACAAATATTATACCACACATATCAGCTGACACTAGATGAGCTTCAAAAGATTTACATCAAACTGAGTACTCAGAAGCCTACAATCCAGTGTTGAATCTGAAATTTTTCTGAGATTGCTCACACAGGTAAGCTTTAATCACCATGAATGAAGTGATTATGATTGTATTTCTACTGGAAATGGTTCACACTATACTGTCGGATACATACTACATCACATGTGGTTAGGTTTCAACATGAGATTAAATTACAGACTACAAAATGCATATCCTGCTGCAGCCGTCGACAGAGATTTTCACACTGCCACCTTTAACTCTCAGCAGCCTCTTCCAAAACTACTCCATGTTATAAAATATGTTAACAGCATTTGTGAAGTGGTCTGCTGTGTTTGTGATCACCTATAGCTCTGCCAATGATGAAATTGAAGAAATGTATGAGGAGATTGAAGAAATCTTAATTGTTATGGGGGACTGGATCTTGGTAGTAGGAAAGGGAAGAAAAGGAAACGTAGTAGGTGAGTATGGACTGGGGACAAGAAATGAAAGAGGAGATAGTCTGGTAGAATATTGTGCAGAGCAACATTTAATCATCACAAACACTTGGTTTAATATCATGAAAGAAGGTTATATACATGGAAGAGACCATGAGACACTGGGAGATACCAGATTGATTTTATAATGGTAAGGCAAAGGTTTGGAAACCAGGTTTTAAACTGTAAGACATATCCAGGACAGATATAGACTCTGGTCATAACTTATCAGTTATGAACAGTAGATTAAAACTTAAAGAGACAGCAAAACGGTAGAAAATCAAAATGGAATCTGGACAAACTGAAGGAACCAGAGGTGGTGGAGATTTTTAGAGAGAGCACTAGGTAAGGATTGCCGGAAATGGGGGCAAATATTGCAGTAGAAGAAGAATGGATAGCTCTGAGAGATAAGAGTAGTGAACGCAGTTGAGGATCATATGGGTTGAAGGACAATGTGTAATAGAAATTATAAGTTAACACGAGAGACAGAAGAATGTATAACTAGGAGAAAAATAGATACCACCTACAGGAAAATAAATGACACATTTGGAGACAAGAAAAGCAGTGGTATGAATATCAAGAACTCAGTTGGAAAACCAGTACTAAGCAAAGTAGAGGAAGGTGAGATAGGATATAAAATAATGCGAGAAGAATTTAACAGAGCATTAGAACTAAAAGTTTTGAGTAGAAACCAGCTTTTAGTTTTGTTAGTTGGTGGAAGATGCCTTTAACTTTGTTTTTTCAGTAGTCTTCCTTTTTTTAAAGAAACGCTCCTGACATGGAAGGATGACCATTCCTCTTTGCTCTTTAGCTTCATTTAACTCCTCATTCTAACAAACATTTAATTCCTCATTCTAACACACACAAGGTTTAAAGTGCAACAAATCTCCCATTCAGAATATCCATCCTTTAAGAAAATGCTAAGTATATGGCGTAATTTATCAGATAAACTGTTTGAATTTGATGTGGCACGTGCCCTGTGAACCAACACCATAAGCATGCCACTTTATTGTGGAGAATGGTGGCTGTTGGTGGCCCAAAAGTCCATATACAGGGTGCTTCAAATAGAATATACATATTTTGAACACATATATTTATTAAACTTTAATTCATACAAATATGAGAGTTTGGTCATATGTTAAATATACTAGGGGCAAAAGACAAACAATACCCTCACTACGTAATAGTAATGGTGATCCTACCGATGACAACGCTACTAAAGCAGAGCTACTAAACATAGTTTTTAGAAACTTATCCACCAAAGATTAGATTAGATTAGATTAATACTTGTTCCATAGATCACGAATACGACACTTCATAATGATGTGGAACGTGTCAGTTAAATGAAGTGTGTCTATACATAATATTACATGACACTCAATATCTGAATTTTTATTTGACTTACCAAAAGGACCAGCTCATCGATAGAAACAAATAAAATAAAATAAAATTACACACAAACACACATACAAGCTTTCACAGCCTAGCTGCTTCGTCAGGCAGAAGGGAAGGAGAGGGAAAAGGAAATGATGAGGGTTTTAAGGAAATGGATAAGGAGTCATCCCAATCCCGGGACAGGAAAGACTTACCTTGGGTGTGTGTGTATTTATTTACCCTCCTTTTTTCTCCCCAAGGTAAGTCTTTCCTGTCCCGGGATTGGGATGACTCCTTATCCACTCCCTTAAAACCCTCATCATTTCCTTTTCCCTCTCCTTCCCTTCTGCCTGACGAAGCAGCTAGGCTGCGAAAGCTTGTATGTGTGTTTGTGTGTAATTTTATTTTATTTTATTTGTTTCTATCGACGAGCCGGTCCTTTTGGTAAGTCATCTCTTTTCTATTTTTTATTTTTGTTTATCGTGTGTTTTTGTGTGTGTTTAGTGTTCCTATCGACCAGCCTGTACTTTAGGTAAGTCAAAAATCTTTATTTTATACCATTTTCCTACCTGGAAGGTCTCCTTCTATTTATATATATATATATACGTAAAAAATAGATGAAGTACACGTACCAGGCGAAACGGCACAGGCAGTAATAGCAACAAATAAACACACAGACACACACACACACAAAAATGCTAGCTTTCGCAGCCTAGCTGCTTCATCAGGCAGAAGGGAAGGAGAGGGGAAAAGGAAATGATGAGGGTTTTAAGGAAGGGGGTAAGGAGCCATTCCAATCCCGGGACAGGAAAGACTTACCTTGGGGGAAAGAATGGAAGGTAAATAAATGCACATACACCCACACATTTACACAGACACAAGTACACTTAGGCAGACATACTGTAGAACTGTAGAAAGCAAAGAAGTTAGAAGTCAGACAGAGATGCCACATGAGGCAGAGGCTCTGTCCAGAGAACCAAGGCAAAGATGTAAAGATGGTGGGTGGGAATTCGAATTTAGCGGAGGTTAAGACCAGGTGGGCAACGGGAAGAGAGAATATGCTGAAGGGCTAGTTCCCATCTCCGGAGTTCTGGAGGATTGGTGTCAGTGGGAAGTATCCAGATAACCCGGACGGTGTAGCACTGTGCCAAGATGTGCTGGCCATGCACCAAGGCATGTTTAGCCACAGGGTGATCCTCGTTACCAACAAACACTGTCTGCCTGTGTCCATTCATGCGAATGGACAGTTTGTTGCTGGTCATTCCCACATAGAACGCTTCACAGTGCAGGCATGTCAGTTGGTAGATCACGTGGGTACTATCGCAAGTGGCTCTGCCTTTGATCGTGTACACCTTCCGGGTTACGGGACTGGAGTAAGTGGTGGTGGAAGGGTGCATAGGGCAGGTTTTACAACGGGGGCGGTTACAAGGGTAGGAGCCAGAAGGTAGGGAAGGTGGTTTGGGGATTTCATAGGGGTGGACTAGGAGGTTACGGAGGTTAGGTGGGCGGCGGAAAGACACTCTCGGTGGAGTAGGAAGGATGTCATGAAGGATGGATCTCATTTCGGGGCAGGATTTTAGGAAGTCGTATCCTTGCTGGAGAGCCACATTCAGAGTCCGCTAAAAGTACTAACTTTTATCTAGAAATTCATCTAATGTGTAGAAGGAATTGCCATTCAGAAATTCTCTTAATTTGTTTTTAAATGCTAGTTGCCTATCTGTCAGAATTTTGATACTACTAGGTAAGTGACCAAAGACTTTTGTGGCAGAATAATTAACCCCTTTCTGTGAAAGAGCTAAATTTAACCTTGAATAGTGTAGGTCACCCTTTCTCCTAGTGTTGTAGCTATGCACACTGCTGTTACATTTGAATTCAGTTGGATTGTTAATAACAAATTTCATAAGTGAATATATATATTGTGAAGCTACTTTAAAGATTCCTAGATCCTTAAACAAATATCTGCAGGATGATCTTGGGTGGGCTCCAGCAATTATTCTGATGACCCACTTTTGGGCAATGAATACTTTCTTACTAAATGATGAATTGCCCCAGAATATGATGCCATAAGAAAGCAGAGAATGAAAATAGGCATAGTATGCTAGTTTACTGAGTTGTACATCACTAAAGTTTGCAATCACCCTAATAGCACAAGTAGCTGAGCTCATACGTTTCAGCAGATCTTCAATGTGTTTCTTCCAATTCAACCCCTCATCGATGCATAAACCTAAAAATTTTGAATATTCTACCTTAGCTATAGATTTCTGGTTGAAGTCAATATTAATTAATGGTGTGATGCCATTTATTGCGTGAAACTGAATATACTGTGTTTTTTTTTTTTTAATTTAAAGAGAGTCCATAATTCTCTGAAATACTACATTGACAATTTCATCAGTTAATTCCTGTGATTCGGGTGTGATAGCAATACTTGTATCATCAGCAAAGAGAACTAGCTTGGCATCTTTATGAATATAGAAAGGAAAATCATTAATATATATTAAGAACAGCAAAGGTCCCAGTACTGAACCCTGTGGCACCCCATGCTTG
This sequence comes from Locusta migratoria, assembly GCA_026315105.1. NCBI lineage: Eukaryota > Metazoa > Arthropoda > Insecta > Orthoptera > Acrididae > Locusta > Locusta migratoria. The sequence goes on along the minus strand of CM048745.1, from coordinate 270,521,551 downwards.
ATAGTTCCCCAGTTTGAGGACTCGGCAGTTTTTTGTATATTATGAGAATTGCTTATATCAGCTTTCTGAACTCTTCCAATTAGGTATGATTTAAACCATTTGTGCACTTTCCCACTCATACCACAAAACTTAAGCTTATCTAGAAGAATTCCGTGGTTAACACAATCAAAGGCCTTTGGTAGATCACAAAAAATCCCAACGGGTGATTTACGGTTATCCAGAGCATTTAATATTTCATTAGTGAAAATGTGTATTGCATTTTCTGTTGAAAAGCCTTTCTGGAAACCAAACTGACATTTTGTTAGAACTTTATTTTTATTAATATATGAAACTACTCTGGAATACATTACTTTTTCAAGAATTTTTGATAGGGTGATCAGAAGTGAGATTGGGCGGTAGTTGTTGACATCCAAAGTATCACCTTTTTTATGAAGTGGTTTGACAATAGCATATTTCAGTCTATCAGGGAAAATACCCTGCTCCAGTGAGCTATTACAAATGTGGCTAAGAATCCTACATATTTCTTGGGAACAAGCTTTTAATACCCTGCTGGATATGCCATCAATGCCATGAGAGCTTTTACTCTTGAGAGAGTTTATTAATTTCTTAATTTCAGTTTGAGAGGTGGGTGGGATTTCCATTGTATCATACTGTCTAGGTATGCCCTGTTCCATTAACTGCCTAGCTTCTTCTAATGAACATTTGGATCCTATATTCTCCACAACATTTAAAAAATAATTATTAAAAGTGTTTTCAACTTCTGACTTTTTGTTTGTAATTTTTTCATTCACTTTGATGGTAATGCTGTCTTCCTGTGTTCTTGGTTGCCCTGTCTCCCTTGTTATAATATTCCAGATTGTTTTAATTGTATTATTTGATGTACTAATCTCAGACATGATGCACATGCTTTTGGATTTTTAAATAACTTTTCTTAATACAGAACAGTAGTTTTTATAATAGTTGAGTATTTCTGGGTCACTACTCTCTCTTGCTGTCAGATACAGTTCCCTTTTCTGGTTACAAGATATTTTTTATACCTTTGGTGAGCCATGGTTTTTTGCTTGGTTCCTTACAATTAAATTTGACTAATTTCTTGGGGAAACAGTTATCAAATACCCTTACAAAAGTATCATGAAATAAATTGTATTTTAAATTAGCATCAGGTTCCTTGTAGACTTCATCCCAATCTAACTGCTGAAGACTTTCCGTGAAATTTCTAATTGTCGATTCATTAATTGTACGAACAACTTTGGAGGACTGATTCAAATTACAAAAAGGAGCTATATCATATAATGTAACTAGCTGTGCACCATGATCAGAAAGACCATTTTCAACAGGAGATGCACTAATGTTGTTAAACCTATCTTGGTCTATAAAAAAATTGTCTATCAGTGTGCTGCTGTTCTTTACTACCCGAGTAGGAAAATCAATAACAGATGTCAAATTGAAAGAACCGAGTAAGACTTCCAGGTCATTCTTCTTATTACACTCTTGCAGTGAATCGACATTGAAATACCCACAGATAATAATTTGCTTCCCCCTATCTGACAGATAGCACAACAAGGCATCCAAGTATTCCAGGAATAAATGAAAGTTTCCTGAGGGGGGCCTATACACTGTGACAATTATAAAAGAACCGCCCTTCAGTTTAATCTCACAAGCACATACTTCTATGTGTTGCTCTATACAAAATTTTTTTGTTTCTAAATTTTTTACACTGTGACAACTTTTGACATAAATGGCAACTCCTCCCCACACCTTCTTTTCTCTACTTACATGTGCTGCTAGTTTATACCCACTAATATTTACTTTATTCATATCAGTGATAATGTGATGCTCAGACAGGCATAGTATATCTATTACATTGTCAGCTTCTATAGTTTCTAAACAAATCAGGAAGACGAAATCAATATCCCAGATTTCAAATTACAAACAGAGGTCGTAATGAGTAACGTAGAAGTAGATATCATTGGAGTAGTGAAGCAACTAAAATCACTTACCAAGAACAAGTCTTCTGGTCTGGATTGTATACCCATTAGATTTCTATCTGATTATGCTGAAGCAATAGCTCCTTACTTAACAGCCATATACAACCGGTCTCTCAAAGAAGGATCTGTACCAAAAGATTGGAAAGTTGCACAGGTCACACCGATATTCAAGAAAGGCAGTAGGAGTAACCTATTAAACTGCAGGCCTATTTCATTGACTTCAATCTGCAGCAGGGTTTTGGAACATATCCCGTATTCAAATATTATGAATTTTCTCGAACAGAATGATCTATTGGCCCAAGGTCAACATGGATTTAGAAAATATCGTTCATGCGAAACACAACTAGCTCTTATTATTAATATTCTTTATTCACACAAAGTGATGTGTGCTATCGACAAGGCTTTTGACACCGTACCTCACAAACGGCTTTTAATCAAATTGCGTGGTTACGGTATATTGCCCCAAATTTGCGACTGGATAGGAGATTTCCTCTCAGAGAGGACACAGTTCGTAGTAATCAATGGTAAGGCATAGACTAAAACAGAGGTGACATCAGGCATTCCACAGGGTAGTGTTATTGGTCCTCTGCTGTTCCTTATTTACATAAACAATTTAGGGGAAAATCTAAGTAGCTCTCTTAGGTTGTTTGCAGATGACGCCGTCATTTACCGTCTAGTAAAATCATCTGAAGATCAAAACCCACTGCAGAACGATTTGAATAAGATATCTGTATGGTGTAAGAATTGGCAATTGACTCTAAATAATGAGAAGTGTGAAGATGTCCACATGAGCACAAAAAGAAATCCGTTAAACTTTGTTTACATGATTAATCAATCAAATGTAAAGACCATAAACTCCACAAAATACATAGGAATTACAATTACTTCTGACTTAAATTGGAAAGAACACGTAGATAGTGTCATGGGAAAGGCAAACCAGAGACTGCGTTTTATTGGCAGAACCCTTAAAAGATGCAACAGAACTACTAAAGAAACTGCGTACACTACGCTTGTCCGTCCTTTTATGGAATATTGCTTCCAGTGTGGGATCCTTATCAGGTGGGTTTGACGGAGAACATGGAAAGAGTCCAAAGAAGGGCAGCTCGTTTCATATTGCCACGATACACGGGAGACAGCGTTACGGAAATGATACAGGATCTGGGATGGTAACCATTACAACAACGGCACTTATCGCTGCAGCGTGGGCTGCTTACGAAACTACAATCGCCAACATTCTCCTTCGAATGCGAAAATATATTGTTGACTCCCACTTACATAGGTAGAAATGATCATCAGAATAAAATACGAGAAATCAGAGCCCGAACGGAGAGATTCAGGTGTTCATTATTCCCGCATGCTATTCGAGAATGGAATGGGAGATAAAATAGTATAACGGTGGTGCGATGAACCCTCTGCCAGGCACTTAAATGTGATTTGCAGAGTATCCCATGTAGATGTAAATGTAGACACACCTCTCAAGTTCAGATTACAGATATTTAATTTGTCCTCCATCAGGAGTGGTGGTATATAAAAATTTGTCTTTAATGAAACCCCACAGGAAGAAGTCACAGGGTGTCAAATCTGGTGACCATGGAGCCCAGTGGAGACACGCTAAATCACCAGCTCTTTGACGACTGAGCCAAGGGTTTGGTGGTTTCATTCCGATATTCACCCACTTGATGACTTCATTGACGGGGTACCCTGTCTTACTGAAAAATGAAGATGTCTTCATGCAGCCTCAGAAACAACCAGTTTCGTAGCATAGTGAGATACTGCTGACTGTTAACTCTGTTGCCATCAAAGAAGAATGGATCCTAAACAGATGATCTGTCGTCAAAGAGCTGGCAATTTCGCGTGTCTCAGCTAGGCTACATGGTCACCAGATTTGACACCCTGTGACTTCTTCCTGTGGGGTTTTGTTGAAGACAAATTTTTATATACTACCACTCCTCCAGAACCTGGAAGGGTTGAAGAACCAGATCTGCACTTCATCAGTGATGAAGGACATGCTTGCCCAAGTAGAGTATCGATATGATATTGTTCGTGTTGCTGATGGAGGACAAATTGAAAATCTGTAATCTGAATTTGAGAGGTGTGTAAAGTTTCATATTCATATGAATTAAAGTTTAATAAATATATGTGTTCAAAATATGTATATTCTATCGGAAACATCCTGTATATGGGCTTTTAGGCCACCAACAACCACCATTCTCCACAACAAAGTGGCATGCTTATGGTGTTGGTTCACAGGGCACGTGCCACATCAGATTCAAACAGCTTATCGGATGAATTACGCCACATACTTAGCATTTTCTTAAAGGATGGATATTCTGAATGGGAGATTTGTTGCGCTTTAAACCTTGCGTTAGAATGAGATGTCAGGAGTGTTTCTTCAAAAATAGGAAGACTACTGAAGAAACAAAGTTAAATGCATCTTCCACGAACTAATAAAACTAAAAGCTCTTTTAGGCTCTGTAAATAATAATCCCACTAACTGTGGGAAATATTACATCGTTCAAACTTGTCACACCGTGAAGGACAGATACACTTAACATCAATAATACACACATCTGGATCAGCCAAAGAAATTATCAGTGACTGAACACTCTCCATACAGAGCATAGTACAGATCATAAAAATAATGAAATTATTTCATCAACATCCTTGAACTAGGACAGTTTTATTGGAGATGGTAGAAATTCGCAGTTCTGCAAATCTACTTAATAGGAACAATGGCTACCAACCAAGCACGCCATGGAATTTAGTGCTGATCACATTAAGAACATAGCAATCACCAATGGGAATAGGAATGACAGGTTGTGCAAGTGAAGATGATTTGGTGGCGACAGTTTATCAGTTGATCACAATGTCCATTGGCTCAGGTCAGTGTGGACACATCAACATGCAGCTCCTGACAGAGGGCTCTGGGACAGACATCATAAGATCATAGTATGATAGAGAGTTTTCACATGTTTCTAAGTCCGACCTGTGGTGTAGCTGCCTCTGTTTCTACCAATTGAGTATTCTGCCCTATTGGCCACTGACTGGTGCATTTGTTCCTGTGCTTGCCCTTCTTAGACAGGCATAAACAATACTGTATTGATTCCAGCTCAGCAGTGTGTTTTTCGCACTTTTAGATGTCAGTCAGTTGAAATAACAAAATACTGTGCAGTTTTCACAGCAACATCTAACCTCTTGGCAAGATTAATTTAGATACATACACAAAAATCCAAACTGTGGCCATGAATAATAGTGTTCCTTTAAAGCAAAATGTACTTGGTAGATACACAAAGATAGAATCCAAAATACTATTCTAACGTTACACACGTTTATGGTGTATAATAGTTGCATCTTGTCACATATTACTTGAAATGCAGCTTTCCTGTTTCATTATTCTCAGAATATAAAAATATAGGTTGGTTTTTACAAATGAGGAGACCATAATGTGACAACTTTTGGAAAGTTTCCACTTTCAGCCTTTTCCATTTCTACTCAAAAGTTGTAGCAGCATTTACCTTCACTAAATATCTACCTTGCTTGCAGAAAACAACCAACAACAGAGCATTTTTGATCACTTGGCTGAATCTCAAAACTTAATGTATTTAAGCTTTAATTAAGAAATATATAAAAACCAATTGCTTTAGGAGAATATTGACAAAAAATGCTATTTGAATAGTTCAGAATAACAACAATATGAACCATATTTTAGCTGAGGAAAATATCCCAAGAGCATTATGCTGCTACCTAGCCTGACACAATAAGTAAGGGCTGTGAGCAATGTCAGATGTCAAGTAATCACTGTGAAGGGCACTAAAATACTGACTATTCATGTGAAACAACATTATCTGCACTTTAAGTGCCTCACAGTTTGGAAGGTACTTCACATTGGGTCTACATTTAGGCAGCTGGTTGAATAATCAGGTTGCATGCATACTTGGTAAGAAATAATCCAAGAAGTCTCCAATAAGTATCAAAGACAACACAAAACTATATTTCATTTGATGATCAAAAGTGACTTCAAGAGCTCTTTAATATTTTGTCTGCTGTTCACAGTTATAAAACATTAACAAACAGAAACCCCGTTCTAAATGGCAAATGGCATGTTCTGAACATGTGCATACAAACTACCTTAACTACCTAAATGTGTGACTCTGCAGTTGAATAGAACTGCTGCTAGTTCTCCCAAGTGCAAGTCTGCAAAAATGGTAACTTCACCCATTCTACTACTGGGCGACAGGCCATCTACACCTGATTACATATTTGTGTCGGAAAGGTTACCTGAATTAATCAGTGCTGTGCTCGAGTCGAAATAAATGTTAAAAGCATTGTCATTCATTTTGCAATCACAAAATGGTGAAATTAAAATTCCATATAATTTAAAGACTTTGTAAGGAATATTTTCTTCTTGTAAGGAGTTTGAGGCACTTCTTCAAAATGTTTTTAAAACTACAGAATTTCTAGCGAGTATAAGGAATCTGGAAGAAGTATTAATCATCCAATATTCAAACTTCTGAGGCATTTGTAAGTGACAATGCTCCAATTTTGGAATCCACAGGAGCATGAGGGGAGGAATATGAACTGTCAAGCTTCATGCTGACTACTACAAGGAAGGATACAAGCACACTGTAGCCCCTTCACATCTGCTTCTGCATCTGACAAGTAATGGCCTCCCTGTTACATTCTGTGTCTTCCCACACCATTAGTCGGACACTAGAATTAGGTGAACACAGTAATTACCATCACGTGCCTTCGCTGCCATTAATAGAGTGCACACAACATTAGGTGGCGCAGGAGGAAAGGTGAAGAGGGCAATGATGGGGGTTTCCTACAAGGTGGTTGAGAAAGGTAGGGGAGATGTAGTTTTACAGTGCCTGTCAGCTGGATTACAACACTAATATGCTGTTTACAGTGTCACGTGACCCAAAGGTAGCTTATCTCTTCATCAGAACAAATTCATTTTGTTACAGTCCCTTGACAGTGTTATCAGTTACTTATTGTGTTTTAGTGTTCATCTGCATATTCAAATGTTATTGGTGTTTATTATCAAAGAAAAAAGAACACTGTTCAGTAGCTTTTAGAAAAAAATTACTCAGCTTTAAGCTTGGAACAAAACTGTGAAATAAAGAATCTTGGTAAGCCGACACCTCAGCTTGATTTGAAGCAAGCACAAACAAACTGAGGTAAGACATCCTGTAGACCTTTTAACAAAAATATATCTAAAGCGGCAGGGAGCAAACTTGGGAAAAATATATCTAAAGGGGCAGGGAGCAAACTTGGGTGCTTCCCCCCCCCCCCCCCCCCAGGTGCCACTCGCAGAGGTGTGCGAAATTGTCTCTTTGGATGCCAAGCGGGAGCAGGGGTGGGGGCGCTGAAACATCAATGCACCGAGCGGAAGGGTAGAGATGGGGGGGGGGGGGCTGCACCACTTTCTAGATCACATCAAAGAAGTGAACCCCCAGTCATCTGAAGCAGCAGCCGCCACTGGTTGCCACTGAAGTGACTTCACTAGCACAACCAGTCATTCCCATCAATGATTGTTGTGATTGCACCATTGCCAGCACTGGGTTTTATGGTGTACTATGTTTGTAGCCTGTGTCCCTATTAAGCAGATTCATAGAACTGCAAATTTCCACTGTCTCTTTAGTAAAAATGTCCCAGTACAAGGATGTTGACAGAAGAATTTTTGTACTTTAGCAATCCATAATATACCCCATACTGAGACAGTGTTCAGCCACTGGTGATTTCTTTCGTGGATCCAAATGTGTATATCATCCTGTCTGCTTTGACCCCTAATGTCGGCATGTTATATTGTATGACTCAAAAAATTTGTAATTATTCTTTCGTTATTAATATGTCATTACTTTTTACAAAACAATCTGATCAATTTATGTTCATCCATACACCAGCCCGAGCCTCATGTTTTAATTTAAAAACACTAATCACTTAAAACATTGATCATTCACAATGGCAACTGGTTACCAGAAGACTGTGGTGATGGAAAGTTTTTTTATGTGTTATGGAAAGTTTTATTTTATGAATTGTTTTGTGTTTGGGAAGTTGTTTACACTTTCTCATCTATGGCATCATGTGTCAAAGCAAACAGATGGTATCAGATCCTTCAGTACTGGCCCTTTAGTATATCATTTTGGGGCACTTGCACTGGTAGATGCTCATAAATGGATGTACATATAAATATTTGGTACCAGAAGCAAAACTGAACTCTTGTACTGTTTCAGGTTGATAACTGCAGATTTTTGGGGGTTCCACAGGTACTGGATGTGCTCTAATGGGCTCTGATATTTGAAGAACTTGTCATGTAGGATGTAGTACTGTATTACTAAACTCGTGGTCAGTACATTCAAATTGGAATAATGGTAGTTTGTAGCTGAATCTTCAAATCTAGAAATTTACAAACATATTAAGTGAGATGAATAATTTACAATTTTGTGTAAAGCTGCCAATATGAGAATAAGTTAACATTGTGCATGACCATTACAATTTTTTTATTTAAATCATTAAGTGGGAGAAGTATGTCAAACATCTATTTTACGAGGGGTTTTCCCCCACAGAGACCTAGATCAAAACTGGATTAACACTGACAGATCTCTATTGAAGCATATGAACATCAGCTTACAATGTGTGGTAAGATTTCTTATAGATTATTTGGTATCAATACCAGAACTTTAAAATGAGACATTAAATTACAAAACATTTCCAAGAAGGTAATATTCAATTAATGATGAAAATTCTCCTCAGAGATGATAAATATTGTTGAAACGAGATAGAATGGCTGGCCAGTACTTACCTTTGTGCTGTACCGCCGATAGTAACACAAATGAAGAAACAGAAAAAAAGGGGAGAAAAAGGACAAGCTTTCGGAACACAGTTCCTTCATCAGGTGGGAGAGAAGGGAAGAAGAAAGGATGGGAATGGAAGGGAAAGGTACTTCACGACCTAGGTCATGAAGGTGGTGTTTTGGGATTGTGGATGTCAGAGATACTGCATGTATGTACTGAGCCAAGCCAGAGAGGATCTTATTACTTGATCTTTCCTCTTTGGTTATATATCTCCTCTCTGGCTTGGCTCAGTACATACATGCAATATCTCTGACGTCCACACTCCCAAAACACCACCTTCATGACCTAGGTTGTGAATTACCTTTCCCTTCCATTCCCATCCTTTCTTCTTCCCTTCTCTCCCACCTGATGAAGGAACTGTGTTCCGAAAGCTTGTCCTTTTTGTCCCTTTTTTTCTGTTTCTTCATTTGTGTTACTATCAGCGGCACAGCACAAAGGTAAGTACTGGCTAGCCACTCTATCTCATTTCAACAATATAAAACATTTCCAAGGATAGATGTGGGCTCTGATAATTATATATTGCCTGCAAATTTAAGATTCAAACTGTCAAAAATGCATAAAGGTAGGACATTAATGAGGCAGAACCTCAACAAATTGAAAGAACATGAAGTTTTGAGAGTTTCAAAGGGAGTGTGAGACATTGATTGGGAGGAACAGATGAAAATAATACAACAAAAGATGACTAATGAAGACAGCAAAGGTCAAAATAGACAAAAATTCTTGGGATTATTAAATTTGACAACATAAAATGTGGTAAATGAAGGATATGAAAGGAAATAATGACCCCAAAACATGACATTTGCAAGAAGTAATAATGTCAAAAGAGAAACAGCAAAAGGCTAGAATGTATAAGGATGCTTGATGATCAGTAAGATGGGTGACACCTAGAGTGCAGTTACATATGTATTTGCAGAAAATAGAAACATTTGTAGAAAAGGAAACCATTTGCAGAAAAGAGAACCATTTGTATAACAATAGAGCAAAGATGGCACACTACTATCAGGCAAAGAATGCCTGAAAGTCAAATGAATGTACAGAAGGGCAATACAAAAGAAATGAACCCAGATACCATACCATGAGAAGGGTCAATATGGTAGAATTTGTTGTGAAAAATTGTCAGTACAGGTCAAGTCAGCAGCTCAATGTGTTACCTACAGATCATATTTTCTTGTTAGCTTTGGAGGTTATTAAAAAATTGATATAGTCAATTACAAAAAAGAAAATGAGATATGGAGTGTACGCTTCTTAGACAACCCTGACTTTTGTAGTTTTGATTCATAAGTGCCACAGTGTTCACCAGTATGGAAAACCATAATTCATGCCTATGAAAACATTTTCTACAAGCCTACTTAAAAATCTGAAGAGGTGTGCATTGTGGCAAAATATGTGAACAGTTGTAAGATAGGAAAATATAAGTACGTAGACATCATCATAGTACTAGTATTCTTGTTTATACATTTATTTTCAAGCTTTATATTTAGCACTGTTAGCATATTTCAGTTCTGTTACTTTTTTATTTTGGGATCTGAAATGCACCAAGGGTTTCAGTACTTCATTAATATTCATTGCAGGCTTTTTCATGCCCACTGTGTTCTCCAAAAATGAAACTTAAGTGACAAAGTGTCAACTGCTTGTATTGTAATGTAACATCTTACCATTTCAATTTCAGAAGGTCTGAACAAGTCCTTTGAGTCACATTGTAAAACAAAAATGCAGATACAACATAATGGTTGTGGCATCGGTATTCGCCACAACTACGGCGGTCTATGCAAGTAAAAGACGAGCAATAACTCGCTCCTCGTTACCATCTTTGCCTGATACATGCACCAGCCAATCAGAAGAAGAGGGCTCTTCTAGATATGCTGGCACACCACAGCCACGACAGTCAGCATAGCGGAGAACTTGGTCTACGAATCAGTACCAGTGAGTATATTCAGTAAGAAGCAGACCTAGAAGTGCAACTGTTCCAGGACATCTGTCAACAGTGAGCCAGAAGTCAACATTAGCACAAGCCGGAACACTAGTATTGACCGATGTACTGCAGAACTGTTTTGGAGCTACCACAAGTGCAACACATAAAGTTGAGTATTATCTTCAATTGTAATAAAAGTAGATGAGAACTAATCACTTCTTTCAGTTATAGACCTTGTCCACAATTCTTGCTAGACACAGACCACCTCCCAAACCTACCATTTGTTCGCACAGCTGTTTCTCTAAGAGACACAGAAATAATTAATTTAAATATTTGATTTGACAAAAAGACAGGCCTTGGCACTAACTGATCAGGAAAATACAAAAATTACGTATGAAGGGTATGCGGAAAGTGCATTTAACTATACATAGAATGCAGAATGAAACTGTCAAATAAATCACACAACATTCATGCCATCTGGGATTATTGTACAACCAAAAATTGCCATGTGGCTTTGCTGATCAATGTCCAGGAAATATAACCAACACAACTTTCACTCACACAATGATATGTGTGCATGATCCTGCATCATGGCTAACACTCACTCAGCTCTATCTCTAATTTGACTCATATATGGCTGAAGAATTCATATAGTTACAATAAATATGACTTGTTTTGTTCTTGGCCCTAGAAGAACCAGGAATAAAGTAGCTTATTTAAATAATATTCCTGTTGAGTAATATACCTGTTTTTGAGCTATTTACACAACATATGTAGCTACTGATGTAATAACAATGGTTGTAACAGATATTTTAAATGGAAGATTGTTATTCTTTAAGAAGCTGTAGAAGATGGTAGAAAAGCACATCACAATATCTAAAACAGATGTTTTATAAATAAGTAACATTATTACCTGTAAAGGCCCATTGTATACTGCCATGACTGCTGATACTGTACATAATCTTTCATGTTTTCTCCACAACTTTCCAGACGCCGTTTGTAAAATTGAACATCCCTCCCAAGAGATGATAGATTGAGGGCATATTGTAAATATCTTGTCTGTCCTGATTGTATTACCAGATCATATTCATCATCGATTACATTAACATTGATGTTATCATCATCATCATCATCATTATTTTCATATTCAACATTATCACCAGCATTACTGTTTTCAAATGGCAAAGCTTCAGTAATGATAATATTAGCAGCATTAACGTCATCCTGTTCAAAAAGATTGAATGAATCTTCATTTCCATCTCCCTTCAACCATTCAATGAAAATTTCATCATTGATTTGGTCTTCAACCATAAATGATTCAAGTTGTTTAGCAGTAATTCCCATTTCCTTCAGCGAAGAAATACTAATTACCACATTGTTGTTAGCGATTTCCTCTAGAGCTTCTTGCAAAGAATGAATATGATTGATAACCCTTTCCATTTCTGAAAGTATCGCCTTGCTAGATACTATAAATATCCTCCCTGGGTGATTCCGTCGAACTTCTTTAAGATTATATTTTCCTAATATTTCAGACTGTGACTGACCCCCAAAGCGAATTATGCTTCTTGTGTATTTTAAGGTGCCTTCAAGGACTTGATCCAATGCATGGTTCGTGTAGCACACTACAAGAATAGGTCTGCTGTCTGTGTTCCATATATTTTGGTTTTCAAGTATGTCTGTGTTCCATATATTTCGGTTTTCAAGTAAAGTTTTTAGTATCTTTAATCCAAGGAAAGTTTTTCCTGTTCCTGGTGGGCCCTGTATTATAACAAACTCTTTGGTCAAAGCAGTTCTGAATGATGTATACTGTGAACTGTCCAACCTGAGTTCATCTTGTGTAGGCCAGGCATCAATTTCAGTAACAGGTACTTCAAATCCATCAATGTTGTATATTACTGAACCAGTTTCTGAGCGTATATAGAGGGGCAAACCCACTTCTGTAACCCCATCAACAATATATGACTTCATTGGAAACGCAGTAACAGGCATTGTCAGCAATGCATTTAATACCTGTCGGTATGGTTCAAAATAAACTTCACTTTCTGCCACTATAAATGATTTCTTGAATATGGTAGCACATATTCCATCAATTAGTTCAACAACAATACAACCATTTTCAAGTTGTTTCCTGTCCCTCTTAAGAACTGTACCAAAAAAGAAGGTGCCAAAATTGTCGTGTGTAAAACATAACAATGAACCAAACATAAAACGTTTGGAGTTTTCCCAAATAATGTTTCTCAGTTTATTTTTAGTATCAAAGTTTAATACAACACCTACCTTTTCTTTTACTGTTACAGTCATTAAAAATTTAGCATCATGATATATTCGAACATTATCGATCCTCTTAAATCTTTTCTGACCTTCAAAACAATGTTCCATGTATTGTGATATACCCACACGTAAGGGACCCACAAAGTCTTCCCTCAGCAACCGGAATTGTACATCCAAATAATGTTCAACATCAATATATGACCCCTTGATGATGCTAGGTCGCAAAAACGGTTTACTGGCAAAATCTCCAGCAGTTGGATATATGCTGTAGGATCTAAAATTATCAGGGGGTTGCAAATATTGCATCTGCTCCATTTTGCTACTTTGTTTTATTGAACTACGTTCATTTTCTTCTATCATGTTTTTAAGTTGGCCATTAAGACATTCAAACTTCTTCTTGATATCATCACATTTTATATTTTGGTACCTTTGTGCACCTTCTATGGACAGTTCAGTCATAACAAACATATTCTTGAACTTTTCACAAGCTGTTTGGGGGAGCACATTAATGACTGTTTCATAAAATGTTAATAGACTTTCTAAGAATGGAAGTATCTTTAATTTTCTTTGTGGGTGTTCTGTTGGTATCTTGTTTATTTGATTTTCTAGTTGATTTAAGAAATGCGGCTGGCATGCTGCAATCAAAACAATAGTTTTGTTGTGCTGGAAGCCAACCACACACACTTTTTCTGCAAGTATTTTTAATGTAAGAAGTAATAAATCTGGTGACATTTCTTTTTTTAATAATTCAGTAAACCCCATTTTAGAGCTTGCTAATTTTAAAACTACATCCATTGGATCATTTTCAAGAAGCTTTTCCATAAACTTATATCCAGTCCCTTTAACTGATGTAAAAGGAGGAGTTTCATCTGAATGCCTTGCATTGACTCTCACATTACTTTTTGTTGCACTAGCGTGTTGACGAAACTCGCATCGACCAACATTATCTGAATGCTTTGCATTGACTCTCACATTACTTTTCGTTGCACTAGCGTGTTGACGAAACTCGCATCGACCAACATTATCTCTTCGGCTGTCATCCAAGAAGCGAACACTGAAACTTCCAGAGTGACTTTCACTGGTCTCACGATGTGGAGCATTTCTAATTTTAAATTTTGAAGACGCCCCAGTATGTACACACGATTCTATGGTACTCTTTTTTTTCTTGCTGTTCTTTTGCTTTGTGCATGCAGTTGCAGAAGAAAAATTTTCTTTCTGCCTCCTTAATTTGGGTTCAAATTTCTTTTGTGGAAGAGACCATTGTTTAGTTGTTCTTTCGGCATTGGCACTGTCAAGTGCATAAAGACATTCATCTGACAAATTTTCCATCATGCATTTCCCATTGGATAAGTCCTGTAACAAATTCAAATAATACAATTACAATAGAGCACTGCCCAAACAATTTAGATAGCATCTACATTCAAACACACACACTCTACTGGTACTCTATTTCTACACTCAATCATTTGTATCAAAAGAGTACAATTTGAAATGTTCTGTACTAGTCTTTATTTTTTCCAGTATTCTTGATGTAAGGCCTAGCTAAACATGAAACCCACAGGTCTTCTTACCTTATTTGTAAGTTTGCTTGCCTTTTACATTATAAACACTTTATAACAACAAATCCATTTGCTTCAACGATGTGATAACTTATTGATAGGCCTAAGTCAATAAGTACAGTTCTTTTCTTGTGTTACTTAATATACTTATTATTATTTCTCAGCAAAATATGAGCAAATGTGTGAGAACTACCTTAAAATTTCATTTGCCTAATGCTCAGAACCACTGTCGATTTCAGTGAATGAAGTGAACACTTATACTGTCAGGAAGTCATCAAATTTTCATATTTATCTATATTTTTTCTGTGTCTTAATATAATTTCTGTAAGGGAGAGACACAGATAGCATACTTTAAAACTGTGCTTCCAGTCCAACACTGTGACAGTTTTTAGCTTTGCTGTGACCATGCACAGTTTCTTAGACTAAACAAATTCAGATATTGGTGACAATCAGTTATTTCTCCTCTTTAATTCCAGAGAGTTTATCTGGAGAATAGTTTGAATGCAAATACATCAAACTAGAAAACGAAGAGGATTGGTATTGTCCTGGCAAAGAAACAAGATCATAAAATCCATAAACCAGTCATGCAGGTTTTAATCACATTTTACAGATAAATGGGAAAACATTCTAACACTGGTTCTACAACTCATTTTCCCTTCCTTATTTTTATATAGTTTATTAGAGTTATCTACAGAATTTAACAATATGAGGAGGAGGCTTTACAGCTCACTGGAATGACATATGTAGAGCTGCAACAGGCACATAAAAAAAGATATCCATGCGCACTGATATCTAGCTTTTGGCCATTCGACTCCGACAGAAAAGAAATCACTCACCTAATCACACAGGCCACTTCACAGACACACAACTGTCATCTCCGGCTGCCGCACTCCGGTTTGTGGTGACGATATAAGAGGAGAGGAGAGGAAAGGGGGGAGATACCAAAAAGTTGCAAGGCAGTGGTGTGGATGGATACAGCACAGTCTTACAAAGCATGAAAATAATAAATAGGTGGAAAGAGATGCAGTTTGGGTGGGGAGGTGGAGGTTGGGAAGGAAGCAAAACACATGCACACACACACACACACACACACACACACACACACACACAAACATAAGCAAAGTGGTCACCAAATCATAATAGTTAAATTCAAGGTTTTTTTCTTCTTTTTTTCAGATTTTTATTTCCCAGGTTCTTATATAACTTATTTTTTGTTCAATAGTTTTGTGAACTTACTATACTAAAAATACCAAATTATATATTTTAAAAATATATGTTCTCCAAGCTGTGCCGGATCAAATTATAATGAACACCATGTACAGTCCAATCAACCATAAGTCAAGTTCACACAGTAGCAGGATACTGCACATCTTGATAGCACACTGTTGTATTTACATAGCTGGAATTCCAAAAGGCAACACCAAGAAAGACTGGAAATCTGACACCAATTTTTTGTGAGAGATCACACATTGCACACAGATAACATAATTGAAAATACAGCTTCATGTGAAGTGAGGAAGATGATGAAATCAGTATTGTTGCCACCATTGTTGTCTATAACTGCTGCTACCAAGCCTCAGCAATGAATCAAAGAGGCTCCAGATGTGTTGTTTTGGTATAACAGTTTGTGTTTCTTCCACATATTGACAAAGTTCACAAGGTGTAGCAATGGGTCTTGCACCCTGGGGCAGTCTTTCTACAATCACCAACCAGGAGTTTCTGATAGGTGAGAGACAGGGAGAACAAGGACTCCAAGATGGCAATGCAATCTCATGGATGATGAGGAAGGTTTGAACATTGAGTACCACTTGTGGTATTGCATTACAATGGCAGGAGGGAGCAGGAGGGCAATTGCCCTCCCCCCCCCCCCCCACTTTAAAATTTGAATTTGGAGGGCAAGAGATGGTTTCTGCCCCCCTCCCCCCCCCCCCCAAAAAAAATCATATTCACTTCTTTTTATTTGATCTTTAATCAAAGCCAATGAATAAGCTATGCTGCCGTCAGTAATTATGGGACAGTATTTTTGATGGCAACCATTTTTTCCTTTGACTGAAGGATCATGTAACACCTCTCCTTTTGTCCCGTTTTTCAGTATGTGACTGCTAACATCTGCATGCATATGTAACAAATTCTGCTCAGCACTTTGGAACTGTAGTTCTTGAAACTGATGGAATGCTCAAGGCCGGCCGTGTTGCGAGGGCAGCCGTGTCGCTAGGGCAGCATGCCCAGAAGCCACTGAGAGCCATGGCCTCTCCATCTCTTGGACAGAAGAGCTGTGTCAAGAAAATGATTAAAAATCACCATTATATGTATGTGGTTCAACACTGAGATACTATCATACAATGTTTTTTACTTTAGTTTGAGTGGTCACAAGGCGTCAAATACTGTGAATACATATATAAAATAGAAAATGGATGACTTACCCAAAGGACGGGCTCGTCGAGAGACACAAATAAATCACACACAAACACACATACAAGCTTTCGCAACCGTTGGTCGCTTCTCCAGGAAAAGAGGAAGAAAGGAGAGGAGAAAGGGAAGGATATGGGTTTTAAGGAAGTGGAAAAGGAGTCATTCCAATACATATTTTTACAAATGTCTGTCTAGGTGTGTTTGCGTTTGGATATGTGTGAGTGCGTGTGTATTTGTTTAGCTTCCTTTTTTTCCCCTAATGCTTCCACTCCTGGGATTGGAATAACTCCTTTTCCACTTCCTTAAAACCCGTATCCTTTCCTTTCTCCTCTCCTTCCTTCCTCTTTTTCCTGAAGAAGCTTCCAGCGGTGGCGAAAGCTTGAATGTTTGTTTCTGTCGGCGAGCCTGTACTTTGGGTAAGTCAAACAATCTTTATTTTTATACATATTTTTCCCATCAGGAAAGAAGTCTCCTTCTATAATATTCGTTTCTTCCAGTGGTGGCGAAAGCTTGTATGTGTGTTTGCGTGTGATTTTATTTGTTTCTATCGACGAGTCGGTCCTTTTGGTAAGTCATCTCTTTCTATATATATATATTCCTCCTTCTATAATATTCGTTTCTTCCATATATATATATATGACATAGAACTTCCTATCCCTAAGCTTTATCCATGTCTTCCTTACAGCTGTGTATTACCACTTACAATACACATGGATTCGCCACTGTGCAAGACGAAGTCAGTAAATAGGTCTTCTTACCCCCCCTTTCCCCTCTAAAGAAATAGTTGGTATGCCACTGATGCATTATCCTATTGGAATGTGACCATTGGCAAGCTCCATACGTATGGGAGGGCAACAGGTCCAGCACTTCACAGAAATAATGCTGACGGGACAGTGTATCACCAATGTATACTAGGAGTGTCCAGAAGTGAAATCCAATACCACTTCAAACAATAATACCAGTATGGTGATGCATAATGCAACAGACTCTCACCATGGTGTCTCCAGATTCTAATCCGAACATCATGGTGGTGCAGGCAGAAGTGGGATTTGTTGGTAAAAACAATGTTGTTCCACTATCAGTTTTGCCTGCACCATCACAATGGTTGGACTGGTGTTTGGGGGCACTGGTGAGACACCCTTTTGGTCCTGCGCCCAATTTTTTGGTTTGTGGTAGTACTGGATTCCACTACATCAATACCCCCCCCCCCCCCAAGTACACACAGCCGGTACACTAACCAGCCAGCATTGTACACAACACTATCAAAAGTGAAACTTCCTGGCAGATTAAAATTGTGTGCCGGAACCGTGACTCGAACCTGGGGCCTTTGCCTTTCGCGGGCAAGCACACTACCGACTGTGCTATCACGACACGACTCATGATGCCGCCTCACAACTTTACTTCCGCCAGTACCTCGCCTCCTACTTTCCAAACTTCAGGAGAGCTTGTGTGAAGTTTGGAAAGTAGGAAGTGAGGTACTGGCGGAAGTAAAGTTGTGAGGCGGCATCGTGAGTCGTGTCGGGATAGCACAATCAATAGTGCGCTTGCCCGCGAAAGGCAAAGGCCCCAGGTTCAAGTTCCGGTTCTGGCACACAATTTTAATCTGCCAGGAAGTTTCATATCAGCGCACACTCCGCTGAAGAGTGAAAAGTTTCATTCTGGAAACATCCCTTAGACTGTGGCTAAGCCATGTCTCCACCATATTCTTTCTTCCAGGAGTGCTAGTCTTGCATGGTTCGCAGGAGAGCTTCTGTGAAGTTTGGAAAGTAGGAGGCGAGGTACTGGCGGAAGTAAAGTTGTGAGGTGGCATCATGAGTCGTGTCGGGATAGCACAGTCGGTAGTGCGCTTGCCCGCGAAAGGCAAAGGCCCCAGGTTCGAGTCCCGGTTCCGGCACACAATTTTAATCTGCCAGGAAGTTTCATATCAGCGCACACTTCGCTGCAGAGTGAAAAGTTTCAGTCTGGAAACTATCAAAAGTATTTGGACAACCCCCAAAACATACATTTTTCATATTAGGTCATTGTGGTGCCACCTACTGTCAGGTACTCCATATCAGCAAACTCAGCAGTCATTAAACACTGTGAGGGAGCAGAACGAGGCAGAATGCACGGACTTTGAACGTAGTCAGGTGATTGGTTTTACTTGTGTCAGAAGTCTGTACATGAGATCTCCACACTCCTAAACTTCCCTAGGTCCACTGTTTCTGATGTGATAGTGAAGTGGAAATATGAAGGGACACATACAGCACGTAAGTGTACAGACCTTGTCTGTTGACTGATAGAGACTGCCTACAGTTGAAGAGGGTCATACAGTGTAATAGGCAGGCATCTGTCCAGATCATCACACAGTAATTCCAAACTCCATCAGGATCCAATTCAAGTACTATGTCAGTTAGGCGGGAGGTGAGAAAACCGTGGCTGCCCATAAGCCACACATCATGCAGGTCAATGCCAAAGGACACCTCGCTTGGTGTAAGGCGCTTAAACATTGGGTAACTGAACCATGGAAAAACATTATGTGGAGTGATGAATCACAATACACAATCTGGTAATAATTTCATGTGGCTCAATAGCCTTGTGCAAGTCTTTCAATTGAATGCCACTTTGGCAACTTGTATGTCCCTGGTCTACCCCAGTTATCCAATTGAGTAAAGGGGACTGAAGTTTAACGTGGAATCTGAACCACGTGTCATTTCTGGCAACTCCTCACATTGTTGAGAGGTGAAGGATGGGTTAAAACACAGACTGAAAAAAATCAGAGTTCCGACCAGGTATTGAACCCACGACCCTTCGGTTTCCAGTCGAGCACTTTACCCCGAGACCACAGGGCCCGACACACACTCTGGTGATCCAATGGCACAGTGCGGGTATGGTGAATGCCTAGTGAACATCATTTGCCAGCGTGAATAGTGCCAACAGCAAAATTTGGAGGTGATTGTATTATGGCATAGCCGTGCTTTTCATGGAGGAGACTTGCACCCCTTGTTGTTTTGCATGGCACTATCACAGAACAGGCCTACAGTGATGTTTTAAGCACATTCTTGCTTCCCACCATCGAAGAGCAATTTGGGGATGACAACTGCGACTTTCAATACAATCGAGAACCTGTTAATAATGCACGGCCTATGGGAGGAGTGGTTACACAACAATAACATTCCTGTATTGGACTGTCCTGCAAAGATTCCTCACTTTAATCCTACAGAATACCTTTCGGATGTTTTGGAATGCTGACTTCATGCGAAGCCTCACCAACTTCATCAATACCTCTCCTCAGTGCAGCAATCCATGAAGAACAGGCTCCCGTTCCCCAAGAAACCTTCCAGCACCTGATTGAATGCATGCCTGCTAGAGCGGAAGCTGACTTCAATGCTAATGGTGGCCAATACCATACGAATTCCAGCATTACCGATGGAGATGTGTTTATATATATGGTAAAGGCAAGGAGTATGAAGGAAGATAAATTTCTTTTCTGCAATTTTAAGAGGTAATATTTATTTACTTTTCCATAAAATAAATTTCATGTTAATGACTTAAATCCAGCACATGACGTAAAATACAGATTGTAGATCGATTACACAATTAGCATTAAATAACTCTGACTTAACAGCAGATTGTGATACTTTCATATGTTTTGAAATAGATGAGTAATTTTTAGTAGTCGTCTTTTGGTCTTCATTATATCCTATGTTAATTAGTTAGCAGGAAATGGCCTTACAGAACTGCCCCACACCCATCCAAATTGCTGCAGTTATGTGACATATTGTTATAAAACTAACAAAATGGGCTGAGTCTCATAAACTGAAATTTTAAACTTTAAATATTCATTATCATACAGCATTTTCTAAGAGATTTGGAATTTTCTGTAATTTATTACTTTGTTTAATACTTTATCAATAACTGCAATTTTTTAGTTATAAATGGCACCCAACGGGGTGGCCTGATATTGTACATGATTGTAATTGTTGATATTTGTTACATTTGCTGGAGAAATTCATCAAGGTAAAGAGGATGCAAAAACTACAACCAACAAATGGAATTCCACACCTGGAAAAACAGTAAAATCATAGTCAACAAAGGGTCAGCAACTGAAGTCAACAATGAGTACTGTACCAGACTTCCATTATTGTATTCGGTTTGGGACCACTTCCTACATTCTTCTTCACAGTAGAAAATCTTTTCTGAAATCTTTTTCTCTGTAGAAGTAGGCCAAATCTTCCAAATATCATTTTTCAGTAGCTCACATAGTTATCTGTGTGTGACCTATTGTTAAGAAACCATTTTACATCGCATTACTAATGAAATGCTATATAGAGTGATCAGAAAATTTTTCCAAGTTTTTTCAAAAATATTCAGTTAACACCCCCATGAATCACAGACATTGCTGAGGTGGGGTGGCTTGCATGCCTCAACGATACAAATAGCCGTACCATAAGTGCAACCACAGCGGAGGGATATCTGTGAAGAGACCAGACAAACTTTTGGTTCCTGAAGAGGGGCAGCAGACTTTTTAGTAGTTACAGGGGAACAGTCTGGATGAATGACTGAGCTGGCCTGCTAACATGGCTTTGCCATGCAGTTACAGAGAACGGCTGAAAGCAAGGGGAAACTACAGTCATTAATTTGCCCGAGGACATGCAACTCCACTATATGAATATATGATGATGGCATCCTCTTGGGTAAAATATTCCGGAGGTAAAAATAGTCCCCCATTTGGATCTCCAGGCAGGAACTACTCAGGAGGATGTTGTCAACAGGAAAGACAACACTGGCATTCTATGGATCGGAGGATGGAATGTTAGATACCTTAATCATGTAGGGAGGTTAGAAAATTTAAAAATGGAAATGGGCAGGTTGAAGTTATATTCAGTGGGGATTAGTGAAGTTCGATGGAAAGAGAAACAGGATTCCTGGTCAGGTGAGTATAGGTTTACAAATACAAAATCAGTAGGGGGTATCACAGGAGTAGGTCCGATAATGGATAAGAAAATAGATGGAGGTAAACTACCATGAGCAGCGCAGTGATCATATTTAAGATAGATACGAAGCCAACATCAATGACAGTAGTACAGGTTTATATGCCAATTAGCTCTGCCGACGATGAGGAGATTGAGGAAATGTATGAGGAAGTAAAGAAATTATTCAGACAATTAAGGGAGAGGGAAACTTAATTGTGGTGGAAGACTGAAATTTGGTAGTAGCAAAGGAAGGGAAGAAGAAATAGCAGGTTAATATTAACCAAGCAAAAGGAATTAAAGAGGAAGCCGCCTTGTTGAATTTTGCTTGAAACATAATTTAATCATAACAGACATCTAGTTTAAGAATATGGTCTCTTCCACTAGGAGACACCGGAAGGTACCAGATAGATTTTATAATGGTAGGACATAGATTTCGGAACCAGGTTATAAACTGTAACACATACCCAGTGGCAGATATAGATTCCGACTACATCTTATTGGTCATGAATTGTAGGATGAAACTGAAAAACTGCAGAAAGATAGGAAAATAAGGAACCTGAAGCTCTTTAAACTTTCAGAGCGAGCTTTAGTCAACAATTGATAGAAACGAGGGGGGGGGGGGGGGGGTAATAAAACAGTAGAAGAGGAATGGGTAGCACTGAGAGATGAAATAGTGAAGGCAGCAGAAAACAAAATAGGTAAAAAGGCAAGACCTACAAAAAACTTGGGTATCACAATAAATATTTAATTTGTACAAAAAATAGAAATCGGATAACTCACCCAAAGCACAGGCTCGTGGACAGATACAAATAAAAACACAAACAAAGACACATACATGCTTTCGCAAGCGTTGGTAGCTTCTTCAGGAAAAGAGGAAGGAAGGAGGGTAGAAAGGGAAGGATATGGGTTTTAAGGAAGTGGAAAAGGAGCGGAAGGACTTATCTTAATGGGAAAAAACAAAAGGTAAACAAGCGCACAAACACCCACACACATATACACGCAGACACAACAAGGTAGACATTTCTACAAATGTAAGTCCTTCCACTCCTGGGATTGGAATGACTCCTTTTCCATTTCCTTAAAACTCATATCCTTCCCTTTCTCCCCTCCTTCCTTCCTCTTTTCCTGAAGAAGCTATGAACGGTTGCGAAAGCTTGTATGTGTGTTTGTGTGTGTTTTTATTTGTATCTATCGACGAGCCTGTGCTTTGGGCGAGATATCCGATTTCTAATTTTTATACATATTTATCCTACCAGGAAAGTTTCCTTCTATAATATTCGTTTCATTAAATATTTAATTTAAATGATGAAAGGATAAAATATAAAAATTCAGTAAATGAAACAGGCAAAATGGAGTACAGACGACTAAGAAATGAAATTGACAGGAAGTGCAAAATAGCTAAGCAGGAGTGGTTTCAAGGCAAATGCAAGTCTGTAGAAGAGTGTATAAATAGGGGAAAAATAAATACCATCTACAGGAAAATAAGAGTCATTCGGAGATAAGAAAAGCAGCTGTATGAATAAAAAAAAGTCAGATGGAAAACCAGTTATCAGCAAAGAAGGGAAAGCTGAAAGGTGGGGAGAGTATACAGAGAGGATCTACAAGGGAAATGAACTTAAAGAGACAATATTGTAGGGAGGGAAGAGGCAGTAGATGACGATGAAATAGGAGATACTATTCTGAGAGATGAATTTGACAGAGCACTGAAAGATTGTAGTGTAACATTGTTATACTACATGTTTCTGGTTAAGCAAAAGACAACAAATTTTATCTACTCATAGTTTTAGAAATATCTGAAACAATTACTGTTCCTAGAAATCTGTTTACACAGGTTCTGCCCACTTGACAAGATCCAGAGACTATACTTACTCTCATGAATATGACATCATATACTTAAACATAAGGAGAGGCATTGAATTAAGAATTTAGGAATACTCAAAGCTGAATGTTCATTTGTTTTTTAAATAAGTTATGTTCACTCTATGTCTGAATGTTGAAGAGTCAAGTTGGACTCTGTATTTTAAGATAAATACAACACTTTGATAGTTAAATGAAGCTTCTATGCCTATTTATTCAGTAGCTATCGCTATTAATATAACAAGGCAAACATGCAGTCATCCTCCAACAAGCAGCAAGAACTCCGAAGTCAGATTTAAAAGCACACTAATTACTCCTACTGAGCACTGCTTAGCAGGATCCATTAAAAGGAGTCATAATCATACAATCTTCTATAAAACCTGCAAGAAAAATTCAAGATACATCAAAATAAAACAATTATGTGGTTTTTAGCAAAGGCTAAGATACACGGTCACACCACAAGATCTAATTCGAAACAAGGCCCCTAGTGTGGAGGCCATTTCCTCAGAACTACTGCAGTCTCTGGGAGAGCAGTAACAAAACTATTTCACCTGGTGCATAAGATGTATGAGACAGGAAAAATACCCCCAGTCTTTAAGAAAAACGTAATAATCCCCATTCCAAAGAAAGCAGGTGCAGGCAGGTGTGAAAATAACAGAATCATTAGTTTAATAAGTCATGGCTGCAGAATACTCACACGAATTATTTACAGAAGAATGGAAAAACTGGTAGAAGTCAACCACTGCAAAGATCAGTTGGGATTCAGGAGAAATGTAGGAAAATGTGAGGCAATACTCGTTCTACAGCTTATCTTAGAAGATAGATTAAGGAAAGCCAAACCTACATTTCTAGCTTTTGTAGATTTGGAGAAAGCTTTTGTCAATGTTGATTGCAATCCACTCTTTAAAATTTTGAAGCAAACAGGAGTAAAATATAGGGAACAACTACTTATACAAAAATCAGAAAGTATTTATCAAAGTTGAAGGCCATGAAAGGGATGCAGTGGTTGGGAAGGGAGTAAGACAGGGTTGTAGCTTTTCTCCAATGTTATTAAATTTGTACATTGAGCAAGCTATGTAGGAAAGCAAGGAGAAATTTGAAGAGGGAAGTTCAGCATGAAGAAATAAAAACAATGTGTTTTGCCAATGACATTGTAATTCTGTCAGAGAGAGCTAAGAACCTGGAAGAGCAGTTGAATGGGATGGACAGTGTGTTGAAGGGTGCATACAAGTTGAACATTAATAAGAGCAGTTGAACGGGATGGACAATGTGTTGAAAGGTGCATACAAGATGAACATTAACAAAAGCAAAACAAGGGTAATGAAGTGCAGTCTAAGAAAATCAGGTGATGCTGAAGGAATTTAATTAGGCAACGAAACAATAAAGGTGGTAGATGAGTTTTGTTACTTGGGCAGTAAAATAATGTATGACGGTCAGACTACAGAGGACATAAAATACGGAATGTCAATGGTAAGAAAAGCGTTTTTGAAAAGGGAAATTTGTTAACATCAAATATTAATCCAAGCATAAGGAAGTCCTTTCTGAAGGCATTTGTGTGCAGTGTTGCCTTGTATGGGAGTGAAACATGGATGATAAACAGTGCAGACAGGAAGAGGATAGAGGCTTTTGAAACGTGGTGCCACTGGAGAATGTTGAAGATTAGGTGGTTGGATTGCATAACCAATGACAAGGTACTAAACAGAATTGGGGAGACTAAATGAAGGGATTAATTGGTAGGGCACATTCTTTGACATTAATGAACTGTGAATTTAGCTTTGGAGGAAAATGAGTGTGGTAAAAGTCGCAGAGAAAGACCGAGAGATGAATACAGTAAGCAGATTCAAATGGATGTTCTTATGAGGAGATAAGGAGTCTTGCTCAGGATAGAGTAAGGTGGAGAGCTACATCAAACTAGTCCCAGGACTGAAGACAACAACAACAACAACATTCAGTTTAGTGTAAAATTTAATACATCTTGGCATAGGCTTTTCTTTGATGATGCAACATTTTTAGACTTATGTGTAATTGTGAGATATAACAGTTGGTGTGCAGATTCAGTCATTGTTGTTCAGGTTACAAAGTAATTTCAGTCAATATGTCAGAGAAAAGAGATATTGAATTAAATTCAGATCAATCTACCTCATCAGATAATGAAGTTAGTTTTGGAAAACCATCATCTGGTAAGAGATATGAAAATGAAAATTGCCTCTTAGCATACGAGAGTAGACCAGACAATAACAAACCGCTCAGGGGAGACAATACCCCATTTTTAACATAATTGTGGATTCACCAATTTCATTGCCTTTCGAGTCATCATGGTGTTTTCCCTGCAGCCGGAGGCTCAAGTGTCACAAGTTGCCATAAGCAATACATGAAACTGAATAAGTACCAATGTGGGTAGTATGATCATGTGAGGTATACATCTAATATAGAAAAATTATTTCCGGAAATGGAGAACACACATTACAGCAAATATTCAAAAACAAATATGAGCAGACATGCAAACAGCATTTAAAGAAAACAATGAGTGCATGCGAGCAAATGTGCAAGAGGAGATGCAGGCAGTGGAAGCATCATGTTAGCAAATATGGAGGCAAGCCTGGAAGCAAAACTAAAAACACAGACAGTAAACTTGCAAGCACAATTGGAGAAAATGGCAACCAATGAATCTCTTGCTAGCATGCAAACAAGTCTAAGGAATGATCTAAAAAGAGGGTAGCACGTACTAAACACCAAGTTTGAGCACATAAATTTAGGACAAGGAAAAAGATTACAGACCACTTTCTGACCAAGAAGTAATTTCATGTGATGTAAATAGTACCTCCAACACTTCACTTCCCAGTGTACAATCAGAAGCTGACAAAACATTTGTCACCACAGAAAATTTTAGCGATTCTATCAACCATCAGGTTCTATCTTACAAATAACAGAATGCAATAGGCCTATACAAAATTACGAACAAGCAGATGTGGTCACACCATTACCTGCGCCAGTAGTATGCTCTCTAGATGTAAACACAAGAGCACAGTTGAAAACCAACACTTCTGATGATGTCTCATTTTTGCTTATGACAAATAACACCCTTTCCCAAATATACAAGCAGTATAAAGGAGAAGTTCGGAAAAATGTATCCCGATACAGGCAAAAATAAATATTTAGATGTCAATCTGCCCTCCCAAGTAATGGAAATAAGACAACTTCATCCAGTAACAAGTGTAAGAAAATACCTTTATGACGCGGGGGCAGGTAATTCTCTCTGTGTATTGTTACCCACAATGACTTTGCAAAACCTACATGTAAAAATTTCACAAGAACATTGCCCAATTCAAAGATGTTTCCACCAAAAGAGCACAACATAGCTCAAGATCATTTTTGTGATTAATATTTCACTTAACATCTTGAGTAAAGATCTAAAGCAAAACAATTTCCTTTGCAGTTGTATAAATGAGGCTACACATGCAACCAGGTTGCAGTTTTGTGATTTGTGCGGTGGAAAACAAAGGCCACAACATCAACGGTCACAAGTATTTGACAGTGGTGGAAAAGAAAGTCTCTTGTCACCTGGTCTTATTGAATACTGTGGACAATTCATTTAACACTCATATTTGATGCACCAACCAGTTTAGACAACAAAACCAGTAAATGTATCAAAACAGGACATGACACACCAATTTTTGCATCTGTTCATTTGTTTCATCACACAAATGTCTTGACTGAAATAATGTTGAACTTCTTTGGTTTCTACAAATGTCTGCCTAGGTGCGTTTGGATGTGGATATGTGTGAGTGTGTGCGTATTTGTTTGCCTTCCTTCTTGTCCCCTAAGGTAAGTCCTTCCACTCCTGGGATTGGAATGGCTCCTTTTCCACTTTCTTAAAACCCGTATACTTCCATTTCTCCTCTCCTTCGTTCCTCTTTTTCCCGAAGAAGCCACCACTGGTGGCGAAAGCTCGAATGTTTGTGTGATTTTGTGTGTGTTTGGTGTTTCTGTCGATGAGCCTGTACTTTAGGTAAGTCAAAAATCTTTATTTTATACCTATTTTTCCACCTGGAAAGTCTCCTTCTATATATATATATATGATACGAATATTAAGACAAAAAATTCCTAGCAGGAAAAATTAAATATAAACAATAGACGAAGATTACTCACCAGGCGAAGGAGCACAGGTGTAACAGCATCACAAATAAATAAATGAATACACACACACAAACAAACACAAGCTTGTGCAAAGCTTGCGTTTGTTTGTGTGTGTGTATTCATTTATTTATTTGTGATGCTGTTACACCTGTGCTCCTTCGCCTGGTGAGTAATCTTCGTCTATTTTATATATATAAGCTACAAATGTCTGCCTAGGTGTGTTTGGATGTGGATATGTGTGAGTGTGTGTGTATTTGTTTACCTTCCTTTTTGTCCCCTAAGGTAAGTCCTTCCACTCCTGGGATTGGAATGGCTCCTTTTCTACTTCCTTAAAACCCGTATCCTTCCCTTTCTCCTCTCCTTCCTCCCTCTTTTTCCCGAAGTAGCCACCACTGGTGGCGAAAGCTCGAATGGTTGTGTGTTTTTGTGTGTGTTTGGTGTTTCTATCGATAAGCCTGTACTTTAGGTAAGTCAAAAATCTTTATTTTATACTATATATATATATATATATATATATATATATATATATAGGGGGAAAAATGGAGGGTAAACAAATGCACACACACCCATACATTCACACAAGGTAAGTCTTTCCTCTCCCGGGATTGGAATGGCTCCTTACCCCCTTCCTTAAAACCCTCATCAATTCCTTTTCCCTCTCCTTCCCTTCTGCCTGATGAAGCAGCTAGGCTGCGAAAGCTAGCGTTTGTGTGTGTGTGTGTGTGTGTGTGTGTGTGTGTGTGATTCATTTATTTATTTATTTGTGATGCTGTTACACCTGTGCTCCTTCGCCTGGTGAGTAATCTTCATCTATTTTTTATATTTAATTTTTCCTGCTAGGAATTTTTTGTCTTAATATTCGTATCAATGAATGTTTGTCTGTATGGCCTCTATTTGCTCATAAACCATTCATTCGATTCCAATGAAACTTTGGTGAACTGTTCACCGTACGCCCGTGAAGGTTCCTGACCCAAAAACAAAAGAGCAAGACGCATAGCTCAGGTGATATGCTGTCATAAATAATGAAAAGCCACCGTGTGAGAATACCCAGGTTTTTTGCATCAATTATTGGAAAATGGGAGAAGTTAAAGACCTGCAACAAAGTTTTCATGTAATTTTGAACGTTTATGAAGTGTTTTGTAACAGACCCCCCCTCCCTCCCCAAAAAAATTATGAAATGAAAAGATGTCTAACACTCACAGTAGATGGCGTAAAACTGTCGCATCAGGCATGACCTTTTACCAAATAATTTGTTTTCAAACAGTGAACTCCACCAACATGCTACAAATGTAAAATTCTGAATGTTTCAAGCACCTGAAGATGGGCACAAGCCCAAAACCGGTTGTGTCATAAATAAATAATATGATTTTCTATGTGACTGGTAGTGGTTTTTATTCTGAACCCTGCATTAGGAACACATCCATCATGGATAAAGCACACTATATAAATATGAATTTTATGTCATTTGTATTTTGATTACATAATAAATATAAGATGTTAAAAAAAAAAAGGATTAGGACAAGTAGTAACTCCACGCCAGAATAAATAAATAAGTATCCGGGCAATGCTGGGTTTTCAGCTGGTTTCTTATAATTAATACTAGGACTGAAGAGCTACAGTACCAAACTTGAGGGCTGTATTATTTTCATAGGCATAGTTATGATATATTTTTTTTTAATGTGAATTTTAAACTGCAGTGTGAAAAAAGTGTATTTTTCAACATATTTCATAAACAATCTAACCCCACAATCCAGTGAAATGTGTGTGGTGGAGGTACTCGGAACCACTACTAGCTACTTGCTATCCTGTTCCACTCCTATAGAGAATGAGGGAAAAATGAATGCTTGTATGCATTTGTACAAAAGCAAGTTAACTGAAAATAGAAAATAATGAAAATTCCAGGAAGGATTCAACAATATTTTGGATAGGACAGGCAGCTACTCACCACAGAGACATCTCAATGATTCACATAGAGGCACACATAAAAGACACACACACACACACACACACACACACACACACACACACACACACACACACACACATATACACACACAACTGCTGTCTCCAGCCACAGTGGCTAGACTGCAGGACAGTCCGATGTGTGAGCAACCAGACACACAACTGCTGTCTCCAGCCACAGTGGCTAGACTGCAGGACAGTCCGATGTGTGAGCAACCAGTAGTGGGAGTGGGGAGGCAGCATTGTGAGGGGAGCAGGCAAGCAAGGTGGAGATGGGACAGAGAGAGAGAGAGAGAGAGAGAGAGAGAGACTGCAGTGTAGAATGGAAGATGTCCGTAAGGCTCAAGTGTTGGCAAGGAAGGAGAGGGGAGTGTGGCAGGAGCAGGAACTATCAAAGGTTTAGGACTAGGGGATTGTGGGAGCTTAGTACAGGGCCGGCGCAAGGCACGTGCGAAACATGCGGCCGCACAAGATGGCACTTTCCGAGGGGCGGCAAATCTGCCACCCATCCTTATTTTTTATTTTTTAGGACAAACTCAACATTCGTGCCCAAGATGGTTCGAAACCGAACTCCGGAGGGAGCGGCTTTGTGAACAGTGGCACGGCACCTATACTACCTGCCGGCCCCTCCTGTTGGACAACGGGAGGGAGGAGGACTAATTTCTTGGTCGCCACTGTGGCAGCACCGACATGTTTCCGCCGGAGGAAGAGAGAGGGGGAAGCAGTCTGGACTCTGGCGTACACGCCAGGATTCTTATGAGTGGAGCGCTGCCACCCTGTTACGCGCCGTGCGTTTACTCACAACTAATTTTGCTGAAAACAAAATCTAATTTGCAAATTCAAATGCAATATTTGATACTGCAGTTACATGTTAAGTCTAAGGCAATTTTGCTAAGCCCTTCAATGACAGTTTCCGAGTGTTTTATTCTTCCCGTATTATGGAAAAAAAAAGGTTGAACATTACTACAGTCAAACATGTCAAACACCTCCAATGGCTAGAAGTATTCCGAATGGCTAAATACGCTGCGAGTAATTACAAGGGATAAAGATATTGCTAGTAAGCCTCATATAAGTTGCGTTTCGACGTAATTTTGAAAAGTGTTGCTATCCGTTTCTGAGGGCTAGTCTGACATTTTGGTTTTTGAGTCATGAGCAAAGAAGTTCTTTTCTTCAGGATAAGAGGACAAAAGGGGAGGAGAAAGGGAAGGATATGGGTTTTAAGAAAGTGGAAAAGGAGTCATTCCAATCCCAGGAGAGGAAGGACTTACCTTAGGGGAAGAAAAGGAAGGTAAACAAATACACACACACTCACACATATCCAAACACAAACACACCTAGACAGACATTTGTAAAAAGCAGAGAAGTTGGACAGAGATACCACTTGAGGCAGAGGCTCTGTCCACAGAACCGAGGCAAAGATGCTAAAGATGGTGGGCGGGAATTTGAATTTAGCGGAGGTTGAGACCAGGTGGGCAACGGGAGGAGAGAATTCTTTGTTTTTTTTTTTTTTTTTTTACAAATGTCTGTCTAGGCGTGTTTGTGTTTGGATATGTGTGAGTGTGGTGTAATTGTTTACCTTCCTTTTTTTTCCCTAAGGTAAGTCCTTCCACTCCTGGGATTGGAATGACTCCTTTTCCACTTCCTTAAAACCCATATTCTTCCCTTTCTCCTCCCCTTTTTTCCTCTTATCCTGAAGAAGCGACCAATGGTTACGAAAGCTTGTATATGTGTTTGTGTGTGATTTTATTTGTGTCTATCGATGAGCCAATCCTTTGGGTAAGTCATCCGTTTTCTATTTTTTATATTTGTTTAAACTACTGGTTGCTTTGATTCTGATGAAAACCTGAGAAAGTATGGACTTTTAGCAACAATGCCCTCTCTTCCACACAAAACTGTTAATTTTCACGCCTTGGAAAACGAAAATCCATAGACAGAACATTGCTTCTGAGGGTTTCCTTGCTAGCTCTGAAGGTCATTTCTGTTTTACAAATTTTGTGCAGTTTTCGCAAAGTTCGTATTTCTTTCTATTGTTCGTAATACCATAGAAATTGCTGCCTGATTATACATTTATCCATATAATCGGTCACATACTTATTGTGAGCTTCTTGCGTCTTCTTCTTGGGCGCTAGTTTAACCGTAGCCTCGCTGTACCTCGTCACGTGACCTAGTTCCTGGCACTGCCACGACACCACTTCGCCTTTGCAGACGATAGGTGTTGTTGCATTCTGTACAATGAAAACTACAGAATTCGTTTTGGTAGATGGCCAAGGGAGTCAAGATTTGTCAGAAGCACTTTCAAATTGCATTTCGTAAGAACAGAAGAATCGGTGTGTCCGAATTTCTTGCAACTTGGGGTGTAATTGGTAAGTGCTTTTCATATAACGTACAATTAGTATTGCACATGCATGTTACTCGTAAGTTAGAATTTTTCTCCTTCCAGACTGCAGAATACAAAAATTTATTTTTCTTATGACCTGTTACTTCAAAAATTAGTAAGTTGGCAAATAAGCACGCATCGGCTCAATAGCTACAAGGAAAATAAAGCACAGAAAAGTGATGTGATATGGCGATGACTAATATGTTGCCCCTTATTCCATAATCAGAAACGGAAGAACTGACACCTGGAAATTACGACAGATGTCGAGTGTCAGTTCTTTCAAATGTTTGTACAGCTTATGGGACTTAACTACGGGGTCATCGGTACCTAAACCTACAAACTACTTATGAACTAGCCTATACTAACGACAGCACAAACATCCATGCCCGAGGGGGGATTCGAACCCCCAACCGCAGCAGCCATCCCGTGACCGACACGCCTCAGACCGCTCGGCCACTGTGGCCTGCTGTCAGTTCTTTGAAATGAACAACCACAGTTCAGTGAGTTAATATATTTCGACTAGCATTAGTACCCGTTGATGCCCGGATGTGTATTTATTGCATTATATGTTACTCCATCTCCTTACTCTTCCTCCCTCCATTGTCTTCTGCCCCACTGTTTGACCATTTCACCTGCATCTGTAGTGAAATGCGGTCTGAAATGCATTTTCACATGGCTCACTTCTCATGACTTCAGCTCCTGAACAGTAATATAAGACTTCACACACATTTGAACAGTTTTGTACATTCACAAGGCTTACTAAAATTAGCTAGATTTCTTCAATCAGATTTGATTCCATTTTTGAGCAGGTGCCCAGCGACTGTTTTGTACAAATCTGAAGAAAATGTCACCAATCAGTCGTAATTTTTGTTTTTATTTTCCAGATCTACATAGATTTAGGGCACAGTGTGGCTCTTCTCAATGCTTTGAGTTATGTTTACATGTATACCGTCATGCTGAATGTAACTGTAAACATGACAGTTAGATGCAAGCACATATTAAAAACTTTAAGACTGACCACTCATTTGTCGAAACCTAGGTAGATCAGAAAAGTAAAAACAAAAATTGCGATCGATTGCTGGTATTTCCTACAGAGTTGTTTAAATAAAATTCCACAAAAGTTTTGTAAAAGAAACTGGGGAGGGGGGGGGGGGCAGCAATTTAGCAGCTCGCACGGGGTGGCATTTGGGCTTGCGCCGGCCCTGGCTTAGTATATATTATAGGGAGAGTTCCCACCTGCGCAATTCAGGAAAGCTGGTATTTGTTGGGAGGATCCATATGGCACGGGCTGTGTGGCAGTCATTAAAGTGAGCCACATCATGAGCTCTGCAAAAGGATGGTCCACCTGTCTACTGGCCACAGTTTGACGATGGTCATTCATGTGGACAGACATCTTGTTACTGGTCATGCCCACATAGAAGGCTGCACAATTGTTGCGGTTCAGTTTGTAGATCACATAACTGCTTTAACATGTTGCCCTGCCTTTTATGAGATAGGAAATGCCTGTGATGGGATAGGAGTAGGTAGTGGTGGTGGGATGATGGATAGGACAGGTGTTGCAATTACATCTATTGCAGGGATATGAGCCATGGGGCAAGGGGTTGGGAGCAGGGATGGAATAGGGAAAGACAAGGATATTACGTAGGTTTGGTGGGCTTATTTTATGTGTGCCTTTCTGTGAATCATTGAAACATCTCTTCAGCAAGTAGTAACTTATCCCTTCGAAAGTATTGTTGAAAATAAAAATATTTATTTAAAATTTTTCATGATAATATTAATGTTTATACCAGACAGGAGAATGGAAAAGCTGGTAGAAGCTGACCTTGGGGAAGATCAGTTTGGATTCAGGAGGAACGTAGGAACCCGGGAGGCAATACTCACTTTACGTCTTATCTTAGAAGATAGATTAAGGAAAGGTAAACCTACATTTTTAGCTTTTGTAGATTTGGAGAAAGCATTTGACAATGTTGACTGGAATACACTCTTTCAAATTCTGAAGTCAACAGGGGCAAAATATAGGGAAAGGAGAGGTATTTACAACTTGTACAAAAGCCAGACCGCAGTTATTAGACTCGAAGGGCATGAAAGGGAAGTATCAGTTGGGAAGGGAGTAAGACAGGGTTGTAGCCTTTCTCCGATGTTATTCAATTTGTACATCGAGCAAGCGGTGAAGGAAAGCAAGGAAAAATTTGGAATAGGGATTAAAGTTCAGGGGGAAGAAATAAAAACATTGCGTTTTGCTGATGACATTGTAATTCTATCAGAGACAGCAAAGGACCTGGAAGAGCAGTTGAATGGAATGGACAGTGTGTTGAAGAGAGTGTATAAAATGAACATTAACAAGAGCAAAACAAAAGTAATGGAATGCGGTCTTAGAAAATCAGGCGATGCTGAAGGAATTAGATTAGGTAACGAAACAATGAAGGTGGTAGATGAGTTTTGTTACTTGGGTAGTAAAATAACATGCGATGGTCGTAGTACAGAGGATACAAAATGCAGAATGGCAATGGGAAGAAAAACATTTTTGAAAAAGAGAAATTTGCTAACATCGAATATTAATTTAAGTGTAAGGAAGTCTTTTCTGAAGGCATTTGTGTGGAGTGTTGCCTTGTATGGGAGTGAAACATGGACAATAAGCAGTGTGGACAGGAAGAGAATAGAGGCTTTTGAAATGTGGTGCTACAGAAGAATGCTGAAGATTAGGTGGGTAGATCGCATGACTAATGAAGAGGTACTGAACAGAATTGGTGAGAAAAGGAATTTTTGGCATACCCTGACTAAAAGAAGGGATCGCTTGGTAGGACACATTCTTAGACATCGGGGAATCATAAATTTAGCATTGGAGGGAAGTGTGTGGGGTAAAAATCGCAGAGGGAGACCAAGAGACGCGTATAGTAAGCAGATTCAAGTGGATGTGTGTTGCCGTTCTTATGAGGAGATGAAAAGGCTTCCTCAGGATAGAGTAGGGTGGAGAGCTGCATCAAACCAGTCTCCGGACTGAAGACCATAACAACAACAACCAGAAATTTTACAAGTTTTTGCATATCAGTGCTACAGCTTCAATATTAACCAATTTCATGTCGCCAGTATCACACATGAATTAGGCAACAGCCATAATATCTATTGTGTTGTGGTGAATTATTTCCTCATTTAAAAAATAATAATAATAATAATAAATAAATAAATCACATCTTTGTTAGTGTTCTTGGTCTAAATAAGGCTAGTAGTTAGTATCTTGAGGGAAAAAATACACTCAGATAAGTCATTCCTTGATTGTTATTTTTAATTCCCAAAAGTGGATTTTCTAAATTTTCAATACCATACTTTGCAAGTCATTTTTGACTCTTTTTTTTTTTTTAATTTAGGGTATCTTGTATAATAAACAATGTTGTAGAGGAGACTATTCTAAAACCAAACTTGTCAGTTGCAGAGATATATAACTTAAAAACCCGATGCAGAGAGATTCAAATTATGTTACTAATCTCCTAATTGAAAACCTGTCAAGCACTTACAAATAAAAGTGGGTGTCATTCAGTAACGGTGTAAGGGAAAATATTTTAAACCTGTTTTTAACTTAACAAGACCCCCCCCTCTCCTTCATTATTTTTTGTTTTTGACATACATTTATGGATAAAAGCTTCATCTACACTTTCTATGATGCTTTTATCCATAAGTGGACGTCAAAAACAAAAGAATAAGGAAGGAGGGAGTGGTGTAGTTCCATTCTCTTCCTCTCTCTGTCTTTTCCTTCACTTCCCTCCACTTCCATCCATGAAAAATTACATCTGTCCACCAATTTTCCTGGTGGTCAATCAAATAGTGTCAATTTCTGTTGTGAGATACCCTCAGTCATTCACAATACAGTGGCTTGTAGAGTACACAAAACTTCTTCATGAAAACATATCTACATGTGCCACCTTTAACGGTGATGAATAAAAGAGTATCACATTCTTTTGGAAGTAATCTTATGCCATGCACAATATGGTGTATAAAATTCTATAAATTACTAGGCGAAAAAGCACCAATTTGTTGATAGACACACATAAATAAATAAAACGCACACACACAAATGCTGAGCTTTCACAACCCTAGGTTGCTTCGTCAGAAAAGAGGAAGGAAGGAGAGGGAAAAAAGTAAAAGATGCGGGTTTTAAGGGAGTGGGTGAGGAGTCATTCCAATCCCGTGAGCAGATGGAATAAAGGCCAGAAACAGAAACACACACACACACACACATGTGCATGCTTGCGTGAACACAAAACCAAGGCAGACATATGTAAAATTGATTCATGGTGCCCTCAAATATTTCATTTCTGTTGTGAACAAAAACCAAAAAAATATGCAGATGCATAATTTTAATCATGATCGCAATGAGGCCATAGAAAAATCACATAAAAAACTGCTCCTGTTTTTCCCTAATTTCTCGAGCAGCTTTTCTAATTTCTCTTTCACACAAACCTTGTCCTGACAATTACAAACAAAACAAGAAAGTATAAAAAACAACCAACTTGGTCAATTGTTTTCCAGTGATGATCCTTCATGCATGTGGCAACTGTATTTTCTTTTATTTTGTGGAAATTTTAATGAAACACACACTAAAGATGAGAGAGAAAAAAAAACTCTTGCTTAAACAAGCAATTATATTCCTTGAGAAATGCTGACTACAACATAGTCATCACAACAGTTTCTCACTGATGGAATTGTTATAAATTATACCCAGCAAGAAATACTTTGATTTTGAGCATGAAAATAAATAATTCAAATAACTATCACCATTAACCTTCCTATGTGGTGCTGCTACACACCACTGGAAAGTGAACAGAGTTATTGTGTTCAAATTTAAGTGTGAAATGACCACATTTCTATTTATGTTTGCAATATGAAGGACTGCTCTAACAGCATATAAAAAACTTGTACAACAGACAATGTTGATGATTGCCTAAGGCATGCATTACATACCAGTTCTAAATAAATACCAACTTCTGTGCATAGAAGAGTTTGGTTTCAGGTCTAAGAATGGAACAGACACTTCTACATTTGTCATTTGAACAAATTTTATAGGCCATGGGTAAAGGAGTAAATGTAACAAGTGTCTTCCTCGACCTCAGTGAAGTATTTAACACAGTTGATCATAGGAGAGAGCCTACCTAGTATAGATAAAAATAACAGAGATCTCTCAAATTTCAAATGGTCAGAATAAATATACACATAGCGAAACATTTTAAGTACTGGTACTCAAATATTTGAGTGTGGTTGATTAGTTAGAGAGGTGAAGGAAGCAATCAGCAGGGTCATTAACTCCTCAAACTAAATGGCTCATTCCAGAAGTAAAAAATTCAGTCAAGGACATGTTCTGGCTTCAACAGAAAAATCTGCTAGTAAAAGTGGGAAGCTAAAAAGGTACGGTAATTAGGATCAGCTGAAGCATCAAGAAAAAAACCACCATAAAATTGGGAATTCGGTAGTCCCCATTCCCACAGTTCTACATGTACGCATAAACGCTCAATCTCTGATTCATTTGTTACAATCCTGTACTGCTTAACAAAGGATGACATCTCTAGAACAAAAGCCTAAATGCAGAAGAAAAAGTAACTGTATAAAAGTGAATAAATGAAAATAAGGGTGACAGATGGCCAGGGGATATGGCTGTACCCTACACCTAGTGTATGCTGAAAAGAGCCCCAAACACAACCACCCTGCCCCTGCTTCAGAGGGAAAATCTTACAACTGAAAATAAAAACTGTCTTCACAGATATAACCAAGCATATTTGAACAGGGGAGTATTGTACCTCTGACAAATGTGTTATGCCCAATACTGCATCTCATTTACATTACTTATCATTTAACATTAACATTCACACAAAGAGCAACATAGTTATTTCCTGATGACAGCAATATAAAATTAATCAATAGGGCACCTGAAACTGGGAATAAAAGCTTGCAAGGGTTTCCAATGGCTTGTAACAGGAAAGCAAACAATGAGACAACTAGTAACATAAATGACTAATAACATGAACTAATGTATTGAAATAATAGGTCTAAACCTAACAGTCTGTAGACTTAACATTACATGATGAGACCACAGAGTGTATAGCTAACACAAAAATTTTGAGATATTTATTTTGGTGAGCAAGAAATGCGGAATGAACCACAGCATGTAATAGCATATGGTAAATAACAGTATACTTTGCACAGATATATAATGTCATGAGTTACAGACATATCCTGGTACACAAATGCTCATAATATGCTACATATTTCAAACTGCAAGAACAAGCCATCAGAATAATAAGCAAGAGACCACAAAAGGGACCACTCCATTGAGATAGAGTAATTCAAAAGAATAAAGTAGCATATTCTGACAATTCCAAATGAAGAGATCTTTCAAATTACATTTTTATATAGATATTAGTGAGTAACAATATTGTACAGATCAACATAGGATCACATAACCGTTTGTCGCTGAATAGAAAAAGATGAAGACTCAAAGGAGACAAGTTATATAATAAACCACCGGAAAAAAAATAATAATAGAATAAAATAAAACTGCTTAAGAGTAGGCCTACCGCTGGTGTATAATTTTTAATCAATGAGTTAAGCCCTGGAGCAATACAAATTTTATTTT
This sequence comes from Locusta migratoria, assembly GCA_026315105.1. Lineage (NCBI taxonomy): Eukaryota > Metazoa > Arthropoda > Insecta > Orthoptera > Acrididae > Locusta > Locusta migratoria. The sequence goes on along the minus strand of CM048745.1, from coordinate 270,482,642 downwards.
TACAAACAAATAATCTTGTTGATTGATGTCAGAATCACAACTGTTCTACATGTCTAGTTTTTAAATTATTCTGTGAAATCTTAAAACTAAGATGATTCCTTGGGGAAGTCTTATGATTCATTTACTTTGCTTAAATCAGGTCCTTTATGCCCCCCCCCCCCTCCTTTGTTTTCTTACCTTATGTAATTCTGTAATAAACAGTGAAGGGCACCGTATATCTATAGTGAAAATCTTATGAATATTGTACTTTTTCCACTTTAGTTTCTTTAAATTTGTCATAGGACCTAAATAATTCTGGCAATACCAAAGGGCCAGATACCATGATGGTGGTGTTGTGGTTCCCATCTGTTGCCCATGACGTAATGGACGGGGAGGTGAGCAATTCAACATGAAAAATTCGGAAATTTAATGCATTCCAAAACAGATAATACTCATTAAACAGCGCTTTGCATTGCGGAATAATATTCTGTCATGCAATTGCCATTATAAACAATCGAAATAACAGGTGAATTACTGCTTCAAGGCATTGCACTCTGGTAGGTGGATGTGTGAACGTAAATTGATCACTTGCTGTTGTTAAAAGTAATGACATTTTCATAACAAACGAAGAATTGCCAATGTTTCGAGTCATTCAATACAATATGATACGTCAGAATTCAAAGGGTAGTATCCCGTAGTTCAGTTGACTCATAATTATAATACCGGTATAGAGGTATCTATACAAATAAATCAGTCTACGGATAAATGACTAGATAAGATATAATGGTGAAAAAATAGTAATGCAGTGTGATAACGCAACATGTTAAATCCCCCAACAGGATACATAGATTGTTCTCCACCAATGAAGATAAATGTCAGTCAGTACCGGGAATGCAACATAGCATGCATGGTTCATGCTCTCACTTCCTAATTCCATACATTAGTACCGGTACCGTATTTACTTATTCTTTAAACATTCGACAGACCAAATATACTGAAAGACATCGTATCAAATAAACCGGACCAACATGGGCGTGGAACAAAAGTCGGATACCGTGTTGTGTATAGTGAATTAAATATGGTACGAATGCAGTGTAGTTGTAATACAGCATAAAATTTCAAATGCACATTGTAGTTTTGAATTACAAAAACGTGTTATTTCATGGTACCATACCTGCCAACTTTTGAAAAGGACTTTCAGTAAAACTCACGTGCCGCAAAAAATCTGGGAAATAATTTTCACATAGTCCGGCTTGGCAAAAAAAAAAAAAAAAAAAAAAAAAAAATATTTCAGGGTTACAAAATACAATAATGTAATCGTATCTACATACGTCATAGGCCATTGTTCAAGCGGACATAACAATCAAGAAGAAATCCACCTTAAATAGCAGTAGGCACGGTGAATATTGGTTTAGAGCATACAAAACCGGACTTCCTTGATAAATGAAGCACACGTGATATAGCTGAAAAAGGTTTTACACAATAAAACTTCTTTAAAATAATAACACACACTGCAAATGATATGCTAGTTCGACTATAGCCTAATTTTCTCTCTTGCATAAAAGGAAAACTTTACCAAGAAAAAAGGAATGGAAGAAAACTGCGCATCTTCAATTTTGTCTCACCTTGAGTGCAAACGCAATTATTTAGTCACAGTAGGTACGTAAAGAAGTACTTCCTCATTGATGGAAAGAAATGGTATTTATCAGTATCCTGGAAATCGATAAGTATGTCCTAGGTCTGAATGCCAATAACTGACTCATCAGCACTTCTTTGAATTTGCAGAGCAGAGCCTGTCGACACCTGAGATTCACACAAAACTTGAACTGTTATCCCGCCTTTAAATTCAATTCCAATGGCGTCACCACAGAACACGGAGTCACCAACATCAGAGTTAAAAGTACCGATCAGATCAGTGAATAGACGTATCTTCAACCCACACAACCAATAGATTGAACATATGTGGTGTGATTATCGAACTTTAACGTTTCAATTTTTTGTGCAAGTCGTAAAATAACACCGACCATCCGTAAAACCGTAAAATTATGCAATTTCCGTAAATTTTACGGGTAAACCGTAAAAGTTGGCAGGTATGCTGGTACTCACCCTTTTCAAAATACTGTACTGTCGATGCTTTATAGATCTAATATAAGACCAGCATCATCTTCTTACCATTTCACAACCTCACTCTGCTACTTGGTACTTACGCAACGAACAAGCACTGTCGACCTTTCAGGTTTAGGGGATTCCCCGACCTCCATTTATCGATGCTCACATAGACGATTACGACCTCAGGTACAAATCAAAATCACGCATGCCTAATTCGTCGACCCAAAAAGGTGAAGAACAGGTTTGGGTTACGGTGGAATATTGACAAAGCATTGGAAGTTGACGAATGCCATGAATGAGAGATAAACATTATAACTCACTGCAAAAAGTCAACTAAATTTGAAAAACCTGTTCCAGTACCAATTTAAGGGTAATGTACACAGTGGCGTACTGCTACGGCCCCCCAGATTTTTACTTTATTTTTACCGTCATTGGCCTTTAGTTCTGTAGAGGCCAGCAGATCTGGAAGTGTGGTGTGTGTGGTTTTTTTTTTTTTTTTTTTTTTTTTTTTTTTTTTTTTTTTTTTAGCGCACGGGGAAGGGGCACATTTAATTTGCCGGCCTACTGCAGTCTTTGTCCGCCACTGAATGTACAAGCCAGCGACCGGTTTTTTATGTGCATTGTCAACATATATACCTTTTTTTTATCGAAATTAAATGAAAAAGGAATGAGAAAGCGGATATCGATACGCCTATTTCACCCAATAATTTTTTTATCAGGTACAGTAAAGCAGTAAACAATCCGAAAATCGGTTTGAACATCACAATGCTGGTCCTGCTTGGAGGTGTTTGCCGTTGGCTACCCTCGACCTTCCAATAGGAAACGTTAAATACAGCACTTTTCCCCGCATTAGTCCCGCCCATTCCCCCCCCCCCCCCCCCCACTAGACCTACCCGCTTCCCCACCACCGTATCTCCCCACCAAAAAGATGCTTCAGAATTGTTTTGTTTTCGTATAGTGCGCGTGTTTCTATTGCTTCGAGGATTATCGTTAATTCGCTACGTTTGCTTTTCTGCATTAGGAGTGTTGTGCTATTGTACGTGAATATGAGTTCTTTTAAATGTGAATTTTGTGGACGTGAATTCAATTATCGTAAATCTCTGAGGAAGCATATATCGAAAATGCATCCGCAGCAGCTAAGCGAAATTGTGCCGCCAGCTCAAAATAATGAACCTTTATGTAGGCCTACATATGAATGTTACTTGTGCGACAAGAACTTTCATAGTAAAGGCAATTTAAAACGCCACAAACAAAACATCCACGGTGAAATTAAAGCTAAAACTTTTAAGTGCACATTGTGTGTATTTGAAGCAGATTCAAATAAATGTTTGCTGGAGCATTTCCAATCTGCTCATGAAATCCAAGCGAAATCGGAAAATTTGGAGTTTGGAAGCGAAGAAGAATTTTTTAAGTGGAAAGAGGGAATGGAGCGTGTTACGTTGTCGAAATTCATTAAAAACCGTGGGACCAAGCGCGTTGATGATACCTCCACATGTTACTTCTATTGCCACCGTTCAGGTACGTATGTTTCCAAAGGTCTAGGCATGAGGCACTTAAAACTTTCCGGAAGTAACAAGTTTAACGGAAAATGCCCAGCAGGATTGAAAGTTATTTGTACGGAAGGAAAGTACCGAGTTAATTTTGTGTCTACGCATGTTGGCCACGATCTAGAGCTGAGTCATTTGGGTCTGTCACAACAAGACAGGGACAACATAGCAACATATATTGCTCTAGGAGTTCCGTTTTCTGCGATCCTAGATAAGATTCGGCGAACTGTACGGGACTCGAATTTGGAGAGAGTCCACCTTACAACCATGCAGGATTTGCACAATATTGCAGCTGCATACAACCTTGGTTCCAGATCACTAAGGCATCCGAATGATGCTGTAAGCGTCGATGCCTGGGTCGAAGAAGTTAGACAGAGTGACAATCCGTGTGTTTTGTTTTATAAACCGCAGGAAACTACCAGCGATCTACACCCAGAACTGAAAAGTGAAGATTTTGTATTGATTATAATGAACAGTGCTCAAGCTGAAATGCTAAGAAAATATGGAAGTGATTGTGTTTGCCTTGACGGGACTCATGGTCTCAATGGATATGATTTTGAGGTGACTACATTACTTGTTCTGGATGATGTTAGACAAGGATTTCCGTGTGCATTCCTAGTTTCTAACAGAAGTGACTCTGATGTATTGACAGTATTTTTCAACTATGTAAAATCACAGGTTGGACAAGTTGCTCCGAAAGTATTCATGTCAGATCTGGCAGAATCATATAGTACTGCCTGGAACAAAACTATGGGAGTACCCGAAATGAGGCTTTTCTGTACCTGGCATGTTGCTAGAGCGTGGCAGATTAACATCAGGAGTAAAATTCAAGATGAGGAAAAGAGAAAGGAAGTATATAAACTTCTTAAGGCATTAATGCAGGAAAGAGATGTTTCTGTTTTTCACGAAGCGTTACAAAAAGCTACCCAGAAACTCATTAATGATGGAGCTACTTCACAATTTGGTTATTACTTTAAGAGTTACTACGAAAAAAATGCAAAATGCTGGGCATACTGTCACCGGATGCAAGCTGGTCTGAATACAAACATGCATCTGGAAAGTATGCACAAAGCCCTGAAGTACTTGGATGGTAACACCAAGCAAATAAAAAGACTTGACAAAGGCATCTCTGCAATGATGTCTTTTGTAACAGCAAAACTATTTGATAGACTTACTGTTAGTGTAAAAGGTAAATTGACTAGTAAAATGAGAGATATTTGTCGCAAGCACAAAGATGCCCTTTCAAAAATTAGGGAATTAAGATTGCTAAGGTAGGCAGCAGTTGGGAAGTGCTGTCCTCAAAGTCAAAGGAAGTGTATGTGGTAAAGGAAAACAACATCCACTGCAAATGCAGATTAGTTTGCAGTGACTGTAATGTTTGTATTCACAGATATTGTTGTACTTGCATCGATTACAGTATTAAATTGAATATGTGCAAACATATTCACAATATTTGTCATATGGAGAGGGGGCCAGAAATTCCTCCTTTGAGTGATGAGGAATGTGATGAAATTTTTGATGATAAAAATTTGTGTGTGATGAGTGAGGAAAAAGCTATTTTGAAAGAAATAAGCATAAATGATGATGACTGTAGTGCTCCGGAGGCATTGCCAGAGGAGAAGAAAAGCATTATTGCAATGTTTGCAGATATTGTTGGGGGGATGTCAACAAGTGAAGTGCAACTAGCAAAAAAAATGATTGCTTCGTTGAAAGCAAATATTAGGTAGTGCGGTTCGTGCCCATAATGGTAGTGCCTTAAAAAATCAGGAAAGGTGTCACAAGAGGAAACTTGTACCTCAAAGGAGGCTGTTTTCCACTAAAAAAAAAAAATACAAATCACGGCGTATACATATTATGGTTGGCCCAGATGCTCAAGAAAGCAGAAATATTTTGACAAATATTCTGGATGAAGGTTTGTACCACTAATTTGCAATCATTAGTTGTTATATTCATATACCTGAAATTCTGATGTTATGTATTCCGTTGTGATAATTCCCATGTTAGTTGAGTAGGCCTACCTCTCAACATTCTCTGAGTTTTGATTTTATATATATTTATAGGCCCTGTTAGTGTGAGGCAGCTTGAAAATATTCCTTTGCAATCTCCGCAAGAACTTGAACACAACAGACCAGGTATGAGATAGATGCTTATTGAACGGTATCGACTTTTATTCATGTTTGTTGGTGTGCAATGGTACTTTTTTGTCCCAATGTACTATGTCTAAATTCTAATTAAAGATTTATTTACATGGCCTGTCAGTGTGTGTGGAAGAAAATTTCATACCACTGTGCCAACAGCAGCACCATCATATAAGGTATAAAATTAATTCTCTGTAGTGCACCACACAGTTATTAATTTGTAAAATCATGCACGCCGCATGTTACTTCCTTGTCCTTCTGTACTGTGTGTGGATTCTGATTTAAGTGTTATTTACAGGACCTATCAGTGTGCATGCTGAAGAAAATATCATACCACGGCACACACCAGACAGGTATGAAATTACTTCTGTGTAATGTGCTAAACTGAAATGGGTTCAAAAAAAGACCAAGATACCACTTGTTTTCTTTCATCTGCGACTTCGTCGTATTGTGTTGTGACGTCTCCGTTGTGGGATAATTTTGAGTCTGTGTTAGTAGGTGGTGTGTGTGTGTGTGTGTGTGTGTGTGTGTGTGTGTGTGTGTGTACGAACTAGGCATGTGGTGGAAGTTGAAAGAGGGTCTGTTGTTTTTGCTTGTAATGTCCATGTAGTGTGGTTGCTTCTATTAAAGTTGTTTTCTGTTGTGTTTGTGTTATTACCGGTACATGTTTTAGTAGTGTGATGTTTCTGATTTAGTTGGCCTTTCTATGATTTCATGTGTTTTATTCTGTTTTTGTTGGGATGTATATGATGAATAAAATCTCTCTGCCTTTGTGATACACTGGGAGAGACTGTTGGCCACAATAATTTTTTTCAGCTGCTTTGTTTTTTTTAACGGATTATGTGCAGCATCAGCAACCAATTAAGCTAATGAAAGCCATTACAAGGGGAGAGTGGGGTGTGTGTGTGTGTGTGTGTGTGTGGTGGGGGGGGGGGGATCTTATTTTGTACACTCGAACATATTTTTTGTTAATTTTTTTTTTTAATTCCATGACTTTTTGTTGTGACATTTAATGGTGGTGTTGGTTTTGTGGCAGGGTGCTCTATATAGTAATCAAGGTCTAGGTTAGCTTGGGAGGCAATAGTTTGGTTGGCGAAGCCCACAAATGTGAAAATACATTAGTGGTTGTGGTGAAGAAGATTGTTAGAATGAAATGACAAGTGGTTTATACTATTTATTTGATGTTCGTGCTTGGGGGGAGGGTTGAATTGGCTTCAATTTAGGTGGTAAACTGATACTGTTTTAATGTTGGTGAAATTTGGGTAGTATTTAATTGGTATTGTTTTCATGATTTTAGTTGTAGTAAGTTTAATTGGAGTATTTAATATTGTTTTTATGCTATTGGTTTTGTACAAACATGTTGATTGATATCGCCATCTTCATTTGAGGTGTAGGTCAGTTGAACTATTAGATTCCATGTGTAGTATTTAGGCTATTTGCTGTTTTTATTTTATGTGTCTTGTGTGGGTTTTTTAAATTACATTTTTGTGGCTTGCTATTTGTTTTTTATCCTCGTTTAGAATTCTCCACCCAAAACCCCTAAATTATCACGGTTGTCCCATTAGTGTCATTTTCTTGTTCTCACATTAATTTTTGTGTGTCTATATGTGGGTGACCAATGTTTTTCGTGATTGTTTTGGTCGCAATATTATCGAAGAGTATAAATTTTATTGCGACCATACTGACTACAACATTGGATCAAAGTTGGTGGATAGTATACCGGTCTTCAATTTTGCCCTGAAGTGCACAGTAATACATCTGAAAAATACTGTTTAGTCCATGTTATTTTCTTGTCCCAATGTACTATTGTCGATTCTGAATGAAACTGTGTTTACAGGGCCAGGCAGTATGTGTATCAAAGAAAATTTCATACCACAGCACCAAAAGCAGCAACATATCAAACAAGGTATTAAATGAATTTTGTGTAATGCACCACACTGACATGCACAATAAAACGTGTAAAATTGTGCATGGTCAATGTTGTTTTCTTGTCTCAATGTACGGTGTGTAGATCCTCATTTGAATTTTACTTGCAGGCCCTGTCAGTGTGTGCTTTGAAAAACATTTTGTACCACTCCACCAAGAGTCACAACACACAATACAAGGTATGAAATTATTTGTGTCTAGTGCATCACACTAACATGCACAGTAATGCATCTGAAAAATAATGCATAGTCCCATGTTATTTTCTTGTTCCAATGTACTATTGTAAATTCGGAATGGAACTTTCTTTATAGGACCTGTCAGGGTGCATGTTGAAAAACATTCCGTACCATTGCACCAAGAGCTGCAACACAGCACACAAGGTATGAAATTGTGTCTAGTGCATCACACAGACATACAGTGTAATACATCTGAAAAATCATGCATAGTCCATGTTATTTTTCTTGCTCCATTGTACTATTGTGGATTATGAATAGAACTTTGTTTACAGGGCCAGGCAGTGTGTGTGTCCAAGAAAATTTCACACCACCGTACCAAGAGCAGCAACATATCAAACAAGGTATTAAATTAATTTTGTGTAGTGCACAGCCGCGGTTGAGCACCTCAGCGCACGTTGAGGTGCTATGCTAAGATGCACAATGCCATTCCCTGTCGGGGCTTCGAATCCCCCCTTCGGGCATGGATGTTTGTGCCGTCTTTAGTATAAGCTAGTTCGTAAGTAGTTTGTAAGTTTATGGACTGATAACCCCGTAGTTAAGTTCCGTAAGCTCTACAAACATTTGAACATTTTTTGAAATGCACAGTAAAACGTGTGTAAAATTGTGCATGGTCAATGTGTGTTCTTGTCTCAGTGTACTTTGTGTGGATCCTGATTTGAATTTTACTTGCAGGACCTGTCAGTGTGTGTGTTGATGAAAATTTCATTCCAATGCACCAAGAGCAACAACACTGTACACAAGGTATGAAATTACTTGTCTGGTGCCTCACACTGAAATGCACAGTAATACATCTGAAAAATAAAGCATGCTCCATGTTACAATCTTTTGATGTTTTATGTTTCAATCCCGATAAAAAATTTATTTACAGGCATACCGGTAGACACAAAGCATTGTGTGGATATAGAGCATAACTACGCTATTCCATTTCACAAAAAGTAACAATACAGCACATTGGTGTGACTGTGCTGGGTTGAGTTAAAGTAGTTGTGTGGTGCGGATCATTAATAAACTCGTCAGATCCTGGTGTGGGTAGGTCACTGGTGGGAAATGGAGCAAATGCAGCCATGTTCATGTTGAAACTATGAGATTTATCTGTGGAGCTACCAATGTAACTGCTGCTTAATGCATTTACACAATAGTGGCTTGCACCAGCCAGCACCACAAAAACAACAGCCAGCACTGTAAACACCAGGTATGCAAAATGAAATCAGATGGTAATGTATTATATTGCTGCTCATAATTATTCTATTATCAGCTCATACTAATTTAAAATCCTAATTTGTTGCTTTCTTGTTTGAGAAAATATAGATCCAGGCAGTGATAGTAATTAAATTAGTCCAGTGGTGCTGAGTAACCCCATGCCGTGGTACTCACAACTGCAGTAAAATACATAGCAGATGGAATAGAGAATTGTCATGGCGCAGGGAGATGCCTTCCAATTATTGCTAATTCTTGATCAACCTGTGCTTCTTGTAGTGCCTTGTCAAGCATGGCTAGCTGCACAATAGGTGCAATCCCTCCAACCCCCCCCCCCCCCCCCATACACACACACACACTTCCTCTGCAATCCATCAATAACAAAGTCATTTTAATTGGAGTTTAGTGGATCACTGAAGTTAACAACAGAATTTGTGAATTTTTAGTTTATATCAAATTACGAAATTGCACCTTGCTACAGAAATTTTACTGTTTAAGAAAACTACTATCTACTTTGATAGTAGTCAGAAAATTATATAAATAAGTTACTTTATCACGTGTCACGATTTGTTGTAATTCCCGCCACGGTGGAGCAGCCGAGCACATTCAGGCACTATGCTACAATGCGTGAGGCCATTTCCTGTCGGGGATTCGAATGCCCCCTCGGGGCTGGATGCTTCTGCCGTCTTCAGTATAAGCTAGTTCGTAAGTAGTTTGTAAGTTTAGGGACTGATGACTCCACAGATAAGTCCCATAAGCTTTACAAAATTTTGAACATTTGTTGTAATTCCCTACATTTCGCGTTACTTATTTCTACACTACATTGTAAGCTGTAGATAAATTAATGAATAAAGTTACTTACATTGAAATTTAATAATGGAAAGTCCAGGTTGGAATTAACAATATAGTAACTCACCGCAAAGATGCGGAGACGACCTGCAACAGGCACATACAAAAGACACACAAACAACAGTTTCAGCTATCGGCCGTGGCCTTCAGAAAATAGAACACTCACGCTATCACACAGGCCGACAACTGTCACCTCCAGTTGCTGTACTTAGGTCACCAGTGGTGACGGTTGTCTGTCTGTGTGATTGCGTGAGTGTTCTATTTTCTGAAGAAGGCCATGGCTGATAGCTGAAAGTGTGTGTATCTGTTGGCGTGTTTTATTTGTGTCTGTCGGCGGCTCAATGTTCGTCTTTACGGTGAGTTGTTCCCTATCTCCATATTAACGTTCCTTACTGGAACTTCCATTGTTGTTAATTAATAACTGTAGATTATATGTTAAATCTGCAATGTCATTTGGTGGCTGTATGTGGCTAACATAGCGAAATTTTATTTTCAGGACAATTCATCATAGACTGCTGTCTCCCTCCATCAAGAAAAGCTGAAGAAATTTGGAGTGACAATTTTGTTTTCTTTTCAGAAAACAGTCCTATCTGTCACATAGGAATGCTTAAATAACTTATTCACTTTGCTGCCTTCAGAACATGGGTTGTATTCTTGGTATCGCATCACATTTTTTTCTCAAATAGAGATGTGTATTATGGTATTCTCTCAGACCTTTGAGGACAAAGAAAGAATGTCTTGCATAAAAAAATGTGGAATTGGAGTTAAAGTACTGGAAGGGATTGGCAAGAAGCTGATGTCACGTGTCAAGATTATAGTTCGCTCCTCCAGGCAGCAGCCAGCCTCATTGGACAATACCTCTGGATGCTAGAATTAGATATAGTGTTTCCTCATGCATCATCTAAAATTCTTTCTATATCATTGTCAAACAGCTTTGCCATTACAAAAGGCTGCAGATATATGATCTTTCCACTTATTTTATGTTTTAAGAGCTTTGTGTATTTTTCCAGATGTATATTTTTGTTCAGTCTACCATGTATCGTGTGAAAATTTGTCCAATGCTTCACATTTTATTCATAGTAATAATGTCCAAACAGTCATTTATGTTTGGAATGAGGCAGCCACATTGAAATACTTGCCTCACACCATCGAGTACTAGCATTATGGTAACTTCAGAATCATAACTGTTTAGACCATGAGTCCGATCAATATAAATACAATCACTGCCATATTTTCACAGTATTTTAGCTTGTGCACTGTTCATCACAATCAATTCATGACCTTCACTTTTTAGTTTGGACTGTAGATTATTAATCATTCTTGGGATTTATGAAACAATATATACAGATTGTCACTTTTCCTACTTCAACTTAAACATTCATCCTATCATTTGGAAGCCTGAATGCTGTTGAAAATAGGTTGTAATATCCACTATCTGCCATGTTGCTGTCCCTGCCATTCACTGTGTGGTTTTGTTAGAAGTTCCACCCTGCCACTTGGATACTAGTCAGAAAAAAACTAACATTTGAGCATCTAATGGGGGGGAGGGAGTTGTTTCTCCATTTGTGCAATTGCAGTGTGTCTCCGGTCACAGCATCTGTGCTATTTGACACTAATTTCATATGGTCCCCTTCAATGTGCAATATGGAGTTTACTTTACAGAATGTTAAGGCATATCGCTCCTTTAAACTGTTTGAGTTGGCTTCACACATTCTGTAAAAGAAACAAAACATACAACAATAAATCACCATAGTATTACAGACACATGTTGTAATTGAATGACTGGTAGGCAACAGCTGAGGTTCTAGAGCTGTATGACAACTGACCAAACTCTAGTGCTGATTGATTGTCTTGTAAATAACTGACATTATTATTTTGATATAAGTGTAGTCACAACTATATTCAACTTAGTGATCTGAAATTTTTAAAAAAGGGGGGGGGGTGTCACCAAGGAAGTCACCATTTATAGTCTGCTGAATATAGAATCACATGACTCACACCTATATTCTGTATTTATGTGTTTACACTTATTTTGAAAATATGTTGTTAGGATTCATTTGGAAATAGAACACTACATGGTTCCAATCTGGGTTTTACATTTTCTGTGTTGATTATGCTGCTGTGTAAGGAACCGAATGTAATTTTTTCAAATTTCCAATATACTGTTTTATTAATAACATTAAGGGGATTGTTTACAACTCAAATACATAAAGCTGAGACAGGCACAGAAAGACAATCATACACATAAAGCTAAACTGTGGCTCATTAGACTGTCAGCAAAAACACCATGCAAACAGGCACACAACAGTCATCTCTGCAGGCCACATTCGAAATCTGTCTTGTGTGCCTGTGAAGTGCAATTGTGTGAATGATCTCTTTTCTGACTAAGGCTAATGGCCAAGAGCTTAAGTTCTTTGTGTGTGACGTTTTGTCGTCGTAGCTCAACATTCATCTTTGCAGTTAGTTGTAAACTATCTTCATTATGTTGTTGAATACCAACTGGACTTTCTATTCTATTTGTTTCTTAATAAGTGTGCCATAAGTAATGTACTTCTTTCTGAAACTTACAATTTGAGAAAAGCGTGAAGTATTTATTGGTGTCCACATACATGGCAACCTTAGTTGTAGAGCAAGTTGATTTTCATATGTTAAAAATAACAAATAGCTTGTAGGTACAGAAAACTGATAGGGTCTCAGCAATAAAGTGCCAAGCTGCATTTCTGTGCTTAAAAGTTGGAGCAATAATGATGTTTGAGCAAATCCTCTAAATGTGTATGTTATTTGTTGAACACATGCAATAAGATGGTATGTTGCTTGGCGCTATGTTGATCAAAAAAAGTAACACATATTACACAAATACTTTTATTAACATTGTAAGTGCTTCCAAACAAATGTTTACTTTCTTTGTTGAGAGGAAATGTTACATTTCAAAAATAGATTAAGAATGACTGAAAATACTTCTGCACCTTCATTTTGATTAGTTTCTTATCTAACAGCAGGCAGCAAGTCGTGATAGATTGGTGGCATACAATCAATTACGTCAATCGTTCAGTTTTTTAAGAGTGTGTGTGTGTGTGTGTGTGTGTGTGTGTGTGTGCGCGCGCGCGCGCGTGGCTTGCGTTGTTAGAAACTGAAGTATACAGATTCTGAGAATTTAAGCTGAACACCTCTAACATTCTTACTATTATTATTCAGCTGCTGGTTTTTCAATCCTGTTATGTAAAAGAAATCACCCCTTACGCCATGCTCACAAAAAGAAAAACACACCATTACCTCTACCTGCCCCTCTTCTTTTCCAGTTTTACTTCTACACACCTTCACTTCATTTATATGATTATTATGAATAAAATGTTGGCTTATGTTGAAAACCTTATATATCATAAGCTATGCTTGGTTCTTTCACTAAGACATGGTACACTAGCAATATGCATGTTACCTTGTTTACCTAACTAGATTTGAGTACAGAGGTTATTTCCTTAATAATAACATTGTAGTTAAAGTATGGGGTGTGTTTACATAATTTGCCTTCATTACAAAAAAATGAGGTTTTCATTCTAAGCCAGTGATTACCAGATTTTCTGTCTATTGTTTAGTTTCAGTATATTGTAGATAAGATTCTTGTGTTGTGAATTTTTAGCTTCTTGCAGTAAATAAAAGTATGTTTAAGACCTTTCTGTTCTTATTCCACATCAAAGAACATGGGAAATCCACTAGCTTATTTAATTTGTTGTAAACATTTATCATGTGAAGAGGGACATTATTCCATCAAGATGTATTTTCAAATTATTTATTTGTTGTAAATATGATCTCTGAGATGACTCAGGAATTTTGAAAAGACAGTCAACTTATCCAAATAAAGCTTTGAATCACAACCCCCCCCCCCCCAAAAAAAAAAAAGAGAGAGAGAGAGAGAGAATAGACAAAATAGACCTTTCCTCCCCCAACCACACGTGCACAGGCTCATCTTACACACACACTACTGCTGTCTCCAATAGTGGTCATGTGACGCACCATCCCTCTGTCTTCTGATGAAGGCTGTGGGCTTGAATATTTTAGGTGTGGGTGTGTGATAGAGATTGTCTTTACTATATGCCTGTCTGTGAGTCAGTGGTTATCCTTATGGTCTGTAGTAACCTATCATTTTAATTCTGGTATTAAAACTTGGACTTTGCATGGTTAAATTATATATTTTAAATTGCATATTATAGCCAAAATGATTTGTAGTAAATTCTGGTGGAATAAATTCCTTCTAATTTTTCGTGATTGTGGTTATATATAGAATAAATGATATGCCTTGTTTTGGTTTTTTAAATGTTCTACATGGATACATGTAAGGAAAAAAGAAAAATCCCATGTACTTAGTCCTAGGCTCCCAAGATCTTAGATATTTAACATTTATGTATTTTTCTATGCTAACGAATAAATGTTACTGTCATAACTAGTGTTTTAATCAATGAAATTTACAGTTCCCATACCGGATTTACTAAATTTTTGGCACTGTTTCAATCTGATTTACATTATGATAGCTCCCTACGTATTTTACTACATTTAGACAGCCAGTGTTAAGATATTATAAGTGCAAACTGTATACAGTTGAGTTCACAATTAAATCCTCCTCAACCTGTAACAAACAGTTGTATCACACTATCAAGCCAGTTGCCTATTTTCCATATTTACATTATTTGGATGTATTAATTAGTTTTAATAATATTACTAAGTAGTCATAATAAATCATTGTCCAGAGACTTTTTATCTCAATATATAAAAATATTAAACTGAAGGAGAGGCATTTAATTAAAATTTGAGCCATGATTTGAAACTGGCTTAAGTCAGTCTTTGCAGTCACTGTATCCTTTAAGTCGTGGTGGCTTAGTAGTTATAGTGCCTGTCTAGTAAGCAGTGAACTGTTACCCTTGGTCTTGTATGAAGCAACATTCCTTACCAAACAGGGTAACACTTCTCTAAATAATTATAAGTCAAACACCAGATAATGACGACTTATGAAATTTTCAGATTCTTGAAGTATGCAGGTTAATTCAATTAAAAGTTGAATATAACTGAAGTATTGAACAGCTTCAGATATTCGGTTTATGCTGTGCCTCTTTAAGAAATACACATTTGTCAGAATACTTATACAGTAATTAACATGAATTACTTCAAATGCTTATAACAATCAACTTTGTTCTACTTGTTTTTTCAACATCACTTCCTATTGCGATTGCACAGAGTAATGATGTTTAATGTTATGTGACTGTTACATGCAGTCTGTGACCACTGTGCTCTTGAAGCCTCTTTCAGAATCTGCAACAAACCAACTCCAGCGGCAGCCACCACTCCAAATATGCCTAAATTTAACAAATAAGCTAATAAATATTTAGATAGCTCAAGACGAGTAAAAATGCAGTGTAGTGGCTTGTGCCACAACACCAGGAAGTCTCAGGTTCGAATCTTGGCCATGGCACAAATTTTAATTAAATGCCTCTCCTTCAGTTTAATGCTATGGAATTTCATTTCATTTCTTACCTTGCCCATTTAACACACTTAAAAAAATCTGGCTTTGAAATTTTGAGGTGTTACTATTGAAAGCCCTCACTTCAGAAGAGAACAAGAGTGTTATTTACACGAATCGATCCTTTTATGAATGTCACATTGTGATGGACATATTACAAGTGGTGGCACATCGTATACAATGCAAAGCCCCAATTCTCTCTCACTGCTAGCTCATATTGTGAACAAATGGTGATAACTTTCAGTACAATGCTAGGTATACTGTAGACTTTGACTATTATTTTAGTGATTTGCATTGTCTAGTTAGGTGATTCTCTGCTGTGTGTGGTGTCAGAACGAGAAGGCATTTTGTGTCTAGACAAAAGTATCGAGTATGTATTGCATGATTCTGCACTGATTAGCTATGATTGATTATGCCAGAAGGTTCCTTTCAAGAAAATATGTAGCAGTGTGAAAATAGTCAATATTAAAACCATCCTACAATCAAGTTATAATAGGAAAAGTATAATTTGGAATTGTAAAACTTAGAATATTTTTCATGTCTTCCTTTGCTTTTGGATGACTTACTTGCGCACAACTTTCGGAAAGCTAAGCTATATTATGAACATTAAAATGTTAAGAAGCCAAAGCTGACCATCTTTTTGTAGGGGGGGGGGGGGGGGAGACCTGCATTCATAAGGCAAGAAAAAGTGTTTTGCTGTGAGTATTAATTTCTTGGAAAATGCCATTCAGTCTCCAGTTTCTATAGCTACCTGGTTATAACCTTAGTATAAGGCATATTGGGTGTTTGAGAAAACTGCTATGAAATATAAGCTTTTGTGCATCATACAAAAATGCAGTGAAGTAAGTAGTTTCCAAGATACAGAATGTTATTTGTTAGGATTCTGTAAATGATGTACTACTTTGCTGTGATGCTGATGATATAAATTCCAACCTTGATTAGGACAAAACAGAATTGTAGTTGTACAATTTGTGAAAGTTCTTAAGTTTATGAAGTAAAACATTATGAATCAAATGTTGAGGGAATGGGAGTACATGTAAATGTCTGAGAAGTTGTCCTTTCAGGAAAGACATACACTCTCGCTGTTATAATTTCAGGTACTTTCTTTTTGAAGAATGAAGAAAAAGCACTTTACTTTTGTTTCTGTACCTGGTGAATCTGCCTGTACAAACTTCAGCTTGTTATTCTATAGATAACACACACACACACACACACACACACACTGATGATTCCTCCAATTGCACAGAAACAAAACTAAATACTGTTTAGTACAAAACTGGTGATTAATTCAGTTGAATTGTAATGGCTTTTTGATACTATTCTGCATAAAACTATAATAATGGGATTTGTATTTGGATCAGTGTTAGCTTGTAGCTTCTATTAAGAGTAAATGTGAAACTCAACTGGAATAATTATGTCAAGTGTTATTTGTTTTCACATTTTTGACATAAAATGTTCCTGGTTTGTGGGGAAATACAATCTTTAGAAGTAGATTGTTTCTTTGTAGGCCACGGGTCAGCAAATGTTGAAGAATCTGAAATTTATTCACACCTCAAGATAAAGTTCTAATATGTGGTTTTTAAACAGGTACAGCTATGGAACTATTGCCAATGTAAAGCAAATAATTATGACCATACAATAATTTGCAACATCAAACTTCCTCCAGCTAGCTCTTTTGCATTCCAGACACCGATTCACCAACAATCAAGATGGCCATGGGTGCAGTGGTACCTTTATTGATTTAAGTGCTTTATTCACTGGAGTCTTCTAGGTAAAAACCAGTGACTGTAATTATCTATCACCTTCATGTCTGCACAATAACTTAATTCTGTTTTCATAAAATGATTTTCTTAAATACAGAAAGCATAGATAAATCACTCTTGTTGTAATGCTTTGTTTACACTAGGATTTATTTTAAAAAAAATAATGCACAGTTTTGCCATACCCTTCCATTTGCACTTTATGATATTGTATGTCCAAAGACTGAATGCAGTGTCGATGGGATGGTAAACCCTAATCTATCTTCCTTTCTTAATAAACAGTGTTAATGGGCTAAACTGCAGAGTCTGTTGCCCACGCACTGCAAATGTTGGCAACACTACAGAATATATATGTATACACCACAGCAGTTAACCATAGGGCAGGTACATCATGTTTTATTTATTTTATGACCTGTGTGAAGCAGTGATAATTTTAACTGAAACTTAGGTTAGGTGTATGTTAAACAAAAAGTTTTTTTGTTTAATATGTGAGGGCACGAAGCGCCCGAATCCCTGGTTCAGAAACACTCAAATTATTATTTTCCCACAGTCGCTTGTGGCAAAGTTTGCCAACTGAGGCACCATGCTAATAACATGGGCAACAGACACTGCAGTTTTACCATGTTAATGTCTAATATATTATAAGTAATACTTAAAAAGAAAAAACTTGTTTTCACAAATTGCAGTTGGCATAAAATGGATTTTAACTCAAAATTCAGAAAATGATATAAACAAAGGAGATCCTAGCATTTGATGAATTTTAAACTGAGTGACTCTTATGTAAGTATGCAGATGCTGAATGGGGAATCCACAATATTACAGCTCAGTTGTGTTCCCCTACAAAAAACATGGGAGGTGACTGTTCTTATTCCATATCCTTCAAGCACAAGTAATCACTGTGTACGTAGATAAATAGCCAGCCAAGTATGTCTTCAGCTTAAGGTAAACATCCTAAATCAAAGACTGAAATGTTTTTACAAATTTTGAAAATATGTGACAAAATCTGTAAAACAGTAATAAGATTGTGGAATTGCCCAACTGTAATGTACCTTTCAGAGAAAATGTAAATTTTGAAAATTATCTAAAAGGGAATGACTCCACTTTGCTGTCAGTGCCACACATGCTATTTGACTACCGTAAATAGTTTCAAGCTATACTGTAAAGGTACGAAAACACGGATTTTGAAGACCATAATTACTGACACAAAGTATTATTAAGTACTTTCATGTAAGTCCGGCCTGCTAACATGTTTCTTGCATCAACTTATCAATTACCAGACACTTCGTCTGGCTCAAGTGACACACAAAATTACAAATGTTTGTTAACAACTGACAGTGCACGAGTGCAGTTCTAGATACAAACGAATTAACAGGGTTTTATTGACGTTATCGAGATTATGATATTTTCTATGACTAATAATACTAAGTTGCAGCCACATTTATTTAGAATCACTGCGAAAGAAGACGCTGAATTGCCTTTCGTTTTTAATACCACACGTAGATTCAACTAAAATGATAGACCTATACAAGTGAAAATGAACGCATTAAAAGCACAAATAACTGATGGCATGCGCCTAAAGTCACAAACGCACTAGAATGGGTTTATTCCCTATATCTATTTCACAGTGATATTTTCGAACACCAACTCGAAAAACTAAACATAAAACAAAATAACTTGTTCATTACGAGCTTTGATTAGAAAATCGGGTTGATTATATTCAGTTTGAACATTCTTAGCAGCTTTATTTCCGAAGATTAGTACTCTATCCGAATAAAAGTATGACATTAGCCCTCATTGCAATTTAAAACATCGCATCTTTAACAGCCGAGTAATAATTCCAGAAGGTATCACATTATTTATGTTTTTCTTTGTGTTCCTGGTGACGTTTTCAATTCACACATGCAATAGAAATTAATTACTTAAATAATAGGCCCCTATCTCGCAGTAATGGAGAAAACATGACCGTGGCGTCTTGTTTGTAATAATGTCCATCATAACCTTTTTAGTTGTTTATTTGGTTTTTACGACTGACATATCTGTGACGCTAAGATCTTCGATGTTTGAGAGAACTTGTGACCAAAGACCTTCTTGTGGCAGTCCAGGGGCGGGGGTAACGTTCAGCTCACCACACTTGGAGCAAACGTGACGTCATTCTGACGTCAGACGCTGTATCGACGATACTACCAAAACACCTATCGACTATCGCTAGTGTTCGAGGGAAAACATTTACACGTGTGTCTGCTTTGTGCTTCCACAATCCACATTCCACAGTATCACAGTGATTCTAATTTCTAAACCGTGTGAATCGCCGCGATTCCGGCGACTTGTATGATTTACCATGGAACGGACAAAAATTGAGTTAGTTTTGTTATAATATTTCATCCGCCAGTAACTAATTTATCGTCTCTTCGTTGTTATGAAAGTTGTGTTGTGAACCGAGAAAAGTAAATCTCAACAAATGAGTCAATAATAAGTATAGTTTACAATTTTTGTCACTTGTGATTAAATTTTGTTATCAAATGAAACAAATGTGATGTTGTGTTGTCGAGATACATTATATAGCAATCAATATTTACAGAAAAGTTTAATAATGCTCATGATTTTCCAGATGCAGTTCCCACTATGAATACTTGCTTATTCTGAGAAACTTGAAGATTCAAGATAACTCTTGAACTCGCGGCTTAAATGTGACATGACTGATAACATAAGTGTGCAAAGTGTGTGTAGAAACTGTGTGTGACTGAACAGTGTTTCATTGAAATAATTATGTGATATTAAATGGTTGAAAAATAAATGTGAAATACACATTGTCCCCTAGTCCAGTACCTATAAATTTTCTGCTATGGAATTAGGGTGATGTTGGTCCCTTCCCCATGAAATCTTGAATTTGATGGCAGATTTACTTGTAGCATAGCCTGAGGTCTTAGTTGGGTTTTAAAGCCATTGGTTTATTTTTAAGGTCTATGGTAAGAAAGTGAAAGTGTGAACACGGATCTTCCAGTTGAAATTTGACACCATGAATAGTTCAAGTGCAATACTTTAGGCCTACTTGGGGATAATTACAAAAAACGTAGGCTACTGATGTATTTTTATTTATTTCCTTTTCGTTCTCTACTCCAAACATTGTACTGAAATGCAACCTGACATTGGGCAAGTCAGAATAAGTGATGTGATAGAGGTACTGATTCCATAAACTTTACACTTTCAAACATGCCAAAGGAGTCATGCTATGTTAACAAGGCTCTGTAGTAGTAGTTCTATTGTGCTGACAAATACAGTATAGGTCAAATTTACAATTAAAGCTGTGGTTGACCAGATACAAATCACAATTTGTTGATGAATAGGCTTGGCCCAATCATTTTTAGCATGGATTCAGTTCCATTCCAGTTGTTTGAATTCAATAACTCAGAGGTAAGTGTATGTGATCAGATCTGGTCCTTGTAACCATAGGGTAACATTTTACTTATTGTGTCACCAGTCTAGTGTGGCAAGGGCTGTTCAATGTTCTTTGAAAACTCAATCACATGAGAATCAGTGAGATAATCCTGTATGTTGACTGTGAAATAATTTATGCTGTTCCAGCTCTGGTAAGTAAGTTAAAGTTTAGGACACTGCTGAAGCATGGGATACCACCCATCACCTTTGGTCAATAACATTATAGATTATATATATTCAGTTTCTTTACTCTGTAAGTTCCATTGCAAATGACATAGTATTTCTTTTACAGAGCCCATAGCTTAAAATATTTATATAACAAGTCTGAACATTTAACAATAATTTGTTTTGAAAAATATAGCAAATACAATTGTGGAAAAAAAATGAGTCCTGTTTTTCTTCAATTTTGACATTTTATTAAACTGGAGCCTTTGTACCCAACTGTCACAAAATTGAAATGCTAAAATTTGCTCCCTGAATTTAAAACTTGCTTGAGTGCTGCCTCTTAATTTTGTTCCAAGCAACATGGTAGTTAAAGTGTAGTCTTCGTCTATTTTTTACGTATATTAAAGTGTAGTCTGATTTATTTCGGCTATTCGCAATTATAACAGCAAGTTTTTCAAAAATCTTCATACCTTTATCGAGACTTAATTGTGCATAAATTAAGTAGTCACATTAAATACAATGAGCAAAGTGACAGACTTCAGGCATACATCAGACTAACCAGTGCTCCCATAAAAAGAGTTAAGAGATACTCTTTGGAAGGTAAAGTGCGTCAGACAGATTTGAAAAACAAGAAACTCACATTAAAATCTATTTATTTGGCTGTAAACAATTGTGCTGTTACACATGGCTTTGTTAGTAGACATTACACCCAACTGGTTTATATAATACCATATATGTTTATCTTTTATACAATTTATTAAATTGTTACATGGAATGCAAATACTTGGTAGAAAAGTTACAACTTTCATTTTTTAAGCACATTTTATAGATTCTTACATTATTAGAACTACATATAAGTTTGTATGCTATAAATAACTATTTGGTTTCTTCTTTTTGCAACATTATCATCTTCCTCCTGTCTCTGAATCTTGCTCACTCCGTCAGATTACATCAAACATTTGTACAACAAATTATAATTCACATGCCCTTCTCTCTCTCTCTCTCTCTCTCTCTCTCTCTCTCTCTCTCTCTCTCTCTCTCTCTCTCTCTCTCATCATTTCCAACAAGATAAGGTACCTAGTACGTACTTTTATGTGTTTATTAAACAAAAGAAAACACTTTTTTTAATGCAAGATGGAAACAAATGTTTAACACTTGTGTGTATTCCAACCCTGGTCTGGCCTCTATCATCTACTTAAATTTAGCTGTTGATACCCTTTTGTGCTTTCCAGCTTCGCTTCATACATTACAACATTGATGCAGTTAAATAAAACACAAGGCATGGTTGACTTTCTACAAAATGTCACAACTACCATTACTGGCATATACATTTTTTTCCCAGCTGTCTTAATATGATGGTATTCCTTATCACATCACTTGCCCTGAAACATAACTAAATCAGTAAGAATCATAACATTATAAAGATTATGATATTTAAGCTGTTAAAATTCTGTGTGACTTAGTGGTAGCCAGATCTACAGTGATTCCAATTGTCTCTCTTCGTCTCCTTTCTGTGGACAACAGTGTCTGCCAAATGTCAGCTATCCTTTAAAGTAATATGTAATGTATGGTGATACATTTTGGATAGTTTGAAAGCTACAGAGAGGAGTTGGTGTTATCCAATTGTTGCTATAACGCATATAGCCTATATTTATGATACAAAATTAAACTAAAAGAAAAATAACGGACTTGTGACAAAAGAAGGAACATTTAGTTGTACTACGTCCACCGCTTGCGCCAAGTAATTTGAGAGCTTAACAATGTAAGGATTAGTTCTGTGTTAATGTCACATACTGTTCACTGTGGTACACAGTAATGGCTTAAGGTGGTGGTGGCAGCAGTGGAAGTGCCCAGAACCTGTAAGCAATCGATAATGTGAGCAACGAAACAGTAAAAATCTTTAGTTACATTCTATACTGCCATCTGAAATGTAGATAAAGTCTATTACTTGCGTAACATTAGATGCAGGTCTATAACACAAACATTTTTTTTTAATTAATTATGCCTAAACACAATCATTACCGCGGTTTGGAATCATTTCGGAACAATTTGACAGTAACCAAAAACTGTTTCATAGAGCAACAGAGCATCATATGATCAATTGAAAATAAAGCACCCTGTAACTTTTTCAAACTTATGTTGGGATTTAAAAATAACATCACCAAGTCTGTTCATGAGGTGCTTACTTACATAATTATATTAGTGGCACAAAACAGAAACTAGACCTTCAGTCAGTATGTTAACAGAATTCAGAAAATGTGGGCCACTACATAAGCATTAAGGAAGGGGGGGGGGGGGGGAGATAAAATAACTGTACCGTTGTTTCTTTAATGTAACTGATACTGCAGTTAGTGTGTGCTGTTATTTAACTACACTGGCCTATAATGGTTATCATATTACTTTACACACTTCAATTACTTATAGTAATATAGTATCAGTTTTACTGTTAGGTGCCATATGTTTTTAAGATGTATCATGCACAGATAACTGGATGTTTAGATAAATAAAAAGTTAATGCAGTTTCATTTCCAGTGCCATACACTTTTAACTCAAAATTCGTGCATACATATGAAATAAGCTGAGATCTTTACTATAATTGAAGCAATTAATATATCAGTATTCCAGTACAAGTGTTTTTCTTTTCTCTCTCCTGTGTGAATGTTTGATAAGAATTTTTTACTCTGTAGATGCAGACATTGCTACCATTGGAAACAGTTTAAACACAAAAGGCGGGAGATTTCTTTTCCTGAAGTTTATCTGAATTGCAACTTTTATAAACTTTCAGGGCTTAAAGTTGAATTCAGCAAAAAAAATGGTGTACTTGAAACCCACACACATACAGAACAAATTATGGTATTGACAAATATAAAAAATAGAAATCGGATGACTTACCAAAAGGACCGGCTCATCGATAGGCACAAATAATCACACACAAGCTTTCACCACCACTGGCAGCTTCAGGAAAAAGAGGAAAATGGGAGGAGAAAGGGAAGGATATGGGAGTTTTCTCCTCTTTCCTGAAGAAGCTGCCAGTGGTGGCAAAAGCTTGTATGTGTGTTTGTGTGTGATTATTTGTGCCTATCGACGAGCCGGTCCTTTTGGTAAGTCATCCGATTTCTATTTTTTATGTTTGTTTATCCCACCAGGAAAGTTTCCTTCTATAAATTATGGTATTGGGTACTTCAGTAGAAGGCTACGTTAAACTGGCATGAATGGTTATCAAACAAAAGAATCTTATTCAAGAACACATAGACATTATAACAACTGTACACATGGTACTTAAAAATTCCAACTATAACTGGCATGGGTACTCTGAAAAATCAGATAAATGTCTAGCAGAAGATTAATTGAAGCTCTAGAAAATGAAATCTGAAACTGCTTGAAAAGCCCCAAAAATAAGACTATCTCTGTATCTGACTGATGCTTTGCCACACTCCGAGACATGACCTAGGAAGTACTGTCCATATGTCAAGAGCTGACCATTAATGTAGCAGTCATGCTCCATCATCACGTAGGCAAAACAAGACTGCATATAAGGAATGCAAATTAGAGGGGAAATTGTGACAAATACCCCAATTAAAATACCAAAACAATGTAGGGAAAGGACAGACTGTTCTGGCCCCGTCACAGATTATGATGTGACAAATTAGACTAATCTAGACATACATCACATCCAATTTTTTTATTTTTTGTCTGCACACACAGAAACGAGAGAGGTTTTCCTCAAACTGAATTAATCATGATAAAGGCCAAATCAGTCTCAAAGTAAAGAGTATTACGGCTCACCTGTAGACGGGGATACCGCCCGTCAGCTTTGACCCGTGATGTCATCCCAGCGCGGTAGTTTTGAGGTGCATGTGTGTTTGTAGAAGGTGTGAATGATTATGTGGTGGTTGAGTTAAAGACGATAGTTTGTTTTCAAACACAAAAGATTGATACTTTGTGTTTAAAAGGTGACCTGTAGCTTCTCTATGATGGTTAGGTGTAGGTTAACCGAGAGATTTCTTTATCGTATGTGAGCGCTGAAGGTGCGAATTTTTGGGCTAAGACCTGTGATCGATGGTACATCCTGTTATCTATAATAACAACAGATTATTTGTATCTACAATACAGAAGTATTGGATATCCTGTATGCTGGTTTACCGACATCTTGGTGATGTCATGTGTCAAAGCAGATGGGAGATATCCCAGTCTACAGTTATGCCAGTTTTACTGCAGGCAAATTAGTTCATCCAACTCCCCATCTGTTCCTTAAAAAAATGTAAATGGTCCATAATTTCCTTATTCTGCTACAGCTATGCATTATGAGTTTCAGATTTATAGACCAAACTCGTAGCCACATTTGTATGTGCTTCCAAATACGAAATACATTTTATGCAAGTTGAGTTGAATAACTTAATTGTACATTCAGAAGTGTAAGGCATGTAAATAACAAATTGTTACAAAATAGATGCCACATTTTTACAACCCAAACACACATTTACATCTCACTAAAAGATAAATTTCTATCAGAAAAAGCGAAAGAAACCCCCCTCAACGTATTTTGAATATTTACATGTGTTTCGTGCTTAGTTGACTTCATAGGGAAGTTCCTGAATATATTCGAAACACGAAGGTTTAGAAAAATTGCCACTATATCGGGATAAACTTCGGATGATACAAGATGTTTGTTTATAACGTATCGTACAGAGAACGAGATATTTTTTATTCTACCACTAATATAGCAATACACAAGAATGCTGCTTTTACACCATATTGCAGTCGTACCAATAACAACTTGTTTATTATGATACGACAGCTAACCAAATAAAGTCTCAAAAACTGCACTAGGCCACTAGCACACAAGGAGGTTGCTAGCAGACGACATTTGCACACAGCAGACAGCAACAAGTGTGCGATCGCAAGTCGATAGCTGTTCGTGTGGTCTTCGATACAGCGTCTGACGTCATAATGACGTCACATTTGCTCCAAGTGTGGTGAGTTGAACGTTACCCCAGGGGCGGGGCTTAAGATGACGTAGTGTGTGGAGGGGAGTAAATGGGCGGGGCGTCTCCCAGGAAAAGTGCTATCTCTAAGGTTACGTCCTTCCAATTGACTTACCCAGCCAGTGGTAGGGGAACCTACAATTTAACATGGGTTCCAAAGTACGATGCTACTCAATGGCCGACTAAAGGCCAATTCACACTGTCCGTCACGTCACGTCACCGTCCGTCAGAACATTCCACAATGTATTTCTAATGGCGGCATTCACACTGTCCGTCACCGGACCGTCACGTCACGTCAACGTCCGTCAAGCTTTCTCGAGAAGAATGTTTTGACGGAACGGTCGTCTGCTAACATCGGAAGTTAACCTAATTTCGTTACGCGAATTACATGTTGCAGTCGACGATTGCACTGTTTATATGCAAATGTGTCTTATTCATCTTTGTGCTGTTGTTGTACCTCGTTTTAGGGGTAAATCTCAAATGTTTCATGACGACTTAAATATTTTTGTCAATTGAGTGTCCCCCTATAATCGAGGTCGGATATCTGAAACCAAAAAATGGTTTATGTTACGTAACAATGTAACAGAAACGACTGAAGCAAACTGTTTATTTGAATAAGATTGTAATTTGAATACGCATTTTTCATTAAATAACACTTTAAATGAAAATGTCAGTTATAATGAAAGACAAAAATTCAGTTGTTTACGACGTATTAACAATGTCAGCATGCAAATCGTAATGGTTAAAGTATACAGGCGCTATTTATGCTCTTACAAGTATGGTTTGATGTCTTCATATGTTTATTTTTTCGCTTGAAAATAGATGTCGATGTTTTGAAATGTTGTTGCAGTTCCCAGTAAGTTGGCCAAAAACATACACTGTAAAGTTTTCTTTGGCCGTTAATAACATTTAGCGTTGTTGTTCCCCCTTTCTAGTATTAAACTATGACTTTCTACATAACAGATCTCCACTCATAACCTCACTTTCAACATCGCGTATTGAGATGGACGAATTGACCTGACGGACACGGACGGACAGTGTGAATACAACTTGACGTGACGGTTCCGTGACGTGACGTTGACGTGACGGACAGTGTGAATTGGCCTTAAACCATATTTTGGTTTCAGATATCCGACCTCAATTTTAGAGGGACACTCAATTGACAAAAATATTTAAGTCGTCATGAAACATTTTAGATTTACCCCTGAAACAAGGTACAACAACAACACAAAGATGAATAAGACACATTTGCATATAAACAGTGCAATCGTCGACTGCAACATGTAATTCGCATGACGAAAATAGGTTAACTTCTGATGTTAGCAGACGGCCGTTCCGTCAAAACATTCTTCTCGAGAAAGCTTGACGGACGTTGACGTTACGTGACGGTCCGGTGACGGACAGTGTGAATGCCGCCATTATAAATACATTGCAGAATGTTCTGACGGACGGTGACGTGACGTGACATGACGGACAGTGTGAATTGGCCTATACGCGCCATGCTAATAACATGGGCAACAGACTTCGCAATTCTACCGTCCCGAACCGGAGATTCGGGCGCTACGCGCCCTCACATACTAAAAAGAAACTTATTGTTTAACCTATACCTAACTTAACTTTCTCTTAAAATGATCACTGTTTAGTACATCAACAAATCAGATTCTCCCGCCTGCTTGGAACATATCAAAATGCATCATATATCGAAGTGTAGTCGCACTTTCGAGATTTATCGAAACGGGAGTCCGTGCAAGCGTTCTTCACAATTACCCATTTAAATATACAACAGATGAGGTACCGGCGGTTAACAGTAAAGGATCGCCTATTTTCATCATCTAAAAATTCACTAACAAATTTAAATAAACCACAAATAAGGTTGTTAAAAATACTCAACAAATATGTTAACTAATTCACACAGGATGTAAAAAAATTACCATTTTCTTCATTTTTTTAAAAAGTCATTAATGTTGTAAAATGCTTTCGTCTTCAGCATGTCTCTACCACGATTTTAAATTTATTTGGATGCATAGCACTTGTATCAGAAGGTAGACAGTTGAGAAGTATTTTTCCAGTCTGTAACAAATCATACTGATCTTCACATGATAGGTTTATTGTTGAGACAAGTAAAATTGTGCGAGTAATGAGTATCAAGCAGTAGTCTACTTTTAGTCTTGTATGGTCACATTGGTACTAATATTACCAAATATTAAAATTTTATAGTTCTTAAATTTAAGTAAGTACATTAACTGATCATCTATATGGTGGGCCCGAACTTTGGTATCCGTTTTTGGTATACAGTACCAAGATACAACAATCTTAATTTCAGGTAAATTGCTAGTAGAATTGATTATGCAGCAGTTGTTTGCAGAATACTTTCTATGTGAACTGAACGTAATTTATTAGTGGAATCATCCTGTCATTATTATATTATTATCTGTGTTGTTACTTCAACAAGTGAACATTATATATATATATATATATATATAGATATAGATATAGATATAGATATATATATATATATATATATATATATATATATATATATATATATATATATATATATATATATATATATGTGATTAGTTTCATGTGGTTATTATTATAATTAATGTGGCATGTTCTACATCCTAGTGATACATTTGCAGCAGTGGTCCATGTAATACGAAGATAAATATATCAAATAAAGTATCATCTACTCTTATTGCTATCTGCTGCTGTTCCTCTCTGGTTTTTCCTGTCTCCTCTTTCACTATATCCCATATTGTTTTTACTTTGTTGCCTGACAGTTGTCTCATAATGCATTTGTTTAGATGTCTGAATTACTTAAATTCTTAATAGGCTGTTTTACAGTACATATTCCTTATATTTGCCTAAGTCATCGGCATTGGAGCTATTCTTGCCTGATAGATTATTTTTTCGTTTTGCTTACAGGAAATCTTTATTCGTTGTGTAATCCATGGATTTATTATAGACTTCTGTTTGGGGTCTGATAATGATATTTTCATGAACATTAATAAATGATTTAAAGCGAAGTCATTGACATTAAACTTTGAAAAGGCTCACTACATGCAGTTCAAAACATGTAACAGGTTTCCATCCAACATTTGCATGAAGTATGAAGAAGAGCAGATAGAAGAGGTTGACAGTATTAAATTCCTAGCATTACAGCTTGATGATAAATTCAGTTGGGGGGAGGGGGGGCACACCACAGAATAGCAGAAACATCTTAACAAATCCATATTT
Source organism: Locusta migratoria (assembly GCA_026315105.1). Taxonomy (NCBI): domain Eukaryota; kingdom Metazoa; phylum Arthropoda; class Insecta; order Orthoptera; family Acrididae; genus Locusta; species Locusta migratoria. The sequence continues at coordinate 270,453,567 of CM048745.1, read as the reverse complement.
GCAATTCAAGTGTTATCAGATGTAGGTGATCTTTCATTTCATGTCATATGGTATAACATTTTGGAGTAATTCTTGAAATCAAGCAAAAGTTTTTCAGAGTCCAAAAGTGTCTAATACGTATTATTTGTGGAATAAATTCATGGACATCCCCTAGAAGGCTTTTTAAAGAACTGGGTATACTAATTACTGCATCTCAGTATATTTATTGTTTAATGAAATTTGTCATAAGTAATATCCTGTATCTCTTTTCCCGATGAACGGCTCAGTTCATACATAGAATACTAGGGAATGATCTACACAAGGACATAAAAGCACTTACTTTAGTTCAAAAAGGGTCCATTACTCACACACATTTACAATCATTTACCACCAACCATCAAAAATTTAGCTACAAATAAAGATCAATTTAAGAGGAGCCTGAGAGACATGCTAGTGGCCAACTTCTACACCACTGACGTATTTTTGAATAAGAAGAAATGATATATGTGTCTGTATTCATAATATTAGTATTATTATATCAGCTTGTAAAAAAAAATATATTGACATGTTCCATATCCATGAGGATCTCCTCAATATGGAATGAACAACAAAGCTTATCTAATCTAAATTAATCATGTTAGTTTTCTAAAGGAAAAGTTATGCAGTGGACACGTTTTCAAGCTAACCTTACTCTGCAAATCAGTATGTTGTCACAACCAAGATGTCCAATACATATTAATTTGTCTGTTTCATCCCATTTCTTCAGTTTTGATTATGCAATACAAAATGTGAAGAAAAAAAACCTTTTGTCTGAAATAGTGGAACACAAATAAAATTATGAACCAGCAGTTCCATGTCCGTCTTTCATTAAAGTTTGGTTATTGAATGATTTTACTGCCATTTGACTGTATTATTTTATTCTTTTAAACCACAATCTGGATTTTGCCTTTAAAGAATTTTCAAGCACACAGTTAATCCAATTAATTGGTACATGTAAGTAACCAAGTCATCATTTTTTAGAATAATAGGTTTTCATATGCACAACCATGTGAATTGTCAATGAGTAAAACATTAAAGTTCCAATACAAGATATAAGAATGAGAGTTGTAAGAGTGCAAGAGGGGTTAAAGGTACTAATAGATGTGAACAAGTGCAGGAGGATGTGTATAATGAAGAAATCAAAGAAAAACTGTGAATGAACACCGTAGATGAAGCAGTCAGAGCAAACAGGCTGATATGATGGGGTCATGTTACACGCAAGGAGGAGACTCGTGGGTTCAACAGTAGAGGGTAGAAGGAGTCTAGGTAAACAAAGGAGTAAATACTCGGATTCAGTGATTGAAATAATAGACTTAAAATCATAAGAGGCATCAATTTTAGCATTGAATAGAAGTTCATGGAGAAATTTTATAAGGGATACTATGCTCTAGGCTTAATGCTGAAAGGTATAATCAGTCTTAAATGATTATGATAATCAAAATGTGATTTTTAGTGAGAAATGATTTCAGTGTTGTAAATATAGGGAATAATGTTCAACTGACAACATTTATCCAGTGTAAGTATTTTACAACTAGGGTAGTTGATCCATCTGCAATAGTCAATGGTGCTTATTGGTGTTCACAACCTTATAGTATATTAAAATATAAGTTAACTGTATCATTAAGTCTTATAAAGCCTTAGTGATTCTTTCTAATGGTTCCTAAAACTATTTATTAGGTTTCCCTTTAGAAAAGTTTATAAAAGCTGTATACTAACTTCAAAAAATCAAAATACTTGTCTTATTAGACTTGAACATACAATAAGATTTATAGATTCCCATAGTAAACAAACATCTTGTTAAAACTTTCTAGAAGTATGGTTAGGCAGAAATGAAAATGAACTGTTCAGTAAAATGGTGTTACCTGCAGAGAATGTTTCAGAGCTGGTAAATCATTTAAACAGCAGCACAGGCCTATATGAACTATCTGACAAACTGTTCTGGGGAAAATCCAAGTTTTGCTATACAACAAAAGCTGCCGGCTATTGGAAGTAGGACTCTGCTGTGGTTTCCATCAGATGTGTGGATCTGCTGCAAATGCTGGTGGGCAACATGGCAGTGTGTTAAAGAATTTGAAATGTTCACAATTATTAACCTACAATATTTTTAAAAAATGTGTATTACCAACAATGAGCTGTTTATTATATTTATAACTTTACCAGTTTTGGTTATGAACTATAATCAGAAAAGTAAGATAAGGTGACAGACAATGTACCAACATAATCAATCTGTTTGCTTTTCTGATGATGGTTCATAACTGAAACAGGTAAAGTTATAAATATAATAAACAGCTGATGGTTGGCAACATGCATTTTTAAAATATATTATGGCTGTTACCACACATCTCAGAAAAAATTACAATATTTTCATTAAGAAGTGTGCTGTATCAAAGTTATACTGTTTTCATTGGATTGCCTTCATTGATTCAAAACCAACTGTTTGCACAAAATGTATTTGCAGTAACTGCTGTTGCTGCACATGACTCATTGCTTTCTAGTGTCAGTTTGAACCACTGTACTTAGTGCTGAGTAAATTACAAGAAATCCTCTGAGATATATGAGATAAAGAACACACACTAAGCCTTGGCCTTTTCCAGATGAAGCAATGAGAAGAGAGGTGGAAAGGCAGCAAGTTTCTCCTGTGCCATATCCCCAACTCACCTTGGTTGGACACTATTACTTTCTACTTTTTTTCTACAATTGACATACTTATATTGAGTCTGCTTATTCTGTCAGTTAGGCCTACTTTATTTTCAATGTTCTCATAGTTACAATTCAGTAATTAGTAATTGCCTCAAGAAATCATGTTGCATTTGTCACAATTTCCAGTAGCTGACAGAAGGTGAATGTACAAACACTGCCCCCCCTCCCCCCCCCCCCCAAAAAAAAGTTTATAAAAATAACTTTAGTCTTAACACTTTGTCATACATAAAGTTATGCAACTGGCCCACAATAATTCATTTTCAAGACTAAAAAGAAAGAAAAATCCACACTTTGTAAGCAGTATTCTGCATTTGGCACCATGCTTCAGGAATGAGACAAACGGCTGGATATCTTATTAACACCAGTGTGTTATGTAACTATATAAATGCCTGTGTATTTTGAAACCTCATTCCATAAACCAACATCACACAGAGAAAAAGAAACCAGAAAGAGGGGTCACTCCTAAAACATGGACTACCAACCAATAGTCAAAAAAGAAAAAAAAACTTGTAAGTGATCTTCATTTTACATAGCAGGAGACATCACTTTTAATGTCATTTGTAAACTCTGGATGAAATTGTGAAAGTTTATAGGCCTACTCACAAGACAGCAGCAAGATCTGAAAGGATGCATCACCTATGTGTTACATATGGACTAAACAAAACTTTTTCATCTACAGAAACGTCCCTGATCTCTCTGACACTCCTCCATTTTTGGCCTAACTTGAGCCTGGATGAAAGAAAATTTACAAAACTATAACTAAGAACTGCAAATCAGCAAAGATATTCAGAGATGTTGACAAATTCTCAAAAATTTACCTGATAAGTTTGCACCTACAGTTTACAGAATGGCAAAATTATGTAATCAACACATGGAAAACTATATGTCACTGCCCATATTACTAGTGCATCTTCTCCCAAACATCAGGATAATTTTTAGCAAATTGGCATACACACACAGGATGCAATCCATAAAAGGCAGACATCCACACATAAGATTCAAGCAGTTGTAAGGATGATAACATGACAGCAAAAATAATGCCATCTGAAACAGGATGATAAACTGATTGTAAGGCTACTAATCATACTTCTGACACATAATTCTATAACTTGATTACTGACTGTTGCCTTCATAAAGCTACAACTACTGAAATGCCTAAACACACTAATCTGAACTCTTGTATTCCTCAACTTAGGCCTTCATTCTTCACAGACAATTCTTCGTTTGCAAATAATATTGAACAAACGCTACTAATGACAGGTAATGCTATGAAGTTTCAAAACTTCAGCATAAAAATGAAAAACTATAGAAGCATTTTCTCTATTTCCCAAATTGCTACCTCAAATCATTATAAAAATATCCATAAAGATATTCAAGGGTTGTAGACGTCATTCCTCAAATGAACACTGCAGCTTTTTACTGTGCAAATGTTAAATGCTCATTTATATATTTTGAGATAACGCAAATGAATTATACCACCATTTGTTTTTCTCCTGGTAATAGTTGACGAAGTATTAAACCATAATTTGTATTTTATTATTAGAGTTTTGGAACCATTCAGTGTTTTAATGACAATCAGAATATAAATTCAGCAGGCAGAGACAAACTATTTAGGTTCGTTGAGATGTTAATTAAATGGGAATGAAAAAGTTTTGTTTTTCATTGAACAATGTTTATGCTGACAAAGACATTTTTTCCATATCAGGTACCTCCTCCACAGAATTAAAAGAATTTCCCAGTAAAACATTAACAAACATGGCTTTAGCAACATAAAAGAAAGCAACATGAAGTTTCCTGTTTGCCTAACTGGCAGGATTGTGGCTAATGCAACTAACACTTGACCTCAGCCAGAGACCGCCACTACGGCTCCACTTCCAAATACAAAGGAAGGCTGCCAAAGTATTACAAAGCCAACACTTTAGCTTCGTTCGAGTGGCGCTGCTGACGGTCAGGAACAGTTTGAGGCGTTCGAGTGGCACTTCTGACTCTTGCTGACGATATCTGACTGGCCAATCTGGTGTTCGAGTGGCGGAGCTGATAGTTGGCGACCGAAAGTTTAAGTCAGCGGATTTTCGTCAAACTGTTTTCTGACTAACTCCAAAGCGTTTAACAAGCCTCGGCCAAAAGACAAGCCTGCACATTTACGAAGAAGTTTGTGTTCCAGGTCTTCCATTTTCTCTTGATTGAGCCTGAGTTTGTATATTAGACAAGCATTCTTTCAACTTATGTGGCCTTCTAATATAGTACGTCCCCTTTTTATTACACCCATACATACTATAAATGAAAGGTGTGGAAATTTTCATAACACGAATTTAAAGATGAATGCGTATGTTTTTACAGTTTGGATTGTGATATATTCGCCTGAAAAATAAGTAAAAATAGTCCTACTGAGATTTTCTGTGCCATCTGTAAATGAAGTGATTTGACACATAAGAATAATATAGTTCACAACAGGCATTAGCAGTGATAGATTTTTATAACCGACATGTGCCACTATAGCGTCTCACAATTACTGTTCCGTGTTTCTCCTTGTGGTTATATATTATAGAAATCTATTAGTGCCAATGTGGGCGTTTCTACACGAAATGTGTAACTTCTGGGAAAATCATGTACGATGATAATTCTTGCAAAACACCTGCAAATATTTGTATGTTTCATTTTTTAAATTTTATTGTAATTCATAATAATGGGACAAAATGCATATGAAGTTGTATGTTACCAAATATTCCTTTCACACACAACTATCCTAATTTACCTCATTTTTGTATGAGGTTTTGTCAGGTTAAATTGGCTACATTATTTATAAATGGAGAGACATGTTTACGTATATTTTGCGTTTTGTCGAAGTTTATGATCAGAATTTAATCCACAATGTATTTCTAATGGCGGAATGCACACTGTCCGTCGCCGGTCCGCCACCTCACGTCAACGTGAGCTTTCTCAAGAAGAATGTTTTGATGGAATGGTCGTCTGGTAACATCGCGACTCGCAAGTTAACCTAGTTTCGTCACACGAATTTTATACTCGACAGATACACGGTTTGCAGGCAAATGTGTCTTGTTAATCTTTATTATTATACTTTGGTTTAACGGTAAATTGCAAATGTTTCATGACGACTTAAATAGTTTTCTCAATTGAGAAATGCATAACATATCGCCAGTCATAACTTCACTTTCAACATTGGTAGAGAGAAAAGTTGCCAACTAGCGCTATGGGTGGCCAATATGCGAAACAGGTGAAATAAGCGTTCGAGTTGGCTTCGGAGTTGGCAACTGTCAAAAAGCGCGCATGCGCAGTAGAGGTCTTCCAAATCGTCAGCAACTGTCAGGAACTATCAGCTTTTGGGCCACTCGAACGAACCTTTTGAATGTTACATCAAAGATCATAGATCCACAGATATTACAATCGTTTGACTTTGTCGTGTTTTCTGCTTTGTTTTGGTCATGCTGTGTTCAGTTGTATTCAACGTTGGTTGTATTTTATTCATTTGTATTCTGTTTTGGAGTGGTGTCGAGTGTTTTATTGTGCTCTGCTCTTGTCGTGGTCCTGGACAAGCCTTAGAGACACGATTCTTCAAATTTTTATTGTATGGAAACATTTTTTCGTACTCGGAGCACCCAAATAGCTTATTTTCACTCATTGTGGAAAATGTAACCCACTCAGACACAAAGCAACATATATACATACACCATTAAGTCACTTGTTGGTGAAAGGTTCGTAATTATGTATGATATTAAATAACTACCTAGCTGTTGATTAGATTACATTTTATGTTAAGTGCATAATGTTGCTATTTAATAGTTTTGTTATTTGGCTAATAATACTAATATATTTTTTATTTATTCAGATCAGTTCATTTTTTGCAATTTCTTCAGTACCAGAAACAACACCTCTGCTGTGGCACAAGTTTTTCCTGCCGATTCCTTTTTGGGGCTACTGAAATAACTTACACTATGATCAAAATGGCAAATCTTTTTCACCTTCAGTAATGCCAATTTTCTGCCTATTTGACTGTCTAGCAACATAATCGTAAAACATTGGCATAGTATGTTTCTTCTAATCTCCAAGCGCACCTGGGGTGCTGCATTTATCATTTACACTTACTTGATTGATTTATATCTTCAGCGTGAATAAAGTGTGTCTAATAGCCCAAGATTTTGTAAGAGAATTCCTTCCCTGATTTCCAGTTTGCTTGGATACATTGTTTCATGCTGTAATCAATATGTGAGTAATATGTCAATGTATGATCACTACAATTGCTGCATTTGCAATGACCACTATTTTCTTTTATGAGGTAAACTTAAAACAATTTTGCAGCTGGTACTTTCCAACCTCTTACTTCAGTTATGAAATCGCATGTGTTTCACTGTAAACTTGCTTTCCATACACTAGTCAAACAGCTAGAAAAAAATGACAAGTGTGGATAAATGTTTGCACAGTCATTTCACCTGCTTTGCATTACCCTGTATATATTTCAAAAGGATGTGTATCCTCTTTAGGTGCTTATTTGTTTTAAGTGTGGCTTGCACCCCGTGACATTGTGCCCAAGACGTGACATTTTTTTCATATTATATCTTGTAATAGTTCATCTGAGATGCTTTTTGCAGTGATTCATGAAACACAGCAGCATTTCTCATCCGATTTAATGTCATAACATTCTTGTATGCCTCATTTCTTATGTCCTTGTGAAGATTTTTGTTCTTAATGATGATTTTCCAGGCTCTATCCTCATTCCAGACCAAGAGACTAGGAGACAGCTTTGTTTTGTTCCAAATGAATTGGTTGGGCAGTTATGTCTGATTGTGATTATTAAATCTGAAAAATGTGAGTCATTACTATTGTTGTTATTGTGGTCTTCAGTCCGGAGACTGGTTTGATGCAGCTCTCCACAATACCCTATCCTGAGCAAGCCTCTTCATCTCCACATAAGAACGGCAACCTACATCTGTCTGAATCTGCTTACTGTATCCATCTCTTGGTCTTCCTCTGCGATTTTTACCCCACACACTTCCCTCCAATGCTAAATTCACAATTCCTTGATGTCTGAGAATATGTCCTACCAATCTATCCCTTCTTTTTGTCTAGGTATGCCAGAAATTTCTTTTCTCCCCAATTCTGTTCAGTACCTCCTCATTAGTTACGCGATACACCCACCTAATCTTCAGCATTCTTCTGTAGCACCATATTTCAAAAGCCTCAATCCTCTTCCTGTCCGCACTGTTTGTCGTCCATGTCTCACTCCCATACAAGGCAACACTCCATACAAATGCCTTCAGAAAGAACTTCCGTAGGCTTAAATCAATATTTGATGTTAACAAATTTCTCTTTTTCAAGAACGCTTTTCTACCCATTGCCATTCTGCATTTTATATCCTCTGTACAGCGACCATCATTTGTTATTTTACTGCCCAAGTAATAAAACTTATCTACCTCCTTTATTGCTTTGTTACCTAATCTAATTCCTTCGGCATCACCTGATTTTCTGCACTCCATTACCCTAGTTTTGCTCTTGTTAATATTCTTCTTATATGCACCTTTCAGCACACTGTCCATTCCGTTCAATTGCTCTTCCAGGTTCTTTGCTGTCTCTGACAGAATTACTATGTCGTCGGCACAACGCAATGTTTTTAATTCTTCACCCTGAACTTTAATTCCTTCTCCAACTAATTACTATTAGGAATTAAGAAAGCACTTGGTAAACCTGTCCTCATATCGTCCAGTATTAGTAATGTAGTTACCTCAAAAAAATAGCCTTTTAGACCACGAGTCCTATCTACACAGTGTTTCCTACTTTGCCACGTGCACTATTTATTATTATTATATTTCTTATGAAATATTCACTTACACTACAGTACACCTGAATTGTCATTTTGGTGCCCAAGCTTCATTGCTGATCCCGATATGTTGACATTGACTGACTATGAAAGCAGGTTATAACTAGCTGCAATGCTATGAAAGTTTTGCACAATTTTGTAATGTACCCTCTTCAAAGTGTTTCTGGAATTTTATGAAGAATTGCATCAAACAGTATCTCTATCACACTGTTCTTCCGTTTTGGGTCTGTTAGACTCACAAGTGTAAACTCCAAACACTGGCCAGCATCAGTTCTCTTAAAATGAATTTTGGTGAATGATGGGACTTTGTGATGACTGATGGGACACCTGCCTCACTTCAGAGAAAAAAAAAAGCTGCCACCAGACATTCATAATGTACCAAGTGCATACTCGTAAAAGTCAGCATAGGTTACTATCATGTCTACCCCCCGTCCCAATGTCACTGACGCATTCCACATCATTACAAAGTTTCATATTAATGATCTATGGAACAAGTATTAATCTGGGTTTGAAACCTGTTTTTATTTATTTACTTTTAATAAAGTGTAATTTCTGATACGAATATTATAAACGAAAAATTTCTAGCAGGAATAATATATAAAGAAAAAATAGATGAAGATTACTCACCAGGCGAAGGAGCACAGGTGGTTATAGTAGCACAAATAAAACACAAACGCAAGCTTTCGCAACCCAGTTGCTTCTTCAGGCAGAAGGTAAGGATAGGGAAAGAAAAGGATAAGGGTTTTAATGAAAGGGGTAAGGAGCCATTCCAATCCAGGGAGAGGAAAGACTTACCTTGGGGGAAGAAAAACAAATACACACCCAACATTTACACAGATGCAAACACACCTAGGCAGAAATAAGAATCAAATCTCGAAATTCAACAATAATGATTGTAATAATATCACAGATCAATCACTTGATGTAAAGCGCGAAACGTAAAATCAATTTTTTTAAAGAGATGTATTAAAAGATTTTTCTTTTTTACTGCTTTATTTATTTATTCTCATATTTCCTTATTCGTATGTGTATCCTTACAGAGAAAGAGCAGAAGACAATGTAGCACGCATAGACCAAAGATATGATCTGTGGCATCACGTTTCACTGTATGTAACCTCCTTGCTATAGAGTCACAAATGTCATCGCTGGCCTTCAGTCTGAATTTTTTTATAATTTGACGACTTTCAACCACCATATCTTCCACCCTCTTATAGCTTCCGGCATGGAACTGCTATGGTGTGCAACAGGAGACTTCGGACAACAATTACACACTGACCATTCGTTTGCGTTCTGTAGTTTTTGCTGCAGAGTGAGATATTAAATCACACACACACACACACACATACACGTAGAATTTTATATACACCGATAACTTTCCATCCCAATATACTCCACCCTTTTTATCATTATCAACCCTCAAGCAACAGTAGAACCAATAAAACCATTTTCAAAGTGTAAATATAATTTTCAAAGAGTAATTATTGTTACGCATTTCGCGTTATATTCTTCAAATTACTGAATATCTATTAGATCGCTGTAAAACTGTGCCTAAAACATTCCTCAGGTATAAATTAGCAACAGTACAAATATTTAAGACATTCACATTAATATACATAGATAAATAGCTATCTGATCGCCATAAAACCGTTCCTAAAGCCTTCCCTGGATAGACATTAGTAACTGTACAAATTTTTAGCTCTGTATGTCTTGTGGTTCAGGCGTGATAAAGTACACCAAACAGACATTCACATTTATAGATATAGATGACAGTTTACAACTCACTGCAAAGACGTGATGACGAGCCGTGACAGGAACACAAAAAAGACACACACATAAAACATTTTCAGCTAACAGCCATGGCCTTCTTCAGAATTAGGAACATTCACGCAATCACACAACCATCAGCTCCAGCTGCCACACTTTGAATCATGCTCTGCGGTGTGGAGATACACCGCAAAGCTTGATTCAAAGTGCGGCAGCCAAAGCTGATGGTTGTGTTAATGTTCCTAATTCTGAAGAAGGCCACGGCTGATAGCTGAAAGTGTGTTGTGTGTGTGTGTGTGTGTGTGTGTGTGTGTGTGTTCTTGTTGCAGCTCATCATCACGTCTTTTTGGTGAGTTGTAAACTGTCCTGTTACTATATTGTTGTGGTAATTCCAACCTGGATTTTCCATAATCAGTTAAAGTAAAATGTTGTGTGTCAGTCCTACAAACCTCAGTTACAGTGAATTATTAACAAGTGTAATTCTGATTTGGTTTAATCACCACTTTTTGCCAGCTCCTCTGTAAAGAGTTTGTATCCAGAACTCACCTTATTGTCACCGACAATTCCTTGTGTGCCGATCTCAATCACATTTTCTTCAGTTCCCAAATTGCAGGATGTATGCAAAGGAATTTATTACAGATTTAAGAAAAGCTGTGGTTTTCCTCGTATTCTATATGGCAACATATATTTATAAAATGTCCTGTGCTCATATTGGTTACAGTTTAAAAATGTAAATCAAGACAAACATTATATGAGTGTGTTATGGATAATGACAATGTAAGATACTTTTTTAAATATATTTTTGGGGCATTATTAGAATTGTAATGAAGAGAATAAAAGTATGTCATTATAAAATTTGTATCTTCTTTGTTTTCTTTTCAATTTTACTTGAAAAATAGATTGCGCTAGAAGTTTGAAGTGTTACCTACTTGAAAGCATCATGCATTGTTTGTACATGTATACAATATATTGTATTTCTGTGGTGTGGGATACCTGAGGCAGTCATTCTATACCAATGATTACTGGAGCTGTGAATTGTACACAGCATCTTTCAGTGCTACTTGCACAGAGCTACATTGTTGAAATTATGATTAAGATATATTCTCTCTCTCTCTCTCTCTCTCTCTCTCTCTCTCTCTCTCTCTCTCTCTCTCTCTCAGTAGTGTGTAACGTTCTGTTCTGTTCTGTCTGAATAGTCATGATTGACTTACCAGAAAAATCTGTGCAATTAAACAAACAGGCATTGTGTGAAAATACTTTCAAAACTAAATTATTACACGGTACACGTAATTGATACTATTGAAAGATTTGTGAGATTGAAGGTGTAATACTACTTTACTGTGACTTTGATAACTGTTTCCAATTGAACTCACATTGGCCTCAACTTCAGTATTCTGATATGCTTCCAATTAACATACAATGATTGTGCAGGCTCCGCTGTTTGCCTGCGTGGTCATTGCATGTCAGTTGGAAGACTGAGGTGAGGGCAAAAAAAAAAAAAAAAAAAAAAAGCAAAGCTGAAATTGCATAATGGGGTGCAAAGGGATAAAATGTTCCAATTATTATTTTTTTTCCTCCCGTGTGACAAGTGACAAATCCATAAAATATATGTTGTACTGTGATAGAGGGTTATGTTTGGTGTGTTGTGTGGAAGTATTCAGAAATTTATACTCAATTTAACTTTTATTTTAAGTTACAATGCAAGATAAAAATTGTAACTGGCCAAAATTTGAATGCAGATACCTGATTAAATACAGCAGTGCACTCACCAATAGGGCTAATTCAAACTTTCATTAATGTTTGAGAAAACAACTTACACTCTGCTGCATAGTAAATGATTTGCTCTGAAAGCAACATAATTGGATCAGAAAAATAAGGACTATATAAGTACACGGTTAAGGACGCCCTATAAGTGGTCACTATAGAAACACGTTATTTTACTATTAATCAACTTAATTTTATGTAGACGTCTAAACTAAAAGCAGTTTCCCTCATTATTCATCGTCGTCACTGTTGACACTGAACCATTGCCTTGTTATCATCTTGGTAACCTATCTGTGTTGAACTATTTTATTACTAAAGACAGGTTGGGAGGAGGGGAGAATTGATGCAGACGAAGATACCATCCATCGGCTTTGACCAAGGCATCTGAAGGCAGCTAACAAAAAATGGGTTTTCATTTTTCACTTTGTAAACAAAGTGCCATTATGAATAATGCCATAAATGACATTAAATTTTCACAACACTGTAATTTTGCAACTGATAAACATTTCAAATGATTAGTATTTTTTTTTATTAAAACAAGGGGCTTGGTTGATGGATATATGGACATAGATGGATCAATTTGTATTTTCAAAGTAATTATAAGTTCTTAATATGACACCAATGACCAAATCTCAAAATGAAAGTCAACATTGATGCCATTTTCACGGGTTTGCTGCTATTCACCATTAGGCATACATCGTCACCATAACCAATGTTTCTAGACTAAACCGCCACCTATCGACTTTTTAATGTTTTATAAAAACAAAACTTGCCAGGTAACCACTACCTGACAATAAGTAACTATGAACAAAGTTTAATCCCCCACAGAAAACATACTTGAAATACCGATAAGTATCTGTAACAACATTATTATTATTATTGATAAGTATCTTTAATTTAAAACATGCAGCTCAGTAATCACAATTGCTAACGTGTCATGCAGCTCATCCATTTCAAATAGACCTCAATTGTGTGATCTTATTGGCTGTCTGAACGCACTCCAGATTGGCTAAAAGGAGTCCTTGTCCAAAGCCGATGGGTGGTATTTGGAATCTAAGCCTGATTATTTTAGGTGACTGGTTGCAGTTTTTCCTGGAATACTACTCAGATTGTACACTTTTAAGTTCAACAGATGTGGAAATGTTTTATTACATTTCATATGCAAAAGTCCTCTCAGATAAAAGTGATTGATTTTGTAGTAATTAATCATTTTGTGATTTCTTTCTGTGCAAAAATTTTTAACAGTTGGGCATTTTTTTAATTTAGAATGGTCGGTTGTTTCTAAACAGTAAATATATTTCACACCCAGTTTTTCATATCAGACAGTGGAATGTGATCTTTGTTAACAGAAGATGCAACAGTGTTAACTGATCATTACAGTGATGTGGAATTTTTTGTTCAAAATGTACAATTATATTTGAGATATCAAACAATGGAAAGTCAATTGAGGGGGGGGGGGGGCGTGAGGCGACGAGAGGACACATTGCCACTCAGCATACAGCACAACTGACTGTGTCCATTCCCATGATTCTCTCCATAATCAACTTGTTGGGACAACAAATGTACATGAAGAGATTAAGAAATTTATGACTACCGGTATTAACAGCTTTTCAAATGTGCTGATACTGACAGTTGCACAATGGGCACGTGAAGATGGTGTAATCGTAACACCAAAATCGGTTGTGCAATTAACACGTTCGCTGCGGGCCGCTAACGCTATAGGCGGACGCCTGTAACCGCATGAGCGCTGAAATCAGACCCCTGCGAAACCTGTAATATTGAAAGCGAATATAACGACTGCACAAGAGGTGGTGCTAGATATAGAAATACAAGTACGCTTTTGCTGCACGCCGATTATGTGATAAATGCTGCAAGCTTTCTGTCACTTATAAGTGTCATATGCATTTATCGCAAACAATTCTAACAACGCCTCTGATTTATTCATTTTATTGCAAACTGGAAGGAAAATGAAATTCAAACAAGCGATAAATCCGCTTCATTGAGAAAGAATTAGTCTGAAAACACCAAAAGGTTTAGCAAACGGAGAAAAAGAAACAGGTCTCATCTGCAATGTGGTGCTATGGAAACACAATCCCACATAACAAATAAATTTGCAAGGTGTATAGGCGATGTTTTTATAGCAAACCACTAGAGATGAAAATACACGACTGCAAACAGGAAAATGTTACGACATGTTTTTTGGTGGCTTGTACTAAGACTGAGTACTCAGCTAGTGAACGTGCCACTTATAAGTGTTACCCGCACTGGCATGTTGATCGCGGAAACGGTTATAAGCATTGGCAGCTCTGGCGTGTTGATCGCGGAAACTCTTATTAGCGTCAGCTGCAGCAAACGTGTTCAATAAATAATTGTTATAAAGCTGCTGGTACTTTCTTCCACCATCCCCATGTTTTTCTCACTAGCCACTAAGAAATAGAAATGCTACTTAAATATTTAAAATTAAATTTGGCTTGGGCTCTCTCAGTTGAAGTTAATGTTTATGCACTTATTAAAATATAGTGGGAAATTCTTGTGTCCATTTCTATTAGAAACTAACTCGAAAGCAATGTGATGATGTACTGTTTGAGAAACTGTCCCTATTGCTTTCCACTAAAATGTCAGTATTTTGTTGATATCCAATAACATAATGGTACTTATCAATATTTGTCTTCCTGAATGTTTGGAAAATGCGGTATTTAATTGACAACAAATGGAACTACAATGTTGTTGTTGTTGTGGTCTTCACTCCAGAGACAGGTTTGATGCAGCTCTCCACAATACCCTATCCTGAGCAAGCCTCTTCATCTCCAGATAAGAACGGCAACCTACATCTGTCTGAATCTGCTTACTGTATCCATCTCTTGGTCTTCCTCTGCGATTTTTACCCCACACACTTCCCTCCAACACTAAATTCACAATTCCTTGATGTCTAAGAATGTGTCCTACCAATCTATCCCTTCTTTTCGTCTAGGTGTGTCAGAGATTTCTTTTCTCCCCAATTCTGTTCAGTACCTCCTCATTAGTTACGCGATACACACACCTAATCTTCAGCATTCTTCTGTAGCACCATATTTCAAAAGCCTCAATCCTCTTCCTGTCTGCACTGTTTGTCGTCCATGTCTCACTCCCATACAAGGCAACACTCCATACAAATGCCTTCAGAAAGGACTTCCTTAGGCTTAAATCAATATTCGATGTTAACAAATTTCTCTTTTTCAATAACGCTTTTCTACCCATTGCCATTCTGCATTTTATATCCTCTGTACTGCGACAATCATTTGTTATTTTACTGCCCAAGTAACAAAACTCATCTACCTCCTTTATTGCTTCGTTTCCCAATCTAATTCCTTCAGCATCACCCGATTTTCTGCACTCCATTACCCTAGTTTTGCTCTTGTTAATGTTCATCTTATATGCACCTTTCAGCACACTGTCCATTCTGTTCAATTGCTCTTCCAGGTCCTTTGCTGTCTCTGACAAAATTACTATGTCGTCGGCAAAACGCAATGTTTTTAATTCTTCGCCCTGAACTTTAATTCCTTCTCCAAATTTCTCCTTGCTTTCCTTTATGGCTTGCTCAATGTACAAATTGAATAACAATGGAGAAAGACTACAACCCTGTCTTACTCCCTTTCCAACCACTGCATCCCTTTCATGCCCTTCAACTCTGACAACCGCTGTCTGGTTTTTGTACAAGTTGTAAATAACCTTACGCTCCCTATATTTTACTCCTGCTTGCTTCAGAACTTGAAAGAGTTTATTCCAATCAACATTGTCAAAAGCCTTCTCCAAATCTACAAAAGTTAGAAATGTAGGTTTGCCTTTTCTTAATCTATCTCCTAGGATAAGCTGTAAAGTGAGTATTGCCTCCCATGTTCCTACATTTCTCCTGAACCCAAATTGGTCTTCCCCGAGGTCGGCTTCTACCAGCTTTTCCATCCTTCTGTATATAATTTGTGTTAATATTTTGCAACCATGACTCATTAAACTGATGGTTCTGTAGTTTTCGCACCTGTCTGCACCTGCTTTCTTCGGAATGGGGATTCTAACATTTTTCTTAATGTCTTAGGGTACTTCGCCTGTCTCATACATCTTACACACCAGGTGAAACAGGTTTGTCATGGCTGGTTCTCCCAGAGACTTCAGTAGCTCTGAGGGAATATCATCTACTCCAGGGGCCTTGTTTCGACTTACGTCTTTCAGGGCTCTGTCAAATTCTTCTCTCAGTACAGTATCTCCTATTTCATCTTCATCTACATCCTCTTCCCTTCCTACAATATTGTCTCGAAGTTCATTTCCTTTGTGGAGCCCCTCTATATACTCTTTCCACCTTTCAGCTTTGCCTTCTTTGCTGAGAACTGGTTTTCCATCAATGTCCTTGATATTCATAGAGCTGTTTTTTTTTTTTATCTCCAAATGTTTCTTTTATTTTCCTGTAGGCTGTATCTATTTTCCCCTATTTATACATTCTTCTACATCCTTGCATTTGCCTTCTAGCTACTCCTGCTTAGCCATTTTGGACTTCCTGTCAATCTCATTTCTTAGTCGTCAGTACTCCATTTTGCCTGTTTCATTTACTGCATTTTTATATTTTCTCCTTTCATCGATTAAATTTATTATCTCCTGTGATATCCAAAGATTTTTTGTAGGTCTTGCCTTACTATCTATTTTGTCCTCTGCTACCTTAACTATTTCATCTCTCAATTTTACCCATTCCTCCTCTACTGTTTTATTTTCCCCTGTTTCTGTCAATTGTTGTCTAAAGCTCCCTCTGAAATTCTTAAGAACCCCAGGTTTCTTCAATTTATCCAGATCCCATCTCCTTATTTTCCTACCTTTTTGTAGTTTCTTCAGTTTCAGCCTACAGTTCATAACCAACAAGTTATGTTGAGAGTTTATATCTGCCCCTGGGTATGTCTTACACTGTAATACCTGGTTCCTAAATCTATGTCTTACCATTATGGAATCTATCTGGTATCTCCCGGTGTCTCCTGGTCTCTTCCACGTATACAACCTTCTTTTGTGATTCTTGAACCAGGTGTTTGTTATAACTAAATTATGTTCTGTGCAAAATTCTACCAGGTGGCTTCCTCTTTCATTCCTTTTGCCCAGACCATATTCACCTACTATCTTCCCTTCCCTTCCTTGTCCTACTACCGAATTCCAGTCTCCCATAACAATTAAGTTTTCCTCTCCCTTAATTGTCTGAATAATTTCCTTTAGCTCCTCATCTATTTCTTCGATTTCCTCATCATCGGCAGAGCTAGTTGGCATATAAATCTGTACTATTGTTGTCGGTGTTGGCTTCGTATCTATCTTGACAATGATAATGCGATCACTGGCCTGGTCATAGTAGTTTACCCGCATTCCTATTTTCTTATTCATTATCAATCCTACTCCTGTGATACCCCCAACTGATTTTGTATTTATAATCCTGTACTCACCTGACCAGAAATCCTGTTCATCCTGCCACTGAACTTCACTAATCCCCACTTTATCTAACTTCAACCTATGCATTTCCCTTTTTAAATTTTCTAATTTTCCTACTCGATTAAGGGATCTAACATTCCACGCTCCGACTCGTAGAATGCCAGTATAGTCTTTGCTGATGATCACATCCTCCTGAGTAGTCCTCGCCCGGAGATCCGAATGGGGGACTATTTTACCTCTGGAATATTTTACCCGAGAGGATGCCATCATCATATGTTTATACAGTAGAGCTGCATGTCCTCGGGAGAAATAATGGCTGTAGTTTTCCCTTGCTTTCAGCCGTTTGAAGTAACTGTGTGGCAAAGCCACATTAGCTGATGTTACAAGGCCAGCTCAGTCAATCATCCAGACTGTTGCCCCTGTAACTACTGAAAAGTCTGCTGCCCCTCTTCAGGAACCACACATTTGTCTGGCCTCTCCACAGATACCCCTCCGATGTTGTTGCGCCTACGGTACGGCTATCTGTATCATTGAGGCACGCAAGCCACCCCACCTCGGCAATGTCTGTGGTTCATGGGAGTGGGGAACTACAATATGCATTACCAATAAATGATGATCATGCAAATTCATTTTGATGGACAGTTGCATGTTTACAATTGCCAGTGAAGTTACTCTTCATGAATTGCAATCAGTTAGGCACAGTCAAATAATCATAAGTTCAAATACATTGCTCAAGAAGACCTGCAGAACATGCAACTTACAGAATGGTCACAATAATCTTCTCCCACATATAAAAATAATTTTGAGCACAGTTGCATTTAAAATTTGTTCCCCCTCCCCAAATGGGGATCACTTAGTATAATGATATCAGAAGAAGAGTACATTCCTTCTGTATGTATCCATTTCTGTACTTACAGTTATAGAAATCTGGGCACTTTACAATAATAGACTACAATTGTCTGTTTTCGAAGCTGTGAGAATTTGCAGTTATCAGTCACCATGATTTCATACTACTTATTGTAACCTAAGGACAATACACACCCCTACCCGAGGGAGGACTCTAATCTTCGACGGGGAGTAACTGCGCATTCCGCAGTGAGATGCCTTCGAGACCTTGGCCACTTCACTGAGGCACAATAACAATCTGGCAGGTGGGGGTCATTTATAGGACATGATTCTACCCGTCACCATTGACCCATGGCATCGACATCATGTCTAGTATGCAAAGTACTCTTGACACACTAGACTGTAGATGTCTATTCTAACTGACAAAAGTACTTTAATATTTTATGACATGTCATAATTTTTAAATGATGTGGCTAGGCAGAAACTAAGAGTACAGCTGAAATTGTTACAAGTGAACAAGCAACAATGGCACTGTGATGGCTCGCGTGTTAGAAATGTACAAATAGTGGGCGCAACTGAGATATGTAACGCTTCTTCCAAATTAGCAGTAAAATTTTAAAAGCCCTGTGATTTAATTAAAAACACTATTCAATTGAATGATTGATTATTTGCAACTCGCTATGACAGAATTACTGGTTTTCCAACAGGTCAAACCAGACAGGTGGAATCTCGTATGCCGACAGGTGTACTGGTACGTAAAGTAATAACTCCTGTGGAGTTATTAAATTACTACATAAGGTAAGACAGGAGCATCTGGGGGAGTACCATGAGGTTGGCATGGGATGTTACAGTCCTTGACATGCCTACTATTACATAAAACAAGTGAGGATCTTTGGTGGCTAAGTGCTGACAAGACTGCAAATTCAGAGTTCTCATGTTCAGTCCCCAGTATCCTTGGATCTTTATCTGTCATGCAGCACTTCTTTCACCTATGATGTGAAAAATAACAAGTTACACCATGTAACTCCTACTACTCATACTACCAGATGGGTAAGTTTGCCCACAGCTCAGAGGGTGACATACCATCTCCAACAGAAACAAACAGAGTAGGCCTAAACAACATAATCTTCAATTTGACAACTGCATCTTTTTTTACATAAAGAAAAGACACATAAAAGTGACTGTGAAACTACAGAGCAGAAAGGGGAAATCTTAGTTCACTTACCTTCTCTCTCTATCCTCCCCACATAAATTAAGTTAGTTGGTGGCAGGGGAGTGTTAGAAGAGGTAAAGGTTTTATACGTGTACGCATAATTTCTACATACTGAATTACGATATACCTTGCCTTAAAATATGTGTTTTGCAAATGTTTATCAAGTGTTGTTACATTTAATTTGCCCACTTTCGTAATATTGAAGTATAAATACAAAATCCGCCAAATACAGCACATTTGTTTCCGATCGCCTGAATTTAAGGCTACGCAACGCGATGTTCATTTATGGCAGACCACGTGATTATGTCGTCAGCGAATCAACACAAAGGAAGAGAATGGTGGTGAGCCAATGGTAACCAAACCTTAGTGCCGCGGTAACATGCAAAAGAATTTTTGACATTGTAAAATTAAATATGCGGTAATGTTTTTATACACGCAATGTTTACAAGATGTGAAAATGAAAGTGTTTACAATAAGTTTCAATTATTTTATTTTTGAAATCTCTTTATTACACTTTCGTGCAGATGATAAAATAAATAAAACAAGCTATACCTGCTCTATGGCTGACAGGTTATTGTATGTACCCTTGTCCGATCAGTAACAGTTACTGGCCTCATAAAATGAAGATTTAGAATTAGCTGATGACTGTTTCGTACAGATCAAAGGGTAAATAAAATATGCTATACCTGCTCTATGGTTGACAGGTTCCTGTATGTACCCTTGTCCAGTCAGTAAAAGTAATTGGCCTCGTAAAATGAAGATTTAAAACCATTTGATCCTGCCAACCATAGGGTAATGTGGCATGTTTTATTTATTTTATGATATGTATGAAACATTCATCAAGTAATTCTAAATCTTCTTTTTATGAGGCCAATAACTCTTGCTGACTGGACAAGGGTACATACAAGAACCTATAATTTTATTGTCATTGAACTTTTGCAAGCAATAGACAAAGTCAATATTAATCATAATACATAAGTTAACTGAAATTTCGGAGTCACATTCAAAACATTCATTAACAGAATACAAGGGACTAGCCACTAGTCTGTTATACAAGTTGCATTTAAATAAATTTAAAGGTAAATTACTTATTTCTGCAGGTAACTTGTAGAACATTTTCAGGCCTAGTACATTATAACTATCCAATGATTTAGAAAAACTACAGAATGGGACATTTATTTTCTTGTATTATAAGAATCAATGTCTTCTTTTAAGAGCTGGCTGGATAAATTATTTTTTATGTAAATTAAAACATGACATACATATAAATTAACAACTGTAAGACAACCTAATTTTATTAATAGTGGTTTTGCATGTTCCCATTCGCCTGAGCCTGTTATAACCCTCACCACTCTTTTTTGTAGCATAAGAATATCGTGGGCATGGCTGCTATTCCCCCAAAATATAATTCCATAAGAGGAGATGATCTGAAAAAATTCATAGTATGCTGATCTAACATATATATCTGGAACACAATTCTTTAATTTCCTCAGCAAAAAAAATTACTCTGGAAAGTCTAGCACTTATGCATTTTATGTGTGGTTCCCAAGAGAGTTTACCATCTATGTTTAAGGCTAAAAACTTAATACTACCTTTGTTGTCTGTATCTGGTAAATTACAAAGAGTAAAAAATATTTGTTGTTTTACATTCATTTAAACAGAAACCATTAGCTCTATACCAAATCGAGGCCTGAGATATTGTACATTCAGTTAAATTGTGCAGTTCATTGAAGTCATCACTACTGTTAAAAAATGTGGTGTCATCTGCATCTCTGTGTTCATAAAAGTTGGTAAACCATTGATCATTAACACAAATATCAAAGGCCTAAGACTGAGCCTTGTGGTACACCATATCTAAGCGTGGCTACATCAGACTTATCATTACCTGACATACGATTTGTTGACGGTCACCAAGAAATGATGTAAACATTTTAATGCTAGCATCTCTTATTCCATAATAAAACAGTTTTTCCAACAGTAACCCATGATCAACACAATCAAAAGTCTTTCTGAGATCACAAGATGTAGCCTGATCAAATCTTCTTGATTCAAACACCTCTAAAACCATTTAACATATGGCAGGTATAGCATGTTTTTTATAATCTGTATGGAAGTGTAATCAAGTGATTTCGCAAATAAAGTAATTGAAACTTCATGCTAACATTTAATTTTCACATCTTGTAAACATTGCTTGCTTTCGTGTATAAAAATATTACCGCGTATTTAATTTCCAACGTCCGAAATTATAATTTGCATGTGCCGCGGCGTTAAGGTTTGGTTACCATTGGCTGTGATACGCTGACGACATAATCACGTGGTCTGCAATAAATGAGCATCGCGTTGCGTGGCCTTAAATTCAGGCGATTGGAAGCAAATATGCCGTATTTTGTATTTATACTTAAATGTTTACGAAAGTTGGCAGATTAAATGTAACGGTGCTTGAAAGAGATTTGCAAAACACGTATTTTCAGGTAAGGTATGTCATTATTAAGTACGGAGAAATTATGCCTACACCTATAAAACCTTTACCTTAGATGAAAAGATAAAATAGTAAAAGGAGGGAGAAGTTTAGGTGAATGCTAAATTTTCGTATGACTGCAGGCACATTAATGGGATATTCTATTAATCACGTCGGGGTCACCAGTTTTGGAGAGGTCTGAGTTGTTTGAGAGTGGCCGTCCGAATATACAAAACTTCGTGTTTGTATTGAAATCGCCGCAGTTGTAACGAGGACGACACTAATTTCTTTATTAAAACAAAGTGAAATGAGTTGATTGCAGAAAAATGCATAATCGAGAGGTTTCACAAGCAGTAATACGAACCTCTAAACAAACAAGAACATAAGAACTCCGTAACTAATGAAAGAAACAAAACAAAAACATTTAAAGAGTAAGCACGAAGAAAGGGGTGATTCTATTTACACTTCGGTAAACTCAGACGTGACGTCATTATGACGTATCCACACTATCGACGTGCAGAAGAGCGGCGCATCGACTTTTGCGATCGTTCGAGACGCTGGTTTTGGGCGCGAACAATACAAACAGCCGTTGATTGTCTGAACTAGCATGTTACAGCAGCTTGGCGGTAGATGAGTACCCCGTTTTACGAAATGTGTTACCTGATGTTCGCAGAGCCTCTGTAACAAATGACTGTATTATATCCAGCTCATTTGATTTATAGTTTCGGCGAAAACATACATATAACTACGGCGACTATATGTTGTTTTTATATGTCGCATATTTTGACATGTCCAAGTACATATTTTCGCTCCATAGCCTGGTAACCTTATTTTGTCCTCTTAGTTTAACGTAGACTCCGTACTACAATGCAACTCGGTAGCATTTTTCGCTTAGAGAAAAGTTTCCATTACTTTTAAACACAACCTTCACAAATGGGCCACGATGACAACATCAGATTTGGCTGAATAACGTTTCAGAGCTCGCAGTGAAGGTCCTTTTTCGGAAAGTTTATAGCTTCCTAAAAAAAGAAAGCAAAGTAATAGTTTCCGAAACTGTAATGAATATAGCAATTTAAGATATTATCAGCTACTCCTTTAATTCGTCTACTACAATTGCAACCGCAGTTTTGCGTCTAGAACGACCACATAAGTCGATCATGGCTCCAGTCGTCTTCGATAGTGTGGATACGTCATAATGACGTCACGTCTGATTTTACCAAAGTGTAAATAGAATCACCCGCACGAAAGCGACATAGCGCCCATAGCGGCAGGCGCGGAAGCATTTTGACATTATTACCGAAATAACGCGCGAAACCACAGAACTCTCACTACACTGTTTCTTCGCTGTCTGCTACATAAACAATATTAAATGAAACCATTTTCTTTCACCATTTAATGATCCTGGTAAGGCGAGGAAAACTACAAGATTGTAGTAAATAACTAATCAACAAAGTTTGTAAAATTTTAACATGCTTCTAGATAAATGGCTATAATCTTGATTTAGTAACGAAAAGTGACTGGAAGCTGACTTAATATGACTTTACTTGAGTGTGCGGTACAACCACTCTGACAAAGAGGCAGCATAACAAGTAATCTTACTTAACATGAAAAGTACACAAAGTAAAAACCGAAAACTAAATTTTGGAGCACAACCTAAATAAAAATAAGATGATAAGAGGTGTGAGAAATCAAAATGCCTAGTTTAGATGAAAGAGAAGTTTATTAATTCCATAAAATATTCGACAGGGACATCTGCACTCTCATCTTTAAGTGTAAAGACACTACAAATCATCAAGGTTTCAAATGCTAGGTGTATTTTAATAAAATCATGGGATTCAGCCAGTAGGTTGCTCATAGTAAAGTACAAGCTTTACCTGCACTTTTAACGTGTAAATTACTGGGTTCTTGCCAGTGTCATTAAAATATTTACTGCACAATCAAATAAGGATAGAAAGAAAGCAGACAAAGCATGACCAAACACTCTTCCTAAACTATCACACCATTCCAGCTGTTTTCTAATGTTTGTATGCCACTATAAGAAAGCAGTTTTATTGGAATGGCACTACTGACATTACAAATGCTGGTTAATTACAAACAGCAATTCTAACAGTAGGGCATACGAAAAACGAGCCATTTCACTGACGCGATTCTGTTTTCAAGAACTCCTGGGACACAATAAACCACGTAGCAATTGTCACAGTTGATTGAAGTCCCTCAAAATAAATTAAACCATTTTCTAACAGCAGGGCTTCACAGGATAAACTCATTAATGATCTATATAACAGACGCACACTTTTTATATTAAGCAGATGTAGGTTTCAGAGTATTCATCTATATCACACATCAATACTACTACATTAGCACTCCTATGTGGATATATACTATTGCCTTAACTATATTCTTTAGGTTTGATATGGTAATCAGAATACAGGAAGACTGTAAATAAACATACTTCACCACCTACATAAGTTCTTACGAAGTTATTCTGCTTTATTTGCAATGTCTGGTGTGGCCTTGCAGTAATATACCGTGCTAAGTTACTAAATGTAATTTCGTTACTAAATTCCGTTCTAATTACTGGATATTTTTGGAATGTCTACGCATTTACTATTTATATTTATCGTGAAAACATTACGAAAACTCGTAGTCTCGATTGATACATATCTGTGGCTTTATAGTCTTTGATACATCATCGAACAGGCGACTAGAGCTAGCATAGGACCACAGCCGACTCCTAGAGTCGGTTGCGGTTGGAGGGCACCCAAGACTTCCCGACCGCCCGATAGATGTGTCTACAGTTACGCTACCAGAGCTCTGTGCGAAATAGGAACAACCAATAGCATCACAAGTTAGCGAGAGCCAAAAGAATTGCATACTGTGTAAACATTGCCTCGATGCGGCAGTGAACGCATCCTGCCTCTTTCTTATGAAAGTAATGCAATATTCTGCAACATTCGATGATTTTACATTTCCGTCTGATTTCAGAACGAAGTATGAAATAAAAACTGTCTTGCCCCAAATATTCTGCTTTCTATTTCGCAGTACGTTGCCATTAATGAGTATATGCTCAAGTAGAAAAGTAAGCTTAAATAGCTTCGAGTGAAACGTAGCCTATAGAAGGGAAAGTCATATTCTTCCTTATCACAAATTTTTCTGTCTCTTTCCAGATATGTGACGATTTCCGATAATGTGGTCAGGCAGACGAATACGAATTTTATTGCTGCTTTAAGAGCAATTTAAACTGCCCTCATAATTCCCTGCCTGTTCAGATTTATTTTATTTATTTATTTTCGCGGTCTATGAAATCGTGACGGGTGTGTACCGCTGGAATGTAGAATTTGTCATAGTATTGCTATAATAATCATATGTAAAGGTCATGTGGCTTACTGACTAAATTGTTTGTAAACAGATGCACGAAAAGGGCTACACTTTACTTATGGGCTGCAAGGGCTTAGTGTGTTAATTAATGTTGGCAATGAAATTTTCGCTTTACAATGGTAATTAATTAATTTACAAACCGAACAAGGTTATATACAAGAACCTGTCAGTCATAGAGCAGGAACAGCATTAATTACTTATCTCATGTCCAACACAAAAGATTATTCCGCTCATTCTATGTGATTGTTTCTTCTTCAGAGAACTTATAATGTTGTTGCCAACACCAGCACACTATGTCTGTACCATAAAGCTTAAGTTCTAATTCGCAGAATTCTGATATATCCATGAGAGTGACTTGGTCAGTTTTTATAGTGAAGCTAAAACTTAAACAGGAAGTAACACAGATTATTAACTCTTTCATGCACAGGGATACACGAAAAATTGCCACTTTTACTTGCTGAACAATTTTATTAAAAAATGGTAAAGTATTTTATAATTACATTACAATGGGAACATTTAAAGACATAATGATATATTGCAAAAACATTTTTCAAAAACAGTGGTTGTATACATAATGTACCACCACCCTTCAAATTACATGCCATTATTGGATGTGAGATTTGTTCCGTCACATACAGGAACTCGTTCCGTGTAACACTTCAAGCAGCATGGTAGTCCTGGAAGCAAGACTTGTTTTTTCCTAAGCAGAGAGGTACCTCACACACACTGCACATCCAGTCAGTCCTTACCTGCTTTTCCTTGGTGCTGCAATTTGAACATCTTTGCCGATTTGCTCTCTGTGGCTGATGTGCTGAACTTTCTGTTTTCACACTTTTAGGCATATGAAATTTTTGTTTTTGCTGATCTGTACTGGATTGCTCAGCCGCCTGCCTTTTTTCCTCGAAGCCACCAGTGCACTGCTCAGAAGTCTTTTCGACACTTCCCTCCAAAAGTTCTTCAGTGTCATTGTTTCAAGCTTTAGTTCCTTGTGAATTACAAAGGCATTCACGATACTTGCATCTATGAAGTACCGCCGGCCGCGGTGGCCGAGGGGACTGAGGCGCTTCAGTCACGGTCTGCACGGTCACTACGGTCGGGGTTTCGAATCCCCCCTCGGGCATGGATATTTGTGCCATCCTTAGTTGTAGGTAGTTCATAAGTAGTTTGTAAGTTTAGGGACTGATGACCCGTAGTTAAGTCCCTTCGGCTTAACAAACATTTGAACACATTTGAAGTACCAAAAGAACGAGGCCACCATTTCTGACTCTTCCTGTCAGTTTCATAAACTGATTTCCTCTGATCAAATTTATCCACACAGTTCATATTACCACTGTAATCAGCCACCAGCAGAGGGCAATGTAGATTTGTCACAGTTCCATTCTTTTCTTTCCGCTGTACTTCTGTTGTGGCTGTCGGGTCATTAAAGCTTGACAACAAATGCATTGCTTTTGCCTCTCGGGCAGAGTGCTCTACTATGTATACACAGACAGAATTTACCAGAAATTAGAAGAACAGTTAACATAAGAAACAAGTAGAATTTACAAGTGAACATAAGAAAGATGTAGAACATTCTGGAATTGTTAATTACAAAGAAATAAATTTTTGCTGGTGGGCAGGATTGAACCGGCGACCTTCAGCACCGCAGTCCATGCCACTATCCCCTGCGCCACGCCAGCAGTTGGTGTACATGGTCTCTCGTGGTATTGCTTCCTCTCCTGGAAAAACAGCGACCCGCTGTTATGATCCCTGTGGAGCCAGCTGCAGTGTCCTGGATCTTGACCTTGTCATGGGTCCTCTGTATGGCAGTTCAAAAGAATCCTTTCCTTCTCCACAATTCTCGACAACAGACGTTCCTGTCATGGCTTCATCAGTAACATTACCGTCCTTAGACTCCTTGAACAAGAAGCCATTGTCGTCTACGTGCTCTTCAGGATCGTAGTAAGGCTTCATGCGCAGGACGTGAACAATGTCTCTTCGCTTTTGTCGTTTCGACGACGGCTCATAATCCTCAACTTCGTATGTGACGTCTGACGGGCGGCGTATGACACGATACGGTCCAAAGTATCGCTTCAATAACTTTTCTGACTTTCCAACCTTCCGTACAGGGGTAAAATCCATACAAGATCTCCTGGGTTGTACACAACAGGTCGGTGCTTGTCGTTATACCGCTGACGGTCCTTCTCCTGGGCGTCCAGTGTCCGTATGCGAGCCAGCTGTCTTGCTTTTTCGACCCTGCTGATGAGCTGTTTAACAAAGTCATCCTGAGTGTCGTCCGGTTGGAAAGGAAACAGCGTATCCATTGTCGTCTCAGCTTCATGGCCATGGAGCAGGAAAAATGGCGTGAAGCCGGTGGCGTCTTGTCTTGCGGTATTGTAAGCAAATGTCACGACTGGCAGAATTGAATCCCAATTCTTCTGCTCAACGTCGACGTACATCGACAGCATATCGGCTAACGTCTTGTTAAAACGTTCTGTAAGACCATTTGTCTGAGGATGGTATGCAATTGTCATTCTGTGGACAATGTTGCACCGTTATATTACTTCTGAGACTGGTTCTGACTGGAAGACTTTTCCACGATCATATATCATCACACATGGTGCTCCGTGCTTCAAAATAATGTCTTCTACTAGGAATTTTGCGATCTCTGGAGCTTCTGCAGTCGGCACAGGTTTGGTGACAGCGTAGCGTGTAAGGTAGTCAGTGCAGACTATTATCCATCGGTTACCAGATGTCGACTTCGGGAACCTCCCTAAAAGATCGATCCCAATTCGATGGAACGGAGCTGCTGCCGGCGGAATCGGTACGAGATGCCCTGGAGGTAATTGCGGCACATGCTTCCGTCACTGGCACTCTTTACAGTGACTCACATAGTGCTTGACAGATCGGTAGAGACCTTTCCAGTAATACCTGCGTCTGATTCTGTCTAGGGTCTTCACGAATCCCAGAGGACCAGATATTGGAGCATCCTGGAAATATTTGAGAATAGCTGGCTGGAGATGAGCTGGAACGACCAGTAGCCATTTGGGGCCCAGTGGATCGTAGTTGCTCTTATACAATGTTCCGTTTATAAGTTGGAACTCTCAATTGGTCGGTTCTCCTTTCTCCAAGGCCTCTATCGTTTTTAATAGTGCTGGATCTTCCCTCTGTTCAGCTGTAACGTCATCTAATTCAGTGAGGACTGAAATTTCATTCATGCTGTTGGGTTCCACTAATGGATTTCTCGAAGGTCGGCATCCTTGTGTTTGCGCCCGTTCTTGAATACCACTGTGACATCGTACTCTTGGAGTCTGAGTGCCCATCTTGCTAGTCGACCTGATGGATCCTTCAAGCTAGTCAGCCAACAAAAAGAATGGTGATCTGTCACGACGGTGAATGGTTTGGCGAATAAATACGGCCGGAACTTGTTGATAGCCCAGATAACTGCGAGACATTCTTTTTCAGTTGTAGAGTAGTTTATTTCGGACTTTGAGAGTACTCTTGATGCATAGGCTATCACTTTTTCAGCACCTTCCTGAACTTGTACAAGCACTGCACCAATCCCATAACCACTGCATAACCAGTTTCTGCATTCTCGCCGTAAAGGCTAGCACTGGTGCGGAAGTTAGAGCCTCCTTAAGTGCTCAGAAAGCTCTTTCTTTTTTCTCATCCCAGTGAAACTTGGCATCTCCCTGCAGAAGTTCTTGTAATGGACGTGCCTTGTTACAAAATACTTTTATGAAACGTCGGTAGTATGAGCACAGCCTGAGAAAACTTCTCACATCACGAATGTGCTGAGGAGTTGGAAATTCTATGACTGCCCTTACTTTATCGGGATCAGTACGGGCACCATTTCCGTTAACTAGGTGACCCAGGATTATTATCTCTTTTTGGCGACGAAGAGGCGCTTCTTTGGATTGACGCAGAGTCTTGCAATCTGAACACACTTCAACACAATTGACAGGCGACTCAGATGTTATTCAAATGTTTTCGAGAAAACGACACTGTCATCTAAATAGCAAAGACACGTCGTCCACTTAAGGTGTCGAAGCAAGTTGTCCATCATGCGTTCGAATGTGGCTGGAGCATTACATAATCCAAATGACATTACTCTAAATTCATAGAGGCCGTCAGGTGTAATAAAAGCCGTCTTCTCCCTGTCAGCTTTGTCAACCTCGATTTGCCAGTAACCTGTCTGCATGTCCATAGTTGAGAAGTATGTTGTTCCTTTCATGCAGTCTAAGGTGTCGTCAATGCGCGGCAATGGGTAGACATCTTTCTTTGTGATTCTGTTCAACCGCCAATAGTCGACACAGAATCGCCACGTGCCATCCTTCTTCTTTACGAGGACCACCTGAGACGACCAAGGACTCTCCGGAGGTTGAATAATGTCATCTCGCAACATCTTCTCCACTTCCTCCCGAATTATCCGCCTTTCAGCTGGCGACACTATACGAACGCTGGCTAATTGGCGGATGATCCCCAGTATTGATACGGTGCTTCATCGTGGGCCGTTTCGTCTGACTTTTCCCCTGCTGAGGTGTGAATGCACCCGAAAATTGGCCTAGTATACTTAACACCTGCTGGCGTTGTTCCTTGGTCAGTCTAGGCCCAATTGGCAGTTCCACGTTTGTTTCCTCCAGCGTGTTGCCTGTACTAACAGCAGGGCATGGGTCCTCATTGATGACGTTGAGCTCACCGTCCTGGATTGGTTCAGCTGTCCCAATACACATTCCCTTGGGGATAAGTTGTGTCTGCTCGTGACAATTTGTGATCCAAATCTCTCTTTGACCATCGGTAATGCTTATGATAGCCGCTGGTATGTAAATTTCTTTTGTGAGCCTGATAAACTTTTTCCTATCAACAAAAACTTCACAGCTTAAGCAGTCATCTGTCTTTGTGACTACAACTCTTCTCATCGTCAACGGCGGGATCGTCACATTGTCAACGGCAAATAACTTTCCAGAAAATTCTGTATTACGTGTATCCGGCGGAACAACTTCTTCAATTTGCAGGTCAGATCTTTCACAGTCAATGATAGCTTGGGATGCATGAAGGAAGTCCCATCCAAGGGTGAAATTGTGACTACATTCTGTTAACACGACAAATTCAAACGGCTGCGTCCTGTTGTTGATGGTTACTCTTGCGACACAAGTTCCTGCTGGATGGACGTACTTTCCATTCGCGATCTTCAGCACAGTTGCCCCTGTATCACAGAACATTGTCTTCTTTAGTGTGCGGCGGTAATTATCCGACAGTACAGAAAAAGGCGCTTGAATCAACCAGTGCCCAGACAGGTTGGCCGACGATTATGAAGGTGATGAGATTAACCGACATCTTAGCGTCTGTCGTCCAAGGAGGATTTTCATCTGCGGCGGCCTCACCTCCATAGATGGTCGCCTCGCTGCAGCGCGTCGGGGAGCGACCTTGTCTAGGGTGCGGCGATGGGCTTCTTCCCATAGCTCGTCTGAATGCATCAGCAGGTGATTGCCTGTGATAGAACTGCTCTGATGGCTGACATCTTGCGGCAAAATAATCGTCGAAAACTCGCCTTCTCTCTCTGCAGTAGCGTACAAACTGTCCAGGGCGCCCACAGTGGAAACAAAGTGGTATGTTGTCTTCTGTCCTCCAGACGTCTATTCTTCTGCGGGGCGTCATAGTTACCGGGGGAGTTTGATGTGGTTGCGTCGGCCGGTTCATGGGCTGCCGTTTGGCGGCTGCAGCGTAAGTCATAGCAGGGCGACGCCATTCTTCACGTCGGGTGCGATTGACGGGGCAAATGGGAGCTAATGTCTGAATTACCTCTACCTCAGCGACGTCGGCTCCCTCGTGACTTACGGGGGTTACATCCATGGCCATAATCTGAAGCTCGCTCGGTCTAACAGTCTCGGTTGCCATAAATTCTTGTAATTCTTCTCTTACAATTTGTCATATGAGAGAAGCGAAGTCATGCTGGTATTCCACAACGGCCATAGAGACTACATTGGGGAGTTTGTCATACCTATTGCGTCCAACCCTCCTTTGTTGCATCTCTTCAATACGCTGGCACCACTTAATGAACTCTTCCGTCGTAGCGATGTCTTTTATCAGAAGAGCTTGGTACATATCTTCTGCAATACCCTTCATCAGGTGCGTGATTTTGTCCCCCTCAGTCATGTTTGGATTCACTGTTACACAGGGCCAAAGCATTCTGTATGTATGATTGTGTTGGCTCGCCATGTCGTTGGGCCCGGTTCTTCAGTTGTTCTTCCGCCGAACGGATTTGTCGCTGGCGGTCTCCAAACATCATCTTAAGTTCTTCCTGGAACGTCTCCCAGTCATTCAACTTGTCTTCATTGTTCTCGAACCATTGATGGGCTGTTCCGTCCAGATAGAAGTAAACTTGGCGACTCGGTTGAACCCTTTTAGCCATTTGTTGGGGTCCTGTCCAGCGTCTCCAGAGAACACGGACGGTGTCCGATGTGCAGCTGGCTTACCACTGGTTTCGTTTCTATGGTTCTTCTGATGATACGGACTTTTGGAAGGATGTACTCAGTAAATCCCTTGTATTCCGGTTCCAGTTCGTGTAAGCGACGGCTCTTACGTTGCCTAATCGGAACCACGGTGATGCAGCTTTTGCACAAGCTACCCGACGCCTCCACCAAACAATGTCGCATTGAAAAGGGAGCAGGCTTGACTTCGAAGGCAACTGAACACAGCACTTATACTGAAAGCACGTTTATTACGAACTTAACATACACGCAGCACTCACTGCCTCTCAGGCAGAATTTACCAGAAATTAGAACAGTTAACATAAGAAACAAGTAGAATTTACAAGTGAACATAAGGAAGATGTAGAACATTCTGGAATTGTTAATTACAAAGAAATAAATTTTTGCCGGTGGGTGGGATTGATCCGGCGCCCTTTTTTTTAAATTTTATTTAATTTTTTTTTCGGGCCTCCTTACCTCCCCTTCAGCCAGTCCTTCCGCTCACCAAAAGCGCCTTCATCGGCGTCGGCTTCTTCCGCCATTTATGAAAACAAAATCGTGGTTCATATTTGTGTTGTTGAGAGTACTTCTGCTGTTTAAACTTCGTTCAGAAAAACAAAAAATGAACGATAAAACACAAAAACGTTTCTTGAAGTCAATTTACGCCAACAAAATACCCTTGGTTAGGGATTCTGACATTCCATCCTGTTAAAAGGTTGTAAACGAAGAGAGTAAATGAGTGATAACACAGAAAGTAAAGCTTAGGAATATGTCGTCATGATGTGTCATGTTCGTCAATTCCATGCCAGGGTGTCATGAATCTGTTGAGTAACATCCAAATTTTTTTCTGAATTCATTGATATCGTTCAAATTGTATGTTTCATAATTTCCTCCATTTATCCATTTATTACAATATTCAACATATTGGCAAAGGTGTTGCTGTAGTTCCTATATTTACATATTGCCATGTGTTTCCTTTGAATGTGAGCAATATAATCGCTGAAATGCGCCCTTCTGTTGCGCACCACGAAGGATGCGGTGTGGCCAATGATCCACGTCGCCGTGTTGTTTTTCGACCGGGGATACCTCAATTTCTGCGGCCGGAGAATCTTCGTGAGGTCGACGCAGTTGAGCGCAGTACGATCGAGGATCGCCAAACGTTGCCAGAGAAAATTTGAAATATCGGCTGTCTGCCCACACGTGAATCTATGAATAAGGGTATCCACTCTTCCGTGTTCGTTACAATTGGGTGTTGCGTGAAGGCCTATCTCATGCAATATTTCATTTGTCGCCATCTTGCATTGACGATGATATACCAGTCACTGATCACACGGGACGGCAATACATCGTTGTGCAGATTCCTCCATACTATGTTCCATTTCGTCTCTGGGTGTTTCTCTTCGATACGGTTCCTGTGGTTCATGGCCAAGAGAAGTTGATCAGTTTCTTATTGTCCAGGTTCCCGGTACTGGAAAACCAGTGTCGAACGTAACTCATTCCGTATAATATCTCCGCAGATGTCGGTAGACAATGGGAATAGTTGCTATATTGATAGGTGGACCAAGACTGAATGGTATCCATCTCATTCTCTGTCTGATTAAGCTGTCAGTCCTGTTGCGCACTTCCTTCCTGATGTGGTTCACAAGCAAAGTTGCACATTTCGATTTGATGTTAATCAGTTGTAGGCCGCCTTTGGTCGTGGGTAAACTTAAGGTAGCATACTTTAAAAATATGGCCTCTCAAGAGAAACCAACAGAGACTTTGCTGTATACTTCTTGCTAGCTGGTCGGGTAGTGGGAGTATTTGGGCAAGATAGTTCATTCTGCTGGCAATGGCAAGTTGTATGGTCTTGGTCTTCTGCAGTATGTCCAAATCGCGATCGGAGTGCTGGATCAAAGAAGCACGCATTTTGTTGAGCGTATCTGACCAGTTCTTCGTGATAAATTTGTCTGGTATAGTCCCAAATGTGACACCCAGGGTCCTGTGGAATGTTTCCTTCTTGCACCATTCGACGGTGGATATGTCGCCAATACCGCGTCCAATTTGTAAGGCAGTAGTTGTGGACTTGTTTAGTTTGGCTCCCGATATAGACGTGAATTCCTCTAACATATTACCTGTCGCAGTGAAGTGTTCTGAGGAAGCAACAGCTATGCATATGTCGTCAGCATACGAAATGCATGTAGAGGAGCCGATGCGGATCCCGATGCCTTTATACACTAAGTTGTTCAGGAAGGGCTCCACTGCCATCACGTAAAGCAGCATAGAGAGTGGACATCCTTGACGGACGGACCGGCCTATTGCCACCTCTTGAGAGAAATGTCCATTAATAAGGATCCGGTATGACGCGTGTGTGTAATGATGTTCCTGATGAGATTTACAAAACGACATCCAAACCCCAACTTTGTCATGCTTCTGAAGAATGTGCTTCTGAAGTCGACTGTCGTGACTCACTCGGTCATAAGCTTTCGAAAAGTCTACAAATATCAGCGCACCCTCCCCGCCGTCACCAGCGAATGTGCAGATGATGTCTCTCAAATCAAATGCAGCAGAGACTGAACTTCGACCTTGTACTGCACTGAATTGATGACTGCCGAGTACCGTGTGCATGATGGGTTGTATTCGTTGTTTTGTCACCTGCGTTATTTACCGGTACTTTTTCTAAATCAGCAATGGAAGTAGATGAAGTTAGAACAGAATACCAAGATGAGATGTCCATTGTTTGATTGTGGATTTCCTCTCGTGAATCACTTTCATCTGAAGTACTTGTTTCAGAAATAACTATACCTGAATAAGGTGCCACGAATTCTTTCTCTTCATCGGAGGAACTCTGACCTGGCGGTATTTCCGCATCTAGTATTTCCATAATGTCATCATCTATTAGTATTTTCCTACAGCGTTTCATTATAAACTGAAATGGAAGATAACGCCACAAATTAAATATATGAAATCCATTTACCATGTCACGCAATGATAGTCCACAAAAATGCACAAAATCTGTATCACTACTCAATAATGAACGCAATATCTAACTTAGTGGAAGAACTTTGGTGCATGGTGGTACAAATTTTGAACTCGGAGTTTCTCATGAATTAGTCATATTCTTTAGAGTATATTGAACAACCCTGAAGTCTACAGTGATTTGGAAAGTATAAACGCCATTCTCTTACCTGTAATAAACAGATGAATCAACAATATATGACGTAAAGACGGAAACAATTACGCACTCGGCTGCAGGCGGCGAAAACCAGGAACAGTGTGCACACCGTGGGATACAACAATCGCCACAGACGGACCGTATGGAACAATACTACTTCTGACATCTCTCGGTCGTAGTGGGGACTACTGTGTTACACACAATAGGTGGTTCAGCAAACCGACCTGCATGCTGGATGAGTCAGGCCTTCATAATTAAGTGGTACTTTTTTGTACCACCATGCATTTACGCTAGAATGACTGGTGGTACATAATTTGTACCACCTGCCCTGAAAGAGTTAAAAAAAGGATCCAGAGAGGAGATGGAGGATATGGATATGGTGTGGGATAAGAAGGAGTGGTGTGAAGGTGATGGAAAAAAGACAGGGGGAGGAGGCGATGTGAAAATAGAGGAGGGAGGAAGGGATAGACATAGGGAGAAGAAGAGGAGAGATTTGGGTATATAACCCATACACATTAGCTACTGCGAAGCACTGCCGGGTTTGCTAGTAGTTAATAAACTTAAGGTTGTGGAACATGTCCCACCTGAATTTAAAGAGGGTATTTTAGTTCCTCCTCCAAGAAAGGAGGCAGCAAAAAACTGGTTAAAATGCAGCAAATCACACTACTGAATGCTGATGTGAAGATCATGTCAAGAGCCGCTAAATCGCGCTTGCAATAAGTTCTCCATTGGATGTTCGGGGGGCATCATTTTAACACTCTCCCAGCAAGAAGCGTCATCACCGGCGCCTGCATGTTGCGCGATCTCGTTTCTACCTATTCCAAGAGTAAAGAATCCGCTGAACAGTGTTTTATCGATTTTGAAAAAGCCTATGATCCTATCATCCATGATTTTTTGTATGTAACAATGCAAAAACTGGGCTTCGGGATGAGGTTTATGAACGTCAACAAGCGAATTATTGCCAATGCAACATCTCGCCCAATGATCAATGTCCATTTAGCTAAACCAGTCACTATTGAACATTCTATCAGACAGGGATGCCCTCTTTCTATGTCACTCTATACTCTGGTCATGGAACCCTTACTGATCATGATTATTGAAGAAACTTCCGGACTTAATATTGGGAGATGATTCCAGAGTTTTCAGTAGCAACATGTGCAAAATTGAACACCAGGAAGACTATCTTGCTGCACATCGAGAGTGGCATTACCAACATGGACAACACACAACACTGACTGGTGCTCTGCTAGCAGTGATCATCAGTCTCTTGGAATATATCTTAATAGTAGCCCCAACAAGATGAACATATGAAACTGTGCTGATATGCTCAACTAGACTAGGGCAGTACTTTACTGGTTTGGTGATAGACATCTCAGTGTTGTGCAAAAGGTAAGGACTGTAAATTGCCAGTAAATTGAGCATCTTGTACAAATTCTCCCGGCCCCATACCCAATTGCAGTGAGCATCCAGAGGGCCTGTTGCTGGTTTGTAATGAGAGTTTTTTTTTTTAATGTTAGTTTTCGATACTCTGGTGCTGCCACATACGAGGGGTGACCTCAACCTAATAGACACCAAAGCACAAGGTAACACACGTCTCATACATCGTTTTTAGAAAATAATAGACAATCCTGAGCCCAGTGTCACTCAAATCCTGTTCCATCTTTTGGGGTCCACATGATTAGGAACCTCCAGGAAATATTACAACCATATCCAGACCATTTTTGCATGTGCAGTTATACACCCTGAAGTTTAGTTACATATTCAAGGATGTTAACTGACAAGTGAGAGCAGCCGTCACGAATAAGAAGATGATAAACACCTCTTTAACCAGTACTACCAGGAGGAACGCCGTTGAATTCAAATATCCCCAACACAAGTGGAACATAGTATAATGAAATATCTTTGATGACATCTTACAGTCACGTGTCCAATCAGTCTGGTGCATGATGGCCAATGATAAGATTGCAACCAAAAGGAGCCGCATAAAATTAATCGACGTGAAACCCCTAGAAGCGACCTGTGTGGATCTGTGGATTCGTTGCAACACCGACTGACCTGCGGCCCAGCTAGAACAATTAGTGACTTCCTTTGCAAGAAACTTGAAATCCTCGATCAAACTGCTGAAAGGTGCTTAGACAGGCAGGATCTATTGTGGTCTTACAAGCTCAGATAACCCCGGGTGAAAAATAATGCGGCGATTTGGTTTGTTGCCACACGGATACTTATGTCAACCAACACCGAAAAACTAGCTTTACCGAATATTTTTCATATATCTAATGTGAACACTATAAAATTAAACACACCAGGATCTATTCACAATTATATGGAAATGTGGTAAATATTGTCCTACAACCGCCATGATAACTTCAAGTGTCGACAAGATAGTTCTTAACATACTGAAGGAAACAGAAACCATACCAAGCACAACTTCTATTGTTTTCTTTATTTGTAGTGGGCAGCACTCCTCCACTAAGAACTTCGCTACGAGTCGTTCACCACCCCTTTCTGTCATGGTACATT
This sequence comes from Locusta migratoria, assembly GCA_026315105.1. Taxonomy (NCBI): domain Eukaryota; kingdom Metazoa; phylum Arthropoda; class Insecta; order Orthoptera; family Acrididae; genus Locusta; species Locusta migratoria. Next base: position 270,416,043 of record CM048745.1, on the reverse strand, counting down.
ATTTATTTACCGTTATTCTCATACTGTAACGAGCATAGAGCGCTCTTCCAGACCATATGCCCTCTTGGAGAACTATGGTAGACAAGGAGAAATACCATTTCTTTATTCTTCTTTGCTGCTCCAGCGCTTCTACTGCTAAATGTCTCACCATTTGTTGCTGCAACCAACAGCAGATGCGCGCACTGTCAACTGATATCTGCGCACTCATCGCCTAGCATTCGAAAACAGCAGAAATTTCTTTTGTTTCCACATGTGGAACTGAACGACGACTCATGAGTATGTTCCATATGAGCAAGAAGTGTAGAATGGTAGTGGAGGCCATACATTATGTTTTTTCTATCGCTACATATGATTTATTACAAAATGTAGAATTTACCTGAAGTGCAATTAAAAATTAAAAAAAAGGCAACTCCCGCTTTCTAAGTTATGAGAAGAAGACGTATATTGACAACTCACAATGTTGATACCAACAGCCTGCAAGTAATGTATTCGAAAAGACAAATTTTAAAATGGGAGAGAAAGCCGGAAAAAAATGTAAAAAAAGAAGGTTCTTTTGGAGAGTGAAAGGAGGGGTGGATAATGGTGTCCCCAAAAAATAATGATAAATAAATAAAAAATAATAAAAATAAAAAGTAAAATTAAAAGAAGGCGCAATCCAAGGATGTGACGTCAAAATGATGTAGCTGGCAGCTTCTGTCAAACATCTCGAGGTTAGTTAGGGTGCAAGCTCTCTCCTGCAGAAGCGCCAAATTCCCTTTCGTATTTTCATGAAATTCTCCTTGTAACTCATGTATTGCTATTTCAAAGTAATGGCAGTAGCAAAAGCACATCATTCTTAGTACGATTCATTGTAAGCTAGAGTCAAGAAATGCCATATTGGCGGGAAGCCCTGAAACTGTTGGTAAAGAGAAACAGAGACTCTTCAGAGACGTGTTTCATGTGGTGTAGCGGATAAACGTGTGAAGATGAGGAACAGATGGCGGTGGTTCGTTTCCCATTCCCGACGATAGTTATACTTTTCACCTTGACTTCCAAAAGTTTTCTGACACATTTATTAAATAGGATTTATGTATTGCAATATTCCGACATATTTATGTATAAAGGTGCTTTGTGTTAAAACTGCAATTGTTCTATTCAGTGAACATGGCATAAAATATGGTCGAACAAATCTTGAACATCGTCTCAGAATTTACGTACTGTGATATTTCGACATATTTACAAGTAAAACCTCTTTTTCTTAAAAGTGTGTTTGTTCTATTTAGTGAACATGCCAGAAATATGGACCAAAGAACTGTAAACATTGTCTTCTGGACTACCTGCACATGAAGTGCTCATCAGCTCTTAAACATAATGCATTTATCCACTACATTACAATAACCACATGCATCATTTGTCCCTGTTCCTCATTACCATTAATATCATGGGTTACCGGCCAATGTGGTATTTACAGTTATGTGGTATTTACAGTTATTTTGCTACCTCTACAGTCTGTCGTTACTTTGCAATAAAACAATTGAGTTACAAGAAGAAAATCTCGAAAATACAAAAAGGAAGATGCGTCTCTGCAGGACATAGCTTGCACCCGAACAAACCTCAGAATGTTTGCTAGGAGCGACCAGATACGTCATTTTGACGTCACTTCCTTGGCTCGTTTGGGTACAAATAGACTCTCCCTGGCGAGAGCCTTGTGGACTTCCTAATGATATGGTGTGGTGTTTATGGCCATTAGACAACCGGGGTTGTGTTCAGCCTGCTTGTACAAGTCATTTTTAGCTGACGCCATTTCGGCTACTTGCCTGTCAATGATGATGACAACACAACACCCAGTCTCCGAGCAGAAGGAGGTGAACTGTAGACTACGTGAAAGGAAAGGAATGACACTCTGAAGATCGTTTGTTGTTATTTTCATATGTGCATGTGGAGGTTATAACGTAATAATAAATTTTAAGTAATTACAGTTGAATTCTACCGATACTCAGCTTTTTAACATTACAATGTATGGGGGTTCTGCTCGCTGCAACATAATTCTCCTGGGGCGTCGTGGTAGAAATAAAAACTCGTAGATACAATTTTCACTTCTTCTTTAATTCGAATCAAATTTCTTCTCCACCAAAACATAACAAATTCAAAACATCAGAACGGCAGTACTTCCATTCCAAAACACAGAGTGACATAGATTCCAGTGCACTTGACAAACGACTCAAACTCGAACTCCCCCCACGCAAGGCGGTGAGGCAAATATATAACCTTGACATTAATGACATTACATTAAGCATTGTTCGTAACAATTGAATATACTGATTTACAATTAACAACCATAACAGAAAAACATTTCATGTACACAAAAATAATCACAATATAAAATGAAAACTCTACATACAATAATTTTAGACGGCACATGTATTTTTAAGACGAAATTTCCGATCTTTCTGTTGACAACAAAGTGCGATGTTAAATATCAATCAATTAATTAGTTAACGTGTAATCATACATGTTCCTAACATATATTGAGCTATCAATTATCTTGGCAATTCTCAAACTAGATTCTAAATCTCACGCCAGTCAATATATACAAAGAATTCAATAATGATAATGTAATAGTCGAAATAACACAATTAGCTGGTCGACACAACTTGTTTATGAGCCTAACATATATACAATGCTATTAATTTTCATTTCTTTTTGTTTTTTACAAAAGATTTTACAATTCGCCTGTTTAAGTCTTGAAATAACATACAATGACGCAACTATTGTTTATAGAATTGTCTGGAAAGAAAATATGTGAATCTCTTAATTAATGATACCTATCTCTTGTTTTAATCACAGTATCACTGAGACACTGTCCTACACTGATTCCTAGGCTGGTTATATCGTTTTTAACTTCACACACAACTTTTATCACTATTGAACCATACAATTCCGGATCCGACGCAGACGGTATCGTACGGTAACATTGAGATGAGGGGGTCAGCAGTATCGTTACAAGGCATAAAATGGTATTTAACTAATGGGATACGTAGATGTAGGTATTTCTTAATTATCAATAAGTATTTTAAAGGATCTCTCCAATTCTGCATAAAGTTTATGTCGTGAGTTGTCGATATATATACAAACGCTTTTGTAAATTGTACATCCTAACAGCAGTATTGTTCACCTTTTTCAGATACTAACAAATTGGAAATGCTGTAGCTGGTTATAATATTAATCTATACTAATAATAAATCTGTAAATGTAGGCCTGTCGCTGTTCCCTTAAATCTTCAAAACTACCAGACGAATCTTCTGCGGTTTTCACAGGAAAAATGGGAAAAGTTTGGGTCAACATATAGGCATAATTTTATCAAATATCAGAGTACGGGAAAAAAAGATATCGTAAATTTAAGTGTTTTCAGTAACCGCCATTTATTTTTGTTCAAATATTAAAAACCTCTTATCTCGAAAACTACTTCACCAATTTGCATGTGGTTTTCACAGGTAACATGAGCGTAGCTCGGGGTAACATATAAACTTCGTTTCATAAAAATCGGATCACGGAAAAAAAGAATATCGTAATTTGAAATTATTTATCTACAACTGCCATGTCTGTCTGTCTCTTTGAACACGTTTATCTCCAAAACTACTTGACGAATTTTCGTGGGGTTTTCACACGTAACTTGAGCATCTCATGCGGTTATATAAAGACTTCAATAATTAAAATCGGATCAGAGAAAATGAAGATATCATAATTTAACCATTTGTTTAAAAGCCTTCGTGTATGTCTATTTGTTTAAGGTAATCTCCAAAAGTACTACACGAACTTTCATGGGTTTCCACAGGTAAATTTGGAATAGTTTTGAGAGTAACATAGGCTACATTTCATCAAAATCGGATCAGAGGAAGGAAAGATATCGTAATTTGAACTTTTATGTGTATACTATGCTTATAAGTATGTTGTAGTTCAGCAAATCACCAAGAATACTACACGAACTTTCGTGGTGTTTCATAGGTCAACTGATAGTACCTTGGGGCAACATATAAACTTCATTTCATTAAAATCGGATCAGGGGAAGAAGAGATGTCGTAATTTGTAGTTACTGGAGTACGCTGTGAAGCGTAGTATAACAAAGATCCGATAGAGGCGCTGTTCGTAACATAGTATACCAAATAACTAAAAGATGGCGATGTTGCGTTTTTTATTCATGCAACTTAGGTGTAATACACTCACACAAGGGCTACGATTTTCCTTACGGCAGCAGTGTTGTGTATTGATGTTGACAACGGCCGTTGAACCCTTCTTGAAAAATCAGTTAGGTACAATGAGGGGAATAATTCTTTGTGTTGATGATGAAGTAAATAAATAATGTTGTTCCGATCTGTAAATTAATTATCCCCCTAAAGCGAATATTTAGTTACTAACGTTAACATATTAAACCGCTGTCACTGCAAGTAAAATTTAACTCAGGTAAGACAAAAAAAAAAAAGTGCTTCTTTCCGCGGGTATCATTTCCTTTCTGATTACGGTGCGTACTTATTACATCTTGAGTCCATTCTGTTTAGTAATGCCTAGAAAACTGGATAGTACAGTACAGAACAAACAGAGGCCCTGTTAGTTACGTAGTGCACCAAAGAACTAATAGTTGACACTGCTCAATTTTTCAATTTTTTTATCTTCTATTTCTTTTCGATGATTATGCCATAGAACAGCAACGAATCACTAAAGGTGCTGCAAAGAAACAATACATGATCGTGTATTGCGTATTCCCTCAGAAGTATTTTGAATTAAGAGCCGCAATCTTATCTTTGCAAATACAAACTAACATTGAACAGTGAGTTGCTGATTACACTTTGTAAATTCACAGCTTAACGATGTATCTTTGCTTCTTTTACAAGGGACATTTGAATTGAAAACAGAATGACATTCCTTCACGTCTATCGATATTGTAATTTACATAACAATTCTTTGCAAGAAAAGTCGAATTTATGTATTCTCCCTTTTGATTTCGGTGTATCCTCATTACACTTTGAGTACGTTCTCTATAGGAATGCCCCGAAAACGCCATAGTACAGGAAAGGTCAACGTGAGGCGACGTTAATTACATAGTACACCAAAGAACTAATTTTGGCGTTGCTGCGTTTTTCTTTTTCATTGTCATACCTATAGTGTAATACACTACAAGAAGGGATCAAATTTTACTTAGGGCGGCGGCGTTGTGTGCTGATGTTGGCAAGAGCCGTTGAATGCTTTTTAAAAAGTTAGTCATGTAGAATGAGCGGAATAATTCTTTATGTTCATGATGAAATATATAATTTATGCTGTCCTGGCCAGTAAATTTATCATCCTCATAAAGCGGATAGTTAGTTGCCAACGATAGCAAACTAAATTGCTGTCACTGCAAATAAAATTTCACCCGGGTAGGGTACATTTTTTTTTTTTTTTTATTCCTAACTGTATCCCAGATAACTGCGAGACATTCTTTTTCAGTTGTAGAGTAGTTTATTTCGGACTTTGAGAGTACTCTTGATGCATAGGCTATCACTTTTTCAGCACCTTCCTGAACTTGTACAAGCACTGCACCAATCCCATAACCACTGCATAACCAGTTTCTGCATTCTCGCCGTAAAGGCTAGCACTGGTGCGGAAGTTAGAGCCTCCTTAAGTGCTCAGAAAGCTCTTTCTTTTTTCTCATCCCAGTGAAACTTGGCATCTCCCTGCAGAAGTTCTTGTAATGGACGTGCCTTGTTACAAAATACTTTTATGAAACGTCGGTAGTATGAGCACAGCCTGAGAAAACTTCTCACATCACGAATGTGCTGAGGAGTTGGAAATTCTATGACTGCCCTTACTTTATCGGGATCAGTACGGGCACCATTTCCGTTAACTAGGTGACCCAGGATTATTATCTCTTTTTGGCGACGAAGAGGCGCTTCTTTGGATTGACGCAGAGTCTTGCAATCTGAACACACTTCAACACAATTGACAGGCGACTCAGATGTTATTCAAATGTTTTCGAGAAAACGACACTGTCATCTAAATAGCAAAGACACGTCGTCCACTTAAGGTGTCGAAGCAAGTTGTCCATCATGCGTTCGAATGTGGCTGGAGCATTACATAATCCAAATGACATTACTCTAAATTCATAGAGGCCGTCAGGTGTAATAAAAGCCGTCTTCTCCCTGTCAGCTTTGTCAACCTCGATTTGCCAGTAACCTGTCTGCATGTCCATAGTTGAGAAGTATGTTGTTCCTTTCATGCAGTCTAAGGTGTCGTCAATGCGCGGCAATGGGTAGACATCTTTCTTTGTGATTCTGTTCAACCGCCAATAGTCGACACAGAATCGCCACGTGCCATCCTTCTTCTTTACGAGGACCACCTGAGACGACCAAGGACTCTCCGGAGGTTGAATAATGTCATCTCGCAACATCTTCTCCACTTCCTCCCGAATTATCCGCCTTTCAGCTGGCGACACTATACGAACGCTGGCTAATTGGCGGATGATCCCCAGTATTGATACGGTGCTTTATCGTGGGCCGTTTCGTCTGACTTTTCCCCTGCTGAGGTGTGAATGCACCCGAAAATTGGTCTAGTATACTTTTACACCTGCTGGCGTTGTTCCTTGGTCAGTCTAGGCCCAATTGGCAGTTCCACGTTTGTTTCCTCCAGCGTGTTGCCTGTACTAACAGCAGGGCATGGGTCCTCATTGATGACGTTGAGCTCACCGTCCTGGATTGGTTTAGCTGTCCCGATACACATTCCCTTGGGGATAAGTTGTGTCTGCTCGTGACAATTTGTGATCCAAATCTCTCTTTGACCATCGGTAATGCTTATGATAGCCGCTGGTATGTAAATTTCTTTTGTGAGCCTGATAAACTTTTTCCTATCAACAAAAACTTCACAGCTTAAGCAGTCATCTGTCTTTGTGACTACAACTCTTCTCATCGTCAACGGCGGGATTGTCACATTGTCAATGGCAAATAACTTTCCAGAAAATTCTGTATTACGTGTATCCGGCGGAACAACTTCTTCAATTTGCAGGTCAGATCTTCCACAGTCAATGATAGCTTGGGATGCATGAAGGAAGTCCCATCCAAGGGTGAAATTGTGACTACATTCTGTTAACACGACAAATTCAAACGGCTGGGTCCTGTTGTTGATGGTTACTCTTGCGACACAAGTTCCTGCTGGATGGACGTACTTTCCATTCGCGATCTTCAGCACAGTTGCCCCTGTATCACAGAACATTGTCTTCTTTAGTGTGCGGCGGTAATTATCCGACAGTACAGAAAAAGGCGCTTGAATCAACCAGTGCCCAGACAGGTTGGCCGACGATTATGAAGGTGATGAGATTAACCGACATCTTAGCGTCTGTCGTCCAAGGAGGATTTTCATCTGCGGCGGCCTCACCTCCATAGATGGTCGCCTCGCTGCAGCGCGTCGGGGAGCGACCACGTCTAGGGTACGGCGATGGGCTTCTTCCCATAGGTCGTCTGAACGCATCAGCAGGTGATTGCCTGTGATAGAACTGCTCTGATGGCTGACATCTTGCGGCAAAATAATCGTCGAAAACTCGCCTTCTCTCTCTGCAGTAGCGTACAAACTGTCCAGGGCGCCCACAGTGGAAACAAAGTGGTATGTTGTCTTCTGGCCTCCAGACGTCTGTTCTTCTGCGGGGCGTCATAGTTACCGGGGGAGTTTGATGTGGTTGCGTCGGCCGGTTCATGGGCTGCCGTTTGGCGGCTGCAGCGTAAGTCATAGCAGGGCGACGCCATTCTTCACGTCGGGTGCGATTGACGGGGCAAATGGGAGCTAATGTCTGAATTACCTCTACCTCAGCGACGTCGGCTCCCTCGTGACTTACGGGGGTTACATCCATGGCCATAATCTGAAGCTCGCTCGGTCTAACAGTCTCGGTTGCCATAAATTCTTGTAATTCTTCTCTTACAATTTGTCATATGAGAGAAGCGAAGTCATGCTGGTATTCCACAACGGCCATAGAGACTACATTGGGGAGTTTGTCATACCTATTGCGTCCAACCCTCCTTTGTTGCATCTCTTCAATACGCTGGCACCACTTAATGAACTCTTCCGTCGTAGCGACATCTTTTATCAGAAGAGCTTGGTACATATCTTCTGCAATACCCTTCATCAGGTGCGTGATTTTGTCCCCCTCAGTCATGTTTGGATTCACTGTTACACAGGGCCAAAGCATTCTGTATGTATGATTGTGTTGGCTCGCCATGTCGTTGGGCCCGGTTCTTCAGTTGTTCTTCCGCCGAACGGATTTGTCGCTGGCGGTCTCCAAACATCATCTTAAGTTCTTCCTGGAACGTCTCCCAGTCATTCAACTTGTCTTCATTGTTCTCGAACCATTGATGGGCTGTTCCGTCCAGATAGAAGTAAACTTGGCGACTCGGTTGAACCCTTTTAGCCATTTGTTGGGGTCCTGTCCAGCGTCTCCAGAGAACACGGACGGTGTCCGATGTGCAGCTGGCTTACCACTGGTTTCGTTTCTATGGTTCTTCTGATGATACGGACTTTTGGAAGGATGTACTCAGTAAATCCCTTGTATTCCGGTTCCAGTTCGTGTAAGCGACGGCTCTTACGTTGCCTAATCGGAACCACGGTGATGCAGCTTTTGCACAAGCTACCCGACGCCTCCACCAAACAATGTCGCATTGAAAAGGGAGCAGGCTTGACTTCGAAGGCAACTGAACACAGCACTTATACTGAAAGCACGTTTATTACGAACTTAACATACACGCAGCACTCACTGCCTCTCAGGCAGAATTTACCAGAAATTAGAACAGTTAACATAAGAAACAAGTAGAATTTACAAGTGAACATAAGGAAGATGTAGAACATTCTGGAATTGTTAATTACAAAGAAATAAATTTTTGCCGGTGGGTGGGATTGATCCGGCGCCCTTTTTTTAAATTTTATTTAATTTTTTTTTCGGGCCTCCTTACCTCCCCTTCAGCCAGTCCTTCCGCTCACCAAAAGCGCCTTCATCGGCGTCGGCTTCTTCCGCCATTTATGAAAACAAAATCGTGGTTCATATTTGTGTTGTTGAGAGTACTTCTGCTGTTTAAACTTCGTTCAGAAAAACAAAAAATGAACGATAAAACACAAAAACGTTTCTTGAAGTCAATTTACGCCAACAAAATACCCTTGGTTAGGGATTCTGACATTCCATCCTGTTAATAGGTTGTAAACGAAGAGAGTAAATGAGTGATAACACAGAAAGTAAAGCTTAGGAATATGTCGTCATGATGTGTCATGTTCGTCAATTCCATGCCAGGGTGTCATGAATCTGTTGAGTAACATCCAAATTTTTTTCTGAATTCATTGATATCGTTCAAATTGTATGTTTCATAATTTCCTCCATTTATCCATTTATTACAACATTCAACATATTGGCAAAGGTGTTCCTGTAGTTCCTATATTTACATATTGCCATGTGTTTCCTTTGAATGTGAGCGATATAATCGCTGAAATGCGCCCTTCTGTTGCGCACCACGAAGGATGCAGTGTGGCCAATGATCCACGTCGCCGTGTTGTTTTTCGACCGGGGATACCTCAATTTCTGCGGCCGGAGAATCTTCGTGAGGTCGACGCAGTTGAGCGCAGTACGATCGAGGGTCGCCAAACGTTGCCGGAGAAAATTTGAAATATCAGCTGTCTGCCCACACGTGAATCTATGAATAAGGGTATCCACTCTTCCGCGTTCGTTACAATTGGGTGTTGCGTGAAGGCCTATCTCATGCAATATTTCATTTGTCGCCATCTTGCATTGACGATGATATACCAGTCACTGATCACACGGGACGGCAATACATCGTTGTGCAGATTCCTCCATACTATGTTCCATTTCGTCTCTGGGTGTTTCTCTTCGATACGGTTCCTGTGGTTCATGGCCAAGAGAAGTTGATCAGTTTCTTATTGTCCAGGTTCCCGGTACTGGAAAACCAGTGTCGAACGTAACTCATTCCGTATAATATCTCCGCAGATGTCGGTAGACAATGGGAATAGTTGCTATATTGATAGGTGGACCAAGACTGAATGGTATCCATCTCATTCTCTGTCTGATTAAGCTGTCAGTCCTGTTGCGCACTTCCTTCCTGATGTGGTTCACAAGCAAAGTTGCACATTTCGATTTGATGTTAATCAGTTGTAGGCCGTCTTTGGTCGTGGGTAAACTTAAGGTAGCATACTTTAAAAATATGGCCTCTCAAGAGAAACCAACAGAGACTTTGCTGTATACTTCTTGCTAGCTGGTCGGGTAGTGGGAGTATTTGGGCAAGATAGTTCATTCTGCTGGCAATGGCAAGTTGTATGGTCTTGGTCTTCTGCAGTATGTCCAAATCGCGATCGGAGTGCTGGATCAAAGAAGCACGCATTTTGTTGAGCGTATCTGACCAGTTCTTCGTGATAAATTTGTCTGGTATAGTCCCAAATGTGACACCCAGGGTCCTGTGGAATGTTTCCTTCTTGCACCATTCGACGGTGGATATGTCGCCAATACCGCGTCCAATTTGTAAGGCAGTAGTTGTGGACTTGTTTAGTTTGGCTCCCGATATAGACGTGAATTCCTCTAACATATTACCTGTCGCAGTGAAGTGTTCTGAGGAAGCAACAGCTATGCATATGTCGTCAGCATACGAAATGCATGTAGAGGAGCCGATGCGGATCCCGATGCCTTTATACACTAAGTTGTTCAGGAAGGGCTCCACTGCCATCACGTAAAGCAGCATAGAGAGTGGACATCCTTGACGGACGGACCGGCCTATTGCCACCTCTTGAGAGAAATGTCCATTAATAAGGATCCGGTATGACGCGTGTGTGTAATGATGTTCCTGATGAGATTTACAAAACGACATCCAAACCCCAACTTTGTCATGCTTCTGAAGAATGTGCTTCTGAAGTCGACTGTCGTGACTCACTCGGTCATAAGCTTTCGAAAAGTCTACAAATATCAGCGCACCCTCCCCGCCGTCACCAGCGAATGTGCAGATGATGTCTCTCAAATCAAATGCAGCAGAGACTGAACTTCGACCTTGTACTGCACTGAATTGATGACTGCCGAGTACCGTGTGCATGATGGGTTGTATTCGTTGTTTTGTCACCTGCGTTATTTACCGGTACTTTTTCTAAATCAGCAATGGAAGTAGATGAAGTTAGAACAGAATACCAAGATGAGATGTCCATTGTTTGATTGTGGATTTCCTCTCGTGAATCACTTTCATCTGAAGTACTTGTTTCAGAAATAACTATACCTGAATAAGGTGCCACGAATTCTTTCTCTTCATCGGAGGAACTCTGACCTGGCGGTATTTCCGCATCTAGTATTTCCATAATGTCATCATTTATTAGTATTTTCCTACAGCGTTTCATTATAAACTGAAATGGAAGATAACGCCACAAATTAAATATATGAAATCCATTTACCATGTCACGCAATGATAGTCCACAAAAATGCACAAAATCTGTATCACTACTCAATAATGAACGCAATATCTAACTTAGTGGAAGAACTTTGGTGCATGGTGGTACAAATTTTGAACTCGGAGTTTCTCATGAATTAGTCATATTCTTTAGAGTATATTGAACAACCCTGAAGTCTACAGTGATTTGGAAAGTATAAACGCCATTCTCTTACCTGTAATAAACAGATGAATCAACAATATATGACGTAAAGACGGAAACAATTACGCACTCGGCTGCAGGCGGCGAAAACCAGGAACAGTGTGCACACCGTGGGATACAACAATCGCCACAGACGGACCGTATGGAACAATACTACTTCTGACATCTCTCGGTCGTAGTGGGGACTACTGTGTTACACACAATAGGTGGTTCAGCAAACCGACCTGCATGCTGGATGAGTCAGGCCTTCATAATTAAGTGGTACTTTTTTGTACCACCATGCATTTACGCTAGAATGACTGGTGGTACATAATTTGTACCACCTGCCCTGAAAGAGTTAAAAAAAGGATCCAGAGAGGAGATGGAGGATATGGATATGGTGTGGGATAAGAAGGAGTGGTGTGAAGGTGATGGAAAAAAGACAGGGGGAGGAGGCGATGTGAAAATAGAGGAGGGAGGAAGGGATAGACATAGGGAGAAGAAGAGGAGAGATTTGGGTATATAACCCATACACATTAGCTACTGCGAAGCACTGCCGGGTTTGCTAGTAGTTAATAAACTTAAGGTTGTGGAACATGTCCCACCTGAATTTAAAGAGGGTATTTTAGTTCCTCCTCCAAGAAAGGAGGCAGCAAAAAACTGGTTAAAATGCAGCAAATCACACTACTGAATGCTGATGTGAAGATCATGTCAAGAGCCGCTAAATCGCGCTTGCAATAAGTTCTCCATTGGATGTTCGGGGGGCATCATTTTAACACTCTCCCAGCAAGAAGCGTCATCACCGGCGCCTGCATGTTGCGCGATCTCGTTTCTACCTATTCCAAGAGTAAAGAATCCGCTGAACAGTGTTTTATCGATTTTGAAAAAGCCTATGATCCTATCATCCATGATTTTTTGTATGTAACAATGCAAAAACTGGGCTTCGGGATGAGGTTTATGAACGTCAACAAGCGAATTATTGCCAATGCAACATCTCGCCCAATGATCAATGTCCATTTAGCTAAACCAGTCACTATTGAACATTCTATCAGACAGGGATGCCCTCTTTCTATGTCACTCTATACTCTGGTCATGGAACCCTTACTGATCATGATTATTGAAGAAACTTCCGGACTTAATATTGGGAGATGATTCCAGAGTTTTCAGTAGCAACATGTGCAAAATTGAACACCAGGAAGACTATCTTGCTGCACATCGAGAGTGGCATTACCAACATGGACAACACACAACACTGACTGGTGCTCTGCTAGCAGTGATCATCAGTCTCTTGGAATATATCTTAATAGTAGCCCCAACAAGATGAACATATGAAACTGTGCTGATATGCTCAACTAGACTAGGGCAGTACTTTACTGGTTTGGTGATAGACATCTCAGTGTTGTGCAAAAGGTAAGGACTGTAAATTGCCAGTAAATTGAGCATCTTGTACAAATTCTCCCGGCCCCATACCCAATTGCAGTGAGCATCCAGAGGGCCTGTTGCTGGTTTGTAATGAGAGTTTTTTTTTTTTAATGTTAGTTTTCGATACTCTGGTGCTGCCACATACGAGGGGTGACCTCAACCTAATAGACACCAAAGCACAAGGTAACACACGTCTCATACATCGTTTTTAGAAAATAATAGACAATCCTGAGCCCAGTGTCACTCAAATCCTGTTCCATCTTTTGGGGTCCACATGATTAGGAACCTCCAGGAAATATTACAACCATATCCAGACCATTTTTGCATGTGCAGTTATACACCCTGAAGTTTAGTTACATATTCAAGGATGTTAACTGACAAGTGAGAGCAGCCGTCACGAATAAGAAGATGATAAACACCTCTTTAACCAGTACTACCAGGAGGAACGCCGTTGAATTCAAATATCCCCAACACAAGTGGAACATAGTATAATGAAATATCTTTGATGACATCTTACAGTCACGTGTCCAATCAGTCTGGTGCATGATGGCCAATGATAAGATTGCAACCAAAAGGAGCCGCATAAAATTAATCGACGTGAAACCCCTAGAAGCGTCCTGTGTGGATCTGTGGATTCGTTGCAACACCGACTGACCTGCGGCCCAGCTAGAACAATTAGTGACTTCCTTTGCAAGAAACTTGAAATCCTCGATCAAACTGCTGAAAGGTGCTTAGACAGGCAGGATCTATTGTGGTCTTACAAGCTCAGATAACCCCGGGTGAAAAATAATGCGGCGATTTGGTTTGTTGCCACACGGATACTTATGTCAACCAACACCGAAAAACTAGCTTTACCGAATATTTTTCATATATCTAATGTGAACACTATAAAATTAAACACACCAGGATCTATTCACAATTATATGGAAATGTGGTAAATATTGTCCTACAACCGCCATGATAACTTCAAGTGTCGACAAGATAGTTCTTAACATACTGAAGGAAACAGAAACCATACCAAGCACAACTTCTATTGTTTTCTTTATTTGTAGTGGGCAGCACTCCTCCACTAAGAACTTCGCTACGAGTCGTTCACCACCCCTTTCTGTCATGGTACATTATTTATTTACCGTTATTCTCATACTGTAACGAGCATAGAGCGCTCTTCCAGACCATATGCCCTCTTGGAGAACTATGGTAGACAAGGAGAAATACCATTTCTTTATTCTTCTTTGCTGCTCCAGCGCTTCTACTGCTAAATGTCTCACCATTTGTTGCTGCAACCAACAGCAGATGCGCGCACTGTCAACTGATATCTGCGCACTCATCGCCTAGCATTCGAAAACAGCAGAAATTTCTTTTGTTTCCACATGTGGAACTGAACGACGACTCATGAGTATGTTCCATATGAGCAAGAAGTGTAGAATGGTAGTGGAGGCCATACATTATGTTTTTTCTATCGCTACATATGATTTATTACAAAATGTAGAATTTACCTGAAGTGCAATTAAAAATTAAAAAAAAGGCAACTCCCGCTTTCTAAGTTATGAGAAGAAGACGTATATTGACAACTCACAATGTTGATACCAACAGCCTGCAAGTAATGTATTCGAAAAGACAAATTTTAAAATGGGAGAGAAAGCCGGAAAAAAATGTAAAAAAAGAAGGTTCTTTTGGAGAGTGAAAGGAGGGGTGGATAATGGTGTCCCCAAAAAATAATGATAAATAAATAAAAAATAATAAAAATAAAAAGTAAAATTAAAAGAAGGCGCAATCCAAGGATGTGACGTCAAAATGATGTAGCTGGCAGCTTCTGTCAAACATCTCGAGGTTAGTTAGGGTGCAAGCTCTCTCCTGCAGAAGCGCCAAATTCCCTTTCGTATTTTCATGAAATTCTCCTTGTAACTCATGTATTGCTATTTCAAAGTAATGGCAGTAGCAAAAGCACATCATTCTTAGTACGATTCATTGTAAGCTAGAGTCAAGAAATGCCATATTGGCGGGAAGCCCTGAAACTGTTGGTAAAGAGAAACAGAGACTCTTCAGAGACGTGTTTCATGTGGTGTAGCGGATAAACGTGTGAAGATGAGGAACAGATGGCGGTGGTTCGTTTCCCATTCCCGACGATAGTTATACTTTTCACCTTGACTTCCAAAAGTTTTCTGACACATTTATTAAATAGGATTTATGTATTGCAATATTCCGACATATTTATGTATAAAGGTGCTTTGTGTTAAAACTGCAATTGTTCTATTCAGTGAACATGGCATAAAATATGGACGAACAAATCTTGAACATCGTCTCAGAATTTACGTACTGTGATATTTCGACATATTTACAAGTAAAACCTCTTTTTCTTAAAAGTGTGTTTGTTCTATTTAGTGAACATGCCAGAAATATGGACCAAAGAACTGTAAACATTGTCTTCTGGACTACCTGCACATGAAGTGCTCATCAGCTCTTAAACATAATGCATTTATCCACTACATTACAATAACCACATGCATCATTTGTCCCTGTTCCTCATTACCATTAATATCATGGGTTACCGGCCAATGTGGTATTTACAGTTATGTGGTATTTACAGTTATTTTGCTACCTCTACAGTCTGTCGTTACTTTGCAATAAAACAATTGAGTTACAAGAAGAAAATCTCGAAAATACAAAAAGGAAGATGCGTCTCTGCAGGACATAGCTTGCACCCGAACAAACCTCAGAATGTTTGCTAGGAGCGACCAGATACGTCATTTTGACGTCACTTCCTTGGCTCGTTTGGGTACAAATAGACTCTCCCTGGCAGAGAGCCTTGTGGACTTCCTAATGATATGGTGTGGTGTTTATGGCCATTAGACAACCGGGGTTGTGTTCAGCCTGCTTGTACAAGTCATTTTTAGCTGACGCCATTTCGGCTACTTGCCTGTCAATGATGATGACAACACAACACCCAGTCTCCGAGCAGAAGGAGGTGAACTGTAGACTACGTGAAAGGAAAGGAATGACACTCTGAAGATCGTTTGTTGTTATTTTCATATGTGCATGTGGAGGTTATAACGTAATAATAAATTTTAAGTAATTACAGTTGAATTCTACCGATACTCAGCTTTTTAACATTACAATGTATGGGGGTTCTGCTCGCTGCAACATAATTCTCCTGGGGCGTCGTGGTAGAAATAAAAACTCGTAGATACAATTTTCACTTCTTCTTTAATTCGAATCAAATTTCTTCTCCACCAAAACATAACAAATTCAAAACATCAGAACGGCAGTACTTCCATTCCAAAACACAGAGTGACATAGATTCCAGTGCACTTGACAAACGACTCAAACTCGAACTCCCCCCACGCAAGGCGGTGAGGCAAATATATAACCTTGACATTAATGACATTACATTAAGCATTGTTCGTAACAATTGAATATACTGATTTACAATTAACAACCATAACAGAAAAACATTTCATGTACACAAAAATAATCACAATATAAAATGAAAACTCTACATACAATAATTTTAGACGGCACATGTATTTTTAAGACGAAATTTCCGATCTTTCTGTTGACAACAAAGTGCGATGTTAAATATCAATCAATTAATTAGTTAACGTGTAATCATACATGTTCCTAACATATATTGAGCTATCAATTATCTTGGCAATTCTCAAACTAGATTCTAAATCTCACGCCAGTCAATATATACAAAGAATTCAATAATGATAATGTAATAGTCGAAATAACACAATTAGCTGGTCGACACAACTTGTTTATGAGCCTAACATATATACAATGCTATTAATTTTCATTTCTTTTTGTTTTTTACAAAAGATTTTACAATTCGCCTGTTTAAGTCTTGAAATAACATACAATGACGCAACTATTGTTTATAGAATTGTCTGGAAAGAAAATATGTGAATCTCTTAATTAATGATACCTATCTCTTGTTTTAATCACAGTATCACTGAGACACTGTCCTACACTGATTCCTAGGCTGGTTATATCGTTTTTAACTTCACACACAACTTTTATCACTATTGAACCATACAATTCCGGATCCGACGCAGACGGTATCGTACGGTAACATTGAGATGAGGGGGTCAGCAGTATCGTTACAAGGCATAAAATGGTATTTAACTAATGGGATACGTAGATGTAGGTATTTCTTAATTATCAATAAGTATTTTAAAGGATCTCTCCAATTCTGCATAAAGTTTATGTCGTGAGTTGTCGATATATATACAAACGCTTTTGTAAATTGTACATCCTAACAGCAGTATTGTTCACCTTTTTCAGATACTAACAAATTGGAAATGCTGTAGCTGGTTATAATATTAATCTATACTAATAATAAATCTGTAAATGTAGGCCTGTCGCTGTTCCCTTAAATCTTCAAAACTACCAGACGAATCTTCTGCGGTTTTCACAGGAAAAATGGGAAAAGTTTGGGTCAACATATAGGCATAATTTTATCAAATATCAGAGTACGGGAAAAAAAGATATCGTAAATTTAAGTGTTTTCAGTAACCGCCATTTATTTTTGTTCAAATATTAAAAACCTCTTATCTCGAAAACTACTTCACCAATTTGCATGTGGTTTTCACAGGTAACATGAGCGTAGCTCGGGGTAACATATAAACTTCGTTTCATAAAAATCGGATCACGGAAAAAAAGAATATCGTAATTTGAAATTATTTATCTACAACTGCCATGTCTGTCTGTCTCTTTGAACACGTTTATCTCCAAAACTACTTGACGAATTTTCGTGGGGTTTTCACACGTAACTTGAGCATCTCATGCGGTTATATAAAGACTTCAATAATTAAAATCGGATCAGAGAAAATGAAGATATCATAATTTAACCATTTGTTTAAAAGCCTTCGTGTATGTCTATTTGTTTAAGGTAATCTCCAAAAGTACTACACGAACTTTCATGGGTTTCCACAGGTAAATTTGGAATAGTTTTGAGAGTAACATAGGCTACATTTCATCAAAATCGGATCAGAGGAAGGAAAGATATCGTAATTTGAACTTTTATGTGTATACTATGCTTATAAGTATGTTGTAGTTCAGCAAATCACCAAGAATACTACACGAACTTTCGTGGTGTTTCATAGGTCAACTGATAGTACC
This sequence comes from Locusta migratoria, assembly GCA_026315105.1. Classification (NCBI taxonomy): domain Eukaryota; kingdom Metazoa; phylum Arthropoda; class Insecta; order Orthoptera; family Acrididae; genus Locusta; species Locusta migratoria. The sequence goes on along the minus strand of CM048745.1, from coordinate 270,397,902 downwards.
TTGGGGCAACATATAAACTTCATTTCATTAAAATCGGATCAGGGGAAGAAGAGATGTCGTAATTTGTAGTTACTGGAGTACGCTGTGAAGCGTAGTATAACAAAGATCCGATAGAGGCGCTGTTCGTAACATAGTATACCAAATAACTAAAAGATGGCGATGTTGCGTTTTTTATTCATGCAACTTAGGTGTAATACACTCACACAAGGGCTACGATTTTCCTTACGGCAGCAGTGTTGTGTATTGATGTTGACAACGGCCGTTGAACCCTTCTTGAAAAATCAGTTAGGTACAATGAGGGGAATAATTCTTTGTGTTGATGATGAAGTAAATAAATAATGTTGTTCCGATCTGTAAATTAATTATCCCCCTAAAGCGAATATTTAGTTACTAACGTTAACATATTAAACCGCTGTCACTGCAAGTAAAATTTAACTCAGGTAAGACAAAAAAAAAAAAAGTGCTTCTTTCCGCGGGTATCATTTCCTTTCTGATTACGGTGCGTACTTATTACATCTTGAGTCCATTCTGTTTAGTAATGCCTAGAAAACTGGATAGTACAGTACAGAACAAACAGAGGCCCTGTTAGTTACGTAGTGCACCAAAGAACTAATAGTTGACACTCCTCAATTTTTCAATTTTTTTATCTTCTATTTCTTTTCGATGATTATGCCATAGAACAGCAACGAATCACTAAAGGTGCTGCAAAGAAACAATACATGATCGTGTATTGCGTATTCCCTCAGAAGTATTTTGAATTAAGAGCCGCAATCTTATCTTTGCAAATACAAACTAACATTGAACAGTGAGTTGCTGATTACACTTTGTAAATTCACAGCTTAACGATGTATCTTTGCTTCTTTTACAAGGGACATTTGAATTGAAAACAGAACGACATTCCTTCACGTCTATCGATATTGTAATTTACATAACAATTCTTTGCAAGAAAAGTCGAATTTATGTATTCTCCCTTTTGATTTCGGTGTATCCTCATTACACTTTGAGTACGTTCTCTATAGGAATGCCCCGAAAACGCCATAGTACAGGAAAGGTCAACGTGAGGCGACGTTAATTACATAGTACACCAAAGAACTAATTTTGGCGTTGCTGCGTTTTTCTTTTTCATTGTCATACCTATAGTGTAATACACTACAAGAAGGGATCAAATTTTACTTAGGGCGGCGGCGTTGTGTGCTGATGTTGGCAAGAGCCGTTGAATGCTTTTTAAAAAGTTAGTCATGTAGAATGAGCGGAATAATTCTTTATGTTCATGATGAAATATATAATTTATGTTGTCCTGGCCAGTAAATTTATCATCATCATAAAGCGGATAGTTAGTTGCCAACGATAGCAAACTAAATCGCTGCCACTGCAAGTAAAATTTCACCCGGGTAGGGTACATTTTTTTTTTTTTTAATTCATAACTGTATCCCATGTGCTTTGCAATGTCATGGAGAGAAAAGAAGTGCATCTTTCGACGGGTATAACCACTAAATTGTGCATGGAAGAAATATCTATGGACTGGTCATTGCGTTCTGTTCATCTTCTCAACATTAAGTTGGAATTACCACGTGATATTAAGACAAATGCACTCTTTCCACAAATTTATTTGCCCTTACGATTGGTTTGTACTGCATTGGCTGCAAAGAAGGCCCCCCCCCCCATTTCGCAGAGCAACCACGTAACAATCTTAATAAATGTATCACGGAAGCAGCGTGGAAGTTCAGGAAGCGTCGCTAAAAGAGCCATTTACACATAGTCATCTGTCTTAACCGAACAAAAAAGGACCAAGATAAAGTCAGCGATTCACATATTTTCCCATTATTACGTGACGTTTCCACCCTAATTTTCAGGACACGAAAACTGTTCTGCGCATTTGAATGCTCACTCCAGAGATATTTCTCTCTGTGCCTGCCACTAGAGATAATATACACACGTGGGTAACAAACTCATCAGAAACCTCTCTGCTTTCATAATTGTTCCGTACAATATTGAGATTAAAAATTTAAATTACTTACTTTTGGTGCGGACTACATTAAGATAGATACAGACATCTTCTTTTGCAGAGAAAATTGTACTTAGTGTTCTGAATATATAGTTCTATTACAGAAGGTCGATATCAACTTCGGGCTTTACGAAGTAATCACTAAAGGACGCGAGGACATGTATTATGTGAAAGAGTGGCCGATGCTGCTAACACGTCGAGACAATTCACTGGAAATACTATATTTAATGGAAAATTCTATACAGACTATCGGCTGATGGCATACCTTCAACGATTACCCAGACTTATTTTATCGCACATTGACACCATCATGATGTCTTATTTATACAGACATGAACTGCTCTGTTGATTTAATTACCAAACTTTCAGCATTCGTCGAGTTTTCGATAATAGGGAGCACTGCATACAGAATAACTACATTGTCCCCAGTGCAACACTGCAACATACTAATACTTCAGCATACACTTACAGTTTATTACTACACCATAGAACCAATACATGGCGCTGTTATTATTATTACTATTTTTCATCTCAAAGATAGACGTGTTTTCAGAAGTTTACGCCAAACAGACAATTTCACACCACAGTCTTAACCTTATGAACACAAACTAACATTAAATTTACATCGTTCCAGAGTACGTACGTAAATTAATTTCAATTTTTGCATGAAAAACTTTATGAACATTCAGCGTTTTCGACAATGACTTCTATTAAAATTTGACAACTTGGCTAGCAAAACTGAGTTTATTGACAGAGCGATCTAACAAGGATTCTGATTTTGCTGATCTAGGTCCGGAACCCTATAAACCATTCCTCTTTAACAACCGTTGCGAAGCACGGGCATATAAGCTAGTTGCAAAACAAAAGTCTGCACATTTTATGTACTTAGCCACGAAGAACAGAGGGTAAAATTGCTGAGAACAATTTTCGCTGACTTCTAGAAGGTAAAGGAATCCTGTAATATGCATAAAACAGTTTAGTGAAGAGTGCCTTCTTCAACAGAAGTGTTTGTGGTTGTGGAAATGTTGACGCAAGTCATCCAAAGCTAGGACCAAAAGCAGTGCCATAGGTTTTCTATAATCGTGGAACAACAGTAGCTCCTCAAGCATAAAATGTCACTTTCGAAGGAACAAAGGTGATGTGAAACAAGGAGATGGTATGAAGTGTAGAATACAATTGGTAAACCAAAGACAGTGCTGTGTTTAATACTGCTGGTGTAATAGCTATTTTATTACGTTAGTAAATTCTGTCTTAGATCTGTGTGACAGCTTTGCCTTGAAAATCATTGTTCTCCAGCAGAAAATTCACACTGTATACGTCGATTACACTCAAACGTGTTTTTTTAGTGTGCTTAATATGTTGAGTCATTGGAGTGTTTTTTGTAAGACATCTGAAAAATTAAGTTTTGTCGTTTAAAACAGGCATAATTGATGACGAGGATACCACCTCGTGGCTTTCATCAATGAGTGTACATTATTTAATGTAAATTTCATTAATTAAATATGTAAATGAATATTTGTTTCAATCATTAATTCCAAATTCTCTTTAATGTAAAATATCCCAGTTACAATTTTGTGGCAAGAAGTGATAAAGGATGTGGGACATATTCCATTTCAACTGTTACAATTTAACCATGAATAGTTTGTGTGTAAGAGACAGATTGATAAAATGCATTGACACAGTACAATATCTGACATAAAACCTGTTGTGAAGCACAGCGCTTTGAGCATTACTAGAAAGTGTGCATTTTTCCAGTTACTTTACCAATGAAGCAGTAAATAAAGCTACTGTACCTGTCTTTTGCTTCTAATGTAAATAATAATCCACAAATAGATTAATATAGTGCAGTATGAATGGCAAGTACAAGAGATTTTGCATATCTCAAGTAACGGACCACTAGCAGCCACTGTTCAACCCAAGGAGGCTAACCTCCTTGGTTCAACCCAATGTTCAAACATAGAAATACTCTACTGTTGTCATCAAAACTGCATCTAGGCACTATCTTCAGTTGACCATTTTTTTAGGCCAAGGTTTTGTAAGTAGTTAGGAGATCTTTCACTGCTGTGTAGAGTGCTATATGGTGTTTCAGTGTGTGAGACAGAAATTTTTCGACACAATGATAAACTACACGCATAACGTACAGAGGTAGAAAGTGTGATCTTTCGTTTCCAATAAGATGGGCTTAATAGACTTAGTGTGGGAATGCCCCACTACGCTTCGCTGCGATCGTTTTGTGTACTGTCATGTTCATATTTTGGTCTACGTACCTTGCATGTTTATAAATGCAACATGATGTGCTTCGTTGCTGACTTGTGGATATTTCAGGTTTTATAAGAATAATTGTGCAGTCTGCAGATTGTCAGTCGTGTTACATATTTAATGAAATCGAAAGACAAGAAAGCCAAGCAAATATTTCGACAGAAAACAGTTACGTGTGCAGTCTCCTAAACTGAAGTGATGATGTCTTTCTGTGTTGTACCATTCCTGGCTACAAGTCAGAATATACAAGTTGCTAGGAGCTAAGACGTTTTTTCGAATCACCAAAAGATAAATACAATTTTAAGAAAGGGAAAAAAATGTTATCCCAAGAAAAGAGAAAGTGCTAACAAGAAACTCATACATTTATGATCCTCACTTTATAGAAAGATTAATATTAGAAAGCTAGAAACTGACAAATTTATTGTTGGTGGAAGTGAAGTACAATTATCCAGAATTAATTGGCACCTGAAACCAAATTCAGTCCCTCACATTTTCCTGGAGTTGCCCTGAAGCTTTATCTACCCAGTTAAACCTATGAAAATCTCCTATAAAAAGTAAATCTGCTTGTAAAATTATTAATAAATCACCCACTAATTGTTTAAAAATTTGTTACAATGGTATCACATCTGATTTAAGTAAAACCGAGTTGTTTGTAGGTCTAAATTTGTCGATCCATGGGAATTACTATAAATATTGAAAGCACAAATAAAAAGAATAAAAAAGTCGCCTAGTCATGCAAACAATAAACTCAACTCAGAGAAGGCTAGAGTAATTGTGCTGCTATAGGCATACCTCTTTCACATCTGGGCAAGCAGAATTGTTGTCCATTTTGAGATACAAGTATCGATGCGTTCTAGCTTGGATACAAGCCAAGTCAATCTAAATCCTGTTCAAATTCTGGAAAGTAATGGTTGAAAACACAATTTTAGGAGAGGATTGTAGATTTACAATGTTCTGTAGTACGTATTATAAAACTGAAAACATTTTACTCTAGTTTATTCGCAACATTACTAAAAGTTTAATGTGAAAGTGTTATATTTTCTTGTAGATTTCACGATCGTTATCTAGTTGGTCTGCAGTAGGAATATGAAGTGATGCAGTTAGAACATTCATTGATTCCGATTTTTCCTTTTCTTAATACAGTCTAAAAATTAATTATGACCTACTGCATGTGAAGTAGTGCTGTTTATTCTTCGCGTGTCCTCCAGTTTTCCATCACAGAACAATTTAAAAAAAACTGTTTCTTAAGGGCTGCCTTAACTGTGGAATCTCTCCCATTTGCCTAACCATCAAAATTTCCTTTTCTGGATCCCACCCCTCCTTTCACAATGACCTTCACCTATTCAGATTCCAACAATCCTTAAACCTCACTAACTTTGTGTTGCAAAAACACATCTCCATGGTACAGGCATCCCTGGAACACCTCTGCTCCATCCACAAGATCCTTCTAATTTGCATTCCACTCTACCTACCTATTATACCCCAAATTGATTCAATTGCTCTCCATCAACTGGAGCAGCATTTCAAACACTACCTCCACTAGTTATCCAGCCTACTGACATATTACTGTCACCTTGGTGGACCACTATCCCATCCTTTCCTACCGACAGTGCTCCCTCTGTGCACCTCTCATAGCACCCAGACCTTTCCTTGCTGACATTCTCCGATTACCTCATCCTCCCAAGGTCCCCACCAACATCCCACAACATTTACACCAGAACACTGTGCTTAACGTATCCAGCAAAACCCTCAATCCTACAGAAGTTTCAGTCCTTTCCAAAGGTCTTACCTTCAGCTCCACACCAAAATTTAATCATGTTGGACTTAAAGACCTCCTTTCCTTCTCCCAATCCCTTAAGTGGAAACACTACTTTACCACCAATCTGTACAACCAAAGCCAACCTAATCCTGACATTGAACCCTGCCTCTCCCAGTTCATACCACCATCCAATCATGATCCACCCCCACTCCAACCAACCACCCCCTTCCACCTTTCAGGAATTCCTCACCTCCAACCTGAAATCACCATCCTTTGCTAAGTCCCTTCCTAAGAATGCCAACCTTTCGACAGAAGAAACCAGAGCCCCACACAACCCCAAGAAAGATTCCATCTTAATCATCCTTCCTGCAGACAAAGGTTCCACCACTGTAGTATTAAATCACAGTGAATATGTGGCTGAAGGTCTCCGCCAATTGTCTGATTCCTCCACCTACAAGGTATGCCAGGATGATCCCATTCCAAAAGTCTAGCATGACCTACAATCCCTGATAAAATCCTATGGCCCTTCCCAGAACCTCTCACTTGAATCCATCTCTCTCCTCACTCCATAGACACCCTGCACACCTACCTTCTACATGCTTCCTAAAATCCACAAACCTAATAATCTGGAACATCCAATTGTGGCTGGTTACTGTGCTCCCACTGAAAGACTCTCTGCCCACATTGATCAACACTTCCAACCTATTGTCTGAAATCTACCCTCTCACATCAAAGATACCAACCACTTTCTTCACAGACTCTCCACCATCCCCACTCCTCTACCTCCTGGATCCTTACCCATCACTGTTGACGCCACCTCCCTGAACACAAATATCCCTCACACCCATGATCTTGTCACACTCGAGCACTACGTTTCCCTACGTCCTTCAGACTCCAAGCCCAATACCTCCTTCCTTCCTCATAGCTCTTGCCATCTACATCCTAACCAATAACTACTTTTCCTTTGAGGGAAAAGTATACAAACAGATCCGTGGCACTGCCATGGGCACCCGTATGGTACCTTTCTATGCCAACCTGTTCATAGGCCGCCTAGAGGAAACCGCCCTAGCCAGCCCAAATCCACAAACCCCTGGTGTGGTTCAGGTTCATTGATGACATTTTCATGATCAGGACTCACTGGCGTATCTATAGCTTTGACATGGGAGGGGTCCAACGCCACCATTTAGAAAGTAAACTGTATTTACTCTGTAACATCGTTTACTTTGTAACAAGGTTTTGCTGTTAACCCTAATAAAATCAATCAACTGTATATTAAAAATCTTACAAAATCGTTGGCATCTGTATTACACGCAAGTAAAGCTACAGACAAATATTAATAAGACCTTTGAATGAAACACATGGGATGTGCTTCTTACGATATTTATCTATGACAAAACTAATGAAGCTTAAACTGTATGTTCAAATGTTTATTAAGCTTATGGGACTTAACTACGGGGTCATCAGACCCTAAACTTACAAACTGCTTATCAACTACCTTACACTAAGGACGGCACAAATATCCATGCCCGAGGGGGTATTCGAAACCCCGACCGTAGTGGCCGTGCAGACCGTGACTGGAGCACCTCAGTCCCCTCAGCCACCATGGACGGCAAACTGTATGTCACGTGTGAGTAGCTGAGCGGTCTGGAGCACCACGTTACAGATTGTGTGGGCTCCCGTGTTGGGGGTTCGAGTCCTCCCTCAGGCATGGATATGTGTGTTGTCCTTAGATAAGTTTACCTTAGTTTAAGTAGTTTGTAATCTATGGGCTAATAACCTAGCAGTTAAGTCCGATCGATTTACAAACATTTGAACATTTTTTTAAAAATTGTATGCCACCAGCTGTTGTTAAATTATTCCACAATTCTACTGAAATTTTATAATACTTTGGAATTTACCTGTATTGAGTTTCATAAGGTCATATAATTTAAAAGTCATATTTTTTATAGACGACTTATTGGTACAGATAGTTTCAGCTGTGGTGGTACATTTGTTAAAGGATGAGGTTTTAATATTGTAAGCGGCGTTTAATGTACATGAAGTATTACGTGTCGTCCTTTACGTATTACTGCTGAGTTATTCGTAATTTCTTATGAATGTAGTTGTATCATCAATCACGACTAACACTCATTAGAGCAAGGCCAGAAAGTCTTTTCTCCCATTTTATTTATTATGTATGGTCTTGAACTCTTTATAGTGGGAAGATAGTACACCATATGTGATGCTGCAACTGTTCTTAATATAGATTCTAACTGACTAGTAAGTAGGAGGTTCGAATCCTGGCCCTGGCACAAACTGCCATATCTCCATGTTGTATGATGACAACATATATCAGCGGCTGAGACTAAAATCTTGCAGTTGAAATTTGTATTAACGGTTGCAGCAGCATTCAGCGACTTGTCTAAACAGCAGACGCCACATGTCATGATACATCATTCAGGGCCTGGTGCGAGCCGTGGAGTTCAATGATCGAATGACGACATATGAAAGTTTAGGTCGATGATGATGACGATGACAACGAAATTCACCATCTGATAAAATCATAACAAAAACAATACCAATTACAAAATGATCTAGACAAGTTGGTGCGAAAAATGGCGATTGACCATACATATACCCAAAATATGTAACTTGTCCATAGTTGTTTCAAATGTGACAAATTTAATAGTTAAACAGGAACATACCCAGCTACAAGGCACAGCTTTTTTTTCTGTTGATTCGTACTTCCTTAGACTGTTGCTATGCTAACCAAGCATGCTTCATGTGCACGATTTGCAGGATTTCAAAAAGTGGGTATTGGCAGGGACTCAAGTTGTTTTTGATATTTTTCATTTAACCTAAGGGGGGGGGGTGTCTGGACCCTTTGAACCCCTCCCTTATATACGTCCACTTCTGGACTCAAGGCCAGGACACCCTATCCTCATTCCTCAACAACCTCAACTGTTTCTCACCCATCCGTTTCACTTGGTCCTTCTTCTCAAACCAACATTACACCTTCCTGGATGTTAATCTGCATCTATCTGAGGGATCCATCGACACCTCCATCCACATCAAACCCACCAACTCTCAACAGTACCTTCACTTTGACTACTGTCATCCTTTCCACAACAAAAAATCCCTCCCATATAGCCTCGCCACCCTTGGAAGGCGTATCTGCAGTGATGAGACCTCCCTTAACCAGTATACCGAAAGCCTCATAAAAGCCTGCACAGACAGAAATTACCCACCAGGCCTAGTCCATAAACAGATTTCTTGAAACCATATCTTCCACACCAACAGTCCTCCATCCAACCCTACTAACCAGCCACAAAGGAGTGCCCCCCTTGTCACCAAATACCATCCTGGACTGGAACAACTGAACTATATCCTATGTCAGTGCTTTGATTATCTGTCAACATGCCCTGAAATGAGAGACATCCTACCTAAGACCCTCCCACCCCCTCCCCTCTAAAGTGGCATTCCATCGCCCACCCAACCTTCACAACATCCTAGTCCATCCCTATACCACTCCTAATCCCAACCCCATACCACAGGGGTCACATCCCTGTGGAAGACCCTGACTCAAAATCTGCCCAATCCTTCCACCCAGCACTTCCTATTCCAGTCCTGTTACAGGCTTGACCTACCCCATCAAAGGCCGAGCCACCTGTGAAAGCAGCCACGTAATATACCAACTCTGCTGCAATCACTGTCAAACTGTGGCCAAGAGCAATATGGATTATCCTGTGGCACAGCATACATTGGAGCACAACACCTTGGTCTTTAACAGCTGCTTCACCACCTAATCCATCTGAATCGTCCCCTCCTCCATCAGCTTTACTGAACTGCAGAGATGGGAGTTACCCCTACAGTACATCCTACAGTCCCGCAACCATCCTGGCCTCAACCTCAGATAACCTAACACGCTACATTCCATACCCCACTGTCCCCCTCCCCCTCACATCCTACATGTACTTCCGATTCATTCTCCTTTCCCTACTGTGTGCTTACTGTTTTTAAATATTTTATTATATATATATATATATATATATATATATATATATATATATATATATATATATATATACCCCTTTTCCGTACTGCATCTCATTTTCCGCCTGGCATTGCCTCTGCTTGTTGTATCCCCACACTTATCTTCCCTCTCCACTTCCCCCCTCCTCCACTCATGCCCCCAACCATCCCTTCCGCTTGCGATGTAGTCAGACTGTGTTGGGCAGCCAGAGATGGCTGACATGTGTGGGTAAGTGTGCCTGAGTGATTATGTGGATGAGTATTCTCTTTCTGAGGAAGGTCGTGGTCGAAAATTTAGAATTGTGTGTATGTTTATATTTCTTTTATTCGTGTCTATCGGCGGCTCAATGTTCGTCTTTACAGTGAGTTGTTCCCTATATACATATTATTATTAACATTCCTTACTGGACCTTCCATTGTTGTTGTTTTTAAAAAAAAGTTTTAAATCATTCTTTCCGCCTAACCTTCTCCTAGTTTAGCTATCTTCTACTATCATGTACCGATACAAAATGCAGTATCTTCAGGTTCTTCGGTATTTATTATAATTCACTATGTTAAGGTATGTTAAATGGTAAATAAAAATTATAACAAACGTGCAGTCATCAGTAGTTGACAATAGTCAGACACAAAGATTCAGTAGTTGACAGGAGAAATATACAGTAGTTGACACTAAATAAATAACTTTAGTCTACACATCACAGTCAATACTGTTTTGGAATTTATGTTACAAATGTTAATTTGTGATATTTGAGAGTGGTAAAGGAAGCTTGTCAAAAACCTGTGATGGGCAAATAACACGAACATCATGTTCATCAACATACGAAAACGTTTTTCAGACAGTTCCAAGATTTTAGGGCTATTACTTCTATTGCACCATCCTCAAACACACGCTGAACAAAACCAACATATTTGAAATATCTCTTCTTTGCTGGAAATGCAACAAGAAGGAATTCACCATTTTCATAAAATTTATTCCTATTGTCTTCTCTTGCTGTTTCTTTTTCCTTCTTTTCTTCCTTGCCATCAGATGTCTACAAATCACTATCAGGTAGCATACTGATATCATCCATACTGTTACCTGACTCACTCTATTCTTCACCTTCAGAATCTGATGAAAATGAAATTATTCTTTTCTTGTGTACTTTTGGCTTTCTATGATTCTCTGATTTAATTTGCTTCTTGAGTTTCTTAACAATCGCAGAGTGTTCTTTCTTCAGATTTAGCGATTCTGCTCTCCCAGCTTTTAGTCTGTCTCTTTGTAGCCAGGGTTGTTCTGTCTTATGATGATATTCCTGCCACAACACTTGGAAGTTTTTGTCTTAATCTTCTTTTCCATTGTTTTTCTGTGGTCAAAATAATGCATGTTTGAATGGGGAAGGGATTAGTTGGTTCTCTATTTCCTATTAATATTTCCACTAGAAAAACACTGAGGAAAATAAGTATAATTCTTTGAAGTCTTTGGTGTGACACACCAGTCTGTTACATTATTCTCCTCTCATTCTTTATTTTAGTTTTTGCCTGCCAAGCTTTTCATGTCTTCCTGTTTTTCATTTTCGATTACTTCATTATTTTTTGTTTCATCTGGATGGACATTTCTTTCCTCCGCTTTTACATTTTGATTTACCACACAGTTGTTTGTGTCATCAACATCAACGGACTGGGAAAGGATATGACAATTATTTTTAATTTCCTTCAAAGCAAAAACAAAAAATGGGTCTTTACACTTCCTTCCCACACATCGCGTGAACACTCAAAACTTGAAAGTTCATCTTTTCCAATGTATTTTTCTAGAACCTCTAATCCAACTCTTAAGTTTCATTCTTCAGATGTGGCAGGTCTGTGAGTAGTAAGTATAACATCATCACTCACTGATGGAATTTTTGAGTAGTCTACAGCATCAGAGTTCCATGGAACAAGTGCAGTGTTCCTGAATTCATTCTGCGGAACAGAATGTTTAATGAACCCATCCAAAGTTATTTCCAGTAAGGGTGCAAAATGGATCTTCTTAAGCACTGGTTGATCCAAATGATCCAATATCCACTGATATACCTTGCTTTTCCAACTTTACTTTAACAAATGAAAGACAGCAATATCCATTAGTTGAAGAAGATGTGTAGATGGTTCCAAGGTTCTGGGTGTCCAGCCGGATGCAATCGTCGAAGTTGCACAATATTTCGGCGAATAACCATTCTGCCATCATCAGGTGGTACTGACTGAATGATCTGTCTGCTCTCTGTTAGTGGTATTTATACCTGCCAGGTCCGGATTCGTTTCCCTCGCCGACGGCAGGCGGCGCGCAGGTGGCGGGGGAAGTCACGGCGGCGTCAGTTGGTGGGAGGCACATTTCATCTCCAGCGGCCGGGGTGGAAGGATCTCGTGACTGCGCGCATCTTAGCTCTTTTATAGTGCTCAGAATCGGTTTCGAGACCTTTCTGAGTTGAAATCCGGAGTCCCTGTTGATAAGATTGTTCATAATACGAATTTCTATGGCCTCCTTGAAAACACTGTCCCAGTAGGTATTTGTGGAGGCCAGAATCTTTGTTTCTTAGTAATTTCCAGAGTGTTCACTGGCGATACAGTGTTCTGCTAAGGTCAACTGGCTAGGTTGACGCAAGCGGCTGTGGCGTTGATGTTCTTTGCATCGATCTTCGATCGTAGGAACTGTTTGGCCGATGTAGGACTTGCGACAGCTGCATGGGATATGCCACAGTCTCCCTACTAGGGACCCTAAAAGACGATTTAGACCTCAAGAAAGCGGGCGTGTAGTGTACAAAATACCATGCAGCTGCGGCAAATCCTACATCAGCCAAACAGTTCGCCTGATCGAAGGGTTGACATGTGTTAAAAAAGTAGTTTGAATCAGTAGTTGACAGATGTGTCACTAATAAAAATGAGAAACATGTTATTACCAGTACTTAACACCTGATCCCTGACCATTCCATAACCTAAATTCACAAATTTACTAACTTTGTTTATTACTGGAACCACCCAAAACACTATACACAAAAAATAATAACATCTTATTTTGCTTTGCCACATCAAAAAACTTTCCTCCTTATCGGTTTCGTGAAGAAAATCAACAAATGCAGAGAAACACAAACACAGTGTTACAAACAGAAGCACCCGTTTCAAGTTGCTTGCTAGAAAAATATGATAGTTATCAAATTACACTGTAGATGGCATCACCGTTCAAAAACATTCAAAACTCTATCTCTGAATAAAGAGATTTCATTATTTTACGAACTTTGATTAGAAAGTGTCAACTACTGGTGTTGTGTCAATTACCGGTGTCTTTACCTTAATGTGGCGTCTATAACAACATGAAATAAATAACTACGCAAATATAATGTAAGCAAAAACAAAAAAAAGGAAAATTAAAATAATTTAACAGGACTACTGCAGGAATTAAGAGGTTTTAGGTGGGAGATTCTAAACAGAAAAACAATATTAATAGCAATATTGAAATCAAAATGAAACATCAGAAAAAAATATAATGATAACGTTTCACTGTATTTAAGTAGCACCTCCAGACAATGTAGGACTCAAAATCATTCTGAAAACGGCTCGTTTATTGAAGTTCTTGAATACGATGTAGCGTCAGGAGAGCTTTTTTTTCGTAATACTGAAGTGCAATTATGAAACTGGTGAAATACGGCGCGAGATACTAGCAAAGTGGAAATGTGAATTTACTTTTTGCGGTGTTCTTTTGTTAACCAATGAAGCCGAGGGAATTGACAACGGAGCCTGTTTAGAGAAAAAAATGCTTCCATAAATGGTACACACACGCTTTTGTGCAAGCATTTAATAGTGACATGAATCTTCATGTTTCAGTTTATTTAAAAAAATTATATATATATGGGATGGATACAGATCTACCTTATACTGCAGTCACAAGATTGCCCAGATTAATGTGCTGTGTAAAAGGGGGGAATAACTCACTTGATGCGAACAGATCGTTGTTTAATAAGCTCACAGACACGAACTGTAACTTTATTAACAATGCGTCATTGCCAAAGTCTACACATGAAACACTAATCACGGACTCATAAACCGCACTTTAGTCCTTATAAATATAACTGGGTCAATTTTTAAATACGTATTTTGAAGTATTTCCTATTGCTGTAGTAAGTGTTCAATACAATTAGTGTTTACCACTGATGTTACTTATCCTATAATGCAATTTGAATTGTAAATTTTATTCGTGCCATTCAGGCAAGATGAAGGCTTTCCTTAAATTTTATGTCTTTTAGCAAGCTTGTATATCTATCAAGTATTGGCCATTTAAAAGGGGTTGCTGGTTTGACATTTTATCTAACTGTTATTGGCAAAGCCTACCAGCACCTTGCTCTTAAACACCTGTAATTACTATTGAAAAGATTGTTTTGCTGTTCTGATTTGTGCCCTTCAGGCAAGTTGAAGCCTTTTCTTAAATTTTAATGATCCTTTCTTTCTTTAAATGGTTTAAAGATTACGTCATTTGGCAAGGTTGTGTTTATCTGTCAGATTTTTGCCATTTAAAAGGAAAAATATTGTCATTTGTGGTTTCTGTTGACTTGTAATAAACATTGTGTGCTTCAAATACTGGATGTGAGGTAACCCAACCCAGACCTTTCTAATTTTGCATTGGTCTATACTTATGCATGTACTGCTTATATTAATTCAATGGCAGGATCACTAGCATTCTTGGCAGATTTAACTTATATATAATGAAAGGATTGAACAATAACAATGTAATCGACTTTTCCAACTTTCCAAATATTGTTATATCAAAGTCCAGAGTTGCCAATTCGTACGATAATTATGGGGGCATACCATAATTTCAGTGCTTGTACGATGTACGATAGTACCTTGTACTATACTGGCCAAACATACGATAATTTCTTTCTGGCTCAAGATGATATTTAAACCGTGCATATCAAGCATACTTAACGCAATACAGTTAGTCGATATAACTGAGGTAAGTGAAATTACATTAAACACGTCATAAAACGATAGCTTTGCACGTCATAAAACGATAGCTTTGTATGATAGTTGTTGTTGGGTTTAGTAAAAACCAAGATAAGAAGTAGGCTGGCATTAGAAACAGTAAATGGGCTCATTCTGTCATCCCAACTTGTGCAAAAATGTGGTGGCTCTGTACATTTTCAAATCAGTGAGAAGATGCTGAACTCAATGTCTACTAATATGTATAGTTCTGTAGCCGATGAAGGAGATGATGGACTTTCTGATTAATACAACGAAAAAAAGTCTGCTAAAACTGTCTCTGGTAATCAACATTGTAAGTACCGAATACAAGAACTTTTCACTATCATCTGACTGACGTTTCTATAATAATGACTACTACTTGTCTGTGGCGCGATTATTTAATAATCTAAAGTGTCAGTTTTCCTAATATCGTTTCCATAATTTGCAAGAAGGAAGGGAAGGGAAGATAGTGGGTGAATATGGTCTGGGCAAAAGGAATGAAAGAGGAAGCCACCTGGTAGAATTTTGCACGGAACATAATTTAGTTATAACAAACACCTGGTTTTAGAATCACAAAAGAAGGTTGTATACGTGGAAGAGACCAGGAGACACCGGGAGATACCAGATAGATTTTATAATGGTAAGACATAGATTTCGGAACCAGGTTTTGAAGTGTAGGACATACCCAGGGGCAGACATAGACTCTGACCATAACTTGTTGGTTATGAACTGTAGGCTGAAACTGAAGAAACTACAGAAAGGTAGGAAAATAAGGAGATGGGACCTAGATAAATTGAAAGAACCTGAAGTTCTTAAGAATTTCAGAGGGAGCTTCAGGCAACAAGTGACAGAAACAGGGGAAAATAAAACAGTTGAGGAGGAATGGGTAAAATTGAGAGATGAAATAGTGAAGGCAGCAGAGGACGAAATAGGTAGGAAGGCAAAACCTACAAAGAATCCTTGGATATCACAGGAGATACTAATCGACGAAAGGAGAAAGTATAAAAATGCAGTGAATGAAACAGGCAAAATGGAGTACAGACGACTAAGAAATGAGATTGACAGGAAGTGCAAAATGGCTAAGCAGGAATGGCTAGAAGGCAAATGCAAGGATGTAGAAGAATGTATAAATAGGGGAAAAATAGATACAGCCTACCGGAAAATAAAAGAAACATTTGGCGATAAGAAAAACAGCTCTATGAATATCAAGGACACTGATGGAAAACCAGTTCTCAGCAAAGAAGGGAAAGCTGAAAGGTGGAAAGAGTATATAGAGAGGCTCTACGAAGGAAATGAACTTGCGGCAATATTGTAGAAAGGGGCTGACGAAGTAGATGAGGATGAAATAAGAGATACTATACTAAGAGATGAATTTGACAGAGCTCTGAAAGACCTAAGTCGAAACAAGGCCCCTGGAGTAGATGATATTCCCTCAGAGCTACTGAAGTCTCTGGGAGAACCAGCCATGACAAAATTGTTTCACATTGTGTGTAAGATGTATGAGACAGGTGAAGTACCCTCAGACTTTAAGAAAAATGTTATAATCCCCATTCCAAAGAAAGCGGGTGCAGACAGGTGCGAAAACTACAGAACCATCAGTTTAATAAGTCATGGTTGCAAAATATTAACACGAATTATATACAGAAGGATGGAAAAGCTGGTAGAAGCCGACCTCGGGGAAGATCAGTTTGGGTTCAGGAGAAATGTAGGAACACGGGAGGCAATACTCACTTTACGGCTTATCCTAGAAGATAGATTAAGAAAAGGCAAACCTACATTTCTAGCTTTTGTAGATTTGGAGAAGGCTTTTGACAATGTTGATTGGAATAAACTCTTTCAAGTTCTGAAGCAAGCAGGAGTAAAATATAGGGAGCGTAAGGTTATTTACAACTTGTACAAAAACCAGACAGCGGTTGTCAGAGTTGAAGGGCATGAAAGGGATGCAGTGGTTGGAAAGGGAGTAAGACAGGGTTGTAGTCTTTCTCCATTGTTATTCAATTTGTACATTGAGCAAGCCATAAAGGAAAGCAAGGAGAAATTTGGAGAAGGAATTAAAGTTCAGGGCGAAGAATTAAAAACATTGCGTTTTGCCGACGACATAGTAATTTTGTCAGAGACAGCAAAGGACCTGGAAGAGCAATTGAACAGAATGGACAGTGTGCTGAAAGGTGCATATAAGATGAACATCAACAAGAGTAAAACTAGGGTAATGGAGTGCAGTGTAAGAAAATCAGGTGATGCTGAAGGAATTAGATTAGGTAACGAAACAATAAAGGAGGTAGATGAGTTTTGTTACTTGGGCAGTAAAATAACAAATGATGGTCGCAAGTCAGATGATATAAAATGCAGAATGGCAATGGGTAGAAAGGCGTTTTTGAAAAAGAGAAATTTGTTAACATCGAATATTGATTTAAGCCTAAGGAAGTCCTTTCTGAAAGCATTTGTATGGAGTGTTGCCTTGTATGGGAGTGAAACATGGACGATAAGCAGTGTGGACAGAAAGAGGATAGAGGCTTTTGAAATGTGGTGCTACAGAAGAATGCTGAAGATTAGGTGGGTGGATCGTGTAACTAATGAGGAGGTACTGAACCGAATTGGGGAGAAAAGAAATTTCTGGCATACCTTGACTAAAAGAAGGGATAGATTGGTAGGACACATTCTTAGACATCAAGGAATTGTGAATTTAGCGTTGGAGGGAAGTGTGTGGGGTAAAAATCGCAGAGGGAGACCAAGAGACGCGTATAGTAAGCAGATTCAAGTGGATGTGGGTTGTCGTTCTTATGAGGAGATGAAAAGGCTTGCCCAGGATAGAGTAGGGTGGAGAGCTGCATCAAACCAGTCTCTGGACTGAAGACCACAACAACAATTTACAAGAAACGGTGTACATCGAAGTAGCGGCATCAGACTAGCGTAATATTTTTGTTTGTTCAAAAAATGGTATGTGGTTGCATGAATGTAAATGGATCAGTTTTGATTGTAAGAAGTAAAGACATGTTAAGGCCAATTCACACTGCCCGTCACGTCAACGTCACGTCACGGAACCGTCACGTCAAGTTGTATTCACACTGTCCGTCCGTGTCCGTCACGTCAATTCGTCCATCTCAATACGCGATGTTGAAAGTGAGGTTGTGAGTGGCGATCTGTTATGTAGAAAGTCATAGTTTAATACTAGAAAGGGGGAAAAACAACGCTAAATGTTATTAACGGCCAAAGAAAACTTTACAGTGTATGTTTTTGGCCAACTTACTGGGAACTGAAACAACATTTCAAAACATCGACATCTATTTTCAAGCGAAAAAATAAACATATGAAGACATCAAACCATACTTGTAAGAGCCTAAATAGCGCCTGTATACTTTAACCATGACGATTTGCTCGCTGACATTGTTAAACTGTCGTAAACAACTGAATTTTTGTCTTTCATTAGAACTGACATTTTCATTTAAAGTGTTATTTAATGAAAAATGCGTAATCAAATTACAATCTTTTTCAAATAAACAGTTTGCTTCAGTCGTTTCTGTTACAATGTTACGTAACATAAACCATTTTTTGGTTTCAGATATCCGACCTTGATTTTAGGGGGGGCACTCAATTGACAAAAATATTTAAGTCGTCATGAAACATTTGAGATTTACCCCCTAAACGAGGTACAACAACAACATAAAGATGAATAAGATATATTTGCATACAAACAGTGCAATCGTCGACTGCAACATGTAATTCGCATGACGAAAATAGGTTAACTTCTGATGTTAGCAGACGGCCGTTCCGTCAAAACATTCTTCTCGAGAAAGCTTGACGGACGTTGACGTGACGTGACGGTTCGGTGACGAACAGTGTGAATGCCGCCATTAGAAATACATTGCAGAATGTTCTGACGGACGGTGACGTGACGTGACGTGACGGACAGTGTGAATTGGCCTTTAGTCAAACGTGCGATGCATATCGCTCGCACTGATGCTGCTACTTTGATGTACACTGTCCCTTGGAAATTACCATTTTTTCTATTAAGTAGTTTATTTGCGTTTTTTAACATTTGTAGTCTGATGTACGATAATCGTAAGTCAAAATCTATAATTCTGAGTGTGTAGTACGATGATTTCGCATTTACGAGTTGGCAAGCCTGCATTAAACCAAACGAAACCAAAACAAACGAAAGAGAAAATCCATGGCTGACGCAAAAAAAATTTACAGAAAAGGACTAACTACAAAAAGAAATGATAGCCCATCAAAAACATAAAATTTACAAAAATGCAACTCTTGCAACGAATTCCTTCCACCATAATAAATCGTGAGATCTTATGGGAAACCAAGTCGGTCATTTTAGTTAGTTTTCATGAAACCACCTATTCAACACATTGTCATAATCTTTTATCTAATTAGTTATCTACCAACATCTGTAGTGACAATATCAGAATTATAGATCTTTATTTCTATAATACATATAATGACTTGGCAATCTCATGGGAATGTAAACTAATATTTAAAATACTTTACGCAGATTTGGGGTATTTCATTCCTCTGGAATTACGTTTGGATACATAGTGGAATATAAATTATTTTTATGTGTCTATGTGTAACTGCGCACTCTTATTTATGTATTCTGATATCATTATATTATGATGAGATTGCGAATTTATTATATATATTATAGACCTAAATGTGTATAATACTAATACAGTTGCCATAACTGTAGATAACAAATAAGTGATAGATAAAGAATTTGTGGTTCTTCGAGAAGTAACTAATATAACCGACTTTGTTTCCTATGGCAACATACACTAATAATTAAAAACAACTTTATGCACATGTGAGTGTACTTCATTCTTATGTTATTATGTTCACGTACATAATAAAAAAAATGTTATGATGATGTGCAATTGCCAGATCATTATATTTATTCTTATATCATTATACTATGGTGTGATTGCCAAGTCATTATGTTTATCATGAAATAAAGATGTATAATTTTTATATGGTCACTACAGATGTTGAGGACAAAAGGAAGAGCACATAAGAATGTTCAGTGAAAAATTAAGTATTGCGAACTGGGACTCTGTATATGATTGTCAACCTGGTAAAAAGGGAGCTGGAATGAACTTTGAAAACTTCTTTAAAAAGTATATAGATTTATGGGATTCTTGCTCACCAATAAGAAAAATCAAGCATCCACATAGACCAAAATATAAAAGGCTGAACTGGTTTACTAAAAAACTAGCAGAAATCAGAGGAAACATGCTCTTACTATTCAATATGCATAAGAATACCTATCCCCAGAAAACAGAAAATAGTGAGAACATTTACAGGTCTTATCTGAAATGCAAAAAATTTTACAAAGCTAGTCTTATTCTTGCAAAAAAGCTAGCAGTTGAAAACTATATTGAAAATGCAAGGCAGCATGGCAAATAATAAAACAAGAGAACTCACCAAACTACACACAAACACCTCAACTTGACCCTGAAGTATTAAATCATTACTTCTTAAATTTTGTCAAAGAAATAGAAAACAGTATTGAAACTACAAATTCAGTTGCAATGGACATGGTTGGAACACCACAGTCTGCTGAGCAGGTATTTCATTGGAGTGCAATCACGTCTGGTGATATTATAAAAGCTGTATCAAATTTTCAACCTCTAAAAGTATGGATTTTTATTGGTTATCAAACTATGTAATCAAAAAGACAATACACTTCATCTCTGCTCCATTAGCATTTATTTTTAATAAATGTGTGGAATTTGGTGTTTTCCCAGATACACTTAAGATCTCAAAAGTAGTCCCAGTGTTCAAAAAAGGGGACGAATAACTTCCCCAAAGTTATACACCAGTGTCAATTGGCCCAGTGTTCTCAAAGATATTCGAGGCACTGCTACACACACAAATAAGTAGCTACTTTGAAAGGTACAGCATCCTTTGCGACAGCCAGTTTGGCTTTTGCAAGGGGAGAAACACAACGGGGGCTGTCTTGGAAATTATTGATCAAACCTTAGCAGTTTTTGAAGGCAATAACATGGTATCCCTCGTATTATGTGACCTTAGCAAAGCCTTTGATTGCATTGCAGTCAACATACTGCTAAGAAAACTTGAGTTCTATGGGGTTCGGGGAAGTGCATTAGAGGTTATAAATTCTTACTTAAGCAACAAAAAACAATTTGTATCAGTCAGAAATATAAATTCTTCCTTGATGGACATCAATACAGGAGTTCCAAAAGGATCTGTTCTTGGACCCTTCTTCTTCATTGTGGCAATCAATGATCTACCACAAAATATAGGCCACCCAGTCGTTTTTTTTTTGTTTTTTTTTGTGGTTTTAGGGCGCACAACTTCTACGGTCATTAGCGTCCAGACAAGAGCATAGATTCGCTAGATCTAAGAAAAAAAAATTGGTGACTGTCAGAACATCAAGAAGAGGCTAAAAACGAAAGATAAAAGACAATTAAAGAGTTAAATATCCTTCGATAAGTTGGCCAAGTTGATAAAACGCAAAAATCAAGCAGCTGCTCGGGTGTCATCAGCTAAAATTTCCTCCAGAGTGGACGGAAAGTGAAGGGCTACACGGAGATGATTAAAATGAACACAAGACAGTAAAACATGTCGCACTGTCAGCAGTTCACCGCAGGAGCACAGCGGTGCAGGGTCGGCAGATAGCAAGTGACGGTGGCTGAAACGGCAGTGACCGATCCGTAACCGGGCCAGGATGACCTCCTCTCGCCGAGAGGGGCGTGAGGAGGTCCTCCAAGCGGTCGGGATCGGTTTTACAGTTCTCAATTTATTGTTGTATAGCGAAAACCACGCACTGTGCCATGACGACACGATACTCCGGGGAAGAGCCCGTTGTACATCGTCCAATGGAACACAGAAGATAGCCATGCGAGGCAAAAGAGCTGCGGCCTTGGCTGCTACGTCAGCGGTCTCATTCCCGGGCACACCCACGTGGCCAGGGATCCACAGGAAAGAAACGAGAAAGCTGTCATCTGCTAGCAACTGGAGGGATCGTTGGATCCGATACACGAGAGGAAGGTTCGAGAAAGGGTCCTTAAGACTCTGCAGGGCACTAAGAGAGTCCGAACATATGGCATAGAAAGGTTGGCGGTGGCGGCAGGTATACAAAACGGCCTGGTGGAGGGTAAAAAGCTCAGCCGTGAAGTTCGAGCACCGGTCAGGGAGCTTGTATTGGAAACGGTTGTCACCGACGATGAAGGCAGATCCGACACCGACAATGCTCTTGGAACCATCAGTGTAAATAAATATGGCATTATCGAACTGCGAACGGAGTTCGACAAGTCTCGAGCGGTATACCAAATCCGGAGTGCTCTCCTTGGGGAGCGAACTAAGTTCAAGGTGAGTGTGAACCTGGTCCTGATGCCACGGTGACAATGGGCTTTCGCTCAACCGAAAGGTCGAAGGAAGGGTAAAATCGAGCCGCTGTAGCAGGCGGCGAAACCGAACTCCAGGTGGAAGTAAGGCTATTGCAGACAACTGATATTGGCGAACGAGTGAGTCGTCAAAAAATAATCGGTAAGATGGATGGTTGGGCATCGACCACAGGCGGCATGCGTACCGACACAAGAGTATGTCACGCTGAGTGGTCAAGGGTAATACAGCAGCCTCAGCATACAGACTTTCAACAGGGCTTGTATAAAATGCTCCGGTCGCCAGACGTAATCCCCGATGGTGGATAGAGTTGAGACGGCGGAGAATCGACGGCCGTGCAGAAGAGTATACAAGGCTTCCGTAGTCGAGCTTCGACTGAACAATGGCCTGGTAAAGGTGAAGCCGGACGGTACGATCCGCTCCCCATGACGTGCCACTGAGGACACGAAGAACATTAAGGGTTCGGGCACAATGGGCAGCCAGGTAGGACACGTGTGTGGACCAGCAAAGTTTCCGATCCAACATGAGTCCCAAGAATTTCGTAGTCTCCACGAAAGGGAGAGCAACAGGACCGAGACGTAGAGAAGGTGGAAGAAATTCCTTGTAACTCCAGAAGTTTATACACACCGTTTTCTCAGTGTAGAATTGGAAGCCGTTTGCGATGTTCCAGGAATATAGACGGTCAAGACAGCGTTGAAGAGAACGCTCCAAGAGACCCGTCTGCTGGGCGCTGCAATAAATTGCGAAATCGTCTAAAAAAGGGATCCGGAAACGTCGGCTGAAAGGCAATCTAAGATGGGATTGATTGCAATGGCAAAGAGAGCCACACTCAAGACAGAGCCCTTCGGTACCCCATTTTCCTGGCGAAAGGTATCTGACAAAACAGAGCCCACCCATACCCGGAACTTACGATCTGCCAAAAACACTTGAATGAAACGAGGGTGGCAGCCACGAAGGCCCCATGTGTGCAATTTGTGGAGGATGCCAGCTCTCCAACAGGTATCGTATGCCTTCGCCATATGTGCTATGCTGACGACACGGCACTTATTACCTAATATCAGAACAGCAAAGATCTGACTAAAGTAACAGAAGAAAATCTAGACAGGGCCCTAGACTGGTTTTCAGCAAATAAACTTCTATGTAACTCTAATAAAACCCAACAACTGTTAATGGGAATGTCTAAGGAAGTAGAGAATAAGTCTACAATACTTCTAGGTATTCACATAGACTCCAAACTTGGATGGGAGGAACATGTAAATCAAGTATGTAAAAAAAATATCTCAGGTAGCATTCCTCATTTTGAAACTCAGGGAAGTAGTGAGTGTGGAGTACCTCAGAGCGACATATTTTGGGATGTTTCAGTCCCATATTTCATATGGTCTGATTATATGGGGACACTCCTCTCACACTAAGAATATCTTAAAAGTACAAAAAAGTCTTACACATAATGTGTAAAAGGGGCCTTAGGGAACATTGTCGTCCTGTTTTCATAAAACTAAGAATTCTCACCATTATAAAGTTATACATTTATGTGTCTGTGCTCTATATTAAAAACAACATCTCAGAATTTGTTGCTAGGGGACAAATACATAAGCACAATACCAGGGCTAGGAATAACTTGGATATACCAAGACACAGGTTGTCAAGGACTAAAAATTCTCACAAAGTGAACCCTCTGATATTCTTTAACAGATTACCACCATATGCAAGATCTATGGATATAGATTAGATTAGTTATTTGTTCCGTAGGTCCATATTGAGGGGATCCTCGTGGATGTGGAACATGTCAAGAAACACAATTTACTATTTGAATAATAGATAATACTAATAATATAAATACAAATACATACTTTCATAATATAAATACAGATACATAAATTTTTAAGGTTTTTTTTGCTGGTAATATAATAATACTGATATAGTATGAGTGCATGCATCATTTGGTACATTTAGAAATTCACTAATGGAGTAGAAGGAGTTGGCCACTAGAAAGTCTTTTAGGTTCCTCTTAAACTGATCTTTATTTGTAGCTAAATTTTTTATACTTGATGGTAAATTATTTAAAATGTGTGTTCCTGAGTAGTGGGCCCCTTTTTGAACTAAAGTAAGTGCTTTTAAGTCCTTGTGTAGATCATTTTTATTTCTAGTATTGTATGTATGAACTGAGCTGTTTGTTGGGAAAAGGGATATATTATTTATGACAAATTTCATTAAGGAATAAATATACAGAGAAGCAGTAGTTAATACACCCAGTTCTTTGAAGAGGCTTCTACAAGACGCCCGTGAATTTACTCCACAAATAATACGTATTACACGTTTTTGGACTCTGAAGACTTTTGACTGACTTGAAGAGTTACCCCAAAATATTATACCATATGACATTAAGGAATGAAAGTAAGCAAAGTATGCAAGCGTTGTTATTTTTATGTCTCCTATGTCTGATAACACTCGTATTGAAAATACAGATTTGTTGAGTCGTTTCTGCAGTTCTGTGGTGTGCTCCTTCCAACTAAATTTATTATCAAGCTGTAATCCCAGGAATTTAATACTGTGAACCTCTTCTATGTGCTCTTCTTCATACTTAATGCATATGCTGTCAGGAAATCTCTTACATGTTCTGAACTGCATGTAGTGCATCTTTTCAAAGTTTAATGACAATGAGTTGGCTTTAAACCATTTATTAATGTTCATGAAAATATCATTAGCAGATCTTTCTATCACTATGCTTGACGTACTTTTTATTGCAATACTTGTATCATCTGCAAACAAAACGAACTCTGCTTCTGGTAGTGTAACTGATGAGAAATCATTAATGTACACAAGAAAAAGCAATGGCCCTAAGATGGATCCTCGTGGGACACCACATGTAATTTCTTCCCAATCTGATGATGACCGTTGGCCTAATTCACTAGTCACTTGCATTGACA
This sequence comes from Locusta migratoria, assembly GCA_026315105.1. NCBI lineage: Eukaryota > Metazoa > Arthropoda > Insecta > Orthoptera > Acrididae > Locusta > Locusta migratoria. Next base: position 270,372,605 of record CM048745.1, on the reverse strand, counting down.
CCCTTTGTTTCCTGTTAGTGAGGTACGACTTGAAACATTTTGCAGCATTTCCCTTGACCCCATAGAATTCTAATTTACTTAAAAGGATGTTATGGTTCACACAATCAAATGCCTTTGACAAATCACAGAAAATACCTGCTGCTTGCAATTTATTATCTAACAAATTAAGTACATTCTCATTGTAAGTGTAAATAGCCTTCTTGATATCAGAACCTTTCAGAAATCCAAACTGTCTTCTAGACAATATGCCATTTGTGGTTAAGTGGTTGTGAAGCTGTTTGTACATTACCTTTTCTATAATTTTTGAGAATGCTGGCAAAAGTGAAATGGGTCTGTAGTTTGATGGTATCTCTTTATCCCCCTTCTTGAAGAGAGGTTTAATATCTGCATATTTTAGCCAATCAGGAAACGTTCCCGTTATAATAGACTGGTTACATAAATAACCTAAGATTGTGCTAAGTTCACAAGAACACGCTTTAATTAACTTTGTTGATATTTCATTGTAACCACAGGAATTCTTTGTTTTTAAAGATTTTATTATGGAAGATATTTCTTGTGGTGAAGTGACTGACATATTCATGTGTGTGAAGTTATTTGTAAATGCTAGTTTCAAATATTCAAGAGCATTATTTACTGACCCAGACAATCCCATACTATCAGTAACGGATATAAAGTACTTGTTAAATAGCTTTGCCACACTATGCCCATCAGTTACTCATGTCTCAGCTACTTTTAATCCTACCTGCTCTTGTTCATTTCTGATTCTACCAGTCTCCTCTTTCACCATCTCCCATATTGTGTTTGTTTGGTTTCCTGATGTTGCTATCTTCTTTTCATAGTGCATTTGTTTTGATACCTGAATAACTTTTTTAAATATTTTACAGTATTCCTTATATTTAGTTAAATCATCATCTTTGCAACTAATCTTGTCTGATAGATACATTTTCCTTTTTGTCTTACATGAAATCTTTATTCCTTGTGTAATCCAAGGTTTTATTATAGACTTCTGTTCCCCCTCTTACCTGTTGCCACTTCCCACTGCTGTTCACCCTTCTCCCTCCTTAACCTGATCAGAGTATCCCTTGCCTTATCTAATTCAGCTTGAAGAGCTGCAATTTTCCCCTCCTGTTCCATTATTTTCCTATCTCTATTGCAGATCCTACAAAACCACTGATGAGCCTCATTTATATCCCCATTTCCCACGCCACTACATTCGCCCCAATGAAAAAACCACTACAACCATCACACCACACCCCGGAACTAACGATCCTATGGCATGTCACGCACTTCTCACCCATGGTAAAAATAGAAATCGTAGAAACTTGATTAAGTACTGACTAAAACGTAAAAGTTACACCAAGAGACACTAAAATCTGTTCACGCAAATATAATCAACTGAAAGAGCACTGGATATAAATAAACTCGGTCACGAAAACAAAAATTAGGCCTAAAAAAACACGCTCACGAAAACAAAATGTAGGCCTATAAACACGGATTACTATACACACTTTGGATAAATCACGAAATTTACGTTTTACAGACTTTATAAATCCTAACTACTGTATGCAGCGAGTGAAAAATAGAACAATAGGTAATTAGAAATAAGTTTTAGTCACTGTTTACGACGATTCGCGCGAGTTAAATTAGGCCTACAAATACGTGCTATAGGCACGACAGGAAAAATAAACTTTTTACACCGTTTTTCCTTATTTAACACTACACTAACACTTCCACTATTGTAACAACACTTATATTATATTTATAACAACTGGAAACGATTAAATATAGCTTAAAAACAACGATTTTTATAATTATTTACTGGAGCAAATACTCGATACGTTCGCGTGGGCGCAGTGTTACCAACCACTGTCTATATAAAAATGTTTAAATTGAAATGGTACAGCTGGCTATCTGATCATCCTGTTTATGACATTAAAGAATTCCTAGAGATACCAGAGCAGGATATTAACATTTAACAATTCTTTTTAATTAATAATATTTGATTTATTTGTATTAAGTGTCATGTAATTGTATACCACACATGTTAAAGAATTGCTATATAAATGATTTTCTACACCATTTATACAGAATAATATAGCTTAAGACATTACTATCTAATACTTTCCTGTGTATGTTATTATTTCTATGTTTGAAGGCATAACATGTCTTGTTGGCATTAGATTACTGTACTTCATTATCTGTACTTAATACTTACTATTGTATTATATATTCCAATGACAAAACCAAATATCATTGTACAATGCTCTATGGTGAATAAAATTCTTGATTCTTGGTAGATAAAAAATTATGACAAGGTGTTGAATAGGTGGTTTTTTATTTATTTTCATCTTCCAGCATTTTACATGATATTGACATTAGGGATTTGTACAAATGTAATGATAATGATAATTATTATTATTATTATTATTATGGTACATATAGTGACAGTGTAGATAATACAGATCTGTATACAGACATACAATGGGTGTAGGTTATAATTTTAAATTATCTTTTGCAGTGTGTGGTAACGCGCGGCGCGTGTGTTTAGACGGCGCGCCGACCGTTACCAGAACTGGCCACTGTGCGGTGCTGGCGGCACTACCGTGCTGCACCCTGCCGGCCGCGCGGCGTTTGAGAGAGGCAGGGGGACAGCCGAGACTGCATCTCAGTTGCGTACTGTGTGTGCTGACGAACATATCTATTGTGACTTTGATGGGACTACTCAGGCCCCTGGCAACAGTGTTAGCCGGGATATATTGCATAATAGTGTTTGTAGTCATAACAAGTATCAAAGTATTCTTCAATGGTATACAGAGACTTGTTTTTTATCCAGGTTAGTATTAAATTTCTAAAAGTTTTTAGTGTGCATGTGTGGGCTTCAGGTGGCAGGGCGCTGAAAAGTTTTATATCAAGGTAGTTGTAGCTGATTTGCATCCTCCTTAGCCTAGAGAAAGGTTGGTCCACCTTTCCTTTCACGCATGTGTCGTGCCAGTGAAGTGACTGTCTCACCTGGTAGCTCTTTAGGGTTTCTTTTGTGTAAACTAGGCAACTGTGTATAAATAATGAAGGGACTGTAAGGACACCTAGCTTCTTGAAAAGTGGCCTACAGGATAAACTTTGGTTAAACACACCCGCTACACGTCTAATTGCCTTTTTCTGCCACATAAAAACTCTTTAGCACCAGTGGAGTTGCCCCGAAGCAGTATACAGTATGTCACATGGCTGTAAAAAAATGCTTAGTAGGAACTAAGCATCATTTTTTCAGTCACACACGCTCTGAGCTTATGTAAGAGATATATGACTCTTGACAATTTAGTGCACAAAGATTCAGTGTGGAGATTCCAATTTAATTTGGAATCCAGGTGCACTGCTAGAAGTTTAACTGACACTTGGTCATAGTTGTGGTTGCATAGGCTAAAAATTGCATGTTCCATGAACACTAACTAAAATAACTGACCTGGTTTCCCATAAGATCCCATGACTTTTTATGGTGGAAGGAATTCGTTGTAAGACTTGCATTTTTGTACATTTTATGCTTTTGTTGGAATATAAAATCTTACCGATGTTCGTCTAGAATCTGTGGAAATGTCATCCAGTATTTAATTAGATAACAACGTCTTAAACCATTTGATTGTTTGTAAATAGAACAGTAATAAATCTACCACACACACAGATACACAGTTGACAGTAGTTACAGAGCAGTTGTAGCGTAATTCGAGTGATATCTTTGACAAAGTGTTATGTAATTTGTTTGCCTTGTTAATATGAGGTTAAAGTCGAAGAAATAAAGCACAAGAATTTAGTTATGTGTCGTGTTATTTAATGGGAAAACATAGAAATACCATATTCCTGTTAAAACACTCTGCTACTTGCCTTCCTCAAATGTTACATTCATATTTCTTGAGGTGAAGAAAGCTTTGAAACATAACTATCAAAATATTCTTACAGCAGTCAAGAGGTGAGATTACATCCTCCACCTCTCATTTACTATTTCGGTGCGAGTTGTGCTGTAGTGTCCAGAGATGGCAGTCCTGTCTACATGAGTTGTTCTTGAGATCTCGTGAGTGTATGTATGGTCTTCTTCTGATGAAGGCTTTGGCTGAAATGTGATTGTATTTTCTACATCCCTGTATGTCACTCTGCAGTCATCTTTACCATAAGTTGCTGTCTATCCTTACATTATTGACATAGGGAATGAAAAGTTATGTACAACACTTGTAGAAACCAGACAACAGTTATTAGTTGAAGGGAATGACAGGAACTTGAAGCTGGGAAGAGAGTACAAAGATATTTGTAGGCTTTCCCCAATGTTATTCAATCTGTACACTGAGACAGCTATGAAGGGAAACAAGGAGAAATATAGAGAAGGAATTAGATGTTCATCGAGAAGAAATAAAAGAACTGCAGTTTTCTGGTGACAAGAACAAGTGATCAGAATTTACAATGTCCTAAAAGTAGGATATAAGATGAACATTAACAAGAGCAAAATAAAGGGTAATGGAGTTACTCGAATAAAATCAGGTGTGTAGTGTGACAATTTAGACTACATTCCTCTTTACTTACTCAAGATGACCAAATCGTTTTGTTTTGGGATTTAATTTTGTCAGAAAAGCAAGATCTGCCTCGTATTTTTGTTTGTCCAGGTAGACACTTGCTGTGAGCAAAGATATGAATATGATGGTGCCTGCTCATGGAGAAATTAACTGCATGGAAGAAGATCCATGGAGATGTTATGTCCGTGAACTCTGTGCGATGTAAAGAAAAATTCATTGACATTGTTGTTGGTGTAATGTATTCTCTGAGCATAATATCAAATTAGACTTGGTCATGTCATGATATACAGGGTGGTCCATTGATAGTGACTGGGCCAAATATCTCACGAAATAAGCATCAAACCAAAAAACTACAAAGAACAAAACCACTTCTAGCTTGAAGGGGGAAAACAGACAGCAATATCGTTGACAACATAAGTCAAATTGATATCAACTGTATTTTTTAAAATAGTTACCCCCATTTTTTATTACATATTTGTCTAGTACATAAATTATAAATGTTTTATTTGGAATGCTTTTTTCGCATTGTGATAGATGGCGCTGTAATAGTCACAAACATATAAGTACGTGGTACCTTGTAACATTTTGCCAGTGCAGCCTGTATTTGCTTCGTGGTGCATTACTCATGTTAAAATGGACGTTTACCAACTGCAGAAAAGGTCGATATGGTATTTATGTATGGATATTGTGATCAAAATGCCCAACAGGCAAATGCTATGTATGTTGATCGTTATCCTGTACGGCACCTTCCAAGTGTCCTGACCTTTTGTCGGATAGTTATGTTATTTAAAAAGACAAGAAGTGTTCAGCCATAAGGGAAATATCAACCACGACCTGCAACAAGTGGTGATGCCCAAGTAAGTGTTTTAGCTGCTATTGTAGCTAACACGTTCGCTGTGGTCACCTGTCGGAGCCGCGGATGCCTGTAAGCGCATGTGCGCCGAGAGCTGAAATCTGCAAAACCTGCAATATAGAAAGAGAATATAACGTCTGCAAAAGAGGTGGTTCTAGATATAGAAATACAAGTATGCTTTAGCTGCATGCCGATTATGTGATAAATGCTGAGAGCTGTCTAACACCTATAAGCGTCATATACATTTATTGCAAACAACTCTAACAACACCTTTGATTTATTGCAAACTGGAAAGAAAATAATTCTAACAAGGGATAGATCCTCTTCATTGAGAAATAATTAGTCTGAAAACACCAGAACGTTTCTCACTGAGAAAAATAAACTGGTCTCACCTGCAATGTGGTGCTATGGAAACCCAATCCCATATAATGCAAGTTTGCAAAGTATATAGGCAATGTTTTTATAGCAAACCACTAATGACGAAAACACACAGCTGCAGACAGGAAAACGTTACGTGATATTTTTTGGTGGCTTGTACTAACACGAGTGTACAGTGAAACAGACTAAACTGAGTACTCAGCTAGCGAATGCGCCGCTTATAAGCGTTAGCCGCACTGGCTTGTTGATTGTGGAAACGCTTATAAGCGTCGGCAGCAATGGCGTGTTGATCCCGGAAATGCTTATAAGTGTCAGCTGCAGTGAACGTGCCAATCCGCACATCAATAGCACACCAACTGCGTGAGAATTAGGAAACTCAAAAACGTTGGTGTTGAGAATTCTACATCAACATAAATTTCATCCATACCATATTTCTATGCACCTAGATTTGCATTGCAGAGACTTTGAATGTCGTGTACAGTCTTGCCACTGGGCACAATATAAATGCTGTGGCGGAGTGGCCAAGCGCATTGAAGGCACTATGCTCCGATGCACGAGGCCGCTTCCCATCAGGGGTTCGAATCCCCCCCCTCGGGCATGGGTGTTTGTGCTGTCTTTAGTATAAGTTAGTTGATAAGTAGTTTGTAAGTTTAGAGACTGATGACCCTGCAGTTAAGTCTCATAAACTTAACAAACATTTGATTTTTGAACAAAATAAATAATGGGACTATAACATTCTGTTTTCTGACGAAGCGTCATTTACAGAAGTAACGTAAACCAACATAATATGCACTACTGGGCAATGGAAAATCCTCGATGGCTGCAACAAATGGAACATCAGTGACCTTGGTGGGTTAATGTATGGTGCGGCATTATGGGAGGAAGGATAATTAGCCCCTATTTTATCGATGTCAATCTAAATGGTGCAATGTATGCTGATTTCTTACGTAATGTTCTAATGATTTTACTACAAGATGTTTCGCTGCATGAAAGAATGGCAATGTACTTCAACATGATGGATGTTCAGCACATGGCTTGCATGCATGGAATATTTAATGCCAGGTGGATAGGTCGTAGAAGCACCATACCATGGCCTGCACATTCACTGGATCATACATCCCCGGTTTTCTTTCTGTGGGGAAAATTGAAGGATATTTGTTATTGTGATTCACCGACAACGCCTGAAAACATGTGTCAGCCCATTGTCAATCCATGTGAGAACATTACTGAAGGCGAAATACTCGCTGTTGAGAGGAATTTTGTTACGCCTATTGTCAAATGCATTGAAGTTCAAAGACATCATTTTGAGCATTTATTGAAGTCAGGATGTAATTACAAAAGAATCAAATGTTTGTTAAGCTTATGGGACTTAACTACGGGGTCATCAGTCCCTAAACTTACAAACTACTTATGAACTACTTACGAACTAGGACGGCACAAATATCCATGCCCGAGGGGGGATTCGAACCCCCGACCGTAGTGGCCGTGCAGACCGTGACTGGAGCGCCTTAGTCCCCTCGGCCACCGTGGCCGGCTGTAATTACAAGTAATCATGCAATAAAGCATGCATTCTCATAATAGATGATGATGTCACAAAAGTACATGTATCACATTGGAACATCCGAAATATAGTTCAAACTTACTTACAATTTCTGTTTTAATTTCAAAAATCTACCTGTTTCCCATGTTCGTCTAAAATTGTGAGCAATATGTTTGTGAATATTACAGTGTCATCTATCACAAAGCGACAAAAGTGTTCCAAATAAAACATTTATATTTATTTATGTACTAGACGAATATGTAATAAAAATGGGGTACCTATTTAAAAAAAAAATGCAGTTTATATCCGTTTGACCCATGGCAGAGCCGTCTAGTGGGCCAACTGTAGCGCCATCTGTTTTCCCCCTTTAAGCTAGAAAAGTTTTGTTCTTTGTAGTTCTTTCGTTTGATGTTTATTTCATGAGATATTTGACCCAGTCACTATCAATGGACCACCCTGTATATGGCTGAAAGCCTCATGTTGTACGGAAGTGTAGTACAATAAATGTTGTCCCTTGTTTCAGTTTATACAATGAAACTAATTGTTATTCAGTTTAATCAGTTGATTACTTATATTATCAAGACATCTCCTCTTGAGTTCACACTGAGCAACTTTGTATACGAGCAATCTGATGCCAAGTTAGGCTAAAATTGGGTCTATAGGAGGAACAGACGAGCAGGGCCTCCCATTTCTGGAGTTACTACAAAATAGAACGATCTCGGTGGTGTTTGCTATTGAGCAATATACACGGTTACACTACAGGTGATGCTGAATTGGATTAGGAAACAAGACAATAAAAGTAGTAGTGGCTTTCGTTATTGGGGCAATGAAATAACTTATAAGATATAAAATGGAGATAGGTGGATTATAAGCAGTACAGACAAGAAGAGTATACAAGATTATGGAATTTGGTGCTACAGAAGAATGCTGAAGATTAGATGTGAAGATCATACAATCAATGAGGATTTACAGGACTGACTTGGGTAGAAAAGAAATTTGTGATATATCTAGTATAAAGAAGTGATCGTTTTGTAGGGCACATTTTGTGATGTCAAGGAATCATACTTTACTACTGGAGAGAAATGTGAAGTGTAAAAATTGCAGAGGGAAACCAAGAAATGAGAAGAGTAAGCAGAGGCAAATTGACGTGAATTGCCTTTGCCATTCATAGAGGAAGAGGCTTGCACAGGATCAAGTAGTGTGGGGAACTACATGAAAGCTGTCTTTGCACTGAAGACCACAACACAGAACAGCATAAGGAAGGAACATTAGGGTTTAACATCCTATCAACATCGTGGTCATCAGAGACAGACCATATGCTCAGATAGTTTTGTCAGGAATGCGCAAGGAAATTGAGCATGCTCTTTAAAAGAAGAACCCGAACATATGCCTGGAGTGATTTAGGGAAATAATGGAAAAGCTTTACCAGGATGGCTGGAGGTGGGTTTGAACCCTGTCCTCCCGAATGCAAGTCCAGTGAGTTACCAGTGTCCTACCTTATCTGGTGGTATCAGCCAGTGGCGTAGCTATGTCACCAAGGGCCCCGGGGCAAAATGACATTGGGGCCCTCTCTAAACTAAAACTATACCATAGGCGCCAACTTTTGAAAGTCTTGGGGTATGCTCAGTGCCGAATTCAATAGGGGGGAGGTGGTTGCCGCCCTTAGCCCCCCCCCCCCCAGGTATTTCTAAAAAAAAATCTTTATTATATTTTTCCAATTCATGGTACAAAGGTAAAGTAATAATTTTGTTTTATTTTAGTAGTATTTCTTCTTTTTTGCTTCATCTGGTGTTAATTTAGGACCATTTTAATCTCTGAAAGGAGAAAAGTCATTTTTTAATATACAGTAAAGAAATTAACAGCCATTAATTTCAATTTCAGGTTTTAGAACTATTGGGCGGCTTTTGCGACCATTTGAACCTGTTTCCCCGTTGTAGTAAGTACGGAAATCATTTTCAGAGTTTTCGTCTTGTGAGACGCATATCAGATAACCGGCTTGAAGTTAGCTTCGGATTCGTTTCCAGAAAACCATGCGGGCGATATAACTCTCAGGCGCAAGCGAGCCAAGAGAGAGTAGTGCCAACCTCCGCGCTAAAAACCGACTATACGGCCAACAAATAAAGCGATGCGCGTTATTTTAGTGAAATGTAGCCTGCAGAATATTCAGAATCTTATTACCTGAACTACATAGACGAATCAGTAACCTAGTGTAAAATATGAATTCAAAATAAACAATAAACCATACAGCACTATTAAGTAAATGGATACAGGAACAGTACATATACATTGCTTCCTTTCGAAGCACCAAAAATACTTCCTCTTGTATATTTGATAAAAAATAAAAGATATTCGAAGCTCATAAGCCTATTAAAAATCGGCAAACTTCGGTTAGCACAATTCTCCCGTTTCCTACAACACTGAAGCAAACAAATCCAATGAGGTGTTTACTGTCGTCATTGAACAGTCTGTAGAAGTGCAGCATACACATCCATGTATTGCCTGACAACATACCGACGCACATTAAAGAGAGGATCTGAAGGTACAGTACATAGAAAATCGGAAGAAGTTCTTTTGATCACCGAGTGCCGCTCATAGTATGCTAAACGTAAGTAACGAAACAATTGTTAGACGTCGCTCATGACACTCTACCTCAGACATACCAGAAACATACACGTCCTAAGTGACAATGTAAGGCGGATTACAGAGCAGATTACGACATAAGACTCTTAGACATTCTTCAAAATTTCCGGCATAGAAAGGAATGGTCTTTCCGTCCTATATTTAAGGACGTCTAACTAAAGAATTACTAACCGTCGCCACATGACACTCTGTATAGGTATAGCACACACCTCGAAATACTACTTGAAAAAGTTTAAAGGCAGATTAACGAGCCGATTATCAGATATGAATTTTCGAATATCGTTAAAATTTCTGGCCTCGCTCCGAAATGCCTTTCCGTCCCATATTTAAGGGCGTGTAACTAAAGAACTACTAGCCGTCGCCACATGACACTCTGTATAGGAATAGCACACACTTCTGAATACTGCTTGAAAAAGTTTAAAGGCAGATTAACTAACCGATTATGAGATATAATTTTTCGAATATCGTTAAAATTTCCGGCCTCGCTCCGAAATGCCTTTCCGTCCTATATTTAAGGGCGTGTAGCTAAAGAACAACTAGCCGTCGCCACATGACACTTTGTCTAGGTATAGTACGCACTTCCAAATACTACTTGTAAAAGTTTAAAGGCAGATTAACAAGCCGATTATGAGATATGATTTTTCGAATATCGTTAAAATTTCCGGCGGCGCGCCGAAATGCCTTTCCGACATAATTTCAAGGGCGTGTAACTAAAGAACTACTAGTCGTCACCACATGACACTCTTTATAGGTATAGCACACACTTCTAAATACTACTTGAAAAAGTTTAAAGGCAGATTAACGAGCCGATTATCAGATATGAATTTTCGAATATCGTTAAAATTTCCGGCCTCGCTCCGAAATGCCTTTCCGTCCTATATTTAAGGGCGTGTAACTAAAGAACTACTAGCCGTCGCCACATAACACTATGTATAGGTGTAGCACACACTTCCAAATTCTACTTGAAAAAGTTTAAAGGCAGATTAAAGAGCTGATTATCAGATATGAATTTTCGAATATCGTTAAAATTTCCGGCGGCGCGCCGAAATGCCTTTCCGACATAATTTCAAGGGCGTCGCCATATAACACTCTGTATAGGTATAGCACACACTTCCAAATACTACTTGAAAAAGTTTAAAGGCAGATTAACGAGCCGATTATCAGATATGAATTTTCGAATATCGTTAAAATTTCCGGCCTCGCTCCGAAATGCCTTTACGTCCTATATTTAAGGGCGTGTAACTAAAGAACTACTAGCCGTCGCCATATAACACTCTGTATAGGTATAGCACACACTTCCAAATACTACTTGAAAAAGTTTAAAGGCAGATTAACGAGCCGATTATCAGATATGAATTTTCGAATATCGTTAAAACTTCCGGCCTCGCTCCGAAATGCCTTTCCGTCCTATATTTAAGGGCGTGTAACTAAAGAACTACTAGACGTCGCCACATAACACTATGTATAGGTGTAGCACACACTTCCAAATACTACTTGAAAAAGTTTAAAGGCAGATTAAAGAGCTGATTATCAGATATGAATTTTCGAATATCGTTAAAATTTCCGGCCTCGCTCCGAAATGCCTTTCCGTCCTATATTTAAGGGCGTGTAACTAAAGAACTACTAGACGTCGCCACATAACACTATGTATAGGTGTAGCACACACTTCCAAATTCTACTTGAAAAAGTTTAAAGGCAGATTAAAGAGCTGATTATCAGATATGAATTTTCGAATATCGTTAAAATTTCCGGCGGCGCGCCGAAATGCCTTTCCGACATAATTTCAAGGGCGTCGCCATATAACACTCTGTATAGGTATAGCACACACTTCCAAATACTACTTGAAAAAGTTTAAAGGCAGATTAACGAGCCGATTATCAGATATGAATTTTCGAATATCGTTAAAATTTCCGGCCTCGCTCCGAAATGCCTTTACGTCCTATATTTAAGGGCGTGTAACTAAAGAACTACTAGCCGTCGCCATATAACACTCTGTATAGGTATAGCACACACTTCCAAATACTACTTGAAAAAGTTTAAAGGCAGATTAACGAGCCGATTATCAGATATGAATTTTCGAATATCGTTAAAACTTCCGGCCTCGCTCCGAAATGCCTTTCCGTCCTATATTTAAGGGCGTGTAACTAAAGAACTACTAGCCGTCGCCACATAACACTATGTATAGGTGTAGCACACACTTCCAAATTCTACTTGAAAAAGTTTAAAGGCAGATTAAAGAGCTGATTATCAGATATGAATTTTCGAATATCGTTAAAATTTCCGGCCTCGCTCCGAAATGCCTTTCCGTCCTATATTTAAGGGCGTGTAACTAAAGAACTACTAGACGTCGCCACATAACACTATGTATAGGTGTAGCACACACTTCCAAATTCTACTTGAAAAAGTTTAAAGGCAGATTAAAGAGCTGATTATCAGATATGAATTTTCGAATATCGTTAAAATTTCCGGCGGCGCGCCGAAATGCCTTTCCGACATAATTTCAAGGGCGTCGCCATATAACACTTTGTATAGGTATAGCACACACTTCCAAATACTACTTGAAAAAGTTTGAAGGCAGATTAACGAGCCGATTATCAGATATGAATTTTCGAATATGGTTAAAATTTCCGGCCTCGCTCCGAAATGCCTTTACGTCCTATATTTAAGGGCGTGTAACTAAAGAACTACTAGCCGTCGCCATATAACACTCTGTATAGGTATAGCACACACTTCCAAATACTACTTGAAAAAGTTTAAAGGCAGATTAACGAGCCGATTATCAGATATGAATTTTCGAATATCGTTAAAACTTCCGGCCTCGCTCCGAAATGCCTTTCCGTCCTATATTTAAGGGCGTGTAACTAAAGAACTACTAGACGTCGCCACATAACACTATGTATAGGTGTAGCACACACTTCCAAATACTACTTGTAAAAGTTTAAAGGCAGATTAACAAGCCGATTATGAGATATGATTTTTCGAATATCGTTAAAATTTCCGGCGGCGCGCCGAAATGCCTTTCCGACATAATTTCAAGGGCGTGTAACTAAAGAACTACTAGTCGTCACCACATGACACTCTTTATAGGTATAGCACACACTTCTAAATACTACTTGAAAAAGTTTAAAGGCAGATTAACGAGCCGATTATCAGATATGAATTTTCGAATATCGTTAAAATTTCCGGCCTCGCTCCGAAATGCCTTTCCGTCCTATATTTAAGGGCGTGTAACTAAAGAACTACTAGCCGTCGCCACATAACACTATGTATAGGTGTAGCACACACTTCCAAATTCTACTTGAAAAAGTTTAAAGGCAGATTAAAGAGCTGATTATCAGATATGAATTTTCGAATATCGTTAAAATTTCCGGCCTCGCTCCGAAATGCCTTTCCGTCCTATATTTAAGGGCGTGTAACTAAAGAACTACTAGACGTCGCCACATAACACTATGTATAGGTGTAGCACACACTTCCAAATTCTACTTGAAAAAGTTTAAAGGCAGATTAAAGAGCTGATTATCAGATATGAATTTTCGAATATCGTTAAAATTTCCGGCGGCGCGCCGAAATGCCTTTCCGACATAATTTCAAGGGCGTCGCCATATAACACTCTGTATAGGTATAGCACACACTTCCAAATACTACTTGAAAAAGTTTAAAGGCAGATTAACGAGCCGATTATCAGATATGAATTTTCGAATATCGTTAAAATTTCCGGCCTCGCTCCGAAATGCCTTTACGTCCTATATTTAAGGGCGTGTAACTAAAGAACTACTAGCCGTCGCCATATAACACTCTGTATAGGTATAGCACACACTTCCAAATACTACTTGAAAAAGTTTAAAGGCAGATTAACGAGCCGATTATCAGATATGAATTTTCGAATATCGTTAAAACTTCCGGCCTCGCTCCGAAATGCCTTTCCGTCCTATATTTAAGGGCGTGTAACTAAAGGACTACTAGACGTCGCCACATAACACTATGTATAGGTATAGCACACACTTCCAAATTCTACTTGAAAAAGTTTATAGGCAGATTAAAGAGCTGATTATCAGATATGAATTTTCGAATATCGTTAAAATTTCCGGCGGCGCGCCGAAATGCCTTTCCGACATAATTTCAAGGGCGTCGCCATATAACACTCTGTATAGGTATAGCACACACTTCCAAATACTACTTGAAAAAGTTTAAAGGCAGATTAACGAGCCGATTATCAGATATGAATTTTCGAATATCGTTAAAATTTCCGGCCTCGCTCCGAAATGCCTTTACGTCCTATATTTAAGGGCGTGTAACTAAAGAACTACTAGCCGTCGCCATATAACACTCTGTATAGGTATAGCACACACTTCCAAATACTACTTGAAAAAGTTTAAAGGCAGATTAACGAGCCGATTATCAGATATGAATTTTCGAATATCGTTAAAACTTCCGGCCTCGCTCCGAAATGCCTTTCCGTCCTATATTTAAGGGCGTGTAACTAAAGAACTACTAGACGTCGCCACATAACACTATGTATAGGTGTAGCACACACTTCCAAATACTACTTGAAAAAGTTTAAAGGCAGATTAAAGAGCTGATTATCACATATGATTTTTCGAATATCGTTAGAATGTCCGGCCTCGCTCCGAAATGCCTTTCCGACATAATTTCAAGGGCGTGTGACTAAAGAACTACTAGTCGTCGCCACATGACACTCTGTATAGGTATAGCACACACTTCCAAATACTACTTGATAAAGTTTAAAGGCAGATTAACGAGCCGATTAAGAGATATGATTTTTCGAATATCGTTAGAATGTCCGGCCTCGCTCCGAAATGCCTTTCCGACATAATTTCAAGGGCGTGTAACTAAAGAACTACTAGACGTCGCCACATAACACTATGTATAGGTGTAGCACACACTTCCAAATACTACTTGAAAAAGTTTAAAGGCAGATTAAAGAGCTGATTATCACATATGATTTTTCGAATATCGTTAGAATGTCCGGCCTCGCTCCGAAATGCCTTTCCGACATAATTTCAAGGGCGTGTGACTAAAGAACTACTAGTCGTCGCCACATGACACTCTGTATAGGTATAGCACACACTTCCAAATACTACTTGATAAAGTTTAAAGGCAGATTAACGAGCCGATTAAGAGATATGATTTTTCGAATATCGTTAGAATGTCCGGCCTAGATCCGAAATGCCTTTCCGACATAATTTCAAGGGCGTGTGACTAAAGAACTACTAGTCGTCGCCACATGACACTCTGTATAGGTATAGCACACACTTCCAAATACTACTTGATAAAGTTTAAAGGCAGATTAACGAGCCGATTAAGAGATATGATTTTTCGAATATCGTTAGAATGTCCGGCCTTGCTCCGAAATGCTTTTCCGACATAATTTCAAGGGCGTGTGACTAAAGAACTACTAGTCGTCGCCACATGACACTCTATATAGGTATAGCACACACTTCCAAATACTACTTGATAAAGTTTAAAGGCAGATTAACGAGCCGATTAAGAGATATGATTTTTCGAATATCGTTAGAATGTCCGGCCTAGATCCGAAATGCCTTTCCGACATAATTTCAAGGGCGTGTAACTAAAGAACTACTAGCCGTCGCTACATGACACTTTGTATAGGTATAGTACACACGTTCAAATACTACTTGAAAAAGTTTAAAGGCAGATTAACGACTCGATTATAAGATATGACTTTTGGAGTATCGTTAAAATTTCCGGCCTCGCTCCGAAATGCTTTTTCGTCCTATATTTAAGGGCGTGTAACTAAAGAACTACTAGTCGTCGCCACATGACACTCTGTATAGGTATAGCACACATTCCCAAATACTACTTGATAAAGTTTAAAGGCAGATTAACGACTCGATTATAAGATATGACTTTTGGAGTATCGTTAAAATTTCCGGCCTCGCTCCGAAATGACTTTTTGTCCTATATTTAAGGGCGTGTAACTAAAGAACTACTAGTCGTCGCCACATGACACTCTGTATAGGTATAGCACACACTTCCAAGTACTACTTGATAAAGTTTAAAGGCAGATTAACGAGCCGATTAAGAGATATGATTTTTCGAATATCGTTAGAATGTCCGGCCTCGCTCCGAAATGCCTTTCCGACATAATTTCAAGGGCGTGTGACTAAAGAACTACTAGTCGTATGCGTGTAGCACACACGTCCAAGTACTACTTGACACAAAATGAAGGCAGATTAACGAGCCGATTATTAGATATGAACAAAAACGTATACACCAAAATCGTATGTGAGACAATGTTAAGGTCCCTTTATACACTAGTGATACTCCCGCATCTGCAAAACTCTGCAGTCGTCCGTTAGAGGTCTTTCGGTGTGCCATGCCGCATTGCACTTTGACCTGTCGGTTCGCCAGTAGGGACGGTTGAGTCTGCCTCGAAGTTGCGTTTTGTGACGTTATTTGTATGGTGAAGCGTCAGTTGGGGTGGCGATTGGTAATCAATCCTGCTAATGTATTGCGATTGATTGAGTTGAAGTTACGATGAACCCTTCGTCGTGAAGATGGTATTAGTGTAGAAGATAATTCATTCGCATGCTTTCTCGTATCTGTCATGGTACAGTAATATGAGCGAGAGTTAAATACTGTTGTAACACTAACACATAATGATGATAATAGGGATGATAATGACGAACAACTATTGCAAGCGGTAGTACTACGGTAAGTGCGGGAAGAGGCGATGGAAGCAGTGGCAGTGAATACCAACAGTCTTTCGAGAAGAAGGTTAAAGCAGCAACTATCATCACGGCTTCTGAAGACAATACGTTAGAGAACATGTACGATGATTATTACATAAGTTATAGTTAAGATATCTGCATGACGTATGGTGTCTACAGTTACATCTACAGTGCCATCTGGAGCATGATTGCAGGATTTTGAATAAAAACGACACGCTCCAGTACATTGAGGTGTACGTAGAGATCCTGTAAAAGAACGTCATACAGATATGTTTGTTCTAACCCACGTACTTTCCTTTATGACGAACACACAACACCGTGATTCCAATCCTTAACAACCACTGTTTATTTCTCAGAGCAAAATACATCACAGAATACATAATATAAATCATGGAACATTAATATATATAAAAAGATTTATAAATATATCAAAAGTTAATCGGCAACATCCTTATTAGACAAAAATCGATTGCCGTCCGCGGTGGCCGAGCGTTCTGTGGCGCGCCAGTGGCAGTCTGCACGGCCACTGCGGGGGTTCGAATCTCCCCTCGGGCATAGATACACGCAGTCGCATAAGTATTCGGACAGTGGAAAGTTTCACAATGAATACTCGAGAAACACTGACTATGAAACCCAAACATATTTATTAGCAATGTATATGCTTAACAACATTAATTACAAAAGAATTATTGTATTATTCCGTTTCCAAAAAATAAATAACAGAAAAATGAACAACAAAAATGAAGCAACCTGCACACCCTGCTGCTACAAAAGTATTCGGACACTGTCCAATAAATGTTCATAAGTTGTACGACGAAAATGTCAATACCTTGTGGGTCCACCTTTCATTTTCAATACCTCCTCCAATCCACTAGGCATACTTTCCATGAATTTTTTCGTGAAATCTGGGCCTATATTTGCCCATTCTTGGCGCTTTTCTCTTTCAAGGTCTCCTTTGTATAGAGGTTGTCCGCGCGGAGGGTTCGTTTCAATTTATCCCACAAATGATCGATTGGGTTAAGGTCTAGTGATTGGGGAAGGGGGTGCAATACTTTCGGGCAATTGAAGAGCAACCACATTTGTACAATTTGCGCGGTATGCTTGGGATCGTTATCCTGATAAAAATGAAAGTTATTCGCAATACGTAGATGTCGTGAACTCTTCTTCAAATGCCCTCGCAGTATATTCAAATACGCTTCCTTGTTCATCGTATCGTCAATGAACACTAAATGACCCACACCACTGCCGGACATGCACCCCCACACGTTGATGCTCCAACCTCCAAACTTTACTGTCGGTTTGAGGTTCCTGGGATTCAGCTCTTCATTGGTCTTTTGGCATATGTTTGCCTTTCCGTCGCTTTGCCATAATGTAAATTTACATTCGTCGCAAAATATCACCCGATTCCACCAAGCCTGATCGTATTCGGCGTATTCCCTCGCAAACTGCATACGTTGCATCTGGTTCACTGCAGTTATGAATGGCTTTCGCCGTGCCACTCGACCACGGTACTGTGATCGTCGGAGTACTCTCCGCACGGTTTCGGGATGAACTTTTATGCCGAGGTCTCCCTCCACCTCACTTGCAATTCGTGTGGCAGATATTTTCGGATTCTGTTGTACCTTTCGCACAATCACGCGTTCATCTCTGTGTGAAAATGTCCGTGGCCGTCCTGTACTGCAACGGAATTCCAATCGGTCTTCTTTTTCGAACCGTTTAATAATGCCGTGAACTGTACTTTTCTTCATGTTCACTATTGCGGCAATTTCCCTGCAGGTTTTCCCCTTCGCGTGATGATAAACGACAAGTTGCCTTTGATTGAACGTAGATTGAACGTAGAACACTTCCCTCTGCGTCCCATCGTCCACCTGCGCAAGCTCGCGATATGTGTTTACTAATCATCGCCATCGTCTTGCGGAAATGCCGGACACACAGCAGTCGCTTCACCCTCTGTGCGTCTCGGAATGAACTATTCTCTCACGTTGTCCGCCTTTGCCCGAATACTTTTGTTGCACCTTCCCATGCCGTTTTCAGGAAATATTATGTAACAGACACATGTCCAACAACAATTCTTCGTATTTGACGCGTGTTTCACGTTGTGACATCGTACCCGGAGTCCCAAATACATTACAAAGTGCCAAAAAAGTTCAAATGTTTGTTAAGCTTATGGGACTTAACTACGGGGTCATCAGTCCCTAAACTTACAAACTACTTATGAACTACTTACGAACTAGGACGGCACAAATATCCATGCCCGAGGGGGGATTCGAACCCCCGACCGTAGTGGCCGTGCTGACCGTGACTGGAGCGCCTCAGTCACCTCGGCCACCGCGGCCGGCTACAAAGTGCCATTTCTGTATTTGTTCATGCGGAAAACTGCAAAATTATCCGCATTCACGGGCTGTCCGAATACTTTTGCGACTGAGTGTATTTGTGCCGTCCTTAGTATTAGCTAGTTCATAAGTAGTTTGTAAGTTTAGGGACTGATGACCCCGTAGTTAAGTCCCATAAGCGCTACAAAAAAAAAAAAAAAAAAAAAAAAAAAAAAAAAAAAAAAAAAAAAAAAAAAAAAATCGATTAAGTTGGAAACATTTTTGTTTACTAAAGATTTTGTCTACGGATAATGTCTATCAATATGTCTTAAATGCCGCGGCGGATTAGCCGTGTGGACAGGACCGCCGTGCTGCGGTGCGCGCGGCCGTTCGCCGTCGGGAGCTCGAGTCCCCCCCTCGGGCACGGGTATTTGTGTTGTCAAATGTTCAAATGTTTGTTCAGCTTATGAGACTTAACTACGGGGTCATCAGTCCCTAAACTTACAAACTACTTATCAACTACCTTATACTAAAGACGGCACAAATATCCATGCCCGAGGGGGGATTCGAACCCCCGACCGTAGTGGCCGTGCAGACCGTGACTGAAGCGCCTCAGTCTCCTCGGCCACCGCGGCCGGCTTTGTGTTGTCCTTAGGTTAGTTCACCTTACAATTATATATTTTTTACGACGTTACAGAGTTCATTTAATGAAATAAATCGCAATTTGCGATAGTTATGGCTTCACTGTACTAGGTTTAGATGGAATACCAAACTGCGGCGAATGAAAATTTGAGCCCGGGTTCGAATCTCGGCCGGGCTCAAATTTTCATTCGCCGCAGTTTGGTATTCCATCTAAACCTAGTACAATGAAGCCATAACTTTCGCAAATTGCGATTTATTTCATAGTTTACCTTAGTTGAAGTAGTTGGTAAGCTACGGACTAATGACCAAGTAGTTGAGTCTGATAGATTTACAAACATTCGAACTTTTTTTTTATGTCTCAAATACAGAAATACTTATCCGTGTGAATGTACTTCGTTCTCCGACTCTACCCATCTGAGAAGATAATTAGTGGTTTGTTTTGAGGACAGTAATTTATTATTAACTGTTAGTTTGTGCCACAGGGGAATAGCCGAGCGCTCTGGAGCGCCACGTTACGGATCGTGTGGCTTCCCTCGTCGGCATGGATGTTTGTGTTGTCTTTAGTATAAGTTAGTTCATGTTTGTAAGTTTATTGACTGATGACCCCGCAGTTAAGTCCCTTAAGCTTAACAAACATTTCAACATTTGTTATTTTGTAACCTAACCAAACATTCGAAAATTGTCACTTATTCGGAAATAAACACCCAAACATTTGTTTCTTCCTTAGTTTTCTAATCAGATGGAAATGTAAATAACATACAATAATATCCTTGTAATATACAGTAAAAAGGCTTAGAACCAGGGTTTAGCGGTGTCTAAAGTTTTCGAATTAGATCACCGATACATCGGCGATATATCGCTGTTCAAAACTGCAGTGTTAAAGTCGACGTTTTTGGGCAAAACATCGATGTTTTCAGAACATCGATGTATCGTAGGGATGGGCTTAACTGCGATTTTTGGGTATCAGTGATTTCTGTGACTGCTACTTTTATATATCTGTGATTCTTAGTTGCGACTTGTCACAGTTTAGAGTCGCAATTTACGAGTTCACAACTTGTATCCCTCCACCAACTGCGACTTCTGCTACTTTTACTGTGACTTATGCGATTTTGCTACTTTTACTGCGACTTCTGCGATTTTGCTACTTTTACTGCGACTTCTGCTATTGATGCTATTCCTGCTACTTTTACAGCTACTTATGCGATTTATCACTGTCGGCTGTCCAAATTGCAACTTTCAAGCGGTATTAATGTTTTTATCTGGTGTTAACGAAAAATGTGCTTGAACAGAGGAAACTAAATTGCAACATATTAGACTCAGCAGTAAGTATAGCCTATATTAAATGAGATGGTATACTGCAAATGTGAAATTTCCGTACTAATTTGTCTTCATTACTGTAAAAGTAAATAGTAGCATTCATATAGGCCTAATGCCAACTGTAGATCTATCGCTAATAATTAACAATTTTAAAGAATATTAATAAGCCTGATAATCGTTATTTTCCAGATACGCCCTGCTTAATTGCTGCACTTCGCGTTCATCTCTAAAGTCTGAGAAACGAACATGAAGCTCTAATATAAGTATTGAAGAGCTCTCAGCTTAAAAGAGCAACTGATAATATAAGTGTGCAGAAAATGATTGAGTGAATAGTGCCAGATTGAAGCGCGTGATTTGAAAAAGATTGTTAAAACATGAGTGAATAATGAAAATTCCTCTCTCTCCCTGTCCAGTGTCCACTACCCATAAAATTTGTGCCATGTAATTGGTCATTAACACAAGAAAAGTATGAATTTGTTTCCTCCTCTTGAACATGTTGACAGATTGACCTGCAGTGTTGTGATAGGTCTAGGTTAGAAAGCCATGGGTTTACTTTTAAGGCTTAAGGTGTGAAACTGGAAAAAAAGTGTGAATACAGACCAATTAATTGAAAATTGACTTTTCAGGCTTATGTTGTGAAAAAAGTGGGAATACATATCTGCCAGATGGTAACACCACCAAGAGTTTTTAAATGTAATTTTTCATTTGTGGAAAACACACTAAATACTTATCTGTGTAAGTGACTGCATTGTTGCCAAAAATTCATCTTGTTGATACACTAGTGCAAAACATATCAGTGCAACTATTCCCTTATATGCTTGATGTGTATCCAAATAAAAGTGCAGAATAAACCTCAAAAGACCCATTGATTTTGTTTCATTAGACTTCTAAAGATATCCAAGAAGTTTTGTTGTATTAACATTGCAAAGCTTTGAAACAATAAGTCTTATGGTAAGCAGAATTACAAGTTTTGTAAGGTACTTGTCTGTAAATGATGCATTCTGAGAAGACAAATATTGTTCATATTGATTCAAAATATTGTATCAAATCTGTGAAAGTTGCTAAGTTACCAGAAAAGAAGTCTATATATAATGGTCAGTGCTATTGCTTGTTATAACCAATGCTACAGGATGGGTCGAAAATCGCGTATCTGTTAGAAATCACAGTGATTCAAAAGTAGCAATTGTCACAGTCGCAACTTTAAGAAATCTGACTGGTTTGATGCGACCTGTCACCAACTCCTCTTCTTTGCCAACCGTTTCATTTCAGAGTAGCATTGCAACCTACATCCTCCATTATTCCCCTAGTGATTTAAAATGTCTTGACATTTATAAGTTGGGGCAAATGTACGTATGTTTGTAAATCTATCGGACTCGGCTATAGGTTATTAGTCCGTAGCTTACAAACTACTTCAACTAAGTTCAACTAACCTAAGGACAAAACACACATCCATACCCAAAGGAGGATTCGAACCTCCGACGTGGGAGGTCTCGCATTCCGCAACGCTGCGCCCCAGACCGCTCAGCTACTCCCGCGCGGCCAGTTGGAGCAAATACCTAGAATAAATGTCTGTGCAAGTGCACAAAATTCATAAATATCTAGGTATTTATGAATTAAAAAGATAAACTTACAAGCAGTACCTTATATAAAAAGGAAAAAAAAAAAAAAAAAACCGTGATATCATGTACTGCTTTACAAACTACATCTCAAATTATTCAATTCTCTTCTGTTCACATTTCCCAGCAGTCCAAGTTTCGCAAACATACAATGTTGTGCTGCAAACGTATGTTCCGAGAAATTTCTGCCTCAAGTCCAGGGCGATATTTGACAGCAGTAGATTTCTTTCCCACGAATGCCCTCTTTGCTTCCGCTACTCTGCTTTTTATGACCCCCTTGACTCGTCCGTCGTGGGTTAGTTTACTGTGGAGGTAGCAGAATTCCTTGTCTTCTTGTACATTGTGATCGGCAATTCGGATTTATATTCTCGCTACTTTTATTTCCGTTACTTAATCATTACTTTCGTCTTTCTTTGGTTTACCTTCAATCCATGGTCTGTGGTCATTAGTCTTTCATTCTATGCAACAGGTCCTGAAATTTTCCTTCACTTCTACAGACGATAGCAATGTCATCAGCAAATCTTATCACTGATATCCTTTTACCCAGAACTTTTATCACAGCCTTGAACCTCTTCTTTATTTCCGACATTACGTCTTCATTGCGCAAATTAAAAAGTGATGGCGACAGTCCACAACCTTTTCTTACGCCCTTTTTAATCGGAGCACTTTGTTCTTGACTTTCGATGCTTATTGTATCCACTTGGTTCGTATACAAACAATGTAATACCCGCTTTTTTTCCTACAGCTTACTCCTATTTTTCTCAGAATTACGAACACCATGAATGTTTCAAATGTTTGTATAGCTTATGGGACTTAACTACGGGGTCATCAGTCCCTAAACTTACAAACTACTAATGAACTAGCTAACGCTAAGGACCGTCAAATATCCATGCCCCCGACCGTAGTGGCCATGCAGACCGCGTGACTGACGCGCCGTAGTTCCCTCGGCCACCGCGGCCGGCTACGAACATCATACAGCACCTTACATTATCGAAGGCATTTTCCAGGTCACAAATCGTATATGTCTCGGTAATTCTTCACTCTCGCTTCCATGATAAATTGCAGCAAAGCAATCGCGGCCACGCATTGCAGTAAAGGACGGCCCTTGTCAATGCCGCCTCACAGCCCTCGGCTCTTCTACCTGCCAGGCAGAGATCGGACCGGGAGATTAGCGGACCGCCCCTCGACCAGAACTGGGTGCTAATGTCACAGGGTGCAAATGTCACTGGGTGCTTTTGTCAGGACACCAGTCGGCTCTCGCCGGCGCCGACTCGATCCGGAAATTAAACATACCGAATGTAGTCGGCTCGGCGTGAGCAGGCTGAAGCTGAGTCGTCTCGGCCCGGCCGGCAGTGTGAACAGCGCCATTGAAAACAATGTGTTTATACACTGGCCGCTGAAACATTGCACTTGACGTTTCGCGTTACGGCGAGTTACGTTGGCTACACTGCTTTAGCGACGTTGCATCACTAGCCTCTATACACACAGCAGACGAAACTGTTTTCATTTGCATCTCGTAATTGTAAGCTATTGAATAATAAAAGTGCATATAATAATTCGTTCTTGAACAACAATTAACGGCATATTAATGGAACCAGAGCACAACAATGCACACGCTTTCAATAACGGAGCAAAGCAATATAGAAAATAAGCATTGGATCACGACAGAGACGAAATAAACAATGATCAAGATAGTAACTTCTCTCCCTACGTTGTATAATAAATGATTTTCACTCATCAATTTACGGTGACAATGGTACAATTACATCCAACTCCCCATCTTGACTTTTGTCGTCGCTGCCAAAATCGTCATCACCAAGACAAATCATTAACTTGTTCATGATCCCTTCCACTGTTTGCGCTGCCACATTGGCAGCAGCTTCATGCAACAGCTTTTCCACCTCTGTTATTGTGAAAGACTTATTGTCCCTTAAGTAATTCTTCACGTCACTCCACATACATTTTATAGGGGTAAAACGGAAGTGAAACGGGGGCAGATTTATTTCATTGTGACGCTGTTCCTTTGCGATTTCGTCTACTGCATATGTGGGTGTAATAGGGTTAGTTTGTTTCACGAGCGAATATAAAAGAAGTTTTGACCATGGAGGTAAGAAGAGGGGAGATGCCAAGATGCCACTACTGGCGTCTGCTGTACTTCTGTTTGAAGCCGGTCAGCAGCCATGTTTGTTTGTTCAAAAGACTCACAGACCATAATGGAATGTGATTTTCTTCACATTATTAATGATATCAAAACTGTTAATACAACCATAAATAATACACACAGGCATTATCAACTGCAACTCTTCGACAACTCAACACAGCAGCTCAGCAGAAAACTAATGTTTTGAACAAACTGTAATGGCGGAGCTAGGTTTGCCGGCTTCAAGTTTGTGACGTCATGCCCACTCCCCTCTTTTTACCTCCATGAATGTTTCAGTGGCCCGGGTATAATCTCTGGGCTCGGCTCGGCTCGGCCCGGCCGGCAGTGTGAACACAGCCTAAGATACTGAACGAAGCTCGGTCGATCAGGTAATTAAGTAGGTCTCGGTATATTTGATATTGGCGAGGTTATAATGTATTACACTTATTGAACAATAAAGTTATTCGAGAACCAGGGAGGGGGGGGGGAGCTCAAGGATGCAACAAATGGAACAAAAAGTAACGCTGGCCGCAGGGCGTTGCCAGGTGTCGCTATCTTCAGGGGTCTGTTGACACCTCCCGATTCACCCTCAATCGGGTCGCCGAATATTTCGATTTTGGGTCAATCGAAAATTAAAGAAGTTCCAAAGCTAAAACGATGGTGCGATACAGGCATCTCATTGTCTTATTCTTTTCGCTGACCTGCCGTAGCGCTTTGCGGCGATCAACATTTTACTCACTGAGGCAGCCACGATGTTTGCTTTTTACGCCTTCCAGGTTTTTTTTTTTTTTTTTTTTAATGCGGAAACTAACTTTATATTTGTACCCACGCAATCCTTTTACATATGTTTTAGAAGTTGTATTGCCATCAATGTATCTTCTTAAAGTTGTGTTATGCTTTTACCTGTACATTTAAGGTTATCCATTATAGGTAAAGCGACCAATTTTATGAAGAAAAATGAGGAAGGAAGGAAAAACCAGTACGGCACATTTCTGTGGTTGTGTATGGTGAATGAAGATACAGCAAATTACAGCGATTTAATAGTTAGCAATTGTTGTGTTGAAAAGTACTATAGCGGTCATTACCAAAATAGGCAGATCAAGGTCATCCTGCAGTCTTACAGCAATTGCCACTTACAGGTGATTTCAGGTGTTAGTAAAAATTCCGAAAAAATGGGAGATCTCTATTTGTAGCAAAGAGTATGATGGACTACTTTACAAAAGAACATTCTTGTCAGCCATTATGGAAAATAAAATAAAAAAACTTCCGTTGCAAGAAATTTTCAAGAAAAATACTTTCTTATTTCAGTCTATGAAAAAAAAAAATTAATAAAATAAAAAAAAATAAAAAATAAAAAAAAATAAAAAATAAAAAAAAAATAGAACCAGTAGTAACTGTGTGTTTTGACATATTCAACAACTGATGACAGTGATCGTAAAATGTTTTACTTATAACAAGGTGATCGACTTGTTGAGCCAGGCTCGGAAACATTTTTTGATTTATGTTTTTTTCTTTTTGGATAACTTATTTCAGCCAAGCATTGGCTGATGCGAAGATGGCCAATACTTGGCTGAAACTAGTTATCCAAAAATAAAGTAAATCAAAAAATATTTGGTATCCTGACTCAACAAGTCAATATTTTACATTCAGACCACTATTTCCGTTGAAGTCAAGCAAAATATATTTACCCGTATCGTTTTTCAAAAAACAAGTTTTGTCTAAGTATACTACAGGCCTATTGTCCTCAGCATGAATTAAGTGCATTGCACGCAAAAACATTGCTCTCCCTGCTGCCATGTCTCTGGATACCATTAAAAAAGTTGGTCCGTCATTAGACTTTCTGAATTGAAAACTAAATGAGCGTGAAGACTGAGCCAGAATAATTAATTTTTCTCGGAGATAACCCTGTGTTTTTCTTGAAAATGACCGACTGAGAGATTCGCAAAATATAATGTAAACAATCAAATAAACGTTCCTGAACCTACACATACTATGTCATATATATACTTGCTTATATGCCCGTGCTTCGCAAAGGTTGTTAAATAAGGGCCTGTGTGTATTATGGCTTTTTAGGGTTCCGGACCTCAGTCAGTTTTAAACAAACAATACATAAACCCGTGTGCTTACTTATCCTGCACTCTCTGCATCCAATTCTTCTCTGCCATGTCTTTGTTCGTTTCCACCTTTCCCTCTCGGCAAAGTTTTTTACAAGGTTACCCTGTGTCATGTACCATACCAATACTTATGTCCCAAGTGACCTTCCTCTTGGTTTGAAGGTCATGTGTGCAAAAATTAATCAAGATCGAAGTAAAACTACGCATTTTGTTGAAGTCTGTAAGTTAAGTACCCTCCATCATGCAACATCCGATATTTTATACAGACAGTGACATTCCTTCTTGTCTTTAAGCTCAGATATGCCAAATTTTATCAGTATGCAATAAAAACAGAGTCATTATTAAAAGACGCACTTCGTTGTTTTCAAATTTTCCAGTTTTAATTCATACAACCCCTGTTCTGAGAATAACGAAAACAACCCAAAAAGATCTGTAAAATCGGTCGAGCTGTTCTCAAGTTATGGCGCGACCAAGGTATTCAGGGATACATTTTTATGTTGCAAGATACCCTCCCCCATGCACCGTATGAAACTTTAGGTAGACGCTGGCCTTCCTCTTGTATTGAACGTCACGCGTGCAAAATTTTGTGAAGATCGGAATGAAACTGTAGCTTTCGTCTGTCTGTAGGAAAAGTATCCTCCCCCTTGCACCTTAATTCTGTCCTTTCGAAAGTACTTTCTTAGCTGACGTCTTCTACCTATAAACTACGTGCCGGCAAAATTTCAGCTTCATAGGTGCATTAGTTTTACAGATTTTGTGTTCAGTCAGTGAGTGAGTGCGTGACTGACCTTTCGCTTTTATATATACAGAATACCTCCTGAATTGTGTGTCCCACAAAAAATTATTTAGCAGATTCGTATACTGAAATATTAGAAAACTGACTACGAAATATGTTGTTAATGAAGTTGGTTGTAAATACGTAGTAAATTACAATCTCATGCACATTAGAGCGAATTTTCACGCAATTAATGGTCTTTGACGTCATAGCACCTGAACTATATGTCGTTATACGATATTATTTCGAAGGTACATCCAGTGGCGTATATGTAAAATGTCTGCAAAATACGTCGCGAACGGAGATAGTAGGAAAGACGCAATAAATCAAAACGTCATGCCTGATGAGGCGATTTTTCATGATCCTAATTGTTTATGACTCCATATCTCATGAACAGCGTGTCGTACTACGACAAAATTTTGAACGTACGTTCAGTGTTACGTGTGTATACTGCCTGTAAGATTTCTCACGAATACAATTAATAGCGCACGAGTAAGAAATTGTAGCGTCATGCCAAACACCGTAATTTTACTGCATGAACACCGAAAATATAGTAAGCGAGAAACTTTTTTCGTTTCATCATTTTGCTATGGTTGTCAGCGAGAAAAAGTTTCCCAAATGTTTGAAATTACGTTTAAAGTTTGTTGCTCTCCTTCTCAAATAGTGGACTCATAAAGTCAGACTAGCACGTGCCTCAAGACGCTGAAGTTTTTATTGTTCATGGCGTTAAATCTCCGTACAAAGTTTGAACTAAATCCGTGATCCGAACGCCGCGACCTCCCCTGGTCAGTTGCAGTCTCGTGTGCGTTTACTGCTGTAATCTTGTCTTTCCTTGTTCGTCTGAGTTTTATTTTTTGGATATTGACGACGTTACCGTTTTTGCAAAGAAAATGGCACACCGTCGCAGTTGTACGGATGAAGGAAGGAAGGAATCTTAGGGTTTAACGTTCCGTCGACAGAGTGGTCATTAGAGACGGAGCTTTACGCTCGGAATTTTGGGTAAGGATGGTGGAATGAAATCGGCCGTACCCTTTGAAAGGAACCATCCCAGCATTTGCCTGAAGTGATTTAGGGAAATCACGGAAAACCTAAATCTGGATGACCGGAGGTAGATTTGAACCAACTTCCTTCCGAATACGAGTTGAGTGTGTTACCACTGCGTCACCTCACTCGGTGAAGAAATCGAGATGCACTCATTGACTGTGACGACTCTTCGACAGAATCTCGGAGTAACAGTCTTGAGCCACATTCATCAGGTGTTGTAACAGTACCACCTGTTTCAAGAACGGATGAAAATCTTTCAGAATCTCATGAATCAGAAAATGAGAGAGAGAAAAAGGACGCTTTAGCAACACGTTTGACTGGAGGAAAAATGATTATCGTCCGTTTGTGCATGCATTTGACGATTCGATTTCAGGACAGAAATGGCCACATTCATACAGTCTGTCATTTTTCCTGGTATTCTTACCAGAAGGTCTGACGAAATATGTTGCAGACGAAACAAACAGATTTCATTTATATACCAAAGATGGAAAGAAACGGGATTTGAAGAATTGTAATCTTTCGTTGCTGTTTGTCTGCTGATGGCTCGAGTGAAGAAACTGAAAGTTAATGACTATTGGTCCAGATACATACTCTTCAATACTACAATTTTCAGCGAAATAATGTCCAGGAATCGATTTCTCTTAATTTTAAGAATGCTTCATTTTAGTGACAACTTTCCCATTAATGAAGGAGACAGATTATTTAAGATTAGAAATATTGCTGATACGGTCCGCACAACATTCCACAGCACATTTTATGCTTACCAAAAGCTTTACATCGACGAAAGCCTGTTTGTTTTCAAAGGGCAATTGTCTTTCAAAGAATATATTCCATCCAAACGAATTAGGTTTGAAATAAAAATGTTTGTGCTGTGCGACTGGTTACATACTGGACTTTATTGTATATACAGGCACCACGACTGAAATTAGCTTTCACAATCTGGGGAAAAGTGGCGACATAGTACCACACTGCTAAACCATACTTACAACGGCTTCACACGCTTTATGTCGACAACTGGTATTCGAGACCAGATCTGTTCTTCTGGCTTCATAACCACGGTACGAATGCCTGTGCTACTGTTCGTAAAAACAGGCGTATCTTGCCAAAATTGCAGGACAAGCTGAAACGAGGAGAAGTACAGTTTATATCAACTAATACAATTTTTGGCATGAAGTGGTGTGATAAGAGAGAAGTGTGGATGTTGACCACCTGTAATACTGCAGAAACGTGTGATACGGAGCAGACAGACAGGAAGACTAGTGAAAGACGCAGGAAACTACAGTGCGTTGCAGATTACATCGCTAGTACGGGGGCAGTTGACCGTACCAACATGCTACTGAGCTCAGTCGAATCAATGCCGAAGACAGTAAAGTGGTACAAGAAGTTCAGTTCTTCTTCCGTGTATCAGATCTGTGCGTTTTAAACGCCCGTGCTCTCCATAGAGAAGTAACAGGGCGTAATTTTTGAAAATAACTGAAACCAAAAATAAATAAAAAATATAAAATGAAGGGAATAAAAAAAGTTTTTAACTTCGCCAGTGTCACTCTAAAGCCCGGATCCAAAAGAAGAACGGGAAATATATACGAAATATATATTCGAACACAACAGTTCCTAGCTTTGAAACGCGTCTCAAGTTGTATGCTGTGCTGACAAAAGGACAAATTTTGTACGTTTCAGACGCTTTAATTATCTGCTTAGTATGGAAGCATAAAAAAAATTGCACAACACGTATTGCACCAATGAAACACAATTATACATATTATTCTCATTAAGTGGAGGAACAAATATTCAGGCATCAATATTAGGAATCCTTGATTATTTGACTTTGATAAACGCGTAGGGGAATTACATAAGGTTTATACGTTCGAATTATAATAGTAAACGTGTTACCATAGACGCACAAGAGCTGCAGGACATTTCGGATCCTGCAGTAAGATGAGCACAAAAAATTAAAAATCAGTTTAGATCGTCAACCACTTTCGGCTAGCAAGAAGCGATTCCAAATAAACACGAAAAACCGTATTTTCTGTCCGCTATTCTGTAAATGTTCAGATTTCTTACGGAGTAGTTCGGTTTTCTGTATGTCTTACCTGTGACGATTTCTCCTTGCAATTGTTTACATCATTTTGAAGCTGATTATTAGTAGGGGTTTACACTGTAAACTGTTCTGTTGTATGTAGAGAAGACTGCAGAAATAACGAAATCTTGTAGATACTGGAAGGGGCAGTAAGGATGAATTACTCGATGATGTATTAGTGATGACTCCTCAGCAATATCTGACACGAATATTCCGGAGCTCTGAACACAGCAGGTATAGCACACAAGCCTGATACTTCTTCGAGAGCTGCAGTGAACAATAACTCAGCATACGAAGAACCTGAAGATATAAAGAAACTCTTCAAAAAATAGTATGGTTAAAAGATGTATTCCACTGGAAGAACAGTGGTTTTCGACCCCGTTCTTTATCAGTTTCACATAAGGTCAGATAGATATTAGAAGTATTCTAAAAGTTTCAAGACCTTTTAACAGAAAAGTGGATGAATCAGACAACCAGTTCGGTAACTATCAACTAGAAAAGAGTACATTGTGGGTGGGTAGCTAACAATGAAGACCGAACTACTCGACGCATGGAAATCGTTTCTACAAGTAACTAACAAAATCGTATCGAAAATTATGGAAAATACACAATTCTTAGAGCAGAAATAATTTTAATGTATCTTTGAAGAAGCTACCAAGCAGAGAAAATATAAAAGCAATATTGTTATGTGCCAGTGAGAGTATTCACTTCACCTCAGTGGCAACCAGAATCAGATTTGCAGGGTGTGGTCGCTGCCGCACGCCTGAGCACACGGCGAAGCTGACCGCGCTGGCCCTTCAGGCGTGGGGTGGCCCAGCCGGAAACCGCTCAGCACAGGTAGACGGATCAGTGTCCGACAAAGCAGGCCGCGGCGTCCCATACAGTAAGCCTGCCACCAGCAGTCAAACGGTTAATGCACATTTGTATATAATCAGTATCAGTGTAGCCAGTTCGCAACCCACTAGCTCATGGGACCAACAGTTGGACTCGTCCAACAACAGGAGCATACAATTGTCAGCAGAAGCAATAATCGTATTAATGCTGTTAATCACCATTGCAGAATGCACTTTGTTGTCGCTGACGTCAGTAGTACTGTCGTATCGATATTTTAAGTATTATACGACAAAGCAAAGTGGGAATCTAACCGCGGTGGCAACACCGCCTGTTTACGCCCAAGAAAAAAGGAGGGAGAAGCAATAGAAGCGTACATTTCTGCAGAGGTGTCCCCAACCCCTTTGGTATATGACTCATTCCAGCCCGAATTGCGAACAATGACACCCCCCCCCACCCCGCCCACCCAACGAGATATTAGGTCCTGGATTCAGAAGATCAATTCATTTTCTATATAAACATTCCTTTATCGATAACAAAATTATAAAGCCAGTTCTCTAGCTACACGCCCTTCAATGTAGGACGAAATGGCATTTCGAGCTACGACAGAACTTTTAACGATATTCGAAAAATCATATCTCATAATCGGCTCGTTAATCTGCCTTTAAACTTTTTCAATTAGTATTTGGAAGTGTGTGCTATACCTATACAGAGTGTCATGTGGCGACGGCTAGTAGTTCTTTAGTTAAACGCCCTTAAATATAGGACGGAAAGGCATTTCGGAGCGACGCCGGAAATTTTAACGATATTCGAAAAATGATATCTCATTATCGGCTCGTTAAACTGCCTTTAAACTTTTTCAAGTAGTATTCAGAAGTGTGTGCTATACCTATACAGAGTGTCATGTGGCGACGGCTAGTAGTTCTATAGTTACACGACCTTGAATTTATGTCGGAAAGGCATTTCGGAGCGCCGCCGGAAATTTTAACGATATTCGAATAATCATATCTCATAATCGGCTTGTTAATCTGCCTTTAAACTTTTTCAAGTAGTATTTGGAAGTGCGTACTATACCTATACAAAGTGTCATATGGCGACGGCTAGTAGTTCTTTAGTTACACGCCCTTAAATATAGGACGGAAAGGCATTTCGGAGCGTCGCCGGAAATTTTAACGATATTCGAAAATTCATATCTCATTATCGGCTCGTTAAACTGTCTTTAAACTTTTTCAAGTAGTATTCAGAAGTGTGTGCTATACCTATACAGAGTGTCATGTGGAGACGGCTAGTAGTTCTTTAGTTATACGCCCTTAAATATAGGACGGAAAGGCATTTCGGAGCGAGGCCGGAAATTTTAACGATATTCGAAAAATCATATCTCATAATCGGCTCGTTAATCTGCCTTTAAACTTTTTCAAGCAGTATTCAGAAGTGTGTGGTATACCTATACAAAGTGTCATGTGGCGACGGCTAGTAGTTCTTTAGTTACACGCCCTTAAATATGGGACGGAAAGGCATTTCGGAGCGAGGCCGGAAATTTTAACGATATTCGAATAATCATATCTCATAATCGGCTCGTTAATCTGCCTTTAAACTTTTTCAAGTAGTATTTGGAGGTGTGTGCTATACCTATACAGAGTGTCATGTGGCGACGACTAGTAATTCTTTAGTTAGATGTCCTTAAATATAGGACGGAAAGGCAATTCCTTTCTACGCCGGAAATTTTGAAGAATGTCTAAGAGTCTTATGTCGTAATCTGCTCTGTAATCCGCCTTACATTGTCACTTAGGACGTGTATGTTTCTGGTATGTCTGAGGTAGAGTGTCATGAGCGACGTCTAACAATTGTTTCGTTACTTACGTTTAGCATACTATGAGCGGCACTCGGTGATCAAAAGAACTTCTTCCGATTTTCTATGTACTGTACCTTCTGATCCTCTCTTTAATGTGCGTCGGTATGTTGTCAGGCAATACATGGATGTGTATGCTGCACTTCTACAGACTGTTCAATGACGACAGTAAACACCTCATTGGATTTGTTTGCTTCAGTGTTGTAGGAAACGGGAGAATTGTGCTAACCGAAGTTTGCCGATTTTTTATAGGCTTATGAGCTTCGAATATCTTTTATGTTTTATCAAATATACAAGAGGAAGTATTTTTGGTGCTTCGAAAGGAAGCAATGTATATGTACTGTTCCTGTATCCATTTACTTAATAGTGGTGTATGGTTTATTGTTTATTTTGAATTCATATTTTACACTAGGTTACTGATTCGTCTATTAGTTCAGGTAATAAGATTCTGAATATTCTGCAGGCTACATTTCACTAAAATAACGCGCATCGCTTTATTTGTTGGCCGTATAGTCGGTTTTTAGCGCGGAGGTTGGCACTACTCTCTCTTGGCTCGCTTGCGCCTGAGAGTTATATCGCCCGCATGGTTTTCTGGAAACGAATCCGAAGCTAACTTCAAGCCTGTTATCAGATAATGATGTGCCTGTATTGTGAATACTGTGTTCATTATCGCAAAAACTAACATCGGATGGTCTTCCTGCCTTCTTTCTTCTGCAGATTTATTTTATATACAGTATTACGAAAATAGCCCATAACCACTTCTGCTGTTATACCATGTCTGTCGATACCAATAGGTTCACAACCCATTGTTACATCACCAAGTCAGTAAACAGGATGAAAAATGTCACGACTTAACACCACACGATTCGTTAAAGTTAATTGACTTCTAAGAGAATACATAAACGTTAAGTTAGTAGTATACACATTTCCATCGAATCGTACCAAACCCACTTCAGTTCTAGTTATTTAATGCAACAATTAAAGGTTACCGCCTTCAGTTTACGATATTGAACTTACAAGCAGCATTCCATTAACATTCGGACTATTTAGAAAATGATCACTTCACTCACATGTCAACATGAATTTTAATGCCTACGAATTCAATTACCTGTTTGTTTTAGATAATCTTTTTACAGCGGTGTATTACAAAAGCCAGCCGCCCATCAATGGAATGAGAGAGTCGAATTTAATTATAATCAAGAAATATAACGTAAAGAAAAAATAATACCAAAATTCTCAGTGGAGTATGCCGAGCATACCCACTCAAATTTTGGGGTATGCTTGAGCGACCGAGCATACCCGTAATCAGCGCCTATGAACTATACAGATGCAATACTACTTCATCAGGTCCTTACCGCTTACTGGACGACATAGTAAGGCAAATCTAAATACTCTTTAAGTAAATTACTGCGTGGCACGCAGTAGATAATAGTTAATCGTACTCTCTAATATAATTATAACTGTGAAAGTTAATTATGCTTTCAAGCAGAAACTACTGGGAGGATTTGGATGAAATTTTGGAGAGGGATAGGGTTGGACCTGGTAGGACATACAGATAAAACTACCATGGGATAGTTTTCGAAGTTTCTCCATACTAGGTGAATGAAGTCACAGGCAGAAGCTAGTAAAAATGAACAATGAAGTTTTACTCAACCACGAAAATATGGCCCCCTGCTGCGAATAAAACCATGAACAGTGTTGTCAAACACTGCTAGTAATTCAGTAGGTGGCAGCGTGCACGTCTTTGCGGACAAGCATCACCTTTTTATGTTTATATTCTGAGATGGGAATAATTTTTGGATTTCACTTCGTGCGTCTGAAGTTTGTTGGAAGTGTTCAAAAAGTTAAAAGTCGAAAATCCTTCATTCAGCTAAAATATTATATACAGTAGAACTCCGATTATCCGAAATGTAATTGGGGGACATGGATGTTCGGAAAACCGATTATTCGTATAATCGAAATGTACTTCTACTTGCCAATGAGAACTAATGTACAGTAAATGTATTTATACAGTATCTGCAGTCGCGCGATCCTTCACATTGCGCCGGGCGGCACGCCGCAACACTCGGAAGGCGCAGCTGTTGCTGTGAACAGCTTTGATGCTGCAGCTACTTCTGCCGACTGGAGTGTGCCGATTGTTGTACTAGCGACTGTCGGCTTGGCCTGTCAGCAGGCCCCACTATAAGCAACGTTCCGTCACCCTGTGGCCCAGTGCGGCTTAGTTTGACGGGAGGGGGAATTGATGGACGGTAGGGTGAGAAGGTAAAAAATAGATAAAAATAAATGAAAAAATAAAAATAAAACGACGCTCTGCTGTACCTTTTTCCGAACTTTGCTAACGGAGGTCGAGGCCCCCCTTAATCTCGGGGGCCCCGGGGCACTGCCCCGCCTAGCCCTATGATAGCTATGCCACTGGTATCAGCAGAGAAGGACCTATGACATTTACTTAGGTGAAACCAGAATAATAATAATTTTATTGTCATTAGGCCAATATGGCAATAGAGAACATCAAATAAAATACAATACCATTGTGGCAGTAGATAATGCCAAATACATGATATAATACATTTGATAATAAAACACAGCATTACCTTTCTATTTTACAATTGCTAAATTCTGTTATATCATAGAATGGATGTTCAGTTAGCCAGTCATATAGTGTTTTCTTGACTGTGGCTTCTGGTAGGTCTTGTATGTTCAGTGGGAGCTTATTAAATAATTTATGCCTTACAAGTTCATAACTGTTTAGAGATTTAGACAGTCTGTGGTATGGGATGTAGATACTCTTATTGTTTCTTGTGCTGTAGCAATGTATATATTTTCTCTACGCTCTGATGTAGGAATATTTTTTTGTATTAATTAAAACGTAGTTAATTACAGTTAGGATTTTCTGTTCAAAGAACAGAGGTTTGCAGTGAGCTTTATGTGGGGAGCCTGTAATTATCCTAATTGCTTTCTTCTGCAAGATTAAGATTTCATGCACACCACTAGAGTTTCCCCAAAAAATAATGCCGTATAATATTATGCTCTGGAAAAATGAAAAATAGCAAGTTCTAACATAACTACTGGGTACACAATCAATGAGATGCCTTAATAAATAAAATACTCTTGATAATCTACCACTAATATATTGTGTGTGTTGACCCCAAGACAGCTTGTCATCTAAATATACCCCCAAAAACTTAACATCATGTGTTTTATCTGTCAGAGGCTTCTCTTTCAGACTGAAGACCATCTGCTGAGTGTTGTGTTCATTGAGTAAGAATCCATTAGTTCTGAATCAACTGGATGCTTGAGCAATTGTCTTTTCAGCACAAGTTTTAAGACTAGTTAAATCATTACTACAGTGTAGGAAAGTTGTGTCATCTGCGTAGAGCGCAGTATTGGATTTGATGAATGCTAGTAGGTCATTTATCATAATTAGAAACAAGAAGGAGTCCAATACAAATACCTGTGGGATACCTATCTTAACTTGTTTTATATTGGACAGCTTTTTGGCAACACAGACTACTTGCCTACGGATGTTTAGGTATGATTCCAATAGCTTAAGACTACCATCCTTAATGCCATAGAAGTTCATTTTTTCTAGTAGTGCTTTGTGGTCTACACAGTCAAAGGCTTTGCTTAAATTACAAAAAGTGACTTGAGCATAGCCTTTGTTCTCAAACACTTTAAGTATATGTTTAACTACTGTGACTATGGCATCAACAGTAGACAATGTTTTTCTGAAACCAAATTGTGATGTACTGATCACCCTTATATTTTTGAAATAAACATTTAACTGTTGGTAAATAATACACTCAAATAGTTTAGAAAAGACTGGGACAATGGATATTGGCCTATAACTAGAGGGTGAGTTTTCATCTCCCTTTTTATACACCGGTACTACTCTAGATACTTTAAGTTCGTCAGGAAAATGTCCCTCTGATATAGATTTGTTAAGGCAACATGTTAAAGGGTGCATTATGTACTTGACTACTTTCTTTAGCATGTTGCAAGATATGTCATATACATCAACACTATATGATGATTTCATCTGTTTCACAGTTTTTAGTACAAGACTAGGCGATACCGCTGAGAAGGGAAATTATTTACATTTGTCGAAGCTTTACATACATTTTATGAAAGTAGCTCTGATGAGCTGACATCAGGTTTAGTTATAGCATTGCTTATATCTTCAACTGATTTAATAAAAAAGTCATTAAATGTTTGGAGACAGATTTCAGTTTTTTTTTTTTATTTTTACAGTTTTAGTTACACTATTTATTACTTTCCATGCAGCTATGCACTTGTTGGTGGAATACTCTATACTTCTACAATTGTGTGCCTTTCAAGTTTTTCAGTTGTCCATTATACCATGAGTTTTGTACGTTTGAGACCTTGTTTATGGTATCTTTATTAATTAGTTTGCATTTCTTTATGGGGATGTCGTTAAACAGTTTGAGAAATGTTTTAAAGAACCTATCAAATGTTTTCTTTGCTGACCAATCTTTACTTAAAGTGTAAGATTTATCCCCATAATGTTCGTCAAACCAGTCTCTGTTGGCAAGAGAGTTACAAAGGCTGAGAATTTTTTCATCAGTGACAGGTCTGGTGATAACAACTGTTGCAGGAGGCAGAGTTGCATTACTTTTTGCAAGAGCAAACCTACTTCTGTAGTTTAATACTACAGAGTTATGATCTGAAAAGGGAAACATTACGACATCACACAACTCTTCTGTGGTGTCAAAATTTACAAAAATATTGTCAAGGCAGGCTCGATCTCTTGTGGGATTATTATTCATATAATGTAGGTTGCACTGTCTTAACAGGTTTCTTAGTTCGGTAATACTGTTTTTGTGTAGTACGTCAAAATCTGCATTGATATCTCCACCTATTACTATGTCATAATGCATCCATTTTATCTCCCTGAATTCATCTAACAGCATGTCTAATTTTTCTAAGAATACATTTACAATACTCTTTGGAGATCTGTACAAGGATACTACTACTAACTTAAAACTGTCTATAACTACACCAGTAGCTTCAAAGTTCTGTTCTTCACACATAAAATTTATATCCAATTTTGAGACAGGGCAAGCAAGTGAATGGTTAATATAGACTGCCACATCACCTCTTATGTGCATTTTTCTGCAGTAACTATTTGCAATATAATAGTTGTCAAATTTAACAAATGTAAGCTCACTCTCAGTAGCCCAATGTTCATTTAAACAAAAAATATCAAACTTATTCTCTACTCCAAAATTATTTATAAAAAATTCTTTGTCATTTACTCCCTGAACATTCAGATGGCAAATTTAAAGGTTAGTATTTACAGTGGGCTGAAGATTTTGTTGTGGGACTACATTACCATTTCTTATCTTATAGGCATCTTCTTCCTGGTGCCTTCGACTAAAAAATCTTGTAGGTAGAGGGGAGGCACTGTTTTCCTCTTACTCACAACACTTGGCACTACTTCCTCTGCTGTGGCTTCTTTCCCTCCTATTGTTGCAATTACTGTTGCTGTCACTCCAGTAGATGCTAGGTTTGTTACGGCACTTGACACTGCTTCTTCTGCTGTGGCTTCTTGCTTTGTTTTTGATGGTACTTTCTTTAGGGATGATGGTAACAAAACTTTCATCTGTTACTGTGGGTCCTTGATGGTCAAGGCTCTACTTCTTCTGTTGTTCCCCGGACACCTACTTTGGAAGCAATCCACCCCAGAATCAGGGACGTTGGTCCCCATCCATAAGCTGGAGAAGCAACAGCCTCCTCTGACTCCTCTTGCAAGAGAGGACTCTACCTTCCACAGTTGCTTCCAGTTACTGTGCCTGCCTCTCCTGTAGGTGCTTCTTTTGTTACAGTTTGTGGTTGTACTTCTGCATATTACTTCTGTCTTATTAGATAATTTTCCATTCATTATTATAAAATGTGACCTTTCTGTAAGGAAGTCATGGATCCCGTCGCATAAATAACAGTGGCTATTTCGCAGGATATGCAAGTTGTCTGTCAATGCTCTGTTGAAATTGAATGAAAAATAATAGATTATTTTCATCTGTTTAAACATAATGTTTCATTATACCAATATTGTGTTTTCCTTTCATTATAATTTCACTCTTCTGTTTCGTACATTGTACTTATCCTCTGTACTGTCTGAAATCATCTGGCCTGTCTGCTGCTGCCAACTAGCCGCCGAGGCACTGAATCTCCTTCCGACGTCCTGGCCGATTCACAGGCTGCCAGTGCGCACATGCACTTGCAGTCTGTCCCTTCGCCTCTCACCTGCCAAGGCGTTGATTAGGTTTCCAACACTTTGTGTTTGATTGTTGTTTCCCAATCGTGAGCAAGTGTATTATTGCTTTGCAACCAAGTCAGGCATTTAAACATTTCATATGGACAGTGAAAGTGTATTAACACAGTTATTAAACACCAATTTTTCATCACTTTTTCATAGTGAAAATTGATAGTACACCCCCCCCCTGCCCCCACATAAACTATTATATGGGTGCCCTTGCTATGACATCTAGGCATGGAGAACTACAGAGTGGCCAGTTTGCTGAATTTGCGGGTGGAGCAGCATCCATAAGGCAGAAATGTTGACTGTAAAAACTGTAATCCCTTTAATTTGTTAACAGTTACCCCTGCATCTGCATAATGATAAAGGCTTATCATTCAAAACAAATATTTTCACCACCCTCAATACGTACTGTTTAGTTGCCCTTAAATCGAAGTCCGCACATATTCCCAGATCAGCAGGTGGTGCCCTTCGCTCCATGCCATATGTTTTCTTGAGGGATAAAGAGGTTGATAAATACAGTAGACTAGTGATCGAATAATTTTACACTGTAGCTGACCCTAAATTGAGTATTGAAAACACCTATGTTAGTTTTGCTTCTGGGGTACTGAAATAACTACTAAAAAAATTCGTCGTCTGAAACATTTGCCATTAAGTGACCACCCTTCCCCCTCCCCTCACCCCAACTCTTCAAATGCCACACGCCGAATAGATTTGTTCATGAGACGCCACTGATAACTGAGACAATTCTCCATAGGCATGCAATTTGATTAAAAGTTGCTTGTAAACGACATTTTAAAAGCCTTCTGTCAATAGTACTCATTACTTCATGAGAGTAAATAGGTAGTTGTGTTGTACAATAATGAAATCGTATTGCTTGAAGGTTATTAATAAAGTACATGCTTCAGTTAAAATTTTCGGGCTGATGGGCCGTGGTCCAGATGTAAAACTTCCTCCCGACGTTTCGTCTCCAACTGCGGGAGACATCTTAAAGGGTCTTCCGGCTACTGCCACTGTGGGCCGAGGGGCTCTCACATTTATAGAGGGCATAGAGGGCGCCACCATACGTCACGTGATGCTGACTTTGTAACTATCTCTGGATGACGTCGTCATTCTCGATTAAAAATAATCGATTGTCGTTTTGCTGGTGCAGTGTCGACATCCAAATTTTATTTAACTTCAGACCTTCTTCTTTTCCATTAAAATTATTCTGGTGTTTGTGGATCTCTATTGCTTCTCTATACATGCGTGCATGGTACTGAGGTGTCCTAGCTAAAACGCTCGTCTCGTCAAATTTTATTTCATGATTTCCTTTTTGAAAAACATGTTCAGCCACTGCCGATTTTTCCATGTGGCCCAGATGACAGTTCCTTTTATGTTCAGATATGCGAGTGTTGACGCTTCTTTTTGTTATACCAATATATACTTTACCACAGCTGCAAGGAATTTTATAAACCCCAGGTGTTGCTAGGGGGTGACGTGTTTCTTTTGGTGATCTCAAATATTCTGTGGGTCTGTAGATGGTTTCGACGCCATGCTTGGCCAATACTTTCCCGATTCAATCGGTAATCCTGCTAATGTACGGCAGAAAAACTTTTCCAGATTGTTGTCATTGTTGCTCAGAACTTCTGGATTCTTCTCTTCTTTGATGAAGAGCTCGATCAATTTTCCTTGGCACCATATCCATTTTTCTTGAAGGCGGACCGTAAGTGATTTATTTCATCCTCCAAGTAAACTGGCTCACAAATTTTGTTGGCTCTATCCACCAAGGTTTTAATGATACATCTTTTTTGCCTCGGATGATGGTTTGACTCCTTGTGGAGGTATCGATCAGTATGTGTGTTCTTTCTGTATACTTTATGGCCCAGAGTTCCGTCCTCTCGTTTTATTACCGATACATCCAGGAAATTAAGTTGGCCATTGCTCTCTTTCTCCATCATGAACTGTATATTCTGATTAATGCTGTTGAGTATATGCTAAAAAATATGACTACAGACATATATTAGTGGTATGTATCTTTAATTAATGGGTTACTCCTATGTCGTTTCTTAATAGTTGGCATGATCTGTATAACTCTGAAGTCATTAGGCACTGATCTTTTATTCAGAGAGTAGTTTTAGATTATTATTAAGTATGGTGCTTCTATATCAGCATACTCTGAATGGAACATAGTTGATACACAATCTGCATTGTAAGACTTTACTTTATCAATTGATTTGTGCAGCTTTACAACATCTAGACTATCGACATATACATTAATCATGCTAACAGCCATTCTTGTTCCAAATTCTGGAATACTTACTTTGTTTTCTTTGGTGAAAGAATTTATGAAAACTATAATTAGTTACTGGTAATTCCACTTTAACAGCAATTTCAGACATAATATTTCCAAACTACCAGGGTGCTAATCATTTGTTTGCTGGTTATGAGCATGGGATACTCAGGGTCCTTGAAATAGGGACTACATAGCACCACCAGTCCTCTATACTGTAAGCTCTGGGCATGCTTCAGCAACTACCAAATGGCATGACAGTGGAACGTTGTATGTTACAGAGCCCAGAAATCTTGGCTTAACTGCCTGGGATGCACAATTAAAACCTCTTTCATAAATACCTCAATCTCAAGGTGTCCTGCAAGATGAAGTGATGAATGGTAGCTGAGGTGGAACAGTCACTATCAGGCAACCTATACGAATCAGCCAGACATCAGTTTTATACAGCTTTTCCACACATGTGGGTCTCTTATCTGGATGGACCATTTTCCATATCTGCTTGCAGGAACACCATGAAGTATCCAAAATCCATTTCTGGTAGTGGATTAGCCATCATTGTCTCAAAGTGTGGCAGGACAGATATATGATCCCAAGTTGTTCCCTCTCCTGGCTACGTCAAAGAATGGAACATCCGGCTAAAGATTGAGACTCTCACAATTTCCTCGTGTGCACCAGGGAAACAAAACCCCTTTTCTTTTTTGAACATCTAGAGGATATGTGTGGGGAAGTCACAAGTATGTCTAAAATAAAAAGAGGATCAGTCCTGATAGAAGCAGCATCTTCAACCCAGTCATGAGCACTAGTTGCCTGTGACAAGCTGGAAGATGTTCTTGTTTCTATCACACCTTACAATTCATTTAACATGGTCCAGAAGATTATTTTCCATGTTGATCATCTGTTGCAGTCCCACCAACCTAGAGTGAGCAGGTTTCCACTTTGCCCAGCATATCTGCAGGGGCCCTGAGGGTAATAGGTTTGCCGATGGTGCCTTCATTTTGGTCTTTGATGGCAATTCTTTGCCATAAAAAGTTAAGGTGCTGCTATACTAGTGTAACATAAAACCTTATGTTTCTCCTCGAATGCAGTGCTTTAAGTGCTAGAAATTTGAACACCTCACTTTCCAGTTCAATTCCAGTCCCCACATACAGAGGTTGAGGCCATCCATCGCACTCATGCTCCTTGCACTTACCCTCCCGTTTCTGTCAGCTGTGGACAGCACCATTCCCCTCGCTTACTGGACTGCACTGTACTCCATAAAGAAAGGAAAATCATGGAGTAAAATACCATGGACAAACTGTTGTAAATGGAGGCAAAAAAGAAATATGATTGACTTCACCCTGTGGTTTTAAAAATATTATTTGTTGCAGTCAGAGTATCACCACTTTCTTTAGGGATGATGGTAACAAAACTTTTATCTGTTACTGTGGGCCCTTGATGGTCAGGGCTCTACTTCCTCTGTTGTTCCCTGGACACCTACTTTGGAAGCAATCCACCCCAGAATCAGGGACGATGGTTCCCATCCATAAGCTGGAGAAGCAGCAGCCTCCTCTGGCTCCTCTTGCAAGGAGAGGGTTCCTTGGGACTCTACCTTCCACAGTTGCTTCCAGTGTAAATGTGGATTCCAGCCAGTTTCTGAAGGAAGCACAAGCCACTGATTGAAGAGCTTGCCGATCTTCATCAATCCGTGAAGTCAATTCAAACGAGCCATTCCAGCCTATGAAACCAAAGGAAAAGCAAGAAGACAAAGAAGAAGACGACCTAGAACTCACAAAAACCTTAGAAATGATGGCCATTGATGCTACTGGCACTCAACTGGTGGCAAAAGGTGGGCCTGAGGCATAAACTGTTCCACCAGTCCATTCATGGCTTCCCAGAAAGCCGACAGTGTCATCATCCAATGGAACTGTGGTGATGTTTTCCACCATCGGCCTGATTTCTGGCATCTGTTATCACCTGCTTTCTGCATTTTCCTCTAGGAAACCTGGTTTCCAGCAATGCACGCTATGGGTATCAGGAGTATTAAGGAAATGGCACTGACTATGACAAAGTATCAGGTGGAGTGTGTATATTATGTCCTTAATTCTGTATATAGTGAACCTGTGCCTCTTCAAACAACTTTAGAGGCAGGGGCAGTCAGAATAAGGGCAACAAAGGATATTAGTGTTTTCAATGTCTATGTTCCTCCTGTTGGTGATGTAACCTAAAATGTACTGGATCCATAGATTTACCAGCTCCCTTGCCCACATCTTTTCTACTGTTGGGCATCTTCAACATCCATAACCCTTTGGAGGATGGTACCATGATCAATGGCCAAGACTGAGATGTTGAAAATTGTTTGAACTGTTTGATCTCTGTTTTCTAAATACTCGTGCTCCCAAACATTTTACTGTAGTGTATGGCACCTAATCTGCCATTGATCCTTGAGTCTGCAGCCTGGCCTTCTACCATCAATACACTGGTGAGTGTATGATGACTTTTGTGGTAGTGATCACTTCCCGATCTTCCTGTCACTACCCTAGTGTCAGTTCCTTGGATGGTTGGTCAGATGTATTCTTAACAAGGCTGACTGGGACACCTTGACCTCTGCTGCCACTACTGAATCTCCACAAGATGATAACATCAATGTGGAAGTTCAAAACATAACCACAGACATTGTTTCTTCATCTAAGACCGCACTTACCTGTCCTTCAGGTTCCCCTTGTCAGAGAACAGTGTCCTGATGGTCACCAGAGATCACTGAGGCCATTAAAGATTATAGACAGGCAACATAACATTATAGGCAACATTATAAATGGCATCCATCTCAGGAGAGCCACATAGCTTTTAAA
This sequence comes from Locusta migratoria, assembly GCA_026315105.1. NCBI lineage: Eukaryota > Metazoa > Arthropoda > Insecta > Orthoptera > Acrididae > Locusta > Locusta migratoria. The sequence continues at coordinate 270,327,837 of CM048745.1, read as the reverse complement.
CAGCTCCATGCCCATGTTCGCCAGAATGTTGGGAGAGGTGCGTCTCAGCTACCAACTTCAGAAGGCTGGACTAAGATCTGATGCCTCTGTGTACCAGCCACAGCTGGTATTTCTACAAATGAAGCTCTCTGTATGGATCCAGGCACAGTAGCTGAGGTTTCTGTTGAGCACTACTGTCATGTCTCTGCCTCTCACAATTACTAACCTGCTTTCGATACGTTAAAACAGTGGGTGGAATGAAACCACCTCTCCTTCACCATACACTACCCTGAGACATATAACACTCCATTCAGTGAGTGGGAGTTCCTCAGTACGCTGAAGACAGACCGTATACACAATCAAATGCACCTGTTTCTAGAATTCAAGTGACATGTTCTTGCCATATGCAATCACAGTGGTGAGAGAGTGTTATATTTTCAGTGTTGAAATTGGAGAAAAACACACTTGATTTATATAGCTATTACCCCATCAGCATAACCAATGTTCTATGTAAACTGTTGGAACATATGGTGAGTCAGCAGTTGTGTTGATTTTTTAATCTCAGGGCCTACTGCCTCTGTGCCACCTTCCACCAGGTTGCTCCACCACTGAAACCCTAGTATACTGTGTGACTGCTATCTGGACAGTCTTTTACAGTCATCACCAAAAGGTGATCTCACGAAGACCTGTGATATGACCTGACAATACCTCATACTTGTTACATTACACATCAGGAGCTTGCTTCCAATTTTTATACAAAACTTTTTAGCTGTTGTTTCCTACCGTGTTCAAGTTTTGGATTTCCCGTAGTTCAAAACTTGCACCAGGCACTTTTATTGCCATCGTAAAGCTCACCCATACCTACATCTATATATTAACAGCCACTTATTTGATGTAGTGGAAACCCACTGCTTTTTGGTACTGGTATTTGATGCCTGGCTGACATGACTCCCCCGTATTCCTCAGCTTAAGCAGAAGTAACCACAGCACCTAAATGCCCACCGCTGTCTTAGCAACACCACTTGCAGGACAGATTGCAGAATATTGCTGTAGCTCTACAAAGCCCTTTTTCTGTCCCAGTTTGGTTAGGGGAGCCTGGTGTATGGTTCAACATCTTCCTCTGTGTTACAGATGCAGGATCCAAACCATCACAGTGGAGATAGGCTTCTGATTGGAGTATTTAGAATGAGCCTTGTGAGCAATCTCCTTGCGGATGTCGGGGTTCTTCCTCTGTGAACTAGGCACCAACAACTGCTATCTAACCACACTGCTTATGTTCATGGTTTGCCTAACCAACATATGCTTTTCCAAACATGGCACTTCATACCCCACTACAGAGGTCAAGATTGGGGGTTATAGTTGTAGTCCATGTCCGGTCCTTTTTAAGTGAACTGGAGCCTTTTAGCATGGTGTAAACATCGACTGTAATGTAACTTTGTAGGCTTTCCAGGCATGACAAATCTTCGAAGTCTCTGCACGTTTTCTGTCAGATAATAAAATCAAGCTGATTCAATATTTCGAAGGTACAGCTGTCCGCCATCTTCAGGAAACTGCTGCTGCTGAGTCCCGCTGAAAACTGGTGCAAGATCGAAGTACCGTATCCTATATCTGTGTTGGTCACATGCACAGCGCATGCGCCGGCCGTCACAGTTGCTACCTCCTAGACAGGGTTGATGGCGCTGCCCCTAGTGGAACAGGGCACAATGATATATCGCACCTTACATTAATCAGTCCCAGGTGATGGAATCCGGGTTGAACATTGGAATTTGATATTATTTAATAATGGATCCCATGTTCTACTAAAAGGAAACCCCATGTCTCTATTTATTAGATGGTGCGTCACCCTGATTTCAATGGCTTCTCTGTAAACACTGTTCCAGAAATGGAGGTATTGGTTACTATGCAGGTTTCATCATATATCATCTTGTGTCTTTCCGTTAAACAGTGTTCTGCTACCATCGATTTATCCGGCTACAATAGTCTCATGTGGCAGCAATGTTCCACGCATCTATCATGTACAGTTCGAAGCGTACAGCTGATGAATGCCTTGCCACACTCACACGGTATTTTATAAAAACCGGGTTTCTTGAGTCCGAGGTCAGCATGCAGTTCTGTATGTAATCACAATCCGTAAATGGCTTTCCTTGATGGTGATTTCGTGGGCAATTCTTAAGCTTACTTTAGTAGCGGCTTCACTTTCATGAACACGTTTCCTAAAAAGTTTTGTTGCAAACAGTCTACGTTTTAACATTTTCAATTTGTGCTCACATACATTGTCTTTGAATGCATATAACTGTGCACCATGCTTTGTTTCATAATGGTGGTAAATATTAAAGTCCTTGAGCACAGCTCTAAGTTCAGTGCAGATTATACACATGGCTTTGTTGCTTTTCTCTATGAGGAAGTATTTCACGCCTAATGTTTTATTAAATAGTCGGCACTAGGCAACCACTTTTCTCTTTTTTGTTTCAACCAACATACTGCACAGTGTTCACTTATTCAGCACAAAAATCATATAGATTTTAGAAACAAAGAAAACCTTATGTAACTGGAGCCATGCTAAACGCACGAACGAAATAAATAAGACATCAGTAAAGTAAAATACAGCCAGGACCCTACTAGAAACTGGTGCGCGGGCCGGATGAAAGCCCCAGCCAGCCGGATCCGGCCCGCAGGCCGTATTTTGAAGACCACTGCCCTACACCATCGACTGATCACCTACACCTTCTGTGAATCATTTCAATATCATCATCTCATCACCAACAACATCTGTCATCGCAGAAGAAAATTTTTTTTTATTGTAACCCGTATAGTTATTTATATGTTTAAATATTTAAAGGATTTTAACACAACATATTGAAACAGTTAGTACATAGTGAACCCTACATTTACATTTCAGGTACTCTATGTAGGGGGTGTGTAACGTTTCTGCTATGTTGCGCACTCCCTCCAAATCCATTACCAACATCACAAACACGAAATATCTGACATCTGGACATGTAAAATACTACATTTTTGCGTTCAGTTTAAGATACTATTAGTAAAACACATTTAAAAAATAGTATGTGGAATTAAACATAACTTTTGGCTGTATTTTTACGTAATTTTCAACTTTGATACTTTCTTAAATAATAACTACAAACACTAAAAATGCATTACGCTTGGTTATGGAATATGCTGTTCCCATAAACTTACAAAAACAACAATATCACATTCCTTAGACCATAGGGATGTCCAATTCCTGTGACATGCAAGTATAGTAAGTAACAGTTTTATTCTGATTTGTATTGCACAATGTTTTAGACAATAGGCTTGGTATGACGCATATTTCAGGCATAATGAGTTTGAATTTGTAATTTATAATGTCACATTGTCTATAGGTATACATGTATTTCTGAAGAAGATGGGTGTGTATCTGTCGTAATTGTGGTTAAGTTTATTAAACAACTATTATTGAAACTGGTTGGCTGAATATTAATTTGCTAATATTACATGTTATAACTATTGCACAATGTTAATACATATATACCTTTTGTTTAAATAAATTAGGGCAGAGCATGCTTTATATATCACTGGATCCTAAAGTAAATACTTATCATGATTGCCATGCTTATTTCATCTATCCATTTGGTACTAAGAAACTATCGTCAAAATAAACAAAACTACTAGCACTTTATACAAATCCGTATTTATAAAAAATTAAACCACAATTTGAAATACATTAAATTTAGAAGTCTACATAACAAAACACCAGTACGCTAATTGCAAACTATCGACTTACACACGTAAAAATCATATATAGAACCCATAATTTGAGTAGTCCCAATATGTAAATTTATTAAGTCTTGTTCGTACTTTATTTTTACAAATGTTTGTCTAGGTGTGTTTGTGTTTGGATATGTGTGAGTGTGTGTGTATTTGTTTACCTACCTTTTTTTCCCTATGGTAAGTCCTTCCACTCCTGGGATTGGAATGACTCCTTTTCCACTTCCTTAAAACCCATATCCTTCCCTTTCTCCTCCCCTTTTTTCCTCTTATCCTGAAGAAGCGACCAACGGTTGAAAAAGCTTGTATGTGTGTGATTTTATTTGTATCTATCGACGATCCGATGCTTTTGGTAAGTCATCTGTTTTCAATTTTTTTTATTTTTTTTCTCTAAAATGTAGTAATTTAGAAATGGGATGCTGTGACATGCCAGGCTGGAAATATACAAATATTTATGATACCATTCCTATATTGTAATATTCTATACCAATTGTTAGCACTGGAAACTATCGATTACAATTTCTGTTCATAATTTAACCAACAGCTGCAAGACAGTAGACATTTCATACATTGTTATATTTCCACCTGTAATTCTGAAATGATGACTACTTATAAAATACTTCAATTTTCAAATAGGAAAGTTAGGTTTCTACAGTAAGAGAGGTGGAGATTTAATTACAATTGAATTAATAATACTGTGTAAATGTTAGTAAGAAAAGCATCATTTAACTATGGTATATGTGAACGTACCTGAAAAATAAGACTTTGTCACCTGTTTTCTGCATCTTTATTATTATTAATTGGTTAGTGAACTAGCAGAACATGACAATGTCATTTGTCCATCAATACTTTCCTGCATACTTATTAAAGAATGCATTTAGAAATTTAAATTTATTAATTTTTATTGCATACAAATATTTGCTTCTCAATTCTGATAAACATTACAAATAATCTGTCACAGAATCTAACACATGTAACAGACACAAACATCTATTGGAATAAAACATACATTTCACATTTTGTCTACGACAGTACAAATAATACAAATACTGAGTAAGATAATTTATAAAGGCATGGAACAAACTACAAATCACAGAATATAAAAGAGGACACACAAACACACACACACACACACACACACACACACACACACACACACACACACACACACACCTCAGTGAAGTAATCTTTACTAATGCTTACAATCAGGGCATAGCTTTATAACAACATAGTCTAAACAAATATAAATTAAGCTCAGGCTTATAGGTATAAGAAAAGCATTAAAAATTCGCATATGGCACTAATGCATACATGTTGGTTCAGTAATTTCTCCAGCTTGACAACTACCACTACACAGCTAATACACTGATTGTAGCCCCACAATCTGGACAATTTCTTTCATGTGTCACTTCTCCATGGTTTTCAATAAAAAAATAATGTCCATTGGGGCATTTGAACCAGTGACAAGGTGTTACTCGTACTGAATTCACAATCTCCCTTCTAACAGCTTCATTATCAAGTTTCACATTTGCTAAACAGACTTTGTTCAGTTCTTCTAAAATTCCTTTTACTTTCTGGTCCTGTAATTCTGTAAATACTTCAATAGACATTATTTCTTCCTTGGCTTTTTTGTGTAAATCCTTAATAAGTTCAGAAGTGTCAGATGATGTGAAGTCAATGGTGCTCTCAATTGTACAGAACTGAATCATTCTCAAAAATCTGTTTATTTCTAGATTAAAATCAATGACCTGCTGACTCATATTCCTTGTTCTCATCAGGAAAATCAGTATGTCAAATTGTTTCATAATTTTCTGTAAAGATTCTTCATATGAATAACTGAGTTCAAAACGGATATCAAATTCGAGGGGTTCCAGAAGTTTTGAGACAAAGTCTATTTTAATGGACAGTGAATCAAGGTCCATTTTGGAAAGAAATATTTTCCACTTATTTTTTTGAGGTTGTAGATCTGAGTATAGTGAACCTAACATCATCTCTATTTCAGTGCTGCAACCTGCAAAATCATCAATACTAATATTACAAAAATATAATGTACAAAACTGGCAAAATAATTTACTGCTGTTAACAAAATACTGAAAACCAAATTTATTAACCTTTGTGGGCTCACAACTTAAAGAAAGTGAATATTTACTCATTAAAGTGGATTGCGGGCTCGATTTGAATCTTGGACATTTCCTGGTTGTTCATTTGCTCTCCAAACGATGCCAGCCTCTTTATCTTGGATCAGGCGTGGCTCGTAATTAAAGGCTCTGAAGGTGGGAAGCCCCCAAAAAAGCTTTAAAATAAATGTCTCTACAGCATATTATAGAATTAAAATTATGTGTACTCATTTCGCATATTTTCTGACCACGCAGATGTCAATAATGAAGATCAATATTTTCAGAACTGTTGATATACAATGATGTCTTTCGAACAGGTAGTAGTCTTCATGGAATACCAACAATGCTGCACCTTAAAATGCCTGTTAGCTCCATGTATTGGGCTTCTGTGGGCGTAACTTCTTATGAGTATTGCTCTTATGCACATTCTGAAGTCTCTGAGCCTAACACCATCCTACCATCCTCCACACTACCTTTACGTTCCTCTGCTTATGTCTAAAGGAAATAAATATAATAGTTAAAACTTCGCAATCAAATCTCTGCCTCTGTATAAGTATATTACGTTTCGATGTCTCATTAATTTCTGTTTAGAATTACTGTTTTAATAGAGTTTTAGATAGTTCTTTGTTTCTTATATTGGCTATTGTATCCAATTGGATTGAGTTTGCAAATTTCTCACCAGATGGCACTATGCAACGATACTAGAGTCTGTATAGGAAGAGAGTGGCCATGTGTGATACCACTCCTGAGTGTCTCTAAGCCCAGGACGCCATGTTTTTACCAGATGTGTGTGTGAATAACTACAGTGTGCATTTCTGTACTGTGGAGTGTCTTAAAAGCTTCTGACAGAAATGTCACTGTACAGTTACATACAGAATGTACTAAGGTAGGCACTGCTCCCCTTTTTACATCCTCTGTTGGTTCTATTAAGTAAATTAACGTGTCGTTCATTGGTCATTAACGATAACTTTAGAACTTTGCGACAATTTTTAAGATTAAATGTTGTTTTCAAGTGATTACTGAGTGTAATTACTAATAATAATCATTGAGATAGTCAAGAGAAATGCGTCTTCATTCCTCTGTTGGCTGTAAAAACTGAAGTGAAGATTCTTGAATGTTGCTTATGTTAGCAAGGAATGAGGAAATACGGAAACAGTGGGTGGTGAAAGTTAACCGAGAAGGTGACTTACAGAAATTGTCAAATTAATCTTGTCTGTGTGAAGTAAATATTTTCTGCTGCCCCGTGCCCAATGCAAGAAAGGTATTGATGATAATCAGTAATATAACTACTCTCTATTAAATTCCTGTGTGGTGTAGTGGTTGAATACTGAATTAGTAATGTGAAGGTCGCATGTTTGAATCTGTTAGCTGATCACTTTTTTAATCAGTATTTTCTAACTTTATGTTAGTTCATGGTTTTCGTTTTTAAGACATCGTGCTGGACTGTATGTTTTAACATGGCTATGGTACCTCCCTCTTGGCTGTGTGCCATTGGCTACTCACAATCCTATAACTGGCTATGGTATGTGACTTGAAAAAGGGAGGGGGCAGGACTATTGACTCATTGTAGATATTCAGTTACCTATTTTGAGTCTTTTTATTTATTTATTTATTTAAATCCCATAGATCCAATATAGCGAAAAATTCGCTTGGATGTAGGACGTGTCAAATCATAGAAAATGGTACTTACAGAATCCCTCTTGCAACAAAAGATATATATATGTAAGAAAAAATTACAAATCAAAAGGTATAGGCAAAAAATACACAATACACAAAAATTACACATTACACAAAAATTACACATTAAAAGGTTAAAAATTACACATTACACAAACACAGGTAGATCTTAGCAGCAAGAAATAGTTATATTGACAAAAATTACACATAACATGCTACCATAAAATAACATCTTGTAAATTAAAAAATAAAATTTGTTAGCACAAATTGAAATATTCTTCTACTGAATAAAATGACTTATCTAATAGATATTGTTTGAGTTGATGTCTAAATTTGGGAGGCTCATGTATAAGTGATTTCAGAGATAGTGGAAGAGCATTGAACAGTTTGCAGCTCATATAGTGGGCTCCTTTTTGTACAGTACTTAGGTTTTTTAATTCATAATGGAGATCTAGCTTCCTCCTGGTATTGTATGGTAACATTCATTAGTTTTATACAAGTGTACATTTTTGACAATAAAGCATAGTAGGGAGTAGATATATTGACATGCAGTTGTCAGTATCCTTAATTTTCTAAAAAGGTTTCTACACGGATGCCTAGGTTTGACTCCACACATTATCCTGATCACTCTTTTTTGTGCAATGAATATTTTTTTAGAAAGTGGCTGATTCCCCCCAGAAAACTATGCCATAGAACATTACTGCATGAAAGTAACTATAATAGGCAGTTTTAGTGGTGTCTCGATCACAGATAGTGGAAATTACGCAAATAGCAAATGTTGCTGAGCTGAGCTTCTTGTGGAGTTGTAACATATGTTTGGACCATTTTAGATTACTGTGAATGTGTATTCCTAGGAACTTTGTTGACTCAGCTTTTAGTAAAATGGTACCATTACATTTGATAGTAATTGGATCCTCCATTTTTTTACTATGTTGAAAATGAATAATCTGGGTCTTGTTAGCATTTAGTGCAAGCCCATTAATTACAAACCAATTGAGTGCTTCTCTTAAGACGATATTGGGCGATTCCTCAAAATTGTAATTGGAAGATTCATTGATGAGAATGGAGGTGTCATCAGCGAAAAGTGTGAAATGAGTTTTTAAGCTTGTACATAGGGGAAGGTCATTGATGAAGATGAGGAAGAGAAGAGGGCCGAGTACAGAGCCCTGAGGGACACCACAGTCAATAGAGCCCCAGCTAGATGACACTGAGTGTCCTTCAGAGTTGTTCAACGTGACCTTCTGCTTTCTTCCGGTAAGGTATGATTTGATCCATTTGCTGGCTGATCCTATGAAACCATAATGTTTGGCCTTTTCTAAGAGGATTTCATGGTTAACACTATCGAATGCTTTAGTAAGGTCACAGAAGATGCCTACAGGGGATAATTTACTGTTAAAGGACTCTAAGATTTGGTTTGTAAAGGAAAAGATAGCTTGATCTGTTAATATGCCCTTTTGGAATCCAAATTGGCTACTATTTAGCAACTTATATTGCGTGAGGTGGTCAATAAATCTTTTGTGCACCAGCTTCTCAAGTATTTTGGAGAAGATTGTTAGAAGGGAGATAGGCCGATAGTTGGTAACATCAGTTTTATCTCCTTTTTTGAAGAGAGGTTTGACGATTGCATACTTTAGTCTCTCTGGAACAATTCCTTGTTGGATGGATTTATTAAATATATGACACAATATGTTGCTTACTGGCTTATAGCAGTGCTTCAGTATTCTTGAAGAAATACCATCAATGCCAATGGAATTCTTGCTTTTCATCTCTTTGATTATAACCTCAATTTCATGCACTGTGACAGGAGACATGTTAATTTGCTTTGTTTTTTTAATAGATTTTTGGAGAAACAACATGGCTTCATTAATAGAACATGTTTTTCCAATTTGGGCTGCTGATGACAAGAAGTTAAAAATGTCAGTAATTCTTTCAACATTATCATGAATGACATCATTTTTTTTTTTTTTTTTTTTTTTTTTTTTAAATTTCTAAAGAATTTTCTGTGATAGGGAATTTACCTGTTTCTCTTTTTATTATGCCCCATATGGTTTTTATTTTATTACTAGAGACATCAGTCTCTGATTTTATAGAATTACTCTTTGCCCTTCTTATGACTTTTTTTAAGGATAGAGCAGTACAGTTTGTAGTGTTTTTCCTTTTCTAGACTAAAACAAGATTTAAGTGAAGCATACAGATTCATTTTCCTTTTGCAGGAAGTTTTGATGCCCTGAGTTAACCAGTTTTTATGACAATAGGTCACATGTTTGGGTCTGGCAGTCCTTTTAGGAAAGGCTGCTTCAAATAGGCAGATAAATTCATTTAAGAATGCATTGTACTTGTCATTGACATTGTCTAGATGCTCGATCTGGTCCCAATCAGTTTCTTGTGATAGGTCACAGAAGGTGTTGATAGACTGTGGGTTAATTGCTCTGAAGGTCTTACTATAGGATTTGTTCTTACTAAGGGGGCCAACACCTTCAATTGAAAGTAGCTGACCATCATGGTCCGAGAGCCCGTTTAAAACACGTTTTACAATTGTGTTTGGATTTCTGCTTTTATCTAAGAAGATATTGTCAATTCGGCTAATGGAATTTGCTGTGATCCTAGTGGGAAAATCTACTGTGGTTTTCCCATGTTATCAATAAGATAATCAACATTGAAATCACCTAAGACTATAATATTCTTTGTTTTTGCAAAAATATGAGTTAACAGAGACTCTATCTGTTTTAAAAATATACAAATTTTGCCTGCAGTGGCCTTATAACAACACAGGACAGTCTGTTTCAATAGAGATAGTATTGCAATTTCTCTGATTTTTTGTGATACTGTGTCCCTAATAGTATACAGAGAATGACGTTTTTGGTATTTCCCAGTGTAGGAAAATGCTGTAAGAGCGACAGGAGCACACTTAAAATGCATTATATTGGGGCAGAAAAATTTTTGAAATAGAATAATTTTCTTTGGGATACATTACATGAAATACCTCTCTTTCTTATTTATGAATTGTCAACAGTCGAAGTTACCAGAAACTGCTTCACGAGACTTATTTCCTTACAAATTTGTTAGGCTTGGATAAACATAGATAATAAGCCAGAAGATGTGCTCTGGCCTCGTGGGTGAAACTGATTCCTTATTTCAACCGTTAAATGGCTGCATTTTTGCCTTGATTACTATGTAAGTGCACGTCCCGCGTGTAGTCTGGTAAAAACATGGCAGCCAATGGTCAGTTGGCCACTCGCTCCCTATATAGGCTCTCTAAATGGTACTATTACGTGTTGCCACCTAGTGAAAGTTTCATGAACAATTGAGAAGAAGTGTGCGAAACATGTTCCGTTACTTTCGTTTCCTGTCTTGCTGACTGAGTTTGTGGATGTGCCGTATTGTTTCATTTTGTGTGTGTATTGTGTCAGAGATTTAGTGAGTTTTACTTTCTTGTGAATAACTGCAGTGAACCTAGAGTTCTAAAACAACACAATATGAATTCAGTGTGTAATTTATTGGGGAAAATTTGGATCATTAACAAAGGATGAAAGTTAAGGATCTTGGTGCACCCAGACCAAATCTTATCATCAATCAGAAACAGAAACAGTGTAAATTGAACAGTGTAAATCGAGGCAAGGCTATATACATAATTTTAATAGTGCAATGTAAAATGCAGCTGAGTGGTTGTGACGTGAAAAATGTGTTTTTTTGTTTTACCTGTCCTGCTACGAATAGTAGAGATAACGCCAGAACTGAGACTGGTATCACAGATATAAATAATTTTCACACAAAGGTGAAAAAACACAATTCCAGTGAAAAACACTTAAATGGTTTTATTGAATTTTCAATGCTAGGGAAAGTGGACATTATGCGCCAACTGGACAGTGCTTACTGCCTCACTATAAAGACATACTACAAAAATGTGTCAAAAAACAGGTATATACTGGGAAGACTGATAAGACTATAAAAGTTTGTGGGAAACTTGAGCCTGCCGTGAGGGGACATGATGACAACACAAAATGCAAACAACCCAGGATTTTTTCAAGCTCTAGTTGGTCTTATGTCAGAACTGGACAGCGTCTTGATGCAGCACATTGAAAAATCAGAAAACTGAGTTTTCTTAGGCCTGTCAAAAACGATTCATAATGAACTGCTAGAATCAATTTATGAAATATGCCTCAATCTTATAAGGACTGAACTGTCAAAGACAAATTTCCTCACAATCAAAGTTGATGAAACGACTGACTGTGGAAATTTGTCACAATTGGTCCTCATAATTCGGTATGAGCTACTGGGGGAAATAAATGAAAGATTTGTATGACCAAAAAGCCACACTGTAGAGAATGTAACTGCAGCTATTCTCAGCGAGCTGGAGAAATTGAATGTCAATGAAAAACCAGAAAAAATGATAGCTCATTGTTACAGTGGTGCTCCTGTTATGAGTGGCATAAAAATGGAGTTCAGGTCAGAATTAAAGAAGTGTATGAAAATGCTCATTTTATTCACTGTTACATACATCAATTGAATTTGATTGTTGAACATTGTGTGACAGCCAACAAGCAAGTGTGAATCTTTTTCAGTAATTTGGAGGGTATTTCTAACTTTTTCTTTCAGTCACCCAAACGCACCCCCCCCTCCCCTGTGGGTTCAGGGGGGGGGGGGTAAGAATAGGCCCGCGGTATTCCTGCCTGTCGTAAGAGGTGACTAAAAGGAGTCCTCATATGTTTCGGCTTTACATCTGTGGTCCCCTTTGTGGGTTTGACCTTCCATTTTTCAAATTTTTTTCAGAAGTGCGAACCATTTGGGGAAGGACACTTATGTGGAGCAAGGTGTAATTCTTGTGCCATGTCATCTTATGCACCAATCGTGGAATGGACTTGCGGCTGTGGCTTCTATTCTGCCATTGGACACGCCATTTCTCTTTCCGTGCAAGTCGCGTCCATTGTGCACTGCTATCCCAGCACTCTCCATTATGATGGTTCACACAGCACCAGAAAGCCAGCACGGTAGCCAGCCTGTTGTGGTGGGGTCGTCATGTACCCTCTTGGCTGTAGCCCCCTGACAACACAGGGATCGCTCTACTGATGCCAGAGCTGTAAACTCCTCTTGCAGGCCAAGCAGTAGATGCTTGTTGCTGTGGAGCATCAGGACTCCCGGGAATGGTCATTATGACGCAGCTACTTATGATCCCTCGTCGTTTCCTCTCCAGACTTCTTCTTGGCAGGAACGTGGAGGTAGAAAGAATGAGCCATATGTCCCGAAATTTCTAGTCTGTTCTAGGACAGATGGGGGATCCTTCCAGGCAACTAAGCGCATGTTCTTTGTAGAACATATTGAAGACAAGTTCAGTGAGGTCGCGGGAATTTCAAAATGCGAGATGGATCTATTCTAATACAGGCAGAGTCCCCTGCACATTCCCGTGCTCTGCTCACATGTACTAAGCACGGTGATGTGCCTGTCTCTATAAAGGCACGTAAGACATTGAATTTGGTGCAGGGAGTAATTTTTCATCGGGACCTTTTGCTGCAGTCTGATGAGGAGTTGCGTGAAAACCTGCAACTACGTGGTGTCCATTTTGTCCTCAGTGTCTTTCGGGGTCCGAAAGACAATAGGGTGGCAACCAGGGCCTTCATCTTGGTCTTCGACGGCGATACCTTCCCCGAGAAGGTCAAGGTGACGATATATAGATGTGATGTCCGACCGTACATCCCTCCAACCGTGCTCTGTTTCAAGTGCTGACGGTTTGGACACATGTCTTTCTGTTGCGATGTGGCCCCTACTTGTCGCGACTGTGGCCGTCCCATACACCCAGATGCCCCTTATACCCCACCACCTTTCTGTGTTAACTGCAGCGGCCACCATTCGCCTTGTTCACCGGACTGTCCTGCTTTCCAAAGGGAATGTAAGATCGTAGAGTACAAGACCCTCGATTGTCTAATATATTCTGAGGCTCATCACAAGTATGAGAAACTCCATGTCCACATATGCTGCAGCCACAGTGGCATCGCCTCCATTGGTGGTGGCTGCCCGACCCACTGTCACACCTTCTGTGGACCCTTTGGGCCATCAGTCAGTCTTGGCTCCCAAGATGCCTGGAGGCACCTCTTCTTCTGCGAGGCTTTTGCCTCCCCCTTTAACGGGGTCATTGAACCCTGTCTCTCTGCTGGAGAAATGTCTATCTTCTCGGGCTCTTCCGGCAGGGAAAGGGCCTGATGAGCCTCTTCCACCACCTCCTGCTGTTCCCACTGTGCCTGATACCTTGGATGTCAGTCGACCTACTCCTGCACGGAAAGGGTCTCTTCAGGTGACCCTTTCCATTACCCCAGTTTCAATGCAGCCAGACGTCAGCCAGTGGCTAAAGGCCTATGCACCCGCTGGTAGCCAGCCCTCCCCGTCTGCGTTGACATCCAACACTTTTTCTGGGAAGCCCACTCCAGCACCAAAGCCCAAACCCAAGCGGGAGTGGGCGAGAAAAAAGGATGTCCCACAGGAGAAAGATCTGGCAGCAAAGGCGACTTCCTCGATGCCATCCGCTACCAGTTATGACTCCGACAATGAGGTCGAAATCCTTGTGTCTAAAGAGGACCTTGCTCTTACAGACAACCTGGTCGCAATGGACATGGACACCACAGACCCTCAGCGGTTGGCGGCAAGTGACACTGAGGCGCATTGCGTCTCTTAATCACTTTCATGCCTCCCAAGTCCTTAGGCAGCACTTTCCTCCAATGGAATTGCGGCGGTTATTTTTCCCACCTGGCAGAGTTAAAACAACTTTTAAGCTCTTCCCATGTACTATGTGTTGCCCTCCAGGAAACCTGGCTTCCGGCAACGCGAACCCCAGCCCTTCATGGCTATCGTGGGTTTTATAAGAATCATCTTGCGTATGACAGAGCATCTGGTGGCGTCTCCATTCATGTCATCAATTCTGCCTACAGTAGGCAGTGGCTGTTCGGATCAGGACACCATTAGCTGTAACCACCTGCAGAGTCTTCCACCTGATGGTGATGTACCCCACCATGTGTTAGCTGCACTGATTGCTCAGCTCCCCCCACCTTTCCTCATCATGGGTGGAAACGTGACTACTGGCCGAGGTAGAGAGGATCTTGTCTCCCAGCTCGACCTTTGTATTTTAAATACAGGTGCTCCCACACATTTCAGTGTGGCACCTACTCGGCCATCGATCTATCTATTTGCAGCCCTGGCCTCGTACCATCTCTTCATTGGAGAGTGCATGACGACTTGTGTGGCAGTGGCCACTTCCCGATTTTTCTGTCACTGCCCCAGCGTCATTGCCCTATCCATTTGCCCCAGTGGGCTCTTAAAAAAGCTGACTGGGATGCTATTCAGACTGCTGCCACTGTTCCATCTTTGCCAGAAACTAATATTGATGTGGTGGTCGACAGTTTCACAGACGTCATTGTCTCTGCAGCTCAGTTTGCAATCCCCTCTTCTTCGGGTTCGTCCCGGCAGACGACTGTGTCCTGGTGATCGCCAGAAATCGCCGACGCTATCAGGGAATGTAGGCGGGCTCTTCAGCATCATCTGCACCCATCAGTGGCTAACCTCATCACTTTCAAGCGACTTCGTGCCAAGGCTCAGCAACTTATCAAAAGAGCTAAACAAGAATGTTGGGAGAGGTATGTCTCTATCTTAGGTTCTCGTGTCTCTCCATCTCAGGTGTGTACTAAGATTGGGTGCTTCTATGGTCACCAGACTCCTGTTGGTGTCCCTGGTCTTTCTGTCCATTGGGCTGTGTGTACAGCTGAACATCTTGCTGATCACTTCGCTCAGTGCTCTGCATCTGCTAACTGCAGTGTAGCATTTCGCTCCCGTATGGATCGTGTGGAGCGAAAGTGCCTCTCCTTTGCAACGTGCCGTCAGGAGTCCTATAATGCCCCACATCTTCAACCGCATTTGGGGTGGTGGCGAGTTTCTGTCCCAGTGCTGAAGCCTGGCAGGGACCCACTGGGGGTTGAGTTATCGCCCCATCTGCCTGACCAATGTTCTGTGCAAGTTGCTCGAACGTAGGGTCGCACGTTGCTTGACTTGGGTGCTCGAGTCATGGGGCCTTCTGTCGCCGTCACAGGGTGTATTTCACCAGGGTCGATCTACGACAGATAATCTGGTGTGCTTGGAGTCAGCGGTTTGAACAGCTTTTTCCCATCGTCAGCACCTCATTGCAGTTTTCTTCGACCTTCAGAAGGCCTACGATACCACATGGCAGCATCACATCCTTGCTACGCTGCATGAGTGAGGCCTTCGGGGGTCACTTCCCATTTTTAATGAAAATTTCCTCCGACTCCGCACATTTCGGGTTCGAGTCGGTGTTGCCTATAGTTCACCCCACATCCAAGAAAATGGGGTCCCACAGGGGTCTGTGCTGAGTGTCTTGCTGTTTTTGGTGGCCATTAATGGCCTGGCTGCAGCTGTGGGATCATCAGTGTCTTCTTCCCTGTACGCCAATGATTTTTGCATATCTTTCTGCTCCACCACAACAAGTGCTGCTGAACGCCGGCTCCAGGTGGCCATCTGCAAGGCTCACATGTGGGCCCAGCATCATGACTTCCAGTTTTCCACTGTCAAAACACGTGTGATGCACTTTTGTCGGCATCGGACAGTTCAGCTCCAATCTGAACTCTATCTTGATGGCCAACTGCTTCCTTTCGTGGACACTCACCGGTTCCTAGGACTGATCTTTGATGCCCGACTGACTTGGCTTCCTCATATTCGTTATCTGAAATGAGTGCGGGTGTCATCTCAATGCCCTTCAATGTGTGGGTCATACCACATGGGGGGCCTGAACACTCCACCCTGCTGCGGCTCTATACAGCCTTGGTGCAATCGCGTTTAGACTTTGGGTGCCTCGCTTATGGCTCTGCATCGCCTTCAGCATTGCACTTGTTGGACCCTATTCACCACTGTGGGGTTCGCATTGTGACGGGAGCCTTCCAAACCAGCCCTGTGGCCAGTCTACTAGCAGAGGCTGGGGTCCCCCCCATTATGGGTCCTACGCCAACAACTGTTGGCAGTGTATGCAACCTGAGTATATAGTTCACCAGGGCACATGAACTACCGCCTACTTTTTTCCACTGTGACCGTCCGTCACCAGCAGCAGCGACCCAGTTCAGGACACACAATAGCCATCTGCGTGCACTCCCTCCTGGGGGAGCTCGAGTCCTATCCTCTCTCACCACCATTTCGGGCCCGTTCATGCGCACCTCCATGGTGCCTACCACAGCCGTGTTTTCGTTTAGACTTGGCCCACGGGCGCAATGACTCAGTTCCCCCTGAGGCTCTCCGTTGCCAGTTTTTCGCTGTAGTTGCTGAGCACCCCGGCTACGACATAGTTTATAAGGATGGCTCATTGGTAAATGGCCGCATCGGCTTGCCTACGTCCACGGCGATCACGTTGAGCAGCAGTCTGTGACAGAGGGGTGCAGTGCGGAACTGGTGGGCATTTTCCGTGCTCTCAAGCATATGTGTTCCTGCTCAGGTGAGTCTTTCCTTCTTTGTAGTGACTACCTGAGCAGCTTATGCGCCCTGGACCAGTGCTACCTACGTTCGCCATTGGTGATGGCCATCCGAGAGACTATATTTGCCCTCGGTTGGTCTGGTAGGTCTGTGGTGTTTCTTTGGTCTCCAGGGCACCTTGGCACCCCAGACAACGATTGTGCTGATGGGCTCGCCAAACAGGCTGTTAATGCCTCTATCTTAGAGATCGGCCTCCCACCTCCTGATCTCCGTTCCTTGTTGCGCCACCGAGGACATCAGCTTTGGGATGCTGAGTGGCGTAGCCTGAGCAGGGCCAACAAGCTCAGGGTTGTCAAGGAGACTATGGCCATATGGCGCTCCTCAATGTGTGGTTCTCGCTGGGACTCAGTGGTTTTGTGTCGCCTCCACACTGGGCATATGTGGCTCACCCATGGTCATCTCTTTCGGGGTGAGGACCCGCCCTAATGTCGGTGTGGCTCCCATCTGACAATCATCCACATATTGTTGGACTGCCCCATTTTAGCCACCTTGCAGAGAAATTTTAACCTCTCTGATGTTTTATCAGAAGTTTTAGGTGATGATCCTACAATGGCAGATTCCATTTTATTTGAGCAGGGGTTTTTATCATTCTCTGTAACTATAGATTTCCTTGTGCTGCCGAGTGGTTGGCTTTTCCTATTTTATTTTTATGGTCGGCCAACCACAGCCATCGGCTTCCTTAGATTAGATTAATACTTGTTCCATAGATCATGAATACGACACTTCGTAATGATATGGAACGTGTCAGTTAAATGAAATGTGTCTATACATAATATTACATGACACTCAATATTTGAATATTTTATTTTTTTAATTTTTTATTTTATTTTATTTTTTTACTTTTTTTTATTTTTAATTTTTTCCCCCTAAAGTACTAACATTTATCTAGAAAATCATCTAATGTGTAGAAGGAATTGCCATTCAGAAATTCTCTAAATTTATTTTTAAATGCTAGTTGGCTATCTGTCAGAATTTTGATACTACTTGGTAAGTGACCAAAGACTTTTGTGGCAGAATAATTAACCCCTTTCTGTGACAGAGCTACATTTAACCTTGAATAGTGTATGTCACCCTTTCTCATAGTGTTGTAGCTGCTGTTACATTTGAATTCAGTTGGATTGTTAATAACAAATTTCATAAGTGAATATATATATATATTGTGAAGCTACTGTGAAGATCCCTAGATCCTTAAACAAGTGTCTACAGGATGATCTTGGGTGGGCTCCAGCAATTATTCTGATGACCCGCTTTTGGGCAATGAATACTTTCTTACTAAATGATGAACTGCCCCAGAATATGATGCCATAAGAAAGCAGAGAATGAAAATAGGCATAGTATGCTAGTTTACTGAGTTGTACATCACCAAAGTTTGCAATCACCCTAATAGCATAAGTAGCTGAGCTCAAACGTTTCAGTAGATCTTCAATGTGTTTCTTCCAATTCAACCCCTCATCAATGCATAAACCTAAAAAGTTTGAATATTCTACCTTAGCTATAGATTTCTGGTTGAAGTCAATACTAATTAATGGTGTGATGCCATTTATTGTGTGAAACTGAATATACTGTGTTTTTTCAAAATTTAAAGAGAGTCCATAATTCTCTGAAATACTACATTGACAATTTCATCAGTTAATTCCTGTGATTCGGGTGTGATAGCGATACTTGTATCATCAGCAAAGAGAACTAGCTTGGCATCTTTATGAATATAGAAAGGCAAATCGTTAATATATATTAAGAACAGGAAAGGTCCCAGTACCGAACCCTGTGGCACCCCATCCTTGATAGTTCCCCAGTTTGATGACTCGGCTTTTTTTTTTTTTTTTTTTTTTTTTTTTTTTTGTGAATTACTTATATCAAATTTCTGAACTCTTCCAGTTAGGTATGATTTAAACTATTTGTGCACTTTCCCACTCATACCACAATGCTTAAGCTCATCTAGAAGAATTCCATGGTTAACACAATCAAAGGCCTTTGATAGATCACAAAAAATCCCAACAGGTGATTTACGGTTATCCAGAGCATTTAATATTTCATTAGTGAAAATATGTATTGCATTTTCTGTTGAAAAGCCGTTCTGGAAACCAAACTGACATTTTGTTAGAACTTTATTTTTATTGATATATGAAGCTACTCTGGAATACATTACTTTTTCAAGAATTTTTGATAGAGCGGTCAGAAGTGAGATTGGGCGGTAGTTGTTGACATCCAATGTATCACCTTTTTTATGAAGTGGTTTGACAATACATATTTCAGTCTATCAGGGAAAATACCCTGCTCTAGTGAGCTATTACAAATGTGGCTATGAATCCTACATATTTCTTGGAAACAAGCTTTTAATACCCTGCTGGATATGCCATCAATGCCATGAGAGCTTTTACTCTTGAGAGAGTTTATTAATTTCCTAATTTCAGATTGAGAGGTGGGTGGGATGTCCACTGTATCAAACTGTCTAGGTACGCCCTGTTCCATTAACTGCCTAGCTTCTTCTAATGAACATTTGGATCCTATATTCTCCACAACATTTAAAAAATAATTATTAAAAGTGTTTTCAACTTCTGACTTTTTGTTTGTAATTTTTTCATTCACTTTGATGGTAATGCTGTCTTCCTGTGTTCTTGGTTGCCCTGTCTCCGTTGTTATAATATTCCAGATTGTTTTAATTTTATTATTGGATGTACTAATCTCAGACATGATGCACATGCTTTTGGATTTTTTCTGGGTCACTACTCATTCTTGCTGTCAGATACAGTTCCCTTTTCCGGTTACAAGATATTTTTATACCTTTGGTGAGCCATGGTTTTTTGCTTGGTTCCTTACAATTAAATTTGACTAATTTCTTGGGGAAACAGTTATCAAATACCCTTACAAAAGTATCATGAAATAAGTTGTATTTTAAATTAGTATCAGGTTCCTTGTACATTTCATCCCAAGTGCTGAAGACTTTCCGTGAAAATTCTAATTGTCAAATCATTAATTGTACGAACAATTTTGGAGGACTGATTCAAATTACTGAAAGGAGCTATATCATATAATGTAACTAGCTGTGCGCCATGATCAGAAAGACCATTCTCAACAGGACATGCACTAATGTTGTTAAACCTATCTTGGTCTATAAAAAAATTGTCTATCTATGTGCTGCTGTTCTTTACTACCAGAGTAGGAAAATCAATAACAGATGTCAAATTGAAAGAACTGAGTAAGACTTCCAGGTCATTCTTCTTATTGTTGTAAGCTGTCTTTGTGTGATGGTCTCCTTTCGTTTTGTTTCTTGTCATTTTAGATGATGTTTTATGGGCTCAGTGGGATTCCCCTCACACTTTACACATTAACTCTGGGCCTATCTCTTTTACGCCCACAGTATTCTTTGGACGCTTTGTGGTGAAATGGGGGACTGATGACCATTGTAGTTTTGTCCCCCTTAAACATCCAACCAACCAACCCAAACGCACAGTAGTTCTTGCCGAGATAGTAAAGAAACGTATTCCTACATGTCCTCAGTCCATCGGATAGAATTTCAAATTGAGGAGTAACTACTATCTACAAATACCTGAAAAAATTGTTGAGTGCATGGAAAAATTATTGACAATGATAGTAACAATTATAAGACAATAAACAAAGCTATGGGATTGAAGGGTTTCCGGCAAGATGAAGATTTACTCTTCTGGTTATGTTTTTTAAATAAAATCTTGCCTCATTTTGACCTTCTATTCAATCAGTTACAACACAGAAATATTTATGCAGTGAAAACTATGGAATGTGTAGCTCACTTTGGAGCTTCTATCCACCAAATTCGGGCCTCACTTGACACAGAGAACGCCAAAGAAAAAGAAGAGCCAGCTGCTAAATGGGGACACTTCATGGAATCAAGATTACTGTGTGCACGAGATGTCTGTGACAGCATAATGACACAGATCAGTGAGCAATTCAGTTTTAATGATCACTTGTTAGTTGCACAGCTGTTTGAACAGTCATTGTTTTCTAATCACCAAATTGTTTTCCTTGAAAAAGAACTGCAAATAGCTGTTAGTTTGTTTAAGTTGCAGTCCTCTGAATTGCGTCACAAACTGAACATCTTGTGCGGCTGAAAGGACTTCACGAAAGCATTAGGTACCTTGACCTTCTTGAACTTTCAACAACTGAACAATTTGGCCAAACCTTTTCCTGAGAGCGTTAAACTCCTGCAAATAATAGTAACCTTTCCAATGACATCTGGAGAGGCAGAACGCTGATTTTCTACATTAAAATACCATGAATAAAGACAGACTTTGTGCACTTGTCATGTGTTCTCTTGAAAAGGAACTACTAAATCACCCTAATTTCAATTAAATAGTCATAGACAATTTTGCAGCATGGAAGGAGAGAAGAGCTGATTTCATCTATAAGCCAATTAGTGAAGGTAAGCAATAAAGCATTAATAAATGACATGATGCAATTCCTATTTAGTAAATACCTAAATTAAGTGCATAAAAAGGGCATTAATAGTGACATGTTTAGCCAAATACATCACATTTCAGAAATTCTTCAATTAGTAACGTTCCAGCTTCTTGTGCTTATGGTTATTATTTTTTTTTTTTCTTCGATACTTTGGCACGTCAGCGCCAAAAATGTCACATTTTGGGGGATCTTTAATGTGTTATGTCAGTTGAAATGTATTATCTAGTAATAAAAAAGTACCATATAAAAATGACAAATGCAGTGTGGCTAAAAGATGACTTAGACTACCTCGTACCTTCCTACAAAGGGGGAGGGGGAGGGGAGGGGAATAAATAAATAAACAAATTTGTGGTGACAGACTGATGCATATCTTACTGTCTTGGTTGCGATCGATAAATGCTGGAGCCTTTCCTGGTACAGTAGCCACAAACCGTGCCTGTCTTGGATGATATGTGAACTTGACAAATCAGTCAATAAGTTGATATTACCAATTATCTGAGCAGTACAGGTGCTGCCATGTGATCCTACTGCCTACCACTTTTTTTTTACCTTTGCAAAAATGATAATTAAATCTTTATGCAATTTAATTTATTAAATTCTCACTATTATTTCCCACTAACTGCAATTCTCAGCCCCTCCTGGGGTGCGCATTTATTCCTGCCTTATTTTAGTATACTGATTTTGACTTTATAACGGTAAGGGTTGTAGCTTTTCATGTTGTTCAATCTGTACCTCGAATGAAACAATGTAAGAAGAAATTTGGAGAAGGAATTAAAGTCCAAGGACAGGGAATGAAAACCTCGGGGTTTATTGATGAAATAGTAATTCTCTCCGAGGCAGAATAGGACCTGGGATAGCAATTAAACAGAATGGATAGTGTCTTGGAAGGAACATATAAGATGAACATTAACAATAGTAAAATGAGGGTAATAGAATGTATGTCAGAAAATTAGGTGCCACTGAAGGAATTAGATTAGGTAATGAAACAATAGAAGTATTAGATCAGTTTTGTTATTTGGGTACCAAGATAACTTATGATGGCCGAAGTAAAGAAGATATAAAATGCAAAATGGCTATGGGAACAAAGCAGTTTTGAAGAAGCGAAATTTGTTGACAACCAATATTAGTTTAAATGTTAGGAAGTCCTTTCTGATAATGTTTGTCTGGTGTGTAACATTGTATGGGAGTGAAACGTGGACAATATGGAGTTCTGACAAAAAGATGATAGAAGCTTTCAAAATGTGGTGCTACAGATGAACGATGAAGATTAGATGGGTAGATTACATAAATATGAGGAGTGCTTAACAGAATTGGGGAGAAAAGGAGTTTCTGGCATATCATAAGAGGAGGAATAGATTGGTGGGAGACATCAAAGAATCATCAACTTAGCATTAGAGGAAAGTATAACAGGTAAAAATTGTAGAGTGAGACTGGGGGAAAAATGTAGCAAGTAGATTCAAAAGGATATTGCTTGCCGTACGTATTCTCAGATGAAGAGGCTTGCACAGGACAGGGTAATGTGGAGAGCTGCATCAAAACAGTCTGCAGACTGAAGGCCACAACAACAGTTATACATTCTTCTACAGTCTTGCATTTTGCTCAAGCCACTCCTGCTTAGCCTGCCTGCACTTTCTGACAAACTCATTTTTCAGATATCTGTGCTCCCTTTTGCCTGCTTCACTTGATGCATTTTTATATTTTCTGCTTTCATTAATTAAGTTTAATATCTCCTGTGTTATCCAAGGATTTATATTAGGCCTTGCTCTTTTGCCTATATGATCCTCCATGACCTTCACTACTCTATCTCTGAGAGCTATCCATTCTTCTTCTACTGTATTACTTTCTTCCATATCAGCCAATCCTTGCCTAATGCTCCTTCTGAAACTCTCAACCACCTCTAGTTCCTTCAGTTTGTCCCAGTTTCATCTCCTTAATTTTCTACCTTTTTTCAGTCTCTTAAGTTTTAACCTACAGTTTATAATCAATAATTTATGGTCTATATCTACCCCTACATATGTCTTACAGTTTACAACCTGGTTTCTAAATCTATTCCTTACCATTATAAAGTCAATCTGATACCTTCCAGTGTCTCCTGGTCTCTTCCAAGTGTACAACCTTCTTTCATAAAAATTACTTTTCCCTTGGGCTAAATAAATGATTTCTTCAAGTCAGTGATTGATCTGACCTTACATCTTGCTGTAATAAACATGGACATTTGAATATGAAACCAAAACATGGTGGTGGTGTAAATACCACTGTCTGAGCACCAGTGTTAAAGCAACAATGTTGCAAGTGCCTGAAGGTTACAGTAATGGTCGATATTTTGTAATTTAAAAAGTAGTCATTGAGATCAGTGAGCTTCATCAGCACTGTTGCTGGAATGTTATCAAAAATGTAAAACACTGTGACGATATTTCAATTTAAGATAGCTCCCCATACACATGTTGTTGAGTTTACAATGTATCTTCCTGGTATACTTTCAGCTTCTAAGACCAGCGTATGCCTACCAACACAGTCAAATAGTAGAACCCTCTCATATGATTTGTTTAACCTTGTTCATATTTGGATATATCAGAATAATTACGATATCCTAAATTGTTTGATACCTACTGAGACTAAGGGTGAAATTAAGATTTCCAAGGGGCACAATAAATGACAGTGATTACAAGGAGAAGCACTGAACTAAAATTTTTAAGGAAAAAAATTTCTGCCTTTACATTACAATGAGTTATATTGAGTGTATGATTTTTTTTTGTTAATAGACAAGTCAATATTGATGGTTTTGTAAAGTGTAAGGAGGGCTGTGTGTATAAAATAGTTCTATGTTACCAAGTAGTTTTGAACTTCAATAAAATAATCAGCGCTCATTTAAATGCTTAACACATGGAATATATTTCCTCTGAAGTATACAATCACATCCACGGCACCTGAATGGCATCCTCCAATGCTAACATATTTATGGGCCATCAAGAGGAAACCTTCCTAGCTTCCTAAAACCCCTGGTCTGATTCAGGTTCATTGATAATATTTTCATGATTTTGACTCTGAAACAGGACACATTATTTTTGTTCCTTCACAACCTCAACTCCTTCTCTCCCATCAGTTTCAATTGGTCCTTCCCAACCCCACGTCACCTTCCTGCATGTTAACCTCCACCTCACTTATGGATTCATCCACATTGATTCTACTATTACCAACAATACCTGCACTTTGACAGCTGCCATCCATTCCCCATAAAAAACACCTTGACACCTGTGGATGGTGAATTTGCAGTGATAAGCCCTTTACCCAATATAGTGAAGGCTTGATAAAGGCCTTTACAGACAGACATTACCCTCCTGCCGTAGTCTGCAAAATTTCACACGGCATATCCCCAGACACCTCCAACCCTCCCTCTCAACCTCCAATAACCAGCCATCAAGGAGTGTCCTAGTCACCATTATCTCTCATCATGCCCTGAAATGAGAAGCATCCTACCTAAGAACCTTCCAACCTCTCCTAAAGTGGTGTTCCGTCACCCACCCAACCATCACAACCTCCTAGTCCATCCCCTCCCCCAACCACAGGAATCACATCCCTGGGGAAGACCCTGATGCACAACCTGCCCAATCCATCCACTGAGCACTTCTTATTCCAGTCCTGTTACAGCTTTATCCTTCCCTATCAGAGGCCAGGCCACTGTGAAAGCACTCTCAATCACTGCACAGTGTTTTAAATTGGTATGACAACAAACCAGCTGTTCATGAGGATGAATGGCCACCCTCAAACTGTGGCAAAAAGGAAGATTGGCCACCCTGTGCCATAGCATGTGGCTGAACACAACACTTGATTTCAATGGCTGCTTTACTACCTGAGCCATCCGGATCCTCTCCTTCACTACCAGCCCTTCTGAACTGCGGCAGATGGGAGTTGTCCCTTCAAAACATTCTATATTCTCACAACCACCTTGACCTCAATGTAAGATAATTTGCCATCCCTTCGCCCTATGCCTAACATTCCTCCCCCCCTCCCAATTCCACACTCATTATCCTGTATCCCTCCAATTCAGTGGGTGCTAATGACCTGAGAAGTTGTGCACCCTAAAACCACATTAAAATAAAATAATAATAATAATAAAAAAAAAAAAAAAAAAAAAAAAAAAAAAAAAAAAAAAAAAAAAAAAAAAAAAAAAGCAAACAAACACTTCCTCCAATTCATGACTTCCTTCCAACTGCCTGTCACCTCTCCTTAATTACTTTTCTTATTTCATATTTTTTTGTTTTAATTTTTTTCTATATTATTTTTATTATTTCAAATACCCCTCTCTCCCCACACACCTCACTTTTATCCTATCCGCCCTTACACTTCACTGCAGTCAATGCTGCATCTCACATTCCTGCCTATATAGCCTTTACAACCCATCATGGAATGCAGAACTTTTCATTCCCACCAATCCTTCTCACTCCACTCCCCTCCTCACTCATTGTCAAGATGCTTCTAGTGCTGGAGTGACCAGATTTGGTAGTTGTGTGAGTGTAGTTGTCCGAGAGATTTTGTGAATGTGTTTTATTTTTCATGCCTGTCAGTAGCTCCACGAATGTTTTTATGGTGAATTGTTATCTATCCTCCATTATTGACATTCTCATACTTATCAGCTGCTATGGCTTTGATTTGACACAGATTTAAAGTAAATGATTGGTCTGAGTTATGCTCAACTTAAAAGTGCTCTAAAACTGTAGCAAGGAATACAACAATTTCATGTTTAACATCTTCACAATGGGAATATATAGCTATCTTGGTAAAGTAGAAGATTAAAAAACATGATAATGAAGGTGGAATACATTAATAGCAGGTTGATGATGCTGAGGTTGAAAGGTCACAAGAAAGATGTAGTTCTGATACAGGTCTACATGCCTACCAGCCAATACAGTGATGATGAGATTGAAGAATGCTACAGCAGAATTGAATCACTGGTGGAGAACGAGAAGAAAAAGGCCTGCATTGTACTAATGGGAGATTGGAACGCGGTGGTTGGCGAAGGGAAAGACGGAGATGTGGTGGGAAAGTTTGGTTTGGGAAAGAGAAATGAAAGAGGTGTGAGAATGGTCAGATTTTGTAAGTAAAACACATTCGTAGTTGGAAACACACTTTTTGAACATCACAAGAGAAGAAGGTATACATGGACATCAAACATAGACAATAACAGATACGAAATTGATTATATATTAATACAGAGTAGATTCCGGACCTGTATGAGGAATGCCAAAGCTTATCCTGGAGCAGATATTAATTCCAATCACAATTTGGTTGTAGCGGATGTGCAGGTTAAATATAATAATGGAAAGTCCAGGTTGGAATAAATAATATAGTGAGGACAGTTACAACTCACCGCAAAGACGTGGCGACAAGATGCAACAGGCTCATACAAAAGACACACACATACAACACATTCAGCTATCGGCCATGGCCTTCTTCAGAAATAGAGCACTCACGCAATCACACAGGCACACAATACAGTCATACAACCATCACCTCCGACTGCCACACTTCGAATCACGCTCTGCAGCGAATCGGGGACGGGAGGGGAGGGGAGGGGGTGGGGATAGAAAGGTTATGTCACGGTGGTGGGGATGGGTTAGATGGGAATAACGAGTTGCAGCTTAGGAATGGCGTGGGGAGGCGGGTGAGGGGAGAAAATAATATATATATATATATAGAGAGAGAGAGAGAAAATTCATGCACACTGCAAGTGCACAAGACCACATACACACACATACACACGGACGCACACACACACACACACACACACACACACACACACACACACCACTCAAATCAGGCGAGGTTTGGGATACAGAGGTAGGAACTGTAAGGTATGGAAAAATATATATATAGGGAAATTATCGTAGGTTGAGGCCTGTTTGATTTCGGGATCGGAGAATGAATTGTAGGGATAACTCCCATCTGTGCAGTTCAGAAAAGCTGGTGGTGGATGGGAGGATCCAGATGGCCCGGGTTGTGAAGCAGCCATTGAAATCAAGCATGTGCTCCGCTGCATGCTGTGCCACAGGGTGGTCCACCTTGTTTTTGGCCACAGTTTGGCAGTGGCCATTCATCCTAATGGACAGCTGGTTGGTGGTCATGCCAATATAGAAAGCTGTACAGTGCTTGCAGCACAGTTGGTAAATTACGTGGCTGCTTTCACAAGTGGCCCGGCCTCTGATAGGGTAGGATAAGCCTGTGACAGGACGTCCCTCTGAACGCAAGCCTGATACCTCATTCCTCATAACCCTTACCAATTTCATCCTACTTAACAACTACTTTTCCTTTGAGGGGAAAGTTTACCATCAAATCCAAGGCACAGCCATGGGCACCCGCATGGCACCCTCCTATGCCAACCTGTTCATGGGCCGTCTGGAGGAATCCTTCCTAGCATCCCAAAACCTCAAGCCTCTGGTCTGGTTCCGGTTCATTGATGATATTTTCATGATCTGGACTCACGGCCAGGACACCCTATCCTCCTTTCTTCAGAACCTCAATTCCTTCTCTCCCATCCACTTCACCTGGTCTTCCTCAACCAACCATGCCACATTCCTGGATGTCAACCTCCACCTCACTGATGGCTCCATCCACACTTCCGTCCATATTAAACCTACCAACCACCAACAGTACCTACATTTTGACAGTTGCCATCCCTTCCACATCACAAAATCCCTCCCTTACAGTCTGGCCACCCATGATGTGAAACCTTCGACAGGCTGTCATGTTGTGGACTATTGGTGTCAAAGAGGAAGGTTAATTAATTAAATGCTTGGATATGGGATCCAGTCGGTAGACAAAATGAAAAGAGATTTGGTCACATACTTAAATGACAGAAGTCTAAGTAGCCAAAGCTATAAGGCTCTATTCATCTTAGGTACCAGTTGAAACAGCGATAGACAGTCATTGACTCTGCAAAAGGACTTCCCTTACTGTGAAGGCATTTCAGCTGTTAAAGTCAATCTGTAACTTCCCATTGAAGGTTAACTGTATCTTTAGAATGCTTAGTCTCCTCGCCATCCTGCAATCACTCAGATCCACTACAGGGAATTAACAATAAACAGTTGAGTCTCTCTCTTGCTTATAGACATTGACTGAATTTCCTGTAGTATGAACCCCAGGTATTTCTTGACAGATGCAGATGTGATGATTCTTGTTGATACATCTGGCGAGGCAATAAGATCCAAATGTGACCGATGGAGTAGTAACAACAGGGAGCAAATGCAAAGTATGTCAGCAGTACTATGACCCTGCAGTTGGCATCTTATTATGATAGTAGTCATTAACAGTGGAGGCTGGGTAGTGCTGTGGCCAACAACTTGCTGGGCACAATAGTGCATACATACTGGAGGATCTGTTGGAAAAGTAGGTCACAGTGAATGCTGCTGCAACAAATCTACAACTGAGTGAAAAGTCCTACTATATTTAAGTGTCCATCTATAAACAGGCTATGTCCTGCCTGTTGACATTTGGGTCCCAACCCCATGGGCATTCGAGAAATGCTACTGTTGTAGAGTTGGTTGGCTGGTTGTGAGTTCAGCACTGACAGTCAGATAAATAGAAGGCTTACCATTCTAACCAATAGGCAGTAGATTCTGAGAACCTAGCTTTGGGCTGAAATAATAGTAATGTCTTATGGCTCATAATTAAATGGAACTAATAGCCATACAACATTTGCCCCCCCCCCCTCCCCCGCACCCCAAACACAAAAAAAAAAAAGCTAGAATAAAATGTTTTCCAATTTGGAGTAATATCCCTGGGCTTAATATGTATTGGACACAGACACTTGAAGATCAGCAAGCTTATGAGTCAAAATGGTCACAACATCATGCACTATTTATGTACAGAATTAATGGTGAATTAGGGTTCTATGATAGTGCCCCAGGATTCGTTGCGAATGCTCTAGGGTTCTGTTCTGGAGCCAGTTTTGTTTCTCACTTATACAAATGATATGCCTACAAGTATAATAGGTAATTCTAAGATTTTTTGTTTGCTGATGGCACTAGCTTGATAGTGAAGGATGTTTTTGGCAATATTGATGTAGTATCAAGTAATGCAGTTAGAGAATTAAGTTCATGGCTTATAGAAAATAAATTTATGCTATGTGGTTTCTAACATTCCATCAAGTCCTTGCAGGTAGCAGAATATCTACAAATTTCTTAGACAAAATACTCATTTCCGTCGCCCTCCCAACCTTTTCAACATCCTAGTTCATCCTTATGCCACCCCGAAACCCAGCTCACTGCCACAGGGATCATATCCTTGTGGAAGACCCCGCTGCAAGACCTGTCCAATCCACCCACCCAGCACTTCCTATTCCAGTCCTGTCACAGGCTTATCCTACCCTATCAGAGGCCGGGCCACTTGTGAAAGCAGCCACGTAATTTACCAACTGTGCTGCAAGCACTGTACAGCTTTCTATATCGGCATGACCACCAACCAGCTGTCCATTAGGATGAATGGCCACCGCCAAACTGTGGCCAAAAACAAGGTGGACCACCCTGTGGCACAGCATGCAGCGGAGCACATGCTTGATTTCAATGGCTGCTTCACAACCCGGGCCATCTGGATCCTCCCATCCACCACCAGCTTTTCTGAACTGCACAGATGGGAGTTATCCCTACAATTCATTCTCCGATCCCGAAATCAACCAGGCCTCAACCTACGATAATTTCCCTATATATATATTTTTCCATACCTTACAGTTCCTACCTCTGTATCCTAAATCTCGCCTGATTTGAGTGGTGTGTGAATGTGTGATCGTGTGTGTGTATATGTATGTATGTGTGTGTGTGTGTGTGTGTGTGTGTGTGTGTGTGTGCGTCCGTGTGTATGTGTGTGTATGTGGTCTTGTGCACTTGCAGTGTGCATGAATTTTCTCTCTCTCTCTCTCTCTCTATCTCTCTCTCTCTCTCTCTATCTCTCTCTCTCTCTCTCTCTCTCTCTCTCTCTCTCTCTATATATATATATATATATATATATTATTTTCTCCCCTCACCCGCCTCCCCACGCCATTCCTAAGCTGCATCTCGTTATTCCCATCTAACCCATCCCCACCACCGTGACGTAACCTTTCTATCCCATCCCCCTCTCCTCCCCTCCCGTCCCCGATTCGCTGCAGAGCGTGATTCGAAGTGTGGCAGTCGGAGGTGATGGTTGTATGACTGTATTGTGTGCCTGTGTGATTGCGTGAGTGCTCTATTTTTGAAGAAGGCCATGGCCGATAGCTGAATGTGTTGGATGTGCAGGTTAGATTGAAAAGAATTTTGGTTGGTAAATTGAAAGAAAAATTTAACTTAGACACCCTAAAGAAAGAAGGGACAACCAAAAAACTTGAAGAAGAATTTCGAGACAAGTGGAAAATTAGAGAAAAGACAGAGGCCATAAATGAGCAGTGGAACCAGTTGAGAGACACCCTGAAAACAACCAGTAGAGAAGCTGTTGGTAGGGTTAAGTGCAAGCGGAAAAGGAAACCATGGGTTAGCGACGACATGATCTTGAAGATGGCAGAAAGGAGAAAATGGAAAAACTCACAAACTGATGAAGGAAAAAGGCAATACAGAAGACTAAACAATGAGCTGAGAAGAGTAACTGATCAGGCCAGAGAAAAATGGGTAAGAGAAATCTGCTCAGAAATTGAGACACTGGAAAAAGAGGGCAAGTGCGAAAAAATGTATCGAGTAGCCACAGAATTAGTATTTCAGGGAAGAAAGAGCAAAACTAATGTGGAAATAGAAAATAAAGATGGAACTCTATTAAGTGACCCACATGCTGTTCAGGACAGATGGAAAGAATACATCGATACACTCTATGAAGCGGATCAAAGACCTTCCGTTCTACCGATTAAGAAGGAAGAATCAATAAACGAAGATGAAAAGGGAGATACCATCTTACGTTCAGAAGTAAAAAAGGCACCAAGAGAACTTAAAAACAACAAAGCGTGTGGTGTAGATGACATTCCAGCCAAAATCTTGAAGAGCTTAAAAGAAACAGGCAAAAGTGAGTTGACCTCTCTTTGCAACCACATCTATGACAAAGGGGAGTGGCCAGAAGACTTTCTTGTAAGTATAATAGTTCCAATCCCAAAGACTAATAATGTTAAAAAGTGTGAAGATCACAGGACAATCAGCCTAATATCGCAAGCAGCAAAGGTACTTCTTCGAGTTCTGAATAGGAGGCTTTATGGAATGCTGGAAGAAGGACTTGGACAGGAACAATATGGTTTCAGAAAGGGAAAGGGAACGCGAGATGCAATTGGACTCCTAAGAACCATTGGCGAAATATGTATTGAAAAGGGTAAAGAAGTGTATGCTGTCTTCATAGATCTCGAAAAGGCATTTGATAGAGTGCAGTGGGATAAGCTGTTCGACATCTTGAAAAGAAAGGGAGTAAAGTGGAAGGAAAGAAGACTAATTGCAAATCTGTACCAGAAACGGAAGGCACGAGTACTAATAGGTAATGGGAACTCAGAAGACAGCAAGATTGGGAGAGGTGTCAGACAAGGCTGTTGTCTCTCTCCAATTTTATTTAACATTTATCTGGAAGAAGTACTGGAAAGCTGTTTGGATGGGACAAGAGGAGTAAGGATAGGTGGGAGGAAAATTGATTGTATAAGATTTGCTGACGACATGGTCATCCTTGCAGAAAATAAAGATACACTGACTCAAATGCTAAATGATCTGAGTGAAGCCTGTACAGCATATGGCATGAAAATTAATAAAAAGAAAACGAAAAGCATGGTCATAGGTTTAAAGAAAAGAAAAGTGAAAATCAAGTTGGAGTCAGAGGTCATAGAACAGGTGACAGCATTCAAGTATTTGGGAAGTTGGATTAAGGAAAACATGAATTTCTAGCAAGACATCAAAATGAGAATGGCTCTGGCAAAAGAAGCGTTCCAGAAGCAAAGAAAACCCCTAACCAGTGGTTTAAACAAAGAACTAAGGAAGAGACTGGTTAAGTGTCTAATATGGAGTGTGGCCTTATATGGAGCGGTAACTTGGACATTGAGAAAGCAAGATGAGAAGAAAACTGAAGCTTGCGAAATGTGGATATGGCGTAGGATGGAGAAGATCTGCTGGATCGATAAAGTCAGAAATGAAGAAGTAGTGATTAGAGTTGGAGAGGAATGGAGGATGTTGCTGACGATAAAGAACAGAAAACTGAACTGGCTAGGTCACAGTTTAAGACGAGATTGCCTTCTGGTAGAGGCAATTGAGGGTTGCATTCCGGGAAAGAGAGGAAGGGGCAGAAGAAGGTACCAGATGCTGGATGACGTCAGCAAGCCACTAGGAGGGTACCAAAGAACGAAGATGATTGCAAAAGACAGAGAAGCATGGAGGGCTATGCAGTCTAAACTAGCTGTCCGGCAGACAACCAAATGATGATGATGATGTCATAAAGAGGACACTTGTAGTGAAACACATGGGCAGTTTCCATACCAACATCTAATAATTAGTTATACTACAGTCTAACATATAAAGACATGGCATTCATTGCTATGACAGTTGTAACCACACAATAACTGCAACAACACTGGTGCACCTAGTGAAGGGCAAGCTTGTGTTCTGTTCTTATTATGATAGCACTTTCTTTGACATGTAATAACTTGATATGGAGTCCAATTATTTGCACATTTTCACACTTCACTTAACTTTCTTAAATAAAATATATTTTGTAAGTATAATTACTTCTGCTTTGAAAGCGAATATACCGAAAATTCTTACCGTTTTGTGGCTGAGAGGCAGCAACAACTGTGGAATTAGTTTCTACTGTGTTGGGAATCAGTTTCATTAATCTTGACATCAATGTGATTTCTCTTTTGGCTATAGTTGTAGTGGATGGTTTGACATATTAAATAAAGTAAGTATTACATTCCATACACATTTCCTTCATTCCACATTCACTGATTTGACTGGATTATTGTGACGAAAACTTCACAATCCCGAGTAGATAACAACATCTTTCTGCTGAAGGTCAGATCTTGTAATGTTTAGAAACAAGTTTTTGCTCTTATAGGAAACCTACATTATTCAGTACATCTATAGTTTACAAGAGACCTAAGTAAACCGTCATGTAACATACCGTTTTAGAAAGACAAATATTTGGTTGTTTTTGGAAATTTATGCCAATACATACACTCCCTATTGTAAAAACAGTTACAAATCAATATCAATGATAAAACTAGCTCTTATTCTATATATTGAAATCAGCAAAGTAGCTTGCTTGCCTCTTGGAGCACTGCTTTGCAATGTATTACAGAAATGACTGGGACTGTCATGAATGTATATGTTAGACTGTGATTTTCGTATAACAGTGCTAGCTCCTATGTTTGTGAAAACTGCTTATCTCTGATGTTTGACAATGTTAACAGACAATTAGCAACCAAATGAAGTGGGTCATTATCAGCTAGTACAAAATACAAGCTCAATTAGAATTTCAAAATTACATTCTGTGTTGATTCTCCTAATAGCATGTAGCTACATTCATTAAGCAACAATACTAAAATAGACCAGAAGAAGGGCACTCAAGGGCCCAAAACCGGTCGTCTAAAATAAATAATCACAAGCAACTGGTTGATGAATTTTATTAATTTATAAATTTCAAAATACTAAATTTTCAAAGTTTATTTGCTAATTTCATGTAGCTCTCGCCCATGGGTACTGGAGGTTGTTGATGTAAATGGAGGGGACAACAACTGTGATGAGTAGGGATTCCTACTAGACCCAAAAAATTACTCCCCTGTAGTCTATATAATTATGCTGGAAAATTCAAGCCAACTAAATTATACTTGGGAATAAAGAAACCACAAGTAGAAGCACTGTGGTGTATATTGACCTTGTTTGAGGAGAGAGTATGGGGAGTGACCACATGTGCGCACATGCACGCGCGCGCGCACACACACACACACACACACACACACACACACACACACAGGATTATGGGTGGGGACGGAAGAGGTGGGGGGGGGGGGAGGGAGATTTAGGCATAGGGTACAGGAATGGAAAGTGTCTCAGGTTGAGGCCAGGATGATTAACTCCCATCTGTGCAGTTCAGAAGAGCTGGTGGTGGAGGAGAGGATCCAGATGGCTCGGGTACTGAAGCAGCCATTGAAATCCAGAGTTCTGTGGTTGGCTGCATGCTGTGCAACAGGGTGGTCTATCTTGCTTTTAGCCACAGTTTGGCAGTAGCCATTAATCCTGATGAACAGCTGGTTTGTCGTCATACCGATATAAAATGCTGTGTAATGAATTAGAGCAGAGTTGGTTTATCACATGGCTTCTTTCACAGGTGGCCAGACGTCTGATGGGGTAGGATAAGCCTGAGATGGGTCTGGAATAGGAAGTGCTGGGTGGGTGGATCGGGCAGATTTTGCATTGGGGTCTTCCACAGGAATATCATCCCTGTGGTAAGGGGTTGGCATTGGGGTTGGACTGAACTGTGTAGATAGGAGTTGTCCCTTCAACACATTCTACGGTCCCACAACCATCCTGGCCTCAACCTAAAATAACTTCCCATCCCTGCACCCTATGACCAACATTCCCCCCCCCCCCTTCCTTCTTCTTCTTTCCCCGCCCATTATCCTGTATGTCATGTCTTCCTTAGAACTATGTGTCTCAGCTTACAATATCCTCTTAATTACTATTTATTTTTACTTATTTTTGTATTTTTTTATGTCCCCAGAGGTATGTTAGAGGTCATGGTCCACCACAGGATATTGGGAAACCTATACATGAGCAGTTTGTCTGTGCCCATTCATGTGATAAGATACGATAGTAGATGACATACTGACGTAGATGGCTGGGCAGTGAACACATGTCGTCTGATAAATAAAGCACTGTTCCACATTTGGCCCTGCCTTGTGGCGAGGGGGAAGGGCGGGTGGGAAATGTAAGGGGCTGATTTTTCAGTGGAGTCAGTGGTAGCATTATTACTTACACATACCTTCTGCAAGGAAAAAAAATGGAAGGGAGGGAGATAAAGGAAGGAAGAATAGGGTCTGATATCACCTCCACTATCCAATGTGAGGGTACATGACCTTGGGCAAAGAAAGGGCAGGTAATAAAACTGATCACGGACTAATCAAAGCAGCAATCTCAGAATTTTCTTATGCAGTTTAGAGAAACAACAGAAAATCTAAATCTGGATGGTCAGACAGGGTTTTCAACCTTTGGCTTTCTGAATACAAGGTAAGTTCAAATGTTTGTATAGCTTTTGGGACTTAACTACGGGGTCATGAGTCCCTAAACTTACAAACTACTTATCAACTACCTTATATTAAGGACGGCACAAATATCCATGCCCGAGGTGGGATACAAACCCCCGACCGTAGTGGCCATGCAGGCCGTGACTGGAGCACCTAAGTCCCCTCGGCCACCGCGGCCGGCTACAAGGTAAGTATTTACAACTGAGTCATCATAAGCCTTCCAAGGATCAACTAGAAAACTGTACACAATTTTGCAGTAATGAAATACAAAAAGACCCATAGATGTTCAAATAAACATTTTCATTGTCATCAACATTAGGATATTACTTACTTTTTACTTCAGGTGGAATAGACATCTTCTTCAATGCATTAAACAGTTGAAATTGCTTTGCAATATTTTCTTTAGCATTACCAAACAACCTTTCCTTTATATTATTGATATCCATAAATGATATTTTCAAATAATTTAAGAAACGCATGGTTCTTTTGATTGGTGTTTTGCACACAGGACATCTTTTGAGACAAACTGCATCATCTTTCTGCTCCAACCACTCATCCAGTGCCTTAGATTCAATGGTGTGGTTGCAGTCAACTAGATAGACAAATCTGCAATAATGAAACACAGCCAATGACACTTAAAATAATGAAAAACAAAGTAAGTAATATCACATACTATATGCTAACCCTTAATTCGGGATTAATTGCAATTATATATATGGTGTCTGTTCTTTAGGCTGTGACCAAAATAACAGAAAACATGCATATAATTATACGAGGGTCATAAACAAAGTAAGTTCCATTTCTATTTATATCTGTGGCAGTTACTCTTACTCAAGGAGAAGACATGTACACCATTTTCAGATCACTACTGCCGACATGTGCTTTGTAGTGCTTCTTTATAATGTCAGCTTTAATTGAAAATGATGCCATGTTTGAAATCAGATCTATGATTCGTGTTCTAAATGCAAAGAAAGTTATACCAAAGGAAATTCATTGACAAGTCTGCGAGGTTTATGGAAAAATACTATGAGTGGTTCAGTGGTTATATGATGGGTTAGACTGTTCAATAAAGGATGTGATGAAGTACATGTTGAACTAAGGGATGCCTGTCTGTGGTTACTAATGAACTGGTTCACACAACTGAAGACAAGATTAAGCACAACCGTACATTTTCATTTAGTGCCCTTGCTACGAAATTTTGCAAATTTCATGATCACTAATTTATGAAATTGCTAGTGTACTGAAAAGCTGAAATTTCAAAATCATTGCTCACATTGGGTATACAAAATTCTTACTGAACAACACAAAAAACAATGGATGGGCAGTGCACTTCAGTTTGTGACATGCTACAATGAAGAAGGCGATAGGTTTCTTTCTTGGATAGTCAGGGGGATGAAACTTGGGTATCATATGACACCTCTGAAATGAAACAAGCAATCAATGGAATGGAGGCACACTTCATCCCCAACGAAGGTTAAGCCTAAGCAAATCTTGAAACCATAAAAAGTCATGTGCACTATTTCTTTGGACAGAAAAGACATTTTGTTGATTGATTTCTTACCAAGAGGTCAAGCAATCAATGCACATGCTTACTGGGAGACCATTAAGAAACTGCACCATGCAGTAGAGAACAAGTGCCGAATATTACTGTCAAAAATGTTGTTTTTCTCCACAATAATGCCTGAATTCACATGGTGAATGTGACCAAAAACTCTTACGGAAATTTCACAGGGACATATTTCATCATCCTCCATACAGGACGGACCTTGCTCCTAGTGAGTTTCATCTCTTCTTACACCTAAAATCTGTTCTAGGTGGTCAACACTTCAACGACGATGACGAGCTGAAATAACATGTTACAACATGGTTGAATACATAGGTGGCAACCTTCCATGAAGAAGCATACAAAAACATGAGACACGCTATAACAAGTGACTACAAAATTTCGGTAATTATCTAGAAAAGTGGTTTAACGGTTGTAGAGTTTTGAACAATAAATATTTTTTCTGTATCTGCGAGTGAAGCAAGTCAAGAATTTTAGTAATCGAAGTAGTTAAAAGGGCTACTCACATAAAGTGTGAATTCTGGGTTTAAATCATGATCTGGCAAAATTTTCAGTTGTTAATAAATGTATTTTAATGCTCTGGAACAGCCAGAAAGTCTAAACTTTTATATTTATTTAAAGTGTTTTGTTTCCAATGATATTGCAACAATATTAAAGACTGTCTACACACATTCTGAAGACAGCAGACAAAAATGTTTCAACGATAATAAATCATTCATTGACCAACAAAGAGTATTATAGATACAATATTTACAACATATAAAATGCATGTTACAGTCCCTAAGTTCTAAGACTTGATGCCTGGTGGATAGGCACCCACTCGACTCTGTACATTGCACACACTGCTGTATTCCAGGTGGCTAATTGTCTTTTTAGTTGCAGATCATAAAGGAAACACCATGTTTCATCTACAGTTATTATCCAGTTGAGAAATGTCAGTTCATCATCCACACAACTGCTTAGGTCACAACAAATCATTATCGATCATTGCTTTGGTCTTTCGACAGGATTCATGGCACAGTGATCTAGGTTAACACGAGACATGTTGAGGTTGTCTGTCAGAATTTTGTGGAAAGGACCATGACTGACCACTACTGCTGTTGCGAGAGTGTCTACAGACTGGAAACTATTAGAATACACTAAAATTGCAATTTCCTGGATCTTGTATTCTGTTTGAACTGTTTGTTGCCATGCAGTAGAGTGCACAATGGATAAATTGGTCCGTCGATGCACAAACGGCTGGGCAAGCGTGGATGGCCAGTAGATGCATAAGCAACTGGGCAAGTGTGGGGAATTGGTAGTGGTGAGTGTAGTGGCCAGAGCAGTGAGCGAGCGCTGGAGGGAAGTGCCCAGCTCACTGGCTGGCAGGCGGAAGTGGACTGACGTGGCCTCCCCTTCCGAAGGAAGGAATGAACTCGCCCGGTGCTTCGGACAAAAACTTATCTGTGTGCATCAGCCACCTTATCCTGCATGGAGTTTACACACATCATCTTCCAAGCTGTACCATCCTTGCATAAAATGTCGATGCCAACTAAACACAACACTGTGACGTAATGCATCCTCACTATACACGTGCTACATCATTTCAAATGTTTTGGCAGTGGTTTTGTCTGATTTTAGGCAGAACTTTACGTTTGCCCATTCCTTGAACTGTGATATGTCAAGGTCCGACTGACTCAATCAACTCACCATCACAACAATGCATTGCATGCAATCAACTGCCTCTCACAGGGACAAGACACTATGTGACTGGTACCAATACCAGGGTGCCATCATATGGTCAGTCTCAGAAATTATTGATTGAACCATGTATATATTTCTGGGTTAACTTGTGTAAATTGTTGTTGTTGTTGTTGTTGTGGTCTTCAGTCCGGAGACTGGTTTGATGCAGCTCTCCACAATATCCTATCCTGAGCAAGCCTCTTCATCTCCACATAAGAACAACAATCTACATCTGTCTGAAACTGCTTACTGTAGCCATCTCTTGGCCTTCCTCTGTGGTTTTTACCCCAAACACTTCCCTCCAATTCTACATTCACAATTTTTTGATGTCTAAGAATGTGTCCTACCAATCGATCCCTTCTTTTAGTCAAAGTATGCCACAAATTCCTTTTCTCCCCAATTCCGTTCAGTACCTACTCATTAGTTATGCAATCCACCCACCTAATTTTCAGCATTCTTCTGTAGCACCACATTTCAAAAGCCTCTGTCCCCTTCCTGTCCACACTGTTTATCGTCCATGTTTCACTCCCATACAAGGCAATACTCTACACAAATGCCTTCAGGACTTCCTTAGGCTTAAATCAATATTCAATGTTAACAAATTTCTCTTTTTCAAGAACGCTTTTCTATCCATTGCCATTATGCATTTTATATCCTACCATCATTTGTTATTTTACTGCCCAAGTAACGAAACTCATCTACCTCCTTTATTGTTTTGTTACCTAATCTAATTCTGTCAGCATCACCTGATTTTCTTAGAGTGCACTCCATTACCCTTGGTTTCCTCTTGTTAATGTTCATCTTATATGCACCTTTCAGCACACTATCCATTGCGCTCAACTGCTCATCCAGGTCCTTTGCGGTCTCTGACAGAATTACTATGTCTTCGGCAAAACGCAATGTTTTTAATTCTTCACCCTGAATTTTCATTCCTTCTCTAAATTTCTCCTTGCTTTCCTTTATAGCTTGCTCAATGTACAAATTGAATAACATTGGAAAAAGGCTACAACCCTGTCTTACTCCCTTCCCAACCACTGCATCCCTATCATGCCCTTCAACTCTGACAACCGCTGTCTGGTTTTTGTTCAAGTTGTAAATAACCTTACGCTCCCTATATTTTACTCCTGCTTGCTTCAGAACTTGAAAGAGTTTATTCCAATCAACACTGTCAAAAGCCTTCTCCAAATCTACAAAAGCTAGGAATGTAGGTTTGCCTTTCCTTAATCTATCTTCTAGGATAAGCCGTAAAGTGAGTACTGCCTCCTGTGATCCTACATTTCTGATGAACCCAAACTGATCTTCCCCAAGGTCGGCTTCTACCAGCTTTTCCATCCTTCTGTAAATAATTCGTGTTAATATTTTACAACCATGACTTATTAAACTGATGGTTCTGTAGTTTGCACGCCTGTCTGCACTTGCTTTCTTTGGAATGGGGATTATAACAATTTTCTTAAGGCCTGAGGGTACTTCGTCTGTTTCATACATTTTACACACCAGTTGAAACAGTTTTGTCATGGCTGGTTCTCCCAGAGATGTCTACTCCAGGGGGGCTTGTTTCGACTTAGGTCTTTCAGTGCTCTGTCAAATTCATCTCTTAGTACAGTATTTCCTATTTCAACCTTAGCTACTTCTTCTCTCCTTTCTACAATATTGCCTCTAAGTTCATTTCCTTCATAGAGCCTCTGTATATACTCTTTCCACCTTTCATCTTTCCCTTCTTCACTGAGAACTGGTTTTTCATCTTTGTTCTTGATATTCATAGAGCTGTTTTTCTTATCTCCAAATATCTCTTTTATTTTCCTGTAGGCTGCATCTATTTTTCCCTATTTATACATTCTTCTACAGATTTGCATTTGGCTTCTAGCCACTCCTGATTAGCCATTTTGCACTTCCTGTCATTCTTATTTCTTAGTCTTCTGTACTCCATTTTGCCTGTTTCTTTTACTGAATTTTTATACTTTCATCTATTAAATTTAGTATGTCCTGTGATATCCAAGGATTTTTTGTAGGTCTTGCCTTCCTACCTATTTTGTCCTCTGCTACCTTCACTATTTCATCTCTCAATGCTATCCATTCCTCCTCTACTGTTTAATTTCCCCCTGCTTCTGTCAATTGTTGCCTAAAGCTCCCTCTAAAATTCTCAAGAACTTCAGGTTCCTTCAGTTTATCCAGGTCCCATCTCCTTATTTTACTACCTTTCTGTAGTTTTTTTTGTGCACCCTACAATTCATGACCAATAAACTATGGTCAGAGTTTATATCTGCCCCAGGGTACGTCTTACAGTTTATAACCTGGTTCCGAAATCTATGTCTTACCATTATAAAATCAATCCCGTATCTCCCGGTGTCTCCTGGTCTCTTCCACATATACAACTTTCTTTTGTGATTCTTAAACCAGGTTATGACTAAATTATGCCCCGTGCAAAATTCTACCAAGTGACTTCCTCTTTCATTCCTTTTGCCCAGACCATAGTCACCTACTATCTTTCCTTCCCTTCCTTGTCCTACTACCTAATTCCAGTCTCCTATAACAATTAATTTTTCCTCTCCCTTAATTGTCTGAATAATTTCCTTTAGCTCCTCATACATTTGATCTCCTCATCATCTGCAGAGCTAGTTGGCATATAAACCTGTACTACTGTGGTCGGTGTTGGCATTGTATCTATCTTGACTATGATAATGTGATCACTGTTTTGCTCATAGTAGTTTACCTGCTTTCCTATTTTCTTATTCATTATCAGACCTAATCCTGTAATACCCCCAACTGATTTTGTATTTATAATCCTGTACTCACCTGACCAGAAATCCTGTTCCTCTGTCCACCGAACTTCACTAATTAATTTTGACAACATTGTCATAGGAGAAAAACAGCGATCTATTTGATATGATCAATATACAGAAACAGTCTTGATCGCAGAAATTAACAGTTTCAATTAACCAGTTTCAAACTGATGTAGGTCATATTCAGAGTTACAAACAGCCCATGTGGCCAGTGCTGTACTCGGCCGGGCTGGGGTGTCCTGGGCTGTTCTGCTGCCAGTAGGTTGAAACTGTTAATTTCTGCAATCAAGACTGTTAATCCCCACTATATCTAACTTCAACCTATCCATTTCTCTTTTTAAATTTTCTAACTTCCGTACCCGATTAAGGGATCTAACATTCCATGCTCCGATTCGTAGAATGCTAGTGTTGTCTTTCCTAACGATCACATCCTTCTGAGTAGTCCCCGCCCAGAGACATGAATTTAACTGAAAAATAAAACAATAAAATCTCCTAGAATTTTAAACATTCCTCAGGTTTTCTTGATTGAAAAAATGCCAGGTATTTTTTTTTATGGGTGTCCTGGTGGCGTATACCCCCAATTGAGAAATATCCCACTTTTGATGCACTGTCAATGGTCACACAATAATTTACTGAAAAACAGGAAACACAATACTGAAATAATTGACCTGTATCCTTTTATTATCCAATAAAAATTACATAAATTTATCGTACCTTCAATGACAGTTCATATACTAATATATTGAGAAACACTACATTCAAAAATTGAATTTTTCAGGGACCCGTATCTGTTAAATAATGTAAGACATGTTCAACTTGCAAGAACTAATTAACTTTGCAAATGTTGCATTTATTTGTTTTGTAAATATTTTTGTATATTTATGTTAATAATGATTGAATTTTATTGTGTATTGGGGTTTTCTATAATTTTATGGCCAGCATACGATAAAATATAATAGAATGTGTAATGTAGATTAAGGTTATTTTTTTTAATTAAGTACTTGTGCCCTTCAATTGTTGACAACACTATTAAATTATATTTGGACATGAAATACTATTAATATAATGGTGATTTATATATCAATTGACTTATTATTATTTACACTACCTTTTACCAGACATACATGGCCTTCTACAGTATGTCTGCCTAAGTGTACTTGTGTCTGTGTAAATGTGTGGGTGCGTATGTATTTGTTTACCCTCCTTTTTTCCCCCCAACGTAAGTCTTTCCTGTCCCAGGCTTGGAATGACTCCTTACCCACTCCCATAAAACCCTCATCATTTCCTTTTCCCTCTCCTTCCCTTCTGCCTGACGAAGCAGCTAGGCTGCAAAAGCTAGCGTTTGTGTGTTTATTTTCCTCTATAATATATATATATATATATATATATATATATATATATATATATATATATATATATATATCGTACTTTCAAGGTATTTTGAGTTCCCGCCCACCCTTTCCCGCCATGACAAGACGCCTGGGGTGGTCTGCCACTGACCTAAACCAATATCAGCACCCACTTCATCAGACTGTAGAAGACTCAGCCACATCAGCAGCAACAAAGAGGAAGGATAGTGCTACCATTACTTTGTCTACTAGAAAGAACAGAGTGAGTAAGAGCAGCAAAGATTTTTTTATGTACTGCCATTGTGCCACAAAAAATTGTAAATACTGACCCATTAAATTTTTCACTCATCATTGTTTACAACAATATTTTAATTATGTATCTAAATGTGCAATCAATCGGAGACAAAATATCTGTA
This sequence comes from Locusta migratoria, assembly GCA_026315105.1. Taxonomy (NCBI): domain Eukaryota; kingdom Metazoa; phylum Arthropoda; class Insecta; order Orthoptera; family Acrididae; genus Locusta; species Locusta migratoria. Next base: position 270,284,300 of record CM048745.1, on the reverse strand, counting down.
TTCCTTAAGTCAAATGCAAGTCCTGTTTCTTGTGTAAATTAACACAGGCTTACAGCTGTTGAGACTGCACTTTATATCTTGGAATGATGGAGGAGTAACTATTTTTGTAACTAATAACCAAAACAAAATATTGATCAATTTCAACTGCAACACTTAAGAAAGTTTTATTCCCTACATAAACTGGGAACCCAGAATTTAAACAGAAATACAAAGATGCCAGGAAGAAGTACACGATGGAAGTACAGATCGTAGAGAGTCAATGATGCTTTCTTTGAAAATTTCGGCAATAAATGCGAAGTTCGCAGGAAAGTTAGTAAACACTGTAGTAGGGAAGGAAGGAAATAAGCAAGAAATTCTAATATTGTAAGGAACATTAAAACTTGGCAAAGTGTGAAACACCTTCTACTAACACACCAGATGATGCAATCTCCAAAATTATTCTCCATAACATACCTTACCCAAATAACTTAGCTTTAAATGGAAACAGATTACATTTCAAACTATGGTCACGAAGCTAGAGAACTCTTACAATAATAATGTCTACACCATGTCAACAACCACACTGAAACAAATAATAAACATTACTGCTGCACCTCTAAACATTTTGATGATAAACAAATATAAAAAAATAGAAAACGGATGACTTACCCAAAGGACAGGCTCGTCGATAGACACAAATAACATCACACACAAAGACACTAACAAGCTTTCGCAACTATTGGTCACTTCTTCAGGAAAAGAGGAAGTAAGGAGAGGAGAAAGGGAAGGATATGGGTTCTAAGGAAGTGGAAAAGGAGTCATTCCAATCCCAGGAGTGGAAGGACTTAGCTTAGGGGAAAAACAGGTAGGTAAACAAATACACACATACTCACACATATCCAAATGCAAACACACCTAGACAGACATTTGTAAAAAGCAAAGAAGTTGGACGGAGATACCACTTGAGGCAGAGGTTTTAACCACAGACCCCTGGCAAAGATGCTAAAGATAGTGGGTGGGAATTTGAATTTAGCGGAGGTTGAGACCAGGTGGGCAACGGAAGGAGAGAATAAGCTGAAGGGCAAGTTCCTATCTCCAGAGTTCTGAAAGGTTGGTGTCGGTGGGAAGTATCCAGATAACCCGGACGGTGTAACACTGCGCCAAGATGTACTGGCCATGCACCAAGGCATGTTTAGCCACAGGGTGATCCTCATTCTTCCCTACCCTCTGACTCATACCCATGCAACTGCCCCCATTGTAAAACCTGTCCTATGCACCCTTCCACCACTACTTACTGCAGTCCAGTAACCCGGAAGGTGTACACGATCAAGGGCAGAGCCACTTGCGATAGCACCCACGTGATTTACCAACTGACATGCCTGCACTGTGAAGCGTTCTATGTGGGAATGACCAGCAATAAACTGTCCATTCGCATGAATGGTCACAGGCAGACAGTGTTTGTTGGTAATGAGGATCACCCTGTGGCTAAACATGCCTTGGTGCACGGCCAGCACATCTTGGCGCAGTGTTACACCATCCGGGTTATCTGGATACTTCCCACCAACACCAACCTTTCAGAACTCCGGAGATGGGAACTTGCCCTTCAGCTTATTCTCTCCTCCCGTTGTCCACCTGGTCTCAACCTCCACTAATTCAAATTCCCGCGCACCATCTTTAGCATCTTTGCCATGGTTCTGTGGACAGAGCCTCTGCCTCAAGTGGTATCTGTGTCCAACGTCTTTGCTTTTTACAAATGTCTGTCTAGGTGTGTTTGCGTTTGGATGTGTGTGAGTGTGTGTGTATTTGTTTACCTACCTTTTTTCCCCTAAGGTAAGTCCTTCCACTCCTGCGATTGGACTGACTCCTTTTACTACTTCCTTAAAACCCATATCCTTCCCTTTCTCCTCTCCTTACTTCCTCTTTTCCTGAAGAAGTGACTAACGGTTGCGAAAGCTTGTATGTGTGTTTGTGTGTGATTTTATTTGTGTCTATTGATGAGCGTGTCCTTTGGGTAAGTCATCCGATTTCTATTTTTTATATTTGTTTATCCCACCAGGAAAGTTTCCTTCTATAATTTTCAATTTGATGATAACATGTTTAAAGTTGAAAAATTGACACAGAACTTGTAGGCTACTCTCATTGTCCCAATTTATAATAAAGGGGAGAATAACAGCCTTGAAAACTTGTTACAGACATTCTTGTGATAGTTTTAAGAATTCTTTCACCTATGCTTTATTATTAGAAATAAGCAAAGTATTTGACACTGTGAAACATGAAATATGCATAGATAAATTAGAATGTTATGTTATAATTGATAATGAACTAATTAGATCATACTTGAGTAATAAAATCCAGGTAGTTAAAGGAAATAACATTCTATTAAGCCCTACAAATTGAGAGAGTAGTGCCACAAGATCAGTGCTGGGACTTTTCCTTTTTGTAGTTTACAAGAATAACTTGCCCGCATACTTGCCTTACAAAACCATAACATACACTGACCACACTAATCTGATCATCATGGCTAACACCTTGGAGGAGGTGAAGGAAAAATAGAAGTAATGCTTGAAATGTCTGTCATATGGCTCCACAAAAACAAGCAAATTCTAAATAATTCCAAGACTTAAATGATGTGTTTCTTCCTACAGAAGCTACATGAAAAGATAAATAAGGCTGACTCTGTCAAACTTCATGGAATTGACCTGGATCACAAGTTGACTAGGAACAGCCATACTGAACATTCGTATACCAAACAAGTCTTTTGTTAATAAAACTAAAATCACTAATTAGCAAACTCCAACTTCTCTTCTTCCTACTATGCCTTCTTTTAATCCCATCTACAATATGCTATAAAACTTTAAAAAAATAAAATAGCTTTAAAACTAGCCATAGAAGAAAAAACTAATCATGTCACAATTAAATATTCAGAAATGTACCTGGCATCATCTCCAAAGCCAAAGGAAGTTGCTGTTAATTTTTCTTCATCACAAATTCTACATAAAGGAGGACATGGTTCACCACAGAAACCAATACAATAATGGCCACACCTACGCTTTTTCTCACAAGGTTCACAACATGGCTCACGATCGCACAACTCATAGCAACGTTTTGTACAATGCGAATGTTTACATTTCCATGCACAGCGTCTCTGAAATAAAATTAAAAAAAAAAAATTTAGAATAGTAACTAGAATAAGCTAGAACAATTTATTTTCCCACAACAGTATATCATTAATTGAACACACTGTGACATATTGAAGTATAAATCTAGCACAAATGAACACCTTTTATAGAATAAAATAATAATACAACAATTATGCAGGCATTGTGCCACTGCTGTCTTAGTCAAATGTATCACCCTAACAACAAACTGCAAAGATGATTGTTGGGCCACAGAAATGCTTGTAAAAAGACACTCATACTCACCCAACTTAGCTTTCAGTCACAATCATCATCAGTACAAGACTAATACTCTTATTAATATGCGGGGTGTGAGCCACAGAAAACACACTTGTCTGTGTAACAACACTTTATTGACCGTAACTTCAACAAGCATTGCTACAGACTAGCTGTAATTGTTGGTGGTGGCCAAGAAGCAGCTTGCCCAAAGACAATCATAAAGATAAAACTGTTTGTTCAGAGAAGATTACGGTTATCATCGCCACACAGCTCCCCCCTCCCCGCAGTATGGAGTACTCGTTTTGAGGTGAGGGCAGAGGGCAACAGCCAGCAATGGTTGTGAGTGTGGAGTCCAAGTGATGGACAGCTTCATGGAGTTGTCTGGCAGAGGTGACGGTCCATGGAAGTGGAGAGCAATGGGACCAAAAACCGTGTTGACTTAAAGCAGCTCCAACTGACAGTTATTATTGAAGTAATTCGCTCAATGTGTTGTATTGGTATACTGACAGACTACTTCAGACTCTGCAAGTACAATCTCTTAGAACTGGCCTCATCAGAAGGCAAGAAAGGTGAAGAGGGTTCTCAACAGAAAGACAATGCAGGAGAAGCTGGTCTTCCTGAAGATGAAAAGGCAAATCCATTTGATACTGCAGGTAATGCGGATGCTTCTGAAGAAAATGATAAAAGCCAAGACTGTTGTGACAGGAGGAAAGAAGATAGTCAATGAAGACCAGAACAATAACTCCTCAGAGTGCCAACTTGAGTCTACAGATGATACTGAAAATGACACCAAAGGTCAGTCACAGGATGCATCCTCAGTTGCTGGTACGGTTGATGTTACAGAAAGTGAAAATGGTGACAGTTTGTCTAGAAAGACAGAAAAGTGTGATATTGACACAAAGTAGAGTAAACATCAAAGCATAAACTGCACTAATGGCTGAAATAAATGTGTTTTTCCATTGTTTGTGACATTTATGTAGACAACAATCAATGGCCACAATGACTTCGCCATTCCAGACCTCTCCCAGTTTTCACTTCGAACCTCCCCGTGTTCCAAGAGTGCCTAATCTGCATTGTATAACAAGTGCTTCATCTTCAACCTCACCGCAAGATTTTTTTTGCCACTCCACTTCCTTCGAGTGCAGTCACGTATTGTAAAGACTCAAGCTTTGCTACATCAAATGTCCTTCATGAAGTTCCGCCTTTATTTAGTGTCGATGAACAATTGGACATTGTACTGTGTGATTCTAATTTTCCAAATGTATGTTTTTCAGACTTACAAAATTTGAAAAATGGACTTCCAACAGCCGGTCACATAATCGGTCAACAATGTGCTACTCTGCTGCCACAACCGAACTTTACTCTTCCGTTGGGACACGGTGACTTTAATTTCAAGTTTCCCTAGAAATTATTTCTTCACTTCAGATCAGTTTTGTCACTCACCGAGTGCACCTTTATCTGAATGCACAATGAACCTTCCAGAAGTTGATGTTGCTGCAGGTTTCACGCAACAGTCTTTCCCATGAGTGAACGGTGAAAGTGTTGCTTCAAATACCACCGTAGTGACTTTGCTTTGCATTTTCACACCCTGTTGTCCTGTGATGTTTTTTGTGTGCAGCCATGTGCTGCATCGCATGACACGTCTGCTACGTCATGACCACAACAATCAGTTCTGCATTTGCACATGACTGATACAATTGGATACACATGACCGTCCGTTTATGTGGCACATTCCAGTGCCTTTGCCGCGGAGGACTACAACGCCACTGCATCGCGTTATTGATCTACTGACCCTCATTTTCTGACCCACCGGGTACATCTGCCGTGCCATGTGAAAACTTCATACCTCACCCTCAACAAGCATGCTGTGATTCCACTATCGTCGAGGATCTATTTCCGACATTTCTGCATTTTCGATTTGCAGACGGAATCTACGACGCCCACTCTTATGACAACCACCAACTTTACTTGTGCCTATGTTGCATTACACACCTCACTTCCCTGCTGTTGTTCGAGGTTGGTCCCACAACGAAGATGACACACACACAGACATCACCTTACTCATCTCACCGCCCACATGCTGCCCGAGTTCCAGCTTCATCGCCTCCTTCTTCGCCGCTGTTTGAGGTGGCCACCCTGAAGTGAGTTATTACGACTTGTTGAGTAACTTCAAAGGGTAATCGCACTCAGGTCAGCAGTGGTGTTTCCCCTGCTAGTGTTATTAGTGATGTCGCACTCACATGCAAGGTTACCAGTGCTTCTGACAGATCTGATTCCCCGTGCTGCTCCTAAGCGAGAGCTTGTAAAACAAAACTTGGTTGCTATGCCAACGCCTTGATTGGATGCACCGCTAGCGCTTCATTCTATGCTAGTGGGTGCCTCTCACATTACTCCTTCTCCTCCCATGCGGTGATTTTCTTCTGTTTTGTGCTCTCCTGCCCTGATGGTTGAGCATCAATATGAAACGTCAATTTCTCTGACTCGGGCGCCGCTGCCCAATCGTGTTCATCTTGAGAACTGCTCAAACACATCTCAAAAACCACCATCTTGTGCTCGTGCGACAGTGCAAGCCGGCGGCCGACATGTCAACTACCTCAACACTTTGGTTCTCCTTGGCTGCTCTGAAAGCTTTCGAGCCACCGTCCACCGCCATGCTGCCCTCACACACACCACCGGCTGCCGCGACTACTACTTCATCACCTCGGCTCTCTTCAGCTACCACAACTCCTGAGCCACCGCTCACCACCATGCTGCCCTCACATCTACTGGCGGCTGACACAGCTACTATTTCAGTACCTCGGCTTTCCTCGACCGCCCCGAAATCTTGCAAACTATTGCCCACCACCGTGCTGCCCTAGCGCGCACCACCAGTCGGCGCAACTACTACTTCATTGCCTCGACCCTCCTCGGCTGCCATGACAACCTCCAAGCCGAGATGTACCTTGGTGATTATATGTATGTCTGTGTGTGTTCTGTACTGACAAAGGTTGTGGGTGAAAGATTGATTGTGTTTGCAGTCTAATACAGACAGTCATGAAACTGAAGTGATGATAGCACTCCAAGTGGCCAACAGAGTAGCAGAAGAATGACATGACACATATGTCTGCCTTGGTATATGTGTGTGTGTGTGTGTGTGTGTGTGTGTGTGTGTGTGTCTTTTTATTTGTGTTTCTATCTATGTACCCGTGCTTTTTTGCCTGGTAAGTACACCACATCTACTTTTTATATATATTTTTCCTACCAGGAATGTTTCACTCTATAATTTTCGTATCATAAAGTTCACAGAGAGTCATACTATCAGTTATTGTTACAGATCACGATATTAAACTTTAAAGGATACCATACGAAGGAAATGATAGAGGTAAAGACTAACTTTAGAAACACCTCACAAAGTAGGTGATAGAATATACATGTTTTCCCACTTTACAAGATACCATACACTTCAATTTCTAAATGCCTAGCTTCTTTATTAACAAGACTCAAACCAAACCAAAAGCAATTTTACAAATATCAGCATAGGCTACACAATGTGGATGCACCTTCCAGCTTTTGTGGGGAAGAGAAGGCACAAACTACTCATTCTCAGGGTGTTATAGATGTAAAGAAACTGTAACAGTCTTCATTCTGGAACTTGAGAAGTTTTGTCAGTTATTGCCTATATTTTTGCTCTGTTCACAAAACTTGATCACATGATTTACACCAAGTTCTTCAGTTACTCCATAGCTCAAAAAATATGTTAACTCTAATGGCAACAGGTTAGATCTCTTCAAACAGGTTGTAGCAATGAGGAAAATGAAAAATTCAGTTCTGGGTATAACAAGCTAACCTGGCACTGGATACACACACTCTTCAGGCAGAACATTATGACCACTTACCTACTATTGATATAAACCCGTCAAGCCTTTATTGGTGAATGTGCTGTTCACTTTTAGAAAGGGGTACATGTCCAATCTATCTGAGTTTGACTAAAGGCAGACTGTGGAGCATGACCATTGTAGAAACTGCACGACTGAAGTACTGTGCTAAGTGTCTTCAATAAGTGGTGAAACCATATCCAAATGCCGAGTTGTCAGTTGGCCATTTCTCATTACAGATGGCATAGGCTGGGAGAACTGGTAAAACAGGGCAGGCAGTGAACATTGCTGGGACTACAAGCAAACTTCAATGCTGGTCAGAGTACAAGTGTGTCTGAACACAAAGTACACCGAGCACTCCTAATGATCAGCCTCCACAGCCAGCGACTTGTGTGCTAAAGTTAACACCATATCATCTGCAACTGCAGCTGAAATTATCACTGGATGCTGGCACAGTAGCAGAGCATTGTATGGTCCGATGGATCCTGATACTGCTTTTATTATGGAAACGGAATGAAGCAAATCCATTGTCTTATCAGAGATTCATTTCTTGACACTTGTACTGTGGGACAGAGGCAAGCAGGCAGCAGCTCAATTATACTCCAGGGAACATTCATGTGGGTTCCACATGGATTCAGTGAAGTTCGCACAAGGCACCATGACACCAAAGAAGTATTTCATGCTGATTTCAGACCATGTGCACCCCTTCATGACCATCAAGTTTCCCAGTGGTGGTATATTTCAACATAATAATTAGGATTGTGTCCGAATGGTTCGGCCGAATCCATTATTCGCTGAATTTAGCACACTGGCTTCGGATCTGAGATTCGGCGCATAATGGCTGAATACTACCAACTCCAAAGTGTTATATGGAAACCTTCAGTTACGAATGTTGGAGTTCACTTTGCGTAACAGTGCGCTATCGTCTGCATTATTTACTTTATTTTCCATAGACCCACTGCAAAACGCGATGTCACAAAATGAAACGACCTCACTTTCAATAGTTCTGATAAATGGCGCTAGGAGCTGCCACAAGTAACGTTTCCCGTCTACACAGGAGACACAGGCTTGCTTAGCAGGCGAAAATATAAATACTGTCTGAAACTTTTACTCTCGTAAAAAAAAGAAGCCTTTCAGTTATAAGTAGCAACAAAAATAAATTTCTTCATGTAAATGGCAACAATACATAAGGCTTTAGGATACTTGTCTCATTCTGATTTCGCGTATTGTTTTGTTGAATTTCGTGAAGTGCTGGGATATGTGAATTGTAAAGAAGCACTAGGATTCCAAGAAGAAAATTATTTATTATGTGGAAAAAAAAAGTTCTAATGGTGCACCCTCGAGGCGGGATGGCGTCAATTCAACAAACCAATTGATGTTTGTTTCAATAAATCATCTAAGGTTGAGCTTAAACACATGTACACCGACTGCCTTTCGAATAGTGACAGACAAGTAGACAACTGACACCAACGGGTCGTATAAATGTGCAAGTGAGCCAATGGAATGATGATACATGGAAGTGGGTTCCAAATCAGAATGCGTAACAGGCATTTAAAAATGTTCGAGATTGAATGCTCTAGACTGTACAAGGGATGATGCTCTGTAGTACGAAGGAACTGTGTAAGAAGGAATCAAATGATTGTGATTTAGAATTACCGTACCGGTATGTAATTGTATGAACATTTTGTAAAATGCCTGACGCTACAACCACTGCCTTCATGCTACAACTTACGTGTTTTTCTATTAGAGGCAAGGGATTGTTCCTATGAATTGTGAATTCCACACCCTTTTGCCATAAGAATAGTACAAATGTAAACATTACGCCATGTAATCTTCCGTGTTAGCTGTTACCACATTTAAATTCCGTCCGCCTAACAAACCCAAAAGAAAACGGCGAACCGGAAGGATATGTTTCACGTTAATGTTTACATTTGTATTATTCTTATGCTGAACGGAAATAGTTAGAAATGATGAACGGCAACTGACTTCTAGTACTGATTTTTAAATCTTCTACGAATAAAAATTCTATGCAAATTAGTTACGAGATCTTAAATGTTTGAAAGAATAAATGAATCTAAAATATACTGTTGCTTAACCTTCAGGAATGCTCAATCTGCGCATTGCTTTTCACAGTTCTGAAATGTCTTCGTGGCAGTAACAAGTACATAAACATCGAATAAATGCGGATTTCTCTCTGCCTGAAAGTCCTGTCCGTCACTTATGGAATGCCTGATATGTCACTATAAAATTACTTAACATTTATACATCCTATTTTTTAACTTACAAAATATCTACTTATCTTCTCAGATTTTATTTTTAACTCTTTGCCTTTGAAAAAAGAAGAAAAAAACGTAATCCTTTCCTTTCATTGTTTTTTATTTCACAATATGAATTATTTTGTAACAGAGTGAAGAAAGTTTCTCATTATATTTTAGATCATAATATTTATATCAAAATGTTTCAGTCAAATTTCTTTTAAGTGTAGGGGGTATTAAAAACTCCTTAAGTTTGAAAATAAAAATGTAAGTGAAATTTTAATTTCTTAAATTTTACTGTTAATATTGTCATTTGGGATTCAGCCCAGAAGGCTTTATCATCATCACTGGCTGTGAAAGACTTGTAATTGTTTTTAAATACACTTACTTGAGTCGACAGATTATTTGGGTTCGAGATTCGGAAGATTCGATTCGGGTTCGGTATTCGGCAAAAGTTTTATTTAAGATTCGGTATTCGCATTCGATTCGGTAAAATTGGGGTTCGACCCATCTCTAATAGAATAGAATATTTTATCACCTTTAAACGTGTTTACATGTAATTGGTGTTGTCATATACATTTATATACATGTAGTAATATTACAGCTAGTAATTTGCAGTGTTTATCATAGGTACAATTATCATATACTTAGTTTTAAATTTTCCTAATGCAATACAGTACAACGAATAAACTAGTAACAATAGTAAATTTGTTAGAAAAAATACAATTAAAATTCTGAATACATCTACATGAATGGTCAAAGTCCTCTATCTCATTGTTGTACAATACAATATAGAACAGTGACTCAATATATCTCAATGGTAATGTTACAATTTGAAATTCTGTGTACGTCTATATCAAAACTCTAAGTCATCTATTGTAGATTCCTCAAATTCCTTAATGGTATAGACAGCTTTACTTTTTAGCCATTTTGATATTATATTTTTAAAATTATTTAGAGGCATTGAGTGAGCTTCATTAGGCAGTTGGGTCCAAGATACTTGTAGCTACTGTGGACCTTTGCAAGTCTGACATGTGGCTTATCAATTGCATGTCTGTGTCTTGTGTTATGATTGTGTACTGACATCCTAAGATCATACTTATGGACGTTTTCTTTAAAATATACTAAGCACCTATAAATGTATAAACTGAGTACTGTCATGATTTTCATTTCTTTGAAGAAATGTCTGCATGATTCCTGTGGTGCCAGACCTGCTACACATCTGATGGCTTCTTCTTCTTCTTCTTCTTCTTCTTCTTCTTTTTTTTTTTTTTTTTTTTTTTTTCCCTCTCTCTCTCTCCATTTTAATACAGCCTTAGACCCAGGCGAGTTTTCCCATAGTAAAATTCCATATATGAGATGATAACTGAAGAAAGCAAAGTATGCATACAGCAGTAAAGTTTTGCTTACACAACCTCTCAGTCTATGTAACAGATAGATCACACGAGCAAGTTTTGAACATAACTTATCTGTATGTGTCTCCCAGCTTAAATTTTGATCAATATGGAAACCAAGAAGTTTTACTGATTTATTTTCATGTTTATGAACATTTAGGTCAAATATAATATTTTCTGTTTTGCTGCTGTTTATGTGTAGTGCATTCGCCTGAAACCAGTTGTTACAATCTTCTATTGCCACAGCTACATTCAGTAGTAGTTCAACCATATCTGAGTTTTGAGCAATTAATGTAGTGTCGTCAGCATATAGTACAGCCTCACAGGGTAATATGGAAGGCAAATCATTAATGTATACAATGAAAAGAAAGGGACCAAGAACAGAACCCTGGGGCACTCCTCTTTTAACAGGTAAAGGATCTGATTTTTTATTATTTACATTCACTAACTGTAGCCTATTACTTAGTTAAGATTGTAGTAGGCGTAGGGCATTCTCCCCAATCCCATAGTACTGCAGCTTTCGTATCAGGATATTGTGGGAAACTGTGTCAAAGGTTTTCCTTAAGTCCAGTAGTGTGGCGCAACTTAATGTCTTTTTCTCAAAGCAGTCATATACTTTGGTTATGATATTATCAACTGCTTTCACAGTGGATAGGGTAGGTCTAAAGCCAAATTGTTCAGAGCAGATTAAATTATTATGTTCAAAATAATTGTTCAGCTGCTGGTGCATACAGTACTATGTTATTTTAGAGATTATTGGTACAACTGAAATAGACCTATAGTTGTCAGGTGATAAAGTGCTTACTTTCTTATGGACCGGCTTTATTACAGATATTTTCAGGCTGTCGGAATAGACTCCCTCTGTTAACATTTTATTATGTTTGTTATGGGTGTTAATATCTCTTGACTTATTTGTTTAATAATAAAATTGGAAAGACTGTAGTGGGAGTTCGGGAGTTGCTGAGTTTACTTATTGCTACACTAACTTGTCGGCAAGTTACGCGATTCCATTCAAAATGTCCCGTCGCTTTATTGTGTAATTGTTGCAGTAGTTCTTCTGCCTTGTTCACATCTTCCTCAGTTTTGTTTTCCATTAAAGGGTTGGCAAAGTATTTATTTAGTGTGTCAGGAGAAATTGGTATGTTCTGACCTTTCTTTTGATGGTTTGTTTCAGTTTTTATGATTTCCCATGCTACTTTACATTTACATACAGAGTTAAGGATGTAGTCATCATTGGACTTGCATTTTGCTTCTTTAATTGCCGATCTGTAGTACTTTTTAATGTTCTTATATCTAAGCCTGTCTATATTGCTGTGCTGTGATCTATCATAATACATGAGCATCAATATTCTTAAGTTATTTAGTTCTGCTGTGTACCATTGTTTTAAGGTCCCTGGTTTAGATTGAGATCTATTCTTTGTGTGTTTTTTATAGTATGCAGGGCATATTTCTTCAAAGATTTCAGTTACCACTTCCAAAAATCGTTTAGTTGATTCATTAGCTCCCACATCTCGTGTGAGTAATTCATCCCAGTTTACTAATGTTAATTTTGATTTTAGAGTGTTTAATTTCTGTTCATTTATAGGTCTGATTATTCTTTGCTGAGACATGTCAGTTTTGTGGGTCATAGGAAGTCTAAGCCACAGTCCATCAAGGTCAGAGATTGCTAGTTTTATTGTGTTAAATTGGTCTCTACCTATATGAAAATTACAGATAATGTTATCGAGGCAAGCATTCTTTCTTGTGGGTTTGTCATTCATACAATAAAAATTTAATGATCTTAATGTATCAAGTAAATTAGTTACTGTACTACTTCTATACCTAATGTCTATATTAATGTCTCCAAAAATTGGAACTCTGTGATTTTTTTTTCTTGAGGAGAAAGACAATTAATTTCTGAAGATTTTTTATAAATAAATCTTCACTGTGATTGGGAGGACGATATACAGATACTGCTATAATTTCCAATTCTGTCAGCAGAACTGCTGCAACCTCAAAATGAGATTCTATACAAAATTCATTTACATCCAAAGTTTCATAATTTAGTTGAAGCATTTTATTAATGTAGATAGACACATCACCATGTGCCTTATTTTTCTACAATAACCTGTAGCTAATTCATAACCATTTGGTACACTTAATCCTAACTCTCCACATTACAGCCAATGTTCATTTATCATAAGAATACTACAGTTTAACTTTTCTAGCCAGTACTGGTGTTCAAAAAGTTTATTTTTCAAGGATTGAACATTAGTATGGAGGAAAATTAGTTTTTTTTTCTTTGCAGGGTGGTACTAATGAGTCTGCTTCTGATTCATCAGGATAAGAAATTCTACTTGTCATTTCTACATACTTTTTTGTGCAACAGAGGAATGCATATTTACAGAAATTACCTTTTCATTTGGAGTTACTCTGCTTATTTCATGGGCTGCTTGATCTTGCAGCATTCCACTAAAAAATCATTGAGACGGAGAGGAGGCACTGTTTTCCGCTTGCTTACTACACTATTTACTGCTTCATCGGCTGTACTTCTTTTCCCTCCTTTTGGTGTTGATGCAGTTACTGTTTCTTGTGAAACTCCAGGTATGGCTTGTGATGCTCGTGCTCCACCTGATTCTTCTTGTACTGAAGGTTCTGGTGTTCCCACTGATGACAGTGCTTCAGAAGCTGATGTTGGTGTAGGCTGAGGACAAGTTTCTTCAGGAGGAGTAGCTGTAGTAGTTTCTTCCTTATGCACAGTTGGTACATTCTCCTTTTCATTTGCCATTGGCAGCAAGCCAATTGCAGGTAGTGCAAGTTTTTCAAATGTGTCTACACTAGTGGTTTTTATTGCTTGCAAAATTTCTTTTGCCAGCACTTTCTTACCAAGGTTGTTCCTGTGGAGTCTACTTCTCGTAAAATGTTCTCTGATAGAGCTAGTAGCCTCAATAAAGGTAGTGTGCACAAAACTGCTGCAGATCTTCCTGAATTTTCTGTTTGTTGCGATACACCATGTCACAGTTGCTTGCCAAGTTAAGTGGTAAAATCAATGAAATTTGTTGGAGGGTTTAGTATTTAGTGTTAATGACACTTTCTATATCTGGATTGAAACTTGTTGATTTTAGGTGCAAATTGTTTATATCATGAGGTTTGTTTCCTTTCTTTTTATGGAAACACAAATTAGAAAATGCACTTTCAAATAACTAAGTAGTTGTGGATCTCATTAATTCATTCAAAGCTTTATTTGTAAACATTCCATACTCTCCTTCCTACTTGATATAGAACAAGCTAGTCTTAACCCTCCCGCCCATAGTGCAATGAATAGAAGTAAGAAATATAGCACAAAATACACATAAGATCTTGCAGTCAGAGAAAGAATAAATCAAACGGAAGTTACTCTTGTGACACTACTCACAAATAAAAGAGGCAGTGGCATTGCCATATCATAATTACAATAGAATGCTACGGCGGTATGCCCTGTGCACCGAAATTACTTTTTTCATTCAGGAAGGGTTTTATAAATAACTTTTCAGATTATAAAACTTTCGTCTTGAAATAAACATTCATTTTTTCAATCGGTAAGACATTTTACTTAAATAAGAAGAGTGTTCAAATGAAAAGATGCAAAATAACATTGTGTGTGTAATTAAAGTCTCTATTCGAAGGTATTCTCCAGAGGCCTGAGCACAACTATTCCACTGTTTAACAAGCTAAGGATTCGCTGTTCCCAGAATTCATGTGGCTATGACAAGAGCCAATCCTCTACTCTGTCTTTTGGATCGTCGTCTGAGTTGAAGTGCTTCCCTTTGAGATGTTTTTTAACAGAGCAAACAAATGGAAGTCACAGTCTGCACTTTAGGGTGAATGCTAAAACTGTTCCCACTTTAATTTGGACACTCCACTTTGTGTGACCAAGGAGAGGTGTGGACACATATTACCATGAAGCAGAATCAGTTCCTCTTTGAGCAGCACAAGCTTTTTGTTCTAATGGAAGTGCATAGTCTACACAGTGTCTCATAGTACATATCATCATTAATGATTGTTCTGTGCTCGAGAAATTTGATGAGTATCCGACCTCAGATTTCAAAAAAGGTTATGAACATGACCTTGCCTGCTGAGGGCACAGCCTTGAAATTTTTTAGGGGGAGGTGACAATTCATGCTTCACGTTCCTAAATGTTGCACTACATTATCCCAAAGTGACATATTCAAATTTCAAATGGTTCAGTTGTTAAGATGTTTTGTACCTTTTCATTTGAGCAACACTCACATTTTAAAGTCCATCCGCACCTTGTTGTTGTCGTCTTCAGACTGGAGACTGTTTGATGCAGCTCTCCACCCTACTATATCCTGAGCAAGCCTCTTCATCTACTCATAAGAATGGCACCATACATCTATTTGAATTTTCTTACTGTATTCATCTCTTGGTCTCCCTCTGTGATTTTTATCCCACACACTTCCATCTAATACTAAATTTATGATTCCTTGATGTCTAAGAATGTGTCCTATTAATCGATCCCTTATTTAGTCAAGGTATGCCACAAACTCCTTTTCTCCCCAATTCTATTCTGTACCTCCTTATTAGTTACGCGATCCACCTACCTAATCTTCAGCATTCTTCTGTAGCACCATATTTCAAAAGCCTCAATCCTCTTCCTGTCCGCACTGTTTATCGTCCATGTCTCACTCCCATACCAGGCAACACTCCATACAAATGCCTTCAGAAAGGACTTCCTTAGGCTTAAATCAATATTCGATGTTAACAAATTTCTCTTTTTCAAGAACGCTTTTCTACCCATTGCCATTCTGCATTTTATATCCTCTGTACTGCAACCATCATTTGTTATTTTACTGCCCAAGTAACAAAACTCATCTCCTTCTTTATTGTTTCGTTACCTAATCTAATTCCTTCAGCATCACCTGATTTTCTTACACTGCACTCCATTACCCTTGTTCTGCTCTTGTTAATTTTCATCTCATATGCACCTTTCAGCACACTATCCATTCTGTTCAACTGCTCTTCCATGTACTTTGCTGTCTCTAACAGAATTACAATGTCATTGGCAAACCGCAATGTTTTTATTTCTCAGCATGAACTTTAATTCCTTCTCCAAATTTCTCCTTGCTTTCCTTTATAGCTTGCTCAATGTTCAAATCAAATAACATTTGAGAAAGGTTACAACCCTGTCTTACTGCCTTGCCAACATCTGCATCCCTTTCATGCCTTTCAACTCTGATAACTGCTGTCTGGTTTTTGTACAAGTTGTAAATAACCCTTAGTTCCATAAATTTTACTCTTGCTGATTTCAGAATTTGAAAGGGTCTCTCCCAATCAACATTGTCAAAAGCTTATTCCAAATCTACAAAAGCTAGAGATGTAGGTTTGCCTTTTGCTTAATTTATCTTCTGTAAGATAAGCCGTAAAGAGAAGATTGCCCCCTGTGTTCCCACATTTCTACTGAATCCAAACCGATCTTCTCTGAGGTTGGCTTCTACCAGCTATTCCATCATGCTGTAAACAATGTGTGTTAAAATTTTGCAACCATGAGTTATTCAACTAATGGTTCTGTAATTTTCACATCTGTCTGCACCTGCTCTCTTTGGAATGGGGATTATTAAATTTTTCTTAAAGTCTGAGGGTATTTCCCCTGTCTCATACCTCTTATGCACCATCTTTTGCCATGATTGTCTCTCCCAGAGACTTCAGTAGTTCTGAGAAAATGTCATCCACTCCATAGGCCTTGTTTCGCCTTAGGTCTTCCAGTGCCCTGTCAAATTCTTCTCTCAGTATAGAATGTCCCATTTCATCTTCATCTTCTTCCTCTTCCCTTCCTACAATATTCTCTCTAACTTCATTTCCTTTGTGATGCTCCTTATACTCTTTTAACCTTTCAGCTTTACCTTCTTTGCCAAGAACTGGTTTCCCATCTGTGTTCTTTATATTCATACAACTGTTTTTCTTTTCTCCAAATGTCTCTTTTATTTTCCTGTAGGTGGTATCTATTTTTCCTCTGTTTAAACAATCTTCTACTGACTTGCATTCACCTTCTGTCCACTCCTGCTTAGCTAGTTTGCATTTCCTGTCAATCTCATTTCTTAATCGACTGTACTCTATTCTGCCTGTTTCAGTTACTGCATTTTTATATTTTCCCCTTTCATCAATTAAATTTAGTATTTCATAATATAGTGAGGACAGTTACAACTCACCGCAAAGACGTGGCGACGAGCTGCGACAGGCACATACAAAAGACACACACATACAACACATTCAGCTATCGGCCATGGTCTTCTTCAGAAAATAGAACACTCACGCAATCACACAGGCAAACAACACAGTCATACAACCATCACCTCCGACTGCCACACTTCGAATCACGCTCTGCAGCGAATCGGGGACGGGAGGGGAGGGGAGGGGGAGGGGATAGAAAGGTTACGTCACGGTGGTGGGGATGGCTTAGATGGGAATAACGAGATGCAGCTTAGGAATGGAGTGGGGAGGCGGGTGAGCAGAGAAAATAAAATAAAATAAATTAAAATAATATATAAAATGCATGCACACTGCAAGTACACAAGACCGCATACACGCACACACACACACACACACACACACACACACACACACACACATATATATATATATATATATATATATATATATATATATACGAATATTATAGAGGAAAAATTCCTAACAGGAAAAAAATATACGTAAAAAATAGATGAACACTTACCAGGCGAAGGGGCACAGGCAGTAATAGCAACAAATAAACACACAGACACACACACACTCAAAAATGCTAGCTTTCGCAGCCTAGCTGCTTCATCAGGCAGAAGGGAAGGAGAGGGAAAAGGAAACGATGAGGGATTTAAGGAAGGGGGTAAGGAGCCATTCCAATCCCGGGACAGGAAAGACTTACCTTGGGGGAAAAAATGGAAGGTAAATAAATGCACATACACCCACACATTTACACAGACACAAGTACACTTAGGCAGACATACTGTAGAACTGTAGAAAGCAAAGAAGTTCTTTGCTTTCTACAGTTCTACAGTATGTCTGCCTAAGTGTACTTGTGTCTGTGTAAATGTGTGGGTGTATGTGCATTTATTTACCTTCCATTTTTTCCCCCAAGGTAAGTCTTTCCTGTCCCGGGATTGGAATGGCTCCTTACCCCCTTCCTTAAATCCCTCATCGTTTCCTTTTCCCTCTCCTTCCCTTCTGCCTGATGAAGCAGCTAGGCTGCGAAAGCTAGCATTTTTGAGTGTGTGTGTGTCTGTGTGTTTATTTGTTGCTATTACTGCCTGTGCCCCTTCGCCTGGTAAGTGTTCATCTATTTTTTACGTATATATATATATATATATATATATATATATATATATATATATATATATATATATGTGTGTGTGTGTGTGTGTGTGAATGTGTGTGTGTGTGTGTGTGTGAATGTGTGTGTGTGTGTGTGCGCGCGTGTATTCGATATATATATATATATATATATATATATATATATATATATATATATATATATATATATATTATAGAGGAAAAATTCCTAAAAGGAAAAATATACGTAAAAATAGTGAAGTACACTTACCAGGCGAAAGGGCACAGGCAGTAATAGTAACAAATAAACACACAGACACACACACACAAAAATGCTAGCTTTCGCAGCCTAGCTGCTTCATCAGGCAGAAGGGAAGGAGAGGGAAAAGGAAATGATGAGGGTTTTAAGGAAGGGGGTAAGGAGCCATTCCAATCCCGGGACAGGAAAGACTTACCTTGGGGGAAAAAATGGAAGGTAAATAAATGCACATACACCCACACATTTACACAGACACAAGTACACTTAGGCAGACATACTGTAGAACTGTAGAAAGCAAAGAAGTTAGAAGTCAGACAGAGATGCCACTTGAGGCAGAGGCTCTGTCCAGAGAACCAAGGCAAAGATGTTAAGATGGTGGGTGGGAATTCGAATTTAGCGGAGGTTAAGACCAGGTGGGCAACGGGAAGAGAGAATATGCTGAAGGGCTAGTTCCCATCTCCGGAGTTCTGAAGGATTGGTGTCAGTGGGAAGTATCCAGATAACCCGGACGGTGTAGCACTGTGCCAAGATGTGCTGGCCATGCACCAAGGCATGTTTAGCCACAGGGTGATCCTCGTTACCAACAAACACTGTCTGCCTGTGTCCATTCATGCGAATGGACAGTTTGTTGCTGGTCATTCCCACATAGAACGCTTCACAGTGCAGGCATATCAGTTGGTAGATCACGTGGGTACTATCGCAAGTGGCTCTGCCTTTGATCGTGTACACCTTCCGGGTTACGGGACTGGAGTAAGTGGTGGTGGAAGGGTGCATAGGGCAGGTTTTACAACGGGGGCGGTTACAAGGGTAGGAGCCAGAAGGTAGGGAAGGTGGTTTGGGGATTTCATAGGGGTGGACTAGGAGGTTACGGAGGTTAGGTGGGCGGCGGAAAGACACTCTCGGTGGAGTAGGAAGGATGTCATGAAGGATGGATCTCATTTCGGGGCAGGATTTTAGGAAGTCGTATCCTTGCTGGAGAGCCACATTCAGAGTCCGCTCCAGTCCCGGAAAGTATCCGGTGACAAGAGGGGCACTTCTGGGGTTTTGTGGAAGGTTCTTAAATTGGGGAGATGAGGAAGTGGCTCTGGCAATTTGCTTCTGTACCAGACCAGGAGGATAGCTGCGGGATGTGAAGGCTGTTATCAGGTTATTGGTGTATTGGTTCAGGGATTCAGGACTGGAGCAGACTCGTTTGCCACGAAGACCTAAGCTGTAGGGAAGGGAACGTTTGATGTGGAAAGGATGGCAGCTGTCATAATGCAGGTACTGTTGTTTATTGGTAGGTTTGATGTGGACGGATGTGTGTAGTTGGCCGTTGGATAGATGGAGGTCGACATCGAGGAAAGTGGCATGGGATTTGGAATAGGACCAGGTGAATTTGATGGGACCAAAGGAGTTGAGGTTGGAGAGGAAATTCTGGAGTTCTTCTTCACTGTGAGTCCAGATCATGAAGATGTCGTCAATGAATCTATACCAAACTTTGGGTTGACAGGCTTGGGTGTCCAGGAAGGCTTCCTCTAAGCGTCCCATAAATAAGTTCGCGTACGAGGGGGCCATCCTGGTCCCCATGGCTGTTCCCTTTAGTTGTTGGTATGTCCGGCCCTCAAAAGTGAAGAAGTTGTGGGTTAGGATGAAGCTGGCTAGGGTATTAAGGAAAGAGGTTTTAGGTAAGGAAGTGGGTGGTCGGCGTGAAAGGAAATATTCCATCGCAGCGAGGCCCTGGGCATGTGGGATATTAGTGTATAAGGAAGTGGCATCGATGGTTACAAGGATGGTTTCAGGAGGTAACAGGCTGGGTAAGGATTTCAGGCGATCAAGGAAGTGGTTGGTGTCTTTGATGAAGGATGGGAGACTGCACATGATGGGTTGAAGGTGTTGGTCTATGTAGGCAGAGATTCGTTCTGTTGGGGCTTGGTAACCGGCCACAATGGGGCGGCCGGGATGATTAGGTTTGTGAATCTTGGGAAGTAGGTAGAAGGTGGGGGTGCGGGGCGTCGGTGGAGTCATGAGGTTAATGGAGTCAGGTGAAAGGTTTTGTAGGGGGCCTAAGGTTTTGAGGATTCCTTGAAGCTCTGCCTGGACATCAGGAATGGGATCGCCTTGAAAAACTTTATATGTGGTATTATCTGAAAGCTGACGCACTCCCTCTGCCACATACTCCCGCCGATCAAGTACCACTGTCGTGGAGCCCTTGTCGGCAGGGAGAATGACGATGGAATGGTCAGCCTTCAGATCACGGATAGCTCGGGATTCAGCTGCGGTAATGTTGGGAGTAGGATTAAGGTTTCTCAGGAAGGACTGGGAGGCAAGGTTGGAAGTAAGGAATTCCTGGAAGGTTTGAAGAGGGTGATTTTGAGGAAGAGCAGGTGGGTCTCGCTGTGACGGAGGACGGAACTGTTCTAGGCAGGGTTCGATTTGAATGATGTCTTGGGGAGCTGGATCATTAGGAAGAGGATTATTTTTCTTCGTGGCAAAGTGATATCTCCAGCAAAGACTGCGAGTATAGGATAGTAAATCTTTCACAAGGGCTGTTTGGTTGAATTTGGGAGTAGGGCTAAAGGTCAGCCCTTTGGATAGGACAGAGGTTTCAGATTGGGAGAGAGGTTTAGAGGAGAGGTTGACCACTGAATTGGGATGTTGTGGTTCCGGATTGTGTGGATTAGAATTTTGAGGTGTGGGAGGGAGAGGAGTTGGGAGTGGGAGATTGAGTAGATGGGAGAGACTGGGTTTGTGTGCAATCAGAGGAGGTTGAGGTTTACTGGAGAGGTTGTTGAGGGAGAGAGTATTGCCTTTCCGCAGGTGGGTGACCAGGAGATTGGATAGTTTTTTGAGGTGCTGGGTGGCATGCTGTTCTAATTTGTGGTTGGCCTGAAGGAGGATATTCTGAACTGCAGGTGTAGATGTAGGAGAGGAAAGGTTGAGGATTTTGATTAGGGATAGGAGTTGACAGGTGTGTTCATTGGCGGAGTTGATGTGTAGGTTAAGGATTAGGCGGGTGAGGGATATGGATTGTTCAGTTTGGAATTGGTATAGGGCGGGATGAAAGGATGGATTACAGCCAGAGATGGGAACTTTCAGTGTGAGGCCCTTGGGAGTGATTCCAAATGTCAGACAAGCCTGCATAAAAAGAATGTGGGAGCGTAATCTGACTAGGGAAAAAGCATGTTTACGGAGGGAATGTAAATAAAACTGGATGGGGTTGTTGTAGGGATGTTGTAAGGAAGGCATAATATATGGATGAAGGAAAAGTGAGAAATATGGGCTATGTAACTGGTTGCAATGAACGAATAAAATAATATAATAAAATAAAAAAGTATATATATATATATATATATATATATATATATATATATATATATATAAATTAAAAAATGAATGTGAAAAGTAATTCAGATAAGTAAAAAGGAAGGAAATAGAAAAAAGAAAAAGTCGTTAAAATTCGTAGTTGAAACTGTGGTCACCTTAAGTGGTCAACCACGTAGTGTTAATGGTTAGGTAGTGGTATGGCGGGCAAACGAGGTTTAAGGATGGTGAAAATCGGAAAAAGTCGGAAAAAAGTACGAGAAAATCGCGTGACAAAGCAAGAAAAACGTCTAAATAGGATTGGTGGAGTGGTAGCAGATTACGATATTGAGGCTAAGAATAGTCTGACGATGGAATAGTAGAGTCAAGACCAACGTAAAGTAGCTGAAATACGATCGGAAAAGTAGGAAAAACGAACGGAAATGTGGAAAAACGGGAATGGAAACAAACGTGAGGTGACTAGGAATTGCCGAAAATGGTTATAAACAATATGAGAAACTACAGTTGTGAATTAATGTTTACGTTATAAAGCGAGAAAATTTAATGAGCGGCGTATTTCAGTCGGAAGAAGGAGTAATGGAAGTGGTAAAAATCATATAAAAGTACTCAAAGGTTAGGTTAGGAAGTGGACGTATTGTTGTAAGTATTGGCGAAAAGTGAACAGTAAGATAAGAAGGGAATGTAGAATGGAACTGCTATATAAAATATATAAATAAAAATAAAAAATAAAAACAAAAACGCAAAAACAAGGGAAAGTTAGAAGACAGAAAAGATTTCGAAAGATAACAGAACAATGACGGAAGTAATTGTTGAATTCAAATTTATGATGCGAATATTATAGAGGAAAAATTCCTAAAAGGAAAAATATACGTAAAAATAGTGAAGTACACTTACCAGGCGAAAGGGCACAGGCAGTAATAGTAACAAATAAACACACAGACACACACACACAAAAATGCTAGCTTTCGCAGCCTAGCTGCTTCATCAGGCAGAAGGGAAGGAGAGGGAAAAGGAAATGATGAGGGTTTTAAGGAAGGGGGTAAGGAGCCATTCCAATCCCGGGACAGGAAAGACTTACCTTGGGGGAAAAAATGGAAGGTAAATAAATGCACATACACCCACACATTTAAACAGACACAAGTACACTTAGGCAGACATACTGTAGAACTGTAGAAAGCAAAGAAGTTAGAAGTCAGACAGAGATGCCACTTGAGGCAGAGGCTCTGTCCAGAGAACCAAGGCAAAGATGTTAAGATGGTGGGTGGGAATTCGAATTTAGCGGAGGTTAAGACCAGGTGGGCAACGGGAAGAGAGAATATGCTGAAGGGCTAGTTCCCATCTCCGGAGTTCTGAAGGATTGGTGTCAGTGGGAAGTATCCAGATAACCCGGACGGTGTAGCACTGTGCCAAGATGTGCTGGCCATGCACCAAGGCATGTTTAGCCACAGGGTGATCCTCGTTACCAACAAACACTGTCTGCCTGTGTCCATTCATGCGAATGGACAGTTTGTTGCTGGTCATTCCCACATAGAACGCTTCACAGTGCAGGCATGTCAGTTGGTAGATCACGTGGGTACTATCGCAAGTGGCTCTGCCTTTGATCGTGTACACCTTCCGGGTTACGGGACTGGAGTAAGTGGTGGTGGAAGGGTGCATAGGGCAGGTTTTACAACAGGGGCGGTTACAAGGGTAGGAGCCAGAAGGTAGGGAAGGTGGTTTGGGGATTTCATAGGGGTGGACTAGGAGGTTACGGAGGTTAGGTGGGCGGCGGAAAGACACTCTCGGTGGAGTAGGAAGGATGTCATGAAGGATGGATCTCATTTCGGGGCAGGATTTTAGGAAGTCGTATCCTTGCTGGAGAGCCACATTCAGAGTCCGCTCCAGTCCCGGAAAGTATCCGGTGACAAGAGGGGCACTTCTGGGGTTTTGTGGAAGGTTCTTAAATTGGGGAGATGAGGAAGTGGCTCTGGCAATTTGCTTCTGTACCAGACCAGGAGGATAGCTGCGGGATGTGAAGGCTGTTATCAGGTTATTGGTGTATTGGTTCAGGGATTCAGGACTGGAGCAGACTCGTTTGCCACGAAGACCTAAGCTGTAGGGAAGGGAACGTTTGATGTGGAAAGGATGGCAGCTGTCATAATGCAGGTACTGTTGTTTATTGGTAGGTTTGATGTGGACGGATGTGTGTAGTTGGC
Organism: Locusta migratoria; assembly: GCA_026315105.1. Lineage (NCBI taxonomy): Eukaryota > Metazoa > Arthropoda > Insecta > Orthoptera > Acrididae > Locusta > Locusta migratoria. The sequence goes on along the minus strand of CM048745.1, from coordinate 270,260,367 downwards.
CGTTGGATAGATGGAGGTCGACATCGAGGAAAGTGGCATGGGATTTGGAATAGGACCAGGTGAATTTGATGGGACCAAAGGAGTTGAGGTTGGAGAGGAAATTCTGGAGTTCTTCTTCACTGTGAGTCCAGATCATGAAGATGTCGTCAATGAATCTATACCAAACTTTGGGTTGACAGGCTTGGGTGTCCAGGAAGGCTTCCTCTAAGCGTCCCATAAATAAGTTCGCGTACGAGGGGGCCATCCTGGTCCCCATGGCTGTTCCCTTTAGTTGTTGGTATGTCCGGCCCTCAAAAGTGAAGAAGTTGTGGGTTAGGATGAAGCTGGCTAGGGTATTAAGGAAAGAGGTTTTAGGTAAGGAAGTGGGTGGTCGGCGTGAAAGGAAATATTCCATCGCAGCGAGGCCCTGGGCATGTGGGATATTAGTGTATAAGGAAGTGGCATCGATGGTTACAAGGATGGTTTCAGGAGGTAACAGGCTGGGTAAGGATTTCAGGCGATCAAGGAAGTGGTTGGTGTCTTTGATGAAGGATGGGAGACTGCACATGATGGGTTGAAGGTGTTGGTCTATGTAGGCAGAGATTCGTTCTGTTGGGGCTTGGTAACCGGCCACAATGGGGCGGCCGGGATGATTAGGTTTGTGAATCTTGGGAAGTAGGTAGAAGGTGGGGGTGCGGGGCGTCGGTGGAGTCATGAGGTTAATGGAGTCAGGTGAAAGGTTTTGTAGGGGGCCTAAGGTTTTGAGGATTCCTTGAAGCTCTGCCTGGACATCAGGAATGGGATCGCCTTGAAAAACTTTATATGTGGTATTATCTGAAAGCTGACGCACTCCCTCTGCCACATACTCCCGCCGATCAAGTACCACTGTCGTGGAGCCCTTGTCGGCAGGGAGAATGACGATGGAATGGTCAGCCTTCAGATCACGGATAGCTCGGGATTCAGCTGCGGTAATGTTGGGAGTAGGATTAAGGTTTCTCAGGAAGGACTGGGAGGCAAGGTTGGAAGTAAGGAATTCCTGGAAGGTTTGAAGAGGGTGATTTTGAGGAAGAGCAGGTGGGTCTCGCTGTGACGGAGGACGGAACTGTTCTAGGCAGGGTTCGATTTGAATGATGTCTTGGGGAGCTGGATCATTAGGAAGAGGATTATTTTTCTTCGTGGCAAAGTGATATCTCCAGCAAAGACTGCGAGTATAGGATAGTAAATCTTTCACAAGGGCTGTTTGGTTGAATTTGGGAGTAGGGCTAAAGGTCAGCCCTTTGGATAGGACAGAGGTTTCAGATTGGGAGAGAGGTTTAGAGGAGAGGTTGACCACTGAATTGGGATGTTGTGGTTCCGGATTGTGTGGATTAGAATTTTGAGGTGTGGGAGGGAGAGGAGTTGGGAGTGGGAGATTGAGTAGATGGGAGAGACTGGGTTTGTGTGCAATCAGAGGAGGTTGAGGTTTACTGGAGAGGTTGTTGAGGGAGAGAGTATTGCCTTTCCGCAGGTGGGTGACCAGGAGATTGGATAGTTTTTTGAGGTGCTGGGTGGCATGCTGTTCTAATTTGTGGTTGGCCTGAAGGAGGATATTCTGAACTGCAGGTGTAGATGTAGGAGAGGAAAGGTTGAGGATTTTGATTAGGGATAGGAGTTGACAGGTGTGTTCATTGGCGGAGTTGATGTGTAGGTTAAGGATTAGGCGGGTGAGGGATATGGATTGTTCAGTTTGGAATTGGTATAGGGCGGGATGAAAGGATGGATTACAGCCAGAGATGGGAACTTTCAGTGTGAGGCCCTTGGGAGTGATTCCAAATGTCAGACAAGCCTGCATAAAAAGAATGTGGGAGCGTAATCTGACTAGGGAAAAAGCATGTTTACGGAGGGAATGTAAATAAAACTGGATGGGGTTGTTGTAGGGATGTTGTAAGGAAGGCATAATATATGGATGAAGGAAAAGTGAGAAATATGGGCTATGTAACTGGTTGCAATGAACGAATAAAATAATATAATAAAATAAAAAAGTATATATATATATATATATATATATATATATATATATATAAATTAAAAAATGAATGTGAAAAGTAATTCAGATAAGTAAAAAGGAAGGAAATAGAAAAAAGAAAAAGTCGTTAATATTCGTAGTTGAAACTGTGGTCACCTTAAGTGGTCAACCACGTAGTATTAATGGTTAGGTAGTGGTATGGCGGGCAAACGAGGTTTAAGGATGGTGAAAATCGGAAAAAGTCGGAAAAAAGTACGAGAAAATCGCGTGACAAAGCAAGAAAAACGTCTAAATAGGATTGGTGGAGTGGTAGCAGATTACGATATTGAGGCTAAGAATAGTCTGACGATGGAATAGTAGAGTCAAGACCAACGTAAAGTAGCTGAAATACGATCGGAAAAGTAGGAAAAACGAACGGAAATGTGGAAAAACGGGAATGGAAACAAACGTGAGGTGACTAGGAAATGCCGAAAATGGTTATAAACAATATGAGAAACTACAGTTGTGAATTAATGTTTACGTTATAAAGCGAGAAAATTTAATGAGCGGCGTATTTCAGTCGGAAGAAGGAGTAATGGAAGTGGTAAAAATCATATAAAAGTACTCAAAGGTTAGGTTAGGAAGTGGACGTATTGTTGTAAGTATTGGCGAAAAGTGAACAGTAAGATAAGAAGGGAATGTAGAATGGAACTGCTATATAAAATATATAAATAAAAATAAAAAATAAAAACAAAAACGCAAAAACAAGGGAAAGTTAGAAGACAGAAAAGATTTCGAAAGATAACAGAACAATGACGGAAGTAATTGTTGAATTCAAATTTATGATGCGAATATTATAGAGGAAAAATTCCTAAAAGGAAAAATATACGTAAAAATAGTGAAGTACACTTACCAGGCGAAAGGGCACAGGCAGTAATAGTAACAAATAAACACACAGACACACACACACAAAAATGCTAGCTTTCGCAGCCTAGCTGCTTCATCAGGCAGAAGGGAAGGAGAGGGAAAAGGAAATGATGAGGGTTTTAAGGAAGGGGGTAAGGAGCCATTCCAATCCCGGGACAGGAAAGACTTACCTTGGGGGAAAAAATGGAAGGTAAATAAATGCACATACACCCACACATTTACACAGACACAAGTACACTTAGGCAGACATACTGTAGAACTGTAGAAAGCAAAGAAGTTAGAAGTCAGACAGAGATGCCACTTGAGGCAGAGGCTCTGTCCAGAGAACCAAGGCAAAGATGTTAAGATGGTGGGTGGGAATTCGAATTTAGCGGAGGTTAAGACCAGGTGGGCAACGGGAAGAGAGAATATGCTGAAGGGCTAGTTCCCATCTCCGGAGTTCTGAAGGATTGGTGTCAGTGGGAAGTATCCAGATAACCCGGACGGTGTAGCACTGTGCCAAGATGTGCTGGCCATGCACCAAGGCATGTTTAGCCACAGGGTGATCCTCGTTACCAACAAACACTGTCTGCCTGTGTCCATTCATGCGAATGGACAGTTTGTTGCTGGTCATTCCCACATAGAACGCTTCACAGTGCAGGCATGTCAGTTGGTAGATCACGTGGGTACTATCGCAAGTGGCTCTGCCTTTGATCGTGTACACCTTCCGGGTTACGGGACTGGAGTAAGTGGTGGTGGAAGGGTGCATAGGGCAGGTTTTACAACGGGGGCGGTTACAAGGGTAGGAGCCAGAAGGTAGGGAAGGTGGTTTGGGGATTTCATAGGGGTGGACTAGGAGGTTACGGAGGTTAGGTGGGCGGCGGAAAGACACTCTCGGTGGAGTAGGAAGGATGTCATGAAGGATGGATCTCATTTCGGGGCAGGATTTTAGGAAGTCGTATCCTTGCTGGAGAGCCACATTCAGAGTCCGCTCCAGTCCCGGAAAGTATCCGGTGACAAGAGGGGCACTTCTGGGGTTTTGTGGAAGGTTCTTAAATTGGGGAGATGAGGAAGTGGCTCTGGCAATTTGCTTCTGTACCAGACCAGGAGGATAGCTGCGGGATGTGAAGGCTGTTATCAGGTTATTGGTGTATTGGTTCAGGGATTCAGGACTGGAGCAGACTCGTTTGCCACGAAGACCTAAGCTGTAGGGAAGGGAACGTTTGATGTGGAAAGGATGGCAGCTGTCATAATGCAGGTACTGTTGTTTATTGGTAGGTTTGATGTGGACGGATGTGTGTAGTTGGCCGTTGGATAGATGGAGGTCGACATCGAGGAAAGTGGCATGGGATTTGGAATAGGACCAGGTGAATTTGATGGGACCAAAGGAGTTGAGGTTGGAGAGGAAATTCTGGAGTTCTTCTTCACTGTGAGTCCAGATCATGAAGATGTCGTCAATGAATCTATACCAAACTTTGGGTTGACAGGCTTGGGTGTCCAGGAAGGCTTCCTCTAAGCGTCCCATAAATAAGTTCGCGTACGAGGGGGCCATCCTGGTCCCCATGGCTGTTCCCTTTAGTTGTTGGTATGTCCGGCCCTCAAAAGTGAAGAAGTTGTGGGTTAGGATGAAGCTGGCTAGGGTATTAAGGAAAGAGGTTTTAGGTAAGGAAGTGGGTGGTCGGCGTGAAAGGAAATATTCCATCGCAGCGAGGCCCTGGGCATGTGGGATATTAGTGTATAAGGAAGTGGCATCGATGGTTACAAGGATGGTTTCAGGAGGTAACAGGCTGGGTAAGGATTTCAGGCGATCAAGGAAGTGGTTGGTGTCTTTGATGAAGGATGGGAGACTGCACATGATGGGTTGAAGGTGTTGGTCTATGTAGGCAGAGATTCGTTCTGTTGGGGCTTGGTAACCGGCCACAATGGGGCGGCCGGGATGATTAGGTTTGTGAATCTTGGGAAGTAGGTAGAAGGTGGGGGTGCGGGGCGTCGGTGGAGTCATGAGGTTAATGGAGTCAGGTGAAAGGTTTTGTAGGGGGCCTAAGGTTTTGAGGATTCCTTGAAGCTCTGCCTGGACATCAGGAATGGGATCGCCTTGAAAAACTTTATATGTGGTATTATCTGAAAGCTGACGCACTCCCTCTGCCACATACTCCCGCCGATCAAGTACCACTGTCGTGGAGCCCTTGTCGGCAGGGAGAATGACGATGGAATGGTCAGCCTTCAGATCACGGATAGCTCGGGATTCAGCTGCGGTAATGTTGGGAGTAGGATTAAGGTTTCTCAGGAAGGACTGGGAGGCAAGGTTGGAAGTAAGGAATTCCTGGAAGGTTTGAAGAGGGTGATTTTGAGGAAGAGCAGGTGGGTCTCGCTGTGACGGAGGACGGAACTGTTCTAGGCAGGGTTCGATTTGAATGATGTCTTGGGGAGCTGGATCATTAGGAAGAGGATTATTTTTCTTCGTGGCAAAGTGATATCTCCAGCAAAGACTGCGAGTATAGGATAGTAAATCTTTCACAAGGGCTGTTTGGTTGAATTTGGGAGTAGGGCTAAAGGTCAGCCCTTTGGATAGGACAGAGGTTTCAGATTGGGAGAGAGGTTTAGAGGAGAGGTTGACCACTGAATTGGGATGTTGTGGTTCCGGATTGTGTGGATTAGAATTTTGAGGTGTGGGAGGGAGAGGAGTTGGGAGTGGGAGATTGAGTAGATGGGAGAGACTGGGTTTGTGTGCAATCAGAGGAGGTTGAGGTTTACTGGAGAGGTTGTTGAGGGAGAGAGTATTGCCTTTCCGCAGGTGGGTGACCAGGAGATTGGATAGTTTTTTGAGGTGCTGGGTGGCATGCTGTTCTAATTTGTGGTTGGCCTGAAGGAGGATATTCTGAACTGCAGGTGTAGATGTAGGAGAGGAAAGGTTGAGGATTTTGATTAGGGATAGGAGTTGACAGGTGTGTTCATTGGCGGAGTTGATGTGTAGGTTAAGGATTAGGCGGGTGAGGGATATGGATTGTTCAGTTTGGAATTGGTATAGGGCGGGATGAAAGGATGGATTACAGCCAGAGATGGGAACTTTCAGTGTGAGGCCCTTGGGAGTGATTCCAAATGTCAGACAAGCCTGCATAAAAAGAATGTGGGAGCGTAATCTGACTAGGGAAAAAGCATGTTTACGGAGGGAATGTAAATAAAACTGGATGGGGTTGTTGTAGGGATGTTGTAAGGAAGGCATAATATATGGATGAAGGAAAAGTGAGAAATATGGGCTATGTAACTGGTTGCAATGAACGAATAAAATAATATAATAAAATAAAAAAGTATATATATATATATATATATATATATATATATATATATATATATATATAAATTAAAAAATGAATGTGAAAAGTAATTCAGATAAGTAAAAAGGAAGGAAATAGAAAAAAGAAAAAGTCGTTAAAATTCGTAGTTGAAACTGTGGTCACCTTAAGTGGTCAACCACGTAGTATTAATGGTTAGGTAGTGGTATGGCGGGCAAACGAGGTTTAAGGATGGTGAAAATCGGAAAAAGTCGGAAAAAAGTACGAGAAAATCGCGTGACAAAGCAAGAAAAACGTCTAAATAGGATTGGTGGAGTGGTAGCAGATTACGATATTGAGGCTAAGAATAGTCTGACGATGGAATAGTAGAGTCAAGACCAACGTAAAGTAGCTGAAATACGATCGGAAAAGTAGGAAAAACGAACGGAAATGTGGAAAAACGGGAATGGAAACAAACGTGAGGTGACTAGGAAATGCCGAAAATGGTTATAAACAATATGAGAAACTACAGTTGTGAATTAATGTTTACGTTATAAAGCGAGAAAATTTAATGAGCGGCGTATTTCAGTCGGAAGAAGGAGTAATGGAAGTGGTAAAAATCATATAAAAGTACTCAAAGGTTAGGTTAGGAAGTGGACGTATTGTTGTAAGTATTGGCGAAAAGTGAACAGTAAGATAAGAAGGGAATGTAGAATGGAACTGCTATATAAAATATATAAATAAAAATAAAAAATAAAAACAAAAACGCAAAAACAAGGGAAAGTTAGAAGACAGAAAAGATTTCGAAAGATAACAGAACAATGACGGAAGTAATTGTTGAATTCAAATTTATGATGCGAATATTATAGAGGAAAAATTCCTAAAAGGAAAAATATACGTAAAAATAGTGAAGTACACTTACCAGGCGAAAGGGCACAGGCAGTAATAGTAACAAATAAACACACAGACACAAAAATGCTAGCTTTCGCAGCCTAGCTGCTTCATCAGGCAGAAGGGAAGGAGAGGGAAAAGGAAATGATGAGGGTTTTAAGGAAGGGGGTAAGGAGCCATTCCAATCCCGGGACAGGAAAGACTTACCTTGGGGGAAAAAATGGAAGGTAAATAAATGCACATACACCCACACATTTACACAGACACAAGTACACTTAGGCAGACATACTGTAGAACTGTAGAAAGCAAAGAAGTTAGAAGTCAGACAGAGATGCCACTTGAGGCAGAGGCTCTGTCCAGAGAACCAAGGCAAAGATGTTAAGATGGTGGGTGGGAATTCGAATTTAGCGGAGGTTAAGACCAGGTGGGCAACGGGAAGAGAGAATATGCTGAAGGGCTAGTTCCCATCTCCGGAGTTCTGAAGGATTGGTGTCAGTGGGAAGTATCCAGATAACCCGGACGGTGTAGCACTGTGCCAAGATGTGCTGGCCATGCACCAAGGCATGTTTAGCCACAGGGTGATCCTCGTTACCAACAAACACTGTCTGCCTGTGTCCATTCATGCGAATGGACAGTTTGTTGCTGGTCATTCCCACATAGAACGCTTCACAGTGCAGGCATGTCAGTTGGTAGATCACGTGGGTACTATCGCAAGTGGCTCTGCCTTTGATCGTGTACACCTTCCGGGTTACGGGACTGGAGTAAGTGGTGGTGCTTCACATCCCGCAGCTATCCTCCTGGTCTGGTACAGAAGCAAATTGCCAGAGCCACTTCCTCATCTCCCCAATTTAAGAACCTTCCACAAAACCCCAGAAGTGCCCCTCTTGTCACCGGATACTTTCCGGGACTGGAGCGGACTCTGAATGTGGCTCTCCAGCAAGGATACGACTTCCTAAAATCCTGCCCCGAAATGAGATCCATCCTTCATGACATCCTTCCTACTCCACCGAGAGTGTCTTTCCGCCGCCCACCTAACCTCCGTAACCTCCTAGTCCACCCCTATGAAATCCCCAAACCACCTTCCCTACCTTCTGGCTCCTACCCTTGTAACCTCCCCCGTTGTAAAACCTGCCCTATGCACCCTTCCACCACCACTTACTCCAGTCCCGTAACCCGGAAGGTGTACACGATCAAAGGCAGAGCCACTTGCGATAGTACCCACGTGATCTACCAACTGACATGCCTGCACTGTGAAGCGTTCTATGTGGGAATGACCAGCAACAAACTGTCCATTCGCATGAATGGACACAGGCAGACAGTGTTTGTTGGTAACGAGGATCACCCTGTGGCTAAACATGCCTTGGTGCATGGCCAGCACATCTTGGCACAGTGCTACACCGTCCGGGTTATCTGGATACTTCCCACTGACACCAATCCTTCAGAACTCCGGAGATGGGAACTAGCCCTTCAGCATATTCTCTCTTCCCGTTGCCCACCTGGTCTTAACCTCCGCTAAATTCGAATTCCCACCCACCATCTTAACATCTTTGCCTTGGTTCTCTGGACAGAGCCTCTGCCTCAAGTGGCATCTCTGTCTGACTTCTAACTTCTTTGCTTTCTACAGTTCTACAGTATGTCTGCCTAAGTGTACTTGTGTCTGTGTAAATGTGTGGGTGTATGTGCATTTATTTACCTTCCATTTTTTCCCCCAAGGTAAGTCTTTCCTGTCCCGGGATTGGAATGGCTCCTTACCCCCTTCCTTAAAACCCTCATCATTTCCTTTTCCCTCTCCTTCCCTTCTGCCTGATGAAGCAGCTAGGCTGCGAAAGCTAGCATTTTTGTGTGTGTGTGTCTGTGTGTTTATTTGTTACTATTACTGCCTGTGCCCTTTCGCCTGGTAAGTGTACTTCACTATTTTTACGTATATTTTTCCTTTTAGGAATTTTTCCTCTATAATATTCGCATCATAAATTTGAATTCAACAATTACTTCCGTCATTGTTCTGTTATCTTTCGAAATCTTTTCTGTCTTCTAACTTTCCCTTGTTTTTGCGTTTTTGTTTTTATTTTTTATTTTTATTTATATATTTTATATAGCAGTTCCATTCTACATTCCCTTCTTATCTTACTGTTCACTTTTCGCCAATACTTACAACAATACGTCCACTTCCTAACCTAACCTTTGAGTACTTTTATATGATTTTTACCACTTCCATTACTCCTTCTTCCGACTGAAATACGCCGCTCATTAAATTTTCTCGCTTTATAACGTAAACATTAATTCACAACTGTAGTTTCTCATATTGTTTATAACCATTTTCGGCATTTCCTAGTCACCTCACGTTTGTTTCCATTCCCGTTTTTCCACATTTCCGTTCGTTTTTCCTACTTTTCCGATCGTATTTCAGCTACTTTACGTTGGTCTTGACTCTACTATTCCATCGTCAGACTATTCTTAGCCTCAATATCGTAATCTGCTACCACTCCACCAATCCTATTTAGACGTTTTTCTTGCTTTGTCACGCGATTTTCTCGTACTTTTTTCCGACTTTTTCCGATTTTCACCATCCTTAAACCTCGTTTGCCCGCCATACCACTACCTAACCATTAATACTACGTGGTTGACCACTTAAGGTGACCACAGTTTCAACTACGAATTTTAACGACTTTTTCTTTTTTCTATTTCCTTCCTTTTTACTTATCTGAATTACTTTTCACATTCATTTTTTAATTTTTATATATATATATATATATATATATATATATATATATATATATATATATATATATATATATATATATATATATATATACTTTTTTATTTTATTATATTATTTTATTCGTTCATTGCAACCAGTTACATAGCCCATATTTCTCACTTTTCCTTCATCCATATATTATGCCTTCCTTACAACATCCCTACAACAACCCCATCCAGTTTTATTTACATTCCCTCCGTAAACATGCTTTTTCCCTAGTCAGATTACGCTCCCACATTCTTTTTATGCAGGCTTGTCTGACATTTGGAATCACTCCCAAGGGCCTCACACTGAAAGTTCCCATCTCTGGCTGTAATCCATCCTTTCATCCCACCCTATACCAATTCCAAACTGAACAATCCATATCCCTCACCCGCCTAATCCTTAACCTACACATCAACTCCGCCAATGAACACACCTGTCAACTCCTATCCCTAATCAAAATCCTCAACCTTTCCTCTCCTACATCTACACCTGCAGTTCAGAATATCCTCCTTCAGGCCAACCACAAATTAGAACAGCATGCCACCCAGCACCTCAAAAAACTATCCAATCTCCTGGTCACCCACCTGCGGAAAGGCAATACTCTCTCCCTCAACAACCTCTCCAGTAAACCTCAACCTCCTCTGATTGCACACAAACCCAGTCTCTCCCATCTACTCAATCTCCCACTCCCAACTCCTCTCCCTCCCACACCTCAAAATTCTAATCCACACAATCCGGAACCACAACATCCCAATTCAGTGGTCAACCTCTCCTCTAAACCTCTCTCCCAATCTGAAACCTCTGTCCTATCCAAAGGGCTGACCTTTAGCCCTACTCCCAAATTCAACCAAACAGCCCTTGTGAAAGATTTACTATCCTATACTCGCAGTCTTTGCTGGAGATATCACTTTGCCACGAAGAAAAATAATCCTCTTCCTAATGATCCAGCTCCCCAAGACATCATTCAAATCGAACCCTGCCTAGAACAGTTCCGTCCTCCGTCACAGCGAGACCCACCTGCTCTTCCTCAAAATCACCCTCTTCAAACCTTCCAGGAATTCCTTACTTCCAACCTTGCCTCCCAGTCCTTCCTGAGAAACCTTAATCCTACTCCCAACATTACCGCAGCTGAATCCCGAGCTATCCGTGATCTGAAGGCTGACCATTCCATCGTCATTCTCCCTGCCGACAAGGGCTCCACGACAGTGGTACTTGATCGGCGGGAGTATGTGGCAGAGGGAGTGCGTCAGCTTTCAGATAATACCACATATAAAGTTTTTCAAGGCGATCCCATTCCTGATGTCCAGGCAGAGCTTCAAGGAATCCTCAAAACCTTAGGCCCCCTACAAAACCTTTCACCTGACTCCATTAACCTCATGACTCCACCGACGCCCCGCACCCCCACCTTCTACCTACTTCCCAAGATTCACAAACCTAATCATCCCGGCCGCCCCATTGTGGCCGGTTACCAAGCCCCAACAGAACGAATCTCTGCCTACATAGACCAACACCTTCAACCCATCATGTGCAGTCTCCCATCCTTCATCAAAGACACCAACCACTTCCTTGATCGCCTGAAATCCTTACCCAGCCTGTTACCTCCTGAAACCATCCTTGTAACCATCGATGCCACTTCCTTATACACTAATATCCCACATGCCCAGGGCCTCGCTGCGATGGAATATTTCCTTTCACGCCGACCACCCACTTCCTTACCTAAAACCTCTTTCCTTAATACCCTAGCCAGCTTCATCCTAACCCACAACTTCTTCACTTTTGAGGGCCGGACATACCAACAACTAAAGGGAACAGCCATGGGGACCAGGATGGCCCCCTCGTACGCGAACTTATTTATGGGACGCTTAGAGGAAGCCTTCCTGGACACCCAAGCCTGTCAACCCAAAGTTTGGTATAGATTCATTGACGACATCTTCATGATCTGGACTCACAGTGAAGAAGAACTCCAGAATTTCCTCTCCAACCTCAACTCCTTTGGTCCCATCAAATTCACCTGGTCCTATTCCAAATCCCATGCCACTTTCCTCGATGTCGACCTCCATCTATCCAACGGCCAACTACACACATCCGTCCACATCAAACCTACCAATAAACAACAGTACCTGCATTATGACAGCTGCCATCCTTTCCACATCAAACGTTCCCTTCCCTACAGCTTAGGTCTTCGTGGCAAACGAGTCTGCTCCAGTCCTGAATCCCTGAACCAATACACCAATAACCTGATAACAGCCTTCACATCCCGCAGCTATCCTCCTGGTCTGGTACAGAAGCAAATTGCCAGAGCCACTTCCTCATCTCCCCAATTTAAGAACCTTCCACAAAACCCCAGAAGTGCCCCTCTTGTCACCGGATACTTTCCGGGACTGGAGCGGACTCTGAATGTGGCTCTCCAGCAAGGATACGACTTCCTAAAATCCTGCCCCGAAATGAGATCCATCCTTCATGACATCCTTCCTACTCCACCGAGAGTGTCTTTCCGCCGCCCACCTAACCTCCGTAACCTCCTAGTCCACCCCTATGAAATCCCCAAACCACCTTCCCTACCTTCTGGCTCCTACCCTTGTAACCGCCCCCGTTGTAAAACCTGCCCTATGCACCCTTCCACCACCACTTACTCCAGTCCCGTAACCCGGAAGGTGTACACGATCAAAGGCAGAGCCACTTGCGATAGTACCCACGTGATCTACCAACTGACATGCCTGCACTGTGAAGCGTTCTATGTGGGAATGACCAGCAACAAACTGTCCATTCGCATGAATGGACACAGGCAGACAGTGTTTGTTGGTAACGAGGATCACCCTGTGGCTAAACATGCCTTGGTGCATGGCCAGCACATCTTGGCACAGTGCTACACCGTCCGGGTTATCTGGATACTTCCCACTGACACCAATCCTTCAGAACTCCGGAGATGGGAACTAGCCCTTCAGCATATTCTCTCTTCCCGTTGCCCACCTGGTCTTAACCTCCGCTAAATTCGAATTCCCACCCACCATCTTAACATCTTTGCCTTGGTTCTCTGGACAGAGCCTCTGCCTCAAGTGGCATCTCTGTCTGACTTCTAACTTCTTTGCTTTCTACAGTTCTACAGTATGTCTGCCTAAGTGTACTTGTGTCTGTGTAAATGTGTGGGTGTATGTGCATTTATTTACCTTCCATTTTTTCCCCCAAGGTAAGTCTTTCCTGTCCCGGGATTGGAATGGCTCCTTACCCCCTTCCTTAAAACCCTCATCATTTCCTTTTCCCTCTCCTTCCCTTCTGCCTGATGAAGCAGCTAGGCTGCGAAAGCTAGCATTTTTGTGTGTGTGTGTCTGTGTGTTTATTTGTTACTATTACTGCCTGTGCCCTTTCGCCTGGTAAGTGTACTTCACTATTTTTACGTATATTTTTCCTTTTAGGAATTTTTCCTCTATAATATTCGCATCATAAATTTGAATTCAACAATTACTTCCGTCATTGTTCTGTTATCTTTCGAAATCTTTTCTGTCTTCTAACTTTCCCTTGTTTTTGCGTTTTTGTTTTTATTTTTTATTTTTATTTATATATTTTATATAGCAGTTCCATTCTACATTCCCTTCTTATCTTACTGTTCACTTTTCGCCAATACTTACAACAATACGTCCACTTCCTAACCTAACCTTTGAGTACTTTTATATGATTTTTACCACTTCCATTACTCCTTCTTCCGACTGAAATACGCCGCTCATTAAATTTTCTCGCTTTATAACGTAAACATTAATTCACAACTGTAGTTTCTCATATTGTTTATAACCATTTTCGGCATTTCCTAGTCACCTCACGTTTGTTTCCATTCCCGTTTTTCCACATTTCCGTTCGTTTTTCCTACTTTTCCGATCGTATTTCAGCTACTTTACGTTGGTCTTGACTCTACTATTCCATCGTCAGACTATTCTTAGCCTCAATATCGTAATCTGCTACCACTCCACCAATCCTATTTAGACGTTTTTCTTGCTTTGTCACGCGATTTTCTCGTACTTTTTTCCGACTTTTTCCGATTTTCACCATCCTTAAACCTCGTTTGCCCGCCATACCACTACCTAACCATTAATACTACGTGGTTGACCACTTAAGCCCTTTTTAAACGATGAACGAAGGTGAACAAGATAGATAATACTCTACTGAAGCGCTCCTAGCGTACTAGCCCTGAACTACACACTCGAGCAAGATCTTGTGGCAGCGTGTTTAGACAATAAACGTAATAGAACAGTAATACCCGATGTTGAAAGTGAGGTTATAAAAGCCGATTTGTTATGTAGGAAGTCATAGTTTAATACTGGAATTGAGGAAACAACGCTAAATGTTATTGACGGCCAAAGAAAACCTTGCAATCGATGTTTTTGGTCAACTTAGTGTGGTAAAGTTCTGGGTAGTGATACAACATTTCAAAACATTCACATCTATTTTCAAGCGTAAAAAATAAACTTATGAACACATCAAGCAATATTTATAAGAGCGTAAATAGACCTTCTTTACTTTATCTACTACGATTTGCCCAATGACATTGTTAATAACGTCATGCACAACTGAATTTTTGTCTTTCATTTGGACTGACTTTTTCATTTAAAATGCTATTTAATGAAAATTGCATCATCAAATTACAATCTTATTCAAATAAAAAATTGGCTTCAGTCTTTTCTGTTACGATATTGCAAATCATAAACCATTTTTCGGTTTCAGATGTACGACTTCGCTTTTCGGTGGACAATAATTGAGATAAATATTTAAGTCGTCATGAAACATTTGCAATTTACCGCTAAACCAAAGTATAATAATAAACTAAAGATTAATAAGACAAGTTTGCGTGCAAACCGTGTAATTGTCGACTACAGTATGAAAATCGCGTGACGAAAATAGGTTAACTTCTGATGTCAGCAGACGACCGTTCAATCAAAATAATCTTCTTGAGAAAGTTTAACGTGACGTTGACGTTAGGTGACGGTCTGGTGACGTACAGTGTGAATGCCGTCATTAGAAATACATTTTGTAATACATTCTGATCATAAACTTCGACATAACGCAAAATATACGTAAATACGAAGGAAAATGGCGGACTAACTGGAGCGGCGACTGCAGCAGACAGCTGCTAGCTCGCGCATGCGCAGTGAACCCACTAGTACCGAATTTAGAACTCGTCCTATTTCTTTATCGCTATAATTATCGCGCTTCGATACTAGCGCGATCATACTAGTGCAGCCGTTCAAACGACTGACGGCCGCCATTAACGCAACTTGTTAGCAATCTATTACAAGTTCATTGATCGTTTAAAACGGGCTTTAAGGTGACCACAGTTTCAACTACGAATTTTAACGACTTTTTCTTTTTTCTATTTCCTTCCTTTTTACTTATCTGAATTACTTTTCACATTCATTTTTTAATTTATATATATATATATATATATATATATATATATATATATATATATATATATATATATATATATATACTTTTTTATTTTATTATATTATTTTATTCGTTCATTGCAACCAGTTACATAGCCCATATTTCTCACTTTTCCTTCATCCATATATTATGCCTTCCTTACAACATCCCTACAACAACCCCATCCAGTTTTATTTACATTCCCTCCGTAAACATGCTTTTTCCCTAGTCAGATTACGCTCCCACATTCTTTTTATGCAGGCTTGTCTGACATTTGGAATCACTCCCAAGGGCCTCACACTGAAAGTTCCCATCTCTGGCTGTAATCCATCCTTTCATCCCGCCCTATACCAATTCCAAACTGAACAATCCATATCCCTCACCCGCCTAATCCTTAACCTACACATCAACTCCGCCAATGAACACACCTGTCAACTCCTATCCCTAATCAAAATCCTCAACCTTTCCTCTCCTACATCTACACCTGCAGTTCAGAATATCCTCCTTCAGGCCAACCACAAATTAGAACAGCATGCCACCCAGCACCTCAAAAAACTATCCAATCTCCTGGTCACCCACCTGCGGAAAGGCAATACTCTCTCCCTCAACAACCTCTCCAGTAAACCTCAACCTCCTCTGATTGCACACAAACCCAGTCTCTCCCATCTACTCAATCTCCCACTCCCAACTCCTCTCCCTCCCACACCTCAAAATTCTAATCCACACAATCCGGAACCACAACATCCCAATTCAGTGGTCAACCTCTCCTCTAAACCTCTCTCCCAATCTGAAACCTCTGTCCTATCCAAAGGGCTGACCTTTAGCCCTACTCCCAAATTCAACCAAACAGCCCTTGTGAAAGATTTACTATCCTATACTCGCAGTCTTTGCTGGAGATATCACTTTGCCACGAAGAAAAATAATCCTCTTCCTAATGATCCAGCTCCCCAAGACATCATTCAAATCGAACCCTGCCTAGAACAGTTCCGTCCTCCGTCACAGCGAGACCCACCTGCTCTTCCTCAAAATCACCCTCTTCAAACCTTCCAGGAATTCCTTACTTCCAACCTTGCCTCCCAGTCCTTCCTGAGAAACCTTAATCCTACTCCCAACATTACCGCAGCTGAATCCCGAGCTATCCGTGATCTGAAGGCTGACCATTCCATCGTCATTCTCCCTGCCGACAAGGGCTCCACGACAGTGGTACTTGATCGGCGGGAGTATGTGGCAGAGGGAGTGCGTCAGCTTTCAGATAATACCACATATAAAGTTTTTCAAGGCGATCCCATTCCTGATGTCCAGGCAGAGCTTCAAGGAATCCTCAAAACCTTAGGCCCCCTACAAAACCTTTCACCTGACTCCATTAACCTCATGACTCCACCGACGCCCCGCACCCCCACCTTCTACCTACTTCCCAAGATTCACAAACCTAATCATCCCGGCCGCCCCATTGTGGCCGGTTACCAAGCCCCAACAGAACGAATCTCTGCCTACATAGACCAACACCTTCAACCCATCATGTGCAGTCTCCCATCCTTCATCAAAGACACCAACCACTTCCTTGATCGCCTGAAATCCTTACCCAGCCTGTTACCTCCTGAAACCATCCTTGTAACCATCGATGCCACTTCCTTATACACTAATATCCCACATGCCCAGGGCCTCGCTGCGATGGAATATTTCCTTTCACGCCGACCACCCACTTCCTTACCTAAAACCTCTTTCCTTAATACCCTAGCCAGCTTCATCCTAACCCACAACTTCTTCACTTTTGAGGGCCGGACATACCAACAACTAAAGGGAACAGCCATGGGGACCAGGATGGCCCCCTCGTACGCGAACTTATTTATGGGACGCTTAGAGGAAGCCTTCCTGGACACCCAAGCCTGTCAACCCAAAGTTTGGTATAGATTCATTGACGACATCTTCATGATCTGGACTCACAGTGAAGAAGAACTCCAGAATTTCCTCTCCAACCTCAACTCCTTTGGTCCCATCAAATTCACCTGGTCCTATTCCAAATCCCATGCCACTTTCCTCGATGTCGACCTCCATCTATCCAACGGCCAACTACACACATCCGTCCACATCAAACCTACCAATAAACAACAGTACCTGCATTATGACAGCTGCCATCCTTTCCACATCAAACGTTCCCTTCCCTACAGCTTAGGTCTTCGTGGCAAACGAGTCTGCTCCAGTCCTGAATCCCTGAACCAATACACCAATAACCTGATAACAGCCTTCACATCCCGCAGCTATCCTCCTGGTCTGGTACAGAAGCAAATTGCCAGAGCCACTTCCTCATCTCCCCAATTTAAGAACCTTCCACAAAACCCCAGAAGTGCCCCTCTTGTCACCGGATACTTTCCGGGACTGGAGCGGACTCTGAATGTGGCTCTCCAGCAAGGATACGACTTCCTAAAATCCTGCCCCGAAATGAGATCCATCCTTCATGACATCCTTCCTACTCCACCGAGAGTGTCTTTCCGCCGCCCACCTAACCTCCGTAACCTCCTAGTCCACCCCTATGAAATCCCCAAACCACCTTCCCTACCTTCTGGCTCCTACCCTTGTAACCGCCCCCGTTGTAAAACCTGCCCTATGCACCCTTCCACCACCACTTACTCCAGTCCCGTAACCCGGAAGGTGTACACGATCAAAGGCAGAGCCACTTGCGATAGTACCCACGTGATCTACCAACTGACATGCCTGCACTGTGAAGCGTTCTATGTGGGAATGACCAGCAACAAACTGTCCATTCGCATGAATGGACACAGGCAGACAGTGTTTGTTGGTAACGAGGATCACCCTGTGGCTAAACATGCCTTGGTGCATGGCCAGCACATCTTGGCACAGTGCTACACCGTCCGGGTTATCTGGATACTTCCCACTGACACCAATCCTTCAGAACTCCGGAGATGGGAACTAGCCCTTCAGCATATTCTCTCTTCCCGTTGCCCACCTGGTCTTAACCTCCGCTAAATTCGAATTCCCACCCACCATCTTAACATCTTTGCCTTGGTTCTCTGGACAGAGCCTCTGCCTCAAGTGGCATCTCTGTCTGACTTCTAACTTCTTTGCTTTCTACAGTTCTACAGTATGTCTGCCTAAGTGTACTTGTGTCTGTGTAAATGTGTGGGTGTATGTGCATTTATTTACCTTCCTTTTTTTCCCCCAAGGTAAGTCTTTCCTGTCCCGGGATTGGAATGGCTCCTTACCCCCTTCCTTAAAACCCTCATCATTTCCTTTTCCCTCTCCTTCCCTTCTGCCTGATGAAGCAGCTAGGCTGCGAAAGCTAGCATTTTTGTGTGTGTGTGTCTGTGTGTTTATTTGTTACTATTACTGCCTGTGCCCTTTCGCCTGGTAAGTGTACTTCACTCTTTTTACGTATATTTTTCCTTTTAGGAATTTTTCCTCTATAATATTCGCATCATAAATTTGAATTCAACAATTACTTCCGTCATTGTTCTGTTATCTTTCGAAATCTTTTCTGTCTTCTAACTTTCCCTTGTTTTTGCGTTTTTGTTTTTATTTTTTATTTTCATTTATATATTTTATATAGCAGTTCCATTCTACATTCCCTTCTTATCTTACTGTTCACTTTTCGCCAATACTTACAACAATACGTCCACTTCCTAACCTAACCTTTGAGTACTTTTATATGATTTTTACCACTTCCATTACTCCTTCTTCCGACTGAAATACGCCGCTCATTAAATTTTCTCGCTTTATAACGTAAACATTAATTCACAACTGTAGTTTCTCATATTGTTTATAACCATTTTCGGCATTTCCTAGTCACCTCACGTTTGTTTCCATTCCCGTTTTTCCACATTTCCGTTCGTTTTTCCTACTTTTCCGATCGTATTTCAGCTACTTTACGTTGGTCTTGACTCTACTATTCCATCGTCAGACTATTCTTAGCCTCAATATCGTAATCTGCTACCACTCCACCAATCCTATTTAGACGTTTTTCTTGCTTTGTCACGCGATTTTCTCGTACTTTTTTCCGACTTTTTCCGATTTTCACCATCCTTAAACCTCGTTTGCCCGCCATACCACTACCTAACCATAATACTACGTGGTTGACCACTTAAGGTGACCACAGTTTCAACTACGAATTTTAACGACTTTTTCTTTTTTCTATTTCCTTCCTTTTTACTTATCTGAATTACTTTTCACATTCATTTTTTAATTTATATATATATATATATATATATATATATATATATATATATATATATATATATATATATACTTTTTTATTTTATTATATTATTTTATTCGTTCATTGCAACCAGTTACATAGCCCATATTTCTCACTTTTCCTTCATCCATATATTATGCCTTCCTTACAACATCCCTACAACAACCCCATCCAGTTTTATTTACATTCCCTCCGTAAACATGCTTTTTCCCTAGTCAGATTACGCTCCCACATTCTTTTTATGCAGGCTTGTCTGACATTTGGAATCACTCCCAAGGGCCTCACACTGAAAGTTCCCATCTCTGGCTGTAATCCATCCTTTCATCCCGCCCTATACCAATTCCAAACTGAACAATCCATATCCCTCACCCGCCTAATCCTTAACCTACACATCAACTCCGCCAATGAACACACCTGTCAACTCCTATCCCTAATCAAAATCCTCAACCTTTCCTCTCCTACATCTACACCTGCAGTTCAGAATATCCTCCTTCAGGCCAACCACAAATTAGAACAGCATGCCACCCAGCACCTCAAAAAACTATCCAATCTCCTGGTCACCCACCTGCGGAAAGGCAATACTCTCTCCCTCAACAACCTCTCCAGTAAACCTCAACCTCCTCTGATTGCACACAAACCCAGTCTCTCCCATCTACTCAATCTCCCACTCCCAACTCCTCTCCCTCCCACACCTCAAAATTCTAATCCACACAATCCGGAACCACAACATCCCAATTCAGTGGTCAACCTCTCCTCTAAACCTCTCTCCCAATCTGAAACCTCTGTCCTATCCAAAGGGCTGACCTTTAGCCCTACTCCCAAATTCAACCAAACAGCCCTTGTGAAAGATTTACTATCCTATACTCGCAGTCTTTGCTGGAGATATCACTTTGCCACGAAGAAAAATAATCCTCTTCCTAATGATCCAGCTCCCCAAGACATCATTCAAATCGAACCCTGCCTAGAACAGTTCCGTCCTCCGTCACAGCGAGACCCACCTGCTCTTCCTCAAAATCACCCTCTTCAAACCTTCCAGGAATTCCTTACTTCCAACCTTGCCTCCCAGTCCTTCCTGAGAAACCTTAATCCTACTCCCAACATTACCGCAGCTGAATCCCGAGCTATCCGTGATCTGAAGGCTGACCATTCCATCGTCATTCTCCCTGCCGACAAGGGCTCCACGACAGTGGTACTTGATCGGCGGGAGTATGTGGCAGAGGGAGTGCGTCAGCTTTCAGATAATACCACATATAAAGTTTTTCAAGGCGATCCCATTCCTGATGTCCAGGCAGAGCTTCAAGGAATCCTCAAAACCTTAGGCCCCCTACAAAACCTTTCACCTGACTCCATTAACCTCATGACTCCACCGACGCCCCGCACCCCCACCTTCTACCTACTTCCCAAGATTCACAAACCTAATCATCCCGGCCGCCCCATTGTGGCCGGTTACCAAGCCCCAACAGAACGAATCTCTGCCTACATAGACCAACACCTTCAACCCATCATGTGCAGTCTCCCATCCTTCATCAAAGACACCAACCACTTCCTTGATCGCCTGAAATCCTTACCCAGCCTGTTACCTCCTGAAACCATCCTTGTAACCATCGATGCCACTTCCTTATACACTAATATCCCACATGCCCAGGGCCTCGCTGCGATGGAATATTTCCTTTCACGCCGACCACCCACTTCCTTACCTAAAACCTCTTTCCTTAATACCCTAGCCAGCTTCATCCTAACCCA
The DNA here is from genome assembly GCA_026315105.1 of Locusta migratoria. Taxonomy (NCBI): domain Eukaryota; kingdom Metazoa; phylum Arthropoda; class Insecta; order Orthoptera; family Acrididae; genus Locusta; species Locusta migratoria. The sequence goes on along the minus strand of CM048745.1, from coordinate 270,239,224 downwards.
CAACTTCTTCACTTTTGAGGGCCGGACATACCAACAACTAAAGGGAACAGCCATGGGGACCAGGATGGCCCCCTCGTACGCGAACTTATTTATGGGACGCTTAGAGGAAACCTTCCTGGACACCCAAGCCTGTCAACCCAAAGTTTGGTATAGATTCATTGACGACATCTTCATGATCTGGACTCACAGTGAAGAAGAACTCCAGAATTTCCTCTCCAACCTCAACTCCTTTGGTCCCATCAAATTCACCTGGTCCTATTCCAAATCCCATGCCACTTTCCTCGATGTCGACCTCCATCTATCCAACGGCCAACTACACACATCCGTCCACATCAAACCTACCAATAAACAACAGTACCTGCATTATGACAGCTGCCATCCTTTCCACATCAAACGTTCCCTTCCCTACAGCTTAGGTCTTCGTGGCAAACGAGTCTGCTCCAGTCCTGAATCCCTGAACCAATACACCAATAACCTGATAACAGCCTTCACATCCCGCAGCTATCCTCCTGGTCTGGTACAGAAGCAAATTGCCAGAGCCACTTCCTCATCTCCCCAATTTAAGAACCTTCCACAAAACCCCAGAAGTGCCCCTCTTGTCACCGGATACTTTCCGGGACTGGAGCGGACTCTGAATGTGGCTCTCCAGCAAGGATACGACTTCCTAAAATCCTGCCCCGAAATGAGATCCATCCTTCATGACATCCTTCCTACTCCACCGAGAGTGTCTTTCCGCCGCCCACCTAACCTCCGTAACCTCCTAGTCCACCCCTATGAAATCCCCAAACCACCTTCCCTACCTTCTGGCTCCTACCCTTGTAACCGCCCCCGTTGTAAAACCTGCCCTATGCACCCTTCCACCACCACTTACTCCAGTCCCGTAACCCGGAAGGTGTACACGATCAAAGGCAGAGCCACTTGCGATAGTACCCACGTGATCTACCAACTGACATGCCTGCACTGTGAAGCGTTCTATGTGGGAATGACCAGCAACAAACTGTCCATTCGCATGAATGGACACAGGCAGACAGTGTTTGTTGGTAACGAGGATCACCCTGTGGCTAAACATGCCTTGGTGCATGGCCAGCACATCTTGGCACAGTGCTACACCGTCCGGGTTATCTGGATACTTCCCACTGACACCAATCCTTCAGAACTCCGGAGATGGGAACTAGCCCTTCAGCATATTCTCTCTTCCCGTTGACCACCTGGGCTTAACCTCCGCTAAATTCGAATTCCCACCCACCATCTTAACATCTTTGCCTTGGTTCTCTGGACAGAGCCTCTGCCTCAAGTGGCATCTCTGTCTGACTTCTAACTTCTTTGCTTTCTACAGTTCTACAGTATGTCTGCCTAAGTGTACTTGTGTCTGTGTAAATGTGTGGGTGTATGTGCATTTATTTACCTTCCATTTTTTCCCCCAAGGTAAGTCTTTCCTGTCCCGGGATTGGAATGGCTCCTTACCCCCTTCCTTAAAACCCTCATCATTTCCTTTTCCCTCTCCTTCCCTTCTGCCTGATGAAGCAGCTAGGCTGCGAAAGCTAGCATTTTTGTGTGTGTGTGTCTGTGTGTTTATTTGTTACTATTACTGCCTGTGCCCTTTCGCCTGGTAAGTGTACTTCACTATTTTTACGTGTATATATATATATATATATATATATACGTAAAAAATAGATGAAGAACACTTACCAGGCGAAGGGGCACAGGCAGTAATAGTAACAAATAAACACACAGACACACACACACTCAAAAATGCTAGCTTTCGCAGCCTAGCTGCTTCATCAGGCAGAAGGGAAGGAGAGGGAAAAGGAAATGATGAGGGATTTAAGGAAGGGGGTAAGGAGCCATTCCAATCCCGGGACAGGAAAGACTTACCTTGGGGGAAAAAATGGAAGGTAAATAAATGCACATACACCCACACATTTACACAGACACAAGTACACTTAGGCAGACATACTGTATGTCTGCCTAAGTGTACTTGTACTTGTGTCTGTGTAAATGTGTGGTGTATGTGCATTTATTTACCTTCCATTTTTTCCCCCAAGGTAAGTCTTTCCTGTCCCGGGATTGGAATGGCTCCTTACCCCCTTCCTTAAATCCCTCATCATTTCCTTTTCCCTCTCCTTCCCTTCTGCCTGATGAAGCAGCTAGGCTGCGAAAGCTAGCATTTTTGAGTGTGTGTGTGTCTGTGTGTTTATTTGTTGCTATTACTGCCTGTGCCCCTTCGCCTGGTAAGTGTTCTTTATATATATATATATATATATATATATATATATATATATATATATATATATATATATATATTCGAAGTGTGGCAGTCGGAGGTGATGGTTGTATGACTGTGTTGTGTGCCTGTGTGATTGCGTGAGTGCTCTATTTCTGAAGAAGGCCATGGCCGATAGCTGAATGTGTTGTATGTGTGTGTCTTTTGTATGTGCCTGTCGCAGCTCGTCGCCACGTCTTTGCGGTGAGTAGTAAACTGTCCTCACTATATTATATATATATATATATATATATATATATGTGTGTGTGTGTGTGTGTGTGTGTGTGTGTGTGTGCGGTCTTGTGTACTTGCAGTGTGCATGCATTTTATATATTATTTTAATTTATTTTATTTTCTTCGCTCACCCGCCTCCCCACTACATTCCTAAGCTGCATCTCGTTATTCCCATCTAACCCATCCCCACCACCGTGACGTAACCTTTCTATCCCCTCCCCCTCCCCTCCCCTCCCGTCCCCGATTCGCTGCAGAGCATGATTCGAAGTGTGGCAGTCGGAGGTGATGGTAGTATGACTGTGTTGTGTGCCTGTGTGATTGCGTGAGTGTTCTATTTTCTGAAGAAGGCCATGGCCGATAGCTGAATGTGTTGTATGTGTGTGTCTTTTGTAAGTGCCTGTCGCAGCTCGTCGCCACGTCTTTGCGGTGAGTTGTAAACTGTCCTCACTATATTATTTCCATTATTATAAATTTAGTATTTCCTGTGATAGCCAAGGATTTTTTTGTGGGTCTTGCGTTTCTACCTATTTTGTCCTTTGATGCTTCCACTATTACATCTCTCAACACTACTCATTCCTCCTCTACTATTTTATCCCCCCTCCCCATTTCTGTCAATTGTTGTCTAAAGTTTCCTCTGAAATTCTCAGTAACTTAAGGTTCTTTCAATGTATCCAAGTCCCACCTCCTTATTTTCCTACTTTTCTGCAGTTTCTTCAGTTTCAGCCTACAGTTCATGATCAATAAGTTGTGGTCAGAGTCTATATGTGCCCCTGGGTATGTCTTACAGTTTAAAACCTGGATCCAAAACATATGCCTTCCCATTATAAAATCTATCTGGTAGCTTCTGGTGTCTCCTAGCCTCATCCACATATACAATCTTCTTTTGTGATTCTTAAACTAGGTGTTTGTTATGATTAAATTATGTTCTGTGCAAAATTCTACCAGGCAGCTTCATCTTTCATTCCTACTATTTCTCCTTCCCTTTGTTTTCCTACTGCCAAATTCCAGTCTCCTATCACAATTAAGATTTCCCCTCCCTTAATTGTCTGAATAATTTCCTTTACCTTCCTCATACATTTCTTCAATCTTCTCATCATCGGCAGAGCTAGTTGACATATAAATCTGTACTATTGTGGTCAGTGTTGGCTTCGTGTCTCTCTTGACTGCAATAATGTGATTACTGCACTGCTCATAGTAATTTACCCATATCCCTATTTTCTTATTCATTATCAGACCTATTCCTGTAATACCCCCAATTGATTTTGTATTTATAATCCTGTACTCACCTGACCAGAAAGCCTGTTTCTCTTTCCACTGAACTTCACCTATCCCCACTATATCTAACTTCAACCTATCCATTTATCTTTTTAATTTTCTAACCTTCCTACAGAATTATATGAATGGGGGACTATTTTACCCACAGAATATTTTATCCGAGAATATGCCATCATCATACATACATACAATAGAGCTGCATGTTCTTGGGAAAATTAATGGCTGTAGCTTCCCCTTTCTTTCAGCCGTACGCAGTTCAAATGTTTGTTAAGCTTATGGGACTTAACTACGGGGTCATCAGTCCCTAAACTTACAAACTACTTATGAACTACCTTATACTAAGGATGGCACAAATATCCATGCCCTAGGGGGGATTCGAACCCCCGACCGTAGTGGCCGTGCAGACCGTGACTGGAGTGACTCAGTCTCCTCGGCCACCGCGGCCGGCCGTACACAGTAACTCTGTGCCAAAGCCACATTAGTTGATATCACAAGACCATCTTAGTCAATCATCCACACTGTTGCCCCTGCAACTACTGAAAAGGCTGCTGCCCCTCTTTAGGAAATAAACATTTGTCTGGCCTCTCCACTGATACCCCTTCACTGTTGTTGCACCTACCATACGGTGAAGTGTATCATTGAGGCACGCAAACCACCCCACCTTGACACAGTCTATGTGTAACCCTGCCTTTTATTACCTTTCTTCACTCTCCTCTCTCATACCTAAGAAAGGAATTGATTTCTGAAAGCTTGTGTCTAAGTTCATTTTCCAGGGTTTTGTAATTTTATCTGCATTACAACAAATATTGAAATGTTATTTGTTTTCTTACTGGCATTATTAAATCATGGTACATATTATAGAGGAAAAATTCCTAAAAAGAAAAATATACGTAAAAAATAGATGAAGTACACTTACCAGGCGAAAGGGCACAGGCAGTAATACCAACAAATAAACACACAGACACACACACACTCAAAAATGCTAGCTTTCGCAGCCTAGCTGCTTCATCAGGCAGAAGGGAGGAGAGGGAAAAGGAAATGATGAGGGTTTTAAGGAAGGGGGTAAGGAGCCATTCCAAACCCGGGACAGGAAAGACTTACCTTGGGGGAAAAATGGAAGGTAAATAAATGCACATACACCCACACATTTACACAGACACAAGTACACTTAGGCAGACATACTGTAGAACTGTAGAAAGCAAAGAAGTTAGAAGTCAGACAGAGATGCCACTTGAGACAGAGGCTCTGTCCAGAGAACCAAGGCAAAGATGTTAAGATGGTGGGTGGGAATTCGAATTTAGCGGAGGTTAAGCCCAGGTGGTCAACGGGAAGAGAGAATATGCTGAAGGGCTAGTTCCCATCTCCGGAGTTCTGAAGGATTGGTGTCAGTGGGAAGTATCCAGATAACCCGGACGGTGTAGCACTGTGCCAAGATGTGCTGGCCATGCACCAAGGCATGTTTAGCCACAGGGTGATCCTCGTTACCAACAAACACTGTCTGCCTGTGTCCATTCATGCGAATGGACAGTTTGTTGCTGGTCATTCCCACATAGAACGCTTCACAGTGCAGGCATGTCAGTTGGTAGATCACGTGGGTACTATCGCAAGTGGCTCTGCCTTTGATAGTGTACACCTTCCGGGTTACGGGACTGGAGTAAGTGGTGGTGGAAGGGTGCATAGGGCAGGTTTTACAACGGGGGCGGTTACAAGGGTAGGAGCCAGAAGGTAGGGAAGGTGGTTTGGGGATTTCATAGGGGTGGACTAGGAGGTTACGGAGGTTAGGTGGGCGGCGGAAAGACACTCTCGGTGGAGTAGGAAGGATGTCATGAAGGATGGATCTCATTTCGGGGCAGGATTTTAGGAAGTCGTATCCTTGCTGGAGAGCCACATTCAGAGTCCGCTCCAGTCCCGGAAAGTATCCGGTGACAAGAGGGGCACTTCTGGGGTTTTGTGGAAGGTTCTTAAATTGGGGAGATGAGGAAGTGGCTCTGGCAATTTGCTTCTGTACCAGACCAGGAGGATAGCTGCGGGATGTGAAGGCTGTTATCAGGTTATTGGTGTATTGGTTCAGGGATTCAGGACTGGAGCAGACTCGTTTGCCACGAAGACCTAAGCTGTAGGGAAGGGAACGTTTGATGTGGAAAGGATGGCAGCTGTCATAATGCAGGTACTGTTGTTTATTGGTAGGTTTGATGTGGACGGATGT